>CM018687.1:27433071-28782135 GCA_009363875.1 Mikania micrantha
TTCGAGACCTAGGTTGGATGCATCATTTCCATCAGGCAGTGTTATGACCGGAGCATCACAAAGTTTCTGCTTCAAAGTCTGAAACGCCTCTTCTTGCTTTGGTCCCCACACATAAAGCCTATTCTTTTGAGTTAAAGAAGTGAGAGAGACAGCAATCCTGGAGAAATTCGAAATAAACCACCGATAGTAACCGGTAAGTTCAAGAAATGATCGAATCTCCGTTGGTGTCTTCGGTGTACTCCAATTCTTCACCGCTTCAATCTTTGCAGGATCCACGTGAACACCCTTTTCATTGACTATGTGTCCCAAGAATTGAACTTCCTTAAGCCAGAATTCACACTTGGAGAATTTGGCATACAGTTTTTCTTCTCTTAAGATCTCCAGAACCAACTTAAGGTGTTGCTCGTGTTCCTCTTTGTTCTTGGAATTATCATCTATGAACAAAATCACAAATTTATCCAAGTATGGTCTGCAAACACGGTTCATGAGATCCATGAAAACCGCAGGTGCATTGGTAAGGCCGAAAGTCATTACTTGAAATTCATAATGGCCATATCTTGTTCTGAAAGCTGTCTTGGGATTATCATCTTCATGTACACGAAGCTGATGAGACCCAGACCTAAGATCGATCTTTGAAACCCATGTCGAGCCTTGAAGTTGATCAAAAAGATCATCGATGCACGGCAGAGGATATCGATTCTTAATGGTCAGTTTGTTCAATTCGTGGTAGTCTATGCACATTCGGAATGACTCGTCCTTCTTCTTGACAAACAGGACCGGTGCACCCCATGGCGAATGGCTCGGGTGAATGAATCCCTTATCAGACAATTCTTGTAGTTGGCTCGCCAATTCTTGTAACTCCGAAGGCGCAAGTCTGTAGAGAGATTTGGCAACTGGGTTCGCACTAGGTACTAAGTCAATTCAGAATTCTACTTGACGTTCTGGTGGATGACCCGGCAAGTTATCTGGAAATACTTCAGGAAAATCCCTTATCACGGGTACGTCTTCAATGCTCTTTCCTTTCTCTTTTTTCTCCACGACATGTGCTAAAAATGCTATGCATTTCTTCCTAAGGTACTTGCGTGCTTTAGTGCACGACATTAACTTAGGGCCTTTACTAGAGGTTTCCCCAAAAACTCTTAGAGTTTCACCCGAAGGTAAGGGAATACGAATATATTTTTCATGACAAATGATTTCCGCTCTATGGGTGGCTAACCAATACCTGCCTATGATAACATCAAAGCTACCAAGTTGCATAGGTATAAGATCAATCGGGAAAATGTGATCATTTAAGTTCACGTCACATCCAATAATAACAGTGTCAACATCAATAGTATTACCATCAGTCACCTCTATGTTAAACAGTTAGTCTAACTTAGTACGTGTTATTCCAAGCACACATTCAAAATCATGTGAAACAAAACTCCTATCAGCACCGGAATCAAATAAGACTGTTGCATAGGAAATATTAATCAGAAACGTACCATTGACAACATCTTGGTTGGCTTGAGCTGCTGGACCGTTCAATTGAAAAGCTCTGCCTCTCGCCATCCTCTGATCGTTCCCCGTCAGTCTTGGGCATTGATTTCTGAAGTGACCCACATCGCCGCACTTATAACATGCTCTTGCATGTGCAGGTACTTGGCGAACGGGTACAGCTTGAAAAGGTTGTGCATGTGGAGCGGGCAGTGCAAGCAGTGCAGGTTGCATCCTTTGTGCTTGCGGTGCACTCCGACACACATTAGCAAAATGACCATACTTGCCACAATTGTTGCAGACGCGACATGGCAAGTTAAGTGCGAGATGATATATGCAGACATTACATTGAGGAGTGACCCCAACATAATTTCTGGTGTTTGAATTGCTTAATGATTGTTGAGTAGCCTTTGCAGCAGGAGTAGTAAAAGCAAAATTTCTGGTCTTTCGCTTCTGATTGCCGCTTTTTGACGAACTAGCTTGTTAAGTTTTGATTTCAGTTGAAGCCTCCTTTGCAGCTGCCTTTTTGTCAATCTTCTTTGTTCCCTTTCTTGTGAGTGTTCCAGCTTTAACATGATTATCCGTCAGTTTAGCAGACAGGCGGATTGCAGCTTCTAGTGTGGTAGGGTTGCTACCAAAGACAGTGTCTTGTATCTGCGTGGGTAGGCCACCTATGTACTTCTCAATCGCTCTTTTAAGTGATGTCACCAGATGATGTACCAATAAACTCAGTTCATGAAAGAGAGAATTATACATCACATTCTCAACGCTGTCTTTCTTGAGTTCCCAGAACTCAGATTCGAGTTTACTCATCTCACTGCAAGGACAGAATTCTGTGGTCATCAGAGTTTTGACTTCAGTCCAAGTCAGTGCTAGGGCTGCATCAACTCCCCTAGTTCGCTTTTCTCCATTCCACCAGGTTAGTGTTCTCTTTTGGAAAACACTGGTGGCATAGTGCACCTTCAAATTCTTAGGGCAGTCACTATTAACGAAGGTGTTCTCATTGCTCTCAAACCACTGCAACAGACTAGTGGCTCCCTCAGAACCCGTAAATTTTGCTAGGTTACATGAATTAAAGTTTCTAAATATGCAAACTGGTAGGTTTTCAGAACCCCTGTTTTGATTTAGAGTTTGGTTGGCTTGATTTAACTGAGTCACCAACCCAGAGATAAGGTTTGCTAACTCTTGCAAGCCATTGTTGGCATTACTGTTGTTAGCCTCTACATCGTGTGGGTTTGTAGTATCTTCGTTGTGACGACGCGGCGGCATGTTTCTGAGGATGTTAGAAACATGTTACTACCCTTTACAACGTAAGTCATACAAACTATGGTCAAATGAGTTCATTACAACAGTTAGGATTACATATAGGAACTATATTTTTCTCCTATCTGTCATTAACCCATAATAAAGCAATAACTTCCTAGTATTATGCTAAAGTATCCTAATTGGTCATATCTAATATTAACTAAGTATTCCTAAGTTTCAAACATTTCCCACCCTATACTAACACTAACAACCTCCCGATGCAGTGCAACAAGTTTATATATAGGACATACGTAAACTTGACCGTAGTCGCATCATCCGTCATCCCACCATCGTTGCAATGCACCACGATTATGCCCTTGTTAGAATTTAGGGTATTCATGTGTTTCTCAAATGTTCCACTTCACAGCCTTATCCTATGGAGGATAATTATGAGTGAAGTGTATTCAAGTACTCCAGACATCTAAGTTCGCCTAATTTCTAAGTTCACCTTAACACTAGGTTCACCTATTTTCTAGGTTCACCTAATGTCTAAGTTCACCTGACATTTAAGTTCCCCTAATGCCTAAGTTTACTATATGTTCACCTCATTATCAAGTGTTCATACCATCACTAAGTGTTAGCATCATCACTACACGCTCATATTGTCACCGAGTGTCCATATCCGTACTAAGTATTCAGTTCGTCACTAAGTGTTCATGTCATTCATTGAGTCTATCCAATAAGTGTATTTATAAGTGAGTATATATATGTGCCCATTAAATGAGATCATCAAATGTGTCAATCCAACCCCATTTCCAACCAATATTTCATCAACCACAACTTTAGAACATTTCCTAATAATATCCTAGATTTCCTGACACTGACAGACCCCCAATATACTACAAATGGTATATGTATGGGGCATACGTAGGAGTAGGTCGTAACCTCTCTAGTCGCCGTCCCACCTCCTTTGTAGTATACTACGATTGTCTCCATGGCTGGTGATCAAAGATCAAACAGCCAATTCCTAAGCAAATATTTTCCTAAACAAATATTTTTCCAAATGGGCAGTTCCCTTATCCCTCAATACTGACATCCACCCGATGTACTGTAAATGGTATATGTATAGGGCATATGTAGAAGTCAGTCGCAACTGCTTCAGCCACCAGCCCACCTCCTTTACAATACACCACAAGTATGTCCTTATCGATTCGTCCGGGCATAATCAAGCACATAAATAATCAACAAGTAATAGTTACAATTCGTATATATATCAGGAGTTCAGTTAACATGTAATAAACATACAAGCACAGAATCTTGAAGATAGTAACTAGTGTATGAAATAATTTCAGTATATTATTCCTAATAATTATATTCGTGCGAATCGTCACCCACACTAATACATTATTAAGTTTAATATTTCTGAAATAATATCCGCGTTAAATTTACATTCGTAACCTCACCATCTTGTAATTATCTTTGATAACCGTTTCATCATTTTATGAATTTAGTTTATCAGTTATCAACTTACCAAACCATATCCCCACTAAATCGTATCACTGACACATCCATGACAGACCGAAATAAGGTTATGTATAGGGCATACGTAGGAGTAGGTTGCAACCTATCCAGCCACCGTCCCACCACCATTACGATAAACCATGACCATGTGTCCTTAACTATATTTAGTGATCAAACCAACAACTTCAAACCACTCACACCAAACTAATTTCATTCCATAATTAATTTAACTGTAATAAATGCTATGGATCAGGCTGGTTAAATTTCAAACCAACTTCCCCCTGGTTTATGAATAGTGATAATATACGTTCTCAATAATGTATACCAGTGATAATACCATCCAATAATTCAATAGAAATTATCAAATTATCGTATTAGGTCTTAACAATACAAATATTTATGTAATGAAATGCCTGAAATACAGTGATGTTAAAGTACCTATTGAAACTTACTCTCATGCGAGTTCTTCAAATGCAAACAAGGCATTGATGGTTCAGAATGATGAAGGGGAGAACTGGTATTTTTGATTCAATACTGATAAGGGAGCAGATAAGAAAGCTTGTGTTGCAATGATCAAGGAAGTTGCTCAACTTAGTGCCAGAAAAGATTCTGAAGGAATGAATACTGGATTGGATGAGTCATCAGGATCAGAGGATGAAAGGTCTTCAGATTCATAAATTCATGGAGAAACAGATACTGATTCTGAAGACCAACACACTAAGTTTGCTTTAATGGTGGATACTGCTTCTTCATCCCAGATTGGTCAGGTATAAGATGAATGTTCATCACCTAACTCTAGATGTTTTCATTGTGTTGACCTTGAAAGCAAGGTCTTGTCTTATCAAGAGCATAATGCAAACCTGATCAGTGATCTCAACCAGTGTATTAAGGAAAATCGTGTTTTAAAATCAATTGAAAAAGACTTTCAAGCTAAAATTGATTTATTAAACAGGCAATTACATGAGGCTGAGATTGCTGTGCTTAATAAGCAAGATGCTATCACTTCTTATCTCAACACCAATAATGAGACAAAGAAGAAGCTAGCCATAGTCGAATGTGACAATGAAACCTTGAGTCAAAAGCTAAATAGTTATGAGAGTGCTTCATATATCATTGAGCACATGATCAGTGATGGGACTGGTCTATAGGGAAAGCGTAAATGAACGAAGTACAATCATTGTCCTCCACCGGTTCTAAATTGTTTTGTCAATTCATCAAATGACAAAGAAATCAAAGATTTTCAACTTTAAACTCCATTAGTATTTGATCCAATTGGAGTTATTTCAAGTGAATATTATTCATCTGCTGAAGAATCTTTTGTGGAGGGAGTGGTTGAAGATTGGGTCTCTGATTCTAAGGTTGATACTAATTTTCACCTCTTGTGTCAATTGTTAAGAATCAGACATCTGGTGTCAAAAAGGCTGACACAATCCCACCTAAGAAAAATCTGTCTTCAAAATTCTCCAAAGCGATAGGCTTTGTGAAAGCCTCTCAAGTCAGTCAAATGAGTGGAGTTAATGAGTGTAGCAAGACTGAAATTCTTGTTTTTAATGGGACTAAGGTTTGGGTAGGGGTGTTCATCGGTTCGGTTAACGGTTTGTTCGGTTTATTCGGTTCTGTTTGTTCGGTTTTCAAAAATTTTTCCTCCTAACCGTTAACCGAACCGAACCGAATTCGGGATATGGTTATCCGAACCGAATTCAACCGAATTCAATTCGGTTCGGTTTCGGTTATAACCGAACAAACCGAATTCAATCGAACAAACCGATTAAAAACCAAATAAACCGGTTAAAAACCGAACAAACCGAACCGAACAAACCGAATTCAACCGAACAAACCGAACAAACCGAATTGAACCGAATAAACTGAATTCAACCTTATATTATTAATAAAAATAATAAATTTAATTATGAATTCGGTTTAATCGGTTAACCGAATAAACCGAACAAACCGAATTCAAAAAATATCCAAAACCGTTAACCGAACCGAAAACCGAATTCGGAATTCGGATACGGTTAGGAACCGAACCGAAAACCGAATTCAGAATTCGGTTCGGTTTTTTTCGGTTACGGATACGGTTCGGTTATCGGTTTTAAACGGTTTTCGGTTTTTCTGAACACCCCTTGGTTTGGGTTTTGAACATGAACAGACAAAATCTACTGATTTTCATAAAAATCATGTTTCAAAGTTTCAAAACAAACAACCTCAAAGTATAACCAAAAAAGTTTTCTTCCACAGATAAACGAGCTTTTTTGAGTGTGGTGCACTTGGGCATTTTGCTAGATCTTCCCTCATTTGATTAGACCACATTTTGCACCACATAGAAAACCAAATCAGTATTTTGTTAAAGAGGCCAAATCTGTTCATCACTCACCTCAAGTCATACCCAAACATCCTCCACCCATCAAGTCTCAAGATAAGGGTAAAAGGGTAATGGTTGACCAAAATACACCTGGAATTGTTATTCAAATCATCTTCTGTGTATTTGAAAAAATCTTTCCGCAAAAACACTATCTGGAAGGTTAAGTCCTCTGAGACTTTTGTGTCAAACCCTTTAGATAAAGGGACCTCAGATGGACAACAGATTGAAATTAAAATCCGGGACTCTTTGGGTCAACCCAAGGCTGTAAAGGCTTGGGTTCCCAATTTCAATTAATGATCTGTGTATGTGCAAGTTGCCCCAAATTCTGCTCTTAACAGCACTTGGATTGTTGAAAGTGGGACATCAAGGTACATGACTGGAGACTCTCTTCTAACAGATGTCAACTCAATCAGAGGAGGATTTGTAGCTTTTGCTGCTGACAAAAGCGGTTTTATTGCTGGAGAAGGAACTGTTACAAATGGTCAAGTTTCATTTGACAAAGTAAGGTATGTGAAGCAGCTGGAAAACAATTTTCTTTCCGTGTCACAGATCTGTTAAAAGAAGTACAAAGTTCTCTTTGATGATTCGAGCTGCTACAGTCTCAAGCAAGGTGTTACCATTACTGGAGACTGGATTTTGATGTCAGCTCCAAGAAAATAGGATTTGTATGTTCTCAATATGTCCACAGCTTCAACTACATCTTCTTTAGCTTCATGTTTTATGTCCGAAGCAAGAGAAAAAGATTCAATCCTTTGGCAAAAGAAGATGGGTCATTTGAGTCTGCGCAAGATGAACCATTTGGTTCACAACAATTTGGTTGAAGGAGTGAGTTTAAATAACTTTAAAATGTCTGATGTATGCGTATCATGCAAGAAGGGAAAGCTAGACAAGCAGTCTCACAAGCTCAAAAAGTATCACTCAATTACTGTTCCACTTGAGCTTCTTCATATGGATCTATTCAGTCCTGTCAATCGCAAAACTATCGCTGGAGATCAATATTCTTTAGTCATAACTGATGAGTACTCTAGATACTCTTGGGTATTTTTTATGAAGGAAAATTCAGAAACGTGTGAGTGTATTCAGGTTTTGATTACCAAGCTTGAATCACTTTACAAGCTCAAGGTTCGCATGCTCATAACTGACAACGGGACCGAGTTTAAAAATCACAACATGGAGACTTTCTGCATTGAACGTGGCATTGTCCAACAGTTTAGCACTCCTTATGTCCCAGAAATGAATGGTGTTGCTAAGAGAAAGAACCGAACATTGATTGAGGCTGCTCGAACCATGCTTGCTGATTCCTCCCTATCGGTTCAGTTTTGGAATGAAGTTGTTGCTAATGCTTGTTATACTCTAAACCGGGTGTTGATTGTGAAGAGACATGGGAATACTTGTTTGAATTGCTTCATAAAAGAAAGTCAAATCTTAAGTATCTTGAACCTTTTGGTGCTCCATGCACAATGCTTAAGAAACATGAGCAAGGCAAGTTCAATGAAAAGGTGGAAAAAGGCTATTTTCTTGGGTATAGCACTCCTAACAAAAGAGTATACAACATATCAACTCACAATGTGGAGGAGTGTTACTATGTGGATGTTCAGAGATATACTATGCCACCACCTGGAAAGGGTCCAGACTGGATGTTCGATTATTCAGACCTCCTCGACTCATTCAATATGCCTCCCCTGTACTCCAATGATGATGGTGTTGTTCAAAACATATACGATGCACAAAATGCACTTGATGAATCAGTGAAACCTTAATTAACTCCAACTCCAATGCAGATAAATGATGACCGTTCAGACTCAGATGATCATCACTCTCATCCAGATGTTCCAGAACCAGATGTTGAAAATATTGTACCTGCTCTTGAGGATCTTAATCTTAATAATCTTGATCCAAAAGTTGTTGTTCCAGCTCATCCAGTGGGAAGAATTAACAGCATGCATTCTCAGATGAATATTATTGGAAATTTGAATGATGGAGTGAAGACTAGAAACTAGTTATCTTCAGGTGGTCTTGCTGACATACTCGACTTTGCAGATGTGAAATTTTGTGCCCATTCTTGTTTTATCTCCCAAGTTGAACCCAGAACCATTACTAAAGCCTTGAATGAAGAATCTTGGGTAGATGCTATGCAGGAAGAGTTGTTGCAGTTTAAGAAGCTTGGAGTTTGGCAGCTTGTTGATAGACCTAAGGGTGCAAAAGTCATTGGCACAAGATGGGTTCTACGCTGCAAACGAGATGATCATGGCATTGTGGTTAGAAACAAAGCACGTCTGGTAGTGCAAGGTTTTAGACAGATTGAAGGGATTGACTACAATGAAGTATTTGCACCGGTTGCTCGTCTTGAAGCAATTAGAATTTTCCTGGCTTATGCATCCTACAAAAAGTTGAAAGTTTATCAGATGGATGTTAAGAGTGCATTTCTTCATGGTGTCATAAATGAAGTGGTGTATGTCAGTCAACCTCCCGGGTTTGAAGATCCATTACATCGTCACCAAGTCTACAAGCTAGACAAGGCCTTATATGGATTGCACCAAACTCCGCGATCGTGGTATGATACACTTTCTACTCACCTTTTGAACAACGGGTTCAGAAGAGGTGTCATTGACTGTACTTTGTTCATTAGAGAGAAGAATGATGATTTGCTCTTGTTGCAAGTATGTGTAGACGATATCATCTTTGGATCCACAAATGATGTTCTGTGCAAAGATTTTGAGAAAGTTATGAAAGACAAGTTCGAGATGAGTTCCATGGGAGAGAACTAATTTTTTCTTGGATTACAGGTGGATGTGTCTGATGCAGGGATCTTTATTCATCGAACCAAATATGTTGGTGACATTCTGAGCCGGTTCAGTATGTTGGATGCAAAACCTACTGGTACCCCACTGGCTGTTAATCACGGGATTACCCCAGACGAAAAAAGAAACTTAATCGATGCCACTCTGTATCGAGGAATGATCGGATCTTTTACGTATCTCACCGCCTCTCGCCCAGACATCATGTTTACTACTTGCTTGTGAGCACGGTAACAATCAAAACCAAGAGTCTCTCATCTTATTGCTGTGAAGAGGGTTTTGCGTTATCTAAAGGGTACTCCAGATCTAGGCTTGTGGTATCCTAATGATGATAACTTTGACTTGACCGTTTACAGTGACTCAGACTATGGTGAATGCAAGAGGGATTTTAAGTCAACATCTGCGGGGTGCCAGTTCTTTGGGAAACACCTAGTTACCTGGCAGTGCAAGAAGCACACGTCGGTGTCTACTTCCAGATGTGAAGCTGAATACATTGCAGCTGCAAGTTGCTGCTCTCAAATCATCTGGATTCAGCAAAAACTCAGGGACTATCGGTTACATTTTTCTATCACTCCCATATTTGTTGATAATACTGCTGCCATTGTTGTCACTAAAAATCATGTCCAGCACTCAAAAACAAAACACATCGACATCAAATATCATTTCATACGTGACTGTTTTGAAAAGAAATTAATTCATGTTGTTAAGATTCACACCGATCACCAAAAAGCCGATATTTACACAAAAGCTTTTGATAAACCCAGATTTCTATATCTGTTATCGGCTAATGGTGTTTTTCAGAAAGATGAAGTCATTCCTTCATCTGAATCAAACAAATGATCATTGTTCTTAATTTAACTTTCTTTTGTATATACAGAAATCACTATAGCACCAGTTGTTGAATTCAAACCACCTGATCCACCCACTCCTGTCACATCACCATCATAATCTTCATCATCAAAATAAGCATTAAAGCTTGGATGTTCATCAATATCTAAGTCCTCATAATCTATCTTCTCATCTTCTTCTTCATCATCAATGTTCACAAATATAGGATCAGAAGTAGTACCAGCAGCCTCAACTTGATCATCCTTTACTTGAATATCATCAATATTTTTCTTTAAGTCTTCATTTGTTTTTTCAAAGCATCAATAACAATACTTTGTTGTGCAATCAAAATCTCCAAAGAAAGAATCCTGTCACTCAACAACTTCTTCTCAACTACATCTTCTTCTCTCCACTTCATCAGTTAAACAATTTGGCTTTTCATAACATCTATATCACTTGAACTTGAAGTAGAAGGTTGATCAGCTACTACTTTCTCCTTTTAAATCTTATACTGATCAAACTCTTTTGACAAAATAGATATCCTTCTTATAATCTCAGAGTCATCATAACCTATAGAGAAGTTTAGATCCAAATCATCTAAACCTTCAAATAAAGACTCTCCTGTGGAAGTAGAAACATCTTGAAATGTTGTAGTTGCTTGAAAAGATATAGTCACTGTTGTAGCATCCTTGAAAGAAGGAATAAAAGTAGCAACATTCACAAACTCAGGTGTTTGCACAAAAGAATCTATCTGAACATGAACATGAGATGTAGAAACTTCTTCTTGAACTGTTGAAACAACAGTAGCAGGTGTAGAAACAACAATAGAAGCAGCTGAAGTAGAAACTTCCACAGGAGATGATACAAAAATCCTGGGAGTCCTTGTCTTCTTCTTCTTAGGCATTTTGGCTATCCTCTTTTTCTTCTTAGGCCTAGACGTCTCAGGCTCTTCAACAATAAAATCTGGATCAGGTGCCTCTTCTCTTGCTTCTTCATTTTGTTGATGTGCATGTCTCTCCTTCAATCTCCTGACCATTTTATTTCAATCCTGAAAAGTTTCAAACTCAGACTCAGTCTCTGTAGATTCTTCACCTTCATCATCAACTTCAACATTCTCAGTATCTACATGTTGAGAAGCAGTAGCCTCTTCTTGTCTTGAAGCATCTTGTTGACCAGGATCTATTACATCAAAAGGAACCAATGTAGAAGAAGTTACACTTGGTCCTTGAGTTTGTTCTTGACTTTGTGACTATGATTGTGAAGACTGAGCTTGTGATTTCCTTGCTTGTTGTCTAGGAGGAGAAGGTGGTGGTGGTTGTTATTGATCATCATCATTTCCCAACTGTTCTGTATCTGAATCTGAATTATCATGCCTCCAAGCATCATTATCAGGAGCAACATAGTTAGCTCTTGCACAATGACATACTAAATCTCAGGTTCGGAGACGGTGAATAAAGTGGAGACATGTCTGCTGTCCAAGGCAATAGAGCAAGATACACGTTCTAGGCACAGAAGGATGGGACATATTCATCTTAGGAAGATGAATCTTCTTGTGCACAATCATTTAGTTGAGGGTGTACCGGTTAAACACTTTAAACTTCCTGATGTGTATGTGTCATGCAAGAAGGGTAAACAGAAAAGGAAGTCACACAAAACAAAGACAATGTTTTCTCTTGATAAGCAACTTGAACTTCTTCATGGATTTGTTTGGACCAATCAATGTGAAAAGTATAGGTGGTGAATCTTATTGTTTTGTGGTGACTTTGATGACTTTTCTAGATTTTCATGGGTAATGTTTTTAAAGCATAAATCAGATACTTATGAAAATTTTGTCTTGTTGGTTAATAGGTTGGAGACATTGTATAAGTTGAGAGTGAGGCGTGTTTGATCAGATAATGGGACTGAGTTTAAGAATCATCAAATGGAGGAATTTTGCAATTCTAAAGGCATTCAGCAGCAATTCAGTGCACCGTATGAGCCTCAGATGAATGGTGTAGCTGAAAGAAAGAGCAGAACGTTGATGTAGGATCAGTCACGAACCTTAATTCATGAACCTGAGACAAACCTTTTATCTGACGAACCTGATGCTACAAACCTTGAGACAAACCTGATCTCACGAACCTTGAGACAAACCTGATGTCACGAACCTGATACGAACGAACCTCTGAAGAATACCTTCAATGAACCTCTTCAAAATCACTTTACGAACCTCAGAAAAATCTCATAAACAGCGAACCTCTTGCTTCAGCTACTCACAGGTTCGGCTCACGAACCTGTACTTCAAAATTCAAAATTTTGGAAGGAAAACCTTCCAAATTTGAAGAAAATCCTTCAAAAATCCCAAAGTTGCACCACAAATCTTTTAATTGTAATGTTACACAGCAATAAATGATGAGATTACACTCAAAACAGCAATCAAACACAAAAAAAAAAAAACTAGAATTTTGATCCATTTCTTGATCTTTTATAACTCCAAATGCTTGTAGATCTTGAAAATCTTGTATAGAACTCCACCAAAGCTCTGATACCACTGTTGATCTACTGAATTTGATCTTGATAGTACAACGGAATCCTATGAACAATCAAATATATGCGGAATCTATATTTGATCTATATGAATCAAAGAATAACAAGCATTCCAATAATCATCTCCATTTCATTAATCACAATCAACTGATTACAATGAAGACACATCTCTTTCTCACATAGAGAAAATCACTCAGAGGTTTTCCAGAAGTTATGACAAAATCAGACAAACCTTCAATGTATACTAGACTGTCAGCCGAACCCATAGTTTCGCCAACCGAACCTTGAGGTTCGTTGGACGAACCTGTAGAGCCAAACCTACTAGGTTCGCCGAACCTGCTAAGGTTCGTGGGCCAGACGAACCTCAGCCAAACCTCACTAACTTTCTACAATTTACATGTTTTGACAAGCAACCTATTACAAATATGTACTAACACATTGCCTATCCTTGTTAAAGACGTACCAAAAAAGAAAGAAAGGATTTGCTTAATGAAACAATGACATTGGTGATGTCAAATTTGAAGATTAACCACATCAATAAAGTAGACATGATCTTCATACCAATAATCAAAAGTGAACATGTTTTGCTTTTGGTTTTGGATTTAAAACTCCCATCATTTGAGTTATTTGACAACATGGTAATTGGATATGAAAGGGTGGACAGATATGAGCAAATTCCAACATACATGGTAATGTTTAAGTCATTCACATACTTTTTAATGTCAATTACTAGTTAAATGTTATTGCAAATATACGTCCTAAGTTTAAAATTTCAAATTACATACTTGCAAATTACGTACTTGAAATCACGTACTATAAATAACGTACTACAAATAATGTACTACATTAAAAATTTTACATACTTAAAATTGTTTTTATGTAGTAAACATATGTATTTCTTGAAATAATTACTCTAAAACACTTAATGTTTGTATTCTTTTGTGTTTTGTTTTCCAAATTACGGAGAGACGTTTTTGTCAATTATCTTCTTGATCAAGATCATCCAAATGCTTATAAGTTATATCAACAAACACCAAAAATTCCAGACCTTCCATGGAAAACCACACAAAATGGAGAAGACTGTGGAATATTCTACATGAGGCACATGGAAACCTACATGGGAGGTGGTGTTAAGGGATGGAAATGTGGGCTGCTTCCAGAATCTGACGGACAACGAAGACAACTACAGCAGCTTAGAATCAAGTATCTGTGTAAAATTCTTACATCAATAGTTACATATTGAAGGATGATATCATTGTACAGGCAAGAGAACATGACAGCCTTGACCCCGAAAAGAAACAATGGCCAAAGACAATCAAAAAAATGATCAAGTCTAGGCAAACAAAATTCTTGTGAAAACATTGTTTATTTTGTGAATACTTTAATCTTTTGTTATTATATGTGTTGTTAATTTAATACTAACTAATTTGACAAATATGAAAGCAAGTAAACCAAACATATAAAGATATTTACAAACCATACTAATATTGCATATTAAAGATCCCCCATACATAATAACGTACCATGACAAGGATTACAAAAAAAAACATGATAACCTTCAAAAACTAAAAATCCTTAATCATCCCAACCCCCTCCCTCTTCTTCTTCATCTTCTCAATGGTGCCGTCAAGAAGCAACTTGACGTCACCATGAATGTCTTCATTGATCCCCAACTGGTTTAGCATGTACTCCCTTACAATCACACCACCATCCTCCTCTGTTTTGTCAAGAAGGTCACTTAGAGTTGAGATATTGCTACGTATGTCTGCAATAAGAAGACCATTCATCATGCAGAGGGAATTCCTCATTATACGATCATCTTTTTTTTCCTTCTCTTGATCCTTCAAGAGGATTTCGATTGCTTCTTCATACTTTTGGTACTTGTAGTTCGATGATGAAGATGTCATTTATGGACCTGCAAGAAAAAAATATTTACAGATAGTTTTTTTTGTAAGTCATGCATGCAACGTGTTTCTATATATAATGTTAAAGGTGACGGTCCATATTGCTTTTCGGTAGTTGTAGAATTAAATGATGTGTGTTAAACGTTGGTAGTTGAACAAATAGCCACTCTTTAATCTGTAATTAATTATATTTAATGTTTTCAGTCTATAAATACAACCACACTTGTAGTGTAATCGAACACCCCTAGAACTACATCAAAAAATATAAAAAAACCATGGCTTCATCATCATCTACAAAATCAAGGCTGACGTCCGAAATAATGAATCAATACAACAAAGATTCACTTTACATGGATGTGTTGAAGCAAAACTTTCAAAGTCTTGAAGATGGAATCAAAGAGAGATATGAGCTAAGCAAACAGTTGCAAAAACTCCCTCCTAATGCCGTGTGTGACCTCGTTATTTTGTTCATGGTTGATCAAGGTGCAACATATGTGCAACAAATGCAAATAATTACAAAAATTATTAAAGCACTTCGTTGCTCTATGCAGCTAAAAACAGACTTCCTGGCATCTTATATGTGATTTTGTACTTTTTAATTTCCTTGCTTGTTTAATTAAATTAATAAAAGTATGCATTTTATTTCAATGTTACTTTCGCATTTATTTATTACGTCCTGATAGGTTAAATCATCGTAATAATATTATACAATAAAACTTAAAATATTTCTTATGTTAATAAAATTCAAACATACATGTTTCACGTACCTACATCATCTTAAGTTACTATATCATGTACCTACAATCACGTACCGATCATTTTATGTTACCAAAATTTAATATTCTGTCTAAAAAACATGTGATATTTTGTATAAAATACGAGTAATCGCATAGCATAAAAATAAAACAAGTAAACAAAACATAACTAATCAAACATTTAAACTTACAATTATGAAAAATACGTACTAATAATATGTATATTATCAACAATTTTTATAATTACGTACTACATAGGTAATAATTACCTTTCATACAATAATCACCTTCCTTATGTCTAAAATTTTAACAATTACATTTATAATAACGTACTATTAGTATGAATCAGTACTTACCATAATCTAACATAACCATTATCAAATAGCTCTATTAACCTAAATCACATGATATTGTAATTACGCTCTAATTATACTAAATCACGTACCACATTCTATCCTACCAAAAAATACAAATTTGTATAAAAAAAGTTTTAACCCTTTTATGAAAGTTACTAAAATATTAAACAAATAACGTATCCACTCACAATTTTAACAATTAACAATGTATCAATTTCTTTTAATCAGTTCTCAGACTTTCCCAGGTCTCCCCAATGCAGGACATGTCCTTCTATCACGCCCAGATTGGCCACAATTATGACAAAATCTAGATCTCTTCCCCATTCTACTAATAGCTTATTCTCGTTTTGATTTGAACCTTTTATGAGATCCAAAACCATTGTTTCTTATACCAGTTGGAACATGAACATTTTCGGTTGATATATCGTTTTGTGGTGGTACAAATGACGCAACAATGTCTTTTTGTTTTACTACTGGTAAACCTCTAGTTTCCACATCCTTCTTTTCCATTATTTCTTGTAAGGTATCTCTGAAAATCGTTAACTTGTCCATGTCTTTCAAAAATTTGTTCACAATGTATTCACTTGAATACATAATATCACGTACCACTTTGTTGACTTCAGGATCAATCTCACTTAAAATATCTGGTGATATAATTGAACTATATATTTGGAACCACATCCTTTGTCCATCGACGTGTTATATACTTTTCAGGAAATACTTTTACTTGGCTCAATCTTAATACATAAAAACAATGGCGACATAACAAACCATATTGCTCAAACCTTCTGCAACTACATCTAACTGTGATATCATCATCCAATTGTAGATATGAAACCTGTTAAAAAAAACAAAAAAAAAACTATAAAAAAAAATAATTACATGCCAGCCTAAGTAATTCAATTATGTCCATTGTTCACAAAAACAAAAAAAACAAAACAATTGACTATATACCTCCAAAAATCCAGAACCATGAGTCTTCATGTCCTTTATTATGAATTTGGTAAATTCTTTTGATTGTGATGTACATACAGAAAGACAATTATGAATTGAATCATATATTTCTTCTTGAACATCAAAGAATATACTTCTTGTAAAAATCTTATGTGCTTGCTCCTCAAGAGAATAATCAGTCCACATATCAGGTGTTGTATTCCTTGAATCATGGTCGTTTTTACGATGTGTACGCCTTTGTGATTCCATTGCAGTATCAAAATGTGTAAAGAATTCAACTAATGTTAGTTGACAATTCGATACTTTTCCAAAATAGTGATTCTCGCTTTCAGACCGTGACGTAGTACGCAATAGGCTAGACATCAGTTCGTTACGATAAAAAGCAGGAATCCACATGTCTCTAATCTCAAACATGTAACCAAACCAATCAACATTACATAAGTCGTAGTCGTCCATGATTGACAACCATTCACTATCAAACTCTTCAGGTGTTATTGAATCAGTCCAAACAATGTTGCATATACGCGACTTGAATTCGTCGTTGTTACATAACACACTACCAACCTGACACATTTAATAGTCAATACACATGAATATATAATAACTTAATGACAATTACGTACTGCATACAAACTATTGTTACTTTTCTTTAAAATTACGTACTGATATAAAAAACTTACATAACCTAATGTTTATGTCCATATCATGTAAATTACGTACCATTATTATTTTACAACCATAATAACGTACCATTCAAAAAATTGTTAAATATTATGAATTCAATAATTAGTAGCTCATGCCTATACCTTATCCGCAACCTTTGTCATGATATGCCACATGCATAATCTATGCCTGCTTGTAGGCCAAACAGCTTCTAAAGCCTGTTTTATCGCAGCATCTTGGTCTGTGACTACAACCTTTGGGGGGAAACCAAAAGCAGTTGTAAAACTTTCCAATAACCATTTGTAAGACGCAATTGTTTCTGACCCTAATAATGCAGATCCAAATGTAATGTTGCAACAGTGGTTGTCAATACCCGTAAAAGGGACAAAGACCATTTTGTATTTGAGAAAAAATATATATGTTTGCATAACAAAACCATGTTATAAGTTGCATACACGTACTATTATTAAATGATGTATTCCATTTACTTGTTAATTAGAAATGTTGCATCAAATGAAACAACATCACCAAAAATAACATAATTCTTCTTAGCATGTCCATCAGCCCAAAAAAGACCAGTAAGCTGGTTTTTATTGTCCTTTGTGTATTCAAATGAAAAATCAGGGACAAATTCCTTCTTCTTCAATAACATATTGACAACCATATCCGCATCATATTCCCCCAGAAACAAATTTATCTGTTTTTTGAAGTTCTTACAGTCCACAGAGGTAACTCCAACCTTTTCAAACCCCCCGTACTTAGTACGCATTATATTAAACGCTCTAACCGGACCAATGTTGTGCTTGGACATTGAACACATCAACTGCATTTGCTCATATGTTAGCTTCCTACATGATGGCAATAGGTGGATATCATCTTGTGAAACAAGACTGTGATTATGTTCTTCTACAAATTTGTTGATAGTAAACTTAATTCCATCATGTGATTTTAAAACAATATGAGCTAAACATTCAGTTTTTTGACTAGGCATGTTCCTAGACTTTATTTTCTTTTCTCTCCCGTCCTTATTTTCATTTGAATTGCATTCTCTTGTCGGTTTATGTCCCTCCTTAGAACAAACAATGTATCTTTATCTTAATGACCTTGCCATAACATATCTGAGATCCTCTTCGAGCTGTAAAACCGCCTTTAATTGCATATGTTTGGTAAAACACAAATGCATGATCAATAGAATCGAAAACCATTCCTTCTGGTGGTTTCCACAAAATGGGGACATCAGGTTTATAATAATGCTTCCCTGATGTTGGAGATATACGTTCTATACCAACACATAACTGATCAACTTGGAATTCTACAATATAACATAATTACGTCCCATGATTATCATACATTCGCTACCAATGTAAAATAAAGGGAACAAATATACTAGTTGTTATAAATGATGCATTAAGGTAATCACATAACTGATCAACATGGAATTCTGCAAAATAACATAATTACATCCCATAATAATCATACATTACGTACCTATATAAAAAAAGGGAACAAATATACTAGTTGTTATACATGATGCATTATGTTAATCACGTACCATGAAAAAAATACATATTGATCCATCTCATAAAAGTGTAATCAAATAACGTAAATTTCATGATGCATAACGTAATTACATACCAAAATATATTTATAATAACTACATTCTTAATCATAACCATAAATTAATTATTACGTACTAATAATATAATCTGCAATTTATTTCATACAAAAACCAATTCAACACATATTTGATAAGAAAAACCAATAATTACGAACATACTCATCCATAATCATAATTTAAATAACGTACCGTACATATCATAATACCAATTAGATCCAAAAAGTTCCAAATACGTATAATTAATTATAATGACATGATGTAATTTTATATAATTATAAAACAAATAATTATACATTGTTCTATATTCATCTATCATCAACATACTACTAACTACAAAAAAATTCTGATAATATATAAGAAAAATTCAAAAACAAAGTTGTTTACATCAAATAACGTACCTTCGCATTCTCTATCGACATCCATTTATGGTTTAACAACAAACGAACTTGTAATTATTCCTCTAAATCTCAAATTGAATCAGAAACAATTGAGTAATTCATGAATTAGTATGAAAATTTACAAAAAAATAATTGTTTCCGTTTTTGTTGTGCGATTACGTAAATAAGAAAATCAATTCTTAAAATAATCTAGTGTGTCATTTATTTAATTACCCCTCCGCATCATAATTAAGAATTACACGTGTAGTGTGTTTTGTGGCTTCTTACGTTTAGTACGTTAAGAACAACATGTATTTGATCCGGCTTCTATATATATAGGGGAAGGTTATTTTGGAAATCTAGTTGAGTTAAAGAAACTTTGAAAACCTTCTTATAACCATTGATCAAGATGTTGGATGGTTGATATTAAAAGTGAAATAGTTGATAGATATTTTTAGATTAAAAAATCTGATGATGGTACAATATAGTACAACAATGGTAGAAAGGTAAAGTTGTAGTTTGTACTCATTTTTATTTTATTTGGTTTTTAATATCAAAACCGTACCATCTTCTCCACCTTTTAATGATGACAACATTTTCTCCACCATCACTCTTTCTCACTTTTCCTTCTTTTCACTTTTCCATCGTTTCCTTTTTCTCAGTTTTCCACCGTCATTGTTCACCGATCACTGTCAACCCATCCTCGTCAGGTTTTCATTTTCAGAAAAATGAGAACGAAGTAGGAAGCGACGAGGCTATCGACCACCGATGATTACACTTGGAAAAACCCATCGGACCTGCTTCGGTCGGGATTTCAGTCTACCCACGCAGATTCGAACCTACCGGAGAAAATAACGAATGTCAACCATGAAGAAGATAATCCATCTGATGTTCAAGCAAAAACCCAAATGTTGAAGCAAGGATGAAACCATGATATTTACAACACGTAAGTTGTTATGTTCTATTAACCATTTTGTTAATCAATACCTTTTGATTACATTTCGGTTTTTTTGGCAAAAACGTTGATCATTCATTTAGGGATGTGACATCCAATGAGGCTATTACTGGTGATATTGTCGGTAATTCGCGACTACAATGGGGAAACATATACGTTTAGTACATTCATTTTTCGGATTGATCTTTTAATACATTTTGTATTATGTTACATCAAAGTTACATAAATTATAATTATTTCAATTATGTATTTTTTATTTGTATTATGTTACATCGAAGTTACATAATTCATCATGCAAATGGTGGTTTTTGTTGGTATTGTATGACAAAATTGTAATGAGTATTGTCAAGAAAAATTAATTCTAAGGTTGTAAGATTGTACTTTATATTTATATTTTAAATTAGTGGTAAGCATATATGTTACATTTAATGGCTACAAGCATTTATGTAACACATGTAAGTATGTGAAATTTAATACAATATGTAGCTACGCAACAAAGTGTTATATATATGTAACAAACATATAATTTAGAATGGCTCTTTGAAATATCTATTTTACATACATGTAATACTACTTTACATATATGTTACGCTAAGTATAACGCTCCTGATGCTCAATCTGAATCTGAGGAGAATAATTGCATATATGGTTTATAAACCACCATACACATGTGTAACATAATGCTAATTTATGAATATATCATTTTGAAATTTTCACTATATTAATTTATGTATGCATGTGTTCTTGAATAAATTTGAAATCACTTTGATTTTGTTAAATTTATGTAATATTCGTTGTATAGGTATGTAACATGGTTCTATTTTATTAATTTTATATATGTAACCAACTATTACAATATGTTACATTTGATGTTACATAAAAGTTACATATATGTAATTTTAAATGTATTTGAAATATTTTTTTTTCCATATATGTAACATCTGTTACAAATATGCTACATTAACTGAAATTGAAGTGCCTAGAAAACCAGTCAACCGAAGCAATATCATAAGAACCATTTAGAAACCAATTTTTAAATCGGTTTCAGGTTTCAAGTAACCTTTCACTTAAATTGTATTATGTAACATTAGTGTAACAATTCATTGATTTTCTTTCAATTGACAAAAGTTTAAAAACCACTACATGTGTAACGATAACGGGATTTTAGTCGAAAGTTGGTGTTTTTATTATAAAATGTGTTGATTAAAAAAATAATGTAACAAAATGTACGTCAGTGTAACATAAACGTAACTAACAAAATTTTACCAACACGTAAACAATTAAGGTAAGTAAAATATCCATGTAATAATGGTTTACACATTGTCAAATACATGTGTAAAATATCCATGTCATAATGGTTTAGACCTGGACAAAATTGTTCTAGTAATTTAGCAAATAATAAAAAGTAACATATTAAAATCTTATTTTATTAACATTTTAAATATATAAAATTCATATAAAAAATAGTACAATGTGTTATAACTAGTCAATAACTTACATGAATTTGTTAGACATATCACACCTCTTTCTTTTTAATTGGAAAAGCAAAAGTCATTAAAAAAATTGGAAAAAAAGTAATAAATATAATAAAGTGATGCGAATGAATTTTTTTTGTTGAATAAAATAAAAATATTAATTATTACATAGTCAATGTAACATCTGTGCCGGAAACGTCGCCGGAACAGTGAGCTGAATAGTAAACGCACAGTAACTCAGGTACAAACTACGTAAACTATTGTTATGCTACTAATATCATGATGCTTGATATTAAACTATTATGCTATTGTTTCTGAAATCTGATTAAACTTAACAGTTTAACAGTTAGAAACATGTCAGCCAACACAGTGTTGAAACATAGATGCTTGATTTGATGCTATAGTGTATAAACGTATGCGAGGATAAACAAAACAAACTCATAACGGTTGTTGTTACAGAATGCTAAACAGACGAGTTATTCGTATAGGTGACGATCTGAACGAATGATTCTGATAGTTTAACGTTCTAAAATAATGACTGAACAGTAGAGAACAAGAATCAGAAAGCTGAAACATCGTCGTGTTCGTTCGAATGACGATTCGAACGAATACGCGCGATGGTGACGCGTTCTGACGAAACGAAAATGAAGAGCGATACGAACGGTAATAATTTTAAGGAAATATAACATTTCCTATTTTACAATTTTGAAACTCATCACAAATGGAATTAAACCAAACTGTTTAATATATCGCGAACAAAATTTTTTTTAAACGCTTAAAAATAATATAGTTCGATAAGTAAACTAATACAACGATATTTAAAAAGATTTCTAACAATAATTGTATTTTTAAAACGTCATAAAATAATCCTTTTATTTAAAAACCGTAAACACGCGCGTTACGTTCCGGAAACGTAACGAAAATACGAACCGAGCAACCGAAACAAACCCGAACTCACTCGGGGTATAAATACCCTCAATGAGTTCATCCACCTCATTTCTCTCTTCACTTTCTCTCTCTAAAACACCCATTTCCGGCTACACTCTCTCACTAGATTTCAAATCTTCAATCCACCATAACTCACTCATTTCTTGATGAAATTGAGTGATTCTTGGACCTAAACGAAGATCTTGATCTTTACTACACGAAAGTACAAAGGATCCGCTCAAAAAACAGCCTGAAACGTGGTAATCTGAGCCTCAAAGTAGCGATTTTAGGGTTTCTAAACCCTTATTTCGAACCCACATTCTTGACCGGTTGAAACTATGTCAACCCTTAGGAAAAATACACAAAACACCTGTGGGAGGGGTTAGGAACAAGCTTTAGTCTAAACCTTAGTCGATTACCTTGAAAAACCATGGCTGCACCTGGGCCTTCGAGCGGCCGAATGGCCAAGAAAAACCAGCTTATCGAATGAGCAAGAACCCTCATTCGCCGAATGGCTATGCACCGAACCAGATGCCATTCGCCGAATGGCCACCAGGCCGTATGAGTCCCATTCGATCGGCAGTCATTCGATCGGCCAAGCCCTATTCGGCATGATGGTTCGGGCAAGCTTCATTCGATCGGCGGTTTCCATTCGGTCGCCACCTGTTCGGCCATGCTTCTCATTCGATCGGCTCCTTCATTCGCCAGCCAGCTGATTCGGCCACGGGTCCTTCGGCCGAAGACTTAAGGGTGAACTAAATGTTGAGATCAAAGGAGTTGAAAACATGTAATGCATGGTTGAAAGTGTGAAAGGGTGTGTGTATAGGACCGAGCATGTGTGTGCATGCATGGGGTAAAGTATGGGTGTGTATGTAGTCATTAGGGTTTTCTTGATAATAAGGAAATTCTAGTTTATTTTCTTAAAACAAAAAGGGTAATGAGTTGGAAGATTTCCATGCTAAGGACAAATGCAACAACATTTTGCTAAACAAAAGCTAATGCAATAACCCTAAAGATTATGATGATTTCAAAACGCAAAGCGGGGGAATACAATGGAGCAAGGCATTTAACTAAGCGTAGTGTTAATTGATAACACCCAACACTTAGTTAATTGTTATATTGCTTAAAACTAACTTAGATGGATCTATGGAACTTCTAAGCAAAATCGTACTTACTAATGATTCAAGTGGATTAACTTAAGTCTAATCAAACAATTGATGGTTTTTCTTAAAATACAATATGGTTTTATTAAATGATTTATAATTTAAAATTTGTTTAAAGCAAATTGTTTTACAATTACCTAACCAAAGTCTTACGGGATCATGGGGTTCACTTATGGATGATTAACTAGATTAATTTGAGGAACTTAGAAAACCATTAGTAGCATAGGACACTTAGATGCACACCGAGACCAAAACCCCACCATGCGTCTATTTTAACGACTTATCGTATTCAAATCTCTTAAAACAACTCA
The DNA here is from genome assembly GCA_009363875.1 of Mikania micrantha. NCBI lineage: Eukaryota > Viridiplantae > Streptophyta > Magnoliopsida > Asterales > Asteraceae > Mikania > Mikania micrantha. Next base: position 27,457,286 of record CM018687.1, read on the forward strand.
GGTGATTGAGAAAACTTAAGCTACAAACAACGAGCGCGCATTATCTGTGGTAACTTACACCTAGCAACACAGGTGAGTTAATTGTCCCTTTTCAAACTATTTTGAGTTTTACTTCGGGACTGAGAAGCATGTTAAACTTTTTAAACAAATGTTTAACTGTTGCAAATACGTTTTTATACATATTCTAAACACTAATGCTAATGCTACGGGTTATGCTACAAACTAATGCTACGGGTTATGCTACAAACTAATGCCACGGGTTATGCTAAATGCTAATGCTACGAGTTATGCTAAATGCTAATGCTACGAGTTATGCTAAATGCTAAAACTACGGGTTATGCTAAATGCTAATGCTATGGGTTATGCTAAATACAAATGATATGGGTTATGCTAAATACTAGTGCTACGGGTTATGCTAAATGCGAAAACTACGGGTTCTGCTAAATGCTAATGCTACGGGATTATGCCAGGTGTTAAATGCTAATAATTCTATGCTAATGCTACATACTTACACACTAAGTGCTTAAAATGCTCGGAATGCTTTAAACTTTGTATGCTCTATATGCTTGCCATGCTAAAGCAACAGTTTGGCCTCTCAGTGCTTGCACTACCGGTTGTGAAGCTAGTACTTGTGCACAAGTTACGTAAATGCTGAACTAGTTGAATGCTATAAACTTGTTATGCTAAAGCTATTGGCTATCGAAGAACAATAGTTGGTCTCTCAGTGCTTGCCTTCATGTGTTCTTCCTAGTCGGGACTTGAAGAACAATAGTTGGTCTCTCAGTGCTTGCCTTCATGTGTTCTTCACAGTCGGGACTAGAAGGCACCTACTATAGTCTCTCAGTGCTTGCCATAGGGTGACCTTCATGGTCTGATACGAGGAAACTGACTGATGCCCTCGCAGTGCTTACCATGCAGTGTTTCCCATAACTACTTACTCAGGTGATGAGTAAGTAGGACGATATTGGTGACCCTTAGTTGACTTTGTGTCATCATGGGAATCCTCTATCTTTCCCCTAGGTTGCTAATGAAACCTAGTGCTAGTATGGATTGATACTAGATTCCTTCAGGCATTCAGTTGTCTATTCTGGTGACTCACAAGCTAAACTCACGGATGCTATGGGTATACTTATATACAAATTGCTTAAACTATAATGGGGAAAAGAGATTGAAGGGTAGGTAAAATGCTTAATTATTAACAACAGTGTCATATGCGGATTAGTATGTGGTGGGATGGCGTCTGGGCGGGTCGTAGGCTCGACTAAGGGGTATGCCCTATATATAAGCATACCGATTGGGATATTACATGTGAGTTAATAAGATTAAGGTTTTACTGAAAGAGTTTTGTTAAAGCTATTTAAACTTATAAACTACATGAACTCACCAACCATTATGTTGACCTTATTTTCTTACATGCTTTCTCAGGTGACGTATAGGAATAGACTAAGGCTTCAGGATTGCATGCTAGGCAGCCCAATTAGTGGACCTAGCAGACTTTTGAAAGCACAACTTTTGTAGTTGATACGAATCTCTTTTGATATCTTGTACACATACAAGATAGGAACATTTGATTCTTTTGGATAGGTTTACTTAGTTAAATTATCAAACATTGATATTGTAATTTAATTTTGTAATCCTAGTTTAATGCTAATTGTGCTTTAGATATTCTTAACATTGATGCTATGTAAACAATCTGATCAACACGATTATCAGTCACGATATCACGCCCCGGGAACCTTCCGCCCGACGGGGACTCCAATCCAACCCCGCCGGCTCGGGGTGTGACAGTCAAGAATAATATTAGATTCTAAAACAAACTTATAGATTAATTATTATTAACATAGTAAATAATGTTCAAATTTTTAAGAACGGTTTCAAGGATATTGTAACATCAATGTAACACGTATATCCTGCAACAAATAACAAAAAAAAAAAAAAGAAAGATGTAAAAAATCTGGTACGGAAGTTTATTGTGTAACATTATTGTAACAAGGTAAAAATTGAAAGCACACATGAATACATGATTGTTCAAATTTTGGATGCGAAAATTCAGTGTAACAAGTTTCAGTTTGCATTAAAATATCAAAAGAGTACAATAATACAACTGATGGAAAGTTTTGCGAAAATTCAGTGTAACAAGTTTTAGTTTGCATTACTTATGAAATAAGTAATGATATTTATTATACAGTAATTAAAATTTAATATAACAATAGATACATAAGTGTAGTATGTTACAGCTTGCAAGATATGATAAACAAAACAAAATAAATAATGTAACATCAGCGTAACACGTTTCAGGTTGCAATAATTAAAAAAAATAATAATGAAGAAGAAACGAAGAGATCAAAGATCAAATGAAAATATGTAAATTATTAAACGATAGTGTACTATGTAATAAGTTAAAGGGGAGAAATATTTAAAAAGTGAGAAAATAAAGCCAGCATACATTTAATTTCAATAAAAACAAATGGTGGGAAAATAAAAGCGGGGAAATATTTAAAATGTTGGGTAAAACAAAAGGTGGGAAAAATAAAATGTGGGAAAAATAAAAGGTGGGAAATATTTAAAAATATTTTTTTTTGTTTTTGTAGGCTTTCAAACCTGACTTTGTAAAATTCTGTATCAGTTTGTGTCATGAAAACAATTGTACTGCAAATTCGAAAGAATGAGTTAGTAATTTAAGGTTTATGTGTATGAATATTAAAGAATATAAGGATTTGTAAAATACATAATAGAAATCATACTGGGGATCTTTTCTTGGATCTAGACAATATTGGGAAATAATTCATTCCTCTTTTGTTAGTTTGGATCCCAATACCACTGACCTTTCAACATACGGTGATCGCAACTCCTCTGATATATTTTTTTCTCTGGGACGTTTTTTGTATTGAAATATTATTTCTAAAGCAGGAGTTTTTTCCTCAGGAAGGGTTTCAGCATTGACTTTTTCAACATTCTCAGGCTGCAAGAAGGGAATATTTGGTATTACAGCATCAAGGTCTACAACTGGCTCCTCTATCTCAGTAATTGGTTGATTTGTTTGCAAATTTTATGTAGACAATTGTTGTTCTACATTTTCACAAGCTTCAACCATTTCTTGTTCAAAAGTGCTTGTAGTGTTTGTTTATCTTTCAAATAAAGGGCCTTTACCAGCAACTAACCCTGAAGCTTCAACCATCATTGATGTTGTTTCCCAGCTTTTCAAATTCCTCAATCTTTTGATCGAGATGTGCAAGCATTTCCTGAAACAATAGGAATGCTACGTAATTAAATTAGACAAATAAAATTTGGTACGTAATTACATTAAACAAATAATATTTAGTATGTAATTATAATATGTTTCATGTTATTTAATAAAATTATGCAGACTAGTACGTAATTATAAATGGTACGTATTTAAATTTGGCATATAAACAAAACACAGACATATTATGTAATTGAATGAATACTTACACTCTCTGTGGGGGGGGGTACTGAATGTGTATAAGCAGATACTCCAATCATTGTCAAAGGTGTATATGTTTCATCCATGACTCTTTGAGTATAACTGCCAATTGGATAAAGCAAGTCACATGGGTTTGGTCTGTCAAAAGAATCAACAGCTTGTTCTTCATCACCTTCTTTTATGGTAGGATCTATTGGATCAACCTCTACCCTTGAAGGGGAATATTCATCAAGACCCCTGACACCTTCTTCACCACCACGTTCTTCATTAACTTCATGACCATCTTCATCAAAATCAGCTTCTGCAGCTTCTCCATCAGCATGATCATCTCCTTTAGCATTTGCAACTTGAGCACCTCCTTCATCAGCATCATCATCTTCAAAATATTCTTCATGAACATCATCATCTTCAGATTCATCATCTACAAATTCATCATCTTCAGATTCATCATCTACAAATTCATCATCAGCAACATCATTGGGTGAATCTTGATTTTCATCGGTTTGTTCATCATCATCATCCACAGTTTCATCATCATCCATATCTTCAGAATTCCCTTATTCGAAGTCTGTTAAAGCGCCTTTCTCATAAATGTGTGTATCAAGCTCCAGGAGGTAATTGTTATTGATGTTTAGAATAGTTGGGACAGGTGGTGGTGTGGACTCATATCTCTTTCTCTTTTCATGACAATATAGCAACTAAAAAGAAACATAAAATAAAAACAAAAATATCGACTTTGTATATTATAATGAACAAACAACAAACTGTAATAATGAAACATACCGCAAGAAATAGTAAAGGACAATTAAAAGGTTCTGCGGATGTCCATTCTTTCTTTGTCCTGTTCAGACATGTAATCAGGTAATCACACCAATTCATATCTGGTATGTCTGAATCCTTTGTCAATGAGTTTAATAACCTCTGATTAACTGTTGTGCCTTTTGTAGTCCAGCCCAGAACTGTGTTTTATATAACTAGCCAGTTAAGTTTAAGAATCCAGTTACCCTCCTCAGATTTGTTCATTTGTTCAAGAACATCTTTAACAGTAATCCTTGATTTTCCTGGATACTGAGACTTCCACAATCTTAGTGTATCTGATGTTCCCATTCTAGGTTTATTTTTCTCATTCACAGGCAACCTACCAAGTGGTATACCCAACACATCCTTGACAGTTTGCGATGTGACATGTATGTAGTGGTGTCCTGCATTTAACTAATTTTTGTCACAGTCATAGTTAGAGACCAACCATTGTGCAAACCTTGTTGGAATGGTGTCTATATCCAATGATAAAAATGGTTTGAATCCCATGGATTTGATTGCATTTCTTTGTTGCTTAGACAACCCAGTAACACTATTCTTTAAGTTAATTATACCAACTCTAGCCTTCAGCTTCTTGTCTGTATATGGCACAAATCTCTGTTGTGATGGTCCTGATACAGTTTTTGTATTTGGTTTGTGTTTAATATGACGTTCTGGTGGATCCACAAAATCATCGTCATCATCATCATCAACAACAACAAGTTTAATAGATTGTTTACCTAGATATATGAAATTAAGTAGTTATAATCACGTACTAAATCAAAATATTAAGTATATCAATATGTTTTTTTATAATTAGGATGGTTAATCAGATGCAATTATAGGTTTTTACGTACCAACACATAAAGAATGTGGTTATTAAAATTACGTACCAATGATACATACCAACATATCAATGAACAGAAATTGATATTAAATCACTTTTTTTACAATGTATAGTGAACATCATTAAATATGGTTAATCTAACAATTAGTTATGATATTTACAGGATAGTTGTGTATGTTGTTAGATCATTTTTGTTGTAATTACGTACTGGTTTAAAATAATTACGTACCAATACTACTGGAACAAATACATTTTTTCACGTACTCATTTACTAATCATGCATAATGATTGTTATAGTTTAATAAACACATAATTCCAACATTATGTTGTTAATTACGGACAAAAATTAAAATAAAACAATACTAATACTTTTTGTTTCATGAAATAGTAAATGCTGACCTTTAATCCTTAACAAGGATTTTCTATCATTATTTGATTTTGATCTCAACTCTGTTGTAACCTTCCTAGAATCCGTGATTACAGTTTCTGAATGTTTACCTAAACATTTGAATGCATGTATGTTAAGATCATTAATACAGTATAAGAATGTATCAAGAATGTTAAGTTTTACTTACGTTTGTTGGTAACGTTCTTTGACGGATTCATCTTCTTCGAATAAGATTTTCAATCTTGATTGCAGGTTTGATGTATAAAAATGCTCCGAATAACCGTAGTTCGTAATACGAATAACTAGAAAGAAGGGGGGTAAAATCCCCTGATTTTTAGGATTAGGTTAAATTTTTTAAAAAATCAAATTACGTTTTTGCCCGTTTTGTTTATTGCGTACCGTCTAATTAGTTTAATTAACATAAAAAATTACAAGTTTGCCACCGCGTTAATCTGGTCCATTAAAAATTACGGATCAACGGCCCTAATTGCTCCTAACGTTTTGTACGTTAACACATACATGTACGTTAACCGCCCCCTATATATATATATATATATATATATATATATATATAGGGGATGGTTCGAATGTTAACCATTTCTTATTGTGATAACCGAATAACTATATCTTATTACTTTGGGACACACATTAAAGTAAATCTAAAGGTGTAGGTTTTTTAATATTTTTTATTAATGTACTAGGTTAGTAACCCGTGTAACACACGGGTTGACGTAGAGTTAAGATGTAGTTCACGATAATTATAACTACCTTTAGCATAACAGCTTATACGTGACACAAAACATTATAAATTAAAATTAAAAGTCACAAGAATTTGTTCATAAGTTTTCAAAAATTTCCTTAAACACACCGTTTGTTGTTGTATTTGTAACTTTTCCATCTTTGTTTAAAATTAGAAGTTTTAATCCGTCACTACTTTTCACCCTGGATAATGTAACATATAATTGACCATATGTTAAATACTGGATCTCTTAAATATAATTCAAGTTTTGATAGTGATTATTATAATAATCATAATAATTATAATAAATTATGATTTTAAAGTCATTAGACATGTTTTGAAATGCTTAGAAATTGGAAACCGTTATTATTTAAAGTAATCATTAATCTCAATTATACACAATTATAATTAATTTTAGATAAATTAAGGAAGATATTTAAGTGACCGTTATTATTTAAAGTCATTATTGAATGTGGTTGAGACATTTGTCAAAATGGCATACGTGGCATAGGTATTTAAGTGACACGTGGCATGTTAATGATGTGGACAGCCTAGTTAAATGCCATGTGTCATTTGAGTTACTCTTTTATTAGGAGTAGTAGAAGTGTGCCCTACATTAATTAAATAAAAGAAAAAACCTACACCTTTAGATTTACTTTTGTGTGGGCCCGAAAGTAATAAGATGGAGTTATTCGGTTAATGCAATAAACATGGATTAACATTTGATTCTATCCCTATATATATATATATATATATATATATATATATAGGGAGAGGATCAAATGTGAACCCTTCCTTATTGCGATAACCCAGTAACTTTGACCAAATCAACCCAAATCTTTGAATTTTTTTCATAGCCTTTATTATACATAAATAGGGGGTTTCTTTTTTCTGTTTTCGTTAATTCATAACCGTTTAGAATTTAAAACAATTGTAAGTTTGCGTTATACTATCTGATGTAAGCAGTGTAACCCCAACTTACACTTGTTTTAAATTCTAAACGGTGATGAATTAGCAAAAAGACAAAAAAGAAACCCCCTATTTATGTATAATAAAAACCATGAAAAAAATCAAAGATTTGGGTTGATTTGGTCAAAGTTAATGGGTTATCGTAATAAGGAAGGGTTAACAATTGAACCATCCCATATATATATATATATATATATATATATATATATATATATAGGGGAGTGTTCTATTACTAACCTTAGGATCAAACAATAACCCAATAACCCCACTATATTTAATGATCAAAATTTAAGATTCTGATCTAAGGGTTAATATTAAATTATAATAAAATAATATATTTGATTTGAAAGAAAAGGGAATAAGGGTATTAACGTAATTTGCTCTTCACCTTTACTCTGCAAAGTTTGCAAATCATATCCATCTACAATTATAAATCTCTTCACCATCTTCAATTTTTCAAAATCTCAGTTTAAAGAAGCCGACGAAAATAAGGGTTTGACTGGTACACATCGATTTGGAAAAAGATAGAGGTTCGAATCAAATCATCTAATTTGAGATATCGCGTCGAATTGAATTCGAATAGGCGTCGAATTGAATAAAATCAAATCATCAAAGTTGGTGACGAGAAGAAGTGTTCAACAGGTACAAATCATCTAGATTGGGTTTTTTTTTGTCTTTTTTTTGGTAACTAGGTTACGAGAATCGTGATTAAACCTAATTTTTTGGGGAAAGTGTGGTTGCGAAGATTAGGGTTTTGTAAATAACCTTGTACTCTTTATAGTTGATTATTTTAATGTTGTTTGTGATTGGTAGATGTTGAAATTTAGTTGAGTGGAAGTAGTAACAGATTGTTTGTCACACCCCCAAATTTCCACGTGTGGTGTCAGTCAACATTGGTGCGACGTGGCCAGAGTCACAGCTCATGGTCATATAAAACAACTCTATATGCGTTTGAAAATACAATGTTTGTAATCACAAAAGTTAACCAAAATAGTTTGCAGCGGAAATACAAGTGTTAATGCAACGGAAAGTAATAAGTTTAAAATGCAGCGGAAAGTAAACTGTCAGACACTACATTGTTTTAATACATAACATAAATAAAATTTATTGTTTCAAAAGACACAGTAATGAATGCAGGCTACCCTATGCTCATTCCTGAAGGGCATTCCTGTTCCATGTGCAGCTAATTACTTGAGAATACATGTTTAAGAAAAAAGTGTCAACACATAGGTTGGTGAGTTCACAGGTTTTGATATACATATAGATAATAATCATAATGTTTGTCACGTGTCATGCTGTTTACTAAAATGTTAGTCCCGATCCCTAGGCTCCAAGTGCCAGTGCGTCACTACCGAACTAAACTTGTTAGTCCTTGCCTCCGCCTTGTCTTGTAATAACAATGGCAAGATAGGTCGAGATTTCACGCGTCCCGACCTCGAGTCAGTATTGTGCCACGTGGGGTTTGTCACACTTAAACAGATCTATTCATACTCACCTCGTTATTTGTACATTAACGGTAAGACTTTGCGAGGGCTTCTTACGATTACAACACTTATGTTTGTCTAGTAAACCAGCATACACAATACGTTTGTACAAGTAATAAATGTTTGACTCGATTCAACAAGTATTCTCCTCCTATTTGCAAAGTTTGTAAAAGAGTTAAAGAGGGGTCGTAAACTCACCTTAGTGAAATCAGAAAGTGATAGTGTAAGTGTAACATTTGTGCATATAGTCATGTAGTTGTAAACAGTGTTAGAACAATGTCTATTCATGGTTCAGTTCATCAATGTGATTCGTATGTTCAAACTGTGTGCTTGTGTGTTACAGGATCTTAGTAATCAGAAAACAAGTATGTATTATTTATTTACAGTCGATTTCACTAAGCAAGAACAGCAACTTGTTATATCGAAACAGTGGTGGGCAGCGAGAGTGAGCCCTATATATATACTGCGTTCGGTGTAACAGGTTAGTGTTAGTGCGTAGTGTTGAGACGAATATTATGACAATTAATTAATTCAACCAAGATCGTAATCTGTAAGCGAGACTGAGTATAGTTATGGGTGACGATCCATAATAGTATGAATGTTGAACTTATAATTACGATTAAACGACTTTAAATAATTAATACGATCGGAAAACGTACGCGATTGCGGGTATACACGTAATTGTGAATGTTTAACGGTCCGGCAACACAGGAAGATTAAAAATAAATATATTAATTATTTTATATTTTTACAATTTTGAAACTCATCATTTTAATGAGTTTAACGACTCTTTTTAATTAAAACCGCGTAAAATACGCGTTACGTTCCGGAAACGCGAACCGAGCGACCGAAACGCACCCGAACTTCACCCGAACTATAAAAGCCTTGAACAAGGCTTCCTACTTCATTTATTACCTCAACAACCCTTTCTCTCTCTAATAGTTCGTCTACCCTCTCTCTCTCTAAAAACCAAACTTTAATCGATCGTATCTCACTCGTTTCTCGACGGATTTCGTCATTCTTGGTGTCCACGCGAAGCTCTCGACAAACTCTACACGAAAGTACAAGATTTTCACAGTTTTATCCGGCCAAAAACAAGGTATGCTCGATTGAAAAACCACGAAATTAGGGTTTTCTATACATGTTGTTCGAAACCTAGGAGGAAACCGGTTCTAGCACTTTATTTCTGATTTCGCACACCTAGCAACCTCCCTTGAAGTGGTACAGGCTTAGATCGTGGTCTAGAATCAGGTAACTTGATGATGAAGACGATGCAGGTAACAGGTTCGCTGGCCGAACCCTTTCTGGGCGAACCTGCGTGGGGAAAACGAACCCATGGTTCGTGGGTCACAGCACGCCGAACCATAATGGATCCCACGAGCCCACAGCGAACCTTCAGCCTGGTCTCCGAACCCTGGACATGCTACGAACCCCCTTGCAGACCTCACGAGCCTTCACGAACCATTGATGATCAACGAAGTTGCTGCGAACCTTGCATGGTTCGTTGGTCGTGACCGAACCTTCAGCCATGCAGCTGGCCGAACCCTTGAGGTTCTCACGAGCCTTGCCGAACCAGCTATCTCCCACAAACCCTAATTGTCCTACACGAACCAGTAGGGTGAGCCGAACTATGTGCAGGTTGACGAACCCTGCATGCAAATCCTTTCACGAACCCATGCATGCCTACGAACCCTGCACTTTGTACGAACCTGCTGCGAGCCCTAGGGGGATAACGAACCCTTCATCCTTTTATACTTCACGAACCATCATCAGGACCAAAATCTTAGACGAACTCCGATGTCAACGAACCCTCGGCTCTCTAGTTTCATAAGCCGAACCTTTGCATGGTTCGTGGATTATGATAGACGAACTATAGGACTACCACAGCCGAACCTTAGCAGGAAATGGGGAGGGTTCGCTGCCTAAGGTGGCAGCCCAAACCCATTCGGCCCAATCCGGTTCTTCAAGGCCCAATTTCATTAACACTTGGCCCATAGGTTTCAACTAAGCACAATAGGGTTAAATTGGCCCATGGAATCGGTTTAAGGACCATCATGGTTTCATGGGCTTAAGGCCCAATGTGAGACCCTCGACTATGACAATTGTGAATTGATCATAAATGGGTTAAGTGTGTAACTTAAATCATGAAGATCAATTCACAATCTCAAGATTTAAGCAATTGGAACATTATTTCATAAATCATATTAATCAAGGGTTATCAAATTCTCAAACAAATATCATTTAATGCATAAGATTTATGCACGAGGATCATTTCACATTCGTTTCTTGGACCCATGATCAATCAAGAGATTCAAATCATAACATTCAAGTTTTCACAACAATCTTAATCATGTGAACACAAGTCAATCAACAAATCAAAGTCTATACAATTATAAATCTTATATCTTATGTATGATTACAATGATATAGGAACAAGTTAGAAGTCCTGTTTGCTACTTGCTAACTGTTTAAGTTCAGAGTCTACTGCAGACAGGTGAGAACATTAGCCCCTCTTTTACTGTTTTATAACTGTTTTGGGGTGGAACACGTGATCAAAACCACTATTTCAATCTTGTTACATACACAGGTTATGTGTATTCATAAAGTTTACAGGTTCATCTTATGAATCCATGGGATTCTTCAACTGTTTAAGGAATTGTCAACTGTTTTAAAGAAATCATTCACTGTTAAACTTTTATTACTAAAAAGGATTTGTAAATTGTTTCTTTAAAATGTTTTATAACAGTTTCACTCAAATGTTCTTTTAAAGGTTAAATGCTTTTAGATAAATGGTTTCATAAACTCTTCTTTTGTTATAAACCTTGTTGTTACACAAGGTCAATATATCATGGTATCCAAATCAAGTGGTTCATTTTGTGATATTCAAATCAAGTGGTTCAATTCATGGTATTCAAATCAAATGTTTCATTTCAAGGGATTCAAATCATATGGTTCACATCATGGTAATCAAATCAAGGGATTCATTTTCATGTTACATAAACAAAGGATATAACTCGTGGAGTTAAATCTAGGTTTTCAATTAAGACATTAACACATCCGGTTAAAGTAAGATTCAGAAAACATGGTGTCCATTGTTGTAAACAAACTTGCAAAAGCATCAAGTATCACATTCATTAGCGTTAGTACTGGGTGATCACAACAAGGGAAAGCGGACACATTGTTTCTTATCCAGGATGGAGTTAGCTTTTAAATTTGTTTTAAAAGCTAACTGTAGGTCTGGTGTCATTGTTTTTCTTATCCAGGATGGAGTTGGCTTTTAAATTTGCTTTTAAAAGCCAACTGCAGGTCTGGTGTCATATGTTTATCAAAACTGCTGACGTATTATCTAACTCCAAACGTGGTTTGGGACTTGATATTATTGGCTTTCGTGCGAACAGTGATTGGACTGTTTACACTCATTTTCTTACTTGATGTTAGTTTGGGTTGCAGCTCATCCGTGTGAATCTTATGATACTTTAACTTACCTATGTCTTATATCATATACTCATGTTTACAAATGCTTAAACCTATTGTTCTCACCAACTACGTCTGTAGTTGACAGTTACTTTTCACGTGTTTCAGGTAATCAGGTTTAAGACATTCTCAGAGACAACTAAGGAGACCATACTAAGATAGAACAAGATGAAGAAACATGCTAGGATGGATTAGAAACACACTAAATCCTAAATGTTTAATTGTCTTGTTTGGAGTCTTATTTTGTAAACTATATTTTGGGTCTGTAGTTGTCTTACTTTTGGTAGATAGATTGTCTGTAACAAATCAACTGTCTAAACATTATGAAATGTAGTAATCCATTGTGGTTGTTCTTATTCAATACTTGTGCATGATTCAACTGTTCATACGTCACCGCGCCGTGGATTCCGCACGCGGCGCAGGGGTGTGACAGGTTGGTATCAGAGCCAAGGTTGTAGAGAACTAGGAAAAACCCAATGTTTAATGACCTAGACTATAACCTAAGCTACCCAATAGGACTAAGTGCTATAGACTTGAGGATACTTAGGATCTAAGTAACTTAAGTGAGCATTAAGTCTACATCAAGCTTGAAAGATCTTAGGGACATTTTTCTAAGATTAGACATCGAGTCAAGGAATTTGAACCGGAATTCTATAATTTTAGAAACCGGATTAAATTCTCACACATATGCATTTAAGGATTTCAGAGGCAAGGATCTGTATTCTTAGTATCCTTGATCTGAAATTCTCACACAGAGATCATTATAGAAATTCAGAGGCAAAGATCCGTATTTTCGGTATCTTTGATATGAATTTCTTGTCATATTCATTATAGGATTTAGAGACAAAGATTGATATCTTTGATCTAAAGTCCTTGTCATATTCATTATAGGAATTCAAATGTCAAGATCTATTAATTTAGAGGCTTGATTTGAAATCCTTGTCATATTCATTATAGGAATTCAAATGTCAAGATCTATTAATTTAGAGTCTTGAATTGAAATCCTTGTCATGCTCATTATAGGAATTCAAGGGTCAAGAACTATTAATTTAGAATCTTGAGTTGAAATCCTTGTCATTGTTATCATTGTTATCATTATCAGGTGTTCATTATCATAGGAACTTTATAACTTAGAATCTGTGTAACAGTATTCTTTAGTTGAAGTTCTCACAAGAGATCATTATACTCGATACTGTAGGTATTGAGGACCTAGGTTAAATTAACCTAGGACACACATGCTAAAACCTAAGGTTTTAATTTCGAGTAAATTAAGAACCATGGTTTACATAATCATTATCATAGTCACAGAACAAGAGGCAATCATGAAACAATCATAATCAATCAACAGTTGGAATCTTAGCCCCAAATATAGACGACGGATTAACGCTGACGTGTTGAGGTAAGTGGTGGGTCGGTGAGAGCTTACCCTATATATAAGCTTATTTCAGTATGTTAGGGGGAATCCGGCGTTTGTATTTGGAGTGAGGATTCGGGATCAACTGGACACGTGGATCATTAGTCAAACACATGGGATACAATCATTTGGGAAACAATCATAGGTGAATCAAATCATAGTGCAATTCAAACTTGGATGAACCAAACATTATGGTGAATCAATCAAGTTGTGAACATTTTCAATGTAAACCTTAAGTGAAATTCTTAAGTGATTACATCATTAGTACTTACTGACATAGGTTAACAGGAAAGTGTAGAACACACGTATGATTCAGTTCTACATGTTAACAACTGTTAGTAAGTGCACGCATAACATAATCATAGTTCAATCATGGAATCAATCATAGTTCAAGTTGATCAAAGATTCATGGGATTCTTAATCAATGGAACACACTTGGAAATGAGTACAAACGTGTTGCCAAATGCTAGCAAGGGCATGATCGTGGTATATCGAAACGGTGGTGGGCAGCGAGAGTGAGCCCTATATATAAACTATTTTCGATATATCGGGAAAGTGTCAGTGTGTAGGTTTGGTGGAGAGATCATGGGACATCGTACATATTCACATGATAAGTATACAAATAAGTTGATAACTTATACGTGTACTGGATCATATTACAATTGAATGATAATACTAGTAGTATGGATATATTACTGACCTTATCATGAAAAATTCAATTGTATCCTTCCTCATTACTGACCCGCTTGTGGCTTCTATTCGTAGAATGCCTCCTCGACGAGACCCAAATGCTGGGGGTTCGACAAGCGGTAATGATGATGAAATTAACAAGATTGCTCGAGCTATCGCTGTTCACATGAGGGATGTAATCCCGGGCATGGTCACTGACATCACCCAAAATCTTCGGGGGAGTACTGGTGACTCTGCCAACAATTCGAATACCAACAATTCTGGAACTGCTAACTTCACATTTAAGCAGTTCAACGATGCTAAGCCTCCAAAGTACTCTGGTACTGAGGGAGCTACCGGTCTATTACAATGGCTGGAAAGCATCGAAGACATTCTAGACTTCACTGGATGCCCTGAAAATCTAAAGGTCAAGATGGCCTCGAGTGCATTTCACAAGGGCGCACTCACCTGGTGGAATTCTGAGAAGAACACCAGAGGACGTGAAGTTGCTCTAGCTTTACCATGGGACGGATTCAAAAACTTACTTGTGGAAAAGTTTTGTCCACGTCATGAACTGAAGAAACTGGAGGTGGAGATGTGGAATCTGGTGCAAGACAGTGGAGAGAACGCAAAGTATACAACTCGATTCCATGAGTTGTGCATTTTGGTACCACATTTGGTTACTCCTCTATCCCGCAGGATAGAGAAATACATCGAAGGCTTGCCTTTAGTTGTTAGAGGAACTGTTATGGGGAACAACCCCACTACCTTGGAAGCCGCAATTCAACTCGGTGCTACTCTGACCGAGGAGTATGTTAAATCGGGAGTGCTCACCCGAAAGGGATTTAAAAGAGCACAGATTGAGGAAGGCAAGAAGCCTGAACAGCACCATCATAAGAAGAAGAAACAGAAGACGATCAAGAACTTTGCAGCATTGACTGCGGCTGCACCTACTCATGCTACTCCCCTCACTGCTATGCCACAACCCGCTAATGTCAGAAAGCAGTACACTGGCCCGTTTCCACTCTGCACCAAATGCCAGTATCATCATCTGCCTAGTACTCCATGCAAGAAGTGTCACAAGTGTGGACGTATGGGACACTTTGCAGTGACTTGTCGATCTGCTCATCTTATTGCTGCAACAACTGCTGCCACAACTTCTGCTGCTACAGGTGGAAGAGCTTGTTATAATTGTGGGGCAGAGGGGCACTTTAGAAACCAGTGTCGAAAACTCAACAACAATACTGCTGCTGCTCGTGCTTTTGTGATTGGAACTGCTGAAGCATGTGAAGAGCCGGCAGTCATCACGGGTACATTTCTTATCAATGATCACTATGTTCCTATCATATTTGATACTGGTGCTGATAAAAGCTTTATCTCTGCTCATACTGCTTCTGTTCTTAATATGCAACTATCCACACTTACTGCTCCCTATACTGTAGAAGTAGCGAATAGTAAAACCATAGTTGTAGATTCCATCATTAATGCTTGTGAGCTAAGATTAAATGACCATCTTTTCTCTATCGATCTCATTCCTATGACTCTCGGAAGCTTCGAAGTTGTAGTAGGAATGGATTGGCTATCTAAGAATAATGCTGAAATCGTATGCTCGGAGAAACTTATTCGAATTCCCCTACCGTCCGGCGAAACGATGATAGTCTACGGTGAGAAACCCTGCCGCGAATTGAAGATTGTATCGTGCATCAAGGCGAGGAAGTATCTGAAGAAGAAATATTATGCATTCTTAGCTCACGTGGTGGAAAAGAAACCTGACAAGAAAGCAGTTGGAGACGTACCGGTTATCAAAGACTATCCAGACGTATTTCCAGAAGACTTGCCTGGACTACCACCAGTCCGACAAGTGGAGTTTAGAATTGATCTCGTCCCTGGAGCAAACCCAGTGGCGAAGTCACCGTATCGGTTAGCACCGTCTGAGATGCAAGAACTGTCTAGTCAGCTTCAAGAACTTTTAGACAAAGGTTTTATAAGACCGAGTTTCTCTCCATGGGGAGCTCCGGTTCTCTTTGTCAAAAAGAAAGACGGTTCATTTCGTATGTGCATAGACTATCGTGAGCTGAACAAGTTGACAATCAAGAATATATATCCTCTGCCCAGGATCGATGATCTGTTTGATCAATTACAGGGAGCAACTTGCTTCTCTAAGATTGACTTACGATCTGGGTATCATCAGTTAAGAGTAAATGATGAGGATATACCAAAGACGGCATTTAGGACTCGATATGGACACTATGAGTTTGTGGTTATGCCATTTGGGCTGACCAATGCACCCGCAGTGTTCATGGACTTGATGAATCGAGTCTGTAGGCCTTACTTGGATCAGTTTGTTATCGTCTTTATTGACGATATACTGATTTATTCCAAGTCAGAACGAGAACATGAGGATCATTTGAAGAAAGTCTTGGAACTACTAAGAGAGGAACAACTTTATGCTAAATTCTCAAAGTGTGAATTTTGGCTAAAGGAGGTTCACTTCTTAGGACATGTCATAAACAAAGATGGGATACATGTAGATCCGGTGAAGATTGAGGCGATTAAGAACTGGACTACTCCATCTACTCCAACAGAGATTCGTTCATTTCTGGGTCTGGCAGGTTATTATAGAAGATTCATTGCAAACTTCTCTAAGATAGCTTTGCCACTCACTACATTGACTCAGAAAAGTCAAGCTTTTATATGGGGACAGAAACAAGAAGATGCATTTCAACTTCTTAAACAGAAGTTATGCAATTCCCCTATTCTTAGTCTTCCAGAAGGCAGTGATGATTTCATTGTCTACTGTGATGCTTCAAACCTTGGCCTCGGTTGTGTACTTATGCAACGGGACAAGGTCATTGCTTATGCTTCAAGACAACTTAAGGTTCACGAGAAGAATTACACTACTCATGACCTTGAGTTAGGGGCTGTGGTCTTTGCATTGAAGATTTGGAGACACTACCTTTATGGTACTAAATGTGTCATCTATACAGACCACAAGAGCCTTCAACACATTCTCAATCAGAAAGAACTCAACATGAGACAACGACGTTGGGTTGAGCTTCTAACTGATTACGACTGTGAGATTCGTTACCATCCGGGTAAAGCCAATGTGGTGGCGGATGCTCTTAGTCGCAAGGAACCAGTCAAACCAATTCGTGTTAGAGCCATGGAGATCAACACACAGCCAAACTTGAAAGACTTGATTCGTATTGCACAACAACAAGTAGTAACAGATAATCAACTCAAGACAGACTTGGATTGTGGTATTGAGAAGAAACTAGAACCTCGAGCTGATGGGTTGTTATATCTCAACGGCCGCATTTGGATTCCAAAGTCTGAAGAATTGCGCACACTCATCTGTGATGAGGCTCATAAGTCGCGATACTCAGTTCATCCTGGAGCCGACAAGATGTATCAAGACTTGAGGACATCTTACTAGTGGCCGGGGATGAAGAAAGACATAGCACTGTACGTGGGAAAATGTCTTACATGTTCAAAGGTCAAAGCAGAACATCAAAAGCCTTCAGGACTTCTGCAGCAACCTGAAATTCCTCAATGGAAATGGGAGCAAATTTCCATGGATTTCATAACAAAGTTGCCGAGAACTCCGAGAGGTTTCGATTCGATTTGGGTGATCGTTGATCGACTCACCAAATCTGCTCATTTTCTCCCTATCCGAGAGGATTACAAGATGGAGAAGTTATCCACATTGTACATCAACGAAATCATTGCACGTCATGGTACTCCAACATCAATCATATCTGATCGTGATAGTCGTTTCACTTCTCGCTTTTGGCAATCATTGCAAAAGGCGTTGGGAACGCGTGTTAATCTTAGCACGGCGTATCATCCCCAAACCGACGGCCAAAGCGAGAGGACTATCCAAACACTTGAGGACATGCTTCGTTCTTGTGTCATTGACTTCGGTGGAAGTTGGGACACTCATCTCCCACTCATTGAGTTTTCATATAACAATAGCTATCATACGAGCATTCAATGTGCACCATTCGAAGCTCTATATGGTAGAAAGTGCCGATCACCGGTCTGTTGGACCGAGATTGGTGACTCACAGGTCGTAGGACCAGAACTCATTCAGGAAACATCAGACAAGATCACAATCATTCAGTCACGGCTTAAGGCCGCACGAGATCGGCAGAAGAGTTATGCTGATCGACGTCGGAAACCGCTTGAGTTCCAAGTCGGTGACCGAGTCTTACTCAAAGTTTCTCCCTGGAAAGGCGTTGTCCGATTCGGGAAGAAAGGGAAACTTGCACCAAGGTACGTTGGACCTTTTGAGATCCTGGAACGGATTGGTCCCGTAGCCTACAAACTCAAACTTCCAGTGGAGCTAAGCAATGTTCATGATACTTTTCATGTATCAAATCTTAAGAAATGCTTAGCGGATCATGATGTTCAGATTCCACTGGAAGACATTCAGATTCAGAACAACATGCAATTCATAGAACGTCCGGTTGAAATCATGGATCATGGGGTCAAGAAACATAAACGCAGCCGTATCCCGATCGTGAAAGTGCGATGGGAGGGCAAACGCGGTGCTGAGTTCACCTGGGAACGTGAAGACCAGATGAAGCTTAAGTACCCTCATCTTTTTACAGTACCTTCGGCTAGTTAATTTCGGGACGAAATTCCCTTAACTAGGGGAGACTGTAACATTTGTGCATATAGTCATGTAGTTGTAAACAGTGTTAGAACAATGTCTATTCATGGTTCAGTTCATCAATGTGATTCGTATGTTCAAACTGTGTGCTTGTGTGTTACAGGATCTTAGTAATCAGAAAACAAGTATGTATTATTTATTTACAGTCGATTTCACTAAGCAAGAACAGCAACTTGTTATATCGAAACAGTGGTGGGCAGCGAGAGTGAGCCCTATATATATACTGCGTTCGGTGTAACAGGTTAGTGTTAGTGCGTAGTGTTGAGACGAATATTATGACAATTAATTAATTCAACCAAGATCGTAATCTGTAAGCGAGACTGAGTATAGTTATGGGTGACGATCCATAATAGTACGAATGTTGAACTTATAATTACGATTAAACGACTTTAAATAATTAATACGATCGGAAAACGTACGCGATTGCGGGTATACACGTAATTGTGAATGTTTAACGGTCCGGCAACACACGAAGATTAAAAATAAATATATTAATTATTTTATATTTTTACAATTTTGAAACTCATCATTTTAATGAGTTTAACGACTCTTTTTAATTAAAACCGCGTAAAATACGCGTTACGTTCCGGAAACGCGAACCGAGCGACCGAAACGCACCCGAACTTCACCCGAACTATAAAAGCCTTGAACAAGGCTTCCTACTTCATTTATTACCTCAACAACCCTTTCTCTCTCTAATAGTTCGTCTACCCTTTCTCTCTCTAAAAACCAAACTTTAATCGATCGTATCTCACTCGTTTCTCGACGGATTTCGTCATTCTTGGTGTCCACGCGAAGCTCTCGACAAACTCTACACGAAAGTACAAGATTTTCACAGTTTTATCCGGCCAAAAACAAGGTATGCTCGATTGAAAAACCACGAAATTAGGGTTTTCTATACATGTTGTTCGAAACCTAGGAGGAAACCGGTTCTAGCACTTTATTTCTGATTTCGCACACCTAGCAACCTCCCTTGAAGTGGTACAGGCTTAGATCGTGGTCTAGAATCAGGTAACTTGATGATGAAAACGATGCAGGTAACAGGTTCGCTGGCCGAACCCTTTCTGGGCGAACCTGCGTGGGGAAAACGAACCCATGGTTCGTGGGTCACAGCACGCCGAACCATAATGGATCCCACGAGCCCACAGTGAACCTTCAGCCTGGTCTCCGAACCCTGGACATGCTACGAACCCCCTTGCAGACCTCACGAGCCTTCACGAACCATTGATGATCAACGAAGTTGCTGCGAACCTTGCATGGTTCGTTGGTCGTGACCGAACCTTCAGCCATGCAGCTGGCCGAACCCTTGAGGTTCTCACGAGCCTTGCCGAACCAGCTATCTCCCACGAACCCTAATTGTCCTACACGAACCAGTAGGGTGAGCCGAACTATGTGCAGGTTGACGAACCCTGCATGCAAATCCTTTCACGAACCCATGCATGCCTACGAACCCTGCACTTTGTACGAACCTGCTGCGAGCCCTAGGGGGATAACGAACCCTTCATCCTTTTATACTTCACGAACCATCATCAGGACCAAAATCTTAGACGAACTCCGATGTCAACGAACCCTCGGCTCTCTAGTTTCATAAGCCGAACCTTTGCATGGTTCGTGGATTATGATAGAAGAACTATAGGACTACCACAGCTGAACCTTAGCAGGAAATGGGGAGGGTTCGCTGCCTAAGGTGGCAGCCCAAACCCATTCGGCCCAATCCGGTTCTTCAAGGCCCAATTTCATTAACACTTGGCCCATAGGTTTCAACTAAGCACAATAGGGTTAAATTGGCCCATGGACTCGGTTTAAGGACCATCATGGTTTCATGGGCTTAAGGCCCAATGTGAGACCCTCGACTATGACAATTGTGAATTGATCATAAATGGGTTAAGTGTGTAACTTAAATCATGAAGATCAATTCACAATCTCAAGATTTAAGCAATTGGAACATTATTTCATAAATCATATTAATCAAGGGTTATCAAATTCTCAAACAAATATCATTTTATGCATAAGATTTATGCACGAGGATCATTTCACATTCGTTTCTTGGACCCATGATCAATCAAGAGATTCAAATCATAACATTCAAGTTTTCACAACAATCTTAATCATGTGAACACAAGTCAATCAACAAATCAAAGTCTATACAATTATAAATCTTATATCTTATGTATGATTACAATGATATAGGAACAAGTTAGAAGTCCTGTTTGCTACTTGCTAACTGTTTAAGTTCAGAGTCTACTGCAGACAGGTGAGAACATTAGCCCCTCTTTTACTGTTTTATAACTGTTTTGGGGTGGAACACGTGATCAAAACCACTATTTCAATCTTGTTACATACACAGGTTATGTGTATTCATAAAGTTTACAGGTTCATCTTATGAATCCATGGGATTCTTCAACTGTTTAAGGAATTGTCAACTGTTTTAAAGAAATCATTCACTGTTAAACTTTTATTACTAAAAAGGATTTGTAAATTGTTTCTTTAAAATGTTTTATAACAGTTTCACTCAAATGTTCTTTTAAAGGTTAAATGCTTTTAGATAAATGGTTTCATAAACTCTTCTTTTGTTATAAACCTTGTTGTTACACAAGGTCAATATATCATGGTATCCAAATCAAGTGGTTCATTTTGTGATATTCAAATCAAGTGGTTCAATTCATGGTATTCAAATCAAATGTTTCATTTCAAGGGATTCAAATCATATGGTTCACATCATGGTAATCAAATCAAGGGATTCATTTTCATGTTACATAAACAAAGGATATAACTCGTGGAGTTAAATCTAGGTTTTCAATTAAGACATTAACACATCCGGTTAAAGTAAGATTCAGAAAACATGGTGTCCATTGTTGTAAACAAACTTGCAAAAGCATCAAGTATCACATTCATTAGCGTTAGTACTGGGTGATCACAACAAGGGAAAGCGGACACATTGTTTCTTATCCAGGATGGAGTTAGCTTTTAAATTTGTTTTAAAAGCTAACTGTAGGTCTGGTGTCATTGTTTTTCTTATCCAGGATGGAGTTGGCTTTTAAATTTGCTTTTAAAAGCCAACTGCAGGTCTGGTGTCATATGGTTATCAAAACTGCTGACGTATTATCTAACTCCAAACGTGGTTTGGGACTTGATATTATTGGCTTTCGTGCGAACAGTGATTGGACTGTTTACACTCATTTTCTTACTTGATGTTAGTTTGGGTTGCAGCTCATCCGTGTGAATCTTATGATACTTTAACTTACCTATGTCTTATATCATATACTCATGTTTACAAATGCTTAAACCTATTGTTCTCACCAACTACGTCTGTAGTTGACAGTTACTTTTCACGTGTTTCAGGTAATCAGGTTTAAGACATTCTCAGAGACAACTAAGGAGACCATACTAAGATAGAACAAGATGAAGAAACATGCTAGGATGGATTAGAAACACACTAAATCCTAAATGTTTAATTGTCTTGTTTGGAGTCTTATTTTGTAAACTATATTTTGGGTCTGTAGTTGTCTTACTTTTGGTAGATAGATTGTCTGTAACAAATCAACTGTCTAAACATTATGAAATGTAGTAATCCATTGTGGTTGTTCTTATTCAATACTTGTGCATGATTCAACTGTTCATACGTCACCGCGCCGTGGATTCCGCACGCGGCGCAGGGGTGTGACAGTAAGCTCCTGTACGTCGTAGGTGACTCGTTCACCGGTTACCTATATCGTATAGCTTAAGTGAGTTCGTGTAAGTGACCGTGTTCGTATTCGTGCTCGTGTTTGTGCTCAACAACCCTTGGTTGTTATGTTAGTCCATGTTGGTCCATACTGACCGTGCTTTCCCGTGTGTGACTGTGTCTGACCGTGTCAAGTCAACGACCTGTTCGTGAACCGTGTGTCGATGATAATTCATGCAACATTCGTGGTCGTGCTCAATGTGTGCAAAATACGCAAATCACGTTTATGGACAACCTACTATTTATAGTAAGTTTCCATTTTTGGCAAGTTTCACAATATGTTTCCTTTTAATGATTCTATCATACTTATTATCCTTACATGATCATGTTAACACATAGCAAGTTGTCACATGCGATCAAATAAACACATAGCTCGTTTTTAGTCATTAAAGTTTCCTAATATGGAAGGTTTCTAGTTTTGGCATGTTTAACTTCTATAGTCACAATATCTATTACACAATAGTCATATTACATCATGATAAGCCATTTAGCATGTACAAACCATGCATTGCATTTCTATTTCAAGAATTCATACAATAAAGTTACTATAGATAGTAACCTTGCCAAATATTCATCAAATGATTATCCTAAACATTCCTAATCCATTTTCATACCAAATATCATCATAATATATCATCACTCATCATTTAACATGCCCATTTCACATAAATCCTCATCTAGCAAGATTTAGGTTTTAAAAGTTACTATATATAGTAACTAGGTCTAAAAGGACCGTAAATCTATAGCTAATCCATTTTTATGTCACATATCATCGTAATATCACACAAATGATATTCCTATCCACATGCATGTTCATAATTTCACCCATATCATCATGTTGTAACACAAAAGTTACTATAAATGGCAAGAATCCCAAATAATCCATTTTTCACCATTTTATTGATAATAAAGCATGTAACACATCACCAACATCATCAATAGACATCTACGAATATCCAAAATCATCCAAATAACCATAGATCATGCATTCATGTAACTTTTAATGGTTATTTCATGGGTTCATGGTCCATATTATACAAATATCAACAAATCTCACGGTGGGTCATCATAGATCGTCGAAGTATATCATCAAGTCATTCTAGATCATTAATATCAATAGTTTTATCATCAAACCCAGATTCAAAACATCGAATATTCATGCATGTGATGCAAGTGTGCTTGCATGTGGGTTTTATGCATTGCGTGTGTGTTTAGAGGTGTGTATAGTGCATTCTAGCCATGGATTTACCTTCTATAGTTCCAAGAATAACTCCCTTCCAGGGCGAGACCTTGGGTAACACTCTGTCTCCCACTTGGAATTCCAATGGCTTATGTCGCTTATCGGCAAAGCTTTTCTGTCTGTCCCGTGCTGCTGCCATTCAGTTGCGTATCTGCACAATCTTCTCAGTAGTCTCGTGCACAAGCTCGGGGCCAGTCAGTTGGCTTTCTCCAACTTCCACCCAACAGATGGGTGATCGGCATTTACGTCTGTAGAGTGCCTCGAATGGTGCAGCTTGTATGCTCGTGTGATAGCTGTTGTTGTACGAGAACTTAACTAACGGCAGATGAGTTTCCCAGCTACTGCCAAAATCGATGACACATGCGCGGAGGATGTCCTCCAATGTTTGTATACTCCGTTCGCTTTGCCCATCAGTTTACGGGTGGTAAGCGGTACTCATATCAAATCTCGTGCCCAATGCCTTGTGCAAGGATTTCCAGAAATGTGACGTAAATCGGCTGTCGCGGTCAGAGATGATAGAGATTGGCACTCCATGTCGAGTGACCACTTCCTTTAGATAAATCCGAGTCAGTTTGTCCAGTTTGTCGGTTTCATTGATAGGTAGAAAGTGTGCAGACTTAGTTAGTCGGTCTATGATTACCCAGATGGTATTGCAACCACTTTCCGTCTTAGGTAGCTTGGTTATAAAGTCCATGGAAATTTGCTCCCATTTCCACATTGGTATCTCGGGTTGCTAGAGTAGACCTGATGGCTTTTGGTACTCAACCTCAGAGCACGTTAAACACTTACCTAAGTAAGATGCTATTTCTGCTTCATGTTCGGCCACCAGTAGGTCGTCTTCAGGTGATGGTGCATTTTGTTAGAGCCCGGATGTACAGAATACCGGATCTTGTGAGCTTCATCCATTACTATGTTTCGCAGTCCTCCGTAGAGTGGAACCCAAATCCAATCCATGAAGCAGTATGCTCCGTCGATCTTTATTCTTGGGTGAGGTTCTCGACGTTCAGGGCTTCCTGTTGAGCGTTCTTGATTTGTTGTGGCAGCTCAGAATGGATCGTAAGTTGTAGTGCACGTATGCGTTTTGTGGTCTCCTTCCGGCTTAGCGCGTTGGCCACTACGTTTGCCTTACCAGGATGGTACTTGATAGCACAATCATAATCTCCAATGAGTTCAACCCACCTCCGTTGCCTCGTGTTTAACTCTTTCTGATCGAAGATGTGTTGTAGGCTCTTATGATCGGTAAAGATTGTGCATTTTGTGTTGTATAGGTAGTGTCGCCAAATCTTCAGGGCAAACACCACGGCTCCCAACTCTAAATCCTGAGTTGTGTAGTTCTTCTTGAGCACTTTCAGTTACCGTGATGCGTATGCTATAACCTTCTCGTGTTTCATCAGCACACAATCGAGTCCTTGTTTCGAGGCGTCGTAGTACACCACGAAGTCATCACATCCTTTCGGCAGGGATAGGATTAGTGCAGTGCACAATTTCTGCTTCAACAGATTGAAAGCAGACTCCTGTTTATCTCCCCAGTCTAACTTCTTGTCTTTGTGTGTCAGAGAAGTCAGTGATTGAGCGATCTTTGAGAATCCCTCAATAAATCGTTTGTTGTAACCTGCCAACCCTAGGAATTGTCGCACGTCAGTTGGAGTCTTCAGTGCTTCCCAGTTCTTGATGGCCTCGATCTAGCCTTTGTCTACGCGTATTCCTTTCTCGTTAACTACGTGTCCAAGGAATTGGACCTCGCAAATCTAAAAATCACATTTGGAAAAATTCGCGTACAGTTGATCGTTCTTCAATAGTTCCAAGACAAGCCTTAGATGTTTAGCTTGTTCCCCTCGATTCTTAGAGTAGATCCGGATGTCATCAATGAACACTATCACGAATTTATTAAGGTAGGGCTTGCAGACTCGATTCATGAGGTCCATGAATACAGCTAGTGCATTAGTCAGTCCGAAGGGCATGACCAAAAATTCATAGTGTCTATATCGGGATCTAAAGACAGTCTTAGGAATATCGTCTTCTTGTATCCTTTGTTGATGGTAACCTGATATTAAATCGGTTTTTGAATAGTAGCTTGACCCTTGCAACTGGTTAAACAAATCGTCAATTCGTGGTAGCGGGTATCAATTCTTGATCGTCACCCTGTTCAGCTCCTTGTAGTCGATACACATGCATAATGATCAGTCTTTCTTTTTCACAAATAAGACCGGTGCTCCCCACGGTGAGAAGCTCGGTAAGATGAATCCTTTGTCTAACAGCTCCTGCAACTGGTTAGACGGCTCTTGCATTTCTGTTGGTGCTAGTCGGTATGGAGCTTTAGCAATCGGTGCTGCTCCTGGGCTGAGGTCTATCTTAAGCTCGATTTGTCGTATCGGTGGTAGTCCATGTAGATCTTCGGGAAATACTTCAGGAAAGTCGCAAACTATGGCGATATCCTCGATCTTCCGTTATTCGTTCGGTTGTTCTGTAATAAGGGCTAGTATAGCAGTGTACCCTTTCTGTAAGTACTTACTCGCCTTCATGCAGCACATGATGTTCAACGATCTCAGCTTGATTCGCAGATAGCCACTCCATTCCAACGACCACATTGAAGTTCCCAATAGTTACCGACATCAAATTGATTTCGAGTTCGTAATCCGCCAAAACCATGACGCATCCTCGAAAGATGGGTTGTGTCTCAATTAGTTTGCCGTCGGCTAACTCTACGGTATACTTATAGTCTAGTGGTGTTGGGGTAATATCAAGAAATTTGCTGAATTCATTAGATATGAAACTCCTATCGGCACCGGTATCAAATAATATACTTGCATAGACATTATTTAAAAGAAACGTATAGTTCACGATGTTCGGGTCATCCTTGGCTTCTCCTGAGCCAATGACAAATGCACGACCCTTGGCTGCACCTCCTCCAGCCTTCTTCAATTGCGGGCATTCCCTCCGCATATGCCCCAGTTTCCCACATTTGTAACACCCTCTAAGAGTGTTCTGGTTGTTGTTGTTGTGGTTGGGGTTGTTGTTGTTGTTTGGTAGCTTGGATCTACAATCCTTGGCCATATGACCATGTTGTTTGCACTTTAAGCAACGGTACTTCTTGCATTGCCCAAAGTGGTGATAGGAACACCAGTTACACAGACGGTATTTCCCCTCGTACACACCCGTCCCTTTATCGTCAGGTTGGGTTGCAGTAAAAGCTCTAGCAGGTGCTGGTCTTTATTGTTGCTGGTGTGACGAATGAGGCTGGTGGTGGCTGGGTTCCCACTTACGTTTGTGGCTTTCTTGAGGTTTCAGGTGTTCACCTAGTTTGGGTAGTTTTCCCTAAGCCACGGCTTGGTCAGTCAGTTTGTGGGCAAGTCTGATCGTAGGTTGGATCTGGGTCGGGTCGAAGGCTGTGACCATGCTCTGGATTTGTTCAGGTAGTCCATTGATGAAGTGCCCGATCTTCTTATATTCGGGGGTCACCATCCCCGGACATAGTTTGAACAGTTCATGGAATCGTGTGCAGTATTATTCAATCTCCGAGCCCACCATCTTATGAACCCAAAATTCTTCCTCCAGCTTTTTGATTTCATTTCTCGGGCAGTATTCCTCCTGTAGCATCCTGGTGAAATCTTCCCAGGTCATTGAGTTGGCACCGTCCAGACCCAATGTCTAGACATGGGTGTTCCACCATGTGAGGGCCGGCCCTCAAGAGTACCGGTCGCATACTTGAACCGATTTTCGTCAGCACATTCGCACATTGAAAAGAAGGATTCCGCCTTCTCTACCCATCGGAGCATTCCAACAGCTCCTTCAGTTCCTTTGAAGGTATGGGGATGACAACTCAGAAAGGTCTTGAAATATCACCCCTTGTTATTGTTGCATTGGGGTCCTGTTAGTCAGTACCCAATGTCGCGTTTTAGTGATTGTGTTTGAATCGGCAACCTCAGCCGCCATCTCGTCCTACCGTCGAATCGAGTCCTTGGTCATACTGACCAAGCCGTCATGCACTCGGTCAGTATAAGCAAGCTCGTCCTGTAGAAAGTCCACGCCTCTCTGGAGGCACTGGTTATTCTCTCGAAGGATTCTGACCTCATCAGTCAGCTCATACAACAGTCGGGACTCAAGAGTAGATCTCGAGACCAGTGCGGCGAATGCCTACTCCATGGGCATGCCTAGTGGTGGTAGTGCGGGTCCACTAGATGCGTCACCTAGCAAAGTTAGTCGTGGGACTCTCCCCTCCCTGACCCATGTGGCAACGGTAGCGGGGTACCAATCCCATGATCCAGTACTGCTCGACGGTCGAGCTCTCTTAGACTCCCAAGACTCTACTCGGGCTACAATGTCACGTCGCCTCTGACGGTCCTCCTTCATCAGCTCGTACTCAGCCAAGCGTTTCCTGGGTTCTTCTCATCCTTGTTGTTACTGTTGTCTATCCTGTAATCTTGGTTCAATAAGTAACAGATAACAATGATAATAACATATTATTGTGCAATGTCTAGTGTAGTGTCTATTGTTGAGCAATGGCTATAGTCTAAGTTTACTTCATGCAAACCTAGTTCTCTATAACCAAGGCTCTGATACCAGTCTGTCACACCCCCAAATTTCCACGTGTGGTGTCAGTCCACATGGGTGAGACATCGCCAGAATCACAACTCATGGTCAAATAAAACAACTCTATATGCGTTTGAAAATACAATGCTTGTAATCATAAAAGTTAACCAAAATGGTTTGCAGCAGAAATACAAGTGTTAATGTAGCGGAAAGTAATAAGTTTAAAATGCAGCGGAAAGTAAACTGCCAGACACTACATTGTTTTAATACATAACATAAATAAAATTGTTTGTTTCAAAAGACACGGTAATGAATGCAGGCAATCCTATGCTCATTCTTGAAGGGCATTCCTATTCCATGTGCAGCTAATTACCTGAGAATACATGTTTAAAGAAAAGTTTCAACACATAGGTTGGTGAGTTCACAGGTTTTGATATACATATAGATAATAATCATAATGTTTGTCACGTGTCATGTTGTTTATTAAAATGTTAGTCCCGAGCCCTAGGCTCCAAGTGTTAGTGCGTCACTACCAAACTAGACTTGTTAGTCCTTGCATCCGCCATGTCTCGTAATAACAATGGCAATATAGGTCGAGATTTCACGTGTCCCGACCTACAGTCAGTATTGTGCCACGTGGGGTTCGTCACACCCAAAAAAATCTATTCAAACTCACCTCGTTGTTTGTACATTAACTGTAAAGCTTTGCGAGGGCTTGTTATGATTACAACACTTATGTTTGTCTAATAAACCAGCATACACAATATGTTTGTACAAGTAATAAATGTTTGACTCGATTCAACAAGTATTCTCCCCCTATTTGAAAAGTTTGTAAAAGAGTTAAAGAGTGGCCATTAACTCACCTTAGTGGAATCAGAAAGTGATAGCGTAAGCTCCTGTACGTCGCAGGTGACTCGTTCACCGGTTACCTATATCGTATAGCTTAAGTAAGTTCGTGTATGTGACCGTGTTCGTATTCGTGCTCAACAACCCTCGGTTGTTATGTTAGTCCATGTTGGTCCATACTGACCGTGCTTTCCCGTGTTTGACTGTGTCTGACTGTGTCAAGTCAACGACCTGTTGGTGAACCGTGTGTCGGTGATAATTCGTGCAACACTCGTGGTCATGCTCAATGTTTGCAAAATACACGAATCACGTTTATGGACAACTTACTATTTATAGGTTATAAAAGTTACTATATATAGTAACTAGGTCTAAAATGACCATAAATCTATAGCTAATCCATTTTTATGTCACATATCATTGTAAATCACACAAATGATATTCCTATCCACATGCATGTTCATAATTTCACCCATATCATCATGTTGTAACACAAAAGTTACTATAAATGGCAAGAATCCCAAATAATCCATTTTTGACCATTTTATTGATAATAAAGCATGTGACACATCACCAACATCATCAATAGACATCTACGAATATCCAAAATCATCCAAATAACCATAGATCATGCATTCATGTAACTTTTAATGGTTATTTCGTGGGTTCATGGTCCATATTATACAAATATCAACAAATCTCACGGTGGGTCATCATAGATCGTCGAAGTATATCATCAAGTCATTCTAGATCATTAATATCAATAGTTTAATCATCAAACCGAGATTGAAAACATCAAATATTCGTGCATGTGATGCTAGTGTTCTTGCAAATGGGTTTTATGCATTGCGTGGGTGTTTAGAGGTGTGTAGAGTGAATTCTAGCCATTGATTTACCTTCTATAGTTCCAAGAATGCTAAGATAGTGATTGAGCAGCCCCTTGAATCCCTGGACAGCAGTGTTTGACACAAATGAGGTGGTGATGGTGATGAACAAGCTCTACAATCTTCTCTTAAAGCTTCTTAGTGGTTCTTCCAAGCTTCCAAGCTTCAAAGATGTGCTCCAATGGCTTCCCAAGGGTGTTTCACAGGGTTTTACCGAGGATAAGGTCGAGTGTTTGCGTCTAGAGTCGGATATAATGAGTATTCATTGTATAGCAATGATGTTTGTGGTTTTCAAGAGATTTTTGAGATTTTAAGCCACAAGGCGCATCGCCCGACGGGCGGCACCAGAGCCAGGCGTAGCGCGCGGGCCAGCTGTTGATACATGTTTTTGTCCCTAGTTCAGTTTTGTAACTCTTATCATGTAAATGTTCAAAGTATTAATGGAAGTTGTCTTTATTTCTATTTCTTAATGTTTGTTACTATTCCTTAATGTCTATTAATGTTTATCTATTTAGTTGGTTTGATTATAAACTGAATTGAGTATGAAGGTTACTCATTCGGCGAATGACTCTAGAATGAAGTTATTCGCCGAATGAAGGTTATAGCGAATGTCTGGATTGAGAATGAGTCACTCGCCGAATGACTCATTCGAATGATAGCTCATTCGAGCTTAGTCATTCGCCGAATGAGCTGCTTCGGCCACTCATTCGGCCGAATGACTACAGCCTATAAATAGAAGTTCAAATCATTTCAACTTTAACTTTCCAGAGCCCTCCTTCTTCCCAGAGACTCCAGTGTCAAAACCCTAGAAGATTTGAGCGGTTCTCGATCATCCAAGTTCGATTCTCAACCCGTGGTGTTCGATTGTCGCTTCCACGTTGTTCTTACAACCTCGGATCACCACGGTTTCTGTTGGTTTCGATTGGAAAACCCTGGAATAGGATTCCACACTATCCCAGAGGCTGTCGAGTAGTTTTCTATTGGATTCGGATTGTTTCCGAGCTCCCGATCGGTCCAACAAAGTGGTATCAGAGCTTTGGCTCTTGATTCTACTCGATTTCCACTCAAAATCAACAGATCTGAGATTCCCAAAACCCTGATTTTCGTAACTTTCAAAAACCCTATTCTTCTTGCTTCCCAAGTTACTATTTCATTGAAATATCAAGGGTTTTTGTGGTTTGATTGTTCTAATTCTTTCCCAATTGGTTTGTTATCATGTCTTGAACTTCTGTATCAAATTTGGTGGTTAGATCTGGTCAAAATCTCAAGTTATCACGATTTTCGTTGCTGAAAACCCCAGATAGCCGAATGACTCTGGCGGCCGAATAAGTTCAGCCGAATAGCCCCTCATTCGCCGAATAGGTCTCATTCGGCGAATATCTCCTTCGCCATTCTCATTCGCCAAATAAGCCTCATTCTCACACTCATTCGGCGAAAGAACTCATTCGATCTGCCATTCGCCGAATAGGTCATTCGACTAACCCATTCGCCTGTTGTCATTCTCAGCCTCCATTCGCCAGTTTCAAGACATTCGGCCCCCGACATTCGCTCTATATCACTTCATTCGCCAGTCACTTCTGAAATTTTTCTAAGTGTTGAATCTTATTACTTCTGATCAAATGGAAGATCTAGCACTCATGTCTAACCAAAACCATCGCATTCAGACTCTCTTGTTGACAGAAAATGAAACTGGAAACTCAAACAAAGCTCCTAAGTTGTTGACTTTAGATGACTACCCTCACTGGAAGTATAGATTTGAAATCCACATCAATGGAGTGGATACAAATCTGTGGATGATGATAGAGGGAGGTTACTTGAGGCCTTTAAATGAGGATGGTACTCCTATGCTTGTTACAAGGATGACCGAGCCTCAAAGGAAGCTGTATGACTATGAGAAGAAAGCATATGCCATTCTGTCACAGTCCATTGCTACAGATATCTTTCATCAATTTAGACAGTTTACTTCGGCTAAGCTACTGTGGGATGCCTTGCAACAAAGATATGAGGGGAATGATGCATTGAAGAGCATTAAGTCTAAAGCTTTAAGGAAAGAGTTCAATAGCTTTATGTATGTGGGTAATGAGTCCCTTGATGAGCTAATTGCCAGGTTCTATCATCTGTTCAGTGAGTTGTTCAACCACGAGGTCAAAACTACAACTCAAGAGAAGATTCAGTGTTTAGCAGATGCCCTACCTCCAAAGTGGGAGTCCTTCTTGATGGTACTTAAGCAAAATCAGATGATGGCTCATATGGACATCAATGATTTCATTCAGAAGTTGAAGGAACAGGAGATAGAGAACAAGTGGAAAGCCAAGAGGGTTGTGCAAGTTCAAGATCCTTCTCTACACTACTCCACTCCTACAGTTGATAAATCTACAACTCATGCTCCTTTGAAGACTGCTTTTGTTTCTAAAGCATCTGAAGCTCCATCTGCAGCTCAGATGCATTTCAGTTCATCTTCTTCATCAAGCTCACAACAAGAGCATCATCAGCCTACTGCAAGTTTGAAAACAGAGAATTTTGACAAGGTCACAGTAGAGATTGCTAAAGAGCATATGGGTCTTCTGTCAACATTGGTTAGCTCATATGATGGATTAGTTGCTGGTCAGATCGGCAATCCATATTTGACCAATGATGATTACTCTCAGATTGATCCTGATGATATGGAGAGAATTGACATTATGTGGGCATTGGCTAGTGCAGTTAGAAGAGCAAAGGAGTTTGTAAAAAGGACGGGGAAGGATATCAATCTAAACAAGGAGTCCAAGTTTGGATTTGAGATGGCATCTGTCACATGCTACAACTGTGGTGAGAAGGGTCATTTTGCCAGACAATGCAAGCAGCCGAAGAAAGCTGGCAACAAGAATCCATTTCAGCATCAGAAATCCTCTACTGCCAATCCAGAAAGGAGATTAGTTCCCATTGATTCTCCTTCTCAAGTTGGATCTTCATCCTCTGCTAGTAAAGCTTTAATGGTTCAACAGGATGAAGGGGTGAACTGGGACTTCAGGTTTAATGCTGATAAGGAAGATCAAGATAAAGCTTGTGTGGCAGAAATTCAGCATTCTGAAGATCATGATGAAGAAAGCAGTCAGGAGGATTCTTTGGTGATTGATGATAAGATATCAAGTTCAGAATCAGACAGTCTGACAGATTCTGAAACTCAAGAATCTGATGGTGAAGCTGATGACTCTTCAACTCAATTTGCTTTGATGGCAAATTCTTCTGCTTCTACAGACTCTTCTGAGCAGGTATACACAGATTGTTCATCTTCTCAATCTGATTGTTTTAATTGTGTTTATCTTAGAAGTAAGGTCCTTGCTTATCAGACACATAACAGTGTTTTGATGAACGATCTTGACTTATGCATTGAAGCTAACAAAATTTTAAAATCTAATGAAAAAGATTTTCAAGCTAAAATTGATCTTTTAAACAGACAATTGCATGAAGCCGAGATCGCAGTGCTGAATAAGCAAGATGCTATCACTTCTTATCTCAATATCATCAATGAGATCAAGAAGAAATTAGCAATAGTCGAGTGTGACTATGAGACCTTAGGACAGAAGCTCAAGAGCTATGAAAGCTCATCTTATATCATTGAGCACATGATCAGTAGGGGTACTGATCAGGGGAAGGCACAGGTTAATTATAAAAATTGTCCTCCACCAATCCTCAATGCCTTTGTCAATACGCCAAATGACAAAGTTGTTAAGGATTTTCAAGTTACTACTCCGTTAGTAATTGATCCAGTTAGTCTGAGTGCAAATCAGAGTTTATCTCAGACTGAGTCAAGGGTGGATGGAGTTGTTGAAGATTGGGTTTCCGATTCCGAGGATGAATCAGAGTATTCACCTAAGCATAGCATTCCTCGGAATCAAACTTATGTTGTCATGAAAGGTGACCCAATCTCCAAATCAAAAATTTACAAAGAATTATGCTTTGTTAAAGCTTCACAGGGTTCTGAAGCTAACTGTGTTACCAAATCAGCTCAGTTTAGTAACAAAGGAAGAAAGGGTTTGGGTTTTGAGCCAGATTATCAGAAATTAAATGTCTTTAAATCAACTAAAAAGTCATTTTCTGATTTAAAACATTTTCATAAAAAAGGTGATAAAGTTTGTTTTGAGTGTGGTGAGTCAGGGCACATTGTGAGATTTTGCCCTCAGTTGATCAGACCTAAAGTTGTGCCTTTCAAAAACTTAAAATCTGCTTTACCAAAACCGGTAAAGTCTGTACCTAAGTCTTTTCAGCAAAAGTCTAAACCACCCATTCAGTCTAAAAATTCAGACAAGGGAAAAGGAAAATTGGAAACTCTGGAAGTTCCAAATGTAGTCAAAGTTAATCAATCAAAATCATCATCCATCTATCTGAAAACCTCTTTTGATAAAAATGCAATTTGGAAAGTAAAATCATCTGAGGAGTCTGTTCCCCCAATTTCAGATAAACCTATTCCTAAGGGAAAATGGATAGATGTTTTGATCCGAGACTCTATGGGTCAACCCAAGACTGTAAAGGCTTGGGTTCCCAAAGTAAACTGATTGTCTCTTTATTGTGCAGGTTGCCCCAAAAGCTGGAGTGAACAGCAATTGGATCGTTGATAGTGGGGCTTCCAGACACATGACAGGTGATATTTCTCTGCTCACCAATGTGAATGCAGTTCGAGGTGGCTATGTTGCCTTTGCTGGAGACAAAGGTGGTTTTATTACTGGAGAGGGAATTTTGACAAATGGACAGGTTTCGTTCGATAATGTCAGATATGTCAAACAGTTGGAAAACAACCTCCTGTCAGTCTCTCAGATTTGTGACAAAGAGTACAAGGTTCTATTTGATGACTCCAAGTGTTACATTCTCAAGCAAGGTGTGCAGATACCTGAAGATTGGATTTTGATGTCTGCTCCGAGGAAGCAAGACTTGTACGTTCTCAATATGGCCACAGCTTCAACTACATCCTCCACAGCTTCATGTTTTATGACAAAGGCAACTGAGAAAGATTCAATCCTTTGGCATAAGAGGATGGGCCATTTGAGTTTGCGCAAGATGAATCATTTGGTACACAACAGTCTGGTTGAGGGAGTTAGCTTGAAAAATTTTAAGCTGTCTGATATCTGTGTTTCGTGCAAGAAGGGAAAGCAGTCTAAGCAGTCTCATAAGCTGAAAAAGTATCATTCAATCAATGTTCCTCTTGAGCTTCTCCACATGGATTTGTTTGGTCCAGTGAATAGGAAGAGTATAGCTGGAGATCAATACTGCCTTGTTATCACTGATGAATACTCCAGATACTCTTGGGTCTTCTTTTTGAAAGAGAAATCAGAAACGTTTGATTGTATTCAAGTTCTGGTTACTAAACTTGAATCGCTTTATAAACTCAAGATTCGTCAGTTTAGAACTGATAATGGAACGGAGTTCAAAAATCACAACATGGAGAATTTTTGTAATGCAAGAGGCATTGTGCAACAATTTAGTGCTCCATACGTTCCACAGATGAATGGTGTTGCAGAACGCAAGAATAGGACATTGATTGAGGCTGCTAGAACTATGCTTGCTGATTCTTCTCTGCCGGTTCAATTCTGGAACGAAGCTGTTGCTAATGCTTCTTATACATTGAACCGGGTTCTTATTGTGAAGAGACATGGGAAGACTTGCTTTGAACTGCTCCATAACAGAAAGCCAAATCTTAAGTATCTAGAACCGTTTGGTGCTCCATGCACTATGCTTAAGAAACATGAGCAGGGCAAGTTCAATGAAAAGGTGGAAGAAGGGTACTTTCTTGGGTACAGCACTCCAAATAAACGAGTTTACAACATTTCAACGCATAATGTGGAGGAGTGGTACCATGTGGATGTTCAGAAATATACAATGCCCCCACCTGGAAAAGGGCCAGATTGGATGTTTGATTATTCCAGTCTTTTTGATTCATTCAATATGCCCCCCAATGTATTCAGATGAAGATGTTGCTGTTCAGATGTTGTATGATGTACAAAATGCACCTGATGAACCTATGCAACCTTCATCTGCATCTGTTCCTACTACACAGATAAATGATGACAGCTCAGACACAGATGACAATCCTCCAGCTGCTCCTGAACCAGTTGTTGATAATCTTGTACCTGGTCTTGAGGATTTGAATTTGAATAACTTAGATCCTGAGGTTGAGGTTCCTGCTCATCCTGTTGGAAGGATCAATCGTATTCATCCTCAAGATAACATTATTGGGAGTCCTCTAGATGGAGTGAAGACTCGAAGTCAAATTTCTTCAGGTGGTCTTGCAGACATTCTTGATTTTGCAGATGTAAGCTTTTGTGCTCATTCCTGCTTTATTTCTCAAGTTGAACCGCGTACTGTCACTGAAGCTCTCAAGGAAGAATCATGGGTTGATGCAATGCAAGAAGAACTTTTGCAATTCAAAAAGTTAGGTGTCTGGCAATTGGTTGACAGACCTCAAGGTGCAAAAGTCATTGGCACTCGATGGGTTCTTCGTTGCAAGAAAGATGATCACGGGATCATTGTGCGAAATAAAGCACGTCTGGTGGTTCATGGATTCAGACAGATAGAAGGATTGGATTACAATGAGGTATTTGCTCCAGTTGCTCGACTGGAAGCCATTCGTATCTTCTTGGCTTATGCATCCTTTAAAAGGTTCAAGGTCTATCAAATGGATGTCAAGAGTGCGTTCCTTCACGGTGTCATCAGTGAAATAGTGTATGTCAGTCAACCTCCCGGGTTTGAGGATCCATTGCATCGTGACCAAGTCTACAAGCTAGACAAAGCCTTGTATGGATTGCATCAAGCTCCGCGAGCGTGGTACGAGACACTTTCTACTCACCTTCTGAACAACGGGTTCAGAAGAGGTGTCATTGACTGCACATTATTCATCCGTGAGAAGGACAGTGATTTACTCTTGGTGCAAGTGTATGTGGACGACATAATCTTTGGTTCCACAAATGATAATTTGTGCAAGGAATTTGAGAATGTTATGAAAGAAAAATTTGAAATGAGTTCGATGGGAGAAATGAAGTTTTTCTTGGGTTTGCAGGTGGATCAGTCTGAGGCAGGGATTTGTATTCATCAAACCAAATACGTTGGTGACATTCTGAGCCGGTTCAGTATGTCTGATGCAAAGCCTGCTGGTACCCCACTGGCGATTAATCACGGGATTACTCCAGATGAAAAGGGGGAGTTAATTGATGCCACTCTGTACCGGGGAATGATCGGATCTCTCATGTATCTTACTGCTTCTCGGCCAGATATCATGTTCGCCACTTGCTTGTGTGCACGTTATCAATCCAAACCAAGAGTATCTCACCTTATTGCTGTCAAAAGGATTATGCGTTATCTGAAGGGTACACCGGAACTTGGCTTATGGTACCCTAATGATGATAACTTTGAGCTTACTGCCTACAGTGATTCAGATTATGGTGGATGCAAAAGAGATTTCAAGTCAACATCTGCGGGATGTCAGTTCTTTGGAAACCGATTGGTCACCTGGCAGTGCAAGAAGCAGACGTCGGTGTCTACTTCAACCTGTGAAGCTGAATATATTGCTGCTGCTAGTTGTTGTTCACAAATCATCTGGATTCAACAGCAACTCAGGGACTATGGGTTACATTTTTCTAACACTCCTATTTATGTTGATAATACAGTCGCCATTGCTGTCACTAAAAATCCAGTTCAGCACTCCAAGACCAAACACATCGACATAAAATATCACTTCATACGTGATTGTTTTGAAAAGAAATTAATCGATGTTGTTAAAATTCACACCGATCACCAAAAAGCCGATCTTTTTACAAAAGCTTTTGACAAACCCAGATTTCTATATCTGTTATCGGCTAATGGTGTTTTCCAAAAGGATGAAGTTCAATCCTCATCTGAGTCTCACAAATGATCATCATTTTACTTAGATAGTCTTTGTTGTGTTTATTTTATTTCAGTATTTTCATTTTCTCTTGTACAGTTATTTTTTTATCACCAAAAACACAAAAAGATTTTCTATTTTTAGGTTTTTAGGGGGAGAAATAGAAAATTTAAAAAAAAAAACCAAAAACATTAGAAAATTTGAAAAACCAAAAACAATAGAAAAATTAAAAAATGAGATGGTCTTGTTTAATAAAGTAGTACATTGATTTCATTATGTCATAGAAGCAGAAATGAATGTGTGAACTAAAATCACAAGAGAATTGTGATGGGATGTACTGATAGGCTGGCTGTACAAAATAAATAAACAACTTATGATAACTTAGAAAGTTTGATTTGTGGGGTCCATTTTATTAAATCTTTTGAGTGAAAAACGGTTTTTGACTCAAATCAAGCATACACCTGTCATCATGGAATCAAATGAGGTTTCATTCAAAGAAAAATTAAAAACAAGCTGGTATTAAGCTTGAGGAAAATCAAAAACAAGCTGGTATTAAGTTTGGTGAAAAACCAAAAACAAGCTGGTATTAAGCTTGGTGAAAAACTAAAAACAAGCTGGTATTAAGCTTGAAGAAAACCTAATGCAAGCTGGTATTAAGCTTGAGAAATACTTAAACAATTAAAGTTCGATTCCATACATGTGCCATATTGCTGGGACGGACCTAGCTGAAGCCATCCATTTGGATAGAACAAGAAAAACACAAAAAGATAATAAATGTTTTAATCTTATTGAATTCATGATGACTGGTTTTAAGATATGCTGAAATGAGTTTTGAACTGATTTTGATCTTGATTGATGAAATGAATTGGGGAACTCAATCAGAAAATATGAGTGATCATATAGTTTGTTTAGGAGTTATGTACTGTTCTGTTTAAATTTGGACAAATATATCAGTAATCGTATCAAAATGAAATTGTGGTTGAAGTGAAGCATTCATTGAAGGCAATATGATGTGATTAGAGATATGTGTTATCTTATTAATGGACTTCTCACAAAAATATGTGTTTATGTGTTTTAAATTCTTGTTTGTATAGTTGTAGTGGTTGCTTCAGAAAAATACAAAAAGATTTTCTATTTTCAATTTTGTTTTAGATGATCATTTGTAGATTTGGATGTCTGTCATATCTGAATCCTGAACCAACCAGACATATCTTCATAAATTGTTAAAAGTTTGTTGCTCATAATGTCAAATGTTGAAAAATTTGAGGTTTGGAGATTTTCATCTCTCATTCGTCCGAATGAGAGGTAGAATGAACTCATTCGGCCGAATGAACTCATTCTGCGAATGAGTCATTCGACCGAATCAATCATACACAATGAACCTCATTCGACGAATGGAGAGTGTCGAATGACTCATTCGACATTCTCATTCGGCGAATGAACTTTGTCGAATGACTCAATCGCTACTTTCATTCGGCGAATGAGACTGAATGTCAGGTGACCTTTCGCCTAGCTTATTCGGCGAATGAGAAGGGACTATATAACGGTCCTTCGGCCGAATGAGGGTCATTCGACCAAAAACTCTTTCGCGACATCAGAGAGAACCCCATTCGGCGATTCACACACAGTGCCCGTCTCTTTGATTTCTTTTGATCTTTATTGACCCTGCTTCTGATAATCTTTTTACACTTCATCTCAGGTATATGGGGATCAAATTTCAGATCATTCCAACCGTGGAATCGTGTCAATCAGATCATAACTTAGGGTTTTAGGGTTTCAACGTTCACCTTGTAAATAAACCATTGAAATGGACTTGAAACTAACTTAGTCAAGTATTAAAAGTGTTAGTCGGTCGATTCTGAGTGTTTATGAACAGGTTTTATGGACTGATTTGTGATTTTGAAAAAGGGGGATTTTGAATTCAAATCAGACGCCGAATGTCGTCATTCGGCGAATGACTCATTCGGCGAATGAACCTCATTCGACGAATGGCTCATTCGACGAATGACCAGTCATACTCATGTCTCATTCGACGAATGAGAGTCATTCGACGAATGAACCTCATTCGACGAATGAGAGTCATTCGACGAATGAACCTCATTCGACGAATGACTCATCCGACGAATGACTCATTCGATCCTATGACTCATTCGGCGAATGTCTTTCATTCGGCATATCAGATTAACAGTTAATCTGATTTTTGGCTAATTTCAGTTTACTGATTGAGTATCTCGTACTGACATGTTTATTTCTTGTGTTATGCAGTATGGCAGGATACAAGTCAGTTCCCAAGCACAACATCTGTGCTCATCTAGACTTGACCACTCCGAACGCGAAGCATTACTCAGACATCATCACATTTCTGAGGCGTTCTAGGATATTCACAGCTATATCTACTGTACATGTGCCCTATCTATCACATCAGCAGGATTTTTGGTCATCGGCTGATATTGATTGCGAGGCCGAGCCTACAGTTATACGGGGCAAAGTGCAAGGACATGATGTGGTTGTCTCAGCTGAGCACATCCGAAGAATCTGTGGATTTCAAGACTCTCCTGATCAGCCTGCATTACTTGATCGATTTCTGGTTCGTGGATGTTTTCTTCGATGCAAGTATGAGAGTGATATTGGAGCTGGCATCCTCAACAAGGCGTTTATGTCTCCACAGTTCAAGTACTTAGCTCATGTGCTGGTACACTGTCTTGGATCTAGGAGAGGGGGTTTTGATGATATGCGTGAGACCATCCAGTGCGCATTTGCTGCTTTGGTGCTCAACAAACCCTTCAACTTCTCAGAGATGATCTTCATTCACATGAAGGAGAACGTGGTTCTCAAGGGTGACAAGAAGTTCCTCATGTACCCGAGGTTTCTACAGCAAATCATAGATGCCCAAGTTCCAGATCTTCCGAAGATCAATGCAGATGTCATTCGATTAGAGCATATGAATGACATTACTCTTAACAGAGTTTTGTCATATAGAGGGAAGGAGAGGAAGCCTACCACCAGGTCTTTATTCGGTCACCTCTCTCGACCTGATTATAGGGCTCTTGCCGGACGGAGATGGAGGCATGATGACTCCGACTCGGATGTGGAAGACATTGTTGTACCTGCTGGTGGGGATGGTAGTGATGAAGGTGATGATGATGGTGGTGCAGGCCCTAGTGGTGCTGGAGCTGGTGAAAGCACAGTGTTAGTGAGTACTGATGCTATGGTGAGTACTGGTGCAGGTGAGATGAGTTCTGGACACATAACCACTGCTGCTTCAGTGAGCATGGTTGATGTTATTGGTTCTGTTGCTGGTGATGATGCTGTTGTTTCTACAGCACAGGAGGAGGATGTAGATATAGATTCTTTGATGGATCTAGACTTTCTGACCACCACTACTACTATTGTTTCCACCTCTACTGTTGCTGATACTTCATTTCCTCACATGTCTGATGATGATGATGAGTCAGAGGACTCGGGTGATGAGGGTGTTGTTGGTGACGGTGATGAGGAGAGCACTGATTCAGATGATTTCATGGAGGAAGGGTATGAGAAGGTGATAGTGGCCGGGAAGATGGTTGTTCGGAAGAGGAAGAGGACAGAGGAAGAGAGGGAGGAGATCACTGATCCGTCTTTTACTCCTGAGTTTGATATCTCTCCTCCACCTCGGTCTTCTGCTCCTGCTGCAGCAGCTGTGATTGTTGCTGCCACTCAGCCTGCATCTTCTAGGGCTGGAAGGGGAAAGAGATCAAGATTCTCTTTCCGAAGAAGGTCAGAACTGACTACAGCTGCTACAACTACTGTCACATCAGTAGCAGCTGTGTCAGTTTCTTCACTGACACGGACAAGGGCTATTCATACTCAGACTACTACTGCCCCTCTGTCCACTCCTGTTATTCGTGAGCCAGTTTATGTTGCTGCTTCTTCGGGCCCATCTACAGTTCGAGCTGATATGCATATACCTACTGTGTCAGTTGTGGATCAGCTTAGCACACTGAACAGTATGGTTCTCAGGCTGATGGAGAAGAACTTGGAGCAAGAGTCTAAGATCGCTCAGCTCACTCAACGGATCAACGATCAGGATGCCTTGTTGCTGCAGGCAGCTGATCTTAGAGCTCATTCAGCTCAGCAGGAGGAACAGCTCCTGAAGTATATTGACGAGCACAACCAGTTGGCTCTGACAGCCTCTGGTTTCAATGAGAGGATTCTTCTACTCGAGGCTGAGAATGCTCGCCTCGCTGGACTTGTCGAGGGTTCAAAGGAGGGCACTCCCAGACTTGAGGGTGTAGAAGATCGTTCCGATGATTCAGACAAGCAGATAGATGAAGAAGAGTCTAATGAGGAACAAGTGGACTATGAAGATTCTGAGAAGGATGAAGAATCTGATGAAGATGATGATGCTGAAGATGATGACAAAGACGGATCTGGGAGTGGGTCTGCTGAATCATTTGGTACTGATGACAATGATGATGATGGCAATGATGATCAAGCCCCTCCCTCTTCAGAGATCCGATCCAAGAAAGTCAACGACAAGAAGGCTCAGGCTCCTCCTCCCTCGTCACCATCAAAGACAGCAGAACCAGAAGCTACTGAGGAAGTTCAAGCTGTGCCTCTGAGACGTCAGCTTGATAAGACACTTACCATGATTTTGGACGCTCAGGGCATTATACAGCACTCAGTGAGCTATGACAAGGAGGAGGGAGAAATCATACACTGTCTATCCAAAGAACAGATAGCCGAGCTATTTAGGTTGAATCCTGACGAGGTTGTTACTGATGACACCTCAGTTCCCAGTTTTGAAGAGCCCGAACCAGAACCTTTTGATGATATAGATGAGGTTATTCTGGAAGACATCACAGATGAAGAATATCCTAAGTATACATAGGCCGAAGACGAGCTGCCTACATTCATTGAGCCATTTGATCAGGAAACAGAGGATCTCTTGGTCAGATATCTAGAAGAACAAGTAGAGGCAAGCAAGGCTGAAGCCGATGATCAAAAGAAGAGAAAAGAGGAATGGGCTTCTTACTGGGAAGTGTTAAAGAAGCAAAGCACTGAGAAGATGCCAGCCACGCACAAGAAGGTTTATAGGACCAAAGGCTACAAAGCTGGAGGTCAGATCCTTAGCTGGGCATACTTCCATGATCTTGGATGCTATGCTGTGAAGAGAGAGAAAGGGATCGACTACTTCAAACACCCACATGATTTCAATACGTTGCCTGGATTCGAAGTCAATCAGCTAGCACGTCTGAACATGCTATACAGTGAAGACTCCGGGATGTCTGCTTGGTTTTCTCGACAAATCAAGTATGAATACCGGAAGAGATGGGTGAACTTTCAACCGCAGCAGCCAGAAAGATATTATTTGCCAGAGATTGACGGAGATACCCGTAAGCATAAAGTCATCCTGAAGTGGCTTCCTCCTAAAGTCATGAAGAAGATTCCATTACGGAAGATGCGACAGGACTTTATGGAGGGCTTCCGATGGTGGTACTATGATGGGAGAACCGGTGAGGCTGTGATAGTCCTGTGCAAAGACAAACAGTGGGAGACTGTTAGGATTTTTGATCCTATGTGGTTGACTAACTTGTCCCACAAAGATGTTATTGCCCTGCATCGTCACCAGATTTTCTTTGACGTACAGGATATGGAACAGGCACTTCAGTTTATGAGAGTGATCCGAATCTGCATATGCTTAAGGGTTCATGCTGGAGCTGATTGGAAAGCGATCTCGGATAAGTATTTGAAGAAAGAAACTTCCAAGAGTTGAACTAGGTCCAAGGGGGAGTTTGTTGATACATGTTTTTGTCCCTAGTTCAGTTTTGTAACACTTATCATGTAAATGTTCAAAGTATTAATGGAAGTTGTCTTTATTTCTATTTCTTAATGTTTGTTACTATTCCTTAATGTCTATTAATGTTTATCTATTTAGTTGATTTGATTATAAACTGAATTGAGTAT
Source organism: Mikania micrantha (assembly GCA_009363875.1). NCBI lineage: Eukaryota > Viridiplantae > Streptophyta > Magnoliopsida > Asterales > Asteraceae > Mikania > Mikania micrantha. Next base: position 27,501,207 of record CM018687.1, read on the forward strand.
GAAGGTTACTCATTCGGCGAATGACTCTAGAATGAAGTCATTCGCCGAATGAAGGTTATAGCGAATGTCTGGATTGAGAATGAGTCATTCGCCGAACGACTCATTCGAATGATAGCTCATTCGAGCTTAGTCATTCGCCGAATGAGCTGCTTCGGCCACTCATTCGGCCGAATGACTACAGCCTATAAATAGAAGTTCAAATCATTTCAACTTTAACTTTCCAGAGCCCTCCTTCTTCCTAGAGACTCCAGTGTCAAAACCCTAGAAGATTTGAGCGGTTCTCGATCATCCAAGTTCGATTCTCAACCCGTGGTGTTCGATTGTCGCTTCCACGTTGTTCTTACAACCTCGGATCACCACGGTTTCTGTTGGTTTCGATTGGAAAACCCTGGAATAGGATTCCGCACTATCCCAGAGGCTGTCGAGTAGTTTTCTATTGGATTCGGATTGTTTCCGAGCTCCCGATCGGTCCAACACCAGCCGGCCATGGGATGCCATCCCCTTTCTCACGTGTAACGCCGGGGGTGAAGTGATGGGTCTATGCGTACCACCTGACCACCGAATGAGCCCAATTGGCCTATTTTCTTGCTTTGGGCTCGTTTTTGCTCGTTCCTTGACTGTAACATGTTGTCTTAACATCGTTGAACTCTAGTTACCTACTATTAGCCATAGTTGACTTCGTGAAGTGCTTTAGTGTTTAATTTTTATGACGTTCACCAACATTCGTGACTTACTACACGTGTGTGCGGTTTTTCGATAATTCCTCGAATTATCCTGTTGTGTGACTGTGTTTGTGCTGTCATGCCATGTGTCATACTAAATTAAGCTAATTCTGGTGACACATATGCAAATGCTAATTAAATAAACATTTAATTAAAATAATATCTGACATGGAATTTGCTCACATTGTTAGTAAAGAAAACAATGACGTATAGGAAGAAGCTTGCTGGTAGAATTTTGCCTTGTAAAAATGAGTGTTTATTTGTTGTAGATAGCTGCTGCAATTAGTGTTCATTTGTTATGGTAACAATATTGTAGTTGGTAACAATATGGTAACAAAAAAGTGATTAGAAACGGGTGTTATTTTGCTAACATAACAGTGTTGTAGGTTGGTGTTAAGTTGTAAAAAGATTTTTTTGCATAGATTTTTTTGCATTCTAATTGACCGTTTTAGTAAATCTGATTATTTATATAATTGTAAAATTGTATTGTCAGTTAGTTTAATAAGGCTAATTATTGTTGCTTTGATAAAACTTTATATATAAAGACCATCATATTTTATGGGCGGAAGTACCCAAGTAAATGGTCAATTACAATAGTGTAAGTACATGTCTAAATTCAAAATCAGTGCATACATCATTGTAAGAATTTGTTACAAAGGTTAGTTTGCTTCTATATAGAGAGTGTTGCGTGGCACTGCCTACATAACCGAAAAATGTACCTGCATATATAAAAATTGTCAATTATATAAGTGTAGGTATATTTCTAAATACTTTTGTATTATATGCATCATTGTAAGTATATGTGTAAATACTTTTGTGGCACCACAAGCAAAACTGAAAATAAATGCCCATAAATGTAACATTTGACAATTACATCGATGTAAGTATATGTATAAATACAGAAGTATTGTATATGTCATCCTAAGTATATGTTTTAAAGGTTAGTTTGCTTTAATAGAGAGAAGTGTAATGCGAGACTACTTACAAAACCCAAAAGAATTTACCTATAATTGCAGAAATTAATACGAACATCAGTGTAAATATGTGTTAAAGGTTAGTTTGGTTCCAACAAGAGAAGTATTATGTTGCACATTTCCAGGTTTGATACAGTAAATGATAATTGTAGGACCAATTTGGAGCCCGGAAACAATCCGGTTCACCAAGGAATCTGCTCTACAACCACTAGAATAGTGCGGAATCCTATTCCAGGGTTTTCAAATCTAAAACACAGGTCCCATGGCAATCCGACGATGAAGAGTGAACGTTTGGATCAAGATCGAACACCACGGGGTGAGAATCGAAGTTGGAGACGAAGGAACCGCTCAAAACCCTAAGGGTATGACTCTGGAGTGTTCTGGGAAGAGAGGAGGCTTGAAAAAGTTAGGTTTGAATCTGTTTGCAGAAGTATATATAGACTGCATTCATTCGGCCAAATGAGTGGCCATATCACTCCTTCGGCGAATGGCTCAGCCGAATGAGCTTGGTCAACCGAATGAGTCATGCGGATGACGCATTCGTTCGCCCTAGTCATTCGCTAGGCGTTCATTCACCCGAATGGCCTTATTCTTAGGGTCATTCGCACGAATGGGTCTATATGATATATATAATCAAAGTCAACAATAGTCAAACACATATAAACTTGAATAAAAATTAAAGAACAATATAGAATAACTGATCTTCATTAATAAGATAAACTTTATACATTAAGATCATACAAAACATTGAACTAGGGACATTTTTGTGCACTAACATACTCCTCCTTGGACCTAGTTCATTACTTGTCAGCACCCTTCTTTAAAATACTTGTCAGAAATAGATTTCCAGTCACAGCCGGAATGAATCCCAAACACTATGCAAATCCGGATGACTTTCATGAATTGTAGTGCTTGTTCCATATCTGCAACTTCTAAGAATATCTGACATCTGCATAGAGCTTTAACATCGTTGTATGATAGATTAGTCAGCCACATGGGATCAAATATGCGCACCGTATCCCATTTGTTGTCTTTCCACAACACAATTACTGCCTCTGCAGTTCTCCCATCATAATACCACCATCTGAAACTGTCCAAGAAATCCTGAGGCATCTTCCGCAATGGAATCTTCCTCATGACTTTTCGAGGCAGCCACTTCAGGATGACTTTGTGTCTGCGGGTATCTGCATTGATCTCTGGCTAATAATATCTTTCTAGTTCCTGAGGCTTGAAATAATCCATCTCTTCCGATACTCATACAGGATCTGTCTTGAGAACCAAGCTGACATCCCCGAAAGTGCACTATAAAGCATCTTCAAATGTGCAAGTTGATTTACTTCAAATCCTGGCAACGTCTTGAAGTCATGGGGGTGTCAGAAGTACTGTATTCCTCACTCCCTCTTGACTACATAGCAGTTCAAATCTTTAAAGTATGCCGAGCTTAGAATTTGACCTTTAGATCTATATCCCTTGGTCCTGTAAACTTTGGTGTGTGAAGCTGGCATTGGAGCAACGCTTTCCTTCTTTAACACTTGCCAATATGCTTCTCATTCCTCTTTTCTTCTTTGAATGTCTTCTGCTGAAGACTCACCACCACTGATCTTCTCGTCAATGTTCCTGTTCAGCTCCTCCTTAGTGTGTTGACCGAAAAGATCAGTGAAAGTAGGTAGTTCATCTTCAGCTGAAGTATACTTGATGTCCTCTTGCTCAGTGATATCCTCCAAAATAACTTCATTGATGTCATTAAAGGTTTCAGAAGAAGGAATATCAGAGGCAGGAATGGTAGCTTCATCCAAAATCACTTCGTCAGGATTTAACCTGTACAGTTCAGCAATTTGCTCCTTAGTCAAACAATGGATAATCTCTCATTCCTCCTTATCGTAGCTAACATAATGTTGAATAATGCCCTGAGCGTCCAAGATCATAGTAAGCTTTTCGTCTAAAATCCGCCTCACCGGCATTGCTTCAACCTCTTCTACAGCTTTAGGCTCTTCAGTTTCAGGAGGAGGAGGCTTGGCACCTTTATCGTGCTTTGTCTTGGTCCGGATCTCAGTGGGAGGGGACTGCTTCCCTGATGCACATGAAGAACTGGTAGACCCACTTCCGGCACTATCATCATCAGCATCTGAATCATCATCTTTATCAGAATCCTCATAGTCAACTTTCTCCTTATCAGACTCCTCATCTTCTTCTTCGTCTTCTTCTTCTTCCCCGTCTGAATCATTGGAGGCAGCCTCGGTTCCCTCTATCTTGGGAGTAGCATCTTTAAGGCTTTCGACTTGCTCAGCTAATCGCAAGTTTTCAGCCTCAAGAGCTCAGATCCTATCACTGAATCCCAAGGCAGTCAGTGCCAACTGGTTGTGCTCATCAACATACTTGAGCAAACGCTCCTCCTGCTCAGCTGATCTTGCCCTCAAATCTGCACGTTGGTCAGCAGCCTGTAACAAAAGAGTATCTTGCTCACTGACCCTCTGTGTGAGTGACTTCATCCTGCTGGTGGTTCCTCTCCATCAGGCTAAGAACCAAACTATTTAGTGTGCTGAGCTGTTCAGCAAACTGAAACAGTAGATGTATATGGATCAGCTCTAGTGATGGAGGGACCAGAAGAAGCTGTAGTGAAGACAGCAGTATGAGCACCAGAGGAGGTCAGAGGAGCAATAGTAATACATGAAGAAGTTGCCCTTGACCTGGTCAGTGAAGAAACTGCAACTGTTGCAACTGATGTAACAATGGTTGCTGCAACAGAAGACAGTTCTGACCGCCTCTGTAGGATAAACTTAGTCCTTCTTCTCTTGGCAGGAGGGGATGATGTGGACTGGACAGCTGTAGCAGCAGCTGTAGAAATGTAAGTACGTGGGGGAGGAGAAAGGTCAAACTCAGGAATAAACGATGGATCCCTGATCTCCTCCATATCAAGCTCTTGCTCTATATCTCCTGTCTCAAGAAAAACAACTTGAGATCTAAAGCATGTGGTCACCACATGTGGCCTAGTATCTTCTAAATCAGAATCATCTGAGGCATCTTCATCCTCATCATCAATATCATCAACATCTTCCATCTGCTCATCCTCAGCTGACGTGGTACCACCCATCTCTAGTGGAGTGGAGATGGTGGCTTCAGTGGTAGCCATGAAATACAAATCTAGTAAACCACCAACATCCACATCATCATCAGCAGCAACAGAAGCACTAACTCCAGTACCAGTAACATCACCACCAGCTCCAGAAATACCAACATCAGCACCTGCACCACTAACACCCACACCACCAGCACTAACATCTCCACCATCATCACCATTTTCTCCATCATCACCACCTGGCACTATGATGTCCTCTAAATCCGAATCAAAATCATGTCTCCATTTCCTTCCACCTGGAGCAATGTACTCAGGGTTGTGGAGATGACCAAATAGAGCACGCACTGGAGGCTTTGTCTCCTTTCCCCTATATGATAACACTATGTTAAGAGTTATGTCGTTCATGTGCTCTAACCGAATGATGTCTGAACTGGTCTTTAGTAGATTAGGCACTTGAGCATCAAAAATCTACTGAAGGAATATCGGGTACATGAGGAACTTCTTGTCACCCTTGAGATAGACATTCTCCTTAAGATGTGTGAATACCATCTCCGATAATTTGAATGGTAGATTCAGCACCAAAGCTACGAAAGCACCCTGTAATGTCTCCCTGAGCTCATCAAATCCCTCGCGTCTCGAACCCAAGCAGTGAATCAGTACATGGCCTAAGTACTTAAACTGCAGTGATAGATAAGCTTTGTTGAGAACTCCGACTTCCAAGTCACCGTCATACTTGCATCGCATAAAGCATCCTCGAACAAGATAGCGATCAAGTAGGAAAGGATGATCAGGAGCATCCTGGAATCTACAAATTCTCCTAATGTGCTCTGCAGAAACTATGACGTCATTCCCTCGCACCTTGCCTCTGATCACAGGAGGCTCAACCTCGCAGTCTATATCTTCTGATCTCCAGAAATCCCGCTGGTGTGACAGATATGGATCATAGACTGTAGATATGGAAGTAAAGATCCTAGAACGCCTGAGAAATGTAATAATCTCTGTAAAATGCTTGGCGTTCTTGGTGGCAAGATCCAGGTGAGCACAGATGTTGTTCTTTGTCACTGTTTTGTAGTCAGCCATACTGAAAAACAAGAGAATTAACATGTTAGTTCAATTCAGTTAAACTGTTTAGCAAAATCAGAAATTATATACAAGTATACAACTTGTGTGAATGAGACAACACTGACCGAATGAGGTTTGGCGAATGAGTCCAATGACCGAATGAGTCATGTCAACCAAATGACAGACAAATGAACTCATTCGGTTGTCCCATTGACCGAAAGACTCAAGTCATCCGAATGACTGACGAATGAGTCTATTGGCCGAAAGAGTCTCATTCGGTTGAATGGATTCATTCGGTCGCTACATCTCATTCGGTTCACCCAGAAGTCCGAATGGGCTTCATTCGGTCGTCCGAAGAAATTCAAAAATCCAAGTTCTCAAAACAACAAGTTTGATCAAAAAAATCGACACCAACAAACTCAGATATGTTTGATTAACGTTTAGGATCAGATTTTAGGTGATTTAGGGTTCATTTTATCCATTTATTTGATGGTTATAGTTACGAGCCATAAAACCCTAAGCCAAGTGCTGTTCACAGCAAATCCATGTTGATCTACAAAATTTGATCTTGATCGTACAACGGAATCCTATTAACAATCAAGTATATGCGGAATCTATATTTGATCTATATGAATCAAAGAAGAACGAGCATTCCAATAATCATCTCCATTTCATTAATCACAATCAACTGATTACAGTGAACACACAGCTCTTTTTCACACAGAGAAAATCACTCAGAGGTTTTCCAGAAGTTATGACATAATCAGACAAACCTCCAATATATACAAACTGTCAGCCAAACCTAGGCTAGCCAAACCATTAGGTTCGCCAGCCGAACCTTGAGGTTCACTGGACGAACCTAGACAGCCAAACCTACTAGGTACGCCGAACCTGCTAGGTTTGTGGGCCAGACAAACCTCAGCCAAACCTTAACTAAGTTTCTATAATTTACATGTTTTGATAAGCAATCTATTACAAATATGTACTAACAAACTCCCCCTTAATAGTTGCTTTCAAAATCTTCAATATTTAGCTTTATCTCCACTTGTCTCTCCACACACATTATCAACAACACGAATTACAACAGATCTTGGAATCTTAGATAATCTTTCAGCTTTCAATTTGGCATCTCTATCGTCTATCTCCTTTTGTACTTTCATCAGCTCTACATACAAACAGTTAACATCTTCCCAGTTACAACAAGAATGTATTCCCAGAGTATAACACATCCGAGCAATTGTTTGAAACTGAACTGCCATGTCTTTGTAACTAATTCCAACATCATGATATCCCTCATCAGCAAAGATCTCAGCTACATTCAGCAAATCAATATCTTCTTTTGCACAATTTACTATCCATACAGGATCTTACATCCTAATCACCCTCCATTTTTCTTCTTGTCTCAACAAAATAACAGCTTCAGATGTCTTTTCATCATAGAACCAGAACTTGAAATAAGGATTCCAATTACGTTCTATCCTTCTCCACCTTGGTCTTTTATAAGCTTTAGGCTTTGAATATCCACAAAACTTGTCTTTGACTTGTGGAACCAACAAACTCCACCCATACATAGCCTCTTTATTCAACAACTTCTCAAATATGTCATTGTGTTTAGTCTGAATTGGCTTTATCATCTTTAACCGGGATAATTGCATACATTCAAAAGATGGTAAGGACATCATATCTAATGCTTTTCCAAAATATTGGCATCCATCAGTCCTTTTGACTACATAACATCCTTTATCCTTTATGCTTCCAGGAATGTTTTGAAAATAACCATAGCTAACAATTCTTCCTATCATCTTTGATTTAGATCCAATCTTGAATCTTGTAAATTATTTAGCTTGGTTTTCTTGAACTTTTTCTTCCATGTCTTCAATCATTTGTTTAAAAATGTACAAGTGATCAACTATGTATTGATGTTCAGCTTGATTTTCCTTCCATGTCTCCATATAAGTCTTTGCTTTCATTTGATCAACTGATGTTCTTATCACACCTTTTTGAACTTCACAATCAAATATCTTCTTCAACGTTTGTAGATTATACAAATTCTCATCCATTTGATCATCTTGTTCAAAGTCAAATAAATCTATTTGATCATCTTATTCAAAATCAAATACTTGATCTGAATCAACTTCAAACATATCATAAAAGTCATTCCTTGAAGAACCACTTACAATTTCTCCTTCCTCCAACTCTTTATCTTCAGATATTTCAACAAACATTTTCTGCAAATGTATATCACAATGTTGTTTAAACAAATCAATAAAAGTAGGCAAAGAATAATCAACAATCTTCTTTGGATATTCCATATCAGTTAAATCTTCAATATCAACATCTTTACCATCTTTAGCTTTATCAGAAGAAACAACTGAAATAGGAGTAGCATCAAATAAAATCTTGGAAGGATCATAAATCACTATAGCACCAGTCCTGGAATTCAATCCACCTGAACTTCCCCCACCAGTCACATCACCATCATCATCTTCATCATCATGATAAGCATTAAAGCTTGGATGTTCATCAACATCTGAGTCCTCATAATCAATCTTCTCATCTTCTTCTTCATCATCATCAATGTTCACATACACCTGCTCAGAAGTAGCACCAGTAACTTCAGTTTGATTATCCTTGACATGAATATCATCAATCTTTTTCTTCAAATCTTGATTTTCCTTTTGCAACTCAGCAATATCAACACTTTGTTTTGCAGTCAAAGTTTTCAAAAAATGTAATCCTTTCACTCATAAATTATTTTCAACCAAATCTTCCTCTCTCCACTTCAACATTTGAGAAATTTGACTTTTCATCACATCTAGATCACTTTAGCTTGAAGAGGAAGGTTGTTCAGCTTCAACTTTCTCCTTTTCCATATTATACATGTCAAACTCTTTTGACAAAATAGATATCCTTCTTCTAATCTCAGAATCATCATAACCTATATAGAAGTTTAAATCCAAGTCATCTAAACCTTCAAATAAAGACTCTCCTCTGGAAGTAGAAGCAGCTTGAAAAGTTGTTGTTGCTTGAAATGATGTAGTCATTGTTGTAGCATACATGAAAGAAGGAGTGAAAGTAGCAACATTTATAAACTCAGGAGTTTGAACAAAAGAATATGTCTGCATGTGAACCGGTGATGTAGAAGCTTCTGTTTGAACAGTTGAAGCAATAGAAACAGGTGTAGACACAGAAATAAAAGCAGGTGAACTAGAAACTACCACAGGAGCTGATACAATGATACCGGGAGTCCTTGTCTTCTTATTTTTAGTCATCTTTGCCATCGTCTTCTTTTTCTTTGGTCTGAAGTCTCAGGCTCTTCACCAATAAAATCTGGATCAGCTGCCTCTTCTCTTGCTTCTTCATTTTGTTGTTGTGCAGGTCTCTTCTTCAATCTCCTGACCATATTATTTCCAACCTGAATAGTTTCAAACTCAGACTCAGTCTCTGTATTCTTCACCTTCATCATCAACTTCAACATTCTCAGCATCAACATGTACAAAAGAAGTATCTTCTTGTTACCTTTGATCTCCTTGTTGACCTGAAAATATAACTTGAAGAGGAACAAATGCAGAAGGAGTTACCCTTGGCCCTTGAGTTTGCTCTTGACTTTGTGGCTGGGATTGTGAAGACTGAGCTTGTGACTTCCTTGCTTGTTGTCTAGGAGGAGGAGATGGTGGTGGTTGTTTTTGATCATCATCAGTGTCACTCAAAAGTTCACTATCAGAACTTGAATCTTCATGCCTCCAATAATCATTAACAGGAGCAACATAGTTAGATTTGGCACAATGACATATAACATCTTTAATCAAAACATCATCACTGCTCTTCTGATAAATCTTGACCTGACCAAGACTTGAGTCAGTCATATGCTTTAGCTTGAGAATATCAGCAGCAACTCTAGGCAGGTTCTGCTCTGGGAATCTCTCAGCAATCAACATCTGGATGAATCGGGGATACATGTAGAATCTATCTTTGGCTTTAGTGATGTTGTCTGACATATACCAAAAGATCATTGCAGAGAAATTGGACGGTTTGTTCAATATCAAAGCAACCATAGCAGATCTCATCAAATCTCTAAGCTCATCAAATGTTCCTTTCCTCATACTTAGGCAATGTAATAACACATGAGCCAGGAACTTCTATTGTAGAGGAAGGTTTCCCTTCTTGATAGAATTCTCACTGTAGACTCCAAAATAACATATCCTCAAGAAGCAACCCTTGATACGTCTTTCAGGAATGAGTGTCATTCCAGCAGGTTCCCCACTAAACTGTAAGACCCTCCTAATGTCCGCTTCAGTAACCTGAATGGCTTGACCAAGCACATTCGCCTCAATCACATAATCTTCATCCATAGTGATTAGACTTGTTGAATCCCAGAAGCTTTGAATATGAGATCTATAAATCTTACTTGAGTTGGATATAGCATGATAAATCCTTCTCAGAAACTCAATCATAGGTCTGAAATCTTTGCCATTCTTGGTCGTAGGATGAAGATACGCACAGAGATTACGTTTATCTCCGAAATTAAGATTCGTCATTTCTACAATTAGAAAAAAAACAAAATTAACAAAAATTAAAAAAATTAAAAAAAATTCTAAGTGTTGAAAGCAGCGAACCCCCTGTGCCGAACCTAAGCCTAGACGAACCTGTTGTTCAAACAAACCTGTTAATCCTAACGAACCTTTAATGAACAAACCTTAATGTCACACTAACCTTTTGGTCAAAAGAACCATTGACCAAAGAAGGTTCGGTTAAAACAAAGAGGTTCGGCCCGAAGCTTTAAAATTCAGACGAACCTTAAAGATTTCAGCAAACCTATATTTAATTAGCGAACCTGATCCATTTCAAAATCAAATTTTCAAATCTAAGAATTAGATCACAAAATTTATATCCAAAGGTTCACCAAACACAAATGAACAACATTAATGAAAACATTTTGTCTAGAAATCAAATTTAAACAAGTTTTTTATACTAAACAACACAACACAACAGGTTCGACTAAACCTATCCTAAAATCAATCATATCTACTAATTTAGCCGGTCAATCTTCAAGATTTTTACCTATAAATGATCACAAGACAATTCCGAATCTGATGATATAAGGCAAAAAGTTTCTAAGACCCAAAATCAAAAAATCAAAAAATCTCTTTTGCAGGTTCGTGAATGAGATCTGATGAAAGTGACGAACGTATCACCCACGAACCTCTATTTATATACGAACCTGTTAGCAAACCTTTGAACGAACCTTTGACTTACCTGTTGACCGAACCTGTCAACAAACCTCTCAGGTGAAGCTGTGAACAAACCTGTCAGGCAAACCTGTTCACAAACCTCTCAGGCGAACCTCCAAGCAAACCTTTTTAAAATTTAATTTTATTTAAAATTTCAAAAAAAACAATGTTTTAATGTTTCGAAAGTCTAAAACAAGTAATCAAAACTTGTTGATTTAACATCAGATAAAAATCAGAAATCTTTTTGCAATTTTTAAATTTTTAGAACAAACACCCTACAAAATTTAACACATCTAACTATGAAATATAAAACTAAAATAAGCGCATATTTTTGTTTGAGAAAGATCCAGACATGAGATCATATTGTATTACAATCATCATCACACCTGATTGAATTAATGAATATATTTATCAGCAAATTACAATTCAAGATGATTGTCAATATAAAAATCCTCTTTAAATTTAATTACTTAGTTAAAATATCAATTGAAAACAAAACCATTAAATACTTTATGTTCTCCATTTACTTGAACACATCCCCATTTTGTGAAAAACTAAACAAAAAAAAATGTCCTTGAAACAATATATTTCAATTTTAACTAGCTTGATAATGCAAAAACAAAACAGAATTTCTTTTGAAAATAACAAAATATAAAACAAATTGAATTTGCTTAAAATCTTGGAATCAAGAATGATACTTTCGTATGCTCAGATGATCCAGAAAATGAACGAAACAATAATTTACGATTAAGCATTTAACAATCAGATCGATATTCTCATGTGCGCAGAGATTGTCCAAATCTTAATCAAAACCAAGAAAACAAACTTAAAACATTTAAAGCTATAACAATCAGGTCGATACGTAAGTATACGCAAAGAATGTTTCAACTTTAAACTAAAAGAAAAGAAAAAACAAATTTAGAATTTCTTTTAAAAAAATCTGATGTTAATATCTGATGTTAATTCAATAAAAATTGATTATGAAGGAAGTTGATTTGAAATTACCTCAGCCATGACCCTTATGCCATTTAATTTGAGTAAATACTCAAAACGTGTTTTATCAAAAGCCTTGGTGAGAAGGTCTGCTCGTTGCTCATTTGTATGTATCTTCACCACATCAATAAGTTTCTTCTCATAGCAATCGCGTATGAAATGAAACCTAATATCAATGTGTTTTGAACATGAATGATACACAGGATTCTTTGTTATAGCAATAGCAGCCTCGTTATCAACATGAATAGGGTTTGTAAGAAAAATTCAAACCATAGTCTCTCATCTGTTGTTGTATCCACAAAACTTGTGAACAACAACTGGCAGCCGCTACATATTCAGCCTCACAAGTAGACGTAGCAACAGATGTTTGCTTTTTACACTGCCAAGAAACTAAACGCTCCCCCAAAAATTGCGCACCTCCAGTTGTAGATTTCCCATCTGTCTTACATCCTCCATAGTCGGAGTCACTGTGGGCATTGAAGGAAAAGTTATCATCCTTAGGATACCACAGACCGGTGTCTGGTGTACCCTTCAGATAACGAAGTATTCTCTTGACTGCAATCAGATGTGACACTTTAGGTTTTGATTGATATCGTGCACAGAATGATGAGAAATACCTTGATCTTAAGAATTCTACAAATCATACAACATTTGCAAAGTTATTTCATCATCAGAAACATTTGGAGACAAATTAAAAGACTCAAACAATTTTTCATAATCAAAAAGCCAATTTGGACCCTTTCCATTTGGTATAGGTGTATGTCTTTGAACATTCACTTGATACCATAATTCCCCAACACCCGTACGTTTATTAAACACACGTTTGTTAGGAAGACTATAGCCACGAAAGAAACCTTCTTCAACCTTAGAATTGAATTTTGAATCTTTCTTTAGCATGGTACAAGGAGCTCCAAAAGTTTCCAAGTATTCCAGATTAGGTTTTCGATTTTGAAGCAATTCATAACATGTTTTATTGTGTCTTTTAACAATCAACACTCTGTTAAGAGTAAAACAAGCTGTAGCCACTGCTTCACTCCATAATGTAATGGGAAGTTTAGAATCAGCTAGCATTGTTCTCGCAGACTCAATCAACATTCAGTTCTTTCTTTCATCTACACCATTCATCTGAGGCTCATACGGTGCACTGAATTGCTGTTGAATGCCTTTGGAATTGCAAAATTCCTCCATTTGATGATTCTTAAACTCAGTCTCATTATCTGATCTAACACGCCTCACTCTCAACTTATAAAATGTCTCCAACCTATTAACAACAACACAAAATTTTCATCAGTATCTGATTTATGCTTTAAAAACATCACCCATGAAAATCTAGAAAAATCATTAGTCACCACAAAACAATACGATTCACCACCTATACTTCTCACATTGATTGGCCTAAACAAATCCATGTGAAGAAGTTCAAGTGGCACATCAATAGAAAATATTTTCTTTATTTTGTGAGACTTCCTTTTCTGTTTACCCTTCTTGCATGACACACATACATCAGGAAGTTTAAAGTGTTTAACCGATACACCCTCAACTAAATGATTGTGCACAAGATGATTCGTCTTCCTAATATGAATATGTCCCATTCTTCTGTGCCAAGAACGTGTATCTTGCTCTGTTGCCTTGGACACCAGACATGTCTCCACTTTATTCACCATCTCCGCCTTCGCCATGTCAAGCACATACAAATCCTTGCTCCGATAAGCTGTCATCAAAATCCACTCCTCAGGAATCTGAAATCCTTGCTTAAGTACATAACACCTGTCTTTATCAAACATCACTTTGTATCCTTTGTCACAAATCTGCGAAACACTCAACAAATTGTTAGTTAATTCTTTACAGAAATTAACATTATCAAATGAAACCTTTCCAATCGTCAAACTACCAAACCTGGTAATATGACCTCCTTTGTCTCCTGCAAAATTCACATAACTCCCTTTAATCCATGTGACATCTTCCAACAAATTCAACTCTCCAGTCATGTGTCGGGAACATCCACTATCAACAATCCAACGATTATTGATATGGCCCATGGATGGAACCTGCACAGTAAACTAAAATTCTATCAGTATCAAAAGGGATGACCCCCTCCATTTCGGCGTCGAGTCTCCCTGAATAGACCCCTGCCATTCTGTTGTGATGAACTGCTTGAAGAACCATCTTCACTGTGATCATCCTTTTTTCCCTGAAATTTGATCACCTGACCTGTTTTTCAATTTCCAAAATGATTTTGACTTAAAAGATAGTTTTGAAAATGATTTTGAAGATGCCTTGTCAAAAGAATCATCATCAGATGATATCACAAATTTGACAAGTTTTTTCACATTTCTTCTATTATCAAAAACTCGTTTCTTCTGATTAATTTCTTCTTCTACCCAAACACAATCAGGATCAAATTTCCGAAGAACTTTCATTTCTTCTTCACTAGGTTTCACTTTCCTAGGATTTCCACCTGACCTATTCACCCAACTCTCATCATCTGAACTCTTTCTGATTCAATTGTTTGGACAATTAGCAGAAATATGTCCTTTTACACAACAAGTAAAACACTTTCGTGTTTCTCTTGGTGAATAAGACCTAAAGCTGCTACAATCAGTAGAACTGAAATCCAAATCACAATCAGCAATCAGATGACCAAATTTACCACAACGGTAACATTTTCTTTGCAAATGATTCTTTGGTTTTGGTTCAACATAATACTTAGATGAACTGAAAGGTTTAGAAACAACCTTTGCAGATGAGAATCTGTTTATCAAACCAGTTGATTTTATCTTTGAATTACTCACTTGATTTTGAAAATTCTTTGATTTATCTTTATGTCCAACCCCAAACTAATCAAATAAAAAAATCAACTTTGTCAACCTGTTTAGAAAACACATTTGGCTTTTGAAAAGTACCACTAGACTCTCCTTGATGTGTAGTAGATGACTTTACGTACACAATAGGTTTGAGAGTAGTAGTTGTTTTGACTTTCTTCACTGGTTTTGAAACTAGATTTGGTTTAATCACAACCTTCTCAACTGGTTTCATCTCAGTCTTTGACTTCTGAGACTTCAGACTCTTTTTATCAACCGTTTTAACTTTGACTTCTGATTCAGTGATGTCTTCAATGATAGGAGCATCACTATCAAGAGACACTTTTTCATCAGATGATGAATCTCCAACATTCTCAACCACTTGTTCAGACACACGTTCATTCAAAGAAACAGGATGAACTTCCAAATTCAGATCAATTCGTGATCTGGAAACATAGCAGGTAGGAGGTGGTACAGAATTAAAACCGAAGCCGGTAGTATCATTTGATGATCTTTGCATGGCAGCAAAGTAATGAATAACATACTGAGAATTCTGATAATTCTCCAGCTTGCTCTTGTTCAGTTCTACTTCTGCTCTTGCCGCCGATAATTCAACCTTTAACTTTTGCACTTATTCGAGATGCACTGAAACTGCATGATTATTTTGCATAACTTTGATTTTTAACTCTTCATTTTCTTTGCCTAAATCAATTATCTTTCTGTGAAAAGCTTTTTCACTTGAAATTAACTTCTTGTTAGCTTCAGCGCACTCCAACAGTTCAGCAGTCAACAGAGCATTCATTTCTTTCAATTTATCAATGATCTCTATAAGATCCTCATTTACCTCATCAACCTTCTCTTTGCCTTTTCCGATGTCTTCATCTAAAGAAGCCAAGAATGCACCCATCAAATCATCATACTCCTTTCCCCAATCATAACCTTCATCAGCTTGACTAACAAAAGCTTTCGATGACTCTTCATATCTATTGATTCTTCTGATCACACTTGCCAATGCCCATTGAGTGCCGATCAACTCCATCTCATCATCATCAATTTGCTCATAATCTTCAAATGTAAGATTTAAGTTTCCAATCTTTCCTGCAATTTGTTCATCATAAGCACTGACTACACATGACAAAATTGACATATGATCCCGAACAGCCTCTACAGTTACTTTCCCCAGATTTGTTGTATTCAACTGAACATGAGTTGTTTTTGAGTCAGACTTCTTCTCTTTCACAGAATAAAATGAACTAGAACTCACAGATGCAGAAGGTGCAGGAGTACTATCAGAAGTACTAGAAACAAATTTTTCGGAATCTTTGCAGAAGAAACAGGTGGTGTCACCACAGATGCACCGTATAAAGAAGGATCTTGAGTAACATTCACTCTTCTTGCTTTTCTCTTATCCTTCATCTCCTATTCTTCTAGCTTTTGAATAAATTCTATCAATGTCATTCCTGGTAGATTTTCTCTCAATATTGGCACCAATGAATTCCACTTTTCAGGCAATGCATCTGCAAAGCAATCTATCTTTTCCACACTTCCTGACTTCAGTCAATAAATGCCTATATCTTGTTATTAAGGCTTCAAGACTCTCATTGCCAATAAAATTGATGTTTTCAAACTCTTTGCGTATATCAGTGGCTTTCATCTTCTTTAACTTGGTATTTCCCTCAATCCTTGCTTTCAAAGCATTCCACAAACCAGGGATTGCTTGGCTCAGCATCCAGTAAGCTTTCTTCTCAGAATCGTATTTGTTCCTCTGATCAACATCCAATCTCTCAAGGGTTAGATCCAAATCTGTCCCCACCACCTTAGGTCTTTCATAAGGTGATAAAATCCTTTCCCATAGACTAGTGTCAGTTCCATTTAGATGTGTTTCAAACCTTCCTTTCCAGTTCTCGTAATCTGTTAAATCAAGTAACTTTGGAACTTTGTTTGTACTTCCAACCTCAGTTTCACTAATCAGAATGCAATGTATCTTAGAATTCTGACTAGCTACAACAGCAAACATGTCAGCCATGGTTTTGAATTTTTAATCAGCGAACCTCTGATGACAAATTCACTTCACGAACCTTACTACCAAGCGAACCTCCAACAATTCATGATTTGAACGAACCTCAAGTCACGAACCTGAGACAAACCTTTATCTCACGAACCTAATGCAAAGAACCTTGAGACAAACCTGATCTCACGAACCTGATGCAGCGAACCTTGAGACAAACCTGATCTGATCAGACGAACCTCTGCACAAAACCTTCAACGAACCTCAGAAAAATCTCATTAACAGCGAACCTCTTGCTTCAGCTACTCACAGGTTCGGCTCACGAACCTATTCTTCAAAATTCAAAATTTTGGAGGGAAAACCTTCCAAATTTGAAGAAAATCCTTCAAAAATCTTCAATTTGCAACAAAAATCTTTTAATTGTAATGTTCCACAGCAATAGATGATGAGATTACACTCAAAACAGCAATCAAACACAAAGAAAACTAGAATTTTGATACATTTCTTGATCTTTTTAACTCCAAATGCTTATAGATCCTTGAAAATCTTGTATAGAACTCCACCATGTCTCTGATACCACTGTTGATCTACTGAGTTTGATCTTGATCGTACAACGGAATCCTATTAACAATCAAATATATGCGGAATCTATATTTGATCTATATGAATCAAAGAAGAACGACTATTCCAATAATCATCTCCATTTCATTAATCACAATCAACTGATTACAATGAACACACAGCTCTTTCTCACACAGAGAAAATCACTCAGAGGTTTTCCAGATGTTATGACAAAATCAGACAAACCTCCAATATATACAAACTGTCAGCTGAACCTAGGCTAGCCGAACCATTAGGTTCGCCAGCCGAACCTTGAGGTTCGCTAGAGAAACCTAGACAGCCAAACCTACTAGGTTCGCCGAACCTGCTAAGGTTTGTGGGCCAGACGAACCTCAGCCAAACCTCAACTAACTTTCTATAATTTACATGGTTTTATAAACAATATATTACAAGTATGCACTAACAAAGAAACACAATCAGTTTGGTCGTGTTAATCAGTGAAAAATCGAAGAATAGTCGAAGGAAGTTGAATTGGCCGAAAGGGGTACACACAGTATAACCGAAAGAGAGATTTGGGAGAATAACCTGGTTCGGCCGAAAGAGCCCAATATATAGTAAGATTCATTCGGCTGGGAGGTCAAGCGAATGAATTACTTCACATCTGATTGATTTGGTCGAATGACCCATTCGCATGAATGGTTTCATTCGGTCGAATGAGTCTTTCTCCTGATTCACTCGCATGAACGAACCTTAGCACTCAAAAACACAAATTAATTTCAGATTTGATATTTTTAACATTTAAACGAGCGCCATTATGAAATTAGTCTGGTTTGGTGATGGATTCAGATACGATTGAACATCTGAACACACAAATGATCATCTATAAACAAAGTTGAAATTTAAAATCTTTTTGTATTTTTCTGAAACGAAAGACAGCTGTACAACTACCAATTAAAACTAAAACAGTTAAGAAGCACATATTTTTGTGAGCAGTCTTTCAAGAAAATGACACATACACCAGATCTTGTCTAATCAGCATTAATGAATGTTACACTTCTGACACATTTGTCTTATGACTCAATTACTGATATACTTGTCCACTTTAAACCTGACAATACATCATTTCTAAACAAATCAATAATCACTCATATTTTCTGACAGAGTTACCCATTGTATTTAACCAATAAATATCAAAACTAGTTTGTATCTCATCTCTACATAACTTAATACCTGACATCATAAGTTCTACAAGGTTCCAATTTATTTTCTTTTTGTATTTTTCTTTTTGATTTGTCTCTCATGTTCATCACATTCTAATGGACGGCTTCAGCTAGGTCTTTACAAAGCAATATGGTACGTATACAGAATTGTGTTGACATGATCAACTAGTTCTATCCAAATGGATGGCTTCAACTAGGCTGCAACTCAATAATATGGCACATGTATGGAATCGAACTTATTTTATATTTGTATTTTTCTTAGCTTATCCTATCTTAATGGACGGCTTCAGCTAGGCTGCAACCCAGCAATATGGCACGTGTACAGAATCGGATTTAATTTTATTTTCTTGTGATTCAATCATTCTCATCTGAATGGACGGCTTCAGCTATGTCTTTACAAAGCAGTATGGCACGTGTACAGACTTGAATTCATGAATCATTGGAAACCTCATAAGATCCTATGATAACAGGTGTATGCCTGATTTGAGTCATAAACTATTTATCACTTAACTGGTTTTCTAAAATGGATCCCACAATTCAGACATTTTAAGCAATCACCAACAGTCTATACATTTTGAAAAGTTGGCCTATCAGTACATCAAATCACATAACTCATGTGCTTTCGGTTTATGCATTCACTTTCTGCTTTTAAGACATGATAGGTTAACACATCACTTTCTCAAACAAGACTTTCTCATTTTTACAATTTTTCAAATGTTTTTGGTTTTTCCAATTTTTCAAATGTTTTTGGTTTTTCAAAATTAAACTACTTTTTCTCCCCCTAAAAACCTAAAACTGAAAATCTTTTTGAGTTTTTGATTAAGTGAAAGAAAAATAATCAGAAATACTAACAAAGAAAAATAAAATAAAAGAACCTAACTAATAAAAAATGATCATTTGTTTGATTCAGATGAAGGAATGACTTCATCCTTTTGAAAAACACCATTAGCCGATAACATATATAAAAATCTGGGTTTATCAAAAGCTTTTGTATAAAGATCGGTTTTCTGGAGATCAGTGTGAATTTTAACAACATCGATGAGTTTCTTTTCAAAAAAAATCACGTATGAAGTGATATTTTATGTCGATGTGTTTGGTTTTCGAGTGTTGTACTGAGTTTTTAGTGACAGCAATGGCGACAGTATTATCTACATAAATAGGAGTGTTAGAAAAATGTAACCCATAGTCCCTGAGTTGTTGCTGTATCCAGATGATTTGTGAGCTAGCAGCAGCAATATATTCAGCTTCACATGTTGAAGTAGACACCGACATCTGCTTCTTCCACTGCCAGGTAACTAAACGGTTTCCAAAGAACTGACATCCAGCAGATGTTGACTTGAAATCTCTTTTGCATCCGCCATAGTCTGAATCACTGTATGCAGTAAGCTCAAAGTTATCTTCTGTAACATCAGTGCCGGAACCGTACCGGAACAGTGATCTCGAACATTAGCATGAACAGTAATCAGGTAAAAACTATATGTCTTTTATTGTATGTCATGTTCACATCTTGTATCATTATCATTACGTGTTATCAAACAGTGAATTCAGAATCATTTCAGAGAAACAAAATTCAGAAAACATGGTTCATCAGTCGGATAATTATCTGGCAACACAGAACCATCATGTGATTAATTGTTTGGATTTTATTATGTATAAACGTATGTGACGCTTTACAGAACAAAACAACACGGATGTCGTTACGTGAATGCTAAATCGACGGATTACTCGTATATGTGACGATCTGTACGAATAAATCTGAAAGTTTAACGTTCTGAATGATATCTGATAATTAGAAAACAATATTGAAAAGTATGGTTATCGTCGTGTTCGTACGGGTGACGATTCGAACGAATACGCGCGACGACTGTACGATTCGATTTTAAACAGTAAATTAAATATTTTAGTAAATTTAAAATAAAAAGAAGATATTTAGTTAATTTATTAGGAACCACAACCTAATTTGATTTTTTTGTAAATCTTATTTTAATTCCGAGTCGTTTCGTTACGAAAAAATACGAAAAACCGACATTATAACGTGAAACCGAACGAGACCGAACCTACCGGGTATTTTCTAAACCATTTAATGTGTCATGAATGCTACAACCAACCACCACCAACCCATTTCTCTCTCTATTTTCGTTCCTCTCTCTCTCTAGAGTTTCTCCCAAACTTCTCTCTAAGATTTCTTGATCAATTCTCATCGGATTCTCGAGTTCTTGGTGTCAAAACGACCACCATTATCTGTAGATCAAGGAAGTACAAAGGAATCAAGCTTTTATCCGTAAATTTTGAGGTAAATCTCCATTTTATCTCGGTTTTTAGTAGATATCACGAACCCTTTGTGTTTTTGATATTTTAATCGGCCTAAACACTTAGAAACACTTCGATAAACACTTAGAAACAACTGGAAACTTTGAGAACTAACATGTAACAGATTTGGATCGAAAATGAAGATGAGGATGCAGGTTCGCGAACCAAATCGATCGGCTGAGCCTTCATACAGGTAGCCAAACCTGTGGTCAGGTGGCCGAACCTGTCGCCTCTGACCAACAAACATGGCCGAACCTGTGTACTCCTGACTCACGAACCTGGACCAGCTGAACCTGCAATCATAGCCGAACCTTCTCTTTGACCGAACCTGTAGGTGACACGAACCTAGGATGGACGAACCTTAATCAACGAACCAATTGGGGCCGAACCTAAGTCAGGTGAACCAATGATGCCACGAACCTACTCATAACCGAACCTGTGACCATAGCCGAACCCCAAAGGTTCGCCGAACCTAATGTGCGAACCAAACCCTAAATGTTCACCGAACCCTAAAGGTTCGTCAAACCTATACTCAATACCATTAGGTTCACTGCTCTAATGGTGATTGAACCTAAAGTGTTGGCAAATTTGGGAAATTCTGGACTTAGGGCTCTTAAATTTAGTTTTAAGAACAAGGAAATGAATATACGAGTACTCAAAGCCTAGAACGAACTAAGGAACATGCATTAGTGGATGTTATTGCGTAAGGTGTTGGTGTTAATTTCAACATTAACATCTAACACTTAGAAATTTCATACGAATATATAACTAAATTAGATTTTTCAATTGAACACTCTAAGCTAAGTTATACACACGGACGAACAAAGAACTATCATGAACAAAGACCTAGTAACAGGGTAAGGTTAATCGAATGTGATTAATCTAAGCCTAACTTGTTGATCATAATTCCTTGAATTAAATTATAAGATTTAATTAAGATATTCTTTAAATTAAAGAAAATGATTTTTAACTTAACGAGGTAAAAATGAAGTTTTTAAAATGTTCTAATTGAGAGATATTGAAGATGGAAAACGTGAACCATACATCACTAAGGTGTAATGGTCATTAATTATGAGATTGGGATTATGATTGGGTAATAAGTTAGACTAGTTAGATTAAATCTTAGAATCACATTATCAACATAGGACACTTAGTTGCGTACCGAGACCAAACCTTAGATACGACGACTAATATGTATACTTATCGTATTAGAACTCTCTTAAAACAACTCAGGAACAGAAGATACTTAGTCTACAAACAAGAGCGCACATTTTGTGGTAGTACATTACACAGCAACACAGGTGAGTTCATTGCCCCTTTTATAACTGTTTTTGTTTTCAAACGCGGGGCTGAGAAGCATGTGTAATAATTTTCCCAAGATCATATTTACTTAAATGCTTTTACTTAACATATGTTTGTATTTATAATTGTTATCCTAGCTTATGTTTAGGTGTACAATATACAGGAATTCAAAGTAAGTTGTTTATTCATTATGAGTAGATAACTGTTTCAAATCAAATAACTATTTTCAAAGGACTATTTTCAAAGAACAAAAGATCTAAGACAAAGAACTATTTTCAAAGGTTTACTTCAAGGAACTGATGGACTAATCAAAGAACTATTTACGTGGTTGTGCAGTCAAAGAACTAACGATCTAATTCAAAGAACTAAGTGCAAAGAACTATTTCAAGGGTCTGACTGGGAAATATCAAAGATAGCATGTGCCAATCTCAGGTTTGAAAGATGTCCTTGCTAGACTGATCGAATATGAGACGCATGTTTGATGATATTTACAGTATTCCCTAACTGTTTTGAGGAACATCTGGGAAATGCTCAAAGATAACATGTGCCAAAGAACTAAAGAACTATACGAACTCTGGACGGTCTAAAGAACTATAAAAGCCTATATATAAAAAGATGTCCTAGCTAGGCTGATTGATTATAGGTCACATGTTTGATGAGGTTTACAGATCTCCTTCACTACTAAGAACCCTGATTGCTAGACTAGTCTACTTGAGCTGACCAAGGCCCAATCATTAGGTCTTAGATTTTATTAAATGTTTATTTATTTATTTGACTAAGCATTTATTGAATTTGTTTAATTCTACAAATTTTGTGGTTGATCATTATTGTGTGATGAACTTAAGGAATCAAAAGAGATTCCACAGTGTTGTATTTACAGGAACAAAGAACTGAAGAACTAGTAAGTTAGTGATGGGCGTAAAATGCTTAATTACCGTTAATATATAGCACTGCCATATGTGATTTAGTATGTGGTGGAACGTTGGCTAGGCGGGTGGTAAGTTCGACCTTACATATGCCTTATATATAAGCATACCGAATCGGATATTGCAGGTGGTGTTAATGAGATTAAGGTTGTTACCCGTGGGTTTAACAAATGTGTTGTTTTTACATTAGAACTATGGTTGAAAGGAAATTAATGGTGGGTAAAACAATGCTTAATTATCATTAACAACAATGTCATATGTGGTTTAGTATGTGGTGGGATGGCGTCTGGGCGGGTTGTAGGCTCGACCCTTTCGTATGCCCTATATATAAGCATACCGAACAGGATATTACAGGTGAAGTTAATGAGGTTAGGGTTTTTACCGAAAAAGGGTTTTCAAAGCTATTTTCAAATACTAAACTATATGAACTCACCAACCACGTGTTGACTTTATTTTTCCATGACTTCTCAGGTGACGAACAGGTCAATTAAGAAGTTTATGCTTCTGGGCTAGGATTTCTGATAGAAGACCTAGTATTTTTGGACCTGCATACTTTTGGAACATCATTATACAATATATTTTGTTATCTTGTGCAGATACGAGATAGAAAATTTATGATGTAGATGATAGATTTACATTGTTAAATTATGAACGATACAGATGTAATTTAACTTTGAAATTCTATTCTATTTAGCATTTCTCATTATTATCATCTGCAATGTAAACAATCTGATCATCACGATTATCACTCACGATATCGCGCCTTGGAACCTTACGCCCGGCGAGGAAACCGATTTGGACCCGCCGGCTCTGGGTGTGACAGATTGGTATCAGAGCCATGGTTATAGATTAATATAGGTCACTTATTTAAACGGTTTGGCCTAGAATATAACCTAGGGACCCTGCATGTAGAGAATCTAAGACTTAAGATTTTATTTTCATATTGTCTTCTGCATTCGAACGCTACACTAACCAATATTCTTTTGGTTATGATCAGAATGCCACCACGAAGACAACCACCCTTGCTACCACCACCGCACGATTTAGCTGCACACTCTTCCACACCATCACCAGCTGATTCACCACCGCCACCTCCTCCACCGCCTCCTCCTCCACTTAACCCACCTCTGGGTTTGAGCACAACTCCAATACTAGATCTTGCTACCGTTGCACTGGTGACTCTACTGAGCAGTCAGCTGACTAATCAGCTAAAAGAAATGATACCAGATGTGCTCCATCGTTTACGGAACGACAGCAACAACACCGGGGATTCATCAGGGGAAGCCAGTGGAAACACCGGCGGTGCTTCAAATCATTCATACAAGTCCTTTATGGGATGTAAGCCTCCTAGATTTAGCGGTAATGAAGGAGCCGTTGGTCTGATCCAATGGATAGAGAAGGTTGAGGCTACTCTGGACCTCTGCAGCTGTCTAGAGCACCACAAGGTCCGCTACTCCGATGGAACGTTCAACAACTGAGCCTTGACTTGGTGGAACTCACAGATAAATGCTAGGGGAAGAGAATGAACTATGGCGATGCCATGGGAAGAGTTCAAGACGTTGCTGAGAACTGAGTTTTGTCCCAAGAATGAACTGCAGAGGCTGGAGGTAGAATTGTCAAACCATGTCATGAAGGGGGCTGACCACATGGGGTATACTACTCGTTATCACGAGTTGATTTCTTTGGTGCCAGACACAAATCTGGAAAAACGGATTGACAGGTATGTATGTGGGTTACCTGCCTGCATACAAGGTCTAGTGGTTGCTGCAAATCCTATCTCACTGGAGTTAGCTGTTAGTCTATCAGGGAAACTTACTGAGCTGATGGTAGCCTCTGGAACTTTAAAGAAAGAGGCTGACTCTGGCAAATGCAAGGAAGAGTCTTCAAAGAAACCCCACCATCACCCGAAAAAGAAACAGAAGGTCATCAAGAACTACACTATGGCCACCCCTCTCCAACAAGTAGCAGCTGCACCACAAAACCCTAATAGAAGACCCTACACTGGTACATTTCCTTTGTGTACCAAGTGTCAATATCATCATGCTGCTAATACTCCCTGCAAACAATGTACGGGATGTGGGCGAAAGGGCCACTGGGTCCAACACAGCCAGATGACACCCAACCAAGCAGTCAACAATGCTGCTTTAGCTCTCCCTCCACCAGCCAATCAGAACAACGATTGATTCTATAACTGTGGCGAACAGGGCAACTTTGCAAAGAACTGACCGAAGAAGGCATAACAGGCAGTTCCAGCACCTCGTGGAAGAGCCTTTGCCATCGGAGCACCAGCTGCACGCCAAGACCCGAATGTGGTCACTGGTACATTTCTCTTACATGACTTTTATGCATCTTTTCTATTTGATACTGGTGCGGATCAGTTAGTACAGTATATAGGAATTGCCCATTGACACTTAATGGTCATACATTCACCATCGACTTGATACCGATGGAGTTGGGTAGTTTCGACATAATCGTGGGAATGGATTGGCTTTCTTCTAACAAGTGGAAGTCGTCTGTTCTAAAAAGCTACTTTGAATTCCATTACCGGATGATCGTGTGTTGGAAGTCAAAGGGGATCAAGCAAAACGAAGTGTCAAAATCATCTCTTGCATAAAGGCGCGTAAGTGTCTACAGAAGCAGTGTGTGGCGTTCCTTGATCATGTGGTGGAAAAGGAGAAGGACAAGAAAAAGATTCAAGACGTACTAGTAGTGAAAGAGTATCTGGAAGTATTTTCGGAAGACCTACCGGATTTGCCTCCTGCGCGACCGGTAGAGTTTCGTATTGACTTAGTTCCTGGAGCAACTCCTGTTGCCAAACTCCTTACAGGTTAGCACCTTCAGAGT
Organism: Mikania micrantha; assembly: GCA_009363875.1. Lineage (NCBI taxonomy): Eukaryota > Viridiplantae > Streptophyta > Magnoliopsida > Asterales > Asteraceae > Mikania > Mikania micrantha. The sequence goes on from CM018687.1 coordinate 27,527,237, forward strand.
TGCAGGAATTGTCAAACCAGTTACAGGAGCTATTGGATAAAGGTTTCATCAGACCAAGCTACTCACCTTGGGTAGCTCTGGTCTTGTTCGTGAAGAAGAAAGACGGATCGTTTCGAATGTGCATAGACTACCGAGAGCTAAACAAGTTGACCATCAAGAATCGGTATCCACTACTAAGGATTGATGACTTATTTAATCAGTTACAAGGAGCTCAGTACTTCTCGAAGATCGATCTACGGTCTGGATATCATCAATTAAGAGTGCAAGATGAAGACATACCGAAGACGGCTTTCCGAACCAGATACGGGCATTATGAGTTTATGGTAATGCCTTTCGGATTGACGAATGCACCAACGGTTTTCATGGATCTCATGAACCGAGTGTGCAAGCCATATCTGGATCAGTTTGTCATTGTTTTTATCGATGACATAGTGATTTATTCGAAGAGCAAAACTGAACACGAGCAACATCTCAGAAAGATCTTGGAGCTGTTGAAAGAAAAGAAACTTTATGCCAAATTCTCTAAGTGCTAATTTTGGCTAAGAGAAGTTCAATTTCTGGGTCATGTGGTCAACAGCGAGGGAATACACGTAGATCCCGCCAAGATTGAAGCAATAAAGAACTGGGACACTCCGAAGATACCGACGGAGATATGGTCTTTTCTGGGATTGGCAGGTTATTACAGAAGGTTTATCTCAAACTTTTCTAAGACAGCCTTGCCTCTCACCAAACTAAGTCAGAAAAGTGAACCGTTTGTGTGGGAGCAGAAACAAGAGGATGCTTTTCAGACACTGAAACATAAATTATGTGATGCTCCAATCCTATCCCTCCCAGAAGGCTGTGATGACTTTGTTGTTTATTGTGATGCTTCCCATCAGGGACTTGGTTGCGTACTGATGCAACGGGAAAAAGTTATCGCTTATGCATTAAGACAATTGAAGATTCATGAGAAGAACTACACTACTCATGATCTTGAACTGGGAGCTATAATCTTCGCATTGAAGATTTGGAGACATTATTTATATGGCACCAGGTGTACCATATTTACTGATCACAAGAGTCTGCAACACATCTTTGATTAGAAGGAACTCAACATGCCACAGCGTCGTTGGGTTGAACTTCTAAATGATTACGACTGTGTAATCAAGTACCATCCGGGAAAGGAGAACGTTGTAGCCGATGCCTTGAGCCGGAAGGAACGGATCAAACCCTTGCGCGTCAGACCAATGGGAATGACTGTGCAGACGAGTTTACGAGACAAGATTATTCAAGCGCAACAAGAATCACTTGATAGAGGAAATCTGAAGAAAGAACTTGACTACGGAGCGGAGAAACAATTTGATACTAAGCCTGATGGAATGATCTACTACTTGGAGAATATATGGATTCCGGCGGTAGACTTATTGAGAAAACTTATCTTCGATGAAGCACACAAGACTAATACTCTATTCATCCAGGCACTGATAAAATGTGCCAAGACTTGCATGGATTTTATTGGTGGCCCGGAATGAAGAAAGACATAGCCGAGTACGTCGGTCGATGTCTTACAAGGTAAAGGCGGAACACCAGGGACCTTCTGGTTTACTGGAACAGCCTGAGATTCCGCTTTGGAAGTGGGAATAAATAGCTATGGAGTTCATTACCAAGCTACCTCGCACTTCCAGTGGTCATGATACGACTTGGGTTAACATTGATCATTTGAAGAAATCTGCTCATTTCTTGCCGATGCGTGAGACTTTCACGATGGATAGACTGGCAAGACTGTACATCAACAAGATAGTGGTACGCCATGGTGTGCCACTGTCTATTATTTCTGATTGGGATAGCAGATTCACATCAAGGTTCTGGCAATCTTTACAGAAATCTCTAGGGACACAGTTAAATCTGAGTACAGCTTACCATCCACAAACGGATGGTCAAAGCGAACGTACAATTCAGACCCTGGATGACATGTTGGGAACCTGTGTGTTGGATTTTGGTGGAAATTGGGACTCTAATTTGCCACTGATTGAATTCTCCTACAACAACAATTACCACAGTAGCATCGGATGTACACCACTTGAGGCTTTATATGGTCGAAAATGTCGATCACCGAGCTGTTGGACTGAAGTGGGAGATAATCGAATAACTGGGCCAAAGCTTATTCAAGAAACTACTGACAAGATTGCCCAGATTAAACGAAGACTACAAGCTACTACGAGCAGACAAACGAGCTACGCCGACAAACGGCGCAAGCCGTTGGAATTACAAGTGGGAGACCATGTCATGCTGAAGGTATCCCCTTGGAAAGGTGTAGTACGCTTTGGAAAGAAAGGCAAGTTAGCACCACGATACGTAGGACCGTTTGAGATGATTGAACGTATTGGTCCTGTGGCGTATAGACTGAGATTACCGGATGAGCTCAGTGGTGTGCATGACGTATTTCACGTTTCGAACTTAAAGAAATGCCTTGCTGACGAATCACTTGTCATCCTGATCGAAGAAATTCAAGTGGATGAACAGTTACACTTTATCGAAGAACCTTTGGAGATTATGGATCGCAAGGTTAAACAACTAAGGCGAAGCCGTATTCCGATTGTAAAGGTTCGTTGGAACTCAAAGCGCGGACCCGAGTTTACTTGGGAACGTGAAGATCACATGAAGTCAAAGTATCCCTATGTGTTTGCAGAGGAAGCCGTACCCGATAATGATTATTAAATTTCGGGACGAAATTTCTCTAACAAGGGGAGACTGTAACATCAGTGCCGGAACCATACTGGAACATTGATCTCGAACAGTAGCATGAACAGTAATCAGGTACAAACTATATGTCTTTTATTGTATGTCATGTTCACATCTTGTATCATTATCATTACGTGTTATCAAACAGTGAATTCAGAATCATTTCAGAAAAACAAAACTCAGAAAACATGGTTCATCAGTCGGATAATTATCTGGTAACACAGAACCATCATGTGATTAATTGTTAGGATTTTATTATGTATAAACGTATGTGAGGCTTTACAGAACTAAACAACACGGATGTCGTTACGTGAATGCTAAATCGAAGGATTATTCGTATAGGTGACGATCTCTACGAATAAATCTGAAAGTTTAACGTTCTGAATGATATCTGATAATTAGAAAACAATATTGAAAATTATGGTTATCATCGTGTTCGTACGGGTGACGATTCGAACGAATACGCGCGACGACTGTACGATTCGATTTTAAACAGTAAATTAAATATTTTCGTAAATTTAAAATAAAACGAAGATATTTAGTTAATTTATTAGGAACCACAACCTAATTTGATTTTTTGTAAATATTATTTTAATTCCGAGTCGTTTCGTTACGAAAAAGTACGAAGAACCGACATTATAACGCGAAACCGAACGAGACCGAACCTACCGGGTATTTTCAAAACCATTTAATGTGTCATGAATGCTACAACCAACCACCACCAACCCATTTCTCTCTCTATTTTCGTTCCTCTCTCTCTCTAGAGTTTCTCCCAAAATTCTCTCTAAGATTTCTTGATCAATTCTCATCGGATTCGCGAGTTCTTGGTGTCAAAACGACCACCATCATCCGTAGATCAAGGAAGTACAAAGGAATCAAGCTTTTATCCGTCGATTTTGAGGTAAATTATCCATTTTATCTCGGTTTTTAGTGGATATCACGAACCCTTTGTGTTTTTGATATTTTAATCGGCCTAAACACTTAGAAACACTTAGATAAACACTTAGAAACAACTGGAAACTTCGGGAACTAACCTGTAACAGATTTGGATCGAAACTGAAGATGACGATGCAGGTTCGTGAACCAAATCGATCGGCCGAACCTTCATACAGGTAGCCGAACCTGTAGTCAGGTGGCCGAACCTGTCGCCTCTGACCAACAAACAGGGCCGAACCTGTGTACTCCTGACTCACGAACCTGGACCAGCCGAACCTGAAGGCATAGCCGAACCTTCTCTTTGACCGAACCTATAGGTGACACAATCCTAGGATGGACGATCCTTGATCAGCCAACCAATTGGGGCCGAACCTAAGTCAGGTGAACCTATGCTGCCACGAACCTACTCATGACCGAACCTGTGACCACAGCCGAACCCCAAAGGAACCTTAAAGGTTCGCCGAACCTATACTCAATACCATTAGGTTCGCTGCTCTAATGGTGATTGAACCTAAAGTGTTGGCAAATTAGGGAAATTCTGGACTTAGGTCTGTTAAATTTAGTTTTAAGAACAAGGAAATGAATATACGAGTACCCAAAGCCTAGAAAGAACTAAGGAACATGCATTAGTGGATGTTATTGCATAAGGTGTTGGTGTTAATTTCAACATTAACATCTAACACTTAGAAATTTCATACGAATATATAACAAAATTAGATTGTTCAATTGAACACTCTAAGCTAAGTTATACACACGGACGAACAAAGAACTATCGTGAACAAAGACCTAGTAACAGGGTAAGGTTAATCGAATGTGATTAACCTAAGCCTAACTTTTTGATTATAATTCCTTGAATTAAATTATAAGATTTTATTAAGATATTCTTTAAATTAAATAAAATGATTTTTAACTTAACGATGTAAAAATGAAGTGTTTAAAATGTTCTAATTGAGAGATATTGAAGATGGACAACGTGAACCATGCATCACTAAGGTGTAATGGTCATTAATTATGAGATTGGGATTATGATTGGGGTAATAAGTTAGACTAGTTAGATTAAATCTTAGAATCACATTAGCAACATAGGACACTTAGTTGCGCACCGAGACCAAACCTTAGATACGACGACTAATACATATACTTATCGTATTCGAACTCTCTTAAAAAAACTCAGGAACAGAAGATACTTAGTCTACAAACAAGAGCGCTCATTTTGTGGTAGTACATCACACAGCAACACAGGTGAGTTCATTGCCGCTTTTCTAACTGTTTTTGTTTTCAAACGCGGGGCTGAGAAGAATGTGTAAATCATTTTCGCAAGATCATATTTACTTAAATGCTTTTACTTAAAATATATTTGTATGTATAATTGTTATCCTAGCTTATGTTTAGGTATACAATATACAGGAATTCAAAGTAAGTTGTTAATTCATTATGAGTAGATAATTGTTTCAAATCAAAGGACTATTTTCAAAGGACTATTTTCAAAGAACTAAAGATCTAAGACAAAGAACTATTTTCAAAGGTCTATTTCAAGGAAATGATGGACTAATGAAAGAACTATTTCCGTGGTCGTGTTGTCAAAGAACTAACGATCTATTTTAGAGAACTAAGTGCAAAGAACTATTTCAAGGGTCTGACTGGAAAATATCAAAGATAGTATGTGCCAATCTCAGGTTTGAAAGATTTCCTGGCTAGACTGATCGAATATGAGACGCATGTTTGATGATATTTACAGTATTCCCTAACTGTTTTGAGGAACATCTGGGAAATGCTCAAAGATAACATGTGCCAAAGAACTAAAGAACTATACGAACTATGGACGGTCTAAAGAACTATAAAAGCCTATATATCAAAAGATGTCCTAGCTAGGCTGATTGATTATAGGTCACATGTTTGATGAGGTTTACAGATCTCCTTTACTACTAAGAACCCTGATTGCTAGACTAGTCTACTCGAATTGACCAAGGCCCAATCATTAGGTCTTAGATTTTTTTAAATGTTTATTTATTTATTTGACTAAGCATTTATTAAATTTGTTTCTACAAATGTTGTGGTTGATCATTATTGTGTGATGAACTTAAGGAATCAATAGAGATTCCACAGTGTTGTATTTACAGGAACAAAGAACTGAAGAACTAGTGAGTTAGTGATGGGGTAAAACGCTTAATTATCATTAATAGCACTGCCATATGTGATTTAGTATGTGGTGGGATGTTGGCTGGGTGGGCGGTAAGTTCGACCCTACATATGCCCTATATATAAGCATACCGAATTGGATATTGCAGGTGGTGTTAATGAGATTAAGGTTGTTACCCAAGGGTTTAACAAATGTTTTGTGTTTACATTAGAACTATGTTTGAAAGGAAGTGAATGGTGGGTAAAAAAAATGCTTAATTATCATGAACAACAATGTCATATGTGCTTTAGTATGTGGTGGGATGGCGTCTGGGCGGTTTGTAGGCTCGACCCTTTCGTATGCCCTATATATAAGCATACCGAACTGGATATTACAGGTGAAGTTAATGAGGTTAGGGTTTTTACCAAAAAAGGGTTTTCAAAGCTATTTTCAAATACTAAACTATATGAACTCACCAACCATGTGTTGACTTTATTTTTGCATGACTTCTCAGGTGACAAACAGGTCAATTAAGAAGTTTGTGCTTCTGGGCTAGGATTTCTGACAGAAGACCTATTATTTTTGGACCTGCATACTTTTGGAACATCATTATACAATATATTTTGTATATCTTGTGCAGATACAAGATAGAAAATTTATGATGTTGATGATAGATTTACATTGTTAAATTATGAACAATACTGATGTAATTTAACTTTGTAATTCTGTTCTATTTAGCATTTCTCATTATTATCATGTGCAATGTAAACAATCTGATCATCACGATTATCACTCACGATATCGCGCCTTGGGAACCTTCCGCCCGGCGGGGAAACCGATCCGACCCGCCGGCTCGGGGTGTGACATCTTCATAGGGTACCATAAGCCAAGATCAGGAGTACCCTTCAAATAACGCAAAATCCTCTTCACAGTAATCAGATGTGATACTCTTGGTTTGGACTGATAACGAGCACACAAGCATGTAGCGAACATGATGTCTAGCCGAGAAGCGGTGAGATACGTGAGAGATCCAATCATTCCTCGATATAGAGTGGCATCGATTAACTCCCCCTTTTCATCTGGTGCAATCACGTGATTTACAGCCAGTGGGGTACCAGCAGGTTTTGCATCCGACATATGGAACCGGCTCAGAATGTCACCAACCTATTTGTTATGATGAATGAAGATTCCTGCCTCAGACTGATCCACCTGTAATCCCAGAAAGAATTTTATCTCCCCCATCGAGCTCATTTCAAACTTGTCTTTCATAACCTTCTCGAATTCCTTGCACAGACTATCATTTGTAGAACCATAAATGATGCTGTTCACATAAACTTGCACCAAGAGTAAATCACCATCTTTCTCTCGAATAAACAAAGTGCAGTCAATGACACCTCTTCTGATCTCGTTGTTCAGAAGATGAGTAGACAGTGTCTCTTACCACGCTCGCGGAGCTTGATGTAATCCATATAAAGCCTTGTCTAACTTGTAGACTTGGTCACGATGCAATGGATCCTCAAACCCGGGAGGTTGATTGACATACACCACTTCATTGATCACACCGTGAAGGAATGCACTCCTGACATCCATTTGATAAACTTTAAATTTCTTGAACGATGCATTTGCCAAGAAAATACGAATTGCTCTGAGACGAGCAACCGGTGCAAACACTTCATTGTAGTCAAGTCCCTCAATCTGTCTGAATCCCTGCACCACCAAACGTGCTTTGTTTCGCACAACAATCCCGTGATCGTCCCTTATGCAACGAAGAACCCATCTTGTGCCTATAACCTTTGCACCTTATGGTTTGTCAACAAGTTTCCAAACACTGAGTTTCTTGAATTGTAAGAGTTCTTCTTGCATGGCATCAACCCATGATTCTTCTCTTAATGCTTCAGTGATGGTCCATGGTTCAACTTGAGAGATGAAGCAAGAATGGGCAAAATAGTTCACATCAGCAAAGTCTAGAATATCTGCAAGACCACCTGAAGATAGCTGATTTCTTGTCTTAACCCCATCAGACGGACTTCCAATAATGTTTTCATCAGGATGAATGCGATTAATTCTTCCAACAGCATGAGCAGGAACCTCAACTTGTGGATCAAGGTTGTTCAGATTCAAGTCCTCAAGTGCAGGTACAATGTTGTCAACATTTGGTTCGGGGGCAACTGGTTGAAATGGATTGTCATCTGTGTCTGAGTTGTCATCATGATTCTGTATGGGAATTAAAGCTGATGTAGGTACCACAGGTTCATCAGGTGCATTTTGTGCATCATACATCATTTGGACAGCAGCATCCTCATCTAAGTACATGGGAGGCATATTGAAAGAGTTGAAAAGGTCTGAATAATCAAACATCCAATCTGGACCTTTCCCATGTTTGGGCATAGAATGTCTTTGAACGTCCATGTGGTACCACTCCTCCATATTTTGAGTTGATCTAATGTAGACCCTTTTATTAGAAGTATTGTACCCAAGAAAATACCCTTCTTCCACCTTCTCATTAAACTTGCCTTGCTCGTGTTTCTTAAGCATCGTGCATGGAGCACCAAAAGGTTCAAGATACTTAAGAATAGGCTTTCTGTTATGGAGCATCTCAAAGCAAGTCTTCCCATGTCTCTTGACTATCAAAACCCGGTTCAATGTATAACAAGCATTTGCAACAGCTTCATTCCAGAATTGGACTGGAAGGGATGAATCATCAAGCATAGTCCGAGCAGCCTCAATCAATGTTCTGTTATTGCGCTCAGCAACGTCATTCATTTGTGGGACATATGGAGCACTGAATTGTTGGACAATGCCATGTTCATTACAGAAGTTCTCCATATTGTCATTGTTGAACTCTGTCCTGGTATCTGTTCTGAGCATACGGATCTTGATCTTATAAAGTGATTCAAGTTTATTACCAAAAATTGAATACACTCGAATGTTTCTTATTTCTCCTTCAGAAAGAAAACCCAAGAATATTTGGAATACTCATCAGTGATGACTAAGCAGTATTGATCTCCATCTATACTCTTGCGGTTGACTGGACCAAATAAATCCATATGGAGAAGCTCAAGAGGAACAGTGGTTGAATGATACTTTTTCAGCTTGTGAGACTGCTTGATCTGTTTTCCCTTCTTGCACGAAACACATATATCAGACAGCTTCAAATTCTTTAAGCTGACACTCTCAACCAAATTGTTATGTACCAAATGGTTCAGCTTACGTTGACTCAAATGGCCCATCCTCTTATGCCAAAGAATATAATCTTTCTCGATAGCTTTTAACATAAAACATGAAGCTGAGGAGGATGTTCTTGAAGCTGTTTGTATGTTGAAAACATACAAATCTTGCTTACGGGGTGCAGACATCAGAATCCATTCTTCAGGAATAGTGATGCCTTGCTTGAGAATGTAGCAACTGGAGTCATCAAAAAGAACTTTGTACTGCTTGTCACAAATCTGTGACACTGAAAGTAGATTGTTCTCCAGCTGCTTTACATATCTGACTTTGTCAAATGAAACTTGGCCATTAGAAAGAGTACCCTCTCCAGTAATGAACCCGCCTTTGTCACCGGCAAACGCTACATATCCACCTCGAATTGAATTGACATTGGTGAGCAGCTAAATATCTCCAGTCATGTGCCTTGAAGCCCCACTATCAACGATCCAAGTGCTGTTAAGAGCAGCAGTTGGGGCAACCTGCACAAACACAAACTATTAGTTCAATTTGGGAACCCGAGCCTTTACAGTCTTGGGTTAACCCAAAGAGTCTTGAATCCAAACATCAAACCATTTTCCATCTGGGGTTGCCTATTTGAAACTGAAGTCTCAGAAGATTTAACTTTGCAGACTGTGTTTTTACTGAAAGAGTTTTTCAAGTATATGGATGATGGTTTGGATTGATTGGCATTTACAACCTTGGGAACATCCAAATTCACAACTTTCCCTTTACCCTTATCCAAAGTCTTGACAAGATTGGGTTGTTTGGGCTTTGATTGAGATGATTTACAATCAGATTTGACTTGTTTGATAAAATGCAGATTTTGTTTTCTAGGTGGTGCAGACTTAGGTCTGATCAGATGAGGGCAAAATATAGCAATATGCCCAAGTGCACCACACTCAAAACAAGCCCTTTTATCTGTGTGACAAAAGTGCTTGACTTTAGAATGAGAATTTTTGGTTTGAAAAACATTTTTCTTAGTCTTGTCTTACACAAAACCCAAACCCTTTGTACCATTAAAAACAGGTTTTTCTGTCTCTTTGGTCTCAATTGCTTCACCATCCTGTGAAAACTTCACAAAGCAAATGGCTTTGGATAACTTTGAAGCCATGTTTGTTTTGGGTAAAATTGGGTCAACCTTTTTGGCAACAGATGTCTGTTTCTTAACACAAGACACTAGAGGAGTAACATCAGACTCATCCTCAGAATCAGAAACCCAATCTTTAACCACACCCTACACAAAAGATTCCTCAGACATTGAGGGACCCTCGTCAGGAATAATCCTAATAGGATCAATAGCTAATGGAGTTTTCACTTGAAAGTCTTTGATCTCTTTTTCATTTGGAGAATTGACAAAGCAGTTCAAGACTGGTGGGGGGCAATTATTAAATTTTGTTTCTTTACCCTTCCCAGTTTGATCAGTCCCATTACTGATCATGTGCTCAATAATGTATGAAGAGCTTTCATAGCTCTTGAGCTTTTGGCTTAAAGTCTCAAAGTCACACTCGACTATTGCAAGTTTCTTCTTAGTCTCATTGATAGTGTTGAGATAAGAAGTAACTGCATCCTGCTTATTGAGCAAAGCGATCTCAACCTCATGTAACTGTCTGTTTAACAAATCAATATTAGCCTGAAAATCTTTTTCATTTGATTTTAAAATTCTATTTGCTTCAATCATTTGGTTGAGATCGTTGATCGAGTCAGAATTGTGCTTTTGATAAGCCAGGACTTACTGTCAAGGTCAATACAGTTAAATCATCTAGAATGAGAAGAAGAACAATCATGATGAATCTGATCTAACTGAGAGGTAACAGAAGAGTTCACCATCATAGCAAACTGTGTAGCTGGTGGTTCTTCAAATTCAGCATCAGAATCTCCTTGAGTGTCTGAGTCTGAAGTGCTTTCTGATTCTGATCCAGATGATTCCTCTATACTAGTCTTTGTTTCTTCTGAAGTGCTTTCATCTCTGGATTCATCAGCTTTCTGGATTTCTGCAACACATGGTTTATCTTCACCTCCCTGATTAGGATTAAATCTGAAATCCCAGTTTTCGTCTTCATCATTTTGAACCATCAAGGCTTTGCTAGCATTTGAAGAACTTGCATGAGCAGGGGTATCAATGGACACAAGTCTTCGTTCTGGATTTGCTGCAGATGATCTTTGACTCTGAAAAGGATTCTTGTTTCCCATCTTCTTTGGTTTGTTGCACTATCTTGCAAAGTGTCCTTTTTCTCCACAGTTATAGCAAGTCACAGATGACATATCAAAACCAAATTTTGAATCCTTGTTCAGATTGATATCTTTTCCAGTTCTTCTCACAAAATCCTTAGCTCTTCTTACTGCACTGGCAAGAGCCCACATGATGTCTATCCTCTCCATATCATCCGAGTCAATTTGAGAATAATCATTATTTGTCAAGTGAGGATAACCAATCTGCCCGTCTAGTAATCCATCATAAGAGCTCACAAGAGTAGACAAATGACGCATATGCACCTTTGCAACCTCTACAGTCACTTTATCAAAATTGTCTGTCTTCAGATTAGTGACTGTATGACTATTTTCTTTCTGAGAGGTTGATGTTGAGGATGATTGACTGAAGTGTTTCTGGTTTGAAACAGGAGCTTCTTTAGTCTGAGAGACAAAGGCAGTCTTCAATGGAGCATGAGAAGAAGCTCTCTCTACAGTAGGAGTAGAATAATACAATGAAGGATCATGAACTTGAGCAACTCTCTTTGCCTTCCACTTGTTTTCAATCTCCTGTTCTATCAGCTTCTGAATAAACTCATTGAAATCCATATTAGCCATCATCTCATTCTGCTTCAAGACCATGAGGAATGATTCCCATTTGGGAGGCAAAGCATCTGCCAAACACTGAATCTTCTCTTGTGTTGTAGTCTTGACCTGATGATTGAACAAATCACTCAGAAGATGATAGAATCTAGCAATCGGATCATCTAGGGACTCATTTCCCACATACATGAAACTATTAAACTCTTTCTTCAAGGCTTTGGACTTTATGTTGTTCAAAGCATCATTTCCCTCATATCTCTGTTGTAACGCATCCCAAAGTAACTTAGAAGAAGTAAACTGTCTGAATTGATGAAAGATATCAGTAGCAATGGATTGTGACAGAATAGCAAAAGCTTTCTTCTCAAAGTCATATAACTTCCTTTGAGGTTCAGTCATCCGGGTGACTAACATGGGAGTTCCATCTTCATTCAGAGGTCTCAAATAACCACTCTCTGTCATCATCCACAAGTTTGTATCAACTCCATTGATGTGGATTTCGAATCTGTACTTCCAATGAGGGTAATCATCTAATGAAAGCAACGTAGGAGCTTTATTAGAGTTCCCTGTCTCAGTCTCCGTGAGTAGCAATGTCTGAATCCGATGATTCTGGTTAGCCATCAAAGCTAGATCCTCATTATGTCAAGAAAAATGGTTTCAACACTTAGAAAAATTTTCAAACTCATGGCAGAATGACAATGACAAGGTCGAATGTCTGGGACCGAATACGTATGAATAAGGCGAATGAAATGGGGAGACCAAATGAATGATTTGAGGCGAATGAGAAGAGGACAGAATGACCTGAAGGCCGAATGAATTGAAGACTTAATGACAGTTGCACCGAAAGAATGAATAACCGAATGAGCAGTAGGCCGAATGAATGGAGGAACAAAAGAGATCTATTCGGTCAAATGAAGCTATTCGACCGAACGAGAGCTATTCGGAAGGCTTATCCAGATGATCGACTCATTCGTACAATCTGGGTTTTTCAGCAACAAAAATCGTGATAACTTTTGATTTAAAGTGGATCCAACCACCAAAATTGGTACAGAACTTCAAGACATCATTACCAAGCAATTGGAATGATCGATTTGTCAAAACATCCACAAAAACCCACGGATTTATAATGAAACAGTAACTTGAAGGGCAAGAAAGTTAGGGTTTTCAAAAATCTCGAACAAGCAATCTGAGATTTGATGATTTGGATTAAAAATCGAGCAGAATCAAGAGCCAAAGGTCTGATACCACTTTGTAGGACCAATTTGGAGCCCGGAAACAATCCGGTTCACCAAGGAATCTGCTCTACAGCTACTAGAATAGTACAGAATCCTATTCCAGGATTTTCCAATCAAAAACACCGGGCCCCGTGGCAATCCGACGATGAAGAGTGAACGTTTGGATCAAGATCGAACACCACGGGATGCGAATCGAAGTTAGAGACGAAGGAACCGCTCAAAACCCTAAGGTTATGACTCTGGAGTGCTCTGGGAAGAGAGGAGGCTCGGAAAAGTTAGGTTTGAATCTGTTTGCAAAAGTATATATAGACTGCACTCATTCGGCTGAATGAGTGGCCGAATCACTCATTCGGCAAATGGCTCAGCCGAATGAGCTTGGTCAACCGAATCAGTCATGCGGATGACTCATTCGTTCACCCCAGTCATTCGCTAGCCCTTCATTCACCTGAATAACCTCATTCTTAGGGTCATTCACACGAATGGGTCTATATGATATATATAATCAAAGTCAACAATAGTCAAACACATATAAGCTGGAATAAACATTAAAGAACAATATAGAATAACTGATCTTCATTAATAAGATAAACTTTATACATTAAGATAATACAAAACATAGAACTAGGGACATTTCTGTGCACTAACAATAATGTATGAAATAACAAAAGCATTGTATACATCATTGTAAGCAAGGGTTTTAAAGGTTAGTTTGCTTTTGTAGAGAGAAGTGTTGTGAGACACTGTGCACCAAACCCAAGAAAAAGTTACCTATAAATGTAGAAATTGTCAATTACATCAGTGTAAGCAGGGGTTTTAAAGGATTATACTTGGTGTTGAACAATTGTAAAAAAGTGCTAAAATGGTGTTTTTTTTCTAATGTTACAGTGTTACAAATGGTGTTTAAAAGTGTTGTTTATTGTTGCTTTTTTGCTAAGGTTTTTCATAAGTAGTGTAATCCTTTATTGTTGTCTCTTTATAGGTGCATTCTGATTGCAAAAAAGTTACAAATCGTCAACTTTGAGCAAGGGGTCGACCACATGCAGGTTTTCCGATCAAATTATTTTTATAAATTTGGGTTTTTTGTCTTTTCTTTTGGTAACAAGGTTACGAGAATCGTGATTTTCGTTTTTTCTTTTGGTAACTAGGTTATAAGAATCGTGATTAAACCCAAGTTTTTGGGGAAAATGTGGTTATGAAGACTAGGGGTTTGTAAATCACCTGGAACTTTTTATAGTTGCTTATTTTGTTGAAAACAGAAACCTCGAGGAGAAGCTGTTTTACCAGGAACAAAGACTTTAGACACTTAGTCAAAGCTTTGGTATTAGCTCCCTCTAAAGTTTTGCACAAGGTTATTTTAGTTGTTTAGTTTCTTTCTTAGAAAGAGAGAAAAGAACATATAGAAAGCACAAGGAATTTCGGGGGAAGTAATTCAATTTACTCAGAGAATGTTGGGACTTAAATACCCAACATTCTGAGATACAAGACAAGAAATAATAAGACAAATAGCTGAAACGATGACAGACATTGAATCAACAGACTAGCACAAATACAAAGTCAACAACAACGGAAACAAGAGTCTTCAGGAGTCTTCAGATCTTCCGATGTTGAAGTAGTTGTACTGATGCTCAGTGGTTATTCTTTCGAAAGATGTCCATCGGAAGCTGATTAAAACAGTCAGTTATTTCAGAATAGGAGACTGTCTTTCGAGTCATTTGATGTCTTCCGATGCAAAGGTTGTCTTCCGAAGGGATCATGGTCAGCTAGTGCCTTCCGAAGTAGAGAAGTTCAGCGGTAGTTCTTTTTGGCGAATCTTCCGCTGTTGATCTTCCGAAGCTGAAGCAGTTCTTCAATCGGAAGAGAAGCATCCGCGGTTGGTCAATCCGTGGTTTGTTTATTTGTCTGGCTTCAGTGGTTTTGCTCATCAGTCCTTATTTTCCAACAATCTCTCTCTAGACTGATGAAGCCAAAACCATTTATTTTTGTTTTAAAGCCAGACCAATTTTATTTCTAAGAGTTCGAACATAATTCAGAACTTCATACTCTGTATCAGCATTATCCAGAGTCTTGTGCTACAGTTCCTTCAGATCATTAATTGGTAGGGTGAGAATTTCATCCCAATTTGAGAAGAAGGTTCTTGAACCATTATATCTTTCAATGGTCATGCTCTTGGAGACAGAGTCATGGAACCATCTCTTTATTCTGGTTCTGGAGTTTTTGATCTAAGGAGGCTGGGATTCAAAAGGTAGACCCAAAGGAAGATGAGCTCCAGCCGGTCAATGTATTATTTCTCTTCTTTTCACTTGATCATTTGAATCAAGTACCTTCTTTACTACAGCATGCTGATGAGGCTCATAATTTATTAGAATATCAGGAAGGATTTTCAAATCAACATCAACCCATGGTCTGAATTTGAAAGCAAATGGAGATTCTGTAGACCCAACATCTAGGCTTCCCATAGGTGCACTTAGCAAATGACCAATCATTGTGCTTGGGTTGGCATCCTTGATCTGATTCATTATAGTGGGAGAGGGTGAAGTGACTTCTTTCTAAAACTCAGGATGATCACTGTTCTCTCTTTTGAACTTGGACCATTCATCAAACAGAACATCATCTCTCCATCTTGTTATTGCATTCTTTGGTCCCCATTGATTTTGAATGAGGATGTGCTTTATTCTTTTCCTCTGCTCAATGGTCTTTTTCTTCTTGACTTTTACCTTTATTCTTTTGGATAAGATTTCAGCTTCATTTCTGAGGCTAGTAATATCCCAGTTGCTGAAGTTTTCAACTTTGTACTTCCCTTCATCTAGCAGAAACTTGATCAGCTGCTCCCTCTCAGCCTGATAGGCTTTATTTTGCTGCTGATCCAACAGGGGCAATTTTATCCTGATAGATTTTTACAAGCTCATTTCCTGAGAGACCAATGGCTTCTAGATCGGCTAAGATCTCATTTTCCTTCTCGTTTTCTTTATTCTTTGTCTTCCGAAGGTCATCATCAGAAGAAGGGAATGTCCTTATAAGTGAGTAGGATTCCTTTATTGGAGAAGTTTGTGGCTTCTCAGCATCTGCTGACCTTACTGGTGAGGGAGCTGTGGTGGTTTTGGGCAGGTCAGACTCATCATCATCATCCAATATGAGCCTTCTCTTTCTTGAAATAAGAGAGGCAATGTCCTGATTATCATTTAAGTCTGAGCAAGGTTCTTGATCAGGGGTTAGAGGTTTCTGAGGCATGTTATTGGGTGTTTTGGTTTTTCTGGCCACACTTTTTTGTCATCTTGAGAAAGACTGAGTGATTATTGGTGCTGGTTTTTGGCCAATTTTGGAGGCATTGAAAGTAGTAGGAAGAGAGGTTTTTGACGATAGTTCTAGGAGGGTTTAAGAGGCAGAATTTGGAGAAAGGGTAGGTGAGACTTCTTTATTTATGTGTATAGGTGAGGAAAGGATAGATATGGTGGGAGAGATCTGTTTAGGAAAGATGGGGTTATGTGCAGATTGGACAGAACCAGTTGGAATTGGTATGTCCTGAGTGGTCGAGGCAAAAGAAGATGGGGCAGCGATTGTGGGATTTATTTTCTCAGTGGGAGCTGATTTAAAAGGTTTAGGTTTTCTGGATACTCCATATGTTCTAGTGTTTATTTGAGCTTCAGCTTCCCTTTGCTTCTATTCTGAGCTAGCCTTAGCAGCTTCAGTCTAGAACTGTTGATCCAGTGCTGCTTTGAGGAGTGACTCTTGATTTTTCAATCTTATTTGCTTCATCCTCCTTTGCTCAGTCTTGTCTTCTGCCCTTTTGGCAGCTTGGGCAGCAGATAATAGCCTTTCATTCTCCCTCTTTTTGGCTTCATCAGCCTGTTTCTTAAACCAGGCAGAAAGAGGAGCAATCCCAGTAAGAGACTCAAGAAAGCGAGTATGGTTAGAAACTTCATGTTGTAGGGAGGAGACTTTGGTATCTACGGAAATTTTCAGTAGATCCAGTTGAATCTTTTGAGTGGTGAGAAAATGGTGGGTAAAGGTTTGAATTAGGGTAGTTAGATGGGTAGAAAGAAATGGGTTTAACACTTCTTAAAAAGTATGGGTTGAGAAGGTGGGGGCAGTGGAAGTAAGTGGAGTGTTTGGAGTACCTTCAAGTGAAGGTGCCTACATGGGGATGGATTAGGGTTGCAAGGCTTGGGTTTTCAAGACTGTTGTGACTAACTCAGTGAGCTTGTTCACATCGGCCTGAATACGAGCAACAGAATCTGTCAATTCCTTTATTTTAAGATTTGATTCGTCCATCCTTTTACGGATGTCATCCGAATCCCTGACTAATGAGTCAGTTTTATCATGACCTGAGTCCATCTCAGGAATGTCATGGACCCCTTTTTCTTGGTTCCGGGGATTTCCAGCCTTAGATTCAAGAACTTCATGGGCTGTTGCCACATCGGGATTCTTATTGCCTGATCCATTCAAATGAGAACCCATTGGATTCTCATATGAGATGGCTGCTCCAGATACATGATCAAGAGGTCTAGATGGACTGGACATCCTAATCTCATCCTCTTCTTCATGGGTAGGAGATTGATGAGTTTGAGCAAAGGTTTGATGTGGTTGTTCCTCTATTGGTGAAGGTGGAGGAGAACCAAGTTGCTCAAACACAGAATCAATCTCATGGAAAACTTGGGTTGGAGAGTGAGGGGCTATTTGTGGAGAAGAAACATAGATGTCCTTGGGAGATTGGATTGCTATCTGAGTTTCAAGTGACATTTTAGTGGTTAGAGAGGGTTCCCTTCGGAATACAACATCATCCTATCGAGAGGATTGATGAGGAGCTAGATGAGGTGGAGATGCTTGATTCATCTGTGAGGATGGAACAGATGTATCCAATTGCCCAGCGAGGGCAGAGACATGTTCAGGGATCTCATCTTCCTGAACAGCTTTTTAGGGCTTTTTAGGTTTAGAGGCTTTGGTAGAAGTTTTCCTTTTGGCTGGTACCTGTATAGGTGTGGAAGAAGAGGTGGATGTGGGTTCACCAAGGATAGGTGTTTCCTTAGTGTCATCCATGTGTCTTGCATCAGTTTTCAATCTAGTGAACACATGTTTGTTAATGCTCTTGATAATAGAAAGAGAAGC
The DNA here is from genome assembly GCA_009363875.1 of Mikania micrantha. Classification (NCBI taxonomy): domain Eukaryota; kingdom Viridiplantae; phylum Streptophyta; class Magnoliopsida; order Asterales; family Asteraceae; genus Mikania; species Mikania micrantha. Next base: position 27,545,345 of record CM018687.1, read on the forward strand.
AATATGACGAACATTATTCAAATCAGCAAAAAAGACAAGACATAACAAACCTGGGAAACAATAGAAATTTGGGGCTTTTCTGTTGATGTACGAGATGATCAAAAATTATTTGTGACAAGTTGACTTTTTTGTAGGACAGAATAGCATACATGACATATTGCATGTCATATGGCATTTCTCCCCAACTCGTCGACTTTTGAGAAAGACACTGTAAAATCGTGTGATACAGGAACTTGTACTTAGGGTAGAAGAAAGCTTTGTACAAGGTCTGGTTTTTCAGGTCACCCTAATAATCGCACTAAACAAAAGCATTATGGAGAAGTTTTAAAGAAACAGTTGTGGGAGCCTCGGTGCCGTTCAGATTTTGGGCAACACTTATTTTGGAAGGGGTGAGGGTGACTTGTTGACCAGCGACCACCGAACTGATGCTTTCAACAGAGTCATCCTTGGTCACCACGGTAGAGTTTGCCCAAAACTGGTTTAGAGCAGCTTCAGAGATAGGAGGATTTGGAATGAGAGCAGTATGAACAAAAGAGCTTACCAGAATGTCGATAGCTTCGTTGTAGTGAGGGTACTCAGAAGATTTAACAAGGTAAGCTCCGAGGTTATGAATCGGCATGATTTTCAAAGCTTCAGATGTCATTTTTTGCGACGATGAACACCGAGCAGTTATGAGTGCAAAGTGTGAGTACAAATTTTTGCTTTAAGTATAGAGAGAGAAGTTTAACCGTTTGCAATCAAGGGCAGTTTCAAAAATAAAAACCTCCGCTACTTGTAATCTTACCGAAAGTTTTACCTTAGGGTTTTTACCCACTGGACAAACCTGTGAGCAAGAGAGAGATGAACAAACGACAAATGAGTACGTTCATGCACACCCTGATGTACAGACAAAGCTTTGTAAGGAACGAAGCCTGGTCCGATGCCGTTACACCATCATCATGAGCATCAAGCTCAGAAGGAAACAGTGTAAGTGCGTCGTGCCAGGCGACATGCCTGACAAGCAGTTGTCCCTCGCCATAAGCAGCATTCAGAAGTTTTGAATTTAAACGAAAGGTTTTCTTGATCAAAAGAAGATCAAGAAACTTAGCTAAGTTATTTTGAAAGAACTTATGAACTTAAGAGGGTAACCGTTGATAAAAGTAAGATCAGTGGTCATTAGAGAGGAGAGGGGTAGAAATGTAAAATGTGAAGATATTATCGAGCCGTGAGAACAATTAATGAGGGTCAATTCAATTAATTGTAGGGAGTCTAATCTTGCAGAGTGATTAGTGACGGTCAAATCAGGCGTAAGGCTCAAGAATTTGTTAACTATATAGAAACGAAGTTAACCATGGAAGAGATTTTTAATGTCGGAAGAACCTTATCCTCGGAAGCAGAGTAACCATGGATAAGTGATGAGGTTAAAAGTCTCAGAATGAAAAGAGTCATCAAAAGTGAAAGAAACCATGGAAGGTTTAAAATGTAACAACGGAAGTTTAAACCGCGGATAGATATGAAACAGTGGCTAGCATAACCACTGAACCTATCCGTGTTTTGGGATAACCACTGAGAGAGACCAAGGTTGCTTCATCAGTGGTTTATCAAATATCCGTTTTTTGGATAATCATAGAAGATTATCCTTTAATATATATTTATTTAAAGGTTTAAGAAACACATTCTTAACCATTTTTATTAGCTCATATTTATCATTCCCAATTTGGCCACAAACTTAGAAAAGGTTGAAGAATCCAAGGGTTTAATAAATATGTCCGCTACGTGGTCACTTGTAGAGAAATGTATTGGGACAATTAGTCCCTTTTCAAAATAGTCCCTAATGAAGTGATGCCTTATTTCTATGTTTTTGGTTTTAGAATGGTAGACAGGATTGTTTATTAGAAAGAAGAAATTGAGAAAGAGTGTCATACCATGCTCTGGGTGCCTGCTTCAGACCATAAAGTGTTTTGTCTAGTCTGTATACCCAATCAGGATGATGAACATCATCAAACCCTGGAGGTTGACAAACATAGATTTCCTCCTTTATAGTCGCATACAGGAATGCACTTTTTATATCCATTTGATATACCTTTATATTATGGGATATAGAAAATGATAGGAAGAGTCTGATGGCTTCTAGTCTGGCCACAAAAGCAAAGGTTTCATCATAATCGATGCCTTCCTCTTGGTAGTACCCTTGCACTACCAATCTGGCTTTGTTTTTTATCATGATGCCTCTGTCATCTGTTTTATTTCTGAATACCCATCTAGTTCTGACAGGGTATTTTCCTGCTGGCAAGGCGCAGAGAGTCCAAACAATTTTCCTTTTAAATGTAATAGTTCATCTTGTATAGCCTCTACCCAATTATTATCTTTAAGAGCTTCCTGATATTTTGAAGCCTCAATTTGGGACAAAAAGGCTGCATGAAGGCAGAAGTTTGAAATCTGGCTCCTGGTTTGAAAACCTTTATTTAAATCACCTAAGATCTGCTCTAGAGGATGATTTATGCTGAAGGGAATGATGGCCAAACAGTTATTTGTAGAGGAAGCATCAGAAGAAGATGAGTTTTCAGCAGGGCCAAGAGAGTTTTCTGGTTGGGAAGTATGAACATATTCAGAAATATCTATAGGTACATTATCCAAAGCTTGGGATAAAGGAGTAGATATTTGTTCATCTTGGTCTTAAAGATTTATTTGATAAGAAGGAATAGAGGTAAAGAATTTAGATACAGAGCATTCCTCAAGAGAGGAGAGATCTTCAGAGGTTTGACACGATTCCGAAGAAGGAGAAGCAGAAGGGGTATAAGAAATGTAGGTGAAGCTTTCAAGATCAAAGAGGTCATCAGGCGCAGATGGGAAAAAGGAATTTGATGCAGATTCATTGAATTTGACATCAATAGTTTCCTCAACAATTTTGTTCCTGAGATTGAAAGCTCGGTAAGCCTTAGAGGTCTGAGAGTATCCAACAAAATATCCAGAGTCAACTTTAGTAGCAAACTTGGATATAGAGACTTTTGTGTTCAAAATGAAACAAGGACACCCAAACACTTTAAAGAAGGAAATACGAGGCTTTATGTTATGAAGAACTTCATAGGCAGTCTTGTTATGTCTCTTCACAATGTGAACTCTGTTTAAGACATAGCAAGCAGTGTTTACTGTCTCAGTCTAGAAGGATAAAGGCAATCCTGAGTCTGCAAGCATAGTTCTTGCAGCTTCAATAAGTGTCATATTCTTTCTTTCCACAACTCCATTCTGAGCAGGAGTTCTAGGAACACTATATTGTCAGAGGATTCCTTTAAAGATGCAGAACTTATCAAGAACCTGATTCTTGAACTCAGTGCCATTATCACTCCTTATTGTCTTGATAGGAAGACCAAATTGTCTTTCAAGTTGTGTGATAAGGGCAATTATTTTATCAGAAGTCTCATATTTGCCGAAGAGGAAGAAGGTCCAGCAAAATCTCGAGTAGTCATCCACAACAACTAAATAATATCTCTTTCTTGCCAAACTGGCTACTTTCACTTGACCAAATAGATCCATAGGAAGCAGATTGAGACAATTAGTTGTTTTGGATTCCTTAATAGACTTATGTGATGTTTTATGTTGCTTTCCCTTTAAGCAAGATTCACATTGACCTTCAAAGTGAAATTCTTTGGAAGGCAATCATCTTACTAAAGAAAGGGTAGAATGCTTATGAAGAGTTTGGTGGTTAAAATGACTGAATCTTTTGTGCCAAGGAGCAGTTTCAAAAGATGATGCTTTTGCTATCAAACAAGTAGGAGAAGATGTTTGAGAGAAAGTAGTCATGTCTACAATGTAGACATTTCCACTTCTTTTCTCCATTAGTAAGGTTTGTTGATCAATTAAGATTTTTATTTTTGAATTTATTTCAGGAGAAAGAATTTTGCAGCTGTCCTTGGTGAAAAATGAACTAAAGTTCTTGTCAGCTAGTTGAGAAACGCACAAGAGATTAAACTTGAGATTTTCAAATAAGCTTACATCTTTGAAGTGCAGTTTTCCACTCAGGATAGAACCAGGCCCTACTATCCACCCCTTTGCATTATTTCCAAAGGAAACAGATCCTCCATTCTTTGGAATGAAGTTATTTAAAATGGATATGCATCCTGTCATGTGCCTAGAGCCTCCACTGTCCACATAACATAGATGATTTTGGTTTGAAGAAGGTCTCTGCACATGAGGATCAAATGAAATAGCTTAGATATGAGTCATAGTTTATTTTAGAAGAAAGAGGAGAAGATTTTAGATGCTCATTTGTTTTGCTGAGTGTTATTCATCAATTTCTGCATCATTTGTATCAGTTGTTGCTGATTTTGATGAAAAATGTTGATTTGTGAATCCACGGAAGAAGGGTTCACTGCAGCGGGAGAATAGGAAGCAGGAGTCACCACGGGATAAGAAGGTGGTGCACCAATAATGGATGGTCTAGGAAAAGCAGATAGAGGTGAAGACAAGCGAAGAGATGAATGGGTGTTAGATCTTATTGAACTGTTAGCTGAAGATCTATTGGCCTTCTTTGATTTCTTCATCCTATTGGGGAGATACCCTTTAGATGAAAAAGCCCATTCAGCTTTCAATCTTTCAGCATTCAGTTTATCTCTAACTTTCTCCAAAGGAGTTTTTGTCCAGCAGTTTTCAGTGGTATGATTGTACTTGAAACACTTTAGACAAGCAGGAGATAATGAAGAATAGTTAGGGATGAAAGGCTTATTTGACTTCATGATTTGATAAGGTGGGAGAGGATGAGAAGGAGGGAATCTGATATCAACATGGTGTTGGAAAATAAGGACTGGTGAGCAAAACCACTGAAGCCAAACAATTGAATAATCCACGGAATGACAAGCCGTGGATGCTACTCTTCCGCTTGAAGAACTGCTTCAGCATCGAAAGGTCAACAGTGGAAGATTCGCCAAAATGAACTGCCGCTGAACTTATCAACCTCAAAAGACACTAGTTGATCATGCCACCTTCGGAAGACATCCATTGCATTAGAAGACATTAAATGACTCAGAAGACAATCTCCTATTCCAAAATAACTGATTGTTTAATCAGCTTCTGATGATCTTCTTCCGAAAGAATAACCACTGAACATCAGCACAACTACTTCAACCTCGGAAGACCTGAAGACTCCTGAAGACTCTTGTTTCCGTTGTTGTTGACTTTGTATTTGTACTAGTCTGTTGATTTAGTGTCTGTAATAGTGTCAGCTATTTGTCTTATTATTTCTTGTCTTGTATCTCAGAATGTTTGGGTATTTAAGTCCCAACATTCTCTGAGTAAAATGAATTACTTCCCCCAAAATTCATTGTGCTTTCTATCTGTTCTGTTCTCTCTTTCTAAGCAAGAGAACTAAACAACGAAAATAACCTTGTGCAAAACTTTAGAGGGAGCTAAAACCAAAGCTTTGACTAAGAGTCTAAAGCCTTGTTCCTGGTAAAACAACTACTCCTCGAGGTTTCTGTAGTTCAACAATTGGTATCAGAGCCTTGCCTTAGTCTTGGTTTAACCATCAAGACTAAAACTCAAAGCTCTCACTGATATCTTGTTGTTTAGTTTTCTGTGTTCTGTCTTTTCAGTCTTTCTATTTTCTATAAATTTGCAGGAGTTTGGTTTTTGAACTAAATTGTGTTCAAAAATCATTCTAACAAATCACTTTGAGAACTCATCACTTGTTGATTTGCTCATAACTGTTTGTGAGCCCATGGCAGAGAAATTCACCTTAGACCCCCATAACACCGGTTCTGCCACAAAGCCACCAATCTTGGTAAGGCACCAATATAACATTTGGCAGAGACGGATGCTACATTTCCTGTCCAATAATCATACAGGATGTTGGAAGTCTGTCATGTTCGGACCGCATAAACAAATGGTCCTAGACACGGAGACTGGAGAACATGTCCCGAAGGTTCCTCGGAATTACACCGAAGAAGACTACCAGAAGTTAGAGCTTGATGCAAAGGCACATGCTCAACTGGCTATGGCCCTTCCTGATGAAATATACTCTGGTATTCTTCACCACGAGTCTGCTAAAGACTGGTGGGATGCTCTAAAAGAGCAATTTGGTGGTACCGAAGATGTTGTGGCTAATACCAGGGAGATATTAGCTCAACAATACGAGACATTCTCCCAACTAAATAATGAGTCACTGACTCAGCAGCTTGAACAGTTCACTTCTCTCTTAAGTGAATTAAAACTAGCTGGTAAAGTGTACCCCCTGTCTCTGTTCTGAATCGCTTCTTGAGATATATGCCTGAAAAATGGGAAACTTATTCCATTGTCATGAGATCGTCTCCAGACTTTGGCAAACTCTCACTTACCCAACTCCATGGTAAGTTGCTCACCTTTGAGCGAGAGATTGACCGGAAACGAAAACTAATAAAGTCTGGTAAATCAACTGAAGAGTACGTTCATGGGAACACAGCTCTTCTCAGTCATAACTCTGAGATAAATTATCAGGGTTATGATGAATACATAGACATAACTACCGGCATCACTTCTTCTTCTTGTGGTGACCACTCTCCTATTTCTGATCATCTGTACTTTATTATTGATGATCTCCATCAAGTTCCAAGTGATGACTTGGAAGAGATGGACATTCTTCACCAACTTGCCCTCTTGAGCATAAGAACGAATAAGTTCTACAAGAGCACTGGAAGGAAATTTCCTGGTATTCATGGGAAAACCAAGTTTGGCCTAAATATGGCAAAGGTCCAATGCTATAGATGTCATGGCACTGGACACTTTGCCAGGGAATGCAAAAATGCTCCCAACTCTAATTCTTCAACGTATGTGACTTTCCCGAACTCACAATCACATACTTCTTCAGCACCTTTTTCTTCTTCTTCCTCATCTTTCAAAAGGCACAACAATTCTCAGGAGTCAGCACACATTGTACAGACCCCTCCTCCTACCAATGTACAATTTGTACAAGCTGCCAATGGTAGTATCAACTCACTCCTGCGTGTCTTCAAATTGTTGCACCATCCTCTTCACAAATAAACGTACCATGCCCTGCTGCCTAGTCCCCTTCTTCCAGTCAACCGGCTCTTTTCACCCAAGAGTACATAGACTGGAGCAGCCTGCCTGAAGATGTAGGCTATGCCCTCATCACCTCTGAACCAACAGATTTTGCTCTCATGGATGTTGGTAATGATTCTACTCCTTCTGAACAACCTGTTGCAGACACTCCTGATGCGCAGGTATCTTCTTCTAATCTAGAAAAACTATGTACTGACGCGTGCATAGAGGCTTTTGCAAAACTAAAGAAAGCCAACATGTTGCTTCAACAACAAAATCAGGAGTTGGAACAACTGCTTGATAATAAAAATTCTGAAGTAGAAAAATTAATAAAAAAATAAAGACAGCCAAATCTCTATCCTAAAGACTGAAAAATCCAACCTACAAGCTCTATTTGATTTGCAAAATGAAAAACATGTTGCTTGTAGAGATGAACTGTCTCAGACCAAAGTCAGCTGTGACAAGTGGGTTGAATCCTGCAAAGGATTCAAAATGCTTCTAAGAAAGCAAGTTCACAGCAAGGCCAAATTTGGAATCGGGTATAATCACACTAGTCCTCCAGAGGACTATACCCCGATTGACAATGAAATAAATGAGACTGATTCTAAACCCATCTCCCCTACCTTTCTTCCGGATGAAATTCCGGCCATAAAAATCACACCTCCAAGAGTGTACCAACCTAAACAGTTTCCTACGTTTGTTTATCCCACTAAAACTAACGTTGAAAAACTGGAGGAAACACACTTGGAAAGTGATCACAACAATAATTCTTCTGAACAAGCTGCGATTGCTCCAACCATGAGCTCTACTAGAAGATCGGAAGGTACAATTCTTCTTGAAACCTCTGATAATCATGTTGCCCGCCTTGACAAAGGATAGAGGCCCATGGTTGACATCAGATTCCCTCCTTCTCTTCCTCATCCACCTTATCCAATAATGTAGGCAAATAAGCCTTTCATCCCTAACTATTCGTCTCTATCTCCTGCTTGTCTAAAGTGTTTCAAGTACAATCACACTACTCAAAACTGTTGGACAAAAACTCCTTTGGAGAAAGCTAGAGATAAACTGAATGCTGAAAGATTGAAAGCTGAACAGGCTTCTTCATCTAAAGGGAATCTCTCTAATAAGATGAAGAAATCAAAGAAGGCTAATAGATCTTCAGCTAACAGTTCAATAAGATCTAACTCCCATCCATCTTTTTCTCTTGTCTTCACCTCTATATGCTTCTCCTGGACCATCCATTCTTGGAACACCACCTTCTTATCCCATGGTGACTCCTACTACCTATACTCCTGCTGATGTGAACCCTTCTTTAGTGGATTCACAAATCAATATCTTGCATCAAAATCAGCAACAGCTGATATTGATGATGCAAAAATTGATGAATAACACGCAACAAAACAAATAAGCATATCCTCTTTCTTCTAAAAATGAAATAAGACCCATATCTAACCTATTGCATTTAATCCTCATGTTCAGAGATCATCTTCAAACCAAAATCATCTATGGTATGTGGACAGTGGAGGCCCTAGGCACATGACATGATGCAGATCCATCTTAAAAAACTTCATTACAAAGAATGGAGGGTATGTTTCCTTTGGAAATAATGCAGAGGGTTGGATAGTAGCGTCTGGTTCTGTCTTGAGTGGAAAACTGCACTTCAAAGATGTAAGCTTAGTTGAAAACCTCATGTTTAATCTCTTGAGTGTTTCTCAACTAGCTAACAAGAACTTTAGTTCATTTTTCACCAAGGACAGTTACAAAATTCTTTCTCCTGAAATAAATTTAAAAATAAAGATCTTAATGGATCAACACATCTTGCTAACGGCAAAAAGAAGTGGAAAAGCCATGGCCACTGATTCTCAAACATCTTCTACTTGTTTGATAGCCAAAGCATCGTCTTCTGAAACTGCCGGATTCAGTCATCTTAACCACCAATCTCTTAATAAGCTTTCCACTCTTTCTTTGGAAAGAGGATTGCCTTCCAAAGAATTTCACTTTGAAGGTCAATGTGAATCTTGCTTAAGCGGAAAGCAACATAAAACATCACATAAGTCTATTGAGGAATCCAAAACAACTAACTGTCTCAATGTGCTTCATACGGGTCTGTTTGGTCTAGTTAAGGTAGCCAGTTTGGCAAGAAAGAGATATTGTTTAGTTGTTGTGGATGACTACTCAAAATTTTGCTGGACCTTCTTCCTCTTCAGCAAAGATGAGACTTCTGATAAAATAATTGCCCTTATTACCCAACTTGAAAGACAATTTGGTCTTCCTATCAAGACAATAAGGAGTGATAATGGCACTGGATTCAAGAATCAGGTTCTTGATAAGTTCTGTGTCTCTAAAGGAATCCTCAGAAAATATAGTGTTCCTTGAACTCCTGCTCAAAATGGAGTTGTGGAACGGCGGAATCGACTAAAGTAGTGGTATCAAACCGCTGATGTACCAAATCAGTATAGAACTAATAAATTCTATACTATATTTATTACCCACTATTCCATAAATTGGGCATGTGTATTATTACCGGTACGAGACCAATACCGAAAGAATAGGACATTTATTGAAGGTGCAAGAACTATGCTTGCAGACTCAGCATTGCCTTTATCTTTCTAGGCTGAGGCAGTAAACACTGCTTGCTATGTCTTAAACAGAGTTCACATTGGGAAGAGACAGAACAAGACTACCTATGAGGTCCTTCATAACACAAAGCCTCTCATTTCCTTCTTTAAAGTCTTTGGGTTTCCGTGTTTCATTTTGAACACAAAAGACTCTTTATCCAAGTTTGCTGCTAAAGTTGACTTTGGATATTTTGTTGGATACTCTCAGACTTCTAAGGCTTACCGAGCTTCCAATCTCAGGACCAAAATTGTTGAGGAAACTATTGATGTCAAATTCAATGAATTTGCATCAACTTTATCTTTCACATCTGCTCCTGATGATATCTTCGATCTTGAAAGTTTCACCTACATTTCCTCTACCCCTCTTCTTCTCTTTCTTCAGAATCATGTCAAACTTTTGAACATCTATCCTCTCTTGAAGAGTGTTCTGTATCTAAATTCTTTACCTCCATTCCTTCCTATCAAATAAATTCTCAAGACCAAGATGAACAAATATCTACTCCTTTATCGCCAGCCTTGGATAATCTACCTGTAAATGTTCCTGAACATGTTCATACTTCCCCACTAGAAAACTCTCATGGCCCCACTGAAAACTCACCTTCTTCTGATGATGCCTCTACAAATAACTGTTTGGACATCATCCCTTTCCGCAAAAATCATCCTCTAGAACAGATCTTAGCTGATTTAAATAAAGGAGTTCAAACTAGGAGCCAGATTTCAAACGTCTGCCTTCATGCAGCCTTTTTGTCCCAAGTTGAGCCTTTTTGTCCCAACTATTACAGTTCAAAAGGCAAAATGTTTGGACTCTCTGCCCCTTTCCAGCAGGAAAATACCCTATTGGAACTACATGGGTATTCAGAAATAAAACAGAATACAGAGGCATCGTGATCAAAAATAAAGCAAGATTGGTAGTGCAAGGGTACTGCCAAGAGGAAGGCATCGATTATGATGAAACCTTTGCTCCCGTGGCCAGACTAGAAGCCATCAAACTCTACCTAGCATTTTCTATATCCCATAATATAAAGGTATATCAAATAGATATAAAAAGTGCATTAATGTATGGGACTATAAAGGAGGAAGTCTATGTGTGTCAACCTCCAGGATTTGATGATGTTCATCATCCTGATTGGGTGTACAGACTAGACAAAGCACTTTATGGTCTGAAGCAGGCACCCAGAGCATGATATGACATTCTTTCCCAATCTCTTCTTTCTAATAAATTTTCTCGGGGAACCATTGATAAGACTTTGTTCGTCAAGAGGTTAGACAAGGAATTTTTGCTGGTCCAAATTTATATCGATGACATCATTTTTGGATCAACAAAACCTTCCTTGTGTGAACAATTTTCTAAATTAATGTCTTCTAAGTTTGAAATGAGTGCTTTAAGTGAACTAAAAACATTTTTAGGACTCCAAGTCAAACAAACCCCCAATGGGACTTTCATTCATCAATCTAAATATGTAAAGGATCTTCTAAATAAATTTGATATGAATGATTGCAAAATAATCTCTACTCCCATGGCTACAAGTCTAGGAATAAGTCCAGATGAAAATGGTGAACCTGTAGATCAAACCCTCTACAGGTGCATGATTGGATCTTTGATGTATCTTATTGCTTCAAGGCCAGACATCATGTATGCAACATGTGTCTGTGCAAGATACCAGTCAGCCCCCAAACAATCCCATTTGTCATCTGTGAAGAGGATAATCAGATATCTTAAAGGCACTCCTGTGCAAGGTATCTAGTATCCTGCTAATCAAACTTGTAAGCTTGTTGGTTTTTCAGACAGTGATTATGTTGGATGCTCGCTCACCATAAAGTCTACTTAGGGAGGATGTCAGTTCTTTGCAAATTGCTTAGTGTCAAGGCAAAGGAAGAAGCAAACGTCTGTGTCAAATTCAACTGCTGAAGCTGAGTACATTGCAGCAGCCCATTGCACTGCCCAAATCCTTTGGTTACAATACCAACTGCTGGATTTTGGAATAATTGAACTAAAAACACCACTCCTAATAGACAGCGAAGCTGCCAAAAACATAATAAAGAATCATGTCTACCATTCAAAAACCAAACACGTAGAAATAAGGCATCACTTCATTAGAGACTGTTTTGAAAAGGGACTAATTGTGCCAGAACATGTCTCTACAAGTGACCAAATAACAGACATATTTACTAAACCCTTGGACTCTTCAACCTTTTCTAAGTTTGTGGCCAAATTGGGAATGATAAATATGAGCTAATAAACATGGTTAAGAATGTGTTTCTTAAACCTTTAAATAAATATATAAAAGGATAATCTTCGATGATTATCCTAACAACAGATATTTGATAAACCACTGATGAAGCAACCTTGGTCTCTCTCAGTGGTTATCCCATAACACGAATAGGTTCAGTGGTTATGATAACCACTGTTTCATATCTATCCACGGTTAGAACTTCCATTGTTACATTTTTAAACCTTCCATGGTTTATTTCACTTCCGTTGTCTCTTTTCCTTCTGAGACTTTTAACCTCATCACTTATCCATGGTTACCTTGCTTCCTAGAACAAGGTTCTTCTGATGTTAAAAATCTCTTTCGTGGTTAACTTCTTTTTTCTATAGTTAACTAATTCTTGAGACTTACATCTGATTTGACGGTCACTAATCGCTCAGCAAGATTAGACCGCCTACAATTAATTGAATTGACCCTCATTAATTGTTCTCACGGTTCGATAATATCTTTGCATTTTACCTTTTTACCCTTCTCTTCTCTAATGACCACTGATACTATTTATATCAGTGGTTACCCTCTTAAGTCCTTCAGTTCTTTCACAATAACTTAACAAAGTTTATTGATCTTCCTTTGATCAAGAAAACCCTTCATTCAAATTTGAATCTTCTGAATGTTGCTCATGGCGAAGGACAACTGCTTGTCAGGCATGTCGCCTGGCACGACGCACTTACACTGATTCCGTCTGAGCTTGATGCTCATGTTGATGGTGTAATGGCATCGGACCAGGCTTCATTCCTTACAAAGATTTTATGTACTTAAGGGTGTGCATGAACGTACTCCTTTGTCATTTGTTCCTCTCTTTCTTGCTCAGAGGTTTGTCCAATGGGTAAAACCCCTAAGGTAAAGCTTTTGGTAAGTTCTAAGTAGTGGCAGTTTTTATTTTTAAAACCGCCCTTGTGTGTGAACGGTTAAACTTCCTTCTCTCTTTTTCTCTAACTTTAAAGCAAATATTTGTACTCACATTTTGCGCTCATAACTGCTCGGTGTTCATCGTCGCAAAAATGGCATATGAAGCCTTGAAAATCAAGCCGATCCACAACCTCGGAGCTTACCTTGTCAAATCTTCTGAGTAACCTCACTACAACGAAGCAATCGACATTCTGGTAAACTCCTTCGTTCATACTGCTCTCATTCTAAATCCTCCTATCTCGGAAGTTGCTCTAAACCAGTTTTGGGCAAACTCATCCATGGTGACAAAGGATGACTCTATTGCAAGCATCGCTTCGGTGGTCGCTGGTCAACAAGTCACCCTAACCCCCCCCCCCCTAAATAAGCTTTTCCCTAAACTTGAACGACACCGAGGCTCCCACAATTGTTTCTCTAAAACTTCTCCATAACGCTTTTGTTCAGTGTGATTATCAGGGTGACCTGAAAAACAGGACCTTGTACAAAGCTTTCTTCTACCCTAAGTACATGTTCCTGTATCACACCATTTTACAGTGTCTGTCTCAAAAGTCAACGAGTTGGGGAGAAATGCCATATGATGTGCAATATGTCATGTATGATGTTCTGTCCAACGAAAAGGTCAACTTCTCCCAAATAATTTTTGACCATCTGGTACATAACCAAAAAAGTCCCATGTTTCTACAGTATCCTAGGTTTGTGATCTCCTGTTTCTTTACTGACCTTAATAATGTTTGTCATATTTCTCCTCTTACTACTATCAAGAGTATTCACAAACAGGTGTTCACTAGATTAGACACTGATGCAAGACAAATAGATGACATTGAGGAAACACCCATCCTTGGTGAACCCACATACACCTCTTCTTCCACACCGGTACAAGTACCGGCTAAAAGAAAAGCCTCTTCCAAAGCCTCTAAACCTAAAAAGCCCAAAAGGACTGTTCAGGAAAATGAGATCCCTGAACATGTTTCTACCCCCACTGGGCAATTGGATACATCTGTTCCATCCTCACAGATGAATCAAGCATCTCCACCCCATCTAGCTCCTCATCAATTCTCTCAACAGGATGATGTTGTACTCCAAAGGGAACCCTCTCTAACCACTGAAATGTCACTTGACACTTAGATGGTAGTCCAATCTCCCAAGGACATCTCTGTTTCTTCTCCACATATAGCCCCTAACTCTCCTACCCATGTTCTCCATGAGATTGATTCTGTGTTTGAGCAACTTGGTTCTCCTCCCCCTTCTCCAATAGAGGAACAACCACATCAAACCATTTCTCAAATTCATCAATCTCCTACCCATGGAGAAGAGGATGAGATCAGGATGTCTAGTCCATCTAGACCTCTTGATCATATATTTGGAGCATCCATCTCGCATGAGACTCCAATGGGCTCTCATTTAAATGGATCAGGCAATAAGACTCCCAATATGGCAACAGCCCATGAATTTCTTGAAATTGAGGCTGGAAATCCCCTGAACCAAGAAAAAGGGGTCCATGACATTCCTGAGATGGACACATGTCATGATAAAACTGACTCATTAGTCAGGGATTCGGATGACATCCATAACAGAATGGACGAATCAGATCTTAAAATAAAGGAATTGACGGATTCTGTTGCTCACATTCAGGCTGATGAGACTAAGCTCATTGAGCTAGTCACAACAGTCTTGAGTAAACATGCTCTGCAACCCAAATCCATCCCCATGCAGGCACCTTCACTTGAAGGTCCTTCACACACTCCACCTACTTCCACTGCCCCCATCTTCTCACCTCATGCTTCTCAAGAAGTGTTAAACCCACTTCTTACTGCCCATCTTACTACTCTGCTTCAAACATTTACCCACCAATTCCTCATCAATCAAAAGTTCCAACTGGATCTACTGAGAATTTCAGTAGATACAAAAGTCTCCTCCTTCCAACATGAAATTTCTAACCATACCCGATTTCTTGAGTCCATTACTGGGATTGCTCCTCCTTCTCCCTGGTTTAAGGAACAGGCTGATGAAGTCAAAAAGAGGGAGAATGAAAGGCTTTTGTCTGCAGCCCAAGCTGCCAAAAGGGCAGAATACAAGACTGAGCAAAGGACGATGAAGCAAATAAGATTGAAAAATCAAGAGGCACTCCTCAAAGCAGCACTGGATCAACAGTTCCAAACTGAAGCTGCTAAGGCTAGCTCAGAGCAGAAGCAAAGGAAAGTTGAAGCTCAAATAAACACTGGAACATCTGGAGTATCCAGGAAACCCAAACCTTCTAAATCAGCTCCCGCTGAGCAAATAAAGCCCACAACCCTGCCCCATCTTGTTTTGCCTCAACCACTCAGTACATACCAATTCCAACTGGTTCTGTCCAATCTAAGCACAATCCTATCCTTCCTAAACATGTCTCTCCCACCATATCTATCCCCTCTTCACCCATACACACAAATAAAGAAAGCTCACCTACTCTTTCTCCAAATTCTGCCTCTCAAACCCTCCAAGAACTATCCTCAGAAACCTCCCTTCCTACCGCTCTCAATGCCTCCAAAATTGGCCAAAAACCAGCACCAATAATCACTCAGTTTTTCTCAAGAAGACAAAAGAGTGTGGTCATAAAAACCAAAGCATCCAATAACGTACCTTAGAAAACCCTAACCCCTGCTCAAGAACCCGACTCAGACTTAAATCATGATCAGCCCATTGCCTCTCTTATTTCAAGAAAGGGAAGGCTCAAATTGGCTGATGATGATGAGTTTGATCTTCCCAACACAACCACGGCTCCCTCACCAATAAAGTCAGCAGATGCTGAGAAACCACAAACTTCTCCATTAAAGGAATCCTACTCACCCGTTAGGACTTTCCCTTCCGATGAAGACCTTCGGAAGATAAAAAATAAAGAAACGGAGAAGGAAAACATGATCCTAGCTGATCTAGAAGCCACTGGTCTCTCAGGAGAGGAAATGGTAAAGACCTATCAGGAACAAATTGCCAAATTGGATCAGCAGAAAGATAAAGCCTATCATGCTGAGAGGGAGTAGCTGATTAAGTTTCTGCTGGATGAAGGAAAGTACAAGGTTGGAAACTTCAGCAACTGGGATATTACTAGCCTTAGAAATGAAGCAGAAGTCTTATCCAAAAGAATAAAGGCTGAAGTCAAGAAGAAAAATACCATCAAGCAGAGGAAAAGAATAAAGCACATCCTCATCCAAAATCAATGGGACCAAAGAACACAATAACAAGATGGAGAGATAATGTTCTGTTTGATGAATGGTCAAAGTTCAAAACATAGAACAGAGATCACCCTGAGCTTTGGAAAGAAGTCACTTCTCCTTCTATAGTGACTCAGCTCAAGGATGCCAACCCAAGAACAATGCTTGATCATTTGCTAAATGCACCTATGGGAGGCCTAGGTGTTGGGTCTGCAGAATCTCCATCTGCTGACAAATTCAGACCCTGGGTTGATGTTAATAAGGAAATTCTTCTTGATCTTCTGATGAACTATGAGCCTCATCAGCATGCTGTAGTAAAGAAGGTACTTGATTCAAATGATCAAGTGATAAGGAGAGAAATAAAACATTGGCCAACTAGAGCTCCTCTTCCTTTGGGTCTACCTCTAAATCCTAGCCTCCTCAGATCAAAAACTCCAGAACAAGAATAAAAAGAGGGTTCTATGACTCTGTCTCCTAAAGTATGGCCATTGAAAGATATAATGGCTCAAGAACTTTCTTTTCAAATTGGGATAAGATTCTCACCCTACCAATTGATGATCTAAAGGAACTGCAGCACATGACTCTGGACAATGTTGATACAGAGTATGAAGTTTTGAACTATGTTCGAACTCTTAGGAATAAAATTGGTCTGGCTTTAAAACAAAAATAATTGGTTTTGGCTTCATCAGTCCAGAGGGAGATTGTTGGAAAATAAGGACTGATGAGCAAAACCACTGAAGCCAGACAATTGAATAAACCGCGGAATGACAATCCGCGGATGCTACTCTTCTGATTGAAGAACTACTTCAGCATCGGAAGGTCAACAGCGGAAGAGTCGCCAAAAAGAACTGCCGCTGAACTTATCTACCTCAGAAGACACTAGCTGATCATAACACCTTCGGAAGACATCCATTGCATCGGAAGACATTAAATGACTTGGAAGACAATCTCCTATTCCGAAATAACTGATTGTTTAATCAGCTTCTGATGATTTTCTTCCGAAAAAATAATCACTGAACATCAGCACAACTACATCAACCTCGAAAGACCTGAAGACTCCTGAAGACTCTTGTTTCCGTTGTTGTTGACTTTGTATTTGTACTAGTCTGTTGATTCAGTGTCTGTAATAGTGTCAGCTATTTGTCTTATTATTTCTTGTCTTGTATCTCAGAATGTTTGGGTATTTAAGTCCCAACATTCTCTGAGTAAAATGAATTACTTCCCCCAAAATTCCTTGTGCTTTCTATATGTTCTCTTCTCTCTTTCTAAGCAAGAAAACTCAACAACGAAAATAACCTTGTTCAAAACTTTAGAGGGAGCTGAAACCAAAGCTTTGACTAAGAGTCTAAAGCCTTGTTCCTGGTAAAACAGCTACTCCTCGAGGTTTCTGTAGTTCAATACATGGGCCTCTTTCCTTTCTCAAGGCGGGCTACTGGATTATCATAGGTTTCAAAGAGAGTTGTAGCTTCCCAACTCTGAGTAGAGCTCATGGTTGGAGCAATCTCAGTATGTTCAGAAATTTTAATGTTCTGATCATTTTCCAAGCGTGTTTCTTCCAGTTTTTCCACGTTTGTTTCAGTGGGATAAACAAACATATGGAACTGTCTAGGTTGGTACACTCTTGGAGGTGTGATTTTTATGGCTTGAATTTCAACAGGGAGATAGGTTCAGAATCAGTCTCATTTATTTCATTGTCAATCGGGGCATAGTTCTCTGGAGGACTAGTGTGATTGTACCCGATTCCGAATTTAGCCTTACTGTGAACTTGCTTACTCATAAGCATTTTGAATCCTTTGCAGGATTCAACCCACTTGTCATAGCTGACTTTGGTTTGAGACAGTTCATCTCTACACGCTCCATATTTTTCATTTTGTAAATCAAATAGAGCTTGTAGGTTAGATTTTTCAGTCTTTAAGATAGAAATTTGACTGTCTTTATTTTTTATAGCTTTTTCTACTTTAGAATTTTTATTAGCTAGCAGTTGCGCCAACTCCTGGTTTTTTTTGTTGAAGCAACATGTTGCCTTTCTTTATTTTTGCAAAAGCCTCAATGCACACATCGGTGCATAGTTTTTCCAAAGTAGAAGAAGATAATTGTGCATCAGGAGTGTCTGCTACGGGTTGATCAGAAGGAGTAGAATTGTCACCAACAGCCATGAGAGCAAATTTTGTTGGTTCAGAGGTGATGAGGGCATTGCCTACATCTTAAGGCAGGCTGCTCCAGTCTACGTACTCTTGGGTGAAAAGAGCCGGTTGACTAGAAGAAGAGGACTGGACAGCGGGGCCTGGTGCATTTATTTGTGAAGGGGATGGTGCAACAATTTGAAGAGGGGCAGGAGTGAGTTGATACATGCTACCATTGGCAGCTTGTAAAAATTGTACATTGGTAGAAGGAGAGTTCTATACAATGTGTGCTGACTCCTGAGAGTTGTTGTGCCTTCTAAAAGGTGATGTGTTGGTGCACGAAATGTCCCTAGTTCAGTTTTGTATGATTTTTTGATGTATAAAGTTTATGTTATTAATGAAATCAGTTTTTCCATACTGTTCTTAATGTTTATTTTAGTTTATATGTGTTTGATTATGTTTAACTTTGGATTTATATGTCATATAGACCCATTCGGGCGAATTACCCTAAGAATGAGGTCATTCTGCCGATTGAACGCCTACAGAATGACTAGGGCGATCGAATGAGTCACCCGCATGACTTTTCGGCAGACCAAGCTCATTCGGCTGAGCCATTCGCCGAATGAGCTGCTTCGGCCACTCATTCGGGCGAATGAGTACAGTCTATATATATTAGTTCAAACAGATTCAAACCAAAATTTCCCGAGCCCTCATTCTTCCCAGAGCACTCTAGTGTCAAACCCTAGAAGTTTTGAGCGGTTCTTGCCTGTCCAAGTTCGATTCTCATCATGTGGTGTTCGATCTAGCTTCAAATGTGCATCCTTCATCTTCAGATCACCACAGTTGCTGTTGGGTTCGATTGGAAAACCCTGGAATAGGATTCCACACTATTCCAGAGGCTGTCGAGCAGATCTCCATTGGAACCGGATTGTTTCCGGGCTCCAAGTTGGTCCTACAAAGTGGTATCAGAGCCTTGGCTCTTGATTCTGCTCGATTTTCATTCCAAATCATCATATCTTAGATTGTTCGTTCGAGCTTTTCAAAAACCCTAAGTTTCTTACCCTTCAAGTTACTGTTTCATTGCAAACTTGTGGGTTTTTGTGGGTGTTTTGTCAATTAGTTCATCCCAATTGGTTGGTAATCATTTCTTGATGTTCTGTACCAAATTTGGTGCTTAGATTTGGTCTAGATCGAAAGTTATCGCTATTTTTGCTGCTGAAAACCCCAGATAGTCCGAATGAACCACCCGACCGAATAAATCGCCCGAATCAATCTCTTTCGGCCTACTCTTTAGCCGAATAGCTCTAGTCGGCCGCCTTCTCATTCGCCATAGCCTATCATTCGGCCTTGTCTTATTCTGAGATTTTCATTCGGCGAACTAGGTCATTCACCAAGTTCACTCTCTTTCGGGCCCCAATATTCGGCCCAGGTTGATTCATTCGGCCTACCAGTTTTCAGATTTTCTAAGTGTTGGACTCTTTTGATTTTGACTTTATGGAGGACTTAGCTTTGATGGCAAACCAGAATCATCGTATTCAGACAGTGTTGCTTACTGAGACGGAGACCGGGAACTCTAATAAAGCTCCCAAGCTGCTTTCATTAGATGATTATCCCCACTGGAAATACAGATTTGAAATTCATATCAATGGAGTTGATACCAACTTATGGATGATGATTGAGAGTGGTTATCTGAGACCTCTCAATGAAGACGGAACTCCAATGTTAGTCACACGGATGACTGAACCACAGAGGAAGTTATATGACTATGAGAAGAAAGCTTATGCTATTATGTCCCAGTCCATTGCAACTGATATCTTTCATCAGTTCAGACAGTTCACATGTTATAAGTTTATGTGGGATGCTTTACAGCAGAGATACGAGGGAGATGATGCATTCAAGAACATCAAGTATCAAGTTTTAAGGAAGGAGTTTAACAGCTTCATGTATGTGGGAAAGGAGTCACTGGATGATCTGATTGCAAGATTCTACCATCTTTTGAGTGAGTTGTTCAATCATCAGGTCAAGACTACAACTCAGGAGAAGATTCAGTGTTTAGCAGATGCTCTACCTCCAAAGTGGGAGTCATTTCTTATAGTTTTAAAGCAGAATGAGATGATGAAAAATATGGACATCAATGATTTCATCCAGAATTTGAAAGAGCATGAAATTGAAAACAAGTGGAAGGCTAAGAGAGTTGCTCAATTTCAGGACCCTTCACTGTATTATTCTACTCCTACTGTAGAGAGAGCCTCCTCTCATGCTCCACTGAAGACTGATTTTGTCTCTCAGACTACTGGAGCTCCATCTTCTAGTCAGATTCATTTCAGTCAATCATCATCATCATCCAGCTCTCAGAAAGAAAGTAGTCCACCAGTCACCAGTCTAAAGACAGACAACTTTGATAAAGTGACTGTAGAGATAGCTAAGGAGCATATGGGTCTTCTATCTACTCTTGTTAGCTCCTATGATGGATTAGTAGCAAGACAGATTGGCAATACTTATCTGACTAATTATGATTATTCTCAGATAGACCCAAATGACATGGAGAGGATAGACATCATGTGGGCTCTAGCCAGTGCTGTGAGAAGAGCAAAGGATTTTGCGAAAAGGACTAGCAAAGACATCAACCTGAATAAGGATTCTAAATTTGGTTTTGACATGGAATCTGTCAATTGCTACAATTGTGGGGTGAAGGGAAACTTTGCAAGCCAGTGCAAACAACCAAAGAAGTCAGGAAACAAGAATCCTTTTCAGCATCAGAGATCTTCTGCATCAAATCAAGAGAGAATACTTGTACCCATTAATTCTCCTGCTCAGGCTGGTTCTTCAAATGCACGCAAAGCATTGATGGTGCAACAGGATGAAGGTGAGAATTAGGATTTTAGATTCAATCCTGATCAAGGAGGACAGGATAAAGCTTGTGTTGCTGAAATTCAGAAGACTGATGAGTCAAGTGAAAAAAACACTTTTGGAGAAGCTAAGATAAGTCTAGAAGAAACAGATTATGATGTTTGATCTTGAAGAACCAGTTACTCAGTTTACTTTGATGTTGAACACATCTGATACTTCTGCTGCTACTTCACAGTCAGATCAGGTATTTGATGAATGTTCCTCTTCTCATTCAAGATGTTTTAATTGTGTTGACCTTGACAGTAAGGTCCTAGCTTATGAGAAGCACAATGCTGACTTGATCAGCGATCTCAACCAATGTATTGAGGCAAACAAAGTTTTAAAATCTAATGAAAAAGATTTTCAGGCTAAAATTGATCCCTTAAACAGACAATTGCATGAGGTTGAGATTACTTTGCTGAATAAGCCAGATTCTATCACTTTTTATCTCAATACCATCAATGAGATAAAGAAGAATTTAGCCATAGACGAGTGTGACTATGAGACCTTAGGTCAAAAGCTTAAGAGCTATGAAAGCTCCTTATATATCATTGAGCACATGATCAGTAGGGGTACTGATCTGAAGGATAAGGGAAAGGTGAATTATCAACAATATCCTCCACCAATTTTAAACACTTTTATTAATTCACCAAATGATAAAGATGTTAAAAATTTCCAAGTTAAAATTCCATTAGTAATTGATCCTATTGGAATGATTACTGATGAGGGTTCCTCATTGTCTGAGGAATCTTTTGTGGAGGGAATTGTTGAAGATTGGGTCTCAGATTCTGAGGATGAATCTGATTATTCATCTCATGGTATTGTTGCTCAGAATCAGACACATGTAGTCATGAAGGGTGACCCAATTTCATCTTCAAAAATCTATCAAGAATTAGGTTTTGTGAAGGCTTCAAAAGAGAATGAAGCATGTGTGTCTAATAAGATTGACAATCTTGTATCTAATGGGAAAAGGGGTTTGGGTTTTAATCAAAACAAGACCAAAACAAATATTTTTAAACAAAACAATCAGTCTTTTTCTAAACCCAAACATTTTCATCAAAAAGATAACAAAGTTTGCTTCGAGTGTGGTGCTCCTGGACACGTTGTCATATTTTGTCCTCAGTTGATCGGACCTAAGGTAGCACCACCAAGACAACTAAATCAGCATGTTGTCAAACAAGTTAAGTCTAGAAAACCCACACAACCATATCATGGTAAACCTTTGGATAAGGGTAAAGGGAAAGTGGTGAACTTGGATGTTCCCAAGGTGGTTAATGTCAATCAATCAAAGCCATCATCCATTTACTTGAAAAACTCTTTCAGTAAAAACACTGTCTGGAAAGTTAAGTCTTCTGAGACTTCAGTGTTACATACTCAAGACAATGCAACCCCCGATGGTAAATGGATTGATGTTTGGATCCAAGACTCACTGATTCAACCCAAGACTGTAAAGGCTTGGGTTCCCAAGTTGAACTAATTATTTGTGTTTATGCAGGTTGCCCCAATAGCTGCTCTTAACAGCTCTTGGATCGTTGATAGTGGGCTTCAAGGCACATGACTGGAAATATATCACTGCTCACCAATGTTAATTCTATTCGAGGTGGTTATGTAGCATTTGCTGCTGATAAAGGCGGGTTCATTACGGGAGAGGGTATTCTTTCAAATGCCCAAGTCTCTTTTGACAAAGTCAAATATGTCAAGCAGTTGGAGAATAATCTTCTTTCAGTGTCACAGATTTGTGACAAGCAGTACAAAGTTATATATGATGACTCCAATTGCTACATACTAAAGCAAGAAATCACTATTCCTGAAGATTGGATCTTGATGTCAGCACCCCGTAAGCAGGACTTGTATGTACTCAACATGACCACAACTTCAACTACATCCTCCACAGCTTCATGTTTTATGTCAAAGGCAGCTGAGAAAGATTCTATTCTTCGGCTTAAACGAATGGGCCATTTGAGTCTACGCAAGATGAACCATTTGGTACACAATGACTTGGTTGTGGGGGTCAGTCTGATGAATTTTAAGATGTCTGATATCTATGTCTCGTGCAAGAAAGGAAAGCAGACCAAGTAGTCTCAAAAGCTGAAAAAGTTTGATTCCATTAGTGTTCCTCTTGAGCTTCTCCATATGGATTTATTTGGTCCAGTAAAACGCAAGAGTATAGCTGGAGATCAATATTGTCTAGTCATCACTTACGAGTATTCCAGATACTCTTGGGTTTTCTTTCTAAAGGAGAAATCTGAGACGTTTGAGTTCATTCAAGTGTTGGTGACCAAACTTGAATCTCTTTATAAGCTCAAGATTCGTATGCATAAAACAAACAACGGGACAGAGTTCAAGAATCACAACATGGAGAACTTCTATAATGCACGTGGCATTGTCCAACAATTTAGTGCTCCATATGTCCCGCAAATGAATGGAGTTGTTGAGCGAAAGAACAGAACTTTGTTTGAGGCTGCTAGGACGATGTTTGCTGATTCATCTCTTCCAGTTCAGTTCTGGAATGAAGATGTGGCAAATGCTTGCTACACACTGAACCGAGTCTTGATAGTCAAGAGACATGGGAAGACTTGCTTTGAACTGCTCCATAACAGAAAGCCTAATCTTAAGTATCTTGAACGTTTTGGTGCGCTGTGCACGATGCTTAAGAAACAAAAGCAGGGCAAGTTCAATGAGAAGGTGGAAGAAGGGTATTTTTCTTGGGTACAATATTCCTAATAAAAGGGTCTACAACAGATCAACTAAGAATGTGGAGGAATGGTACCATGTTGATGTTCAGAGACATTCTATGCCCCCACCTGGAAAAGGTCCAGACTGGATGTTTGATTATTCAGACCTTTTTGACTCATTTAATATGCCTCCCATGTACTCAGATGAAGATGTTGCTGTTCAAATGATGTATGACGCACAAAATGCACCTAATGAACCTGTGCAACCTTCTTCAACTTCAATTCCCACAGTACAGATAAATGATGACAGTTCAGACACAGATGAGAACCCAGTTCAGCCAACTGCCCTCGTCTTGAGGCAATCCGTATCTTCTTGGCATATGCATCCTTCAAAAATTTCAAAGTTTATCAAATGGATGTCAAGAGTGCATTCCTTCATGGTGTAATCAGTGAAACTGTGTATGTCAATCAACCTCCCGGATTTGAGGATCCATTGCATCGTGACCAAGTGTACAAGCTAGACAAGGCTTTATATGGATTGCATCAAGCTCCGCGAGCGTCGTACGAGACACTATCAACTCACCTTCTGAACAACAGGTTCAGAAGAGGTGTCATTGACTGCACACTGTTTATTCGAGAGAAGGATGGTGACTTACTCTTGGTGCATGTTTATGTGGACGACATCATCTTTGGTTCTACAAATGATAGTCTGTACAAGGAATTTGAGAAGGTCATGAAAGACAAGTTTGAAATGAGCTCAATGGGGGAGATGAAATTTTTTTCTTGGGTTGCAGGTGGATCAATCTGAGGTAGGGATCTTTATTCATCAGACCAAATACGTTGGTGACATTTTGAGCCGTTTCAGTATGTCAGATGCAAAACCTGCTGGTACCCCACTGGCTGTTAATCACGGGATTACACCAGACGAAAATGGGGAGTTAATCGATGCCACTCTATACCGAGGAATGATTGGGTCTCTCATGTATATTACTGCTTCTCGGCCAGACATCATGTTCGCCACATGCTTGTGTGCTCGTTATCAGTCTAAGCCAAGAGTATCACATCTGATTGCTGTGAAGAGGATTATGCGTTATCTAAAGTGTCACACACCCAAATTTCAACTAACGGAATCATACCGTTTTGGATGTGACAAACCATGATCTCAGATCATTAGACATAGCAAAGACCTCTATATGCTTTTCAAACATAACTTTGGTCTTAATTGAAAAATTCAGAGTTTTAAAACATTGCGAAAGCGTTTGTAAAAAGTAAACAATTCAATGTTTGCAAAATGTAAATTACAACGATAATGTCTCAAATATTCAAATCCAAAACAACTGTAATGTAAAATATGCATGAGACTCGATCTCCTAGTCCATGCTTGCTTGTTCTTGTACCTTAACGTCCTGAGAAAACATGTAAATCAAGTTAACACAAAGGTTGGTGCATATGCAGGTTTGTTTACTCACAAATGTTTGAAACAATTGTTTGAAATGAACTGTTTGTAGATAACATAATCACACATGCATAGTTATGATAGCTAGTCATTCGTACTATTTACATAAGCGGTCGACACCGAAGCTGACTGTTAGAATGTAATTTTCCTTTCCACTATTGTCTAGCACAAACAATAGTAATGTTTGAATTGGCTAGTTAAACACTTGCGTAGACCTACAATCTACCAAGTGGGGTTTGTCAAACCCAATAGATCTATTTCCAACTATCACGCTTTGCACTACGGCAAACTAAACGGTTCGATATGTAAGGACTTGTAATGCTATGTTCGCACTTAATGTAAATAGCTAACTCATGCAAGTGATATGTATCTAAAATGTTTATTGCACATGTTTTCTCCCCCAAAACAGTTAAAATAGGAAAAGGGGCCGTGTACGCACCTGTGAGTGTGAATAGAATGATCAACTGTTCGTGAATTCACGTAGACAATCTTCTACGAAGAATCTGTGTCATTACAATAACGTCGTGTTATTCGTAATGTTAAATCGTGTTTGCAGTCACATACGTGTCAACATACGTATGTTAGAATGTTTGAAACGTCCATACAAAAGTATGCACGTTTTTAAGTTCATTTGTTTAAATCTTTTCGATTATATACGATTTCGTTAAACATGCGTATTTATACGCAATTTATGGTTTCATGTCAAAATATAGATTTTATTATTCTAATACGTTCGGAATTGAATTATGGTTTCAACGCAAGTCGAACGGATCAAATCGGAGTTAAAATGAGTGAGTTATGATTAAAGTACCAAAAATGATTTTTAATATCAAAAACTGGCAACCCCTGGATTCGAACCCATGACCTTCCCTTCACAACACGTACTCATTACCAGTCCAGCCCACTAGGGTTTCGCAATTGAATTTGGTTTTTAATTCTTTTAACCATAAACCCCCCTGTTCCCCTTTGTTTAATCAATTGAATTACATGGTTCCAATTGAACCCAATTCAAGCCCAATCGTTCCCCAAATCATGGGGCTATTTTTCTATAGACTTAGACGAGTTCATAGATGGATTCAATTTTGAAAAATTATCAACTCCTGATCATGCATTCGGTTATACATGTCTCGAAAACAAGTTTAAGAACCCACCATTCAAATTCATCAAATTCGTTACTGTTAATGTGAAAAATCATAGGGTTTTCATTACACTAGAAATTCCGACCCTCTTTGTACAAATTAATTCGATTCCTATTATCGTTTAAACAAAAAAAACCCCATGTCGTTTTTCATTTGAAAACGTGAAATAGGTTCATGTCCAACTCATGGTTGTTTGATCAAATTAACATATGGTTTTCATGAAAGTGATGAACACTAAACTATCTGTATAGTTTAATTTGATTTGTGTTTTCGTTTGTATCAAAAACCTCTAAACCTTTTATGTTAAAGAACCCTAATAATCAAACACTTGCGATTTGATACTAGAACCTTGAATTTAGATATGGTTATGCTTAGTCGGAATCATCTGAAACTAAAGGTACCTTTTAATTTGATTTTCGAACCCATCTCTATCCAAATCCCCAAAACGTTTTCTAGTTAAAACCCTAGAGTCTGAAATCGATTAATTCGAAATTGTGATATGAAATTGATATAAGGTTTTCATTCAACATGTTATCACGAAACTGCATGTATAAATGAATTTGATTTTTGAAGTCGTTTGACTGAAATCCCCCAAAACGTTCTATATCAAGAACCCTAGGATTCGGAATCATATAATCCGATGTTAACAGCCAAAATTAACATGGGGATACTCTTAGTCGGCACTTTTAGAGTGTGTAGGAGTGATTTCTTACCTGGTTTGATCTCGAATTGAAGAGATTCGACTTGTGGCCTGAGTTCGGCTAACCCCCGCTTGACTCCTTCAAATTCTAACTTCTGGAATCGAATTGTTTGATGTAACACCTTCTAATGATGCCGATAGGAATTTAGGAGTGTTCAATTTTGAGTTTTTCGGTCGAATTGTGTAGTTTACATTACCACTAGTAACGGTTTTGTTATAATAAGGTGTTAATCGAATTAATTCATTAGTTTATGGTCTAATAACGCACCATAGTTGTTAATGATCATCAATATGATGATTATTGATTGTTAATTTCAGTTACGAGCCCAAGTGTTGTGAATTTCGAATTTTTCCCTTATTTTATATACAAATTTTGACCTAAAAAGTCAAAATGATTATTTCATGTAAATACATGTTTAAATTCTTGCAACTTTTATTATTTCTAGATTTTTTTTATTTTATTTTTAATCCTTTTTGTTTAATTTTGTTTAATTTCGTATCATTTTGTTAATTTCTGATTAACGGTGTTAATCCGGAAATGCCGAATTGTCACATAAAGGGTACTCCTGATCTTGGTTTACAGTACCCTAATGATGATAACTTTGAGCTTACTTCATATAGTGATTCAAACTATGGCGGATGCAAAAGAGATTTCAAGTCAACATCTGCAGGATGTTAGTTCTTTAGAACCCATTTTGTTACCTGGCAGTGCAAAAAGCAGACATTGGTGTCTACTTCAACCTGTGAAGCTGAATACATTGCTGCTGCTAGTTGCTGTTCACAAATCATCTAGATACAATGGCAACTTAGGGACTATGGGTTACATTTTTCTAACACTCCTATCTATGTTGATAATACTGTCGCCATAGCTGTCACTAAGAACCCAGTCCAGCACTCGAAAACCAAACACATCGACATCAAATATCACTTTATACGTGATTGTTTTGAAAAGAAACTCATCGATGTTGTTAAAATTCACACCGATCACCAGAAAGCCGATATTTTTACAAAAGCTTTTGATAAACCCAGATTTTTATATCTGCTATCGGCTAATGGTGTTTTTCAAAAGGATGAAGTCATCCCTTCATCGGAAACTAACAAATGATCATCGTTTTTATTAAGTTAGCTTTCTTTTGTTTTCTTTTTCATTGTTAAGTATTTCTATTATTTCTTTCACTAAATCAAAAACTCAAAAAGATTTTCTGTTTTAGGATTTTAGGGGGAGAAAAAGTATATTAATTGAAAAACCAAAAACATCTAAAAAAATTTGAAAAATACAAAAACATTTAAAAAATCATAAAAATGAGAAAGTCTTATTTGAGAAAGTGATATGTTAACCTATCATGTCTTAAAAGCTAAGGTGAATGCATAAACTGAAACACATGAGAATTGTGAATTGATGTGCTGATAGGCCGACATTACAAAATTTATAGACTATTTGTGATAGCTTAGAAAGTCTGGTTTGTGGGATCCGTTTTAGAAAACCAGCTGAGTGATAAATAGTTTTTGACTCAAATCAGGCATACACCTGTCATCATAGGATCTTATAAGGTTTCCAATGATTCATGAATTCAAGTCTGTACACGTGCCATACCGCTTTGTAAAGATCTAGCTGAAGCCGTCCATTCATATGAGAATGATTGAATCACAAGAAAATAAAAATAAATCAAGCTGGTATTAAGCTTGGAAAATACAAAAACAAAATAAGTTCGATTCCATACACGTGCCATATTGCTTTGTAAAGACCTAGCTGAAGTCGTCCATTTGGATAGAACAAGTTAATCGTGTCAATACAATTCTGTATACGTGCCATATTGCTTTGTAAAGACCTAGCTGAAGCCTTCCATGAAAATGTATTGAACATGAGAGACAAATCAACAAGAAAAATACAAAAAGATAATAAAATTGGAACCTTATGGAATTTATGATTTTAGGTACTAAGTTATGCAGAGATGAGTTACAAACTGATTTTGATCTTTGTTGGTTAAATAACATGGGTAACTCAGTCAGAAGATATGAGTGATCATCAAATTGGTTTAGAAGTTATGTATTGTCAGGCTTAAAGTGGACAAGTATATCGGTAATCATATCGTAA
The DNA here is from genome assembly GCA_009363875.1 of Mikania micrantha. Classification (NCBI taxonomy): domain Eukaryota; kingdom Viridiplantae; phylum Streptophyta; class Magnoliopsida; order Asterales; family Asteraceae; genus Mikania; species Mikania micrantha. The sequence continues at coordinate 27,574,412 of CM018687.1, forward strand.
GACAAATGTGTTTGAAGTGAAACATTCAGTAATGCTGATTTGATGTGATTAGGTGTATGTGTTAGTTTCTTGACAGATTTCTCACAAAAATATGTGTTTCTTTGTTGATTAGTTGTTAAGTTGTACAGTCGCATTTTGTTTCAGAAAATTCAAAAAATATTTTATGTTTTCAAATTTTTTTTAGATGATCATTTGTGTGTTCGGATGCTCAATCATCTCTGAATCCATCACCCACCAGACTATCCTTCATAATTGTACCAATTGAACTGATCAAAATGATAAAATTTGAAACTAAATTGTGTTTGGTTAGTGCCAAGTTCTCATTCTTGCGAATAAACAAGAAGAATAGCTCATTCGACCGAAGGACATCATTCCAGCGAATGAGTATTTCGGCCGAATCAACCTGGGCCTAAGTAACTCAGTACTTTGTTTCATTCGCCGAATGAAATTTTTTTTAGGGGTTCTTTTGGCCGAATGAATTTGGGGTGAAGCAACTCATTCGACTGATTCATTCACCGAATGAGAATTCCTATTTATAGGACTCCTTCGACTGAATTAATTCATTCCCCAAAAATTCATTCGTTCGCTACTATGTGTGCGTCTTTCCGCCGAAACACACTCTCTCTTCTGTTTTTCGAATTCTCTTCGATTAATCCAACTTTTGTGCTGAGATTTCTTCTTGTGATTGTCACAGGTAACATTGGGATTGATATCAGCAACTTTTATCCATGGATTCTCTGAAAACAGACCATAGATTAGGGATTTAGGGTTCTAAACCATCGCCACTCAATAAATGTCAAAATCGAACTCAAAATTACCTAATATGTTCATTAAAAGCTTTAATTAGTCGATTCTGAGTCTGTTGGTATAATTTTTATCAACTGATTTGGGATTTTAAATTCTTGAAATATGAATCTCCTTCGGCCGACCGAATGACGTCTTTCGGCCCTAATTATCTGGCCGAATGAACTCAGCGATCGAATGGAGTCATACGACCGAATGAACCTCTATCGGTCGCTACTCTCATTCGCTGGTCATACGGTTGACCATATTCGTTCGCTATTTCTTTGGTTGACCTTCCTATTTAGGTCAAGGGTCAAACCGAATGAACTCTTTCGGTTGTCATTCGGTTGACTGAGCTCATTCGGTCTACATACACATTCGGTCAAGCTCCATTCGGGCCAGATCAGTCTCATTCGTTCAAGTGTTTTACCTGTAAAACTTTCTGATTTGTTTCAACTGATTAACTGAATTGTACTGACATGTTTATTCTTTTGTTTTTCAGTATGGCTGAGTATAAAAAAGTGACCAAGAACAACATCTGCGCACATTTGGACCTTGCTTCCAAGAATGCCGTGCATTTCATAGAGATTATTACATTTCTTAGGCGTTCCAGGATCTTTACTGCCATATCTACTGTGTATGTTCCCTATCAGTCACATCAGCAGGATTTCTGGAGATTTGCTGATATTGATTGCGAGGTTGAGCCACCGGTTATCAGGGGAAAGGTGCAGGGTCATGATATTGTTATTCTGCTGAACATATCAGGAGGATATGTGGTTTTCAGGAAGCACCAGACCAGCCCATTCTACTTGATCGCTATCTAGTTCGTGGATGCTTTATGCGATGCAAGTATGACGGTGATCTGGGAGTTGGGATACTCAACAAAGCTTTTCTATCTCCACAGTTCAAGTATCTAGCACATGTCCTTATCCACTGTTTGGGTTCGAGACGAGGTGGATTTGATGATCTACGGGAGACCATTCAGTGTGCTTTTGTAGCTTTGGTGCTGAACTTGCCCTTCAACTTTTCTGAGATGGTGTTTACACATCTGAAGGAGAATGTGATGCTCAAGGGTGACAAGAAGTTTCTTATGTACCATTGGTTTCTACAGCAGATCTTTGATGCTCAGGTGCCTAACCTGCCGAAGACAAGCACATATATCATCCGATTAGAACACATGAATGATATCACTCTCAACAAAGTGATGTCATACAGGGGAAAGGAGAGGAAGCCTCATGTTCGTGGTTTATTCGGTCATCTTTAGAGACCAGATTATGTTGCTCCTGGTGGTAGGAAGTGGAGGCATGATGAATCGGATTCAGATGTAGAAGACATTGTTGTGCCAGGAGATGATGGTGCTGGTGATGTAGGTGGAGGTGCTGCTTGAGTTAGTGTTGGTGTGATAGGTATTAGTGATGCTGGTGTGAGTGCAGTTGGTGTTAGTTCTAGTGTTGGTGCAGATGTGGGAGGTTCTGGAGGTGGTGAGGAAGAAGTGGAAGTAGATGCCTTATTAGATTTGGATTTCATGGCTACTACACAAGCCACTGTCTCTATTCCACTAGAGATGGCAGACACTACATCTGCAGAAGAAAGATATGATTCAGAGGAATCGGGTGATGCTGGTGGTGAGGCTGAAGGTGAAGAAGGTCCTGAGAGCTCAGATTCTAAGGATACTCCTGATGAGTTCGAGAATATTATGGTGGGCAGTAGGCTGGTGAAGAGAAGGAGAAGGCCTAGTGAGACTAAGCTAAAGGAAATCATGGATCCTTCCTTTATTCCGGAGTTTGATCCTCCTCCTCCACGTACTTCCACTTCCATGTCTACAGTTGCTACTACTCAGTCTACATCTTCCCCACCGGCTAAGAGGAGAAGGACTAGATTTGTTCTGCAGAGGAGGTCAGAACTGTCAACTGTTGCTGCATCTACTGTTACATCAGTGGCAGCAGTTACAGTTTCTTCACTGAAAAGGTCACGGGCTGTTCCTACACGTACTACTGTTGCCCCTCTTACATCCTCTGGTGTTCGTGCTCCCATCTACACATTTGATGATCTACTGGTCCCTTCGTCACACAAGCCGATACGATTATACCTACTGTGTCAGTGACTAAGCAGCTCAGTACACTGAACAGTTTGTTACTTAGGTTGATGGAGAAGAACCATCAACTGGAGGAGGCCATTGCCCAACCCACGCTGAGGGTCAGTGAGCAAGATGCTCTACTTCTTCATGCTACTGACCAGCGTGCAGATTTGCGGGCCAGATCTGCTCAAATACATTGATGAGCGTTACCAGCTGGCCTTGACTGTAACTGGTTTCAGTGACCGGATCCTGGCCCTTGAAGCAGAAAATGCCCGACTTACTGAGCAGGTGGAAAGTCTAAAGGAGGGAACTCCAAGGATTGAAGGGACTACAGCTATCTCCGATGATTCAGATGAAAATAAAGAAGAAGAAGATGAAGAAGAGGAGGAGGAGGAATCTGATGAGGAGAAAGTTGATTATGATGATTCAGAAAAAGATGATGGTTCTGATGATTCTAATGATTTTGATGATGGTTTTGGGAGTGGGTCTGCTAGTTCATCAGGTGCAGTAGCTGAACAGTCCCCTCCCACGGAAATCCGAACCAAGACAGGGCACGACAAGGGTGCTAAAGCTCTTCCTCCACCTCCTCCTACTCAGACAGATGATCCAAAAGCTACTGAGGAAGTCGAAGCTGTGCCTTTGAGACGTCGACTGGATGAGACGTTGACTATGATTTTAGACGCTCAAGGTATTATACAGCACTCAATCAGCTACGATAAGGATGAGGGAGAGATCATTCACTGCTTAACCAAGGAGCAGATTGTAGAGCTGTTCAGGTTGAATCCTGACGAGGTTGTGATTGATGATACCTCAGCTCCTATTTCTGATGTGCCTTCTCCTGAGATTTTTGATGACATTGATGAGGTTATCTTGGAGGACATCACTGAGGAAGAGACTACAAAGTACACTTCAACTGAGGACGAGCTACCTAGATTTACTGACCTTTTTAGACAAGCTACTGAAGAGGAACTGAACAGAAATGTTGAAGAAAAGGTCAGTGGTGGTGAGTCTTCAGCAGAAGACATTCAACAGAGAAAGGAAGAATGGAAGGCATATTGGGAGATACTAAAGAAAGAAAGCACTGTTAAGATGCCAGCTACTCACACTAAAGTCTATAGGACCAAAGGCTACAAGGCTGGAGGTCAGATTCTTAGCTGGGCATACTTTCATGATCTATAGTGTTATGCTGTCAAGAGAGAATGAGGAATTCAGTACTTCAAGCACCCCCATGACTTCAAGACGTTGCCAGGATTTAAAGTCAATCAGCTCGCACGTTTGAAGATGTTATACAGTTCTGATTCGGGGATGTCTACTTGGTTCTCTAGACAGATTCAGTACGAGTACAGAAAGAGATGGGTTAACTTCAAACCCCAGGAACCAGAGAGATACTACATGCCGGAGATAAATGCATATATATACAGGCATAAAGTCATCCTGAGCAGATCTCTATTGGAACCGGATTGTTTCCAGGCTCCAAGTTGGTCCTACATGATGTCTACCATTACAAACCAATACATATTATTAGCTATACCATGTGGAAGACTGACCAACTTTGTCTTTTTCTTTGCAATTGAAAGGGTAATGACAAGGTATCTCATTGTAAGAATGACATGATCTTGGGGTCTTCTTATACTTCTCAACTTCTTTCTCTCTAACCAGTGAACGTTTTGTCTCACAACCCTTGTTATCAGCAAAATTGCTCAAATGACCAACCAATTCCTCTATCACATTAGCCAATCTCTTCCCATATGACATAGTAGGGTGGTCTTTAAAGCCGTGCCTCTTGATTTCCTTTAACCTTCTTAGCAAAACATTACAACCCATCACCGCGACCACATACACGGTTCATGAATACATTTATATAATTCATGACTTCTTTCTTTGAAGCAGATAATTCATTATTGTCTATTAAAACAAATACAAAAAAAAAATACAAGGTGATCTCTAATAAATTATAAACAACTAACAAAGTAAAATAAATGTGACATAAACAAACTTATATATCCTTGTAATGCCACTGTAAGGTAACATTCAACATATTGAGCCATGTTATGTATATTTTTACATTACTGTAAATGTGTAAAATTCAACATAAACTGATTAAGTGAAATTCAACATATTGAGCCATGTTATGTCATTGTAAGGTAAAATTCAACATATTGATACAGATCAAGGATCTTTTTACATCATTGTAAGAGCATACAAGAAAATTACATCACAAAGAAAACATAAACAACAAACAAGAACATACCTAATATGAACAAATCAAATAAACCATAAGAACCAAAGAACAAAATGCATAAATGAACGGATAACATGATATAATAATGAATGACATATAAGAACTGATAATGATATACAAGTACTGTAAAAATGAACGGATAACACATGCTTAATTTGTTAACATCATTCAAAATTTGATTTAAACAAAAGGAAAAGAAGAAATCTTGATTTGGTGTTAAATTTTAAAATTCTTTGATTGTAATGTTGCTCATCAATTGCTGAGACAAAACACATTAGAAACTAGACTAGTGTATTTATAAACGTAGAGTTTACTTTAAACGAGGAATTCGAACATCAAAGCTTGATAAGTCAGCGTATTAGTGTAACTTTGTTGGTCAATTGCATGACAAAACCCTATCTGTGATGTCACCCTTCCATTTTTTAAATCCAGCAACCGAACAGCAAAGCCTGATAATTCAGCATATGATTCATACATGTTCACAACTTCATCCCATGTGCTATAAACCTTTCCAACTTTGGGTCCCTGGTCTATGTTAACATCTAGGTACCAATAACGTGTTTCATTGGGAGTTTGATAGATAAGACTAGAGCAAGAACCTAGATATAAATAAAAAATATTGTAAAATACTTAAGTGATAACCTAATCCTTGTGAGAACCTAATCCAAAATTAAAGTATTAAAACATATGTTGATGCAGATTAAGTATGCTTTTACATCAATGTAAGAACGTATAAGAACAATTACAACACAAAAAAGAAACAAATTAATATGTTTTTACACCAATGTAAAGACATATAAGAACAATTACATCACAAAAAACCATAAACATCAAACAAGAACAAAAGTAAAATCTACAAGCTTAGACAAATAAGTACGTTTTTACATCAATGTAAGAACATATTATAACAATTACATCATCAAAAAAAAACCGAATAACAAACAAGAACAAACCTATATATGAACAAAACAAATAAGTATCCTTTTACTTTAATGTATGGAAATATAAGACTAATTACATCATACAAAAAACAACAAACTGGAACAAACATAATATGAACAAAACAAATATGTATATCGTCAGAGTCACATATACCTCTGCAATTTTAAATTACATATACATATATATGATCAACAGATCTTGATGATAAGCAACCTTATATCATACAAACTCTGATAAACAAAATTTAAAAGCTTTAAATGAAAAGCAATTAAAGTTAATAGAATCATATAATCATCGTTAGCTACAATTTCAGAACTTGGTAGCCCAGAAGATGAAATTTCTTTTCCAAATACACACCCCATTGATCCCAATCTTTAAAAACCGTAACCCTCATTTCTCATGACATTCTAAGCCAGTTTCACCTATCACACACCCTGATAAAAAAACGTGAATTGTGTGTTTCACGTCCTGGATTTTGGGACCTAAAAGCTTGGGATGACATGCCACACATTTTTAAACCCAGATGCCATTGTCAAAAATCATCTACAACCACCAAAACGACATGTGTATCCTGCAGTTGAACTCAACATATCACAAAGCAACAAACAAAATTACAGGAGAATAACATCGATTTACACGATCAATTACTAATTTCATTTCATAATATCCATCATCCTTTTCCAGATTACTCCTAAACTTTGCACCTAATTATTTCTCTCCCTATCAATCGCCTAAAAAATCACAGTTATCATCTTTCTCTGAACTACATTTTCTCATAAAAGGATAAATTTTAGGCTTAAATTAACAAAAAAACAATAAAATTAGCTGGTCATTACCTTTATTAAGTTGGAAGATCTTCAAACATCAAACGCCGGAGAGAAACGAAGCTGTAAATCAAATCAACTTTAAACTGAATCGAAGCTCAACTTCTTCTTCCAAATATGTTGCAGTTAGGGTTTGCATCATCTTCGAATCTCACATTCTCTCCATCTCTGGAATTTTTCGGTTGTCGGGTCGGAAGAATGATTCAAAAAAAATGGGGATTTGATATGAGCAAAGGAAAGTTGTAGTAGACAAAAAGTAATGATTTCATCTTAACTTCAATTAATGACATTCAAAGTACAAATTAAAAAATGAATAATATACCCTCAATGAATCTAATAAACAAATGCCACATGTCATTGTGTTACTGGATGAATGGGGTTAATGAGTTATTGCTTTAAACATGAGTAATTATTAGATCACGCTCCTATACATATACATACATACATACATATATATATATATATATAGGATACACATCATATAATAACCCATGCTAATTGTGTTAACCGATTAACCTTATTACAACCATTGATTTATTATTAAATATCCAAGATTCTAATTCAACGGTATAGATTAGATGAATGGCAAATATGTAAACTTTCTCTATTGTACTTTTCTGATAATTATTTGTTCTCTGTCTCATCTTCATTCAAAGTTCAAACCCACCTTCATCACTCCCCACTCTTCGTCTCCATTTTCATCATCAAGATCTACAATCACACGATCAAATCCAAGATTCAAGATGGGGAGCTTCAATCAGCTGACTTTGGATTTCAAACCCACTTTCATCTCCAAAACTATCAGTGAATTTCTTCGACAACTTTCCAGAATCGGTAGCGTATCTGACAAGATATTGAAAGTTGATGATTATGTTAGCAGATTAGACTCCAAAATGCGGAAAATCGACGCCTTCAAAAGGGAACTCCCTCTTTGCATGCTCCCGATTAATGATGGTTCGTTTTTTTTATTCAATTTGCTTAGGTTTACGTTTATTACATATGAGTTTTGTTTTGTTCTTGATTCAATGGCATCTGGATATGGCTTTTGAGTGTTTGTAAATGGGTTGTTTTTTCATCTTTGGGGATTTCGTGATTTTGATAACAATGCGTTTTATTTTCTTTTATGATCCAGCAACTGTTTGAATGTGAAGAACAGAGGTTGTACAGTTTCGTCACCTTTGTTCACCAACTGTTTGATCAATTGCCAAGTAGAAGCACATTCAATCCATGATTTTGGAAACTGAATTCTAACTGCTGGATGATTTGTTTGTTAATTGATTAGCACCAACGAAAATGATTCATGAGTTTTCCAGCGATTATCACATTGAAAGAGGAGGCAATGGTGTTCAAGAAATCATCAAATGCTGACCCTGTTCTTGAAGAATTCATACCACTTAAAAAAACTTGTGATGAAGATGCAAAAGTGGATTTGATCAGGGAAGAAAAGGGTGGAGGAGATAAGAAGAATTGGTGGAGCTCCACACAGCTTTGGAACACGAATGACATCAATCCAAACACAAATCAAATTCAAAATCAGAAACCAAATTCAACAAAGCAAATAACCAAAAGGTAAAAAAGGGTACATGATCATGATCTTGTACCATCCACTATTTTATAATAAAAAAAGGCAAATGCATTTTAAATTTTATATGCTCAATATCCCTGCAGAGAGCTGTGGAAGAAGATGATGTAACAATTGATGAATCATATCAGCAATTTAGAGCTTTGATCCCATTGAATGGATGTTATAGGGAGGAATTACGTATCCTATTGAATGGATGCTTTACCTACCTTAATGTAGCATGTATATTCTTTTGAATAACGGTACTACTTTTTATTTAATTACATAACACACCTAATAGTCCAGACCTTACTGTAATTTTTTTATTACGTATATGTAATTGTTCTTACACTGGTGTAACAGACTCTAGAGCGGTAGAAGATTATGCATTATGTTGCTATAAAGGATTTGGTTTTGTACGATATTCTACCCATGAAGATGTTGTTGTTGGCATAAAGGACATCGATGGGAAGTGAGTATGGTCATTATAAAGCTTTTGTTTAGTGTTTCAAACTAGCCAAGTCGAGGCTATTCTCAACTAAGGTCATTTTAATGTTTTTTGTTTAGTTTGTCTACTAATTTGTTTTGGGTTACATCAAAGTAGTTCTTTATTAATTTACATTAATGTAATATCATTTTCTTCAGCTAATTTGGTTCATATATTATATTTAATGTAATATCAGTTTCTTACAATGATTTACAACAATGTAAAATGTATATTATGTCAATGTAATACGTACAAACATTTCAATCGAGAAGTTTTATCATTTTCAATGTAATAATTACATCAATGTAATACTTAAAATGTATATTATGTCAATGTAAAATATATAAATGGTCAATAACATCAATGTAATAATTCATTCTGAATTGTTTTTTTCATTTATAACAATGTAACATGTATATTACATTAATGTAATAATTCATTATAATTTTTTTTTCATTTACAGAAATGTAACATTCATAGTGTTTAGTTTTTTTCATTTACTGCAATACATGTATATCACATTTATAGTGTTTGTTACGTTGATGTAATTACGAACATATAAAAAATTAAGCATCTGAATGTTCGTGACATTGGCACTTATGTAGGTACTTTTTTTGTTACATTGATCTAAACATTACAGCAATGTAAAAAATATATTATAGCAATGTAATTGTTGAATTTTTTATGTTACATTTGATGTAAACATTAGAAAACATTAGTTTTAAATTGTTAATTAAGCATCTAAATATTAGTTTGTATCAAGTTTTTTATAGTTATATTTAATTGTTACATGATTACATTAATGTAACACATTCTTACATTAACGTAAAAAAATTTTCTGTAACAAATAATTTACATGTTTTATTTTTATGTAATATCACTTTCTTACATTAATGTAATTTTGAATGACCCGAGAATAAAAACGAGATTATACTTGAATTAAAGAGAAAAATAAGATGAGTTTAATGAGATAATTTTTATAAAAAAATAACAATTTATTAAAAAGTTATAAATATTTAAAAATGAAGAGGGTAAATTTAAAAAGAAAAATGAAAATATAGGTAGTGACATCATCCTATGGAACCTTACTCTTAAGAGAAGTAATCAAATGACAAAAATACCTTTTCAATTAAAAAGTCATATTGACACATGGGATCATCATGTTTAATCTAAGAGTAAATTACGGTTTTGGCCCTTGTGATTTAAGTGTTTTAACTATTTTGGCCCAAAATAGAATCTTGTATCAATTCAGCCCCTGTGGTTTAGACAATTATCGGTTTTGGCCCCTCAAACTTAACTATTATAACGGTTTTAGCCCAAAATTTAACTATAGTTGGGGGCTGAAAAAGTTAGTTTTTGTAAACCACAGGGGCTGAATTGATAGAAGATTCTATTTTGGGCCGAAATAGTTAAAAAACTTGAACCACGAGGGCCAAAATCGTAATTTACTCTTAATCTAATTTTAATTCACCGTTCAGATTGAGTTATTCGGTTATGACCCAAATAGTGGGTTAACAAAGGATCATTACCCTATATATATATAGGGGATGGTTCCATTGTTAACCCTCCCTTATATCGTTAACACGTGTTAACCCGGCATTTTTTGCCCGAATCTTTGTTTTTTTTCATGGTTTTTGTTATACATAAATAGGGGGTTTCTTTTTTGTGTTTTTGCTAATTCATCACCGTTTAGAAATTATTTACAACCGTAAGTAAGTGTAAGTTACTTACATTACAATGTATGTAACTTACACTTACTTACGGTTGTAAATAATTTCTAAACGGTGATGAATTAGCAAAAACACAAAAAAGAAACCACCTATTTATGTATAACAAAAACAATGAAAAAAACAAAGATTCGGGCAAAAAATACCGGGTTAACAAGGGTCAACGATATAAGGGAGGGTTAAACTTTGAACATTTCCCTATATATATATATATATTGAGAGAATAATTGCAAAGTAAATTCGTGATGAGAAATGTAAGATATGATATGATCATTGATCCAGAAAATCATTGATTGAGATTGTGAGTTGTTGTCACATCAACAATGTTCACATTTGAAAAGGTCTATAATTGTTGCCTTTTTTTCCTACGTTTTATCGTTTTACCGTAAATAGTGTTTATATGATCTTTTTAAAAATTACATTATAAAATTAAAAAACTTGTTTTTTTTCCTACATTTAAGTATAATAATATTATCAATAAAACAATTAAAAAACCGTTTAATAATATGCTTACCAACATACATAGGTCATGCAATTGTTATACATAACTAGATATATCACTACAAAATCAGTTTAATTTAACTTTTTTTGTCAAAAAAGCTTGCAAATACGTTGGAATAGCTGAAGTTGCATTTATCTAGTGTAACATTTTTATTACATAATACAATTTTTTAAAGAGTTGTATTTAAAAAAGTTGAATTAGGGAAAAAAATTTGAATTATGTAACAAAAAAGTTAAAGTAGATCTAATTAAACTTCAACTAATACAATCTTTTTTTAATAAATAAAAAGTGCATTAGGATGATTTTGTTTCGAGGCCCTTATCCCACATGATCACATGTCATGTCTTTGGAGTGAGTAAAAACCGAATCGTTAACCGACAAAACTGAAATCAAACTAACTGAAAATCAAATTAATTAACCCAAATTCAGTTACAGTTTTGATTTTGTACTGTTGGGCTTTGTTAACCGAATTAGCCAAAACCAAACCAAAGCATTCGTATTTTTATATATTCTAAACTACTTTTATATATTTCTAACTTTATACTTACAATTCTTTTTTATTTTTTTGTACCTTTGGTTGAATCTTATTATTAACATTTTAAATTAGAAAAATGGATACCAAATTTGTGTAACACTCTTATAATCTTACTCAAATGACCAATCTATTAACTAAGCGGAAACTAAACCAAAACCGAAAAAAAATAAGATAAAAAAATTCCGTTAGGTAATTAACCAAAATTGAAATACGATTACGGTTTCAGGTATAGTTTCTTCAATAACCAATTGTCGGTAATCAGTTTCGATGGAGCCTAAAACAAAATCAAACTGAACCGAACCGAACCGAGCAAACCTCTATCAGCTCATATAGTTTCTTGTGTTTTTCATAATAAATTATAGAGTAAATTACGGTTTTGCCCCTGTGGTTTAAGTGTTTTAACTATTTCCGTCAAAAATTGAATCTTTTATCAATTTAGCCCATGTGGTTTAGACAACTCGCGTTTTTGGCTCCTAACCATAGTTAGGTTTTGGGTCAAAACCATTATAATAGTTAAGTTTGATGCCAAAACCAATAACTGTCTAAACCACAGGGGCTAGATTGATAAAAAAATTATATTTTAAACCGCAATAGTTAAAACACATAAACCGGGCAAAACTGTAATTTAATCTAAATTATATTTATATTAATATCAAAAATGAGAAAACACGTGTCACCTTTTGGTAAGATTTTAATTTTATTTTTCTAACATGTGTTTCATATTAAAGAAAAACATACGTGTTACTTTTAGATAACTTTTCATACTTATTTTCTTACTCTTTCATGTTAAATAATAATATAAAAGTATGTAATTTTAAATATTTAATTAAAATTTAATGAAAATTATTTATAATTTAATAATTACCAATTAATTTTTTTTATATAACACTTTTAGTACGTACGTTTTCTAACTATATATATGTGTGTCACCTCCAACAATTTCCATACATTCCTCTCTTTTGTTCCTGTTCTTTATCTAAACACTGTTCTTGCTGTTCATAAAAAAATAGTGTAAACTTTTGATAATCTTCAAGAAATGGTCGTAGCAACAGAAATCATCATCAATCAAAGTCCGAAAGAAAAAATCCGAGAACTGGAGATTCCAGTTATCGATCTTTCGGGCCAAAAATCAAAAGTAGCAAAGCTGATTGTAAATGCCTGTGAAGAATATGGTTTCTTCAAGGTCATCAACCATGGCGTCCCTCATCACATTATCCAGAAAATGGAAGACGAAGGCTTTGAATTCTTTGATAAACCATTACCCGATAAGATCCGGGCCGGATCTGCCAACCCGTTTGGTTATGGTAGCAAGAACATTGGTCTTAGTGGTGATAAAGGAGAGCTTGAATATCTTCTTCTTCAAACCAATCAAGACTCTATTGCCAACACATCTAAATTCAGGTATTTAGTTTTAATTAAATAAACCTCATTTCTCATTATTATAAGTATTTTTTGATAGTTTTTATTTATAAAAAATAAATAAATGAATGAAATTAAGTAACGTGTATGTGCTTTTACGATAGGGTGTCCGGCACTAATATTTGTATATTATTCTCATCGTCTATATATCAACAATCTACCAAGAACCTGACCCTTAGTTTCCCATGTTTTTTTCATCTAATCATTACTTTCTTTGCTTAATCTATTCAAGATCTGATACCATAATCTATTATAACTTCAAAGGTGATAAAATCCTTAAAGTAATAATTTTTTTATCATATTTATATATCATACATACACAGTTAAAATACTGCTTTCACTAGGTCTGAAAGCACTATTTATGTAAGAGAATAAAAATATATGAAAATAGTCACGCAAGTACTTAATTCGTGACATAAATATCTTTTTAATGCATAAAAATGACTCATTCTTTTTTTTAGATTTTTATTCTTTACAAAATATTTGTTGAGTTTAACTTACATACCTACTTTATTTTGTTTAAAAAAAAAAGTTAGCATTATCATGCAAACTTGGAGTGTAACAAGAAGAGAAAGAAACAAAAAAGATGCCTTTTTAGACAGTAATTTCTATAATTTTTTAAACCAAATCCTATTTGACCCTGCAAACTTTAAATTATAATTAAGACACGCCTCTACTATTGGGTATCAAATCCCTCACTCTTAACAAACCATAATTAGTATTTTTTCTTATTTGTAAATAAGAATATCGTTATTTTTATAGAAAGAAAACCTTGATTTGGGAATTGAGTGGTTATTTAGTTTTACCTAAAAAAGAATATAAAAACCGAAGTTAGGTGGCAAAATTGTCAGAATTAGAAATTGGTGTTTGTTTGTTGTTTGCGTTTAAAGTCCACCGTCTCTTATATTTTATTTTATTTATTCATTTCATGCATGCAATTATATTTTTTTTAAACATGCTAATATATTCTCAAAAATCTACCATATATCTTCATTTTCTAGTTTAAAAACCATAGTTTAAAAACCAATGTTTACAAACTTGAACTGAATCGGTCAATCGGACTGACCGCGCAGTCCGACTGTGAAAACTTTGATAGTTAAATTTGCGGGTCAGCTCAGAAACATGTGCACTTCACATCTACACACTATTTAAGATTGCTTTACATTCATATTACACTAAAACATATAATACTTGCATTTGTTTAATGAGATTTATTTGATACTATGATGAATGAATGGTTGTTTTTATAGCTATTTAATTATTTGGGTTTTTTATTTTCTATATTTTATATATATTTATATAATATATATGACATAATTTTGTTCTTAAATTAGGTTCGACCGTTGATCAGTAAAAAACCGGTTCGATGTACGTCCGGTTTTTAAAGTATTGTTAAAATCTCTTCTATTATACGAGATTTAATTAATTAAATAGTAAATAGTAAATATATGTAAAAAGTATTTTATAATAAAGATATTCATAGAATACTAATTAAAAAAGAAAATTATTAATTATTTTTTTCTAAAAATATAAATTTTAATATTATTATTATTATTTAATACGAAAGATAGAATAAATTATTATTCAATATAGTTATTTAATCGAAGGGATGTAAGAAAAAAAAAACGTACTTAGTGTTATTTTTATTATAAAGATTATAAATTTAACTAGAATATAAATAAATAAAATATCACTAGGTATTAGACCACATACACAATAACATTTATTTTTTGTCAAACAATAACTTTTAGCTATTTTTTTTAAACTTCAAATTATAAATAACTACATTAACTTAAATAAAGGTTTAATTTTTATCAACAAAACATAATAATTAAACTAAATTATTCTAAATCGTATAATTAATAATTTATAACAGACACAACTATAAAACCAATAAAAAAATACGAAAATAATAATAGTTATATTTATAATAATAATAATAATAATAATAATAATGATAATAATAATAATAATAATAATAATTGAAAACACATAGTTACTGTGTGGAAGTGTGCATGTGACAGATGTGCAGTGAGTGGTTATGTAGAATGCGTTAGGGACTTGGCATGCAAGATACTGGAACTCATAGCCAAAGGTCTGGGGGTCCCACCATCATCCTTCAGCGATCTGCTCAGACGCATTGACAGCGACTCACTCCTCAGGCTGAATCACTATCCACCTGTCACTGACACGTCAGACTCAAGCCAACGTGGCAGCACCATTGGGTTTGGAGAGCATTCTGACCCTCAGATCTTGAGTCTTCTCAGATCCAACGGTGTGGGTGGGCTTCAGATATCTTTAGGGAATGGCAACTGGGTCCCGGTTGGACCGGACCCACATGCATTCTGTGTCAATATCGGTGATGTCTTGCAGGTACGTTGCTTGCACTTCTTAACTTCTTCTACTTTATTTAATTTTCATTTCAATGCAATAAAAAAAATAATAAATATTTTATGTAGTTAAATTACTGTCAAATTTTAAGTTTTATGCAAACGAAGGGCTACACTTTTTCTAAAGACATTGAATTTATTGTTTTAAATGATATGACCGGGTTCATACTACTTGTATTTTTATTATAAAATAATGCAAAATAAATTTTAGCTATTTATTTTATAATAATTTAATATTAAAAAGTTAACACTATCTTAAAAGTTAACCCTTATTTAAACTTAAGCGTTAATTCTCTAGGATATAATCCCTGTCTATATATATATATATATATATGTATATAAAGAAAAGATTAATATAAAACTCTTAGGTTTTTTAGAAAGCTTAAAAAACTATTCTTTGAATCCTATAATTTATAAATTATTATTAATTTAATTTATTTTCTAAAGATATAAGTGTAATATTACGCTATTTTACCAAAAATGATTCTTTGTATTACGTTTCATATACTTAACAACAATTTCTTTCATATTTTGTTACATAAGTTATCTGTATATAACAAAATAAATACAGTGATTTGCAATTTAGTTTCTAATTTTTAGGTTTTTTTTAAGGGATGATATCATATATCCCCTTGTTAAACATCAAAATTACATATATCCCTAATGTTAAACTGAAACTACAAATATGCCCATGTTCAAATTGTCCCTTAGTAAGGAGAAATATGTAAATTGTTTTTAGTTAGTTCATTAAATAAGAAATGCATAATTTGTTTTTTAATGAAATGGATAAATATGTAATATAATTGGTTTAGAAAGGGGATATATGTAATTCAGTTTTATGATTGGGTAAATATGTAATAAATGATTTTAGCAAGGGGTTATATGTAATTGACTCTTTTTATAAAATATTATTTAATATTCCAAGTTTCCATTCAAAAACACATGTATAATCTATATAAATTGCCTACAATGCCACAACATACAATATGTGAGTTATAATAAACACAACTATTTTAGTTTGTAAGCTTAACATTAATATCCAGACAAATTAGTGAAGTATTAAGTTTGACAGTTATACAACAATTTTATGAATTAAGTTTTACAAAGAATGCCAAAATACTATCTATGTATTAAAATACTAGGTTAAAAAATCTATCTATGTATTCCACTGGTTAAATAAAAAATAAATAAATAGTAAGTAATCTAAATGATTGAAAATTAAAATATAAAATGTGATTAATTTATTTGATAAAAAACAAAAGTGTTTACCAAGCTGTAAGGTTCCTTCTGGGGTGGGCTAACGCATGTGCCCTAGAGCGTAAAATCTAAGTACGCGATTAAAATCTCGTCTTAAGTGTTTGTGTTTCAACCCATTCAAAAAAAATAAAAATTAATTTATTTTTCAATTCTAATTGCATTAAACTTATTCATATTAGATGTGCATCATATTTTGTGATCATGTTAGGAAATTTTCCTCTTAAAAAGAATTGGTGATCTTTTTTAGTGTTAATAGTTTGCAATTAATACTAAAACTATATATATACATTTGAAGTGATGAAAAAATGTTATGAGAGATTGCTCAAATAACTATCGGTGTCACCCTAAGTCGCTAACCCCAACTTTTGACATTGTGCTTGCATAGGCTATGACTAATGGAAGGTTTGTAAGTGTGAGACATCGAGCCATGGCTAACACGTTAACTGACCGGTCTAGATTGTCATTGGTCTTCTTTGGTGCTCCTCCACCCGAAGCTATAATCACTTGTCCACCACAACTACTGAAGCAAAACAAACCGCGTTATAGAGCTTTCACATGGGCAGAATACAAGTCCCACACTTATGCTCATCGACTTGGTGAAACTAGGCTTGATCATTTCAAAAGTGTTTGATGCCATATTAAGTTGAAAACCAAAGAAACGAATCGTTGTAAATCTTCTCTTTCTCGTAAAACCATTTTTGCAAATCGAAAACACTAAATGTTCGATTCTGGTTTAGTTAATGTTAATGTTAATGTAACAAGGTGTGTAAAGACTGAATGCTTAAGAGATTCAAAGGGCATGACAATATGCGCACGTGGTTTTCCATCGTTGTTTTGATAATGATAATCAAGTAACAGTAAAAGTTTTAAAAGTGGAAGCTTATTTTTTTAAAGATTGTTTTATTGATATGACTATGAGTTACATAGTGTCATGGTGTAATTTGTGCCAAAATAGGATCAGTGGTGAAATTTGTAAGTGTAACAAGTAAAGTTACTCGTTTTGTTAAAGAGAGATACGGTTGAAAATATGCTTGGCAAAATGGGCGGGTTGGGTAACGGGTCAGAACGGGTTCGGGTTATGATGGGTGTGGGTCAGAACGAGTTTTAAGCAAAATCAGTTCGGGTCTAAATGGATTGTTCTTTAAAAACATCACTTTAATTTAACTTTAGATGTGTTATAAGTAAACCAATAGTAAATTTGGATAATTTTTAGTGATTTTTCTATCAAATATATTATCAATCATTTTTAAATGTTTGAATCCATTGCATTTACATACTTTATTGGTTACTCATTTTGACCCGCATTGTCTTTAAGTGCTACACATCTCAACTCATTTAATATTATGATTTTACACATTTCAACTCATTATACTATAATTGTTTACCTAAATCAACACATTTCCTTTGACATGGGTAAAAATTGTTACCTCTAGTTGAAAATCACACATTGTTGTGTGAGGGTACAATTAAAAAACATACAAAATTCTGATGGATCGACGTGTCAATAATTAGGTCAACAATGTATCATCCAACTTTCTCTGAATTCATAAACGTACTTTACACCTAAAAAGGACGGAGAAAAAACAAAATCCCGAAAAAACCACTGTCAATTCAAACCAGCTCAAAGTTTTGGTGTTTGTAAAAAAACTAAAATCAAGTTAGTTGAAAAATTATTAGGCACTAAAACTAGTGACGGATCTAGGATTTTTTTCAATGATGTCACTAAAACTCATTCAATATTATGAATGTTTTAATTCGATTAATTTCAGAGTTTTAATGTAATTTCGAATTCCCCATTGATTAACCACTCGAATTTTGACTTCTAAAGTCAAAATTGAGTATTTTGTGTAATTATAACATTATTCCTTATAATTTAAATGTTTATAAACTTGTTTTCTTCAATTCTAGGTCTCCTAGTTTGATATTGCGTGAGTTCGTATAATTCATGTTAGTTTTTGGTTAACTATGTTAAGCTGAAATGTCGGGATGTCACAATTTGAGAGTGTAAGTATTTTTTGTTGTGGGTTAAATGGGCTTATATAGGTAAAAAATTGTTTTTTTTTGTTCAAACGGTCAAATAGCCGTTGGTAATTTTTTTAAACCCCGGTCACCCTCATGATGCTGCTCACGCAGTTGCCCATCACGCCCCTCTGTAGTGGGGGAGGGAGCCACCAGGGCGTGACCAAGCTCTCTCATGCCTGGGTCACGCAACATAACACCCAGGCTTAAGGATATTATATACCGAAATTTTGAATGAACACAAGGACAACTTGTCTTCAATCCCTTTGAGTTCACAAGGTTTAGCATCAATAGCAAACAGCATAGTTATTTATTGAAATTAATTCCATAATATATTCATTTAGGGGCCGAAGCCATTTGTCCTGCATACACCATTGGAATTGAGGCACATTTGAGTACAATGTATTATAATGACTTCTGTGAGTTTGACGGTTTCTTACAAAAGGTTACAACAGATACTCTAAACTTATAACTATAACAATTAACCCCTTCTACTGCTAAACGACATACAACATATGGGTTTAGGGTTTAGGGTTTAGTTTTTATATTTAGCTTTAGAGTTTGGTTTTTAACTTTTAAGGTTTATCTTTTAAAGAATTTAGCATGATTTAAGTTTTAATCTTCAACAAACAAACAAACAAACATACCCAACAAAGTCTCGCTTTTTAGTAGAGTATAAAGGTTGATCAAAGACAAACCTTACCAATATTCTAATAAGATAAAGAGTCTGGTTCTGAAGAGACACATGTCTCAAAGATGTGATAATGCTTTGTATTTTTTATTTTTCATTTTTTATTTCACAAGCACACTCACCAAAACAAAATTATGAGTATACAAGCAAACAATGTAACGAACATATCAAATGGAATGCATATCAAATGTAACACATATATTAAATAGAATACATATCTTAATCATATCTAATACACAATACATATTTTCCACACAAACACACGTACAAACAAAATTATAAGCACACAAGCAAACAATGTAACATACATCATATCAAATAAAATACATACAAATGCACATTACATTTAAACTAAGATATACCTACTTCTGGTGTCATACTTACAACTATAGATCTCAAACCTTTCATTTAAAGAAACTCTAAAAATCTTCATAAATTATAGAAATCTATAGCCTTTATCATAGTTTTTCAAAAAAACCTATCATTGATCAATATCATCAGAGAGATGCAAATCTAACAGATCCTATCGAATATGTTGATCTCATGTCAACCTCGGTCTACCTCAACTCATCTTTTCCTCCACCATGAGAGTTTCCACACTCTGTACTGGTGTCCTCATTGGTTTTCTCCATACATGCTTAAACCATATCAATCTCTCCTCCCTTGACTTATTTGAGACGCATGTTATCCTAATCTTTCTCCAAAAACTTCATAGCTTATCTGATCAAGTTTTGTGTGATCACACATGTATCTTTGTAGAGGTGGGCAAAAAACCCGTAACCGGAACCAACAACCTGAACCGGAAAAAGTGGAGCTGGTTTACCTTTACCCGGCAAAACCCAAACCGAAACCAGCCAAAACCCAAACCGAAATTGGCCAAAAACTGGTTGAAACCGGTCAAAAAAAGTAACCGGTTATTGACTTTGTTGACCGAAACCGTTTGAAACGAAAGCGGTTCCAAAAAATACCGGTTTGCCCACCTCTACATCTTAGCATTCTCATCTCCCCTCTCTCCTACTTCTTCCCTTAAATCTTTTTTGGTTAGGCAATAATCAGTCTCGTGCAATGTTAGCTACTCTATAAAATTTATCTTTTACTCTATAAAATTTACCCTTTATGCTTCAATCAATGAACCAATCTCAATTTCAATAAAATAAATTCAACCAAAGTTTGTTCAATTAAACATCTAGAGCTTAAAGAACAAAATTCAGATTTCAATCCACTAAACTTAAAATGGTTATAAAAGAACCATACATCCTTCAATAAAACAAAGATGCTAATAATAAATCAATTAACAATCAGTCAGTCACTCATCAAGTACTAAAATTTAGTCAATAAAATTTGAGTATTTAGAGGAGCCTTCTAGTCAAACAAAGTTTTTGGGCTCAACAAGTATTGGTTCATTTAGTTATAAAGTAAATAAATCGACACGTGAGACGGTTTCTAAACCACGTGATGAGATCGTGGTGCAGAGCGTGAGCATTTCTTGCGTCCATGCTTCCCTCCTAGTCCGCACACGCAGTTCTCAAGAAGTTGATAATCCTCTTCCCAGAACAATTTTGATGCCATCTCAGGGTTCTCCAATAACTTCTTGGAGGTTAAGAATCCAGCAATTGTCCATGTTTGATAAAGTCTAGATTGCTTCCCGATGAATCTTCCATATCTCGTGTCATAATATTCAGGCCATTTATCCAATGAAAGCCTCTTCTCGGCTAGAGCGATTGCTTTTCTTGCAAGTTCAGGCCTCTTCATCTTCATGCAAGCAAGAGTGAACTGATATAAACAGGAACAAAGATGTGTGAGTGCCTGGTATATACTAGTTCAGCCCCGTTTGACAATAAATTCGTCGACTCGTTTCTCAAGCAGGTCAAACTGGTAAATTAAAAAAAAGTAACTAAAAAGGTAGAGAGGTTAACAAATACAACCATATCAAGTAAATCTTTTGCTTGTTCAAAGCAATTTGTGAGGTCTTGGCCCTGGGGAGTGTGGGATGTACCTTGCCTCTATCCTTGTCGTTAGGAGCAAACCTTACCTCTAGTCAAACTATTTCAGGCCAATTTAATTATGTAGGTAATTTGATCTCTAACAAGTCAAGTCGGTATAACTAAGAAGTAAATGGATCAAACAGGCCAAAAATCCTCCAAATTGCACTTTTAATGCCCAAAAGGTACAAATCATATTATTGAAGTAACATATCCAGATCTAAAAAACACACGCATGTGCGCACACACACATAAATACATATACAAGAATACCTGCCAAAGAAGTGTAGGCCAGGATCCACCGTTATGGTATGACCAAGGGCTGCAAAACAAAGATGCACAAGTTAGAGTTGGTATCTATACACCATGCCATCTCTAGTCAAAAGGTGAATGTTTTAATCATGTTCAAAAAAGAAACAAAAAAGAGATTATTTTCAACATATATGGCCCTCAAAAAGTAACGGGTTGCTACCAAGTGACTTGGAGGTCATGAGTTCAAGTCATGAAAACAGCCTCTTGTAAAAACACTAGGTAAAGATGCATATATCATACCCAAAGTGGCTGACAACCCCCAAACCCCATGCATGGGGGAGCTTCAGCACCAGGTTTGTCGTAACTTGTGAACAAGTTAATTTGGTTATGTTTCATCTCAAACGGTTAAAATGGATTGAACAGGTAAAGAGTTTTCAAAGTGTATTTATAATGCATTACAACATTCCAACTTTTTTAGTAATATATATATAGTTTTTGGAAAAATACTTAAGGAAATAGTTATTATATATTAAGAAAGCAGATGGAAAAGTGTTTGCACATCAACCCAAGCCAAACCGTTCATAGCCAAACACTATAAAAAGACCTGCTTTAACCCAAATCCATTTTGATTGATTACCCAATCTGCACCTATAGATAAATGTGCATAATGTAAGATCCGGTTGTAGAAATGTGGAGAAAACTTAATTCAAGCAAAGTATCATACGTGTTCTTAGGATCACTTCCAGTAATTATACGCCATTCTTCATTGTCGAGTGAAGGGTAACAAATCTTTAGAGGCATGTTTGCAACAAGATCATCCCATTTCTCTTCAATCAAGTTCAATATTCCATCATTCTGTATGGGGGAACCCAGTGAAGAAACAATGGCCCACAGATTTCCAAGAGTGAAGAACCTAAAATCCATATGAGCTGGTTGTAAGTTGCCAATAAAATAACCACCAGATTCTGGAAACCAGTCTACCAACCAAGACGGAATTTGTTCTGGATAGATGTTGAATTTGTTGATGGCATCAGTAGAGTATTCCTCGGTTTTGTAACGGTAGATTTCATTAATCTTTTTCATATCAACCCAATAGTATTCACGAATGTGAAAACACAGAGCGGTCAGCCGGTTGTTGATGGCTGCTACTAGATCCTTTGTTGTGTCATTTACTCTCACCATCTCTTGTGAGCACCGTAGTGCTGAGTAAAATAGAGCCTGTAAACCGTTTGTTAACGTTATCATGCTTTTTTAATAATGAAAATGAGCAACAAGAATATATCTGCTAAATTGACTTATATTTGATAAATTTTTTGGCAAATTGGATTTTAATGTTCCATATTACAACCCCATTGGCTGATAATAATCCATAGTAGCAGTTTGACCAATGACACTCAATTTTCACTTTTTTTTGCCAAGAACACTCCTAGTAGAATAATCATCATAGATTTTGACTCGATGTATGTTTCAGAATTCATTTATAATCATTATTATGAGTGAAATCAAAAGTAAATTGGATTGTAAATCGTTGATGATTATGATATTGATATTGTCTTTGGCTACGAAAGCAAAAGTTGAGAATATCATTGATCGAACTACTAGTATGGATTATTATCTGCAAATAGATCATTGTTTGGAATATTTAAAACTAAATTGCCTAATTTTTTTTGAAACTCTTAGGTTGTTCTTTGGCAGAATATAGTAAAAAGTTGTTTAATCTTAATAATCATGCAACAAAATCCTTCTACAAAAGTGTGGCATACCTCGCATTTAAAATTTGAGAAAATAAGGTATTTATAAAGAATAACTTACTTGAATTTCAAGAGGATGGCCATGAATACCCATCCTTCTATCAATCATGCAAGATCCATCAGTCACCAACAGAGTCGGAAACATGTCAAACCCATCAGCTAAGCATAATTTGAGTATCAACTGTATTCCAGTTTGAACGTCAACCCTCTCTTGCAAAGCGTAGTCACCTGTTATCTTCCCATAAGCACTCAACAATATAATCCACCACAAACCTGTTCAACATAGCAACTTGAATATCATATCATAGATGAAATTCCAAATTCATAGCGAAAGTTGATAGAACTGTCTGGTCAGTAAAAACTTACCAGAATCAACTGGTGCAACACGTCCAATGGCTGATTCACCAAAATCAGGATCAAGAACATCCTCAAATTCACCAGGTCTTCCATCAAGAGGCACACTTCGAACTTTAAAGCTAGCTGGCATCAACCCTTGCCCGGGGCTGTGGCAATCAACTGTCTTTTCCCAACTCTATAAACATAGGAAATCTCAAACTTAATAGATGATTCAACTAAGACAATCAAGAAATCATTATATGATCACATTGCGTTTGACAATAGTATACAACAAGTCAACAACCATATCCAGTAAATCTCACCTCAAGCAAAGCTACTGGTAGAATATGGAGGGTGAGATGTTGGCAAGCCTTACCTCTATCCTCGGGGAAAGGGTCTACTTTCAGAAGAGAACCCCAGTTCCAGAAAAAACAGTACACACACAAACAGAACTAACCATATAGGAATAAAAAAGCTACCAGTAGCAAAAGAAAAGGTGGAAGGACAAGTAGCATCAGATTTAATAAAGAAAAAACAGCACATAGGCATAGCATAAAATAAGACAAAAACATGCAAAAATCCACTTAAAGTGTAATAAAATGATAAAATCCAAGCCCATAAACCAAAGATAACAACTTCAATGTTCTAAACATAATTCATGATAACATGAGTGGAGCAAAGATGGCATCGTACGGTTTCTGATCTTGTTTTTCAGTAACATTAACTGCTGAAAGTTAAGACATTCAAATCAACGAAGAACTCTGTTGTTTGTACATGGATCATGGATCATGCATACAGGCAATAACTAGAAGCAAACTCATCATTATGGCATATCAGAGGACTATACATAAAAAGCACAACCTCAGTGCACAAATGAGGACCCTTTGGTGTTACAAAAAGGTTTGCTTCTATGAGTGACAAAAATAGATGTTCTTTACAGTCACAGAGAATTTTCTTTTTTTATGTTGTTCTAAATCTATCCCTTCTTTATACATATCATATGTTAATGAATATGCCTGGCAAAATGGGCGGGTCGGGTCGGGTTGGGTAACGGGTTAGAATGAGTTCGGGTCAGAATGGGTGCGGATCAGAACGGGTTTTAAGCAAAACCAGTTCGCTTTTAAATGGATTGTTCTTAAAAAACTTCAATTTAGTTTAACTTAAGATGTGTTATAAGTAAACAAATATTCCATTTGTATAATTTTTAGTGATTTTCTCATTAAATATGTTATTAATCATTATTAAATGTTTAAATCCATTGCATTTACATAGTTTTTTGGTTATCCATCTTGACCCGCATTGTGTTTAAGTGCTACCCATCTTAACTCATTCAATATTATGATGTTACCCATTTCAACCCATTATACTACAATTGTTTAGCCAAACCAACCCATTTCCTTTGACATGGGTAAAAATTGTCACCTCTATTAATGAACAAAAAAAAATAAAGACATGCAAGCCAAATTTATTGGTTTCAAAATAGCTCTAAGAACCTTAGGTTATGATAAGTTCAAGTCTCTTAGAACATCCTAGAAACCTAAGGGCCTGTTTGATTGGCAGGAATTCATGAGATTTTAGTTGAGTTGGAATTTAAATTTCATTCCTTGAGTGGCTAAGAGAAGGAATTGGAATTGAAATTTATTCCAACCAAATCCCTTAATTAATGGAATGAAAATCCATCCCATCTCAATGGCGTCATTTTAAGGAGTAATTTTGTTTTTTTAGGTATATTTACATTCCAAATCCAATATCAAATACACTAACCAAGCACATGACAGATTTCAAAGGACTCCTTTACATTCAAAATCCGATTGCAAAACCAATTTTTTTAAAAAAAAAAACTCCATGAACCAAACATCCTTAAAATGTTTGAGTTGTTTTTCCAATCTAAAAAAGAAGTTACAGAATATAAATGAAAAGAACAGGCAATTAACAAAGTTATTACCTGCAATTGAAGAGTGTGAAGCAAAAAGTTCTTGACAATCTCTCCTTCCCCATTGAGCAAGAATGCAAGTGCCGAAGGAACAAAATCACGAATAAAAACTTGATCATAGTTCAATGGCAGTTTATCAGCTGGATCAGTTGCTGCAATAGTTCCAATCGGAGATCCACAATAATTCACAATTGATCCTCTAAGCAATTTCCATGCTTCCTTCTCAATCTCAGACTCCTTTCTGTCCACAAACTCTATATTCACATCTGAACTATTATATGTCAATAACTTATCATCATTTTCCTCTTTACTTTTAACCAGCTCAACCACCACAGGCTTCACATTTAAGCCCCCTTGAATGTAAATTCTTTCCCAACTTGTGTCATTAACATGGGATTCAACTGAAGTTGAATGATTCCTATAATCCGAGGCTACTTTACATACAAGCCTACTGAATCTCCTACCATACACTCTGATCCGACAACCATTCAATAAAACACTAGGTCGTCTTCCCCAATTCAAACCAGAAGAACTAAAACCCTTCCGATTCGAATCAATTACATCTCTAAACACTAGAAGTACACTGCTACAAGTATGAGTCCCCCGGGAAACACGAGATTTTGATAAATTGATCACAGCTAAACGGTTACAAACAGGGATTTGAAAACCAAAAATCGAAGACCTTTTATAACTAATCAAGATCCTCCTGCAAGATGGCTTCATTGTGGAAATTCCAACACAACTATAACTAGCCATCGAAGTGTTAAATGGATTTTAAAGAAAATATAATCTAAATTTGATACTTATACTTATCAGATCTGTATGTATATCCCTAGATCTATTGAACTCATAAAAAGATTGAATCAACAGAGGTTATATATGAATTTGTGTATATATACAGATAATCAAACAATTGATAGGAGATTTAACTTACAGAACGGATCGTAATCCAAAATTGTAGTGGTTTTTGCGTGTGATTTTGGATTTGATTGGATGAAATGAGGAATATGAAAAGTGATGAATTGCAGATTATATATAGGCGGAGTATGAAGATACTTCGAGGAAATGTGACGAGACGACACGACATTGAGAAAGTGCACTTCACCACGGCGTCTCGCACGTGTCTTGTTGTTTTATCGTCTTTTTCAGCTTTTTTTTTTTTTTTTGAACAGCTAAACAAGTTCTAAGATCCAACAACTCACGCGCTGTGATCACAGACCGCTACCAACCTCCGGAAACATTTAAAGCCGGGTGTTGGCGAGTGCCAAATCGAGGAACTGCCACACCATCTAGAAGGAAACTCACACTGAGAAAACCCCCCTATCCCACCCAGAACATTTTTTTGATTCAGGCGAGACTCAAACCCAATACCTCTCATTCCTGGTGGTCAAGGAGTATCACTAGGATATAAGCACAATGATTCAGCTCTTTTTAATGTTATTCTTGGTGTTTAAATCTAGAAAAATATTATAATTTTTTTTTTATTATTATTTATTAACGAGCATAGTGATTTGTGTATTATTAATTATACGATTGACACTTAAGCTTTGTGTGTTGGTAAAATTAAAAGAAATATAGGAAGTTATGATTTATCGGTAGATTAAAGTGTAGATAGAAAAAAAATATATTATGTTTTATATGTTGTAGCATAAGATATTTTAGAAAAGTAATTTTAATGTGAAAAACATAAGAAAAGTTAAAGATGACATATGTATACCAACCTTATTATGTGTGTTGCATTAATAACATTAACGTAATTAATTATATAAAAAGTGTATAAAATTGTAGCGAATCGGATCTAAAACATAGAGAGTCTCTTTATTAATGAGAAATCCTATAGCTGCTACCATAACATTACAAAGAAATTTAAACAAATATGATGTACGTTTAAATGTTTTAATTGAGCAAAAAGCTCAAACTATAGGTGTGCATCGGGTTGGAACTGGAACCGGTTAAGGAACCATTTTCATACTCATTAACCGCACTGAAATTGGGGTTTCAGATCCGATTCCATACTGATTTTAGTAGGTTGGTTCCGGGTTATTTAACTTGACCCTTTACGCATGTTTTTTTGGGTTTTTTAGCACCTGGATGTTAAAAATATAATTTCATACACCAAAGCTCTACACACATGAATACCTAGCTAAATTTTCATCACGTGTTTCATCACCTATACACACATATACACGCACAACACATATACACCCATTCACAACATATATACACACACTCACAATTACTAGCCTACATGGTTCTCGAGAGTATTATCTGTAAGGGTGTTAAACGGTTTGGTTATTGATTTGTTCCTTTTTGAAAATGTTTTATCCATAACCGAACATAATTCGAAAGATCTTTAACCGAACCAAATTCAATTAGGTTCGGTTTCAGTCAAAAACCGAACATACCAAATTTAACCGATCAAAAAACAAATAAACCGGTTAAAAACAGAAGAAACCAAATAAACTTAATCAAATAAACTGAATTCAACCTTACATATTATTAATAAAAATAATAAATTTATATCTAAATTTAGTTTAACAGTTAACCGAATAAACCGTACAAACTAAATTCAAAAAATATATGGAACCGAACCGAAATTGAATTTAGAATTCGGTCGGTTTTTCGTTTACAAAATGGTTTGATTTTCGGTTTTAAATGTTTTCTGGTTTTTTTAATACCCCTAATTGTTTGTAGTCACGGACAAGGAACCTGAACCGTACGAAGTAATATTCAAGAACTGAAAATCAAACCGTATTTGCAGGTTTGGAATGGACCGAGTATACGGTTATAACGGTTTGGAATTGGTTTTGGCACATCCTTATTTCTTTCTTTTGAACAACTTTAGGCTGAACGACTGATTTAAGCCCAAATAGGCACATTCTAGTTTCTAAAGAAACAATCACAACCAAACAAAAACACAAAAGGGTCAAAAGGCTTGGTTTACAAGTCTAACGGCATAATCATAAAAAAAACGAGGCTCAACTTTTACCAATGTACACAATTAAGAATCATTGGTAGTGATAGGATAAGTTGCAATTTAAAATGAAGTTTTAGTCTTTAACTAAAGCATCAAAACTTTAATCGGTTTCACAATACAGCCGATTAGTGTTTCTTAATTTTCACAAAAGTAACTTTGATTCCATTGTTAGGATTTCAAGCATATGGTATTTTAAAACATAATAGTTTAAATGTAGTTACAAAATTAAACCATAGTAACTATGTCTCTAATTCGCATAAAAGACGTCCTATTAGTATTCCAGTTCCTAAGAATGTAAAATAAAAAATAATAACGTACACGATACTTAATTTATCTCCCGTTTTATGATTCCAAACGTAAGCAATGTAAAATAGAAGAAGATGATGTATTCTAAATTCAAAACACCAAATACGTACTTTTGATCTTCTTAAATAATATGGATGACTTCGCTAATGATAATCAACGTTCTAGATTAATATAATAGAAAAGCCCTCTGTTTATAATCACAAGGGAATCCTCTCTACTTTTTAGGGATTTAGAAATCGCTTTTCTTGGATATATATATATATATATATATATATATATATATATATATATATATATATATATATATATATATATATATATATATATATATATATATATATATATATAGTATATGGTTAGGCTACAAAGGCCAAAAACCATAAAAAGTGTAGGAAGGATTCTAAGGATGACATGTGGCATAGATTAAATTTAATCAAAAAGGACATTTTAGTAATTTCTAATAATTAGCGGGTATTTTCAAAATTAAAACCGTAACAATTTACGCATCATATTCGGTAACGAAGTTAATTCCATTTTTAATTTCAACAAAAACAAAGTAATTAGAATTAACATAAGAAAACAGATCTGACGATGATATCACTGTTAAGAAGTTGATCATATTACGATTACGATCATTCAAAGAAATAAGGTTTTGATGGATAATTCCAATGTAGAAGACGAAGACGGTATTATGTTTTTCGCGATTTTGTTTGTTTGAATTTCATTTACGTGTGTTAATCATGGCGTATTAGATGTTTTATGTGTTTTATGGTGTTTTATAACAGAGTAGGTACATAATTAAATCGTATTTGAGAGTATGATGTAAAGCGATAATACATATGGTGTTTAACTTATGATAAAGTAGTTCTTAATAATTGAGTATGTTTTTTGTATTATATTGATTGATGTGTTTTTATTATATGAAGTATGAATTACGATGAATAAGACATGTTTGTTTTAAAAATGGTGTTGTTATTTTAGTTGTAGTGCATTTGTGGTGTTTATGTTTTTTTACAACGATTGTTTGTTTGAATCTTATTTTACTTGTGTTAATCATGGCGTATTCGATGTTTTTATGTGTTTCTGGTGTTTTATGACATAGTAGGTATATAATTAAATCGTATTGAGAGTATGATGTATAGCGTTAATATATATGGTGTTTAACTTATGATAAAGTAGTTTTGATAATTGAGTATGTTTTTTTTCTGTATTAAATGTGATTGGTGTGTTTTTATTATACGAAGTAGGAATTACGATGAATAAGTGATGGTGTTTTAAAATGGTGTTGTTTAACGGTGTTTTCCGAAACATGCTTGGTGTTTTTTTATACAACGTGAAGTTGTGTAAAGACGCACGTAGGAAAGGGGGGGGGGTTTAAAATGCATGATGTTTTGTATATTGTAATGATTGGTGTGTTTTTTAATTTATGGTGTTTAATATGTTGCGGCCTTATTTTTTCTTTGGTGTTTTTTTTGGTTTGTTTTTTTTTTTTGTGAAAAGGTATTGAATACTGTCATAGAATTGGAATCGAAAGTGTATCACCTAACTCTGGTAAAAGGCTGTATATTCCTGATGTTGAAGATGGTGTTAAACCAAAGTTTGGTATGATTTTCAAGACACTTGATGATGCGTATATTTTTTACACGAAGTATGCTGCTGTAGGGGGTTTTACTGTAAGAAAGGGTACTGAATACAGCGATTCAAGAGGTGTGAAGAAGTTGAAATATTATGTTTGTTCGAAAGAAGGAATAAATAAAATGAAAAAGGTTGATACATTGGATGAATCTTATAAACAAAAGATTTCAAGATCTAATTCTTCAAAGAGGACTGGATGTAATGCACACATTCGGTTGGAGTTCACTGATAATAAATGGAAAATTTACAAATTTGTAGAAGAACACAATCACTATTTTGTTCAGCAGCAGGATATGCATTTTTTGACATCATCAAGACAATTGACACATTTACAAAAACACATGATTCACAGTATGTCAAAAATAAATATTGGCCCTGTTAAGGCATTTAACGTGATGAGGACTATTTTTGGTGGTTTTGAAGAGGTTGGTGCAACAAAGGAAGATTGCAAGAATTTCAAAAGAGAATTAAATTTGTTTATTGGCGAATACGATGCTGAAATGGCGGTTAGTTTTTTGATGAAGAAGAAGGAACATCTGCCAAAATTTTCTTGTGAATATTTCACAGATGATGAAGATCAACTTAAAGGGCTGTTTTGGGCGGATGAAGATGCAAAGAGGAATTATTTTACTTTTGGAGATGTTATGTCGTTCGATGCTACGTATCGTTCCAACAGGTGTTTTTTATAGTATATGGTGTTTTTATGTTTATATCACATTTTTTACTTTCAAATTGTTGTTATTAATTACATTTTTTACTTAATTACACAGGTATTCTATGGTGTTTGTACCGTTCACCGGCATTGACAATCATTATAACAATGTTTCATTTGGTGCCGCGTTATTGGGTTCCGAAACTGCCGATACTTATAAGTGGTTATTGAGGTGTTTTCTGAAAGCTTTTGGGTATGAACCAAAAGTGGTTGTTACTGATCAAGATCCAGCAATGAAGAAGGCAATAGCAGAAACTTTTACCAACAGTCGTCATAGATTATGCATGTGGCATGTTATGCACAAACTTTCAATGAAGGTGGTCATATTATTTATTTACATAGAAAGTATTTGTAGCGTTTTTAATTTATCTATTTTTTAAAAATAGGTTGGTGCACATTTATGTAATAGTACGGACTTCAAACAAAGAATTTGTGACATAGTGTGGACTGATGATATTACACCAGAAGAATTTGAGCAGGCGTGGGAAGTATTAATTGAAGACTTCGATCTACAAGAAAACAGTTGGTTGGATGACATTTTTGAATTAAGAGATTCATGGATACCAGCATACTACAGATATGAGGATATGTCTGGATTGATGCGTACCACGTCCAGGTCTGAGAGCGAAAATCATTTTTTTGGACAAGTATTCAATCCAAAGGCTACGTTGGTTGAATTTTTGACAAATTATGAAACTGCTATTGAAGCTCAACGTCATACTAATATGAAGAATGATCATGATACTCGTTACACAAATCCGAGTTTAAAAACTGATTTTGTACTGGAAGAACAAGCTATGATGATATATACGAAGATAATTTTTCTTGATGTTCAGAGTGAGATTGTTGCGATTGGACAATGCATTAATGCAAAGTTTGAGGAGGTTGAGGATTTTGTGAAGTTTTATGTAAAAGACTTTGAGCAGCCCTGTTCTTCATTTTTTGAGGTATTTTTTTAGTACAAATGAATTGTGTATACTGCATTAATAAAATTGTATATATAAAAAAAAATGTATTAGGTGAAGTAATTTGTTTTTGTTATGGTGTTATATGTATGGTGTTTTTGCACATAATGTTTTGTTTTAAGTTTGGTGTTTTTTTTTTAGTAAAATGTATGGTGTGTTTCCAAAAAATAAGTGTTGATGTTATTCTTTGGTGTTTATTGTTATATGTTTTATTTGTTGGTGTTTGGTGTTTTATATGGAGTCCTGTTTTTAACAGTAAAGTGTATGGTGTTTTATTTTTTCAGGTTATGTTCCGTAAGAAAGATATGACCATATATTGTAGTTGCAGGCGATATGAACAATTTGGGTTGCTGTGTAGGCACATATTTTATGTCTTAAAATTGTCTGATGTGCGTGAATTCCCAAAAAAATATATAATGAGAAGATGGACAAGAGAAGCAATACCGAGAAGGGCACACATGAAAAACATTAAGAATGTTGAAGACGATGATAACGTTCAGTCTATGATGCGTGACATTTTATTTGCAACAGAATACACAATAAATCGGCTTTCAAACAATATGAGTGAACTTTCTCTTTACAAAGAATATGTGCAGGGGTACATGAAAAAGGCAGATGACCTACAAGTTGAAGCACCACCCGCAAGTAAACGAGATAGGATATCTCAGATGCTTGGTCACGAGCAAAACAACAAGCATTCAGTAAGGGTACCAGTCGCATACAAAACTAAAGGGTCAGGTTCTCACAAACGATTGAAATCGAAGCAAGAAGAGGCTATTGTTAAAGCAAACAAGAAATCAAGGCAGTGTCAAAACTGTAAAGGATATGGACATTATGCTTCTACATGTAAAGTGAACAATAACAAAAAATAGGAAAGAGGTATGGTTTTCTATGGTGTTTTTTATTTTTTTTTGTTTTTTTTATTAAAAGATGAAAATAAATTGAAGCCTACATTTTTTTAAATAAATGTGCATGGTGTTTTTTTATCTGTATGGTTTTTTACATATTTTTTGTATGTGATTTGAGTTTTGATTTTATATTTGATGTTATTACATGATATGGTGTATATGCATAACATAAAAGAAAAAAGAAAAAAAAAGTAAGAGAAGTTAAATATTTACTTCATTTACTGTTCAGATTACATCATCAACAAAAAAAAAAAGACATAATCAAAATACCATTAAACACAAAATAAGATTGATGTCACCCATTAGTAATCAGCAAGTTGTTTTGGTGTTGTTGATGTTCTTGTCAACAACACGTTTGATTGAATAGCTAAGGGCTTCATCCATTCCCTGTTGTGCGTAATAGTATGCAAGAGCTTTGTCCCTTGAATCAGTCTTTGGCATTTCAAGGAGTTTGGCGATGATCCTCGTGTCGTGGAGTTCATTGCCAACGGACAGATAGTAGAGGTTGTTGACGGCTTCGGAGAGTGTTGAGCTTAGTTGTTCCGACTTGAGTTTGATGTCGGTAAGTGGCGTTTGAGAAGAAGATGATTGTTCTGCCATTTTTGTTGTGTTTAAATTTGTGTGGAGAAAATGTGGTTGCAGGTTTGTTGTGTTCGTGTTTGACGAGGATATGCATGGATATATAGTAATATAGTAAAGATAGTGGACGGTCAAATAGGAATACGAAGAGTCGAAGTATGTATAAAATCATTTATGATTATACGGAAGGTGTTAGATGCAAGTAAAGACGCATTAATTAATTTTTGGCGTTTTTAAATGATGATAATTATGGTGTTAGTTGAACATCACCTATCATACTGAGCATGTATTTAATGCCATATTTGGTATATAAATCGGTCAGTAGTAGCCTTATTTTTCATACGCAATAAGTATATTAGATGGCTTTTCAAGGGGAATCATCATCATCATCAAGCGCCGGCAATGATTTGTTCGAGATGATTATGAGACAGTATAAAAAAGATATTATTTTCGTGGACAAGTTGGGAAGCACCGTTAAGAAAGTTGAAGATGGTCTAAAAGAGATCGAAGAGATGGTAGATGGACTTCCCGAGGATTCTCTGAAAGACCTTGCGAAGAAATTCAATGTTAATTGTCAGGGCAACAACAAAGAGATGATTAAGATTGTTACTGGAATCATCAGAGGCATCGAAGTTTCAATGGATCTTAAAATGAAATTTCTTAAGTCATTAAAGTAGGAGTATGAATTAATTATGGTGTTTTTGTAATGTTTTTTAATTATGGTGTTTTTGTAATGTTTTAATGAAAACCGTATCGTTTAGTGTTAATGTATTAATTTATGTTATTCAGAATATTATGGTGTTTTTTATTAGAATAAATAGTATTAACAAAATAATAAAAGAAATGAATAAAAAGAGTATAACTTAGAACTTTTTTTATGGTGTTTATGATGATTAGTCATTAAAGTAGGAGTATAAAATTAATATTATTTTGAACTGTATGGTGTTTTAGTATTTTTTTAATTATGGTGTTTTTGTAATGTTTTTAATGAAAAACGTATCGTTTAATGTTAATGTATTAATTTATGTTATTCAGAATATTAAGGTGTTTTTTATTAGAACAAATAGTCTTAAAAAAATAAAAAAAGAAAGGAATAAAAAAGAGTATAACTTAGAACTTTTTTTATGGTGTTTACGATGATTAGTTTTTTGTTGTTAATAATATGTTTTTTTAAACACGCAGTATGATGTTAATAATAGGTGTACTTATGAATTTATTTTAACAGGGATATTTTTCAAATCTTAATAATAGGTTTTAAATATTTTTTTTCAAATGTTAAATGTTAAAAATAAAGTGTTTAAACGTAAAATTAGTATGGTGTTTTTTAAACATAGTATGGTGTTTAATAATAAACAAAGCATTAGTCAAATAGGTATTTTTTAGCATGTAAACGGTGTGTTTAAAACAATGGTGTATAAGCAGTAGTAATAAAGTGCAACAATATGGTGTTTAATCATCATGAAAGGAGTTATAGTCGTCATATAAAATTATCAGTAATAAAAAGAACTAGTTAAATCACAAAAATTCATTGTAGGGTGTTTGTCTAGTCAGCATGTTCAAGCAAACGAGCTTCAATGTTGCCATGCGCATTTCTATCAGCCTCTCTCCTTACTTCAATTGGTAGTCGCAGGTATGTCATCATATCTTTAGTCACCCAATCAAACCGTTCGTTTAGATCATGTAAAATGATCTTGGTCACATACTTCTTCCTTAAGTCATTAAGTTGAAGTTTTTGTAAGTTGTTGACTTCATTTTCTCCACACAAACCACATTCCCAATTTAACAAACACCCCTTATATGTCTCCATGTGTCTCATTAGAAAAACACCACAGTCAACCGTATTAAATTCAGTTCTCCAAGGCATTGCCAGACGATGTATTTTTGTTGTTGAGATATGGCGTCCATTGGGGTGGTGATTCTGAATCAAGTAGTTTGCAAATGTCTTTTTCTACATTTAAAAAACCAAAACATATATTTACATTAAAACTACAATAGGATATGGTTTGGTGTTTTTCAGTTATAAAGTATTAAATAAACTACCATTTTATCTGGCCAGCCTGAATATTTCTTGGTAACAGACATTCGCGGCATGACTCCACTATTGTCAATAATTTCAACCTTAGGAGTTTTTAGATTGAAACACATCAGGTAGAAATGTTGTTGGTTAATGATAGGTACAAAAACAAGATCAAATTCAGATAGGGTGTGATGGTTAACTTCACCAAGAACAGATTCCATGTTTCGGTTGAATTCAACGTTCATTTCCTCAACACTTTTTTCATACGTATCTCTATTCTGTGAATATAATACATTAAAAAACAAAAGTATGAGATATATGCAAAAATAAGGTGTTTTTGAAGTAAAAAACATATAAAGTATAATACAAAACTAACCAACAACAGATGTGTGCAGAACAGTCTTGAAATGGAATCCTTTGACTTGTATTTTTCCTCATAGTTAAGGATTTGAGCCCATGCAAGTATGACGTTTAGGTGGATGTCATGATTCGGACGCACGCTCTCAAATATAATCCTTGGAACATCAGCTTTAAGTGTAATTTTAAAAAGTATATCCCTGTACACACGTATGAAATTAGAAAATATATAAATATTGTTGAATTTTAGAAGTAACGGTGTTTATTACCATGGATCCCCAAAAGCAGAGAATACATAGTTTGATACATTATTCTCCAGAGGTGTTCTCTTTACATCCAAATCGACTACCCGTTTGAAGTAGGGTGAGCAAAGAACAGATGCCAAATGTTTGCGTCTAACCGGTCTTTCTTGCTTCAATTCAGTTTTATCAACTTCGGTAGCAACACCTTCCGGTGAACTGCATTGTTTCAACTTACCTTTAGCATCATGATCATCAACAGATGGAGGGTCAATTTGGTCACCAACATTATTTGGTGTTTGGTCATACACAACTGTATCTGGTACATCAATTTTGGGTGGCTGGACAGCTGTATCAACTGTGACTGTTTTCACACCGACATTTGTTGTTGGTGTTTTGTCATAACTTGGAACATCATCTATCTTTTCTTTACCTTTCCCACCATCTGTAGTGCTATGATGAATATAAGACTCAATTGTTTTATCTACCTCAGATAGGAAAGTACAAGTGAATTCTGGTGTTTGATCAAACACAGGCTGTACTGGATCACTTTTATCAATTGAAAGACCGACTGGTGTCACTTGTGATGATGCATTCAAATCAAAAGTAAAACTACTTGTAGAGGGAACAGCTGATGATGTTTTCAGTACGGTGTTTGAAATTTTCTCTGACAATAATTTCTATTTGTTTAGATGCACATCAACAAGTTCACTGTTGGGGTATTCTGAAATATACCTTCTCAACAACTCAACTAAAGAAGATAAACTACCTTCAACCTCAACAAACAAGGAATCCAACTTATGAAGTAGTGAAGACTGTAATTACAAATACATTAAGAAAAGAAAATAAAATAATTGTAAGTTTTGGTGTTTTGTGTTTTTTTAAGCAAAATAAAGTATGAACAAATACGAATACCTCTTCATTATTCCCTTCAGATTGACATTTTGTTTCTTCATCTTGACTCTCACCATATGTTGTCCCTCTTTGCTGACTCTGCGGATTATAAAATCAAGTAAATGTTTTTTAATTCTAAAGTATTAATATAATGATAAAATAGATACCATGTGTCCAAGAAAAACATTGACATCTGAAGTTGTATCCGCTGATGTTTCTTGGTGTTTTTCATGAATTGATTTGACTTTCTCACCAGCTGTGTTTTGTGGAATATCATATTGGGATATTACTGGGACCAAAAAATGATTGCCTGAAGCTGACACTTCATGCAGCTGATTTTCGCTGTTAATGATTTCATTACATATATCATCATCAGAGTCAGACATTAAAGCGTTTTCATTTAAAGGTGTTTCTGGCCCTCCTTTTCCTTTGTACTCCACTATTTGCATATCAAAATTTACTTCTTTTGATGGAGCATCCTTACTAACACCACATCCATCATCTTGTTGTTTTGATTTTGCTTTATTAGATTCAAAGATATTATTCTTCTCAATCAAGTATTTTTCTAGACTAAAAAGAGTTTTTTTTGTAACCCAATCTATAACATGTATTCCGGGGTTTATGTTCTTCCTTCTCTGAATATCGTTAAGTAGAACAAGCTATAAGAAAAAAAAGGAAGTCAAAAAATAATTAAAAAATTAAATGAATAAGTAGGATGAAAACATTAAAAAAAATAAAGTTTTATATATATCACTAAAAGAAGCAAGGGTCCATTAAAGTGAGCATCAGTTTTCCAGCTTGCTTTGTTCCTTTTTAAGCATGTTATAACATACTCACACCAATTGAAATCTTGGACACGGATACCTGGTTTGACACATGTTAAAAATCGTTGATTTACCACACTGTTTTTGTTGGTTTCGCCAACAACTGTGAAGAAGGCAACCAAGAAATTCAAGACAAATTTCCTATCAGAATTTCGCATCGCTGAAAACCTTTTGAAGAATTCCATTACGAATGGTCTCTTGATCCAAGCGGTGTTTTTGAACTGATTTCTCCATTCAGCAACAACAACATCTTTGCTAGATGGTCTTTTATCTTCAACAACATTTGGACCATTTGGTATATTCATCACCTCATTAACTAACTCTGGTGTTATGTGTATAAGACGCCCAGGAAGTTTAAGTGTACTGGTTTTTTCGTTGTAATTTTGCACCAGCCAAAACGCCAAAGAGGTAGGTATAGATTCAATTTGCAAATTCAATACACTGCCAAACCCTATGCCTTTAACTACGTCCTTTTGTTGTTCATTGAATGCTGAAAACAAATTAAGAAGGTTTGCTGGAGAAATTCTCTGAAGTATTTTCCTACCATCAAATTTGTAGTAGATCTGTTCTGAACTTTTTGAATGGTCTGTAGCTTTGTTATCTGTGTATGACTTGTGATTTGTGGTATCTTTTTGTTGATCCGGGATGGTTTTGTTTTTCTTCTGTTTTTTTGTTGATGGACCCATTTTTAGTCGGATAAGCAGCCTTCTCTGATGCAGTGTTTGTTCATCATCTGATGACACAAAATCAGAATCATGGTCATCCACAGACTTGTTATATGTGGTGTCTTTTCTCCGTGTTGGAATGGTATTATCTATTTTTCGTTTTTTTGGTTGATGACCTTTTTTTTGTGTGATCATTATACTTCTATCATGCAGTGTCTGTTCATCGGCTGATGACACGAAATCAGAATCATGGTCATCTACAACTGATTTTCCTTTCATTTTTGGATCAGATTGTGGTGTAGAATCAGGAAAGTCAATTATGATGGGAGTTGTCTCGGTGTTAGTGAATTTGCTGAAGGATGTTTTGATGGCTATTCGTTCACTTTTTCTAGCTGATGGGTTATGAAAAACACCAACAAACACAACACAATATAAAACACCAAGGCTGTTATAAAACACAATATCTTAATAGTGAAAAACACCATACTAACAGTACAACACCATAGTAACAGTACAACACCATATTAAGTGTAAAAAACACCATAGTAACAGTACAACACCATATTAGGTGTGAAAAACACCATAGAAACAGAAACACCACATAAACAGAAAAACACCATATTAAATTTGAATACTAATATACACACTAAGAAATACAACAACAGTGTAAAAAACACCATAAAATTATAGTATACATGAATAATTATAAAATCCCCAAATAACAACTTTTACAAATCATACGAACAATACAAACACAATTAAACAAATTAGAATTAAACACCATAGTACGATCAATGTTATGATAAGAAAAACACCATGCATGACACAACGATTTACCTCTGTGATGAGTAAACAATTTAGTTGTTTTACTACCTTCAAGGTCGGATTCGATTTCACCTTTCTTAGAATTTCGACTTCGATCACCTGTAAAATAAATTAAAAAAATTATAAAAATGTAGTATAAAAAACGTCAGATAAATCATAAACTTCAAACGAGTTGAAGAACTAACGTTTGTATTTTACAGAGAATCGATCGAATGAATCCATTCAGTTTTTGAAGATGGTGTTAATTTTGTAAATGATTTAGGTTTTCACGTTTTTTACGGAACATTACGAAGAATCCGGTGTATTTCTTCAGTTTTAAAAACGCCAAATTACTCTTTTACCCTTAATTTCTAGTTTGCGCGCGTCAGAAACACCATACAATTTACAGAAATGCCACCGAAAGATCTGACCGTCAAACGCCACGATCAAGGGTCAGATTTGCTTCCTACCCTTTTTAAGGTTTCTCCCCTTTGTAGAATATCCCTCCCCTATATATATATATATATATATATGTATGAAGTGACTTCATTTTGCATTATTAAACATTAAGCAATACAATTTAAAATCGATTACAAAATTTCCCTTTTGTGCATTTTTTAATCCTACCAATATTAATTTTATTATAATTAGATAATAACCATTAATATTCACATGAGATTATAATAAACTAAACTAATCAATAGATCAACCATACCATTTCATTTTGCATAAAAACGTTTAAACATGTTAAACGAGATTGTTTTCTATGATAACCTTAAATTAGAAAGTTTACCATTAAACTAATTCTGACAACTAATTTTAAATCCTAAAAAAGAGTGTGGGTTTATATTGATTTATATTAAACCTGAATTTTTATTTTAAACAAATATAAAAAACAACTTTAATATGAACCATATATTATTTTTAAAATTTAAATAAGTTGCTAGAAATAGTTTAGAAATCAACTCTTTAATATTGGTTATCACAGGATCCTTATGTTAAATATGCTTCCTTGTATGTGACTCTTTAGGTCATACTTTATCACCATCATTGTGATGTATTGTTTACTCGTATATCAATATCTAACAAAAATGTCATTCCACAAACTTTTTCTCATATAAATTCATATTAATCATCAATTATAGATGTAATGTTATTAAATCCTTCTTAATTTTTGGATTAAATATTTTTTTTAAATAAGTCACATGTGTGTCTATTATATAGGGTTGTCCAAAAAGCTCATACGTCAGATCTTGTTTAGAGCTTGTTTGGGAAAAACATGACTTGAATAAAGCTCGTTTGGAACCAAACCGAGCCGATTCGTTTGGCAACAAAGCCGAGTCCAACTGGCTCGGCTCGTAGGCTCCTAATACAACAAAACATAAAACCATAGCGTCAAAAATAATAAATGTAACGTTAATTGATATTGTGTCACACCCCAACCGACGGCGGAATACGTCGGGGCATGATTACGACTGTTCATTAACTCATGGTACTATGTTGTAGATTTTAGTAGTTCCAGCATCAATATTAAAGATTTAACAACCAAAACATAATTCATATTAAATAAACAAAGAAACCGTCCATTACATAGTTTCAAAACCAAAATACAAAATTTGAATAAGTCTAACATTGTTTAAATTAAAATAAGGTCTACGAACATAAACTTATCATATGTCTTGGCCAATGCATCCACTAACATGTTACATATGTAAAATAAAATTTTGGTCAACTATTTGCATAGTTGATGAGTAATACATACGTAATTATATTGTATACATAGAAAAATTGATTGAATTCGATTAGACTACAAAGATTTAAAATCTACCATGTATTTCATACTAGTTTGTGATTAAATTTTGAAAACATCGTCTCCAAACTCGTATCAATGCTTAGCTTAAAATCTTAGTATATCTAAAAGCTTGCAATTATTTTATTGTCTCCAAATTTGGTCCAATACAAAGCATATAGCTTAGTATTTTCACAAGGCTGCCAATGGTTGTAC
This sequence comes from Mikania micrantha, assembly GCA_009363875.1. Classification (NCBI taxonomy): domain Eukaryota; kingdom Viridiplantae; phylum Streptophyta; class Magnoliopsida; order Asterales; family Asteraceae; genus Mikania; species Mikania micrantha. The sequence continues at coordinate 27,616,009 of CM018687.1, forward strand.
TTTTCGTCATTTTAACACATTCAACTTAAGCTGAAGCAATGGAGGTATCTAACACACTTTAGGAAACTAGGTATTGAATATCAATGAATAACATAGATCACAAAGCAAGTAGCAATGATGCGTGCGGTTTGTACCCTAAAAATAAGAAAATTAAAACTGTTTAACCTAAGCTAAAGACACTAAAACTAATCCTAGACTTAGAGTCGACCTAAACACCTTGTTAAAATCGCAAATCCTAAACTAGACCGCTACGTAGGCAAGTGTACCTATCGGTGACAGTATAGCTTGTGGAAGATCGGATATCGAACCCTAAGGACACTAGTTTAACAAAACTAACCTAGACTGTGAATAAATAAAATAAAGAAGGGGGTGCAACTTCTGAAAACTTAATTTAGACTTTAACTAATTAACTAACTAAACTGATGACTAAGCACTAGAAAGGCTAACTAAAACTGCAACTAACACTGGGACTGTAAAATGTGATAACTAAGTTCAAACAGAAAAACCGGTATACCTAGGCTGAGAATCAAAAATGTGATAAGTGATGACTCGGACTGACTTGTGAAGATGAAGACTAGGATGTTAAGAAACAAACTTAGGATGACCTAGATCAGATACCAAGTAACACCAATGGAAATCCTAAGGATGTTATATATGCACTAGTTTACCGGGTCACCTTCCGAATTTTCCCGATATGCAATTGCACTCAAACGGGTGGATCACCTCTCGTATTTCTCCACTCGCGTGTATCCTAAGACACTAGAGAGTTGTAAAGTTGACTAATTTGACATAGATTGACACAAACACTAAGGAAATCTAAGACAACGCCCTCCCGGGTCGTTTAACTCAAATAACCCAAGTGAAATAGACCAACCATCTAACCTATCACCTCCCGGATTTCTAGGTTAGGTCACACACTAGTATAACAATCCTCAATGATGTAAATCCTATGGAAAGTGATCATCAATCCATGAACTAACCTAAAACACAAAGTAGTAGGCCTAACATGTAATCTTATTTATGGAAAGACATTCCTAGATTCATGTGGATCTAACATTCATCAACAATCATCATTCTAACATGCAAATATCATCAAAGATCAACCAACACATCTGATTACAAAGCATATATCATCCATAATCATAAATCAAGTACAAAACAACATAAAGTTCATGACTTTATCATCCCAAACCTAGGTATAACCAAGATCTAGCCAACAATCATTATAACAGTAGCTAAACAGATCTGAATCAAGTCTAATAACATGCTAAACTACTTATTACAATAACAAACTAAAGAAATGAGAACATTATTCAAGCTCTTCCTTGAATCTTCACTTCAATCACCCAAATCAAGCCCAAATCATCCAAGGTTTAGCTCCAGCTGCTCCAGGGGCGTGATTTGAGTTCTAAGATGCCAGAAGAGTCCTCAAAATCTTTCTGTTAGCATCCCATTTGTAAAGATCAAGAAATTAGGGTTTTGGAGCTGAAATAGGTGTGGGGCGCACCGCCTAGCGGGGGTGTGTGAGGCTAGGCAGTGCGCGCGGGACAGGATAGTCGGGCGGTTGGGCTGACAAGCGCACCGCCTACGACCGTGCGTTCTGACCAAGCGGTGTGCGCGGAACAATGGGAATCAGATAATGTTTCCAGGCTCGCCTCGGGACGTACCGCCTAGGGTTAAAATCTTCGTTTTCTTCGCTCGATCAACCGTACTCGATTCCGATGCCCGTTTGCCTTCATTTTCGCTCCCCCGGGACATAATCCTGTTCAAAAATAAGTAAATGTAAAAAGGAACGAAAAACGACTCAAAATGTAAACTATAATTACGAAAACGGACTCGATTATGTACAAAAACGGATGTGTTAAACTAACACATCAAGCAACATATAGCAAAGATTCAACCTACGTAGAGTAAAAGCATTGAACTATAGATTTTGACTCTAGAATGAATTGAATTTTGATACTAGCATATGTAACATCCCAAAAGTACAAAAATAAGTAAAGGAGGAGTATGAAATTACTTACCTTGATGTACTAGCTTTATCCAATAGTTTGTTGCCTGTAATTTATGAAGTTGTGTTTGCACACCTTAACCTAAAGTCAATAGAATTCTCAGTCTTTACTTAGAATTCAAGTTTAGCATCCTAGAATTTATGGCTACTATCAAAGTCCTAAAAGATGTGTCCAAGTTTGAATAGTTTTTTTAGGAATATTTATTTATTTATTTATTAAATAAACTAGGTTAGTCAACCGTATATACTACACGGGTTGATTCAAAAAATTACATTAAATAATACTGATTACTAATCAAGATTTAATAATTGTAAAATGATTATGTGAGATAAATTTTTGTTTGTTAAGTTATAGAATGAAGTTAATTGAAAAAATACAGTTAATTTTATTGAGATTGAATAAAGAATTAAATATTATTGATCAAAATATCAAAATAATTATTTTCATGTAAAAGTGGAAATACATATACACATTAGGGTATTTAGATAGAAAAATATTAGGGAAAAAATAAAAAAGAAAGTAATTTAAAATTGTAGGACCTAAGAAACCCTCGGAAACAACTTGGTTCCTTGGGAGATATGCTCGACAGGACCTTGAATAGTGTGGAATCCTATTCAAGGGTTTTCCAATCGAAACCAGCAGTCCCCGTGGCAATCCGACGATGTGGAATCAACGTTTTGATCGAAATCGAACACCACGGGGTGAGAATCGAAATTGGAGAGGTAGGAGCGGCTCAAAACCTTAGGAATATGACAGAGGAGTGCTCAGATGAGAGAGGAGGCTTGGAAAGTTGTGAAACATTTTGTTTACCGTCATCTATATAAGTTGTACTCATTCGGTCGAATGAGGAGTGCGAAACACTCATTCGGCGAATGGCTTAGCCGAATGAGCTTAAACAAGCGAATGAGCTTAAACAATCGAATGAGTCATGCGCATGACTCATTCGTTCGCCTAAGTCATTCGCTAGGCATTCATTCGTCCGAATGAACTCATTCTTAGGTATCATTTGCACGAATGGGACTGGAACATAGTCAAAGTCAAAATCAAACATATATAAACATAACAAACTCAATTAAACATATACGAACAATACTCAAAAGTCTATTTTATTAATAATATGAACTTTACATAATCAAAGATATACAAAATACAGAACTAGGAACATTACATGCATCAACAAACTCCCCCTTGGACCTAGTTCCTATTTATCAACACCTTTCTTGAAATATTTATCTGAAATAGCCTTCCAATCAGATCCTGCATGAATTCCAAACACTATGCAAATCCGTATAACTCTCATGAATTGTAAAGCCTGCTCCATATCTTCAACTTCAAAGAAAATATGAAATCTGCACAAGGCCTTCACATCTTTATGTGACATATTCGTCAGCCACATGGGATCAAAGATACATGCAGTATCCCATGTGTTGTCTTTGCATTAAACAATCACCACCTCAGCAGTTCTCCCGTCATAGTACCACCATCTGAAACTGTCCAAAAAGTCTTGAGGCATCTTCCGTAAAGGATTCTTCTTCATGACTTTAGGAGGCAGCCACTTCAGGATAACTTTATGTCTTCGGATGTCTGCATCAATCTCCGGTAGATAGTATCTCTCCGGTTGCTGTGGCTTGAAGTTGGCCCATCTCTTCCGGTACTCAAACTGGATCTGTCTTGAAAACCAAGACGACATCCCTGAGTCTTCACTATATAGCATCTTCAGACGTGCGAGTTGATTTACCTCGAATCCGGGCAACGTCTTGAAGTCATGGGGATGCCTGAAGTACTGGATCCCTTTTTCCCTTTTGATCGCATAGCATTGTAAGTCGTGAAAGTATGCCCAATTCAGAATTTGACCTCCGGCTTTATTTCCTTTGGTCCTGTAAAATTTTGTGTATAGAGTTGGCATAGGAGGAGCACTATCTTTCTTCAACACTTGCCAATAAGCTGCCCATTCGTCTTCCCTCTTTTGAATGTCTTCTGCTAAAGACTCACTGCCACTGATCTTTTTGTCTATCTTTTGTTTCAGCTCCTCCTCAGAATGTAGACCGAATAAATCAATAAAAGTAGGCAGCTCCTCTTCAGCTGAAGTGTACTTTATGCTTTCTTCCTCTGTAATGTCTTCCAGAATCACCTCATCAATGTCATCGAATGCTTCTGGAGTAGGAATAGCAGAAGCAGGAATGGGAGGATCACTCAAAATCACCTCATGAGGATTTAAATTGAATAGTTCTGCAATATGCTCCTTTGTGAGGCAATGAATGATTTCGCCTTCTTCTTTATCATAACTGATAGAGTGTTGAATGATGCCCTGAGCGTCCAGTATCATCGTCAATTTTCGTCCAGGAGCCGTCTCACAGGCATCACTTCAATCTCTTCAGTGGCCTTCGGCTCATCATCTTGACTCTGAGTTTGTTTAGGAGCCTTGTCATGTTTAGTCATGGTTCTGACTTCGGTGGGTGGAGTTGGCTCTTCTGCACTGGAGGAACTCGCAGAGCCACTCCCAGCACCATCGTCATCATCACCAGAGTCATCATCATCTGTGGAATCATAATCCACCTTCTTCTCATCAGACTCTTCTTGTTCTTCTTCGTCTTCTTCTTCTTCTTCATCTTTGTCTGAATCATTGGAGACAGGCTCAGATCCCTCAATCCTAGGAGTAGCATCCTTAAGGCTTTCAACTTGCTCAAAAAGACGCAAGTTTTCAGCCTCAATAGCTAAGATTATATCATTGAATCCTGAGGCAGTCAAAGCCAACTGATTATGCTCATCGACAGACTTGAGCAATCTTTCCTCCAAATCAGCAGATCAGGCTCTTAAATCTGCTCGTTGATCAGCAGCCTGTAACAGTAGAGCATCTTACTCACTACCTTCTGTGTGAGCTGGGAAATAGTCAGGTCATGCTCGTGGTTCCTCTCCATCAGTCGAAGGACCAAACTGTTTAGTGTGCTGAGATGTTCAGAAACTGAAACAGTCGGTATATATGGATCATCACGTGTAGTGGAGGGACCAGAGGAAGCTGTAGTTAAAACAATTGTAGCAGCAACAGAGGAGGTCAGAGGGATAGTAGTAGCACGTGTAGGAATAGCCCTTGACCTAGTCAGTGAAGATGTCATGACTGTTGCAGCTAATATGGCAGTGGTTGCTGCAACAGACACCGACTCTGATCGTCTCTGTTGGACAAATAGTGTCCTTCTTCTTTTGGCAGGAGGGGACGAGGTAGACTGAACAATAGTAGCAGTGATAGCAGTAGTAGATGTGACAGTGGAAGTACGTGGAAGAGGAGAAAAATCAAATCCAGGAACAAAAAAGGATCCCGAATCTCTTCCCTATCAAGCTCTGTCTCATTGGGCCTCTTCCTTTTCTTCACCAGCCTTGATCTAACCATAATGTTCTCAAACTCATCATCAGTCTTATCCGAGTCTGAGCTGCCAGAACCCTCTTCATCATCATCCTCACCACCATCCTGATCTGATTCCTCAGAATCATCTCTCCCTTTAGCTGAGGTAGTACCATCCATCTCTAACTGAGTAGAGACGGTGGTTGTAGTAGTAGTCATAAAATCCAGATCAGGAAGAGCACCAACATCAACATCAGCAGCACTAGAACCATTGTCATACCCCGAGCCGGCGGGGTTGGATTGAAGTCCCCGTCGGGCGAAAGGTTCTCGGAGCGCGATATCATGAGTGATAATCGTGATGATCAGATTGTTTACATAGCATCAATGTCAAGAATAAATAAAGCACAATTAAACACTTAACTAGGATTACAAAGTTAAATTACAATAGCAAGTTTTAGTAATTTAACTAAGTAAACCTATCGTAAAATCAAATGTTTCTATCTTGTATCTGTACAAGATATCAAAAGTGATTCGTATCAATCAACCAAAATATGTGCTTTCCAAAAGTCTACTAGGTCCTCTGTCTGAGTATCCTAGCATGCAGTCCTGAAGTCTGAGCCTATTCATGTGCATTACATGAGAAAGCATGTAAGAAAATAAAGTCAACACAATGGTTGGTGAGTTCATGTAGTTTAATGTAAAAATAGTTTGAAAAATCGTTTGAATGACAACCTTAACCTCACCATTAACCACCTATACCATCTGTTTCAGTATGCTTATATATAGGGCATATGTAGGGTCGAACTTACCGTCCACCCAGCCACCGTCCCACCACATACCAAACCACATGATATATTGTTCCTGATGATAATTAAGTGTTTAATCCGACATCTTTGATTCCGTAACATTCGATTCATTGAATTCGATTACCCTGTAATTGTTTACCTTGATTCCCTGAATGACAACCTTAACCTCACTAACAACCACTTATGTTATCCAACCGAGTATGCTTATATACAGGGCATATGTAGGGTACAAGCCCCAGCCACCATCCCACCACATACCGGGCTGCTTAACATATTGTTGTTGATGATAATTAAACATTTCATTCCACTACCTTGATTCCATGACATATGATTCTTAGCATTCGATTACCCTGAAAATGTTTACTTTGATTTCCCAGAAATGACAACCTTATCCTCACTAACAACCACCTATGCTATCCAACCGAGTATGCTTATATACAGGGCATATGTAGGGGACAAGCCCCAGCCACCGTCCCACCACATAGCGGGCCGCTTAACATATTGTTGTTAATGATAATTAAGCGCTTCACTCCACCCTATTGATTTCCATGACTTATGAGTATTGAGTTTGAGAGGCACCGTTATGGACAGCTGAACACCCTAGGGAATTCAGCATCCATCCATAATGGTCCTAAATATGACTTGTGACGTGTTATGATAGAGAAACATTCAAGCTGACACGAAGTCAGCTAGAAGAACCCAAATCATTCTAGTCACTTGTCATAACCATGGATGAATCAAGAAGAACACTGAATGACTAGTAGGGCTTGACCAATGTCAAGACGCGGCGGCCAATCAGTCTGTCTTACATGATTCTGACAACGAAGAGCACTGATGACTAGTAGGGCTTGACCAATGTCAAGACGCGGCGGCCAACAGTCTGTTTTACGATGTGCTATAGCTTAAGCATACAAGTTTAACGCATTCACATAGTTTCACTAATGACTAATAGGGGTTGACACGCAGGTCAACACGCGGCGGTCATTCAGTCTGTAGTCTGAGCATTCCAAATGTATCAAGCATTCAAGTGTTCAATTGTTCCAAGCATATCAAATATTCACGTGTTTCAAGCATTCCAAGTATGTCAAGTATTCGCGTGTTTCAAGCATTCCAAGTATATCAAGTCTTTATAGTAAGTTAGAACATATGGTCTTTCTAAGTTTAAGTTCCAAGTTTACATAGAATTAGTTTTCATAAGCATTTCTAGTTTTAACATTAGTTTCCTTATGCATTTAAATGTTTCAAAAGCTTTAAGCAAGCAAGTATAGTGTAAATAGCATTAGCATTGAATCTGTAGCTTTAGTTCTAGCATATAGTCTAAGCATAGAGTTTATAGCATTGACCTGAATATCTATTTTGAGCATAAAGTTTATAAGTATCAAGCGTATAGTTTAAGAATCAAGTTTGTAGCGTAAGCATCGAGCATCTAGTTTTAAGTTTCTAGTTTAAGCACCAAGTATAAGTATAATGCACATAAATATAGCGTAAATATCATTAGCTATTTACCCTATAACCTTAGTCTTCAGTTTCCAAATAAGCGTTACAAGTTCAAGCAATAATAAAAGCATTATCAATAGTGTAAAAGCATTTAATAAACATTTCAATAATTGTTTAAAATGAATAACATGCTTCTCGGTGCCGAGTTAAAACAAATAAGTTTGAAAAAGGGACAAATGAACTCACCTTGTGTTTGTAGTGGTTGACTAAGTATAAACAAGAATACGCGCGCTCGTTGTTGCGTTTGATGGTGTATTCACGATCCTGTATTGATTTCACGTGGTTTGTAGCTTATAAGTATACGTTTGTAAGGATTCGTTGTGCAGTAAGTGTTAGTGTTAGCCGTAAAGTTGGCTAACACTGTGAGTCTTGATCCTTATTCGGCCCGACTTGCTAGGTGTAGTTTATGTTAATACTACGTCCATTCAATTTAGTTTAGCCTTTTTCCATCATGTTTCATCATTTGACTTGGTGTGCACCATATATTTTTGTGTATAATCTTGAACTCTCATAATTCATAACTATACAACTTATGTTCTAGTTTAAAGATTATGAATTCTCAAACTTATAAGAATTTGAAATAACTTTTTCTTAGTTGATAGATAATCAGGATATTATTCTTATAAAGCTTAATGTTTTAAGTGTTATAAATCTATTAAATTGTACTCCTAATCAAGTGGGCCGAATGTCAAAGGGCCTAAGATATGCGTGTGTGTGATCCAGCTATGAGGCCGAAAGGTCCCTATGTCCATAGCCGGGTGTTGGGCCAATCTAAGTGCATGGGCTAGACCAGTATCCCTTGGGCCTATTAATACACAGATGGTCCGAGTTCTCGATTTCTTGGGCCGGTTTTAATTGTGCGTGTGGGCCTAACTAAACTCATGGGTCAAACCATAGCTGTTGGGCCGTCGTAATCACTTGGGCCGAGAAGAAGTATGGGCCATGTGAGTTATTTTTTTTGGGTTTAATGAAGTTCTTAGGCCGAAAGAAATCATGTGGGCCAACCTATTGGGCCATGTGAACCATCGTGGGCTGAATTAAATGGAGTTGGACCGAAGAAAGGAGTCTTGTTCGAATCCCTTCCATGTCCAGCGAACCTTCCGATGGGTTTGGCTAGGTTCGGCCCTCTTGGTTCCACCCATGGGTTCGGCTGACAATATGGTTCGCTGGTGGGTTGGTGCTTAGTCGTAGTAAGGTTCGCATCCCATGGTTCTTCCTTGCATAAGGGTTTGGCTGATGTGCTAGGTTCGCCTAGGGAATGGTTCGTCACAGTGGTTCAATCATGCAGGTTCGTGACTCTTAGGTTTGGCTAGGTGATGGGTTCGTTGTCTGCATGGAGGTTCGCCGTGCATGGGTCCCAATTGGTTCGGCTGCCTCCAGATGGTTCGGCACTTTGGGTAAGGTTCGACTAGGGCATGCTACTGGTTTGCCGGTGGGTTTCATCAGCAAAGTTAGACCATGATTTGACGAACCCTAGGTTCGTTGGAGATGCTAGGTTCGCGAACATCCAAGGTTCGACTAAAGGGTTCGTTCCCCACGAACCTGAATGTGTTCATCTTCTTCATGCAGCTTCAACCCTCGATCTAACCCCTGTCATGCAGTTGCTACATCTATACAAGTCTTCGAAAGAATGGGGGTTCGAATCTAAAGCCCAACAACCGATTGTGTGTGGGTGTGTATCAAACAAACTAGAAAACCCTATTTTCACGAACATTAAAGCTTCCATACCTCAAAATCGGCTGGTTCAAACTCCAGATCGGTTGTACTTCTGTGTAGAGGATGGCGTGAGCTTCGTGTGGACACCAAGAACACGTGATTCCGCCAAGAAACGAGCGAGTTATCGCGATTAGAAGAATGGTTATTCTGGAGAGAGAAAGCTGCGGGTGAGAGTTTTTGAGAGAGAGAGAGAGTGGCTGAAAAATGAGAAGAAAGCCTCATTTTTGGCTTTAAATACCCCGAGGGTATTCGGGTTCGTTTCGGTTGCTCGGTTCTCGTTTCCGTTGCGTTTCCGGATCGTAACGCGCGTAATTACATAATTTAAATAAAATGGTTTTAATTTAAATTATTTTAAAGGTTGTAATTCCAAATAAATACTAAATATTTAATTTTCTTGAATTATTTGTCGTAATATATTATTTTACGTGTTTTGTTATTTTTTTCGCGTATTTTATGCTTTATGCGTTTTAATTAAAATAATTCCGTTTTAATTTATTTCTGATGAGTTTCAAAATTGTAAAACAGGAAATATTATATTTCCTTAACTTTATTAGTTCGTATCGTATTCGTTTTCGTTTCGTCAGAACGCGTCACTTACGCGCGCTTTCGCACAAAGCGCTAACTGTACGAACATGATTGTACGTTTCACTTTTTGATTTTGTTTTCTACTGTTCATTCATCATTTCAGATCGTTAAACTTTCAGACTTATTCGTACAGATCGTCACCTATACGAATAGTTCGTCCGTTTAGAATTCTAAAACAACAACTGTTATAGTTTTGTTCTATTTAACCTCACATACGTTTATACATAATAGTATTAAATCAAGCAAGTGTGTACCTGTTCATCGTTGTCTGATGTGTTTCTGACTGTTTAAACCATGAGGTTTAAATCAGGATTTCAGAAACATAGTATTATAGTTTGTGTTTAGCATCAAGTGTCACTAGTCTCTACCTAGTTTACATAGCTTGTGTTGGTCCAAAAGAACCAATGAGCGTGATCAGAAAAACCTTTAAGTCCCACAGGCACACAACAATTGAAGAAGAATACAACAGCTGAAGAGCAACTCATGTTACAAGATCTGAAGTTGATCACATCAGCTGAAGTGCTAGTCTTCAGATGTTGTGATGTTTTTACTCGTCAGTCGTTTTCTTTCAGTAGTTGTATTTAGTCAGTCTTTGTAAGAAGATGTCTTCAAACTTTGTAGACATCTTCAGTAGTTTCTTTTTATTCAGTTGTTGTAACAAGACTGTTTGATGTCGCTATCAAGTGACATCATCAGGCGTCACTACTTCTATATATGGTCAGTTGACATTGTGTAATTAAATATGAAGTTAGTAAATTGAATGATATTATTCCTTTTGCAGAAACTTCTCTCTCTATAACTGTGCTTTACTGTTTCATTGATATTCAAGTGTTCTTGCTAGTTCTTATGCTAATTCATCTCTGAATTCCGTTGCTATAACCTAATATTGGTCAAATGAGAACAACTGATCCTACAAATGGTATCAGAGCAGGTTAATCACTGATCGATTAAACAATTGATCTCTGAAACTGCTCATTTCAGTTCTCCTTTTGATCGAATTAGCTGATTAGTAAGAACTTGTTATAGTTAGAAGTTTTCTGATAACTTCTGTTGATTTGTTTTTCAACATAGATTTGTTTAAATCAATTTGTTGAGTTTGTGTTTAATTCATTTGAATTGAGTTGAACTTAATTGAATATGAGGTTATGACTACTCCAAACAATGATCCGCACAACACAGGCTCCGCAACCAAGCCTCCGATGCTGGTTCGGAGTGAGTACAACATTTGGCAACGTATAATGCTACATCACCTGTCGATCAATAGTGTAGGATGTTGGAAATCTGTGGTGCATGGTCCATACAAACCCATGATTAGTGATCCTGAAACTAAAACGATGATTCCGAAACCATCTGATATGTATTCAGATGAGGATATAAAATTATTTGAGATTGATGCAAAAGCTCATGGCATTCTGGCTATGGCCCTGCCTAATGAAATTTACTCAGGCTTGATGCATCACGATACTGCTCATGATCTCTGGGTTGCACTGAAAGAGCAATTCGGTGGAACCGATGAGGTCTTAGCAAATACTAGAGAAATCCTCGCTCAACAGTATGAGACATTTTCTCATAAAAAGGGTGAGTCACTGACTCAACAGTTTGAGCGGTTCTCATGCCTAATTTCTGAATTAAAAATGGTTAAGCAGGAGTATACCAATAGTCAGATGAACAACAGATTTCTTAGATCCTTGCCTGAGAGATGGAACACTTATACTATTGTTTTACGCTCTAATGCAAATCTATAGAATCTATCTCTCACCCAACTCCATGGGAAACTTTTAACTTTTGATAGAGAGGTAGAACAGAAGAGAAAGTTGTCTTCATCTGGCAAGCTCACTGATGACTTTATTCCTGGCAATACTGCCTTGATAGGTCAAGAGTCAGAGTATGCTGCGTCTGAGTGTTCTTATGATGAACATATTGATTTCTCTACTAATAATGCTGAACATGCTTTTGTGGGAGTTGATGGTAATGCAGGTACATATGGAGACAATTGGTGCTTTGTGATGGATGATTTGAAGGGAATTCCAGATGATGACCTGGAGGATATGGATATATTAAGTCAAATGGCAATGATTAACATTAGATCTCAAAAATTCTATAAAAGAACTGGAAGAAAATTCCCCGGATTAACTGGCAAAACCAAGGTTGGTTTTGACAAAGGGAAGTTGAGATGTCATAAATGTCACAAACTTGGACATTTTGCAAGAGAGTGCAAATCTACTGGATCTAGTTCTTCTGCACCCTTTGTGACCTTTCCTAGCAACAACACACAAAACAAAGGGCAACAATTTTCTAGATCTGGTCAACAACAGTTCTATCCAGCTCATTTTTATCACAAAGTCCCATGCCTTATCCATACCCCTGCTTCTATATGCCACAACCCACACAAACTCAAGCACTCACAACTCCACAATCTCCTGCTCTTCCTGAACCTAGCCAATCACAAACCAATCTACAGCCTCAACAACCACATCAGAGCTTCTTCACCCCAGGGGTAGCTGATTGGAGTAGTTTACCTGATGACTTATCTGATTTCAATGAACAGATGTTTTCTGGAGCTGGTCCACATGGTGGAGACAACCCATTCGGGAATCTTGCTTTGATGGCTATAGATTCAAATGAAACCTCATGTCCAACTTCTTCAAATTCACAGGTATCATCTGAATCAAAAGCTAAGTTGTGTTCAGAATCATGTATTTCAGCATTTGCTTCCATCAGAGAAATAAATGTTGAATTAATCAATGATAAATTTGAGTTAGAAAAGGCTGTGGCTAAAAATAAAACTGAATTTGAGAGAGTTTTAAATGAAAAAGAATCTGAAATTTATAAGCTCAAGTGTCAATTATCTAATGAAAAGGCTAGGGTGGAAGTCATGCTTGTAAAACATAATGATCTGAAACAAACACTTGAAGCAACCCAAGTAAATTGTGACAAATGGGTTGAGTCATGTAAGGGGTTTGAGATGTTGTTAAACAAACAATCAGCATCCAATGTTAAATTTGGTATTGAATACAATCACACTGCCCCCCAGCTGATTATACACCAAAAATTTATGAACGTAAGTCTGAACGGGACAGTGTATACCAATACGCCAAATCTTCAGAAATGTCTGATGCTGAAGATACATCTGAAGGTGAGTCAAGTGCATGCAAATCTGAATCTGAAATCATGGATATTGAAACATATTCTTATTCTGTTGGATGTTCAAATGTCCTTCAGGGTGAAACAAATGAGGATTTTGTTTTAAGTGAGATTAAACCAGATGAAAAAGTTTCTAATGAATTAAATTTAAAGCTGCTTGAGTCAGATGGGCATGGCACTGGAGAGATTGATGCACGGCATCTGATAAGCCAGTGTGTCTCATCAGAAGTTGTAGAAAAAGCTGAAGAAAAACCACAAATGCCTACAAAGACTGATGGTATACATGTTCTGAAAAAGAAGTCTTCAGATGTTGCTAAACCATCAGTAGTTGTAATACAATCTACAACTACTGAAGATCCAAAAGTACTGAAAAACAAAAATTCAGTATTTAAGTCTTCAGTACTTGTAGATACTCACAAGGAAAAACAAAAGAGAAAGCCTTGTGAAGTTTGTGGTTTGTTCAAACATACTTCTGAAGATTGCTGGTACAGACGAGGTTCAGAATTCAATAAAACAAAGAATAAAAACAAGAAATTAACAAAAATAAAAAATGAATGTAGTTCCAAATTCGTAAAAGAGTCTTCAGTAGTTTCAGAATCTGGAAAACCTTTGGAAGCTTCAAAATCCAAAGGAGTATATCAAAACAATCCAAAGACAGGTAAAAATGGTTTTTCAGATTCAAAGAAAAAGCACTTGAAATCTTCTTCATCACCCAAAGAAGCTAAGGTGATGAAGCACAGAAATCAAAAGTCAGGTAATGATGTTTCTGTGGAAATCAGAACCTTGAGTCACAACCAGAATCAACTGGTTATAATGGTGAAACAATTGCTAGGAAGAGCCAACCTAGCAGCTGCATTTGTTGCTTTATTTTAGAAGAAGAAACCAAGGTCAATAGTCAAGGTTAAATCTTCTGAAAAGCTTATTTCAAGTGTTGCTTCAAATGATACTGTCAGTCTTGTTCCTTCATGTGATAACAGACCCAAAACCAAAATGGTTTGGGTCCAAAAATCTAACTGAGTGTTTTATTGTATGCAGGGTCCTTCAGCATGTCAAAAGAGCATATGGTATGTTGATAGTGGAGGATCCATGCATATGACTGGGAGCAGATCTCTTCTTAATGACTACTTTGCAGGAAAGAAGGGATTTGTCTCATTTGGAAATGATGCTAAGGGTTACATCATAGGAAAAGGATATGTGTCTAATGGTAAGTTAAGGTTTGATGATGTGAACCATGTAGAGAATCTTAAGTATAACTTACTGAGTGTCAGTCAGATGTGTGATAAGGGCCACATTTCCCTTTTTACCAAGCAAGACTGCAGAATACTGTCCTCTGAAGTGTTGCCCCTGATTGGCAAAGTCTTGGATGAATATACTCTTCTTAAAGCTAACCGAGTGGGAAAGGTTTATGCTTTTGATTTGTCAAAGACAATTTCTGTTAAGGGTCATCCATGTCTATTCTCTAAGGCATCTCTCAAAGAATTTAATCTGTGGCATAGAAGGTTGGGTCATGTAAATCTCAATAACATGAACCAACTGGTGAAACATGGTTTGGTTCGAGGTCTTCCTGTGAAGAATTTTAGTTGTGAAGAAAAGTGTTCTGCTTGTTTGAAAGGGAAGCAACACAAGGTATCCTTTCCTCCAATTGAAGATCCAAAATCAACTGCTTGTCTTCAAATGTTACACATGGATCTGTTTGGACCAGTGAGGATCATGAGTTTGGCAAAGAAGAAGTATTGTTTAGTAATTGTTGATGATTACTCAAGGTTTGTCTGGACCTTCTTCTTGCATTCAAAAGATGAGGCTGCTAAGTCTATTATTCACTTTGTGTTGTATGTTGAGAAACAATATTCCATTCCTGTCAAGTGTGTAAGAAGTGATAATGGAACAGAGTTCAGAAATTCCATTCTGGATGTGTTCTATCTTTCAAAAGGAATCAAGAGGCAGTACAGTATACCTAGAACTCCTGAACAAAATGGAGTGGTTGAGAGGAAAAACAGGACTTTGATTGAAGCTGCCAGATCAATGCTTGCTGATTCTGGTTTGCCATTGACTTTCTGGGCAGAAGCTGTCCATACAGCTTGTTATGTGCAAAACAGGGTTTTGGTTAATCAAAGATTGTTGAAGACTCCTTACGAAGTGCTTCATCATTTGACTCCTTTGATTTCCTTCTTCAGAGCCTTTGGTTGTCCTTGTTATATCCTCAATACCAAAGATCAACTACAAAAATTTGATTCCAAAGTGGATGCAGGATATTTTGTTTGCTATTCGTCAACTTGCAAGGCTTATAGGGTGTTTAACTGCAGAACCAAAATGGTTGAAGAAACTCTTCATGTCAAATTCAATGAATTTCCAAGAGATCCTATCCCACAAAATCCTGTGGAGATGTTTGATTTGGATATACTGCAATTTATTTCATCTCAAAATCCAACTGAGTCTGCTATTATGGCAGATGATGCACCTGAAGCAGTTTCATCAACAGCTGCTAAGGGAAATCCACAAGGTAGTACAGATGATGATGATGATGTGAGTACTCATCTGTTCAGATTTAGTGATAATCTGCCAGTGTCTGCTAAACCTGATGTTCCTCCTGCTCCAGTGGTTCCTCCCACTACAAATGCTGATGAGATTCTGGATTCATCTACATCTTTTGAAATTCCTGCTGAATTGTTTCCTGAATCTTCATCAACATCTGCAGCCACTGAACCTCCTGCCAACACTTGCACTGACCTTATTCCCTATCAAGAACTGAAAGATCATCCTTTAGCTCAAGTTCTGGGTGACATTTCTGCTGGTGTTTCAACAAGGAGCCAACTGTCAAATTTCTGTCTCTATGCTCTCTTATCAGTCAGCAAGAGCCAAAGAACTATCATGTTGCACTCAGAGACAATGGCTGGGTGGAGGCTATGCAGTTGGAACTGTTGCAGTTCAAGAAACAGCAAGTCTGGGAGCTGGTTCCTTTGCCACAAGGTAAGTGTGCAATAGGCACTAAATGGGTGTTTAGGAATAAAACTGATGAAAATGGTCAAATAGTTAAGAACAAGGCCCATCTGGTTGTACAGGGGTTTTCTCAGGAAGAAGGTATTGATTATGATGAGACTTTTGCCCTGTAGCCAAACTGGAAGCAATTAGATTGTTTTTAGCATATGATGCCTTACACAAATTAAAAGTTTTTCAAATGGATGTCAAAAGTGCTTTCCTATATGGTAAAATAAACGAGGAAGTGTATGTGTGTCAACCACCTGGTTTTGAGGACAATAATCATCCTGATTGGGTGTACAAGCTTGATAAAGCTCTTTATGGGTTGAAACAAGCACCTAGAGCCTGGTATGACACTCTATCCACTTTTCTCCTTCAAAATAACTTCACTAGAGGCTCCATAGATAAAACTTTGTTCATAAAGAAAGTAGGACAGCATAAGCTCCTTGTTCAGATTTATGTGGATGACATAATTTTTGCTTCCTATGATCCAAAGTTGTGTGATGCTTTTACTGAGCTAATGACAAAGAATTTTGAAATGAGTGCCATGGGGGAATTACAGTTCTTTTTGGGTCTTCAAATCAAACAAAGTCCTGATGGCATTTTCATTCACCAGTCAAAATATACAAAAGATTTGTTAAAGAAATTTGATCTGCAAAACTGTAAACCCTGCTCTAACCCCATGAGCAGCACCACACAACTGGATGCAGACTTGAAATGTAAATCAGTTGATGAAACACTTTATAGATGTATGATTGGTTCATTGATGTATTGTCACACCCCCAATTTCCCACTCGTGGTGTCAGTCCACGTGGGTGTGACGTGTCCAGAATCACAGCTCAAGGTCATATAGAACACTTCTATATGCGTTTACAAATCCAAAGTTTGACACATACACTCATAAAATAGTTTGCAGTGGAATAAAAGTTATCAAATCATATTTGTAACATCAGTGCCGGAACCGCCACCGGAACAGTGATCTCTACAGTACATGAACAGTAAAACAGGTATGAATCATACACATTTCAGTAATTTCATATTCATATCATTTATCATTATCATGGTGAGTTGTCATAGAACAGTTCAGACACATTTAACAGGAACACAGTTCAGAACAATGGTTCTTGAGTCGGATAATTATCTGGCAACATAGAACCATTTTGTGATTTTTGGTTTAGGAATTATTATGTATAAACGTATGTGAGGTTTTACAGAACAAAACACACGAATATTGTTTTGTGAATGCTAAATTGACGGGTTATTCGTATAGGTGACGATCTGTATGAATATATCTGAAAGTTTAACGTTCTGAATGATATTCTATAATTAGAAAACAAGATTGAAAAGTATAGTTATCGTCGTGTTCGTACGGGTGACGATTCGAACGAATACGCGCGACGACTGTACATTTCGATTTGAACAGTTAATTTTGTTTTAAATTGCTAATAAATAAGAAGATATTAGTTAATTTATTAGGAATCACAACCTAGAATAATTAAATGATTTCTAATTTTATAATCTTGTCGTTCCGTTGCGAGAACTACGCGAAACGACGCTCCACGCGAAACCAAACGAGATCGAACGACCGGGTATTGTCCCCACATTAAATGGGAACAATAAATGCCACAACCACCACCATTTACCCTCTTCTCTCTCTCAACTCGTTTTTCCCCTTCTCTCTCTACTTTTTCACAAGAAAACCATCTTCTTTCTAAGTTTTGGAGGCTTAAATCTTGTTGGATTCAAGTGTTCTAGGCGTCAAGACGTTCCTCTCATCGTGTAGATTTCAGAATTACAAGTATTTCAAGTTTCCATCCACGAAATCTAAGGTAAAAGATCCTTTAAGTTTCGGTTTTAGGGTATGGCACGAACCCACCTAGTAATTTTGTTCTAACCAGTTTTTAGCACTTGATAATCTTGAGATAAACCATGTTTAACACTTAGGAGGTTCTAGAAAACTTGTTAGTAACGGTTGGAGATTTCAATATGGAAGAGATGATGCAGGTTCGCGGGTGAAAACAGTTGGCCGAACCCTGAAAATTCTCGGTCGAACCCTGGTGAACCTAGCCGAACCTTTTCTTGATCACCGAACCTTCAATGGATGGAGATGAGCCTGCAACGAACCCTGCAAGTTCTGGCACATGAACCCTGCAAGTTCTGGCACACGACCCCTGCACCACCTAACCACCGAACCCTGGCTATGCAAAGTGTAGAACCCACGAACCTCGGACATCACCTAGGAGATTCACGAACCTTTATGAGGAGAACCCAGTGACGTGCGAATCTATAACCAAAAAGAGGTGAACCTAGACTTGACTTTATGATTAACGAACCTTAGACCAAACGCATGCATGTGGCCGAACCCTTAGGGTTTGCTGGAAATGATGCATGGTCCGAACCTTCTTGCCCCTCCCTTAGCCGAACCTTGAGGGTTCGTGGGATTCCAAGTGTTAGCCGAACCCTACCTAGAACTCATAGGTTCGCTGGTAAGGGACTCGTGGGATTCGGTTCTTGACAAAATAGAAGGACATAAGGAGCATGCATGCATAAAATATACCATGTGGGTGCATGAGAATAATATTGAATATCAAATCTTGTGTAAAACTTGTGATATTATGAATTAGAGCACAAAGGACTAATAACAAAGGGTTAAAGATTTAGTGATGAGTTAGGTTATTAACATTTGCATTATGGAATGTTTATAAATGATACTTCACTTAGATGTGTAATTATCTACATGAGATCATTTAAGGACTCAATTCTTGATCAAATATGAAGCAATGATATTCAATTGAAACCAAAGTTTATTATTGGGCCTAAGTTGGCCCAATAGGGCTTAATTAAGCCCAACATACATTAAGGGTTACTTAAACTCTAGTAATGAAATTTAATAAGAGAAACATATTTATAACTTGTTATATTTTATTAAATGATCTTGACTTAATAATTGAATTAAAATAAGGTTAATTGTAATGTTTTGATTTAAATACTTATTGTGATATAATTGTTTGGGAACTTGATGAAAAATAGACAATTTCATTGTCTGGATTTTAAACAGAAAACAAAGGAAACTCTGCCGAAATTTTCTAAAATATAAAAATAAGTTATTATAACTAACCATGGGATTGGGATCATAAAAAGGGTAACTATGTTAGATTAGATCATTCAGATCAAATCTTAGAATTACACTAGTAATAGGACACTTAGTTGCACACACCCAAAGACCAAACCTTAGACACGACGACTGTTACGTGTACTTATTATATCCGAATTCTATTAAAATAACTCAGGAACTGAAGAAACCTAGCTTACATACAGGAGCGCGCATTTTGTGTTAGATCAAATTACATAGCAGCACAGGTGAGTTCATTGCCCCTTTTCTAACATTTTTGTTTCAAAACGCGGGGCTGAGAAGCATGCGTAAACTGTTATTTAAATTGTTTACTTAAATGCTTTTAAATTTATATGTTTTACATATATATAAATGTTATCCTAGACCATGTCTAGGAAGATTTTATGCAGGTTTACCAATGATTTTACTTATATATTAAGTGAATAATCGAGTTAAACTAAACTTTTCAATAAGTCAAAACATTTCAAAGGAATCAAATCAAACATTTTGACAAAACAAGTGGGTGAATTCAAGGGATCAAATCAAACATTTTGACAAAACAAGTGGGTGAATTCAAGGGATCAAATCAAACATTTTGACAAAACAAGTGGGTGAATTCAAGGGATCAAATCAAACATTTTAACAAAACAAGTGTGGGACATCAAGACATCAACAAAACAATCTTTGCAAAGACAACATTCAATGTTCTACAAACCAAGTGTTTGTTGAACAATTAATCAAGTGTACAACCGATCAATGAATCTGGTATTCTATGATCAACACATCAAGTACATCTTGTGACAGAATCAGACGATCATTAAATCATTTTAAGGGATAGTATGGGAAATATCAGAGATAACATATGCCAACACATTGAATCCAGAAATCCTATATTTCAAGAAGTCCTAGCTAGACTGATTGACTTGTAGGTCTTATGTTTGATGATATTTACAGAATTCCCTAACTACTAAGTACCTAGATTGACAGACTAGTCTACTCGAGTATGACCAAAGGCCCCAATCATAAGGACTTGGATTTTATTAAATGTTTATTTACTTGTTTAATTAAGCATTTATAACTGTTTATACAATTGTGTGGTTGATCATATTGTGTGATGAACTTGTGAAATCAACATGGATTTCAAATGATTGTAATGACAGGGACAACAAACAGAAGAACTTATGGGATTGTGTTAAGGGTAAAAATGCTTAATTGTCATTAACAGCAGTGTCATATGCATATTAGTATGTGGTGGGATGTTGGCTAGGGCTTGTCCCTTACATATGCCCTATATATAAGCATACCGATGTGGATATTACATGTGGTGTTAATGAGGTTAGGGTCTTTACCAAAGGAGGTTTTCAAATCATGTTCAAATCAGTTTCAAATCATTTTCAAATACTAAACTACATGAACTCACCAACCATGTGTTGACTTTTATTTTTGCTTGACTTCTCAGGTGACGAACAGGTCAGTTAAGAAGTTATTTCTTTTGGACTAGGACTTCAGATAGAAGACTTAGTATTTTGGACCTGCATACTTTTGAAGACATCATCATACAATTTATTTTGTATATCTTGCGTAAATACAAGATAGTTATTTTATGATGTTTACAATAGATTTACATTGTTAAATTATAAACAATACTGATGTAATTTAACTTTGTAATTCTATTCTAATTAGCATTTCTCATTTATATCATGTGCAATGTAAACAATCTGATCACTTTCGATTATCATTCACGATATCGCGCCCCGGGAACCTTCCGCCCGACGGGGAAACCCGATCCTACCCCGCCGGCTCGGGGTGTGACAGATTGGTATCAGAGCCATGGTTATAGAGAAATATAGGTCACTTATTTAAATGGTTTGGCCTAGACTATAACCTAGGGACCCTGCATGTAGAGAACGTAGGACTTAAGACTTATTTGCATATTGTCTTTTGTATTCGATCATTGCCCTAACCGATGACTTTATTGGTTATGATCAGAATGCCTCCACGAAGACAACCTCCTTTGATACAGCTACCACCACAAGACTTGGCTCCACATTCCTCCACACCGTCTCCGAATGACTCTCCACCACCACCTCCTCCGCCTCCTCCTCCCCCTCCTCCATTGATTACTCAAGCATCTGGTTCGGGCACAGCACCGACCATGGATCCTGCTACTATCGCTCTAATGACGTTATTGAGTAGCCAGATGACAAATCAAATGAAAGAAGCAATACCGGAGATGTTTCTTCGTCTTCGTAATGAGATCCTCAACACTGGCAACACATCAGGAGAAGCTAGTGGAAATACTGGAGATTCATCTCATTACTCCTACAAGTCCTTTGTAGGATGTAAACCACCCAGCTTTAGTGGGTCTGAAGGCGCCGTTGGATTAATTCAATGGATTGAGAAGATTGAGGCAACATTGGATCTTTGCAGCTGCCCCGAACACCACAAGGTCCGTTACTCAGCGGGAACATTCAACAAACGGGCTCTGACCTGGTGGAATGGTCAGATCAACGCCCGGGGAAGAGTGGAAGCTATGGCAATGTCATTGGAAGACTTCAAGGCACTGCTGCGAACAGAATTTTGTCCCAAGAATGAGCTGCAGAAGTTGGAGGTTGAACTATCTAATCATGTGATGAAAGGGGCTGATCACATGGGGTATACAACTCGTTACCACGAGTTAGTTGCTTTGGTACCGGATATGGTACCAACTCTGGAGAAAAGGATAGACAGATATGTGGGTGGACTTCCCGCCTGCATTCAGGGCATGGTTGTTTCAGCCAACCCTACTACTGTTGAATCTGCAGTGAGACTGTCTGGGAAACTCACTGACCTCATGGTAGCCTCTGGAGTTCTAAAGAAAGGGGCTGAACCCAGCAAGAACAAGGCTGAGTCTTCCAAGAAACCCTCCCATCATCAGAAGAAGAAACAGAAGACCATCAAGAACTACGCGGTGGCCACACCTCTGCAACAAATAGCAGCAACGCCACAAAACCCCAACCGCAAACCCTACACTGGCACATATCCTCTGTGTGCCAAGTGTCAGTATCATCACCCTACTGACACTCCCTGCAAGAATTGCACGGGATGTGGAAGAAAGGGCCATTGGGTCCAGTACTGCCGGATGACACCTAATCAAGCAGTCAACAATGCTGCTTTGGCTCTCCCTCCACCAGCAAATCAGAACAATGGTGGATGCTATAATTGTGGCGGACAAGGCCACTTTGCGAAGAACTGCCCGAAGAAGGCACAACCAGCAGTTCAAGCACCACGTGGACGAGCTTTCGCTATCGGAGCACCAGCTGCACGCCAGGACCCAAATGTGGTCACTGGTACGTTTCTCTTACATGACTTTTATGCATCTGTCTTATTTGATACTGGTGCGGATCAGAGTTTTATCTCTACCGATTTTGCATGCCAACTAGATTCAGTAGAGGAACAGTTAGACTCCCCTTACAATATAGAAGTAGCTAACGGGAAACAGATTACAGTTAGTACAGTTTATAGAAATTGCCCATTGACACTTAATGGTCATACGTTCACCATCGATTTGATACCAATGGTGTTGGGTAGTTTCGACATCATTATTGGAATGGATTGGCTTTCATTTAACCGAGTGGAAGTCATCTGTTCTGAAAAGCTGCTTCGAATTCCATTGCCGAGTGATCGTGTATTGGAAGTAAAAGGGGATCAAGCAAAACGAAGTGTCAAAATAATCTCTTGCATAAAGGCGCGTAAGTGTCTACAGAAGCAGTGCGTGGCGTTCTTGGCTCATGTGGTGGAAAAGGGAAAAGAGAAGAAAGAGATTCAAGATGTACCGGTAGTGAAAGAATATCCTGAAGTGTTTCCTGAAGACTTACCAGGTTTGCCACCTGTGCGACCGGTAGAGTTTCGTATTGACTTAATTCCTGGAGCAACCCCGGTTGCTAAATCTCCCTACAGGTTAGCACCTTCAGAGATGCAGGAATTGTCTAATCAGTTACAGGAGTTACTTGATAAGGGTTTCATCAGACCGAGCTACTCACCTTGGGGAGCTCCGGTCTTGTTCGTGAAGAAGAAAGACGGATCGTTCAGAATGTGTATAGATTACCGTGAACTGAACAAACTAACCATCAAGAATCTGTATCCATTACCGAGGAATGATGATTTGTTTGATCAACTGCAAGGAGCTCAATACTTCTCAAAGATTGACTTGCGGTCTGGATATCATCAGCTGAGAGTTCAAGATGAAGACATACCGAAAACGGCCTTCCGAACAAGGTATGGGCATTATGAATTTATGGTGATGCCTTTCGGATTGACAAATGCACCAGCGGTTTTCATGGATCTCATGAACCGAGTGTGCAAGCCGTACTTGGATCAGTTTGTCATTGTTTTCATTGATGACATACTGATCTATTCCAAGACCAAAACAGAACATGAGCAACACCTCAGAAAGATCTTGGAGCTGTTGAAAGAAGAGAAACTCTATGCCAAATTCTCCAAATGCGAATTCTGGCTAAGAGAAGTTCAATTCCTGGGTCATGTGGTCAACAGCGAGGGAATTCATGGAGACCCTGCCAAGATCGAAGCCATAAAGAATTGGGACACTCCAAAGACACCGACGGAAATACGGTCTTTTCTGGGATTGGCGGGTTATTATAGAAGGTTTATCTCAAAATTTTCTAAAATAGCTTTGCCTCTCACTAAGCTAACTCAGAAAAGTGAACCGTTTGTCTGGAAGCAGAAACAAGAGGATGCTTTTCAGACCTTGAAACAGAAACTATGTGATGCTCCAATCCTATCTCTCCCAGAAGGCTGTGATGATTTTGTTGTATACTGTGATGCTTCCCATCAGGGACTCGGTTGTGTGTTAATGCAACGGGATAAAGTTATAGCCTATGCATCAAGACAGTTAAAGATTCATGAGAAGAATTACACTACTCATGATCTTGAACTGGGAGCAGTAATCTTCGCCTTGAAGATTTGGAGACATTACTTATATGGCACCAAGTGTACCATCTTCACTGACCACAAAAGTCTGCAGCACATCTTTGATCAGAAGGAGCTCAACATGCGACAACGCCGTTGGGTTGAACTTCTGAATGATTATGATTGTGTGATCAAATACCATCCGGGAAAGGCGAACGTTGTAGCCGATGCCTTGAGCCGGAAGGAACGGGTCAAACCCCTACGTGTTAGAGCAATGGGGATAACCGTGCAGACCAGTTTAAGTGACAAGATTGTTCAAGCACAGCAAGAAGCACTTGACCGAGGTAATCTGAAGAGGGAACTTGATTGCGGAGCAGAGAAACAGTTTGACACGAAGCCTGATGGTATGATCTACTACAAGGAACGTATATGGATCCCTGCGGTAGATGAATTGAGAAAACTTATCTTCGATGAAGCACACAAGACTAAATACTCTGTTCATCCAGGCGCTGATAAGATGTACCAAGACTTGCGTGGATTTTATTGGTGGCCGGGAATGAAGAAAGACATAGCCGAGTATGTCGGACAATGTCTTACGTGTGCGAAAGTAAAGGCGGAACACCAGAGACCGTCTGGTCTATTGGAACAGCCTGAGATTCTGCTCTGGAAGTGGGAACAAATAGCTATGGATTTCATTACCAAGCTACCCCGCACTTCCAGCGGTCATGATACAATTTGGGTGATCATTGATCGTTTAACCAAATCTGCTCATTTCTTGCCCATGCGTGAGAACTTTACCATGGATAAACTGGCAAGATTATACATCAACGAGATAGTGGTACGCCACGGCGTGCCATTGTCTATTATTTCTGATCGAGACAGCAGATTCACATCAAGGTTCTGGCAATCATTACAGAAATCTCTAGGGACACAGTTGAATCTGAGTACAGCTTACCACCCACAAACGGATGGCCAAAGCGAACGTACTATTCAAACCCTAGAGGACATGATGAGAACTTGTGTTCTAGACTTCGGTGGGAATTGGGATTCCCATTTTCCACTGATTGAGTTCTCCTACAATAACAGTTATCACAGCAGTATCGGATGTGCACCGTTCGAGGCTCTTTATGGCCGGAAATGTCGATCACCGATCTGTTGGACTGAAATTGGAGACAACCGAATAACGGGGCCAAAATTAATTCAAGAAACCACTGACAAGATAGCTCAGATTCAAAGAAGACTACAAGCGACAAGGAGCAGACAAAAGAGCTACGCCGACAAACGGCGTAAGCCGTTGGAATTCCAAGTGGGAGATCGTGTAATGTTAAGGGTATCCCCATGGAAAGGCGTGGTACGCTTTGGAAAGAAAGGCAAATTAGCACCATGATACGTGGGACCGTTCGAGATCATCGAACGTATAGGTCCTGTAGCTTATCGACTGAGATTACCAGATGAACTCAGTGATGTGCATGACGTGTTTCACGTCTCAAACCTAAAGAAATGCCTTGCTGACGAGTCTCTTGTCATTCCAATCGAAGAGATTCAAGTCGATGAACAGTTGCATTTCATTGAGGAACCTTTAGAGATTATGGATCGCAAGGTTAAACAACTGAGGCGAAGCCGCATTCCTATTGTAAAGGTTCGATGGAATTCAAGACGCGGGCCCGGATTCACTTGGGAACGTGAGGATCACATGAAGTTAAAGTATCCTCAACTGTTTGAAGAGGAAGCTGTACCCGATAACAACACTTAAATTTCGGGATGAAATTTCTCTAACAAGGGGAGACTGTAACATCAGTGCCGGAACCGCCACCGGAACAGTGATCTCTACAGTACATGAACAGTAAAACAGGTATGAATCATACACATTTCAGTAATTTCATATTCATATCATTTATCATTATCATGGTGAGTTGTCATAGAACAGTTCAGACACATTTAACAGGAACACAGTTCAGAACAATGGTTCTTGAGTCGGATAATTATCTGGCAACATAGAACCATTTTGTGATTTTTGGTTTAGGAATTATTATGTATAAACGTATGTGAGGTTTTACAGAACAAAACACACGAATATTGTTTTGTGAATGCTAAATTGACGGGGTATTCGTATAGGTGACGATCTGTACGAATATATCTGAAAGTTTAACGTTCTGAATGATATTCTATAACTAGAAAACAAGATTGAAAAGTATAGTTATCGTCGTGTTCGTACGGGTGACGATTCGAACGAATACGCGCGACGACTGTACATTTCGATTTGAACAGTTAATTTTGTTTTAAATTGCTAATAAATAAGAAGATATTAGTTAATTTATTAGGAATCACAACCTAGAATAATTAAATGATTTCTAATTTTATAATCTTGTCGTTCCGTTGCGAGAACTACGCGAAACGACGCTCCACGCGAAACCAAACGAGATCGAACGACCGGGTATTGTCCCCACATTAAATGGGAACAATAAATGCCACAACCACCACCATTTACCCTCTTCTCTCTCTCAACTCGTTTTTCCCCTTCTCTTTCTACTTTTTCACAAGAAAACCATCTTCTTTCTAAGTTTTGGAGGCTTAAATCTTGTTGGATTCAAGTGTTCTAGGCGTCAAGACGTTCCTCTCATCGTGTAGATTTCAGAAGTACAAGTATTTCAAGTTTCCATCCACGAAATCTAAGGTAAAAGATCCTTTAAGTTTCGGTTTTAGGGTATGGCACGAACCCACCTAGTAATTTTGTTCTAACCAGTTTTTAGCACTTGATAATCCTGAGATAAACCATGTTTAACACTTAGGAGGTTCTAGAAAACTTGTTAGTAACGGTTGGAGATTTCAATATGGAAGAGATGATGCAGGTTCGCGGGTGAAAACAGTTGGCCGAACCCTGAAAATTCTCGGTCGAACCCTGGTGAACCTAGCCGAACCTTTTCTTGATCACCGAACCTTCAATGGATGGAGATGAGCCTGCAACGAACCCTGCAAGTTCTGGCACACGAACCCTGCAAGTTCTGGCACACAAACCCTGCAAGTTCTGGCACACGAACCCTGCACCACCTAACCACCGAACCCTGGCTATGCAAAGTGTAGAACCCACGAACCTCGGACATCACCTAGGAGATTCACGAACCTTTATGAGGAGAACCCAGTGACATGCGAATCTATAACCAAAAAGAGGTGAACCTAGACTTGACTTTATGATTAACGAACCTTAGACCAAACGCATGCATGTGGCCGAACCCTTAGGGTTTGCTGAAAATGATGCATTGTCCGAACCTTCTTGCCCCTCCCTTAGCCGAACCTTGAGGGTTCGTGGGATTCCAAGTGTTAGCCGAACCCTACCTAGAACTCATAGGTTCGCTGGTAAGGGACTCGTGGGATTCGGTTCTTGACAAAATAGAAGGACATAAGGAGCATGCATGCATAAAATATACCATGTGGGTGCATGAGAATAATATTGAATATCAAATCTTGTGTAAAACTTGTGATATTATGAATTAGAGCACAAAGGACTAATAACAAAGGGTTAAAGATTTAGTGATGAGTTAGGTTATTAACATTTGCATTATGGAATGTTTATAAATGATACTTCACTTAGATGTGTAATTATCTACATGAGATCATTTAAGGACTCAATTCTTGATCAAATATGAAGCAATGATATTCAATTGAAACCAAAGTTTATTATTGGGCCTAAGTGGGCCCAATAGGGCTTAATTAAGCCCAACATACATTAAGGGTTACTTAAACTCTAGTAATGAAATTTAATAAGAGAAACATATTTATAACTTGTTATATTTTATTAAATGATCTTGACTTAATAATTGAATTAAAATAAGGTTAATTGTAATGTTTTGATTTAAATACTTATTGTGATATAATTGTTTGGGAACTTGTTGAAAAATAGACAATTTCATTGTCTGGATTTTAAACAGAAAACAAAGGAAACTCTGCCGAAATTTTCTAAAATATAAAAATAAGTTATTATAACTAACCATGGGATTGGGATCATAAAAAGGGTAACTAAGTTAGATTAGATCATTCAGATTAAATCTTAGAATTACACTAGTAATAGGACACTTAGTTGCACACACCCAAAGACCAAACCTTAGACACGACGACTGTTACGTGTACTTATTATATCCGAATTCTATTAAAATAACTCAGGAACTGAAGAAACCTAGCTTACATACAGGAGCGCGCATTTTGTGTTAGATCAAATTACATAGCAGCACAGGTGAGTTCATTGCCCCTTTTCTAACATTTTTGTTTCAAAACGCGGGGCTGAGAAGCATGCGTAAACTGTTATTTAAATTGTTTACTTAAATGCTTTTAAATTTATATGTTTTACATATATATAAATGTTATCCTAGACCATGTCTAGGAAGATTTTATGCAGGTTTACCAATGATTTTACTTATATATTAAGTGAATAATCGAGTTAAACTAAACTTTTCAATAAGTCAAAACATTTCAAAGGAATCAAATCAAACATTTTGACAAAACAAGTGGGTGAATTCAAGGGATCAAATCAAACATTTTGACAAAACAAGTGGGTGAATTCAAGGGATCAAATCAAACATTTTGACAAAACAAGTGGGTGCATTCAAGGGATCAAATCAAACATTTTAACAAAACAAGTGTGGGACATCAAGACATCAACAAAACAATATTTGCAAAGACAACATTCAATGTTCTACAAACCAAGTGTTTGTTGAACAATTAATCAAGTGTACAACCGATCAATGAATCTGGTATTCTATGATCAACACATCAAGTACATCTTGTGACAGAATCAGACGATCATTAAATCATTTTAAGGGATAGTATGGGAAATATCAGAGATAACATATGCCAACACATTGAATCCAGAAATCCTATATTTCAAGAAGTCCTAGCTAGACTGATTGACTTGTAGGTCTTATGTTTGATGATATTTACAGAATTCCCTAACTACTAAGTACCTAGATTGACAGACTAGTCTACTCGAGTATGACCAAAGGCCCCAATCATAAGGACTTGGATTTTATTAAATGTTTATTTACTTGTTTAATTAAGCATTTATAACTGTTTATACAATTGTGTGGTTGATCATATTGTGTGATGAACTTGTGAAATCAACATGGATTTCAAATGATTGTAATGACAGGGACAACAAACAGAAGAACTTATGGGATTGTGTTAAGGGTAAAAATGCTTAATTGTCATTAACAGCAGTGTCATATGCATATTAGTATGTGGTGGGATGTTGGCTAGGGCTTGTCCCTTACATATGCCCTATATATAAGCATACCGATGTGGATATTACATGTGGTGTTAATGAGGTTAGGGTCTTTACCAAAGGAGGTTTTCAAATCATTTTCAAATCAGTTTCAAATCATTTTCAAATACTAAACTACATGAACTCACCAACCATGTGTTGACTTTTATTTTTGCTTGACTTCTCAGGTGACGAACATGTCACTTAAGAAGTTATTTCTTTTGGACTAGGACTTCAGATAGAAGACTTAGTATTTTGGACCTGCATACTTTTGAAGACATCATCATACAATTTATTTTGTATATCTTGCGTAAATACAAGATAGTTATTTTATGATGTTTACAATAGATTTACATTGTTAAATTATAAACAATACTGATGTAATTTAACTTTGTAATTCTATTCTAATTAGCATTTCTCATTTATATCATGTGCAATGTAAACAATCTGATCACTTTCGATTATCATTCACGATATCGCGCCCCGGGAACCTTCCGCCCGACGGGGAAACCCGATCCTACCCCGCCGGCTCGGGGTGTGACAGATTGGTATCAGAGCCATGGTTATAGAGAAATATAGGTCACTTATTTAAATGGTTTGGCCTAGACTATAACCTAGGGACCCTGCATGTAGAGAACGTAGGACTTAAGACTTATTTGCATATTGTCTTCTGTATTCGATCATTGCCCTAACCGATGACTTTATTGGTTATGATCAGAATGCCTCCACGAAGACAACCTCCTTTGATACAGCTACCACCACAAGACTTGGCTCCACATTCCTCCACACCGTCTTCGAATGACTCTCCACCACCACCTCCTCCGCCTCCTCCTCCCCCTCCTCCATTGATTACTCAAGCATCTGGTTCGGGCACAGCACCGACCATGGATCCTGCTACTATCGCTCTAATGACGTTACTGAGTAGCCAGATGACAAATCAAATGAAAGAAGCAATACCGGAGATGTTTCTTCGTCTTCGTAATGAGATCCTCAACACTGGCAACACATCAGGAGAAGCTAGTGGAAATACTGGAGATTCATCTCATTACTCCTACAAGTCCTTTGTAGGATGTAAACCACCCAGCTTTAGTGGGTCTGAAGGCGCCGTTGGATTAATCCAATGGATTGAGAAGATTGAGGCAACATTGGATCTTTGCAGCTGCCCCGAACACCACAAGGTCCGTTACTCAGCGGGAACATTCAACAAACGGGCTCTGACCTGGTGGAATGGTCAGATCAACGCCCGGGGAAGAGAGGAAGCTATGGCAATGTCATGGGAAGACTTCAAGGCACTGCTGCGAACAGAATTTTGTCCCAAGAATGAGCTGCAGAAGTTGGAGGTTGAACTATCTAATCATGTGATGAAAGGGGCTGATCACATGGGGTATACAACTCGTTACCACGAGTTAGTTGCTTTGGTACCGGATATGGTACCAACTCTGGAGAAAAGGATAGACAGATATGTGGGTGGACTTCCCGCCTGCATTCAGGGCATGGTTTTTTCAGCCAACCCTACTACTGTTGAATCTGCAGTGAGACTGTCTGGGAAACTCACTGACCTCATGGTAGCCTCTGGAGTTCTAAAGAAAGGGGCTGAACCCAGCAAGAACAAGGCTGAGTCTTCCAAGAAACCCTCCCATCATCAGAAGAAGAAACAGAAGACCATCAAGAACTACGCGGTGGCCACACCTCTGCAACAAATAGCAGCAACACAAAACCCCAACCGCAAACCCTACACTGGCACATATCCTCTGTGTGCCAAGTGTAGTATCATCACCCTACTTACACTCCCTGCAAGCATTGCACGGGATGTGGAAGAAAGGGCCATTGGGTCCAGTACTGCCGGATGACACCTAATCAAGCAGTCAACAATGCTGCTTTGGCTCTCCCTCCACCAGCAAATCAGAACAATGGTGGATGCTATAATTGTGGCGGACAAGGCCACTTTGCGAAGAACTGCCCGAAGAAGGCACAACCAGCAGTTCAAGCACCACGTGGACGAGCTTTCGCTATCGGAGCACCAGCTGCACGCCAGGACCCAAATGTGGTCACTGGTACGTTTCTCTTACATGACTTTTATGCATCTGTCTTATTTGATACTGGTGCGGATCAGAGTTTTATCTCTACCGATTTTGCATGCCAACTAGATTCAGTAGAGGAACAGTTAGACTCCCCTTACAATATAGAAGTAGCTAACGGGAAACAGATTACAGTTAGTACAGTTTATAGAAATTGCCCATTGACACTTAATGGTCATACGTTCACCATCGATTTGATACCAATGGTGTTGGGTAGTTTCGACATCATTATTGGAATGGATTGGCTTTCATTTAACCGAGTGGAAGTCATCTGTTCTGAAAAGCTGCTTCGAATTCCATTGCCGAGTGATCGTGTATTGGAAGTAAAAGGGGATCAAGCAAAACGAAGTGTCAAAATAATCTCTTGCATAAAGGCGCGTAAGTGTCTACAGAAGCAGTGCGTGGCGTTCTTGGCTCATGTGGTGGAAAAGGGAAAAGAGAAGAAAGAGATTCAAGATGTACCGGTAGTGAAAGAATATCCTGAAGTGTTTCCTGAAGACTTACCAGGTTTGCCACCTGTGCGACCGGTAGAGTTTCGTATTGACTTAATTCCTGGAGCAACCCCGGTTGCTAAATCTCCCTACAGGTTAGCACCTTCAGAGATGCAGGAATTGTCTAATCAGTTACAGGAGTTACTTGATAAGGGTTTCATCAGACCGAGCTACTCACCTTGGGGAGCTCCGGTCTTGTTCGTGAAGAACAAAGACGGATCGTTCAGAATGTGTATAGATTACCGTGAACTGAACAAACTAACCATCAAGAATCGGTATCCATTACCGAGGAATGATGATTTGTTTGATCAACTGCAAGGAGCTCAATACTTCTCAAAGATTGACTTGCGGTCTGGATATCATCAGCTGAGAGTTCAAGATGAAGACATACCGAAAACGGCCTTCCGAACAAGGTATGGGCATTATGAATTTATGGTGATGCCTTTCGGATTGACAAATGCACCAGCGGTTTTCATGGATCTCATGAACCGAGTGTGCAAGCCGTACTTGGATCAGTTTGTCATTGTTTTCATTGATGACATACTGATCTATTCCAAGACCAAAACAGAACATGAGCAACACCTCAGAAAGATCTTGGAGCTGTTGAAAGAAGAGAAACTCTATGCCAAATTCTCCAAATGCGAATTCTGGCTATAAGAAGTTCAATTCCTGGGTCATGTGGTCAACAGCGAGGGAATTCATGTAGACCCTGCCAAGATCGAAGCCATAAAGAATTGGGACACTCCAAAGACACCGATGGAAATACAGTCTTTTCTGGGATTGGCGGGTTATTATAGAAGGTTTATCTCAAACTTTTCTAAAATAGCTTTGCCTCTCACTAAGCTAACTCAGAAAAGTGAACCGTTTGTCTGGAAGCAGAAACAAGAGGATGCTTTTCAGACCTTGAAACAGAAACTATGTGATGCTCCAATCCTATCTCTCCCAGAAGGCTGTGATGATTTTGTTGTATACTGTGATGCTTCCCATCAGGGACTCGGTTGTGTGTTAATGCAACGGGATAAAGTTATAGCCTATGCATCAAGACAGTTAAAGATTCATGAGAAGAATTACACTACTCATGATCTTGAACTGGGAGCAGTAATCTTCGCCTTGAAGATTTGGAGACATTACTTATATGGCACCAAGTGTACCATCTTCACTGACCACAAAAGTCTGCAGCACATCTTTGATCAGAGGGAGCTCAACATGCGACAACGCCGTTGGGTTGAACTTCTGAATGATTATGATTGTGTGATCAAATACCATCCGGGAAAGGCGAACGTTGTAGCCGATGCCTTGAGCCGGAAGGAACGGGTCAAACCCCTACGTGTTAGAGCAATGGGGATAACCGTGCAGACCAGTTTAAGTGACAAGATTGTTCAAGCACAGCAAGAAGCACTTGACCGAGGTAATCTGAAGAGGGAACTTGATTGCGGAGCAGAGAAACAGTTTGACACGAAGCCTGATGGTATGATCTACTACAAGGAACGTATATGGATCCCTGCGGTAGATGAATTGAGAAAACTTATCTTCGATGAAGCACACAAGACTAAATACTCTGTTCATCCAGGCGCTGATAAGATGTACCAAGACTTGCGTGGATTTTATTGGTGGCCGGGAATGAAGAAAGACATAGCCGAGTATGTCGGACAGTGTCTTACGTGTGCGAAAGTAAAGGCGGAACACCAGAGACCGTCTGGTCTATTGGAACAGCCTGAGATTCCGCTCTGGAAGTGGGAACAAATAGCTATGGATTTCATTACCAAGCTACCCCGCACTTCCAGCGGTCATGATACAATTTGGGTGATCATTGATCGTTTAACCAAATCTGCTCATTTCTTGCCCATGCGTGAGAACTTTACCATGGATAAACTGGCAAGATTATACATCAACGAGATAGTGGTACGCCATGGTGTGCCATTGTCTATTATTTCTGATCGAGACAGCAGATTCACATCAAGGTTCTGGCAATCATTACAGAAATCTCTAGGGACACAGTTGAATCTGAGTACAGCTTACCACCCACAAACGGATGGCCAAAGCGAACGTACTATTCAAACCCTAGAGGACATGATGAGAACCTGTGTTCTAGACTTCGGTGGGAATTGGGATTCCCATTTGCCACTGATTGAGTTCTCCTACAATAACAGTTATCACAGCAGTATCGGATGTGCACCGTTCGAGGCTCTTTATGGCCGGAAATGTCGATCACCGATCTGTTGGACTGAAATTGGAGACAACCGAATAACGGGGCCAAAATTAATTCAAGAAACCACTGACAAGATAGCTCAGATTCAAAGAAGACTACAAGCGACAAGGAGCAGACAAAAGAGCTACGCCGACAAACGGCGTAAGCCGTTGGAATTCCAAGTGGGAGATCGTGTAATGTTAAGGGTATCCCCATGGAAAGGCGTGGTACGCTTTGGAAAGAAAGGCAAATTAGCATCACGATACGTGGGACCGTTCGAGATCATCGAACGTATAGGTCCTGTAGCTTATCGACTGAGATTACCAGATGAACTCAGTGATGTGCATGACGTGTTTCACGTCTCAAACCTAAAGAAATGCCTTGCTGACGAGTCTCTTGTCATTCCAATCGAAGAGATTCAAGTCGATGAACAGTTGCATTTCATTGAGGAACCTTTAGAGATTATGGATCGCAAGGTTAAACAACTGAGGCGAAGCCGCATTCCTATTGTAAAGGTTCGATGGAATTCAAGACGCGGGCCCGAATTCACTTGGGAACGTGAGGATCACATGAAGTTAAAGTATCCTCAACTGTTTGAAGAGGAAGCTGTACCCGATAACAACACTTAAATTTCGGGACGAAATTTCTCTAACAAGGGGAGACTGTAACATCAGTGCCGGAACCGCCACCGGAACAGTGATCTCTACAGTACATGAACAGTAAAACAGGTATGAATCATACACATTTCAGTAATTTCATATTCATATCATTTATCATTATCATGGTGAGTTGTCATAGAACAGTTCAGACACATTTAACAGGAACACAGTTCAGAACAATGGTTCTTGAGTCGGATAATTATCTGGCAACATAGAACCATTTTGTGATTTTTGGTTTAGGAATTATTATGTATAAACGTATGTGAGGTTTTACAGAACAAAACACACGAATATTGTTTTGTGAATGCTAAATTGACGGGTTATTCGTATAGGTGACGATCTGTACGAATATATCTGAAAGTTTAACGTTCTGAATGATATTCTATAATTAGAAAACAAGATTGAAAAGTATAGTTATCGTCGTGTTCGTACGGGTGACGATTCGAACGAATACGCGCGACGACTGTACATTTCGATTTGAACAGTTAATTTTGTTTTAAATTGCAAATAAATAAGAAGATATTAGTTAATTTATTAGGAATCACAACCTAGAATAATTAAATGATTTCTAATTTTATAATCTTGTCGTTCCGTTGCGAGAACTACGCGAAACGACGCTCCACGCGAAACCAAACGAGATCGAACGACCGGGTATTGTCCCCACATTAAATGGGAACAATAAATGCCACAACCACCACCATTTACCCTCTTCTCTCTCTCAACTCGTTTTCCCCTTCTCTCTCTACTTTTTCACAAGAAAACCATCTTCTTTCTAAGTTTTGGAGGCTTAAATCTTGTTGGATTCAAGTGTTCTAGGCGTCAAGACGTTCCTCTCATCGTGTAGATTTCAGAAGTACAAGTATTTCAAGTTTCCATCCACGAAATCTAAGGTAAAAGATCCTTTAAGTTTCGGTTTTAGGGTATGGCACGAACCCACCTAGTAATTTTGTTCTAACCAGTTTTTAGCACTTGATAATCTTGAGATAAACCATGTTTAACACTTAGGAGGTTCTAGAAAACTTGTTAGTAACGGTTGGAGATTTCAATATGGAAGAGATGATGCAGGTTCGCGGGTGAAAACAGTTGGCCGAACCCTGAAAATTCTCGGTCGAACCCTGGTGAACCTAGCCGAACCTTTTCTTGATCACCGAACCTTCAATGGATGGAGATGAGCCTGCAACGAACCCTGCAAGTTCTGGCACACAAACCCTGCAAGTTCTGGCACACGACCCCTGCACCACCTAACCACCGAACCCTGGCTATGCAAAGTGTAGAACCCACGAACCTCGGACATCACCTAGGAGATTCACGAACCTTTATGAGGAGAACCCAGTGACGTGCAAATCTATAACCAAAAAGAGGTGAACCTAGACTTGACTTTATGATTAACGAACCTTAGACCAAACGCATGCATGTGGCCGAACCCTTAGGGTTTGCTGGAAATGATGCATGGTCCGAACCTTCTTGCCCCTCCCTTAGCCGAACCTTGAGGGTTCGTGGGATTCCAAGTGTTAGCCGAACCCTACCTAGAACTCATAGGTTCGCTGGTAAGGGACTCGTGGGATTCGGTTCTTGACAAAATATAAGGACATAAGGAGCATGCATGCATAAAATATACCATGTGGGTGCATGAGAATAATATTGAATATCAAATCTTGTGTAAAACTTGTGATATTATGAATTAGAGCACAAAGGACTAATAACAAAGGGTTAAAGATTTAGTGATGAGTTAGGTTATTAACATTTGCATTATGGAATGTTTATAAATGATACTTCACTTAGATGTGTAATTATCTACATGAGATCATTTAAGGACTCAATTCTTGATCAAATATGAAGCAATGATATTCAATTGAAACCAAAGTTTATTATTGGGCCTAAGTGGGCCCAATAGGGCTTAATTAAGCCCAACATACATTAAGGGTTACTTAAACTCTAGTAATGAAATTTAATAAGAGAAACATATTTATAACTTGTTATATTTTATTAAATGATCTTGACTTAATAATTGAATTAAAATAAGGTTAATTGTAATGTTTTGATTTAAATACTTATTGTGATATAATTGTTTGGGAACTTGTTGAAAAATAGACAATTTCATTGTCTGGATTTTAAACAGAAAACAAAGGAAACTCTGCCGAAATTTTCTAAAATATAAAAATAAGTTATTATAACTAACCATGGGATTGGGATCATAAAAAGGGTAACTATGTTAGATTAGATCATTCAGATCAAATCTTAGAATTACACTAGTAATAGGACACTTAGTTGCACACACCCAAAGACCAAACCTTAGACACGACGACTGTTACGTGTACTTATTATATCCGAATTCTATTAAAATAACTCAGGAACTGAAGAAACCTAGCTTACATACAGGAGCGCGCATTTTGTGTTAGATCAAATTACATAGCAGCACAGGTGAGTTCATTGCCCCTTTTCTAACATTTTTGTTTCAAAACGCGGGGCAGAGAAGCATGCGTAAACTGTTATTTAAATTGTTTACTTAAATGCTTTTAAATTTATATGTTTTACATATATATAAATGTTATCCTAGACCATGTCTAGGAAGATTTTATGCAGGTTTACCAATGATTTTACTTATATATTAAGTGAATAATCGAGTTAAACTAAACTTTTCAATAAGTCAAAACATTTCAAAGGAATCAAATCAAACATTTTGACAAAACAAGTGGGTGAATTCAAGGGATCAAATCAAACATTTTGACAAAACAAGTGGGTGAATTCAAGGGATCAAATCAAACATTTTGACAAAACAAGTGGGTGAATTCAAGGGATCAAATCAAACATTTTAACAAAACAAGTGTGGGACATCAAGACATCAACAAAACAATATTTGCAAAGACAACATTCAATGTTCTACAAACCAAGTGTTTGTTGAACAATTAATCAAGTGTACAACCGATCAATGAATCTGGTATTCTATGATCAACACATCAAGTACATCTTGTGACAGAATCAGACGATCATTAAATCATTTTAAGGGATAGTATGGGAAATATCAGAGATAACATATGCCAACACATTGAATCCAGAAATCCTATATTTCAAGAAGTCCTAGCTAGACTGATTGACTTGTAGGTCTTATGTTTGATGATATTTACAGAATTCCCTAACTACTAAGTACCTAGATTGACAGACTAGTCTACTCGAGTATGACCAAAGGCCCCAATCATAAGGACTTGGATTTTATTAAATGTTTATTTACTTGTTTAATTAAGCATTTATAACTGTTTATACAATTGTGTGGTTGATCATATTGTGTGATCACTACAAATAAAATGACATTTAATGGCATACAAA
This sequence comes from Mikania micrantha, assembly GCA_009363875.1. Classification (NCBI taxonomy): domain Eukaryota; kingdom Viridiplantae; phylum Streptophyta; class Magnoliopsida; order Asterales; family Asteraceae; genus Mikania; species Mikania micrantha. The sequence continues at coordinate 27,654,093 of CM018687.1, forward strand.
AAGTGCCTCAAAAGACCAAAAAAATGCCACTATAAACCCTTTAAAGATTGTGTGGCACACAAAAAAAGTGCCACTAGAAGTGGTGACGCTAAATCCTTTTAGTGACACTTTTTGAATATGCTGCACAAAGTTAATAGACTTTTAGTGGCACTTTTTTTCTGCCACAAAATAAAAATAGACGTTTGTAGCACAAGTTTTGTGCCGCTAAAAATTAATCTTAGTTAATTACCCATGTTGGTTTAGTGGCACTTTTATTTTGCCACAGTATAAAAGCATCTTTAGAGGCTCAAAATTCGTGTCGGTAAAGACTCCCTATAGTAGTTATGTAACACATTTCTACAAAGACACATTATTAATAATATAATAATAAACAAAAGTTGAATAAGAGTGTAAATAATAACATTAAAAAATTTGATCCGAAACATAATACAAAAAATGAAAAAAGCAATGTAATATGCAACATCTTTCGGTTTCCAAATGTTTAGACATCACACGTAAATTTTATTCCCAACTCTACCAATTGCTTCAACTTCATCTTCAAATTCCTTCTCAGCTTGTCCTCTACACATAAACCATTAACAATCAACACCAATCGATCAATAGCTTCATCTTTTCTGATAAGTGAAGAATAAGAGCATACTAGTACCTTTATGCAATCTCAGTAAATTTTATTCCCATCTCTACCGATTGCTTCAACTTCATCTTCAAATTCCTTCTCAACTTGTCCTCTACACATAAACCATTAACAATCAACACCAATCGATCAATAGCTTCATCTTTTCTGATAAGTGAAGAATAAGAGCATACTAGTACCTTTATGCAATCTCAGTAAATTTTATTCCCATCTCTACCGATTGCTTCAACTTCATCTTCAAATTCCTTCTCAGCTTGTCATCTACACATAAACCATCAACCATCAACACCAATTGATCAAAGGATCACCAAGATCTTCGATCAAACAACAAACTACGAACATATAACAAATTGATTACCTATTGTTGAGGCCACAAAATCTGAACAAAAAGACTTGACTTGATTCCAAGATCCTCAAAGCATTCTTCAAATCCGAACAATAATTATATAAATAGTTTTTAAGTTACAAAGTGAGCAAGAAAATAGTTATAACTCATCACCTACCTCTAATGTCAAATTGATTCTTAGATTCTCAAAGGATTCTTAGATCCTCAAAGCATTCTTCTGACAGCAACTTCTCCTGAGTTACAACCTCTGCTAGCTCTATTATGTGACTATGGTGTCATTAGCCTACACATGTCAAATGATTTGAATTAACAACATGCAAGTTATACATAAATGTAAAACTTAAAAGCTTACACTGTAGAAACCGAATGACAACATCTGGTAATTGTACACCAGCAACTTTAGCAATTGTATGCCATCTAAGCTTTTAGCTACAAATCAATGCTTCCTCTTCTTAATAAAAGCTGGTCTAAGACTTGTCTGAGCCAATTTGGAAATCTAATATGAAGTAGTTAATGTGAAAAAGACTTGAACAACATAAAAAAGCAAAAGGTTTTCGAGTCCGTAAGCCCCAAACAAATAACTAATAAACCATACCAATAACTCTCCTCTTTTATAATTTTTTTTCCTTCTTGACTAAACATGACAAACGTAAAATTGAATGACTATGCAAATAAAATCACATTAAAATGACAACATGAAGCAACAAGAGTTTTAGCATTTTATAAGCATATTCTAACAAATACTCGAAATTTGATAAACATAAAGTTATTTGACTTACCCCTCATCCAATAAAAAGAATCCTTTAGTGCCCTTCCAGCTCTCTTGACTATTAGGATGGATTAAAAATTTGTGTTTCCCTGATATAATTAAAAAATTATCATAAATTACAAACAAAGTAGTCGAAGTGGTCATAGCAATCTTTAACAAATCTGAGCCAATTTTCTCTGCAACGAACAAAATAATATATAAATAAAATTTAACTAATATATGCCTGAAAGTCATAATCTAGAATCCCAACATTTTTGGAGCCAATAACCTGAAAATGAAGATGTGTTCTGATTTGTAACTATCTAAAGTGACCAAATTTATAATATGCAAAATCACAATGTGAAACGTGAATTTGAATGGCTGATTTTAACAATAACAAGCTGCAACATTTTTATTGTCCGTGACCTTATCCTTAAAAGACTTTAATTTCCATTTCACAAATCATCCCCATTCCCTTAACATAAATTGTCCATTTTATTTATGTTATCTATTACACTATAAAATTATTAAATGCTCACAAGTTAGAACATAGCAAAGACTCAAACATCATTTAAATTTTGATTATCAAAACTTCAAATGGAATAAACACATCTAGACACATCATTTAAATGCCCACACCCCATCATTCCAAACCCAACCCAACTGCCTAGAGCAGAGGACATCCCCACAAGCCAGCCAGGTACCCCAGCACCCAGCCCAACCGTCAGCACCCATCTCCCCAAACAAGCTAAGACCAATCTGCATAACCGCAAACAGCCCACACCAAACAGGATCAAGCCTACGTGAAGTCTGTGCACCCTTCAGCCGAGACAGAAGAAGATATCCATAATAACCCTGCCCCACATAGCATCTCAGAAGGAGCAGACCCAGCCGAAATCTAAGCCAGCCATGTAGCAAATAAGAAGCCCAAGCACCTTCCTTTGCCGACCCCTGCTAAAGTTTCCAATAGACCATAGCAACAACCAGCCAAAATTCATACTCCCAGCTGCACAGGGCCTGCCAAACACCTGTGTGTATGCTTTACCCAACCTCATACAGCAACCACAAGACAAAGCAACCCCTACACCTCCATACATACCACCTTCTGTACTACAGGCAAGACATCAAATAACAAACTCATTGACTGTATGCAGAATCAGAATAGCAGCAACATAGCAGAACCAACAGACCCAAAACAGGGAGCTCAAAACAAAACAATTAGTTCTAGTAACAAATATGTAAACCTAAACAAAATTTACATATTTTTTACTAAAACTAATTTCATCAATACAATTACAATTTCATCAAGCTTCATAAAGCTTCGGTAACAGGCAAACAAGAACTAATTTCATCAATACAATTACAATTAGTAGACTACTCAATTCATAAAAAATTCATAAAGAATTCAACAAAAATGAAGTCAAATACATTTACACGACAACAATTTCTTAAGAAACCTACCCAAGTGGGTAAACAAATCATGTAAATATGATCAATTAATCAATTTGAAACAAAATTAAATCACTGCTAACCACATACGTTCTATGACGAAGTAGATTCCGAAGCTGTGATTCAATTTCGAACTCGAAACAGAGGATAAAGATCGGTTGAATGTCGTCGGGCCTGTTCGTCGAGCATGTTCCTCGCCAGCATTCGTCCAATGTTTTCGTCAAGCCATGTCCTCGTGAACTTCTTTGTAAATTAGGGCTAAAATGTTTCCTGAATGATGATTAGGGTAATAAACGTGGAGGTTGTTTTCAGGAAAAAGGTGGGGAAATAATTTTTATATAAATTTTGTTTTATTTTAGTTTAAGAGGGAATATATTTTAAGAGGGAATAAATTTTGAGAGGGAGTTAATTATTAGTAAAATTTTTGTAAAAATGTTAAATTGATTTAGTGGCATAAATTAAATGCCATAAAAAGACAAGTTGATTTAATTGTGGCATATTTAAAGTGCCCCTGAAAATATAATCAAAAGACACAAATAATAAGTGTCACTAAAAGTGGGTCAAACAAATGTGGCACACTCAAAGTGCCACTAAATTTTATAGTAGTGGCACAAAAATGAAATGCCGCTAAAAATGTGTGCCACTAAATGACATTTTATTTGTAGTGAATGAACTTGTGAAATCAACATGGATTTCAAATGATTGTAATGACAGGGACAACAAACAGAAGAACTTATGGGATTGTGTTAAGGGTAAAAATGCTTAATTGTCATTAACAGCAGTGTCATATGCATATTAGTATGTGGTGGGATGTTGGCTAGGGCTTGTCCCTTACATATGCCCTATATATAAGCATACCGATGTGGATATTACATGTGGTGTTAATGAGGTTAGGGTCTTTACCAAAGGAGGTTTTCAAATCATGTTCAAATCAGTTTCAAATCATTTTCAAATACTAAACTACATGAACACACCAACCATGTGTTGACTTTTATTTTTGCTTGACTTCTCAGGTGACGAACAGGTCAATTAAGAAGTTATTTCTTTTGGACTAGGACTTCACATAGAAGACTTAGTATTTTGGACCTGCATACTTTTGAAGACATCATCATACAATTTATGTTGTATATCTTGCGTAAATACAAGATAGTTATTTTATGATGTTTACAATAGATTTACATTGTTAAATTATAAACAATACTGATGTAATTTAACTTTGTAATTCTATTCTAATTAGCATTTCTCATTTATATCATGTGTAATGTAAACAATCTGATCACTTTCGATTATCATTCACGATATCGCGCCCCGGGAACCTTCCGCCCGACGGGGAAACCCGATCCTACCCCGCCGGCTCGGGGTGTGACAATATTGCAGCGGAAAATCAAACAGTGGTGCAGCGGAATAAATAAGTCATAACATGCAGCGGAAAGTTGAAAATGTTAGACATCACATTGTTTAGAGATTACATAACGATTAAATATTGTTTTCAAAAGACACAACAGAATGCATGCGGTTCCTAAAGCTCATCCCTTAGATGTGCATCCTGTTCCATACGCAGCTAGTTACCTGAGAATACAAGTTAGAAAAGTGTCAACACAATGGTTGGTGAGTTCACAGGTTTTGATATACATATATATAGTAAGAAAGTGTGTCATGCTGTTTATCAATGTTAGTACCGAGCCCTAGGCCCAAAGTGTCAGTGCGTCACTACCGAACTAGACTTGTTTGTCCTTGCCTCCGCTATGCCTCGTATGCATAGCAAGTTAGGTCAGAGTTTGCACGGGTTATGACATCCAGTCAACATGGTGCCCCGTGGGGTTAGTCATTCCCTAATGGATCCATCCAAATCTACCACGTTGTTCGTACATTAACGGTAAGACTTTGTGAGGACTTGTTACGAGTTCAACACTTAATGTTTGTCCAATAAACCAGCAAACACAATAATGTTTGTAATAGCAATAATGTTTGACTCGATGCAACTAGTATTCTCCCCCTATTTAAAAGTGTTTGAAAAAGAGTAAAGAGGGGCCGTAAACTCACCTTAGTGATGTGAATGAAAGTACGCGTAAGCTCCTCGAGAAAGTAGCGCGTCGGTCACCGGCAACCTATATCGTATACCGTACGTGAGTTCGTGTATGTGACCGTGCTAGTGTTTGTGTTTGTGCTCGTGTTTGTGTCCAACAACCCTTGGTTGTTCATGTAGTCCGTGTCAGTCCACAATGACCGTGTTTGCTCGTGTTGGTCCACATTGACCGTGTTTGACTGTGTTGGTCCACATTGACCGTGTTTGACCATGTTTGACCGTGTTTGACCGGAGTTGACCAAGTTTGACCGTGTCAAGTCAACGACCCGTTGGTGATCCGTGTGACGGTTGTGAATCGTGTAGCAATCGTGTAAGTGCTCGTCGTGTGCAAAACGCGTAAGTCGCGTCTATGGACAACTTACTATTTATAGTAAGTTTCCATTTATGGAAAGTTCACAAAGCATATCGGTTTTAGAGTTCTAGCATGCTCATTAGTCCTACGTGATCATGTTAACACATAGCAACGTCATCATACGGTTTCACATAAGTCGTCTATAGCATGTTAGCACATAAAAGTTTCCTAAAATGGAAAGTTTCCATTTTTAGCATACGTGACATCGGAAACCATCTAACTTAGCATCTAATCATAATATTATAACATAATAAGTCATCTAACATGTTTAAATCATACAACATATTCATAGATTCGTTTTTGTAAAAATAAAGTTACTAAAATTAGTAAACCCAAATGAACAATCTAACCACTTCTATCCCATTTTTATGTCACCAATCATCATAATAAACCACTTAACACCATTTAATCATGCCATTTTAACTCAAATTATCATTTAAAAACATTTCATTCACAAAAGTTACTATATATAGTAATATCGCTAGAAATGACCATAAGCATTATCAAGATCACATTACAAGTATTCAAATCATCATTCTAGCATCCTAAGAGCAATTCTACATACATGCATGCTCATCACCTTCATCAAATCACCATCTTGTAACTAAAAAGTTACTATAAATAGAAAGTTTCATAACAAATCATGTTTCAAGCATATAAGCCACAATCTAACCTTGCAACATCACTTGTGCATTATCAATAATTATCCCAACATCAACAAGATCATCTACAACACCTTAGATCATACATGCATGCATCAATATCACCATAAATCATCATTTTAAGCAACAAGACCTATACCCATCATCATGGATCATTACCAAACATCATCTAATCATCTTAGATCATCAAGAAACATAGCGAAATCATCAAACCAAAAAATAATTTCGTGCATGTGCATCCTAGGTGTTTGCATGTGAGTACAAAGCCTTGCATGTGTGTGTAATGGTGGTTTTAAGCCACAAGGGATGTCAAGACTACCTTTCAAGATTCAAGAAGTCCTGAGATGATGATGAACAGCCTCCTTGACCTCCTGGTTCGTGGGCTTCGACAAGAACAAGACGATGGTGGTGGTGGATGGTGTTCTAGAGGTCTCCCTTCAATGTTGTTCAAGCTTCCAAGAGCTTCAATCTCTTCAACAATGGCTTCCAAGGATGAATCTTGAGTGTAGCAGAGGTTTTGGAAGGGATATGGCCGAGATATGATGGCTAGATTTCGGAGAGAGTGTGTAGGGTGGCCAAGAAATGATTGTTCTTGGTTTTATAAAGATTTCTGCGAACTGGGTCTTGTCGCGTAGCGCGACACGTTCAAGGGTTCCCCTCGCGTAACGCGAGAGAGTCCAGCATTCAAATTTCACCCGCCCACTTGTCGCGTATCGCGACAGTGTCCTTGTGGACCGTCGCATAGCGCGACAGATCCCCAGGTGAGCCCAATAGGCCCATTTTCATTAGTATGAACCGTTCGTTGCCGTTTTCACGCCTACGGACTGTCGTTTGGCCTTGTTTGAACTTCCAAGTTCAAAGTGTGAGGGTTTCGTGAGATTTCGAGTGTTGTGCTACACAATGTGTTAGACGTTCACCAACGTTCGTGTGTTTTGACACGTGTGTGTTGTTTGCCGATAATTCCACGAATTATCCTGTTGTGTGTCAGCGTTTGTACTGTCGTGCCACGTGTCACACTAAATTAAACTAAATCTAGTGCCACGTGTACAATGAGAATTTAAATAAACATTTAAATAAATAATAAGCTGACCTGGAAATTACGGGGTGTCACATCCTCCCCATGTTAGAAAGAATTTCGTCCCGAAATTCAACTTGTGTGAATTCCGGTCCTCGTCGTGAAGTCCATCGCACCTTTACTATCGGTATTTTGCTAAGTTTGAGCTTCTTGGTTTCCCGGTCCATAATCTCCACCGATTCCTCAACGAAGTTCAATTGCTCGTCGATTTGTATCTCTTCAAGAGGTATGACAAGTGCTTCATCAGATAAACACTTTTTGAGGTTCGAGATATGAAATACATTGTGCACACTGCTCAGCTCGTCTGGCAGGTTGAGCTCGTAGGCTACAGGGCCTATTCGTTTGGTGATCTCAAAAGGTCCAATGTATCGACGGTTCAACTTTCCCCGTTTGCCAAACCGAATGACTCCCTTCCAGGGCGAGAGCTTGAGTAACACCCTGTCTCCCACCTGGAACTCTAACGGTTTGTCTCCCACCTGTCTCGAGCTGCTGCCATCCGCTTGCGTATTTGCACGATCTTCTCAGTCGTCTCGTGCACAAGTTCTGGACCGGTCAGTTGGCTGTCTCCAACTTCCGCCCAGCAGATAGGTGATCGGCACTTACGTCCGTAAAGTGCCTCGAATGGTGCAGCTTGGATGCTAGTGTGGTAGCTATTGTTGTACGAGAACTCAATTAGTGGTAAATGAGTCTCCCAGCTACTGCCAAAATCAATGACACATGCCCGAAGCATGTCCTCCAGAGTTTGTATAGTTCGCTCACTCTGTCCGTCCGTCTGCGGGTGGTAAGCGGTACTCATGTCCAATCTCGTACCCAAAGCCTTATGTAAGGATTTCCAGAAATGCGACGTAAAGCTACTGTCGCGATCAGAGATTATCGAGATTGGCACTCCATGTCGAGTGACCACTTCCTTCCAATAAGCCCGAGTGAGTTTGTATAGCTTGTCAGTCTCCTTGATGGGTAGAAAATGGGCAGACTTCGTTAGTCGGTCCACGATAACCCAGATGGTATCGCAACCACTTGCCGTCTTAGGCAGTTTAGTTATGAAGTCCATGGAGATCTGCTCCCATTTCCACATTGGTAGTTCCGGTTGTTGAAGTAGCCCGGATGGCTTCTGGTACTCAACTTTGACTTTTGAGCACGTTAAACACTTACTCACGTAAGTTGCTATTTCAGCTTTCTTGTTCGGCCACCAATAGGTTGTCTTCAAATCATGGTACATTTTGTCAGAGCCCGGATGTACGGAATATCGGCTCTTGTGTGCTTCGTCCATCACTACTTCTCTCAATCCCCCGTAGTGTGGAATCCAGATTCGATCCGCTAGGTAATACGCTCCGTCGTCCTTTACCCTTAATTGTTTATCCATACCACGCATGGCTTCGAGAGAGAGGTTCTCTGTTTTTAGAGCTTCTTGCTGTGCGAGTCGAATTTGATTCGGTAGCTCAGAATGAATTGTGAGTTGTAGCGCACGTACGCGTTTTGTTGTTTCCTTCCGGCTCAACGCGTCGGCCACTACATTGGCTTTACCCGGATGGTACTTGATAGCACAATCGTAATCGCCTATGAGTTCGACCCATCTTCGTTGCCTCATGTTCAACTCTTTCTGGTCGAAGATGTGTTGTAGGCTCTTATGATCGGTAAAGATAGTGCATTTTGTGCCATATAAGTAATGTCGCCAGATCTTTAAAGCGAATACCACAGCTCCTAACTCAAGGTCATGAGTTGTGTAGTTCTTTTCATGCACCTTCAGCTGCCGTGAAGCATAAGCGATAACCTTCTCGCATTGCATCAGTACGCAACCGTGTCCTTGTTTCGAGGCGTCGCAATACACTACGAAATCGTCGCATCCTTCCGGTAAGGATAGAATAGGTGCTGTACATAGTTTCTGTTTTAACAAAATGAAAGCAGTTTCCTGTTTGTCTCCCCAGTCAAACTTCTTGTCCTTATGAGTCAAGGATGTCAATGACTGAGCAATCTTCGAGAATCCTTCAATGAATCTCCGGTAGTACCCGGCCAGACCTAGGAATCGTCGCACCTCAGTCGGAGTCTTGGGTGCTTCCCAGTTCTTGATCGCTTCGATTTTGGCTGGGTCTACGTGTATTCCCTGCTTGTTAACCACGTGTCCAAGGAATTGGACTTCGCGAATCCAAAAGTCGCACTTTGAAAATTTGGCGTACAGTTGCTCTTTCTTTAATAGTTCTAAGACTAGCCTCAAATGCTCAGCATGTTCTTCCCGATTCTTCGAGTAAATCAGAATGTCATCAATGAACACTATCACGAATTTGTCAAGATAGGGCTTGCACACTCTATTCATGAGATCCATGAATACAGCTGGTGCGTTGGTCAGTCCGAAGGGCATAACCAGAAATTCGTAGTGTCCGTATCGGGTTCTAAAGGCAGTCTTAGGAATATCATTCTCTTGTCTCCTTAGTTGATGGTAACCCGATCTTAAATCGATTTTCGAATAATAGCTTGACCCTTGCAACTGATCAAACAAATCGTCTATTCGTGGTAACGGGTATCGATTCTTGATCGTCACCTTGTTCAGCTCTCTATAGTCGATACACATACGGAATGTTCCGTCTTTCTTCTTCACAAATAAGACCGGTGCTCCCCAAGGTGAGAAGCTCGGTCTGATAAATCCCTTGTCTAACAGTTCCTGCAACTGGTTAGACAGTTCCTGCATCTCAGTCGGTGCTAGTCGGTATGGAGCTTTAGCAATCGGTGCTGCTCCAGGTGTAAGATCTATCTGGAACTCGACTTGTCGCTTCGGAGGTAGTCCAGGTAGATCCTCGGGGAACACTTCGGGAAAATCGCGGACTACAGCGATGTCCTCAATCTTCCTTTCCTTCTTCGGTTGCTCTGCGATGAGGGCTAGTATGGCAGTGTATCCCTTTTGTAGATACTTGTTCGCCTTCATGCATGACATGATGTTCAGAGGTACTCCCCGTCTTTCCCCCTGAATCGAGATCTGTTCTCCGTCCTGCAACGTCACTCGTACGATCTTCTCGTTGCATACGATCTCGGCTTGGTTAGCGGATAACCAATCCATTCCAACGACTACATCAAAGCTTCCGAGAGTCACCGGCATTAAGTCGATTTCGAGTTTGTGATCTGCCAACACCATGACGCATCCTCGAAAGACGTGTTGTGTTTCAATTAGTTTGCCGTCGGCTAACTCTACAGTATATTTATAGTCTAGTGGTGTCGGGGTAATGTCTAGCAATTTACTAAACTCACTAGATATAAAGCTCCTATCGGCACCGGTATCAAATAATATGCTAGCGTAGACATTATTTAAATGAAACGTACCGGTTACGATGTTCGGGTCATCCTTGGCTTCTCCCGAGCCAATCACAAATGCGCGACCCTTTGCCACTCCACTGCCGGCCTTTTTTAGTTGAGGGCAGTCCCTCCTCATATGTCCCGGTTTTCCACATTCATAACACCCTCTGAGGGTGTTCTGGTTGTTATTGTTCTGGTTCTGGTTGGGGTTATTGTTGTTGGGAAACTTGGATCTGCAGTCTTTGGCCATGTGGCCATGTCGTCCACACTTCAAGCAACGATACCGTTCGCATTGCCCCAAGTGATGGTATGAACATCGGTTGCACAGTGGGTACTTCCCTTGATACACACCCTTTCCCTTGTCATCGGGTTGGGTGGCAGTGAATACTCTGGCTGGTGCAGATCGTTGTTGTTATTGGGGTTGATGAGATTGGTGGTGGCTGGGTTCCCACTTCCTTTTCTGGCTTTCTTGAGGCTTTAGATGTTTGCCTCGCTTGGGTAGCTTGCCCTGGGCTACTGCTTGATCAGTCAGTTTATGGGCCAGTCGGATTAGTGGTAGGATGGTGGTGAGATCAGAAGCAGTCACCATGCTTTGGATTTGTTCGGGCAGCCCACTGATGAACTGCTCTATCTTTTTGTACTCCGGCGTCACCATAGCCGGACATAGCTTACACAGCTCATGGAATCGAGTGCAGTATTGCTCGATCTCAGAGCCCACCATCTTGAGAACCCAAAATTCGGCCTCTAGCTTCCTAACCTCATCACGAGGACAGCATTCCTCTTGCAGAAGTCGGGTGAAGTCAGCCCATGGCATGGAGTTGGCACCGTCCAACCCCCGAGTTTGAACATGGGTGTTCCACCATGTGATGGCCGGTCCCTCCAGTGTACCGGTTGCATACTTGACCCGGTTCTCATCAGCACATTCACACATGGCGAATACAGATTCCACCTTCTCCACCCAGCGGAGCATTCCGACAGCCCCTTCAGTTCCTTTGAATTTGTGTGGGTGGCAGTTCAGGAAGGATTTAAAAGAACATCCTTTGTTGTTGTTGCCTTGTGATCCTGCTCGTCAGAAACCAATGTTGTGGGTTAGTATCGTGTTAGTTACGCTATGTTAGTCATGTTAGGCGAGTGTTAGTACCATTGTTAGAGCCACTGGTCTCACTAGCAAGGCGGTTTGCCTCGTACTCCGCCAGTACCTTGTTAACCCTTCTGTCAACCATTATCTTAATGACGGCTGCGTCCAGTGTTCGTCTAGGAGGGCGTGCATGTGGTCCTCTTCCCGCCATATATATTTTCTATACGGAAGGGATAGAATGTTAGTAAGTCAGAATGTTAGTCAGATGTTGTGTCAGAAGTCAGATCAGATGTCATGTCAGAGGTTATGTCAGCAACAACCATAATGATACAATAAATAAAACAAGCATAATTCTCATTAATACCAGATTTGTAGTACAATAATTTCAAAAGGAAATACAATGCGAGTTCTTCGAGCACATCCCGCTCGTCTAGGCCAAAATAAGAAGAAATACAAAATAAAACAGTCCTCTAGTCCGAGTCCATGGAAACGTGTGAAATGTCACTGGCAGCGTCTCCGTCGTCATCATCCTCCTCTGGATCCTCATTGGGATCCTCATCAAAATCCTCTTCTCCGAGGTCATTGACCTCGAATTCGGGGCCATCCTCTTGTGGTGGTTCTTCTATAAACTGTGCAGCCCATGCATTAAGCATGGCGTCGCTGGCCTGAACCATCGCCTGAGTCTCGGCTATGTCTGTCCGGTTCTCAGTGATGCGCCCATCATGCTCCTGCATGATGTCGACCATCTGCCCATGCTGGGTCATCAACTGGGACACCTGGAGACGTAGGGTCTCCACTTGCTCTTCTAGGCGATCGTTTCGCTCCTCAAGTCTGTCGTTCTGCCTTTCCAGGCGGTCGTTCTTCTCACGAAGAACTCATACCTCGTCCGATAGCTCGCCACTCCTCCACATCTCCCGTCGAGTGCAAGCAACGTGGGCCGCAAAGGCCTGCTCCAGTGGTACACCAAGTGATGGTAGTCGGTGTCCTGAAGTGGTATCGCCAGGGAAACGGTATGGAGGTACCCTCTCTCCAATGATCCACTCCTGTATCATCGTGGGTAGCCATCCCCAGTGTCGGGCTCGTGCCGCATGTCGAGCCCGTCTATCCATCTCGGCATCTACCTGTGCCACTATGTCATGGACCCGTCGTTGACTCTCTGCCACCATCTCGTCTGTGGTCGTGAGCCTAGCTGCGTTCCCGTTAGCGTTGTTGTTGTCGGCCATCCTGTAAGTATCAAGTTAGTAAGTAGTAGTTCAATATAAACAATAATATCATCCATGTGCAAGTTCTACGTGTAGTGTCTAAGTTGAGCAATGGCTATAGTCTAAGTTTACTACATGCAAACCTAGTTCCCTATAACCAAGGCTCTGATACCAGTCTGTCACACCCCCAATTTTCCACTCGTGGTGTCAGTCCACGTGGGTGTGACGTGTCCAGAATCACAGCTCAAGGTCATATAGAACACTTCTATATGCGTTTACAAATCCAAAGTTTGACACATACACTCATAAAATAGTTTGCAGCGGAATAAAAGTTATCAAATCATATTGCAGCGGAAAATCAAACAGTGGTGCAGCGGAATAAATAAGTCATAACATGCAGCGGAAAGTTGAAAATGTTAGACATCACATTGTTTAGAGATTACATAACGATTAAATATTGTTTTCAAAAGACACAACAGAATGCATGCGGTTCCTAAAGCTCATCCCTTAGATGTGCATCCTGTTCCATACGCAGCTAGTTACCTGAGAATACAAGTTAGAAAAGTGTCAACACAATGGTTGGTGAGTTCACAGGTTTTGATATACATATATATAGTAAGAAAGTGTGTCATGCTGTTTATCAATGTTAGTACCGAGCCCTAGGCCCAAAGTGTCAGTGCGTCACTACCGAACTAGACTTGTTTGTCCTTGCCTCCGCTATGCCTCGTATGCATAGCAAGTTAGGTCAGAGTTTGCACGGGTTATGACATCCAGTCAACATGGTGCCCCGTGGGGTTAGTCATTCCCTAATGGATCCATCCAAATCTACCACGTTGTTCGTACATTAACGGTAAGACTTTGTGAGGACTTGTTACGAGTTCAACACTTAATGTTTGTCCAATAAACCAGCATACACAATAATGTTTGTAATAGCAATAATGTTTGACTCGATGCAACTAGTATCCTCCCCCTATTTAAAAGTGTTTGAAAAGGAGTAAAGAGGGGCCGTAAACTCACCTTAGTGATGTGAATGAAAGTACGCGTAAGCTCCTCGAGAAAGTAGCGCGTCGGTCACCGGCAACCTATATCGTATACCGTACGTGAGTTCGTGTATGTGACCGTGCTAGTGTTTGTGTTTGTGCTCGTGTTTGTGTCCAACAACCCTTGGTTGTTCATGTTGTCCGTGTCGGTCCACAATGACCGTGTTTGCTCGCGTTGGTCCACATTGACCGTGTTTGACTGTGTTGGTCCACATTGACCGTGTTTGACCATGTTTGACCGTGTTTGACCGGAGTTGACCAAGTTTGACCGTGTCAAGTCAACGACCCGTTGGTGATCCGTGTGACGGTTGTGAATCGTGTAGCAATCGTGTAAGTGCTCGTCGTGTGCAAAACGCGTAAGTCGCGTCTATGGACAACTTACTATTTATAGTAAGTTTCCATTTATGGAAAGTTCACAAAGCATATCGGTTTTAGAGTTCTAGCATGCTCATTAGTCCTACGTGATCATGTTAACACATAGCAACGTCATCATACGGTTTCACATAAGTCGTCTATAGCATGTTAGCACATAAAAGTTTCCTAAAATGGAAAGTTTCCATTTTTAGCATACGTGACATCGGAAACCATCTAACTTAGCATCTAATCATAATATTATAACATAATAAGTCATCTAACATGTTTAAATCATACAACATATTCATAGATTCGTTTTTGTAAAAATAAAGTTACTAAAATTAGTAAACCCAAATGAACAATCTAACCACTTCTATCCCATTTTTATGTCACCAATCATCATAATAAACCACTTAACACCATTTAATCATGCCATTTTAACTCAAATCATCATTTAAAAACATTTCATTCACAAAAGTTACTATATATAGTAATATCGCCAGAAATGACCATAAGCATTATCAAGATCACATTACAAGTATTCAAATCATCATTCTAGCATCCTAAGAGCAATTCTACATACATGCATGCTCATCACCTTCATCAAATCACCATTTTGTAACTAAAAAGTTACTATAAATAGAAAGTTTCATAACAAATCATGTTTCAAGCATATAAGCCACAATCTAACCTTGCAACATCACTTGTGCATTATCAATAATTATCCCAACATCAACAAGATCATCTACAACACCTTAGATCATACATGCATGCATCAATATCACCATAAATCATCATTTTAAGCAACAAGACCTATACCCATCATCATGGATCATTACCAAACATCATCTAATCATCTTAGATCATCAAGAAACATAGTGAAATCATCAAACCCAGAAAATAATTTCGTGCATGTGCATCCTAGGTGTTTGCATGTGAGTACAAAGCCTTGCATGTGTGTGTAATGGTGGTTTTAAGACACAAGGGATGTCAAGACTACCTTTCAAGATTCAAGAAGTCCTGAGATGATGATGAACAGCCTCCTTGACCTCCTGGTTCGTGGGCTTCGACAAGAACAAGACGATGGTGGTGGTGGATGGTGTTCTAGAGGTCTCCCTTCAATGGTGTTCAAGCTTCCAAGAGCTTCAATCTCTTCAACAATGGCTTCCAAGGATGAATCTTGAGTGTAGCAGAGGTTTTGGAAGGGACATGGCCGAGATATGGTGGCTAGATTTCGGAGAGAGTGTGTAGGGTGGCCAAGAAATGATTGTTCTTGGTTTTATAAAGATTTCTGCGAACTGGGTCTTGTCGCGTAGCGCGACACGTTCAAGGGTTCCCCTCGCGTAACGCGAGAGAGTCTAGCGTTCAAATTTCCCCCGCCCACTTGTCGCGTATCGCGACAGTTTCCTTGTGGACCGTCGCGTAGCGCGACAGATCCCCAGGTGAGCCCAATAGGCCCATTTTCATTAGTTTGATCCGTTCGTTGCCATTTTCACGCCTACGGACTGTCGTTTGGCCTTGTTTGAACTTCCAAGTTCAAAGTGTGAGGGTTTTGTGAGATTTCGAGTGTTGTGCTACACAATGTGTTAGACGTTCACCAACGTTCGTGTGTTTTGACACGTGTGTGTTGTTTGCCGATAATTCCACGAATTATCCTGTTGTGTGTCAGCGTTTGTACTGTCGTGCCACGTGTCACACTAAATTAAACTAAATCTAGTGCCACGTGTACAATGAGCATTTAAATAAACATTTAAATAAATAATAAGCTGACTTGGAAATTACGGGGTGTCACATGTATCTCACAACATCTAGACCAGACATTATGTTTGCTACAAGTGTCTGTGCTAGGTTTCAGGCTGCACCTAAAGAATCCCATTTGATTGCTGTTAAAAGGATATTTAGATATTTGCAGGGAACTCAATCACTGGGAATTTGGTATTCAACTGGGCATTCCTGCAAGCTGGTTGCTTTCTCTGATAGTGACTATGCAGGATGCAAACTTACCAGGAAATCCACTTCTGGTGGCTGTCAATTTCTAGGCAATTGTTTGGTTTCTTGGCAGAGTAAGAAACAAACATCTGTGGCTACATCCACAGCTGAAGCCGAGTACATTGCTGCTGCAAGCTGTACTTCACAAATTCTCTGGCTTCAGACCCCGCTTTTGGATTATGGCATCAAAGAGACTAAGACACCATTGTTAATGGATAGTGCCTCAGCTCTTTGTATTGTCAAGAATCCAGTTCAGCACTCTAGGACCAAAGATATTGAAATCAGACATCATTTTATAAGGGATTGTTTTGAAAAAGGTCTGATTGATCCAAAGTTTGTTCCTAGTGCTATTGAACTTGCAGATATCTTTACTAAGCCCTTAGAGAATTCAAATTTTCAAAATCTGGTGCTAAGGCTTGGTATGCTGCAATTTGAATAAAATGAATTTTAAAATAAAACAACTCCTAATACATGATAAAATTTTCAAAATCCAAAAACATTCAAATATGCCAAAAAAAAAACGTACTAATGAGTAAATTGGTCATCAAGTACTGCTGACCAAATCCTGTTCTGTTCAAAAGTTCTGATGAACAATTTTCAAAACACCTGATGAGTACATCTGAAGTTAGACAAAGTCTGATGAGAAAATGTTTCAAATCAGAATGAAACAAGTGATGAACAAGCATTGTCGACAACACCTGATAAGTAAATTTACTTTTCAGATGTTACAACCATTGTTGTTTCCAATCTGAAACAACTGAAGCCTAAAACCCAAATTTTCAGTATCCTCTATAAATCACACCTTATTCAGTTATTGCATTACCACTTCTTCAGAACTTTCCTTTATTTTTCAAAAACCTAACTTCCCTCTCAAGTCTCTGCTTCAGTGGCGAACATGAACCTAAAACCTCGTCACAACTCAGTCGCCTATCTAACAAAATCATCATTTTGGTCGAAATTTGATGAAGCTGTCGATCTTATGAACATCTCCCAATACCAAACAGCCTTTCTTCTCAATCCTAAACTCTATATTGAATCCTTTCATCAATTTTGGACAAATGTTGAACTCATCAATGTCGGAACATGAGTAATCTCACTCAGATCTACAGTGAATGACAAAAATGTGCATGTGAGTCCAGCAGAACTGAGGGAAGTTCTTAACTTAGACGATGCTAATCTTGCCACTACATTTCCGAAGAATCTTACCGATCCCTGTTTTACCAATCATGAATATCAAGGTGACCTGAGTGACTCTACTCTCTACAAGAAACATTTCAATGATCCCGAACGTCTCATCTTCCATATGATCAACATCTGTTTACCTCCAAAATCATCATCATGGGACCATATGTCCTCAAGGTGGCAGCAGGTATTTTTCTCTATTCTGGAATCACAAAAGCTTAATTTTTCACAAATCTTATTTTTAGAATTAACAGAACATGCTGCAAAACCTGTTGCAAATAGATGGCTTCTTTACCCACGTTTTATAATGGCCATCATAGAAAAACAATTAAAACAAGAAGGCCTTGTTGGTCAGGGAATCGATGCTCCTGCAGTTTTGCTTGAGGTATATTCCCGGCACAACACCAACCTTACACTCAAAGAGGCTGCCCGAAAGCTTAAACCCAAGCAGAGGGAACCCACAGCCTCACAATCACAATCCAAATCCAAAGTCCCCACCAAGCCACTTCCCAAAAAGCTTAAAAAGGCTATTCAGGGAGATGAGTCCCCTGAGTCTGCCCCTGCCTCACCAAGGCATGTCATGACCACTGGCAGTAGTCAGCCAGTGGTGCTTCAGACTCCACCAACTGAAACCGCCCAAGGTTCCTCTCAACAGGAACTTGGTGCAACTGTTGAAGGGGAAGACACACATCTAGAACCTCTTTCATTTGAAAAGGTTTCTATTGAAAAGCACCATTCTCCCCGGGTGCACTCTGCTTCACAGCCAACTCCTACTGAAACCACCTCACATAGCCCCACATTTGTTATTGAACAAGTCCTGAATTAGCTTAACACTCCAATCCCTACCCAGACACCTATCACTACTGGGAATATCTCCATCATTGAGGGGGAGGATCAAAGTGATTCTGATAACCCACAGGACTTTGACTACAATTTCAGGTCTCCAAGTGTGGACAAGGAGATTCTGATTTCTGACAGGGCTGCCACTTCATCATTTCCATCATTTGGACTGATTGATAGTAGTAACATCTCTAAGACCCTGTCAGAGGCAACAACTGATGAAGGGTTTATCCCTGAGGTTGGAAGTCCCCAGTACCAAGAAAAAGGGGCACCTGAACATGTTGAGCCACACTCAACTCAGGTTAATCCTGATATAATCAGGAGGTCAGATGAATCAGCCAAGGCTAATGATGACCAAAGGTCCTTCTCAGATGTTCTAACTCAGAACAGATTCCTTGAGGCTGAGGTCTGCAGACTCAATGAGCTGCTCACTAAGATGTCCAAGGAGAAACGTCCATCTGCCCTTCCAAACCCACAGATGGCACCTTCAACTCTTGAAGGGCCCCAAAACACTTCATCCAACTCAACAACATAATAAACCACCAGCCCGCTTCAGGCACTAATACTCTGGATTCAAACCCCCTAGAGGCATTAGTTGCTGCCTTCATAACTGCCTTACCTCTCATCACTCCAATTCTAAAGAATATCATTACTCAAGCTCTTGATGAGAGGCTTCCATCCCAAAAACAAATTCAAAAGATGATTGATGATGCTGTTGCTGAAAAACTTTCTGGCTTTCAAAAACCTTCACCAACTGCAGCCAAAAAAAGGGGGAGTTAGTGAAAGAATCAGAGGTTGAGAAAAAGAGAATGAGAAGTGAGGAGGAGGAGAATGTTCTTGAAAAATCTCCAAGCATACAGGTTATTTATAAGAGGCAGAAGAAATCAAAACCTGTTGAGATTGAAAAGGTTGTTGAAGAAGAGGTTGTAGTTGAGAAGGAGATTGAGAAAGAATCTGAAAAAGAGGTTGGCAAAGGTGTAGAAGAGGTTGAGGTAGATCAAGATCCTAAGATTGTGGTGGACAAGGCTGCTGATGTCAAAGAACCTGAATTAACTGAAATACAGAAGCTGATCCAACAAGCTGATAGAGTCCATTTCAATGCCATGGATGAGATTATCAGTAAGATCTTCAAGCATGGTGTTGAACCAGATGAACTGAATCAGAAAATCAGGGATTTGGAGCTGAAGCATATTGATGGTATATGGGCAAAATATGATTCAAAAGAAAGTGATAGACTGGGTGTGATGGCTATATTCATTGCAAAATATCTAGGGAGATCAGTTGCTGAGATTAGAGCTAGGAACAGAGAAAATATCTTGGCCATAGTTACCAAGATTTGTAATTCTGAAAATTTCAACAAAGGAAGAGTTGTAGAAGCTATGGACCAGATAGATCAAGGAAGTAGGAAGGAGCTGATTAAATTAGCTTCAAAACATATCAAACCATCTATCCAATCACATCAAACCACTACAGATGATATTCCTCTCAAGAAAAGGAGGATGTTGAGGCTTCAAGAAGAAAATGAAGATGAAGAAGACAGGCTACCTATATCTACTGTGTTGAAACCAAAATTGAATATGCCTGAGTCTTCAAAAGCCTTAAAAATTACTCCAGTATCTCAGAGGCAGGCAGTGAAAATCAAAATTGAAGAAGAAGAAAGTCAAAAGCAGCATGATGAGAAGATTTTGAGAATGGTTGATAAGGATTACCCTCAGACTTCAACAATTATAGCAATGAAGAAAGAAGCTCAGAGGTTGTATGCACTCAGGTACACTTATCAGTATAGAAAAGAAGTAATCAGAATGTGGCCTGACCCAAGGGTGAAAGACAGAATTCACAAAAGAGATGTACCAGCTGCTTACACAAGAAAAATCAAAAAGGTGATAAGTGCTGAGATTATGCTAGGTTCTGTGGTGGTTCCTTGGGAGATTATTGAAGAATTTAAGAGATTGTATAATGCTGGATTGAAAGTCCCCAAGTTATTAGAGAATAAAATGATTAAGAATGGACTGGTGTACAGAAGATTGGAAGGAGTAAGACAGGATGAGCTGCAACTGTTTTTGGAAGGCAAACACCCTGATGAATTTGTTTACAAAGAAATTAAAAGGGTTGAATTATATGATGGGACAAAGGCTAGGTATTTATCAGAATATTATGGGCCTGAATTCTTTTTTGAAGGTGATCCAGTGCTACTAACACCTGAAGATCAAGTAGTTCTTTTGGAAGCCTATGTCAAGGAGTCTTTTAGACTCATCTATGGTCAGTAGCTTCAATGAGAGGGGTTAATGCTCATAGTCCTAGTCCCCAATGGAGTTCCCTCTCATCCTTTGCCATTCAAATCATCAGAAGCAGCTGTCTACCAGGCCTGTGCTGAATTGGTCACTCAAAAGCTGATCTAAAGAAAAAGACAAGATCTTTATGCCTGGGAATTCAACAATAAGTGGGACAGTCAATAATTAAAAGTTTTGGCTGCATTGGTTCAGGGGGAGTTTGTTGGTCCAAAAGAACCAATGAGCCTGATCAGAAAAACCTTTAAGTCCCACAGGCACACAACAATTGAAGAAGAATACAACAGCTGAAGACCAACTCATGTTACAAGATCTGAAGTTGATCACATCAGCTGAAGTGCTAGTCTTCAGATGTTGTGATGTTTTTACTCGTCAGTAGTTTTCTTTCAGTAGTTGTATTTAGTCAGTCTTTGTAAGAAGATGTCTTCAAACTTTGTAGACATCTTCAGTAGTTTCTTTTTATTCAGTTGTTGTAACAAGACTGTTTGATGTCGCTATCAAGTGACATCATCAGGCGTCACTACTTCTATATATGGTCAGTTGACATTGTGTAATTAAATATGAAGTTAGTAAATTGAATGATATTATTCCTTTTGTAGAAACTTCTCTCTCTATAACTGTGCTTTACTGTTTCATTGATATTCAAGTGTTCTTGCTAGTTCTTATGCTATTTCATCTCTGAATTCCGCTGCTATAACCTAATATTGGTCAAATGAGAACAACTGATCCTACAGCTTGTACCTGAGTTACTGTACAGTTTACTGTTCCGATAACGATTCCGGCACAGATGTTACAACCATCACCACCAGCACCACTAACATCAGCACCACCAACCTCACCAGCACCACTAGCACCAGCATCACCACCACTCACACCAGCACCAATAGCACCAGCATCACCACCACTCACACCTGCACCACTAGCATCACCAGCACCACCACCAACATCATCATCATCATCTCCATCATCACCTCCAGAAACAATGATATCCTCCTGATCTAAATCAGAATCCTCATGTCTCCATCTCCTCCCAATGGGTGCGACAGGATTGAGGAGATGACCGAACATACCACGAGTGGGAGGCTTCCTCTCCTTTCCCCTATAAGATATAATTCTGTTAAGAGTGATGTCATTCATGTGCTCCAATCTGATAATATCTGAGCTGGTCTTGGGTAAATTCGGCACTTGGGCATCGTAGATCATCTGGAGAAACCTCGGGTACATCAAAAACTTCTTGTCTCCCTTGAGGTACATGTTCTCCTTCATATGCGTAAAAATCATCTCTGAGAAGTTGAACGGGATGTTCAACACCAAGGCTACAATGGTACCCTGTAAAGTCTCTCGGAGGTCATCGAATCCCCCGCGCCTAGATCCCAGGTAATGAATGAGTACGTGACTCAGATACTTGAACTGTGGGCATAGGAAAGCCTTGTTCAACACTCCGGCTTCCAAGTCTTCGTCATACTTGCACCGCATAAGGCATCCTCGAACAAGATATCGATCAAGAAGAAAAGGGTGATCAGGTGAGTCTTGGAATCCACACACCCGCCTGATGTGCTCAGCAGAAACTGTAACATCGTGTCCTCTCACCTTCCCTCTGATTACTTGAGGCTCTACCTCACAATCTATATCAGCTGATCCCCAGAAATCCCTCTGGTGTGTCAAATAGGGATCATAAATGGTAGATATGGCAGTGAATATCCTAGCGCCTCAGAAAAGCAATAATCTCTGTAAAATGCTTGGCATTCTTCGTGGTAACATCTAGATGAGCACAAATGTTATTCTTCAGAACAGCTTTGTAATCTGCCATTTTGTAACAAAACAAGAGAAACAACATATCAGTTCAGTTCAGTAAACAGTTGAGCAAAATCAAAAGTTTAAGCACAAGAACGCAACTGGTGCGAATGAACTGTGACAATCCGACATTTTCGGGTTAATTTCGGTAACCGAAAACTAACGGAAATGATACGAAATCATACAAAAACAAACTAGAGGGACTGAAAGTGAATAAAATTAATCCTAAAACATTTAATTTACTAGTATTAAACTTACAAGTATGAAAGTTAATCAATTTTGACTTGTAAAAGTCAAAAATTCGGCCATATGATTAGTTAAATTCGAAATTCACATGAAATCATTGTTAATAACCGAATTCAACACTCACTTAACTCACTTTGATGATAATTAACACCTGCTATACGTCATAAAACCTTTTAATCATCGAATTGAAGTAAATTAAAACTCTCAAAGTCGAAACCGTTACTAAATTGCATCAAATTCGTATAACCCGAACATAATTCACAAAATTGCACATCCCAAAACACTAGTCGGCTCCTTTAGAGATTATTACAACCAACAATTCTATTCCAAGGAGTTCGAGCAGAAGAATTCGATCCGGGTGTGGCCGAACTCAAAGCACAAAGTTGATCTTCATCAATTAGGCATCAAACAAGGTAAGAAATCACTCCTACACACCCTAAAAATGCCGACTAAGCATAGCCCTATGCTAGTTTCGATCACAAGCATCGAATTATAAGAATCCAAATTCTAGGGTTCCTCACTCTTGAGGTTTTGGGGTTTTCGATTCAAACAAGATCAAAAATAAAATTATATATGCAGACAGTTTCGAAATAGTATTTTAAACGAAAACCATATGTTAATTTTATCAAACAACAATGAATCATGAGAACTCTAATTCTAGGGTTCTTGATGAAGAACGAATTGGGGGTTTCCACTCAAATGTATTTCAAAATCAAATTAAACTACACAGATAGTATCGTGATGTTACATGTAACGAAATCCCTATGATAACTACATCTAACAATATCGAATTTCATGATTTTGATTTCTAGGGTTCTTATTCACAAACGATTTGGGGATTTTGATGCAAAGGGGTTTTAAAACCAAATTAAACAACACATATAGTTTAGTAATCCATCGTTTATTGAAAACCATATATCAATTTCAGAACATTACAATGAATTTCACAGATTCGGTAGTTAGGGTTCATGTGATAAAATGTTTTGGGGTTTTTGAATTAAACGATTATAAGAAACAAATTAATCATCACAGAAAGTTTCAAAATATATAGGGTAATGAAAACCCTATGTTTTTTCTAATAAACATAAATGAATTTAACAAGTTTGAACAATGAGATTGGACATTCATGTTTGAAACCTTGTAAACTACGAATTGGAGCTTTTGTTGATGGATAATCAGATTAAAACCATCTATAGACTCGTTTGAATCCCTGGGACAAAACCCCTATGTTTTGGATTGTGATCTTAGTCAAATTGGGGACTGATTCGAACCCATATGGTTCAGTCATAGTTAAACCAAGGGAATCGAACATTTCAAAGGTTAAAACAATTCATTTCTAAATTCAAATGCAAATGTATAGTGGATCAGATAGTAGGATGGGTGTGTTTGGTCCGGGAGGTCAAGGGTTTGACCCTTACCTCTGCCGGTTTTTGAATTAAAAATCCATTTTAGTATTTTTCTTATAACTTTTTCGTATTAATTCCGTTTCGACTCGTTCAAATTGCGTTGGAATTGAAATGGAATTACGAACAAGATGAATCAATAAAATTATATTTTGAACGAAAAGTCTAATCGCGTATAATTACGCGTTGTAAAATGAAATTGTATATATTTATATGATTCAACCGAACGAATTTAAATTCATACACGATTTCGTATGTACGGTTTAAACAACCTAATGTACGTGTGTTAACATGTATGTAACCACGAAAACAATATGGATATTACGAATAACACAACGTTATTGTTAAAACACAGATTCTTCGTAGAAGTCTATCTACGAGATTTCTCGAAAACGTGATCATTCTGTCTGTTATCTAAGGTGCGTACACGGCCCCTTTTCTTATTTTAACTGTTTTGGGGGAGAAAACATGTGCAACCAAACATTTTAGATACATATCACTTGCTTGAGTTAGCTATTTACGATAAGTGCGAACATAGCATTACAAGTCCTTACATATCGAACCGTTTAGTTTGTCGTAGTGCAAAGCGTGGTAGTTGAAGATAGATCTATCGGGTTTGACAAACCTCACTTGGCAGATTGTAGGTCTACGCAAGTCTTTAACTAGCCAATTCAAACATTACTATTGTCTGTGCTAGACAATAGTGAAAAGGCAAATTACATTCTAACAGTTAGCTTCGGTTTCGACCGCTTATGTAAATAGTACGAATGACTAGCTATCATGACTATGCATGTGTGATTATGTTATCTGCAAACATTTCGTTTCGAACATTTGTGATTATTCAAACCTGTGTATGCACCAACCTTTGTGTTGACTTGATTTACATGTTTTCTTAGGACACTAAAAGTGTTGGTGCACTAAATGTCCCTAGTTAGATTTTGTAGTATCAATCATGTAATATTCAAGTTATGTTAATGGAAGTTGTCTTTATATATCGTTCTTAACGTTTAATATTGATTATATGATTGTTTGATTTGATTTAATTAATATTTGAGTATGGGTATGACTCATTCGGGCGAATGACTCTAACGAATGAAGTCATTCGCCGAATGAGAATAGCGACTGACTATACTCAGCGAATGAGCCATTCGCCGAATGACTCATTCGACTGACTTGTCTATTCGACATAGTCATTCGCCGAATGAGTTGTTTCGGCCACTCATTCGGCCGAATGACTACAGTCTATAAATACATGTTCAAATCATTTCAATCCTAACTTTTCCGAGTCCTCATTCTTCCCAGTGCACTCTATTGTCAAACCCTTGAAGTTTTGAGCGATTCTTCACGTCCAAATTCGATTCTCAACCCGTGGTGATCGATTCTCACTCGCACGTTGATTCTACACACTCGATTCACCACGGTTGCTGTTGATTTCGATTGGAAAACCCTGGAATAGGATTCCGCAATATTCCAGAGGCTGTCAAGCAGATTTCCCTTGGAATCAGATTGTTTCCGAGATCCTAGTTGGTCCTACAAAGTGGTATCAGAGCTTTGGCTCTTGATTCTGCTTGATTTCCATTCAAAATCACCAAATCTTTGATTGTTCGTTCGAGATCTGCAAAAACCCTAAGTTTCTTGTCCTTCAAGTCAATATTTCATTGAAAATCAGTGGGTTTGTGTGGTTGTTTTGTCAAATCGTTTATCCCAATTTGTTCAATATCATCTCATGATGTTTTTTACCAAATTTGGTACTTAGATCTGGTCAAAATCTCAAGTTATCACGTTTTTGATTGTTGAAAACCCCAGATCTGCCGAATGAACCTGGCAGCCGAATAAGTTAGGCCGAATCTCTCTTATTCGCCGAATAGCTACATTCGACAATCTCATTCGCCGAATAGCTCCATTCGATCAAGTCATTCGGTGAATAGCCCTCATTCGATCAGTCATTCGGCGAATAGCTTCATTAGGTCAAGTCATTCGGAGATTAACACTCATTCGGCGAATAGC
The DNA here is from genome assembly GCA_009363875.1 of Mikania micrantha. Lineage (NCBI taxonomy): Eukaryota > Viridiplantae > Streptophyta > Magnoliopsida > Asterales > Asteraceae > Mikania > Mikania micrantha. The sequence continues at coordinate 27,680,150 of CM018687.1, forward strand.
TTCATTAGGTCAAGTCATTCGGAGATTACCACTCATTCGAACTCTCATTCAGCGAATAGCCTCATTCGACCCTTTCATTCGCCGAATAGGTTCATTCTCTCTACTCATTCGTCAAACAGTCATACTCAGCTTTTCATTCGCCATTTCTAGCACATTGGCCCCCGTCATTCGCCATAAGGATCTTCATTCGGCCCTCAGTCTGAAAAATTTTCTAAGTGTTGAATCTTGTTGTTCTTGATTCTATGGAGGATTTAGCATTAATGGCAAACCAGAACCACCGCATTCAGACATTATTGTTGACTGAGACTGAGACAGGAAACTCTAACAAGGCTCCCAAGTTGCTGTCTTTAGACGATTATCCACACTGGAAGTATCGGTTTGAGATTCACATCAATGGAGTGGATACCAATTTATGGATGATGATTGGAGGAGGATATCTGAGGCCTCTTAATGAAGATGGAACTCCTATGCTAGTCACACGGATGACTGAGCCTCAAAGGAAGCTTTATGATTATGAGAAGAAAACTTATGCCATTTTATCTCAATCTATTGCTACTGATATCTTCCATCAGTTCAGACAGTTTACATCGTCTAAATATCTGTGGGATGCTTTACAACAGCGATACGAGGGAAATGATGCTTTGAAGAACATCAAGTCTAAGGCATTAAGGAAGGAATTTAACAGCTTTATGTATGTTGGAAATGAATCTTCGGATGATTTGATTGCCAGATTCTATCATCTATTGAGTGAGCTGTTCAATCATGAAGTCAAGACCACCACTCAGGAAAAGATTCAATGTTTAGTAGATGCTCTTCCTCCAAAATGGGAATAATTTTTGATGGTTCTTAAGCAGAATGAGATGATGTCACACATGGATATCAATGATTTTATTCAGAAGTTGAAGGAGCAGGAAATTGAGAACAAGTGGAAGGCTAAGAGGGTTGCTCAAGTTCAGGATCCTTCATTGTACTATTCTACACCTACTGTGGAGAAAACTTCTTGTCATGCTCCACTTAAGACTGCTTTTGTTTCTCAGACTGCTGAAGCTCCATCTTTCAATCAGATTCTTTTCAGTCAATCATCATCCTCTTCAAGTTCTCAGAAAGAACATCATCAACCAGTCAGAAGTCTAAAGACAGAGAATTTTGATAAAGTTACAGTTGAGATTGCTAAAGAGCATATGGGTCTTTGTCTACTTTGGTCAGTTCTTATGATGGATTGGTAGCAGGACAAATTGGAAATCCTTATCTGACGAATGATGACTACTCTCAGATAGATCCAGATGACATGGAAATGATTGACATTATGTGGGCTTTGGCAAGTGCTGTGAGGAGAGCCAAGGAGTTTGTGAAAAGGACTGGGAAAGACATTAACTTGAACAAAGAATCTAAGTTTGGATTTGATATGGCCTCTGTCACTTGTTACAGTTGTGGAGAAAAGGGTCACTTTGCCAGACAATGCAAACATCCAAAGAAAGCTGGAAACAAGAATCCTTTTCATCATCAGAAATCTTCTGCAGCAAATACAGAAAGAAGACTTGTCCCTATTGATTCTCCTGTTCAGACTAGTTCTTCAAATGCAGGCAAAACTTTGATGGTATAGCAGGATGAAGGTGAGAATTGGGATTTCAGATTTAATTCTGAACAGGGGGGCAAGATAAAGCTTGTGTTGCTGAGATTCAGAAGACAGATGATCTACATGAAGAAAGCACTGCCAAAGGAGCACAGCTTAAGACAGAAGAAACATCTGGATCAGAGTCTGAAAGCTTGACTGATTCTGACACTCAATCTGAGTCTGATGCTGATGTTGAAGAATCTCCTACTCAGTTTGCCTTGATGGTAAACTCATCTGCTACTCCTGCTGCAACTTCTCAGTCTGATCAGGTATCTGATGATTGTTCATCTTCTGTTTCTAATTGTTTTAATTGTGTTGACCTTAAAAGCAAGGTTCTTTCCTATCAGAATCACAATGCTGCTTTGATCAGTGATCTCAACCAATGTATTGATGCTAACAAAGTTTTAAAAGCTAATGAAAAAGATTTTCAAGCTAAAATTGAACTTTTAAATAGACAACTTCATGAGGCTGAGATTGTTGTTCTTAACAAGCAAGATGCTATAACTTCTTATCTCAATACCATTAATGAGGTAAAGAAGAAGTTAGCAATGGTTGAGTGTGATTATGAGACCCTAGGACAAAGGCTCAAGAGCTATGAGAGTGCATCTTATATCATTGAGCACATGATCAGCAAAGAAGCTGATCATAAGGGTAAGGGAACTATGAGTTATCAAAGATGTCCTCCACCAATCTTAAACAACTTTGTCAATTCACCAAATGAAAAAGATGTTAAAGATTTTCAAGTTATAACTCCTTTAGTAATTGATCCGATTGGGATGATTACTGATGAAGGTTCCTCTTTGTCAAAGGAATCTTCAGTGGATGGACTTGTAGAGGATTTGGTTTCAGATTCTGAGGATGAATCTGATGATTCATCTGGTTGTGTTACTGCTCAGAATCCACTCTCTGTTATCAAAAAGGATGACCCAATCTCATCTTCAAAAATATATCAAGCCTTAGGTTTTGTGAAAGCTTCAAAAGAAAATGAAGCTTGTGTGTTGAACAAGTTTGACAATCTTGTTCCAAATGGGAAAAAGGGTTTGGGTTTTAATCAGAACACGCCTAAAACAAATGTTTTCAAACCAAAAAAGCGATCTTTTTCTGAATTAAAACATTTTCATAAATAGGGAGAACCGGTTTGTTTTGAGTGTGGTGCACCTGGGCACTTCGTTAGATCTTGCCCACAGTTGATTAGACCAAAGGTTGCACCACCCAGAAAACAAAATCAGAATTTTGTTAAACCTGTCAGATCTGAGTCCAAGTTATTTCTGACAAAACCCAAACAACCAAATCAGGTCAAATCTGTGGACAAGGGTAAAGGGAAACTGATGAACTTGAATGTTCTCAAGACTGTTAATGTTGATCAATCTAAATCATCATCCATTTATCTGAAAAATTCTTTCAGTAAAAATGCAGTCTGGAAAGTAAAGTCTGAAACCACAGTTCCACCCACTTCAGACAAGGCTGTTTCAGATGGCAAATGGATCGATGTTATGATGTTGGACTAAAAGAACCAATGAGCCTGATCAGAAAAATCTCTAAGTCTCACAGCACTTATAACAACTGAAGAAGAACACAACGGCTGACATTCAATGTACAGAAGATACAAGATCTGAAGAGATATACAACAGCTGAAGTGTAAGTCATCAGATGTTGTAGTGTGTAGTTTAGTCTTCAGTAGTTTTCCTTCAGTTCTTGTAAAAGTCTGATGAGTAGTTTACTCATCAGATGTTTTAGTTTATTACTTCAGTAGTTTTATTGCTTCAGTAGTTGTAAGAGAATGTCTTCAGATGTTGTAGACATTCTCAGTAGTTTAGTTATTTCAGTTGTTTTGTTTTGTCTGTTAGGTGTCAACATCATGTGACATCATCAGACGTCACTGTCTTTATATAAGGGCAGTTGACATTTTTGTAATGTAACGAAGTTAGCAAATTGAATGAAATATTCCTTTTGCAGAAACTCTCTCTCTATAACAAAATTGTGCGATTACTGTTTGATTGAATGAACTCTGTTCTTGCTATTATTGTGCTAATTCAATTTTGAATTCCGCTGCTATACTTTAATATTGAATCAATTGAGAACATCTGATCCTACAATTGGTATCAGAGCAGGTTAATCATTGATCGATTAAACAATTGATCTCTGAAACTGCTCAAATTTGTTCTCTAGTTGATCGAATTAGCTGATTAGTAAGAATTTGTTATAGATTGAAGTTTTCTGTTAACTTCTGTTGATTTGTCTTTCGATATAGATCTGTTTTGATTCAATTGATTGAAATTTGCATTAGTTTGTGTGTAATTGTTTGAATCTGTGATCATGACAACTCCAAACAATGATCCGCACAATACAGGCTCCGCAACCAAGCCTCCAATGCTTGTGCGGAGTGAGTACAACATTTGGCAACGTAGAATGCTACATCACCTGTCGATTAACAGCGTAGGATGTTGGAAATCTGTAGTGCATGGTCCGTATAAACCCATGATCACTGATCCTGAAACTAAACTAATGATTCCGAAACCTTCGGATATGTATTCGGATGAGGATATTAAATTGTTTGAAATTGATGCTAAAGCTCATGGTATTCTGGCCATGGCCTTGCCGAATGAGATTTATTCTGGCTTGATGCATCATGATACTGCTCATGATCTCTGGGTTGCACTGAAAGAACAATTCGGTGGAACGGACGAGGTTTTAGCAAACACTAGAGAAATCCTTGCTCAGCAGTATGAGACCTTTTCTCATAGAAAGGGTGAATCATTGACTCAACAATTTGAGCGGTTCTCATGTTTAATTTCTGAGTTGAAAATGGTTAAGCAAGAATATACTAATAGTCAGATGAATAACAGATTTCTCAGATCACTGCCTGAGAGATGGGACACATACACAATTGTCCTACGCTCTAATGCTAATCTGGAAAATCTATCTCTCACCCAATTACATGGGAAACTCTTAACTTTTGAGAGAGAGGTAGAACAGAAGAGAAAACTGTCTTCATCTGGAAAACTTGCTGATGATTTTGTTCCTGGTAACACTGCTTTGATAGGTCAGGAGTCAGAGTTTAATGGGTCTGAATGTTCTTATGATGAACATATTGATTTTTCTACTAACAATTCTGAACATGCTTTTGTTGGAGTTGATGGTAATGCAGGAAATTATGGTGATAACTTGTGTTTTGTGATGGATGATTTGAAAGGAATTCCGGATGATGATCTAGAGGAGATGGACATTTTGAGTCAAATGGCATTAATCAACATCAGATCACAAAAGTTCTATAAACGAACAGGAAGAAAGTTCCCTGGATTATCTGGCAAAACCAAAGTTGGATTTGACAAAGGGAAGCTGAGGTGCCATAAGTGTCACAGACTTGGTCACTTTGCTAGAGAGTGCAAATCTACTGGTTCTAACTCTGCTGCACCTTTTGTGACTTTTCCAAGCAACAACACATCTAGCAAAGGACCACAATCTTCTGGTACTAGTCAACAACAATTCTATCCAGCTCACTTTGTTCCACAAAATCCTATGCCATATCCATATCCTTGTTTTTACATGCCTCAACCTACACACACTCCAGCATTAATTCCTTCACAATCACCTGCTCTTCCTGATCCCAGCAAATCACAAACCAATCAACAGCCTCAACAACAACATCATCAGAGTTTCTTTACTCCTGGAGTAGTTGATTGGAGTAGCCTACCTGATGATTTATCTGACTTCAACATGCAGCCTTACTCTGAAAATGGTCCACATGGTGGAGACAATCCTTTTGGAAATCTTGCATTGATGGCTATTGATTCAACTGACAACTCTTGTCAATCTTCTTCAACATCACAGGTATCCTCTGAATCCAAAGCTAAATTGTGTTCAGAGTCTTGTGTTTCAGCATTTGCTTCCATTAGAGAAATCAATGTTGAGTTAATCAATGAGAAGTTGGCTTTAGAAAGGGTCATGACAAAGAATAAAACTGAATTTGAGAAAGTTTTGAATGAAAAAGAGTCTGAAATTTACAAACTCAAGTGTCAATTGTCTGATGAAAAGGCTAGGGTGGAAGTCATGCTTGTAAAACACAATGATTTGAAACAAACACTTGCAACAACCCAAGTAGAATGTGCAAAATGGGTTGAATCTTGCAAGGGGTTTGAGTTGCTGTTAAACAAGCAAACAGCATCCAATGTGAAGTTTGGTATTGGATACAATCACACTGCCCCCCCAGCTGATTATACACCAAAGAATCTTAACTGTGAGTCTGAAGGGGACAGTGTATACCGATTCACCAAGTCCTCAGCAAAGTCTGATGCTGATGAATCATTTGAAAGTGATTCAAGTGCATGCAAATCTGAATCTGAAATTATGGATATTGAAACCTATTCTTATTCTCTTGGATGTACAAATGTTATCCAGGATGACATAGGTCAGGATAGTGTTTTAATTGAGATTGATCCTGATGAAAATGTTTCAAATGAATTAAATTTAAAACTGGTTAAGTCAGATGGGCATGGCACTGGAGAAAATGATGCACGACTTTTAATAAGTCAAAGTCACTCATCAGCAGTTGTTGAAAAAGCTGATACTGCAACAACTGATGTTGGTGAATGTGTTGATACTCAAGTGCTGAAGCATAACTCTTCAGATGTTGTCAACACATCAGCTGTTGTCAATTTGTCTACAAATACTGATGTTTCAAATGTACTGAAAAACAAAAATTCAGTCTCTAAGCCATCAGTACTTGTAGACAATCACAAGGAAAAGAAAAAGAGGGTGCCTTGTGAAATTTGTAGGCTGTTTAATCATTCAACTGATGAATGCTGGTACAGAAAAGGTTCTAAATTCAACAAAATCAAGCATAAAAACAAGAACATACTCAAAATGAAACATGAATTCAGTTCAAAGTTTGTACCAGAATCATCAGTAGTTTCAAAATCTGGAAAATCCTTACAAGGAAATAACTCAAGTACATCCAAGAAAGGAAAAGGGATTGTTCCAGATTCAGGGAAACAACACTTGACAGCATCTCATTTGATTAAAGACACTAAAATGATCAAACACAAAAATAAAAAATCAAGTTCTGATGTGTATGATGAAATCAAAATTTTAACTCAAAATCATAATCAACTGATGCTAATGATGCAACAACTGATAGGAAAAGTCAATCTGGCAGAGGCATCTGTTGATTCATTTCATAAAAAGAAATCAAAATCAAAAGTCAAAGCAAAATCTTCTGATAAGAATGCTTCAAGTGTTGCTTCAACTGACAATGTTACTTTTGTTTCATCATGTGTTAACAGACCCAAAACCAAAATGGTTTGGGTCCAAAAGTCTAACTAAGTGTGTTGTTGTATGCAGGGTCCTTCAGCATGCCAAAATAGCATCTGGTATGTTGATAGTGGAGGATCCATGCATATGACTGGGTGCAGATCTCTCCTTCATAATTATTTCACTGGAAGGAAGGGATTTGTATCCTTTGGAAATGATGCTAAGGGTTACATTATAAATAAAGGTGTGGTAACAAATGGTGAGATTAGGTTTGATGATGTGAATCATGTTGAGAATCTTAAGTATAATCTTCTGAGTGTTAGTCAAATGTGTGATAAGGGTCATGTTTCTCTGTTCACTAAGCAAGATTGTAGGATCTTATCTTCTGATGTGATGCCTTTGATTGGCAAAGTCTTAGATGAGTATACTCTCCTTAAGGCTAACAGAGTGGGAAAGGTATATGCCTTTGATTTATCTAAGAAAATCTCTGTCAAGGGTCATCCTTGTTTATTTTCTAAGGCCTCTTTCCAGGAGTCCAATCTGTGGCATAGAAGATTAGGTCATGTGAACATCAAAAACATGAATCAATTGGTGAAGCATGGATTGGTTAGAGGTCTTCCCTTAAAGGATTTTAGTTGTGATGAGAATTGCACTGCATGCTTGAAAGGAAAGCAACACAAAGTCTCTTTTCCTCCAATTGGAGATTCCAAATCCACCAGTTGTTTGCACATGTTGCACATGGATTTATTTGGGCCAGTTCAGATAATGTCTATGGCAAAGAAGAAGTATTGTCTAGTCATTGTAGATGACTACTCAAGGTTTGTCTGGACTTTCTTCTTGCACTCAAAAAGTGAGGTTGCCAAGGCTATTATGAACTTTGTGTTGTATGTTGAAAAGCAATATTCTATACCTGTCAAGTGTGTAAGGAGTGATAATGGCACAGAATTTAGAAATCACATTTTAGATGAATTTTATCTATCAAAGGGAATTTAGAGGCAGTATAGTATTCCCAGGACTCCTGAACAAAATGGAGTTGTAGAAAGGAAAAATAGAACCTTGATTGAAGCTGCCAGAACAATGCTGGCTGACTCTGGTCTGCCTTTGACCTTCTGGGCAGAAGCCATCAACACAGCTTGCTATGTGCAAAACAGGGTTCTAGTAAATCAAAGATGGTTGAAAACTCCATATGAAATACTTCACAATCTAACTCCTTTGATTTCCTTCTTCAGAGCTTTTGGGTGTCCATGTTATATCCTTAACACCAAAGATCAACTCACAAAGTTTGATTCCAAAGTTGATGCAGGATATTTTGTTGGATATTCTTCAACTTGCAAAGCTTATAGAGTGTTCAATTGTCGAACAAAGATTGTTGAAGAAACTCTTCATGTTAAATTCAATGAATGTCCCAAAGATCCCATTCCTCAAAATCCTGCTGAAATGTTTGATCTTAACATCTTGCAACATGAATTTCCAGTTGAGCCTAATGTTGAAGCACATGAGGTACTTACTGCAGATCCACCACAAGCTTCTACAGAAACCACACAAGGAAGTCCTGATGATGAAGATGAAAGTACTCATCTGTTCAGATTTAGTGATAATCTGCCACTATCTGCTAAATCTGATGCTCCTCCTGCTCCAGTTGCTGCTCCAAATACAAACGCTGATGAAATTCTGGCATCTTCTAAATCCTTTGAAATTCCTGCTGCTATATTTCCTGAATCTTCTTCAACTGCAGCATCTGTTCCTCCAGCAAACACTTGCACTGATCTTATTCCATATCAAGAACTGAAGGATCATCCATTATCTCAAGTTCTTGGTGATATTTCTGCTGGTGTTTCCACAAGAAGTCAATTATCCAACTTTTGTCTTTATGCTCTATTTGTAAGTCAACAAGAGCCAAAGAACTATCACATAGCACTTAGAGACATTGGCTGGGTGGAGGCAATGCAGTTGGAGTTGTTGCAGTTCAAGAAACAACAAGTTTGGGAGCTGGTTTCTCTACCTCCAGGTAAGTGTGCAATAGGCACAAAATGGGTGTTTAGGAATAAAACAGATGAAAATGGTCAAATCATTAAAAACAAAGCTAGACTGGTTGTACAGGGGTTTTCTCAGGAAGAAGGTATTGATTATGATGAAACTTTTGCCCCTGTAGCCAGACTAGAAGCAATTAGGTTGTTCTTAGCATATGCTGCCTTACATAAACTTAAAGTTTTTCAAATGGATGTCAAAAGTGCTTTCTTATATGGTAAAATAAAAGAGGAAGTGTATGTGTGTCAACCTCCAGGCTTTGAGGACAATAAACATCCTGATTGGGTGTACAAGCTTGATAAAGCTCTTTATGGGCTGAAACAAGCACCTAGAGCCTGGTATGACACTTTATCCACTTTTCTACTCAAAAATAATTTCACTAGAGGCTCCATTGATAAAACTTTATTCATAAAGAATGTAGGACAGCATAAGCTACTTGTTCAAATTTATGTTGATGACATTATATTTGCTTCATCTGATCTAAAGTTGTGTGATGCTTTCACTGAGCTTATGACCAAAAATTTTGAAATGAGTGCCATGGGGGAACTACAGTTTTTCTTGGGTCTTCAAATTAAACAAAAACCTGATGGAATTTTCATTCACCAATCAAAATACTCAAAAGAGCTGTTAAAGAAATTTGATTTGCAAAACTGTAAACCATGTTCTAACCCCATGAGCAGCACCACACAACTTGATGCTGATCTGAAAGGTACTTCAGTGGATGAAACTCTTTATAGATGTATGATTGGCTCTTTGATGTATCTAACTGCATCAAGGCCAGACATTATGTTTGCCACATGTGTCTGTGCTAGATTTCAGGCTGCACCTAAAGAATCTCATCTGATTGCTGTGAAAAGAATTTTCAGATACTTACAGGGTACTCAATCTCTGGGAATATGGTACTCCACTGGACATTCTTGCAAGCTAGTTGCTTTTTCTGATAGTGACTATGCAGGATGCAAACTCTCAAGAAAATCTACTTCTGGTGGGTGTCAATTTCTAGGAAATTGTCTGGTTTCTTGGCAAAGTAAGAAACAAACATCTGTAGCCACTTCCACTGCTGAAGCTGAGTACATTGCTGCTGCAAGTTGTACTTCACAAATTCTCTGGCTTCAGTCTCAACTCTTAGATTATGGCATCAAAGAACTGAAGACACCATTGTTAATGGATAGTGCTTCAGCTCTTTGTATTGTCAAGAATCCAGTTCAGCACTCTAGGACTAAACACATTGAGATCAGACATCATTTTATAAGAGATTGTTATGAAAAGGGTCTGATTGATCCAAAGTTTGTTCCTAGTGCTGATGAGCTTGCAGACATCTTTACTAAGCCTTTAGACACCTCAACTTTTCAAAATTTAGTTCTAAGGCTTGGTATGCTGCAACTTGAATAGGTTGGTTTTTCATAAAATAAATTTTAATTTCTTTTCAAAAACCCAAAAATATTTTCAATTGTTCTTTTCAAATAAATTTTTTTTACCTTGAAACTTTTTGATATTTTCAGTATATACTGATACATATCAAAAGTACTGATTCAAGGAAAGATATGACCTTTTCTAATACTCTAAGTTACAAGTACTGATGAGTATTGATTCACTAAGTACTGAAGGTCAAACAATGTTTACAAGTTCTGATGAACAAATTGTTTATAAGTTCTGATGAACAAATTGTTTACAAGTTCTGATGAACAACTTGTTTACAAGTGCTGATGAACACATTGTTCACAAGTTCTGATGAACAAAATTTCCACAAAGTCTGATGAACAACTGATGAAAACAACTGCTGCACAAAATTGTCGACAACACCTGATGAGTAATTTTAACTCTTCAGTTGTTTTAACCTCTGTTGTTTTCTCTATTTAACTCAACCTTCTTCAGTTGTTTTATTATCACTTTCTCAGAACTTTCCATCTTTTTCAAAAACCTATTTTCCCTCTCCAGTCTTTGCATCCATGGCGTCAATAACCTTGAAACCGCGTCATAACTCCATTGCCTATCTGACCAAATCCTCTTTCTGGTCAAAGTTTGATGAAGCTGTGGATTTGATGAATGCTTCTCAATTCAAAACTGCTTTTCTCATCAATCCAACCCTATATGTCGACTCTATTCATCAATTCTGGATGAATGTGGAACTGATCAATGTTGGCACAGGAGTAATCTCTCTTCGGTCCATTGTCAATGGTCATAACGTGCACATAAGCCCAGCTGAACTGAGGGAGGTTCTTCAGCTCGATGACGCTAATCTGGTCACCAAATTTCCTAAGAGCGCAACTGACCTCTGTTTTACACGTCATGAATACCAGGGTGACTTGAGTGACTCAACACTTTTCAAGAAGCACTTCAATGACCCAGAGCGCCTGATATTTCATATGATCAACATATGCTTGGCTCCGAAGTCTTCTTCATGGGACCAAATGTCTTCCAGGTGGCAACAGGTATTGTATTCAATCCTTGAATCTCAAAAATTAAATTTTTCTCAAATTCTGTTTTCTGAATTAACTGAACATGCTGCTAAGTCTGTTTCTTCTAGATGGCTACTCTATCCACGTTTTATCATGGCTATCATAGAGAAACAGCTTCAGCAAAATGGCCTTGTTGGTCAGGGGATCTCTGCTCCAGCAGTTTTGTTGGAAGTATATTCCCGACACAACTCTAACCTTACTCTAAAAGAGGCTGCCCGAAAGCTAAAACCCAAGCAGAGGGAACCCACAGTCTCCACTTCTACTTCCAAATCCAAAGTCCCCACCAAACCAAAATCCAAAAAGCCCAAAAAGGCTGCTCAGGGAAATGAGTCCCCTGAGTCTGCCCATGCCTCACCAAGGCATGACATGGTCACTGGGAGTAGTCAACCAGTGGTCCATCAGACTCTACCAGCTCAAACCGCCCAGGTTTCCTCTCAACAGGATCCTGGAGCAACCATTGTAGGGGCAGACACATCTCTAGAACCTCTTTCATTTGAAAAGGTTTCTATTGAACAGCACCAATCTCCCCGGGTGCACTCTCTTTCAAAGCCAATTCCTATGGAAACCACCCCAGATAGCCCCACTTTTGTTATTGACAACATCCTGGATCAGTTGAACACTCCTATCCCCTCCCAGACACCTATCACTACTGGGATTAGCTCCAACATTGAGGGGGAGGATCAAAGTGTCTCTGATATCCCACAGGATTATGACTACCACATCAGATCTCCTAGTGTGGAAAGAGAGATTCTGATATCTGACAAGGCTGCTACTTCATCACCTCCATCATTTGGAGTGATTGATAGTGGTACCATTGCTAAGTCCTTGTCAGAGGCAACAACTGATGAAGGGGTTACCCCTGAGGTTGGAAGTCCCCAGTACCAAGAAAAAGGGGCACCTGATCATGTTGAGCCACACTCAACTCAGGTAGATCCTGATATTCTCAGGAGGTCAGATGATTCAGCTAAGGCTGATGATGACCAAAGCACACTTGCTGAGGTTCTGAAACAGAATCAAATCCTTGAGGCTGAGGTTTGTAGACTCAATGAGCTACTCACCAAAATGTCCAAGGACAAAAGTCCATCTTCCCCAATTACCCCACAGATGGCACCTTCTCATCCTGAAGGTCACCCAAACACTTCCACCACTACTTCACAATTTGACAAGCCTCCAGCCACTGCTTCAGGCACTAATCCTTTGGGTTCTAGCCCCCCAGAGGTATTAGCTGCTGCCCTTCTAACTGTCATCCCTCTCATCACTCCTTTACTAAAAACCATCATTGCCCAAGCCCTTGATGAGAGGCTACCCTCCAAATCTCAAATTCAGCAGATGGTAGATGATGCTATGACTGCCAGACTTACAACTCTTCATACTCCTTCTTCCCCTGCAGCCAAAAAGGGGGAGTTAGGAACAGAGTCAGTCACAACTTCAGCTTCCAAAAGGCAAAGGTCTGACAATGAAGATATTGCTTCTGAAAGGTCTCCTGCCATTCAAGTGACATACAAGAGACAGAAGAAGAGTAAAACTGCTGAGGTTATCAACAGGGCTGATGAGGAGATTGAACATGTAAATGTTGGTGATAAAGAAGCTGAGGTAAGCATTGAGAAGGTAAGTACTGAACAAGTTACAACCTCTGATGTACAAGAAACTGAACAAGATGAGATGCAAGAACAAGAAGTTCAAACTCAGAGGGTTGAGGTTGAGAAATCTTCAGAAAGTGTTGAGGTAAGGGCTCCTCTAAAGAAAAGAAGGCAACTGAGAATTGAGGAAGATTCAGATGAGGAAGACAGGATGCCTATCTCTATAGTCATTAAAACAAAGGTTCAAAAGCCTGATTCAGCAACAACTGGGTCAGATCTGGCCATTCAAAAGAAGAAAGTAACTTTACCTGCCAAATATGTGCCTGAGAAGCCACTGGTGTTTGGTCAACATCCAATGATCACACCCGAGTCTAGAATGTTGGCAGTAAAAGTGAAGCTTGAAGAAGAAGAGAACCAGAAACAGCATGATGAGCAAATCTTAAAGATGGTTGACAAGGATTATCCTCAGACATCAACCATTATTGCAATGAAGAAAGAAGCTCAAAGGTTGTATGCTCTGAGGTTCACCTACCAGTATAGGAAGGAACAAATTAGAATGTGGCCTGATCCAAGAATCATTCACAGGATACACAAGAAAGAAGCTCCAGCATCTTATGCCAGAAGAATCAGAAGGGTCTTAAGTGCTGACATTATGCTAGGGTCAGTACTTGATCCTTGGGAGATAATCAATGACTTCAAGAGTGTGTACAACTCTGGCTCAAAAGCTCCAAAGTTTATAGAAAACAAAATGATCAAGAAAGGCTTGGTATATAGGAAACTTGAAAATGTTCAACAAAATGAGCTTTCTCTGTTTTTGGAAGGGAAGCATCCTGATGAGTTTGTATACAGAGAGATTACTAGAGTTGAGCTGAATGATGGGACAACGGCCAGGTACTTGTCTGAGTATTATGGACCTGAGTCCTTCTTTGAAGGTGAACCTGAAAGGCTGACTCCAGAAGAGAAGGTAATACTGCTTGAGGCATATGTCAGGGAGTCCTTCAGGTTAGTATATAATCAATAGCTTTAATGAGAGGGGTTAATGCTCATAGTCCATTTCCCCAATGGAGTTCCCTCTCATATTTTGCTTGTTAGATTTTTTGGAAGCTGTTGATTATCAGGCATACACTTTAGCTGGTCATTTTGATACTGATCTCAAAGAAAAAGACTTATCTTTCAGCCTGGGAGTAAATAAGTGAGACCATAAATAAATTAGAGGTTTTTGGCTGCATTGGTTCAGGGGGAGTTTGTTGGACTAAAAGAACCAATGAGCCTGATCAGAAAAATCTCTAAGTCTCACAGCACTTATAACAACTGAAGAAGAACACAACGGCTGACATTCAATGTACAGAAGATACAAGATCTGAAGAGATATACAACAGCTGAAGTGTAAGTCATCAGATGTTGTAGTGTGTAGTTTAGTCTTCAGTAGTTTTCCTTCAGTTCTTGTAAAAGTCTGATGAGTAGTTTACTCATCAGATGTTTTAGTTTATTACTTCAGTAGTTTTATTGCTTCAGTAGTTGTAAGAGAATGTCTTCAGATGTTGTAGACATTCTCAGTAGTTTAGTTATTTCAGTTGTTTTGTTTTGTCTGTTAGGTGTCAACATCATGTGACATCATCAGACGTCACTGTCTTTATATAAGGGCAGTTGACATTTTTGTAATGTAACGAAGTTAGCAAATTGAATGAAATATTCCTTTTGCAGAAACTCTCTCTCTATAACAAAATTGTGCGATTACTGTTTGATTGAATGAACTCTGTTCTTGCTATTATTGTGCTAATTCAATTTTGAATTCCGCTGCTATACTTTAATATTGAATGAATTGAGAACATCTGATCCTACATATGATTTGAGACTCATTGGGTCAACCCAAGGCCATAAAGGCTTGGGTTCCCAAATTAAAATAATTGTCTTATTTTTGTGCAGCATGCCCCAACAGCTGCTTTAAACAGCTCTTGGATTGTCGATAGTGGGGCTTCAAGGCACATGACAGGAAATATCTCTTTGCTCTCCAATGTTCAATCTGTTCATGGTGGTTATGTAGCTTTTGCTGGTGACAGGTGGTTTTATCACGGGAGAGGGAATCTTATCAAATGGGCAAGTTTCATTTGACAAAGTCAGATATGTCAAGCAATTGGAGAATAATCTGCTTTCTGTATCACAGATCTGTGATAAAAACTACAAAGTTCTTTTCGATGACTCCAAATGCTACATTCTAAAGCAAGGTGTAGTTATCCCTGAAGAATGGATTTTGATGTCTGCCCCCAGAAAGCAAGACTTGTACGTACTCAATATGGCCACACCTTCAACTACATCCTCCACAGCTTCATGTTTTATGTCAAAGGCAAGAGAAAAAGATTCAATTCTTTGGCATAAGAGGATGGGTCATTTGAGTCTGCGTAAGATGAATCACCTCGTGCACAACAATCTGGTTGAAGGGGTTAGTCTTAAAAATTTCAAGCTGTCTGATGTCTGTGTTTCTTGCAAAAAGGGCAAGCAAGTTAAGCAGTCTCACAAACCGAAGAAGTATCACTCAATCACTGTTCCACTTGAGCTGCTCCATATGGAACTTTTTGGTCCTGTTAACCGCAAGAGTATTGCTGGAGATCAGTACAGTCTTGTCATCACTGATGAATATTCTAGATACTCTTGGGTTTTCTTTCTAAAGGAGAAGTCTGAAACGTTTGACTGCATTCAAGTGTTGGTTACCAAACTTGAATCTCTCTATAAGCTCAAGATTCGCATACTCAGAACCGATAATGGGACAGAGTTCAAAAATCACAACATGGAGAACTTTTGTAATGAATGAGGTATTGTTCAACAATTTAGTGCTCCATATGTTCCCCAAATGAACAGTGTTGCTGAGCGAAAGAACAGGACTTTGATTGAGGTTGCTAGGACTATGCTTGCAGATTCGTCTCTTCCAGTTCAATTCTGGAATGAAGCTGTAGCTAATGCTTGTTACACTCTAAATCGAGTGTTGATAGTGAAGAGACATGGGAAAACTTGCTTCGAATTGCTCCATAACAGAAAGCTAAATCTTAAGTATCTTGAACCATTTGGTGCACCATGCACTACGCTTAAGAAACATGAGCAAGGCAAGTTTAATGAAAAGGTGGAAGAAGGGTATTTTCATGGGTACAACACTCCAAATAAAAGAGTTTATAACAGATCAACTCAAAATGTGGAGGAGTGGTACCATGTTGATGTTCAGAAGTATTCCATGCCCCCACCTGGGAAGGGTCCTGATTGGATGTTCAACTATTCTGATCTGTTTGACTCCTTCAACATGCCTCCCATGTACACTGATGAAGATGTTGCTGTTCAGATGCTGTATGATGCACAAAATGCACCTAAAGAAACAATGCAACCCTCATCTGTTTCCACTCCTACAGCACAGACACATGATGACAGCTCAGACACAGAAGACAACTCAGATCCTCCAGCTGCCCCTGAACCAGCTGTTGACAATCTTGTGCCAGGACTTGAGGATCTGAATCTGAATAATCTTGATCCACATGTTGAAGTTCCCACTCATCTTGTTGGCAGAATTAATCGGATTCATCCTCAAGAAAATATTATTGGAAGTCCTTTGGATGGGGTCAAGACATGAAATCAGCTTTTTTCAGGAGGACTTGCAGACATTCTTGACTTTGCAGATGTAAACTTTTGTGCCCACTCACGTTTTATCTCCCAAGTTGAGCCATGTACTGTTACTGAAGCTCTCAAAAAAGAATCATGGGTTGATGCCATGTAAGAAGAAATCCTTCAGTTCAAAAAGTTAGGTGTCTGGCAATTGGTTGACAGACCAAAAGGTGTGAAAGTAATAGGCACCAGATGGGTTCTTCGTTGCAAGAAGGATGATCATGGTATCATTGTGCGAAACAAGGCACGTCTAGTTGTTCAAGGATTCAGACAAGTTGAAGGTTTGGACTATAATGAAGTATTTGCACCAGTTGCTCGACTTGAAGCCATTCATATCTTCTTGGCTTGTGCCTCCTTCAAGAAGTTTAAAGTTTATCAGATGGATGTAAAGAGTGCATTTCTTCATGGTGTGATAAATGAAACAGTGTATGTCAGTCAACCTCCCGGGTTTGAGGATCCATTGCATAGAGACCAAGTCTACAAGTTAGATAAGGCCTTATATGGATTCTATCAAGCACCGCGAGCATGGTATGAGACACTGTCTACTCACCTTCTGAACAACGGGTTCAGAAGAGGTGTCATTGACTGTACACTGTTCATTCGAGAAAAGGATGGTGACTTGCTCTTGGTGCAAGTATATGTGGACGACATCATCTTCGGTTCAACAAATGATGGTCTGTGCAAAGAGTTTGAAAAGGTTATGAAAGAGAAGTTCGAGATGAGCTCAATGGGAGAGATGAAATTTTTTCTGGGATTACAAGTAGATCAGTCTGAGGCAGGAATCTTCATTCATCAAACCAAATATGTTGGGGACATACTGAGCCAGTTCAGTATGTCTGATGCAAAGCCTGCTGGTACCCCACTGGCTGTCAATCACGGGGTTACACCAGATGAAAAGGGGGAGTTAATTGATGCTACTTTGTACCGAGGAATGATTGTGTCTCTTATGTATCTTACTGCTTCTCGGCCAGACATCATGTTCGCCACATGCTTGTGTGCACGTTATCAATCAAAACCAAGAGTGTCTCATCTGATTGCTGTCAAAAGGATTATGTGTTATCTGAAGGGTACTCCTGATCTTGGTTTATGGTACCCTAATGATGATAATTTTGAACTTACTGCATACAGTGATTCCGATTATGGTGGCTGCAAAAGAGACTTCAAGTCAACATCTGCGGGATGTCAGTTCTTTGGAACCCGATTGGTTACCTGGCAATGCAAGAAGCAGACGTCGGTGTCTACTTCAACCTGTGAAGCTGAATATATTGCTGCTGCTAGTTGTTGTTCTCAGATCATCTGGATCCAATAGCAACTCAGGGACTATGGATTACATTTTTCTAACACTCCTATATATGTTGATAATACTGCCGCCATAGCTATCACTAAAAATCCGGTTCAGCACTCGAAAACAAAACACATCGACATTAAGTATCACTTCATACGTGATTGTTTTGAAAAGAAATTAATCGATGTTGTTAAAATTCACACTGATCACCAGAAAGCCAATCTTTTCACAAAAGCTTTTGATAAACCCAGATTTTTATATCTGTTATCGGCTAATGGTGTTTTCCAAAAAGATGAAGTCCTACCTTCATCTGAATCTAACAAATGATCATTGTTTTTCTTAGTTATTTCTATTATTTCTTTTAATTCAGTATTTCTGTTATTTCATTATTCTAAACAAAAACACAAAAAGATTTTCTGTTTTAGGTTTTTAGGAGGAGATAGTTGTTAATTGAAAAACCAAAAACAATTGAAAAATTCAAAAATACAAAAACAGTTGAAAAAGTTAAAATTGAGATGGTCTTTCTTTGAAAAAGTGACACATTTATCTATCATGATATAGAAGGTAAGTTGAAGGAGTAAGCTGAACACACAAGAAAATTATGATGTGATGTACTGATAGGCCAACTCTACAAATGAATAAACAGCTTGTGATAACTTAGAAAGTCTGATTTGTGGAATCTGTTTTATAAACACCACTTATGTGAGAAATAGTTTTTGACTCAAATCAAGCATACACCGGTCATCATGGAATCAAATGAGGCTTCAATTAAAGAAAAAAAACAAGCTGGTATTAAGCTTGAAGAAAAAGAAAAACAAGCTGGTATTAAGCTTGAAGAAAAAGAAAAGCAAGCTGGTATTAAGCTTGAAGAAAAATAAATGCAAGCTGGTATTAAGCTTGAGAAATACTTGAACAAATTAAGTTCGATTACATACACGTGCCATATTGCTGGGACGAACCTAGCTGAAGCCGTCCATTTGGATAGAACAAGAAAAATACAAAAAGATAATAAAATTGAAATCTTATTGAATTTATGATGACTGGTATTAAGATATGCAGAAAAGAGTTATAAACTGATTTTGATCTTTAATGGTGAAATGAAATGGGGAACTCAATCAGAAAACATGAGTAATCACAAAGTTTGTTTAGTAGTTGTGTATTGTATGGTTTAAGATTGGACAAATATATCAGTAATAGTATCATAAGATAAATGTGTCTAAGGTGAAACATTCAATGAAGCTGATATGATGTGATATGATGTGATTAGATGTATGTGTTATTTTATCAATAGACTTCTCACAAAAAGATGTGTTTCTTTGGTTTTAGTTACTAGTTGTACAGTCGTAATTCTGTTTCAGAAAAGTACAAAAAGATTTTATAATTCTCAATTTAAGTTTAGATGATCATTTGTAGGTTCAGACGTCTGTCTCTTCTGAATCCTGAACCAACCAAACATATCTTCAAAAACGACATCTGTTTAATTGATCAAAATGTTAAATCTTGAAATCGTTTGTGTTTTGTGTTGAGTATGTCTCATTCAACCGAATGAAACTCATTCGGCGAATGAATCAATCAGCGAATGTCTATTGATCGAAAGAAGAGATTCGCCAAGTCATTCGGCGAATGACTTAAGACTTGAATTTCATTCGGCGAATGACTTAGAGAAGGAAGAGTTTATTCGCTGGTCTCCTTCGGTGAATGACTCAACCTATATAAGCCTTCAATCGGCGAACTACCCTCATTCTCCCCTCCTCATTCGATCGTTACTGTGTGAACCTTCATTCGCCGAAAAGCCTTCTTTCTTCGGCCGTTCTTTTTCTAGTGATTCCTATTCACCCAGTCATTGATAATCTTGTTCATTATCATCTCAGGTACCTTGGGATCGAACATCTTCAAGTTCTGACCATGAAATCATCAAAAACCGAACACATTTTAGGGTTTTAGGGTTTTTATAATCGCCTTTGCAATAATCAGTTGAAATGGAATTCAAACCCCAAATGATCTTTGTTAAATGTGTTAATCGGTCGTTTCTGAGGTTGCATATGTGATTTTTGCTAACTGATTTGAAGATTTTGAAAAAAGGGGTTTGAAATTAAACTGACAGCCGAATGTCGTCATTCGGCGAATGATTCATTCGGCGAATGAAACTCATTCGGCGAATGAAACTCATTCGGCGAATGAAACTCATTCGGCGAATGGCTCATTCGACAAATGGCTCATTCGATGAATGAACAAGATAGCTTATGACTCATTCGACGAATGACTCATTCGACGAATGACTCATTCGACGAATGACTCATTCGACGAATGACTCATTCGACGAATAGCTCATTCGACGAATGGCTAGTTCAACTCATAGCTCATTCGGAGAATGAGATATATTTGGCAAATGAAGCTCATTCGGCGAATGGCTCATTCGACCAATGTGTTCATTCGTCCAAATCAACATCATTCGGCATATCAGATTAATCTGAATCTGTTTTCTGATTTTTAATCTGTTTTCTGTATTTTAAGTTATGGAATGGTTCTAACATGTTGTTATTTGATGTTCAGAATGGCTGGATACAAATCAGTGACGAAGAATAACATTTGTGCTTACTTGGAGCTGAACACACCCAACGCCCGTCATTTCATTGAGATCATCACTTTTCTGAGGCGTTCGAGGATTTTCACCGCCATTTCTACTTTACATACACCTTATCACTCACATCAGCAGGATTTCTGGGCCTCTGCTGATATAGATGGCAAGGCTGAAGCTACTGTAATCAGGGGAAAGGTTCTCAGACATGATGTTGTCATATCAGCCGAGCACATCAGGAGAGTCTGTGGTTTCCAGGATTCCCCTGATCAGCCATATTTGCTGGACTGCTACTTGGTTCGTGGATGTTTCATGCGGTGCAAGTATGAAGGTGATCTAGGAGCAGGGATTCTCAACAAGGCATACATGTCTCCCCAGTTCAAGTATTTGGCACACGTTCTCATTCACTGTCTGGGATCTAGGAGAGGCGGATTTGATGATATGAGAGAAACTATACAGTGCGCATTTGTTGCCTTGGTGCTAAACAGGCCTTTCAATTTCTCAGAGACGATCTTCATGCACATAAAGGAGAATGTGGGACTCAAGGGAGATAAGAAGTTCCTGATGTATCCTCAGTTCCTCCAGCAGTTGATTGATGCTCAATTGCCCGATTTACCGAAGATCAATGCTGACATCATCAAGCTAGAGCATATGAAACAGAGTATTGTCATACAGAGGCAAAGACAGGAAGCCGACACTACGGTCATTGTTTGGTCATCTGGCGAGGCCTGATTATATTGCTCCACCTGGTATAAGATGGAGGCATGATGACTCAGACTCTGAGGTGGAGGACATTATTGTGCCTGGTGATGATGGTAATGATGGTGATGCTGGTGCTGGTGTAGGTGGTGATGGTGCAAGTGCTAGTATTACTGTGAGCACCATTGTTGGTGATGTTGTTACTGCTACTGATGTTAGCATGGTGGATGTTGGTGATGCTGGTGTTAGTTCAGTTGCGGTGAGCACTGTTGATATTAGTGCTGATGTCGGTACAGATGCTGGAGTTAGCACCTCCTTAGCTGCAGATGAAGAGGTTGACATTGATTCATTGATGGAGTTGGATTTCTTGACGACTACAACCTCCACAGTGTCTATTCCTCTTGATACTACAGTCACTACATCTGCAGCAGATGAAGATGAGTCAGAGGACTCAAGTGAAGATGATGGTGAAGCTGGTGCTGATGAGGCTGGTAGTCCTGATTCTGAAGATACACCTGATGAAGAGCTCGAGACTGTTTGGCTTGGGGGGAGGATGACAAAGAGGAAAAGGAAGAGGAGTGAAGCAGAGATAGAAGAGATTTCTGATCCTTTATTCATTCCAGATTTTGACATTTCTCCACCTTCTCGGTCCTCTGCTCCTGTTACTGCAGCTATGTCTGCTGCTGCTATTCAGTCTACATCTTCACGGGCTGGGAGAGGAAAGAGATCTAGGTTCTCTTTCCAGAGGAGGTCAGAACTGACGACAGTTGCTACAACCACTGTTACATCAGTAGCATCTGTCTCAGTTTCCTCACTGACTAGGTCAAGGGCAATTCATGTTAGTTCTATCACTGCCCCTCTGACCACCTCTATTGCTCAGGCTCCCTTATTTATTACTGCATCTGCTGGCCCCTCTACATCTCGAGCTGACACGCTCATACCTACTATTTCAGTTGTTGATCAGCTGAGCACACTGAACAGTATGGTACTTAGATTGATGGAAAGGAGCATGGAACAGGAAAAGAAGAATAAGGAGCAGGAACTGGTGATTGCTCAGCTTACTCAGAGAATAGAAGAGCAGGATGCTTTGCTTCTACAAGCAGCAGATCAGCGAGCAGATCTCAGGGCTAGATCTGCTCAGCAAGAGGAGCAGTTGTTAAAGTACATTGATGAGCATAATCAGTTGGCACTTACTGCCACTGATTTCAGTGATCGCATTCTTGCTTTGGAAGCTGAGAACGCCCGACTTGCTGAACTGGTTGAAGGTTCCAAGGAGGGCACACCGAGAATTGAAGGTTCTGCAGCAATCTCTGGTGATTCAGACTCAGACAAGAAAGAAGAAGAGGACGACGAATAAGAAGATGAAAAGTCTGAGGAGGAAAAAGTAGATTATGATAGTACTGACAAAGACGAGGACTCTGATGATGATGATCAGTCTGGATCAGGGAATGGTTCTTCTGATTCTTCAGGTTCTGATGATGATGATGACCAAGAACCCTCTCCTTCTGAGATTAGGTCCAAGTCTGCACATGACAAAAAGAAAGCTCCTCCTCCACCTCCTCCTACTCAGACAGAAGAATCCACAGCTGCCGAGGAAGTCGAAGCTGTGCCATTGAGACGTCAGTTAGATAAGACTTTGACAATGATTTTAGACGCTCAAGGCATCATACAGCACTCGGTTAGCTACGACAAAGAGGAGGGAGAAATCATACATTGCCTATCTAAGGAACAGATTGCAGAACTGTTCAGGCTTAACCCAGATGAGGTTGTTGCTGATGATTCCTCTGTACCGGTGTTTGATGAACCATCTCCAGAACCTTTTGATGACATTGATGAGGTTATTCTGGAGGACATAACCGAGGAGGAGTATCCAAAGTACACATCAGTTGAGGAAGAGCTACCAACATTTACTGATCAGTTTGATCAAGCAACCGAAGATCTACTGATCCGATACTTAGAAGAACAGGTTGAGGTCAGCAAAGCCGAAGCTGATGATCAAAAGAAAAGGAAAGAGGAATGGCAGGCCTACTGGGAGGTCCTGAAAAGGGAATGCACCATGAAGATGCCAGACTCACACAAGAAAGTCTACAGAACCAAAGGCTACAAGGCTAGAGGTCAAATTCTAAGCTGGGCATACTTTCATGATTTAGGGTGCTATGCAGTGAAGAAAGAGAGAGGAATTGATTATTTCAAGCATCCCCATGACTTTAAGACGTTGCCAGGCTTTGAAGTCAATCAATTAGCACGTCTAAAGATGCTGTACAGTGAAGATTCGGGGATGTCTGCTTGGTTTTCCCGGCAACTCCAATACGAGTACCGAAAGAACTGGGTGAACTTCCAGCCTCAACAGCCTGAACGTTATTATCTGCCTGAGATTGATGGAGACACCAGAAAGCATAAAGTTATCCTGAAGTGGCTTCCTCCTAAAGTCTTGAAGAAGATTCCTTTAAGGAGGATGCGTCAAGATTTTATGGAAGGCTTCCGATGGTGGTATTATGACGGACGTACTGGAGAAGCTGTGATCGTTCTATGCAAAGATAAGAAGTGGGAGACAATACGGATTTTTGAGCCAATGTGGTTGACTAACTTGTCCCACAAAGATTTTATAGCACTGTATCGTCATCAGATTTTCTTCGATGTACAGGACATGGAACAGGCACTTCGGTTCATGAGAGTGATCAGAATCTGCATATGCTTAAAGGTTCATGCTGGAGCTGACTGGAAAGCTATTACTGAGAAATATTTCAAGAAAGACACTTCCAAGAGTTGAACTGGGTCCAAGGGGAAGTTTGTTGGTGCACTAAATGTCCCTAGTTCGATTTTGTATTATCAATCATGTAATATTCAAGTTATGTTAATGGAAGTTGTCTTTGTATATCGTTCTTATTGTTTAATATTGATTATATGATTGTTTGATTTGATTTAATTAATATTTGAGTATGAGTATGATTCATTCGGGCGAATGACTCTAACGAATGAAATCATTCGCCGAATGAGAATAGCGACTGACTATACTCAGCGAATGAGCCATTCGCCGAATGACTCATTCGACTGACTTGTCTATTCGACATAGTCATTCGCCGAATGAGTTGTTTCGGCCACTCATTCGGCCGAATGACTACAGTCTATAAATACATGTTCAAATCATTTCAAACCTAACTTTTCCGAGTCCTCATTCTTCCCAGTGCACTCTATTGTCAAACCCTTGAAGTTTTGAGTGATTCTTCACGTCCAACTTCGATTCTCAACCCGTGGTGATCGATTCTCACTCGCACGTTGATTCTACACACTCGATTCACCACGGTTGCTATTGATTTCGATTGGAAAACCCTGGAATAGGATTCTGCACTATTCTAGAGGCTGTCAAGCAGATTTCCCTTGGAATCGGATTGTTTCCGAGATCCTAGTTGGTCCTACAAAAAGCACAAGTAAGGACAAGCATTGACTAGGATGTGGAGTCTCATGCATACATTTTTTATTCATGTGTTTTGAATTTGAATATTTAAGACTTTGAATTGTAATTTACAATTTTCAAACCGTTACGTTTTGTTATTTGTTTTAAAATGCTTCCGCAAACTTTGAAACTTTGATATTACAGTTTAGACCAAAATTATGTTTGCAAATCATATAGATGTCTTTCGCTGTGTCTAATGACCGATATCCTGGTTTGTCACGCCCTAAACGGTATGATTCCGTTTGTTGAAATTTGGGGGTGTGACATGAACCAACATTGTCCGAATAAGACTCAGCGAATGAGGTGAATGGCCGAATGAAGTGTGTCAACGGAATGTCTCACGAATGAAGTCATTCGGTTGAACCCATCAATTCGCATGAACAGATGGTCCGAATAACTCCATTCGGTCCACCCTTTGACCGAAAGACTCTCATTCAGTTGATACCACTCATTCGGTTGACCCTTTGACCGAAAGAGTCTCATTCGATCGAATGTCTTCATTCGGTCGACCCTGTAGTGTGAATGAACCTCATTCGGTCGACCGATGGACTTCAAACACTCAATCTCCCAAAGTCTTGAATCAGACCCTAAAAATTGTAACATTCAACACAGAAGGGTCCGATTATGGTTTTACAACTGATTTTAAGTGTTTTAGGGTTCAATTTGACTGATTATTTGAGTGTAGCAGTTACGAGCCCTAGAAATCAAACAGTTTGGGTTCAATCTGCGGTCAACCTTTGAAAATGTTGATTCCATCAGTACCTGAGACAGCCACAAGAACAAGGATGATCAGAAAATGGTAATTTTGTGGTGAAATGCGAAGAATATGATGAAGTGTGTGTTTCGGGTGAAAGAAAAACACACAGAAAGTCCGAATGAACAAATGAGGTGAATGAACTCATTCGGCTGAAAGGCGTTCATTAAGTAGGAGAACTCATTCGGCTACAAGAACCGAATGCCCCTATTCGCATGAAGGAATCAAGCGAATGACTCATTCGCATGAATGAGTTCATTCGCTCGGTTGAGCCATACTCTCCTTTCATTCGGGCGAAAGAAGATCAGCACTTCAAAAACACAACTCATTTTCAAATGTTGACATTTTGATCATAAAAAGAGTATTGTTATGAAGTTCAGTCTGGTTTGGTGATAGGCAAAGATGAGATTGAATATCTGAAACAAAAAATGATCATTTAAAACAATTTCAAATGAAAATCTTTTTGTATTTTCTGATAATCAAACAACTGTACAAACTGAAACTTAAACAGACAAAACACACATATTTTTGGGAGTAGCCTTTCAAGAAAATGATACATACAGTAGATCATGTCAAATCAGCATTCAAGAATGTTTATACTTCTTGACACATTTGAATTATGAAGTGATTACTGATATACTTGTCCACTTTAAACCTGACAGTACTTTGTTTCTAAACCAATCAATGATCACCCATGTTTTCTGACTGAGTTACCCACTATAGTCAACCAATCTAGGTCAAAACCAGTTTATAACTCATCTATGCATAACTTAGTACCTAACATCATAAGTTCTATAAGGTTCCAATTTATTTTCTTTTTGTATTTTTTTTGATTTGTTTCTCAAGTTCAACACATTCTCATGGACGGCTTCAGCTAGGTCCTTACAAAGCAATATGGCACGTATAAAGAACTGTGTTAACAAGATCAACTTGTTCTATCCAAATGGATGGCTTCAACTACAATGCAACCCAGTAATATGGCACATGTATGGAATCGAGCTTATTTTATTTTTGTGTTTTTCTTAGCTTATCCTATCTGAATGGATGGCTTCAGCTAGGTTGCAATCCAACAATATGGCACGTGTACAGAGTCAGATTCACTTTTATTTTCTTGTGATTCAATCATTCTCATCTGAAAGGACGGCTTCAGCTAGGTCTTTATAAAGCAATATGGCACGTGTACAGACTTGAATTCATGAATCATTGGAAACCTCATAAGATCCTATGATACCATGTGTATGTGTAGGACCTAGATCGAGTCTAGAAACAACTCAATCTGATAGATTACCTGCTCAACAGCCACTAGAATAGTGCGGAATCCTATTCTAGGGTTTTCCAATCGAGAACAACAGCAAAAGTGGTGATCCAAAGATGAAAGATGGACGTTTGATTGTAAATAGATCACCACTAGCGATGATTCGAACTTGGACAGAAGAAGGACGCTCAAAAACCCTAAGGTTTGACACTGGAGTGAGTTGGGACGAATGAGGGCTCTTCTGAAGTTAGGGTTGAAATGATTTGAACTTGTATATATAGGCAGTCGACATTCGGCCGAATGAGAGGCCGAAGCAACTCATTCGGCGAATGGCATCTGTCGAATGAGTCATTCGGCGAATGACTCATTCGCTGAAAGGAGCCATACTCTGGTTTCATTCGCCGAATGACTTCATACGTTAGAGTCATTCGGCCGAATGAACCAGACTCATACTCAATTACATAATCAATCACATCAACCAATAACATAAACATATAATCAATATTAAACATTAAGAACAATGTAAAAAGACATCTTCCATTAATAATTTCAACATTACTTGATTAGAGTTTACAAAACTGAACTAAGGACATTACATGTATCAACAAACTCCCCCTTGGACCTAGTTCAACTCTTGGAAGTGTCTTTCTTCAAATACTTAGCCGAGATCGCTTTCCAATCAGCTCCAGCGTGAACCTTTAAGCATATGCAGATTCGGATCACTCTCATAAACTGAAGTGCATGTTCCATATCCTGTACGTCGAAGAAAATCTGGTGACGATACAGTGCTATAACATCTTTGTGGGACAAGTTAGTCAACCACATAGGATCAAAATTCCTAACAGTCTCCCACTGTTTGTCTTTGCACAGAACTATCACAGCCTCATCAGTTCTCCCATCATAGTACCACCATCGGAAGCCCTCTATAAAGTCCTGTCGCATCTTCCGTAATGGAATCTTCTTCATGACTTTAGGAGGAAGCCACTTCAGGATGACTTTATGCTTGCGGGTATCTCCATCAATTTCTGGCAAATAATAACGTTCCGGCTGTTGGGGCTGGAAGTTTACCCACCTTTTTCCTGTACTCGTACTGTATTCGCCTAGAGAACCAGGCAGACATGCCAGAATCCTCACTGTACAGTAACTTCAGACGTGCTAGTTGATTTACTTCAAAGCCTGGCAGTGTCTTGAAGTCGTGAGGGTGCTTGAAGTAATCGATCCCCCTTTCTCTCTTCACAGCATAGCACCCGAGATCATGGAAGTATGCCCAGCTCAGGATTTGACCACTAGCTTTGTAGCCTTTGGTTCTGTAAACTTTCTTGTGCGTTGCTGGCATCTTCTCGGTGCTTTGCTTCTTTAAGACCTCCCAATAGGTCTGCCATTCCTCTTTTCTTCTCTTTTGGTCATCTGCTTCGGCTTTGCTGGCTTCGACTTGTTCCTCTAAGTATCGGACCAGTAGATCTTCAGTCTCTTGATTAAACTGATCAGTAAATATCGGCAACTCAGCCTCAGCAGATGTATACTTTGGGTACTCTTCTTCTGTGATGTCTTCTAAGATAACTTCGTCAATGTCATCAAGGACTTCAGGCTCCGGTTCATTAACGATAGGAACGGAGGTATCATCAGTGATCACCTCGTTCGAATTAAGCCTGAACAGCTCAGCAATCTGCTCTCTGGATAGGCAGTGAATAATTTCCCCTTCCTCTTTGTCATAGCTGACCGAGTGCTGTATAATGCCCTGAGCGTCCAAGATCATAGTCAACGTCTCATCTAGCTGACGTCTCAAGGGCACAGCTTCTACTTCCTCGGTCGCTGTGGGTTCATCTGTCTGTGCAGGAGGAGATGGAGAAGAGGCTTTCTTCTTATCATTGGCTCTCTTGGATCGAATCTCTGATGAGGGAGGGGCCTGGTCATTATCATCATCATCATCAGTACTCGATGAACCAGAAGACCCACTCCCAGATCCGTCCTTGGCCTCATCATCATGATCATCATCATCATCAGACTCATCGTCTTTGTCTGAGTCTTCATAGTCAACCTGTTCCTCATCAGACTCTTCTTCTTCGTCTTCGTCTACTTCTTTGTCTGAATCATCGGAAGGAGCAGCAGGGCCTTCAATTCTAGGAGTACTGTCCTTGAGACTGTCAATCTGATCTGCCAGTCTGGCGTTATCAGTCTCTAAGGACAGTATCCTGTCACTGAAGTCAATGACTGTTAGGGCGAGCTGATGATGTTCGTCTATGTACTGTAGCAGCTGCTGCTCCTGTTGAGCAGTCCTGGCCCTCAAATCAGCCCACTGGTCTGCTGCTTGAAGAAGCAGAGTATCCTGCTCTTCAACCCTCCTTGTGAGCTGAGCTATAACCAGCTCTTGCTCTTTATTCTTCCTTTCTTGCTCCATGCTCCTCTCCATCAATCTCAAGACCATACTGTTCAGTGTACTCAGCTGATCTACAACTGACACAGTAGGTATAGAAAGATCAGCACGTGAGATGGAGGAACCGGAGGATGCAGCAGTGTACACAGGAGCCAGGGACACAGAGGTGGTCAGAGGGGCAGCATTGGCATGAACGTGAATTACCCTTGACCTGGCCAGTGAAGAAACTGCAACAGCTGCTACTGATGTAACAGTAGTTGCAGCAGCTGTTGACAGTTCTGACCTCCTCTGGAAAGAGAACCTAGATCTCTTCCCTCTCCCTGCTCGGGAAGCTGTCGGCTGGGAGGTATTAGGAGATGTAACTGTGATAATAGGTGCAGAAGAACGAGGAGGAGGAGAGATATCAAACTCCGGAGTAAAGGAGGGATCAGTAATTTCCTCCATCTCTGCCTCACTCCTTTTCCTCTTCCTCAAAACCAGCCGACTTCCCACCATTACTCTCTCGTAGTCATCATCATGAGTGGCTTCAGACTCAGAACTGGGACCAACATCATCACCACCTTCACCATCACTAGAATCCTCGGACTCATCACCATCTCCTGAGGAATGTGGAACTGTGACATCCAGTGGAGTGGTCACTGAGGATGTAGTAGTAGACAAGAAATCTAAATCCATCAGTGAGTCGATGTTCACATCCTCCTCTGCAGCTACGGTGGTACTAACTCCTGCACCAACAGTCACAGCTGTTGTGCTAACATCAATCAAGCTCACACCAACCGAGCTATCAACCACCCCACCAGCTGCAACACCACTAACACCTGCACCATCTCCACCTAACACATCATCTCCATCATCACCCTCTCCTCCATCATCTGGAACAACAATGTCTTCAACGTCTGAGTCTGACTCATCGTGTCTCCATCTCCTACCAGCAGGAGCACGGTAGTCAGGCCTAGAAAGATGGCCAAGCAAAGATCGAGAGGCTGGCTTCCTCTCCTTGCCTCGATATGACATCACCCTGTTGAGGGTTAAGTCATTCATATGTTCCAGCTTGATCACATCGGCACCAATCTTCGGCAGATCAGGTAACTAAGCATCTATGAGCTGCTGCAGAAACCTGGGATACATAAGGAACTTCTTGTCACCCTTGAGAGTCACGTTCTCCTTCATGTGTGTAAAGACCATTTCTGAGAAGTTGAAAGGCCTGTTCAGCACAAGAGCCACGAAGGCACACTGGATCGTCTCTCTCATGTCATCAAAACCACCCCTCCGGGAACCAAGGCAGTGGATCAGCACGTGTGCCAGGTATTTGAACTGATGTGACATGAAAGCTTTGTTCAGAATACCGGCACCAAGGTCTCCCTCGTACTTGCACCGCATGAAGCAGCCCCTGACCAAGAAACGGTCTAAGAGATAGGGCTGATCAGGAGCATCTTGGAATCCACACACCCTCCTGATGTGCTCAGCAGAAATCACCACATCCCGACCAAAAACCTTGCCCCGAATAACTGTAGGCTCGGCCTCACAGTCAATATCAGCAGACTCCCAGAAGTCCTGCTGATGAGAGCGATAAGGAGTATGAACCGTAGAGATAGCAGTGAAGATCCTCGAACGCCTGAGAAATGTAATGATCTCATTATAGTGCCTGGCGTTCGGGGTCTCGAGGTCCAGATGTGCACAGATGTTGTTCTTCGTAACTGATTTGAGTCCAGCCATTCTGAAAAACAAATTAAAACAAGTTAGAACCTGTCAGATATAACAACAAGATGAAATCAGATGAACTTCTGAAATTTAGATCTCAACAGTCTGATATGCCGAATGACAGATAATTCTGGCGAATGAGCACATTCGCCGAATGTCATTCGTCGAATGAGTGTCATTCGCCGAATGAGTGTCATCGAATGAGACATTCGTCGAATGTGAGTCATTCGCCGAATGCGCTTCAACGAAAGAGAGTCATTCGTCGAATGAGTGTCATTCGCCGAATGAGACATTCGCCGAATGGCGTCATTCGGCTGAAATTTGAATTTTAAACCCTTGTTCATCCAAAAATCAAATCAGTCAATAAAATTTGCATACACACATTCAGAATCGACCGACTAACAAGTTTAAAACATGACTTTTTGGGTTTTAAGATCGTTTTGACAGTTTATTTCTTAGGCGATTTCTAAAACCCTAGAAATCTAAAATCTGTTCAGTTCTTGATGATTTCACGGTTGGAAATCACTGAGATTTGTTTCCCCAGTACTTGAAATGATATGGAAACCGAAAGTTAGAAGCTGGGTCAAAGACAAGCACTAGAAATGATCGAACGAAGGAGAGAGAAGGTTCGGGCGAAAGAGGGCTGAGTTTTTCGGTGAAAGAAGTTTTTCAGATAAAAAGTGTCTCATTCGCCCGAAAGTCTTTATTTATAGCCTTGTCTCATTCGCCGAATGAGACAGGCGAAAGGTCGGATGACAGACACCCACATTCGCCGAATGACACTGTCGAATGAGACATTCGTCATCATTCATTCGCCGAATGAGAATGTCGAATGAGACAATCGACACAGCTCATTCGCCGAATGAGACTTACTTAGTCTAGTTCATTCAGTCGAATGATTCATTCGCATAATGAATTCATTCGGCCGAATGTGTGAGTTTCACACTTCATTCGTGCGAATAGAAATGTTAGCATTCAAAAACACAAACTTTTTCAAGATTTTCATTTATGAGCATCAAATTTTTACAATTTATGAAGATATGTCTGGTTAATTCAGGATTCAATTGTGAAAGACATCTGAAACTACAAATGATCATCTAAACGAAAATTGAAAATAGAAAATCTTTTTGTATTTTTCTGAAACAAAGACTACAACTGTACAACTAACAATAAAAAAAAAAAGCACATGTTTTTGTGAGAATGGTCTACTAAACAAATAACACATAACTCTAATCATATCACATCAGCATTATTGAATGTTTAACCTTAGACACATTGGTTTTATGATACGATTACTGATATGTTTGTCCAATTTTAAATCATACAATACATAACAACTAAACATACTTGATAATTACTCATGTTTTCTGATTGAGTTCCCCATTTCATTACACCATTAAAGATCAAAATCAGTTTATAACTCATCTCTGCATATCTTAATACCAGTCATCATAAATTCAATAAGACTCAAACTCTTTATTATCTTTTTGTATTTTTCTTGTTCTATCCAAATGGATGTCTTCAGCTAGGTCCGTCCCAGCAATATGGCACATGTATGGAATCAAACTTAATTTGTTTAAGTTTTTCTTCAAGCTTAATACCAGCTTGTTTTTCTTTTTCTTCAAGCTTAATACCAGCTTGTTTTTCTTTTTCTTCAAGCTTAATACCAGCTTGTTTATTTTCTTTTGTTTGAAACCTCATTTGATTCCATGATGACCGGTGTATGCTTGATTTGAGTCAAAAACTATTTCTTACTTAATTGGTTTTATGAAACAGTTCCCACAAATCAGACTTTCTAAGTTATCATAAGTTGTTTATCTATTTTGTAAAGTCGGCCTATCAGTACATCCCATCATAATTCTCTTGTGTTTTCATTTTACACATTCATTTCTGCTTTTTATGACACGATAGATTAATGCATTATGTTTTAAAGGACGACCATCTCAATTTTTAATTTTTCAGATGTTTTTGGTTTTTCAATTTTTTTAATGTTTTTGGTTTTTCAATTTTTTTTCGAATATCTCCCCCTAAAAACCTAAAACAGAAAATCTTTTTGGGTTTTTGAAAAATAAAATAAACTATACAAGAGAGAATTGAAATGCGATAAGTAAATAAACAAAAACGAAAATTATCTAAGAAAAAGTGGATGATCATTTATTAGATTCAGATGCAGATTGGATTCCATCTTTTTGAAAAACACCATTAGCCGATAACAGATATAAAAATCTGGATTTATCAAACGCTTTTGTAAAAAGATCGGCTTTCTGGTGATCTGTGTGAATTTTAACAACATCGATTAATTTCTTTTCAAAACAATCACGTATGAAGTGATATTTAATGGCGATGTGTTTTGTTTTGGAATGCTGAACAGGATTTTTAGTGATAGCTATGGCGGCAGTATTATCAACATAGATAGGAGTGTTAGAAAAATGTAACCCATAGTCCCTGAGTTGCTGTTGTATTCAGATGATTTGAGAACAGCAACTAGCAGCAGCAATATATTCAGCTTCACAAGTTGAAGTAGACACCGACGTCTGCTTCTTGCATTGCCAGGTAACTAATCGGTTTCCAAAGAACTGACATCCTGCCGATGTTGACTTGAAATCTCTTTTGCATCCACCATAGTCTGAATCACTGTATGCAGTTAGCTCAAAGTTATCATCATTAGGGTACCATAGGCCAAGATTCGGTGTACCCTTCAGATAACGTATAATCCTTTTGACAGCAATCAGATGAGACACTCTTGGCTTTGATTGATATCTTGCACATAAGCATGTGGCGAACATGATGTCTGGCCGAGAAGCAGTAAGATACATGAGAGACCCAATCATTCCTCGGTACAAAGTAGCATCAATTAACTCCCCTTTTTCATCTGGTGTAATCCCGAGATTGACAGCCAGTGGGGTACTAGCAGGCTTTGCATCAGACATACTGAACCGGCTCAGTATATCCCCAACATATTTGGTTTGATGAATGAAGATTCCTGCCTCAGACTGATCTACTTGTAATCCCAGAAAAATTTCATTTCTCCCATTGAGGTAATCTCGAACTTCTCTTTCATAACCTTTTCAAAATCTTTGCACAGATCATCATTTGTAGAACCGAAGATGATGTCGTCCACATATACTTGCACCAAGAGTAAGTCTCCATCCTTTTCTCGTATGAACAGTGTACAGTCAATAACACCTCTTCTGAACCCGTTGTTCAGAAGGTGTGTGGACAATGTTTCATACCAGGCTCGCGGTGCTTGATGTAATCCATATAAAGCTTTGTCTAGTTTGTAGACTTGGTCTCTATGCAATGGATCCTCAAACCCGGGAGGTTGACTTACGTACACTGTTTCACTTATCACACCATGAAGAAAAGCACTTTTTACATCCATTTGATAGACTTTGAACTTTTTGAAGGATGCATAAGCCAAGAAGATACGAATGGCTTCAAGTCTAGCAACTGGTGCAAATACTTCATTGTAATCCAATCCCTCAATCTGTCTGAATCCTTGAACCACCAGACGTGCCTTGTTTCGCACTATGATCCCGTGATCATCTTTCTTGCAACGAAGAACCCATCGAGTGCCAATGACTTTTGCACCTTTAGGTCTGTCAACCAATTGCCAGACACCTAACTTTTTGAATTGCAAAAGTTCTTCTTGCATTGCATCAACCCATGATTCTTCCTTGAGAGCTTCAGTGACAGTACGAGGTTCAAATTGAGAAATAAAGCAGGAATGAGCACAAAAGCTTACATCTGCACAATCAAGAATGTCAGCAAGACCACCTGAAGAAATCTGACTTCGAGTCTTCACTCCATCCAAAGGACTCCCAATAATATTTTCTTGAGGATGAATACGATTAATTCTTCCAACAGGATGAGCTGGAACCTCAACCTCAGGATCTAAGTTATTCAGATTCAAATCCTCAAGGCCAGGTACAAGATTATCAGCAACTGGTTCAGGTGCAGCTGGAGAATTGTCATCTGTGTCTGAGTTGTCATCATTTATCTGTGTAGTAGGAACGGATGCAGATGAAGGTTGAAAAGTTTCATCAGGTGCATTCTGTGCATCATACAACATCTGAACAGCAACATCTTCATCTGAATACATGGGGGGCATATTGAATGAATCAAAAAGACTGGAATAATCAAACATCCAATCTGGCCCTTTTCCAGGTGGGGGCATAGAATATTTCTGAACATCAACATGGTACCACTCCTCCACATTATGAGTTGAAATGTTGTAAACTCGTTTATTTGGAGTGCTATACCCAAGAAAGTACCCTTCTTCCACCTTCTCATTGAACTTGCCCTGTTCATGTTTCTTCAGCATAGTGCATGGTGCACCAAACGGTTCAAGATACTTAAGATTTGGCTTTCTATTATGGAGCAGTTCAAAACAAGTCTTCCCATGTCTTTTTACAATTAGTACCCGGTTCAATGTATAGCAAGCATTTGCTACAGCTTCATTCCAGAATTGAACCGGCAGGGAAGAATCAGCAAGCATGGTTCTAGCAGCCTCAATCAATGTCCTATTTTTGCATTCAGCAACACCATTCATTTGAGGAACATATGGAGCACTAAATTGTTGCAAAATTCCTCTTGCATTACAAAAGTTTTCCATGTTGTGATTTTTGAACTCCGTTCCATTATCAGTTCGAAACTGACGAATCTTGAGCTTATAAAGTGATTCAAGTTTGGTAACCAAAACTTGAATGCAATCAAACGTTTCTGATTTCTCCTTCAAAAAGAAAACCCAAGAATATCTGGAATACTCATCAGTGATGAGAAGACAGTATTAGTCGCCAGCTATACTCTTCCGATTCACTGGACCAAATAAATCCATGTGGAGAAGCTCAAGAGGAACATTGATTGAATGAAACTTTTTCAGCTTATGAGATTGCTTAGATTGCTTTCCCTTCTTGCAAGATACACAGATATCAGACAGCTTAAAATTCTTCAAGCTAACTCCCTCAACCAGACTATTATGAACCAAATGATTCATTTTGCGTAAACTCAAATGACCCATCCTCTTATGCCAAAGTACTGAATCTTTTTCAGTTGCCTTTGTCGTAAAACATGAAGCTGTGGAGGATGTAGTTGAAGCTGTGGCCATATTGAGAACGTACAAATCTTGCTTTCTTGGAGCAGACATCAATATCCAATCTTCAGGGATCTTAACACCTTGCTTGAGAATATAACATTTTTACTCATCAAATAAGACCTTGTACTCTTTGTCACAAATCTGAGAGACTGACAGGAGGTTGTTTTCCAGCTGTTTAACATATCTGACATTATCAAATGAAACTTGTCCATTTGTCAGAATTCCCTCTCCTGTAATAAAACCGCCTTTGTCACCGGCAAAAGCAACATATCCACCTCGAACTGCATTCACATTGGTGAGCAGAGAAATATCACCAGTCATGTGTCTGGAAGCCCCACTATCAACGATCCAGTTGCTGTTAACTCCAGCTTTTAGGGCAACCTGCACAATAAAGAGACAATTAGTTCACTTTGGGAACCCAAGCCTTTACAGTCTTTGGTTGACCCATAGAGTCTCGGATCCAAACATCAATCCATTTTCCATCAAGAAGAGATTTATCTGAAATAAGTGGAATAGAATGCTCAGATGATTTAACTTTCCAAATTGCGTTTTTATCAAAAGAGGTTTTCAGATAAATGGATGATGATTTTACTTGGTTAACTTTAAGCACACTTGGAACATTCAATGTTTTCAGTTTCTCTTTACCCTTGTCTGAAATTTTAATCTGAACTGGTTGTTTGGCCTTTGTTTGAACAGGCTTAGGAACATATTTACCGGTTTTGGTAAAGCAGAATTTAATTTTCTGAAAGAAACAGCCTTTGGCCTGATCAAATGAGGACAAAATCTCACAATGTGTCCAGACTCACCACATTCAAAACAGACTTTGTCACCTTTTTTATGAAAATGTTTTAAAACAGAAAATGATTTTCTATTTGATTTAAAAGCATTTGTTTTCTGACTATCTAGATCAAAGCCCAAACCCTTTGTCCCTTTGTTACCAACAAAAGCTGATTTGGTAACACACTTAGCTTCATATTCTTGTGAAGCTTTAACAAAGCTCAATTCTTTGTAAATCTTTGAGTTGCAGATTGGGTCACCTTTCATGACAACAGGAGTTTGATTCTGAGGAGTACAATACTTAGGTGAATAATCTGATTCATCCTCGGAATCTGAGACCCAATCTTCAACAACTCCATCCACCCAAGATCCCTCAGTCTTTGATGAAATCTGATTTGTACTCAGATCAACTGGATCCATTACTAACGGAGTAGTAACTTGAAAATCCTTAACATCTTTGTCATTTGGTGTATTGACAAAGGTGTTGAGAATAGGTGGGGGACAATTTTGATAGTTAACCTTTTCCTTCCCATGTAGATCAGTACCCCTACTGATCATGTGCTCAATAATATAAGATGAGCTTTCATAGCTCTTAAGCTTCTGACCCAAGGTCTCATAGTCACACTCGACTATGGCTAACTTTTTCTTAATCTCATTAATGGTATTGAGATAAGAAGTGATAGCATCTTGCTTATTCGGCACTGCAATCTCGGCTTCATGCAATTGTCTGTTTAAAAGATCAATTTTAGCTTGAAAATCTTTTTCATTAGATTTTAAAATTTTGTTAGCTTCAATGCATAAGTCGAGATCGTTCATCAAAGCACTGTTATGTGTCTGATAAGCAAGGACCTTACTTATAAGATCAACACAATTAAAACACTCTGAATGTGAAGATGAACAATCAGTGTATACCTGCTCTGACTCTGATGAAGCAGAAGAGTTTACCATCAAAGCAAATTGAGTAGAGGAGTCATCAGCTTCAGCATCAGAATCTTGAGAGTCTGAATCTGTCATGCTATCTGATTCTGAATTTGAGACTTTATCATCATTCACCATTGAGTCTTCCCGAATGATTTCCTTACTTTGATCTTCAGATTGTTGAATCTCAGCAATACAAGCTTTATCTTGTTCTTCTTTATCAGCATTGAATCTGAAATCCCAATTCACCCCTTTATCCTGTTGAACCATTAAAGCTTTACTTGCAGAGGATGAAGATCCAGCTTGAGAAGGAGAATCAATGGGAACTAATCTACTTTCTGGATTGGCAGTGGAGGATTTATGATGCTGAAATGGATTCTTGTTGCCTGCTTTCTTTGGCTGTTTGCACTGCCTAGCAAAATGACCCTTCTCTCCACAATTGTAGCATGTCACCGATGCCATATCAAATCCAAACTTAGACTCCTTGTTTAAATTGATATCCTTCCCAGTCCTCTTGACAAACTCCTTAGCTCTCCTAACCGCACTTGCCAACGCCCACATAATGTCAATTCGTTCCATGTCATCAGGATCTATCTGAGAATAGTCAGCAGTAGATGGAGCCTCAGATGTCTTAGAAACAAAAGCAGTCTTTAGAGGAGCATGAGTATTAGATTTATCTACTGTGGGAGTGGAATAGTATAAGGAGGGGTCCTGAACTTGAACAACTCTCTTGGCTTTCCATTTGTTTTCTATCTCCTGCTCTTTCAGCTTCTGGATAAAATCATTGATATCCATGTGTACCAACATCTGGTTCTGCTTGAGTACCATCAAGAATGACTTCCACTTTGGAGGTAAAGCATCTGCCAAACACTGGATCTTTTCCTGAGTTGTTGTCTTGACTTCATGATTGAATAACTCACTCAAAAGATGATAAAATCTAGCAATCAGCTCATCCAGTGACTCATTTCCCACATACATGAAGCTATTAAATTCCTTTCTTAGTGCCTTTGACTTGATACTCTTCAAAGCATCATTACCCTCATATCTTTGTTGCAGTGCATCCCACAGTAGCTTAGCAGAAGTGAATTGTCTAAACTGATGGAAAATATCAGTAGCAATGGACTGTGACAAAATAGCACAAGCTTTCTTCTCATAATCATACAGCTTCCTTTGAGGCTCAGTCATCCGTGTGACTAGCATAGGAGTTCCATCTTCATTAAGAGGCCTCAGATATCCTCCTTCAATCATCATCCATAGATTTGTATCCACCCCATTAATGTGAATCTCAAATCGATACTTCCAGTGAGGATAATCGTCTAAGGTTAGTAAATTGGGAGCTTTATTGGAGTTCCCCGTCTCATTCTCTGTCAACAACAAAGTCTGTATGCGATGGTTCTGATTTGCCATCAGTGCCAAATCCTCCATAGAATCAATAGAGACAAAAACTCAACACTTAGAAAAATTCTGGACTGAAGGCCAAATGAAAATGAATGTGGCGAATGTCGGGGGCCGAAAGTGCACTAACTGGCGAATGAGAGGTCGAATGAACCTATTCGCCGAATGTCTTAACCTAAGAAGTCTTTCGCCGAATGAAGGATCGAATGTGGGCTATTCGCCAAATGAACAACTGAATGAGAGCTATTCGGCGAATGAGAGGTCGAATGAAGCTATTCGCCGAATGAAGGCTTATTCGGCTGAAACTATTCGGCCGCCAAGCTCATTCGCCCGATTTGAGGGTTTTTGCAACCAAAATCACGATATCTCAATATTTAGACCAGATCTAAGTACCAAATTTGGTACAGAACTCCATTAGATGATAGGAAACAAATTAGGATAAACGTTTAGTTGAAAACACCACAAAAATCCACAAAAAGGCAATGAAACAGTAACTTTTCGCACAAGGGTTTAGGGTTTTGACAGGTTTCGAACAAGCAACACCAGAGGAGATGATTTTGATCGGAAATTGAGCAGAATCAAGAGCCAAAGCTCTGATACCACTTTGTAGGACCTAGATCGAGTCTAGAAACAACTCAATCTGATAGATTACCTGCTCAACAGCCACTAGAATAGTGCGGAATCCTATTCTAGGGTTTTCCAATCGAGAACAACAGCAAAAGTGGTGATCCAAAGATGAAAGATGGACGTTTGATTGTAAATAGATCACCACTAGCTATGATTCGAACTTGGACAGAAGAAGGACGCTCAAAAACCCTAAGGTTTGACACTGGAGTGAGTTGGGACGAATGAGGGCTCTTCTGAAGTTAGGGTTGAAATGATTTGAACTTGTATATATAGGCAGTCGACATTCGGCCGAATGAGAGGCCGAAGCAACTCATTCGGCGAATGGCATCTGTCGAATGATAATTCAGTCGAATGAGTCATTCGGCGAATGACTCATTCGCTGAAATGAGCCATACTCTAGTTTCATTCGCCGAATGACTTCATACGTTAGAGTCATTCGGCCGAATGAACCAGACTCATACTCAATTACATAATCAATCACATCAACCAATAACATAAACATATAATCAATATTAAACATTAAGAACAATGTAAAAAGACATCTTCCATTAATAATTTCAACATTACTTGATTAGAGTTTACAAAACTGAACTAGGGACATTACATGTATCAACAGTATGCCCGATTTGAGTTAAAAACTGTTTATCCCTTAATTAGTTTTCTAAATCGGATCCCACAAATCAGACTTTCTAAGCAATCACCAACAGTCTATTAACTTTGTAAAGTCGGCCTATCAGTACATCTAATCATAATTCCCCTGAGCATTTAGTTTATGCATTCAGTCTTGCATTTAAGACATGACAGGTTAACACATCACTTTCTCTAAATAAGACTTTCTCATTTTACAATTTTTTAAATGTTTTTGGTTTTTCAATTAAACTACTTTTTCTCCCCCTAAAAACTTAAAATTGAAAATCTTTTTGAGTTTTTGAATAAGTGAAGGAAAAATAACAGAAGTACTAAAAAATAAAAATCAAAAAAAATAAA
This sequence comes from Mikania micrantha, assembly GCA_009363875.1. Lineage (NCBI taxonomy): Eukaryota > Viridiplantae > Streptophyta > Magnoliopsida > Asterales > Asteraceae > Mikania > Mikania micrantha. Next base: position 27,720,626 of record CM018687.1, read on the forward strand.
CTAACTAAAAAAATAATGATTATTTGTTTGATTCAGATGAAGGAATGACTTCATCTTTTTGAAAAACACCATTAGCTGATAACATATATAAAAATATGGGTTTGTCAAACGCTTTAGTGTAAAGATAAGCTTTCTGGTTATCGGTGTAAATCTTAACAACATCGATTAATTTCTTTTCAAAACAATCACGTATGAAGTGATATTTAATATCAATGTGTTTTGTTTTAGAGTGCTAGACAAGATTTTTAGTGACAGCTATGGCAGCAGTGTTATCAACAAAAATAGGAGTGTTAGAAAACTATAACCCATAGTCCCTGAGTTGTTGCTGAATCCAGATGATTTGAGAGCAACAACTAGCAGCTGCAATGTATTCTGCCTCACATGTTGAAGAGACACTAACGTCTGCTTCTTGCACTGCCAGGTAACTAGGCGTTTCCCAAAGAACTGATACCCCGCAGAAGTTGACTTGAAGTCTCTTTTGCATCCACCATAATCTGAATCACTGTAAGCAGTTAGGTCAAAGTTATCATCATTAGGGTACCATAAGCCCAGATCTGGAGTACCCTTCAGATAACGAAAAATCCTCTTCACAACAATAAGATGAGAAACTCTTGGCTTTGACTAATAACGGGCACACAGACAAGTAGCAAACATGATGTCTGGACGAGAAGCTGTGAGATACATAAGAGATCCGATCATTCCTTGGTACAAAGTGGCATCGATTAACTCCCCCTTTTCATCTGGAGTATTCCCGTGATTAACAGCCAGTGGGGTACCAGCATATTTTGCATCCAACATACTGAACCGGCTCAGAATGTCACCAACATATTTGGTCTGATGAATGAAGATTCCTGCCTCAGACTGATCCCCCTGCAATCCCAAGAAAAATTTCATCTCTCCTATGGAACTCATCTCAAACTTATCTTTCATAACCTTCTTAAAGTCCTTGCACAAAACATCATTTGTGGATCTAAAGATGATATCATCCACATAAACTTGTACCAAGATTTCTCTCTAATGAATAGTGTGCTGTAAATATCACCTCTTCTGAACCCGTTGTTCAGAAGGTGAGTAGACAGTGTCTTGTACCATGCTCGCGGAGCTTGGTGCAATCCATGCAAGGCCTTGTCTAGCTTGTAGCCTTGGTCACGATGCAATGGATCTTCAAATCTGGGAGGTTGATTGACATACACCACTTCATTAATCACACCATGAAGAAATGCACTTTTAACATCCATTTGATAGACCTTAAACTTTTTGAAGGATGCATAAGCCAGAAAGATTCGGATTGCTTCAAGACGAGCAACCGGTTCAAAAACTTCATTGTAGCCAATCGCTTCAATCTGCCTAAAACCTTGCACCACCAAACGTGCTTTGTTGCGAACCACAATGCCATGATCATCTCGTTTGTTGCGTAGAACCCATCTAGTGCCAATAAATTTTGCACCCTTGGGTCTAACAAAAAGCTGCCAAATACCAAGTTTCTTAAACTGCAGCAACTCCTCTTGCTTGACATCTACCCAAGATTCTTCTTTCAAAGCTTTAGTGATAGTTTTGGGTTCAACTTGGGAGATAAAGCATGAATGGGCACAAAAGCTTACATTTGCAAGGTCAAGAATGTCAGCAAGACCACCTAAAGATAACTGATTTCTGGTTTTCACTCCATCAGGTGGATTTCCAATAATATTGTCTTGAGGATGAATTCTGTTAATTCTGCCAACAGGATGAGCAGGAACCTCAAACTGTGGATCAAGATTGTTTATATGGATATCCTCAAAAGCATGTACAATATTATCATCATCTGGTTCTAGAATATCTGGATGAGAGTGATTATCATCTGAGTCTGAACTGTTATCATTTGCTTGAACTACAACTTGAACTGAAGAAGGTTGCACTGGTTCATCAGGTGCATTTTGTGCATCATACATCATTTTAACAGCAACATCTTCATCAGAATACATGGGAGGTATGTTGAAAAAGTCAAATAGATTAGAATAGTTGAACATCCAGTCATGTCCCTTCCCAGGTGGTGGCATAGAGTATTTCTAAACATCTACATGGTACCACTCCTCCACATTTTGAGTTGATCTGTTGTAGAATCGCTTATTTGGAGTACTGTACCTGAGAAAGTAGCCTTCTTCCACCTTTTCATTGAACTTGCCTTGCTCATGTTTCTTAAGCATCATGCATAGAGCACCAAATGGTTCAAGATACTTAAGATTTGGCTTTCTGTTATGGAGCAATTAAAAGCAAGTCTTCCCATGTCTCTTCACAATCAATACCCTGTTCAAAGTATAGCAAGCATTAGCAACAACTTCATTCCATAATTGAACCGGTAGGGAGGAATCAGCAAGCATAGTCCGAGCAGCCTCAATTAATGTTCTGTTCTTTTGCTCAACAACACCATTCATCTGTGGGACATACGGAGCACTGAACTGCTGAATAATACCACGTTCGTTGCAGAAAGTCTCCATATTGTGATTCTTGAATTCAGTCCCATTATTTGTTCTGAGCATGAGAACCTTGAGCTTATACAGTGATTCAAGCTTAGTGACAAGAACTTGAACGCATTCAAAGGTTTCAGATTTCTCCTTCATAAAGAACACCCAAGAGTATCTGGAGTACTCATCAGTAATAACTAAATAGTATTGATCTCCAGCAATGCTCTTGCGATTGACAAGACCAAAAAGATCCATGTGGAGAAGCTCAAGTGGAACAGTAATTGAATGATACTTTTTAGGTTTGTGAGACTGCTTGGTTTGCTTTCCCTTCTTGCATGAAACACATACATCAGACAGCTTGAAATTCTTCAAACTCACTCCCTCAACCAGATTATTATGAACCAGATGATTCATCTTCCTCAAACTCAAATGACCCATCTTCTTATGCCAAAGGATAGAATATTTCTCTGTAGCCTTGGACATAAAACATGAAGCTGTAGAAGATGTAGTTGAAGTTGTGGCCATGTTGAGAACATACAAATCTTGCTTTCTTAGAGCAGACAAACAAAATCCAGTCTTCAGGAATTGTAATGCCTTGCTTGAGAATGTAATAGCTGGAGTCATCAAACAGAACTTTGTACATCTTGTCACAAATCTGTGAGACTAAAAGTAGATTGTTCTCTAGCTGCTTCACATATCTGACTTTGTCAAATGAAACTTTGCCATTTGAAAGAATTCCTTCTCCAGTAATGAACCCGCCTTTGTCACCTGCAAAAGCCACATATCCTCCTTTAATAGACTGAACATCGGAAAGAAGAGACATGTCTCCAGTAATGTGCCTTGATGCCCCACTATCAACAATCCAATTGCTTTTAAGAGCAGCATTTGGGGCAACCTGCACATACACAAATCATTAGTTGAATTTGGGAACCCAAGCCTTTACAGTCTTGGGTTGACCCAATGAGTCCAGGATTTTCATTTCAATCCAGTGTCCATCTGAGTTAAATTTGTCAGGAGGTTTAGAAACATGAGTTTCAGATGACTTGGCCATCCAAACAGTGTTTTTGCAGAAAGATTTCTTTAAATACAATGATGATGGCTTGGATTGTTTCTCATAAACAACTTTTGCTGTATCATGATCAATCACAACCCGTTTACCCATATCTTGAGGTTTGATGGGTGAAAGATGTTTGGGTTTAACTTGAGGTGAGAGACAAGCAGATTTTACCTCTTTAACAAAATTCTGATTTTGTTTTTGATGTGGTGCAACTTGTGGTCTAATCAAATGAGGACAAAATCTAGCAAAATGTCCAGGTGCACCACACTCAAAACAAGCTCTTTTATCTTTGTGATAAAACTGTTTGGTTTTAGAACACAAATGTTTGGTTTGATGAAAAACATTTGTTTTTGTCATGTTTTGCTTAAAACCCAAACCCTTTGTCCCATTAAAAACAAGGTTGTCAGCCTTGTTGGACTCACTTGCTTCACCATCCTGTGAAGACTTCACAAAGCATATGGCTTTGGATAACTTTGAAGATATGTTTGTCTTTGATGAGATTGGGTCAACCTTTTTGACACCAGATGTCTGATTCTAAACACAAGACACTTGAGGAGAAAATCAGACTCATCCTCAGAATCAGAGACCCAATCTTCAACCACTCCCTCCACAAAAGATTCCTAATCAGAAATGATCCCAATAGGATCAATTACTATTGAATTTTTCACTTGAAAGTCTTTAATTTCTTTGTCATTTGGTGAATTGACAAAGAATTTAAGACTGGTGGGGGCAATGATTGTATTTTGTTTCTTTTGCCTTACCCTTCTGATCAGCCCCTTTACTGATCATATGATCAATGATGTATGAAGAGCTTTCATAACTTTTGAGCTTCTGACTTAAATTTTCATAGTCACACTCTACTATGGCTAATTTCTTCTTTATCTCATTGATGGTATTGAGATAAGAAGTAATAGCATCTTGTTTATTCAGCACATCGATCTCAGCCTCATGCAATTGTCTGTTTAATAACTCAATTTTAGCTTGAAAATCTTTTTCATTTGATTTTAAAATTTTGTTTGCCTCAATGCACTGGTTAAGATCGCTGATCAAGTCAGCATTATGTTGCTGATAAGCCAACACCTTATTTTCAAGGTCAACACAGTTAAAGCAACCAGAATGAGATGAGGAACAGTCATCATATACCTGATCTGACTGAGATGAAGCAGAAGTATTCACCATCAAAGAAAACTGTGTAGCAGATTGTTCTTCAAACTCAGAATCTGACTCTTCTTGAGTTTTTGAATCTGATGTGCTTTCTGATTCTGATCCTGATGATTCATCCAGACTTGTCTTTGTTTCTTCTTAATTACCTACATCACTGGATCCAACAACTTCTTTGATCTCTGCAACACAAGCGTTATCTGCTCCACCCTGTTCAGAATTGAATCTGAAATCCCAGTTTTCTCCCTCATCATTCTGAACCATGAGTGCCTTGTTTGCATTTGATGAACTGGCTTGAGCAGGAGTGTCAATTGGCACCAATATTCTCTCTGGATTAGCAGCTGATGATCTTTGATTTTGAAAAGGATTGTGGTTACCCATCTTCTTAGGCTTGTTGCATTGTCTTGCAAAATGACCTTTGTCTTCACAGTTGTAGCAAGTAACAGATGACATATCAAATCCAAACTTGGAGTCTTTGTTCAAATTGATGTCTTTCCCAGTTCATTTGACAAAGTCTTTTGCTCTTCTTACTGCACTTGCAAGAGCCCACATAATATCAATCCTTTCCATATCATCAGGATCAATCTGAGAGTAGTCTTCATTTGTCAAATGTGGATTACCAATCTCCCCAGGTAATAGCCCATCATAAGAACTCACAAGTGTAGACAACTGACCCATATGCTCCTTAGCAACCTCCACAATTACTTTGTCAAAGTTGTCTGTCTTCAAATTTGTGACAGAATGACTTTCTTCTTTCTGAGACGTGGAAGTTGTAGCTGACTGACTGAAGTGTGTCTGGCCTAAAACAGGAGCTTCTTTGGTCTGTGAGACAAAAGCAGTCTTCAATGGAGCATGAGAAGAAGCTCTTTTTACAGTAGGAGTAGAATAATATAATGAAGGATCTTGAACTTGAGCAACTCTTTTTGCTTTCCACTTGTTCTCTATCTCTTGTTCCTTCAGCTTCTGGATGAAATCATTAATGTACATATTAGCAATCATCTCGCTCTGTTTTAGAACCAACAGAAAAGATTCCCACTGGGAGGTAAAGCATCATCCAGACACTGGATCTTTTCTTGTGTAGTTGTCTTGACTTGATGATTATAGAGCTCACTCAAGAGATGATAAAATCTAGCAATCAAGTCATCTAAAGATTCATTCCCCACACACATGAAACTATTGAACTCCTTCTTCAAGGCCTTAGACTTAATGCTCTTCAATGCATCATTCCCCTCATACCTTTGTGTAAAGCATCCCACAATGATTTGGAAGAAATAAACTGTCTGAATTGATGAAAGATGTATGTAGCAATAGACTGAGACAATATGGCATAAGCTTTCTTCTCAAAATCATACAACTTCCTCTAAGGCTCAGTCATCCGTGTGACAAGCATAGGTGAACCATCTTCACTCAGTGGTCTTAAATACCCACTCTCAATCATCATCCAGAGATTGGTATCCACTCCATTTATGTGAATCTCAAATCGATACTTCCAATTCGGATAATCATCTAATGAAAGTAACTTTGGAGCTTTGTTCGAATTCCCGGTCTCTGTCTCAATAAGCAGCAGATTTTGAATTCTATTGTTCTGATTAGCCATCAATGCAAGTTCTTCCATCCTGTTAAGAGAAAAATGATTCAACACTTTGAAAATTTTCAAAAACTGATGGCCGAATGAAGTTATGCTAGCCAAATAACGGGGACCAAATGTGTAAGAACTGGCCGAATGAATAGAGTTGTCCGAATGAATGGTCTAATGCGAATGAGTAGAGGACCGAAAGAGAAATCAACCGAATGAATATCAACCAACCGAATGAATAGCTATTCAGCCGAAAGACTCTATTCGCACAGCTATTCGGATGATTGACTCATTCGCCCAATCTGGGGTTTTCAGCAACAAAAATCTCGATAACTTTTGTTTTTGAGTGAATCAGACCACCAAAATTGGAACAGAACCTCAGGAAAACGTTCCTAAGCTATAGGAATGATCGATTTACCAAAAAACTAGAAAAACCCACTGATTTCTAATGAAACAATAACTTGAAACCCAAGAAACTTAGGGTTTTCAAAAATCTCGAACCAACAATCTGAGATATGATGATTCATATCGAAAATCGAGCAGCATCAAGAGCCAAAGCTTTGATACCACTTTGTAGGACCTAAGAAACCCTCGGAAACAACTCGGTTCCTTGGGAGATCTGCTCGACACGCCCTTGAATAGTGCGTAATCCTATTCAAGGGTTTTCCAATTGAAACCACCAGTACCCATGGCAATCTGACGATATGGAATCAACGTTTTGATCGAAATCGAACACCACGGGGTGAGAATCGAAGTTGGAGAGGTAGGAGCGGCTCAAAACCCTAGGAATATGACAGAGGAGTGCTCAAGGGAGAGATGTCACACCCCGATCCGGCGGGCTGGATCGACTTTCCCGTCGGGCGGAAAGTTCTCGGGGCGCGATATCGTTTGATAATCGAATGATCTGATTGTTTGCATAGCGCATGATATAGTAATGAGAAATGCTAACATGACATTGATATACAATTACAAAGTTAAATTACATTGTTTTCTCATAATTTAACTAAGTAAATCTAATCAAAAGAATCAATGAGATAATATCTTGTAACTGTACAAGATTCACAAAAGATGATTCCTTGTTTTGTCATTCCAAAAGTATGATCACACAAAATGTAGCTGGGTCTTCTAAAAGTCCACTAGCTATGTTCTTGAATACTGGCGACTAAACCTGTTCGTCACCTGAGAAAACATGCATTTAAACAAAGTCAAGTAGGTTGGTGAGTTCATAAGTTTGATAATTGAAAACCTTGAATTGTTCACATAAACATCACAATGTCATACAAGTTACTTGTAGATTGTTTGATTCACCCGTTCACACAATGGTCGTTCCATACTTATATTTACAAGTGACATCTCATTCTATTAGCTATGCTTATATATAGGGCATATGTAGGGGAACAAGCCCCAGCCACCGTCCGACCACATACCTATTAGAACTTAACACCACTTGCAATACAACTATAGATCTCCACTTTCATTTCACCCGTCCGTTTGTGTTCATCACCCATTGTATCATATGTAGAATAATATAATAGGAGGGGTTTAATCATCAAACCGAAGTATTGATAACCTTTAATGTCTTAAGGAAATTAGATTATGTTAATCTTATCCTTGTTATTATTCTATTAATTGTGGGGTTAACTATTAATCACTAACAAAAGTGTTAGTTAACCAATTGATATTTGTTCTCAACTTGAAGTGCATAGAGCCTAAAAGGAATCCATTGAAATCCTCACGAAATCAGATTACAATGCATCCGATTTACCTCTACCACTTTGTATTACCATAGGCCTCATCGAAACTGTTACTAGTAATACTACATGAGAGAAAATAAATTCCTCAGTCTACTAGTCAACAAGAAACGATGGATTAATTAAAATTATAATAGCAGATTAATATCACCATGTGTCGCTTACCAGACCCTGACTGTTCGTCGCCCTGTCACTGGTCAAACGTTATCGGCCAATGATGATTACGATCAACATACTAGCCCTACAAGCTAGAGGTTTGTCAAACCTATGGTACCTGTAGATACATTAAATGTCCCTAGTTCTATTTTGTACTATTCTTGATGAATAAAGTTTATTATATTAATGGAAGTTGTCTTTCTATATTGTTTTTAATGTTTAATATTGATTATAAGTGTTTGATTATGTTTAAAGTTGAAGTTGTATGGGTAAAGACCCATTCGGGCGAATGACTTCATTTGGGCAAATGACTCTACAAATGAAGTCATTCGCCGAATGAACGCCCTAGCGAATGACATAGGCGAGCGAGTGAGTCATTCGCCGAATGACTCATTCGACTGACTTGTCCATTCGACATGGTCATTCGCCGAATGAGCTGCTTCGGCCACTCATTCGGCCGAATGACTACAGTCTATAAATACAAGTTCAAATCATTTTAAACCTAACTTCTGAGAGCCCTCCTTCTTCCCAGAGCACCTAGTGTCAAACCCTAGAAGATCTGAGCGGCCATTGATCGTCCAAGTTCGATTCTCAACCGGTGGTGTTCGATTCACACTCAAACGTCCTTCCTACACCTTCGGATCACCACGGTTGCTGCTGGTTTCAATTGGAAAACCCTGGAATAGGATTCCGCACTATTCCAGAGGCTGTCGAGTAGATATCCGTTGGAATTGGATTGTTTCCGAGCTCCAAATAGGTCCTACAAAGTGGTATCATAGCTTTGGCTCTTGATTTTGCTCGATTTCCACTCCAAATCACTAAATCTGATATTGGTTGTTCGAAATCTGTCAAAACCCTAAGTTTCTTGCCCACCAAGCTACTGTTTCATTCAAAATCCGTGGGTTTTTGTAGTGTTTTTGTCAAAACCTTTATCTCAATTGGGTGGTAATCATGTCATGATATTCTGTATCAAATTTGGTGCATAGATTTGATCAAAATCCAATGTGATAACGATTTTAGTTGCTGAAAACCTCAGATCAGCCGAATGAGCATGGCGGCCGAATAAGTTTGGCCGAATCACTCCCATTCGCCGAATAGCACCATTCGACACTCTCATTCGGCAAATAGCTCCATTCTGCATACTCATTCGGCGCATAGCTTCATTCTGCATACTCATTCGGCGAATAGCCTCATTCGGTCTTTACATTCGCCGAATAGGTTCATTCGCCAAATTGTCATACTCATCTTCTCATTCGCCATAGTCTTCTTCATTCGGCCAACAGTTTGAAAATTTTTCTAAGTGTTGGATCTTGTTATTCTTGATTTTATGGAGGATTTAGCATTGATGGCGAACCAGAATCATCGTATTCAGATGTTGCTGTTGACCGAGACTCAGACAACAAACTCCAATAAAGCTCCCAAGTTGTTATCCTTAGGTGAATATCCACACTGGAAGTACAGATTTGAGATTCACATCAATGGAGTGGATACTAACTTATGGATGACGATTGAAGGAGGTTATCTGAGGCCTCTGAATGAAGATGGAACACCTATGCTAGTCACACGGATGACTGAGCCTCAGAGAAAGCTTTATGATTATGAGAAGAAAGCTTATGCTATTTTGTCTCAATCCATTGCTACTGATATCTTCCACCAGTTCAGACAGTTTACATCTTCTAAATAGCATAGATATGAGGGCAAGGATGCTTTGAAGAATATAAAGTCGAAAGCCTTGAGGAAGGAATTCAACAGCTTCATGTATGTTGGAAATGAATCTTTGGATGATCTGATTGCTAGATTTTATCATCTTTTGAACGAGTTGTTCAATCATCAAGTTAAAACTACAACTCAAGAGAAGATTCAATTTTTGGCAGACGCTTTACCTCCCAAGTGGGAGTCATTCTTGATGGTACTTAAGCAGAATGAGATGATAGCCAACATGGACATCAATGATTTCATCCAGAAGCTAAAAGAGCAAGAAATAGAGAACAAGTGGAAGGCTAAGAGAGTTGCTCAAGTCCAGGATCCATCATTGTATTATTCTACTCCTACTGTTGAGAAATCATCTTCTCATGCTTCATTGAAAACATCATTTGTTTCTCAGACTACTAAAGCTCCATCTTCCCATCAGATTCATTTCAGCTAGTCATCCTCTTCATCCAGCTCTCAAAAAGAACATCATCAACCTGCCACCAGTCTGAAGATAGATAATTTTGACAAAGTGACTGTAGAGATTGCTAAGGAGCACATGGGTCTTCTGTCTACTTTATTCATTTCCTATGATGGTTTAGTAGCTAGACAGATTGGCAATCCTTATCTAACAAATGATGACTACTCTCAAATAGATCCAGATGACATGGAAAGGATTGACATTATGTGGGCTTTGGCCAGTGCTGTTAGGAGAGCCAAGGAGTTTGTGAGAATAACAGGAAAAGACATCAACTTGAACAAAGAGTCTATGTTTGGATTTGACATGGCTTCTGTTACTTGCTACAATTGTGGGGAGAAAGGTCACTTTGCAAGACAATGAAAACAACCAAGGAAAGCTGGAAACAAGAATCCATTTCAACATTAGAAGTCTTCTACTGCAAATCCAGAGAGGAGACTAGTTCCTATTGACTCTCCTACTCAGACTGGTTCTTCAAATTCAAGCAAGGCCTTGATGGTTCAACAAGATGAAGGTGAAAATTGGGACTTCAGATTTAATCATTATCAGAGGGAACAGGATAAAGCATGCATTGCTGAAATCTAGGAGATAGATGATTCAATTGAAGAGAGTACTTCTGGAGAAACACAGATCTGTGGAGAAGAAACATCGGGTTCAGAGTTAGAAAGCTTATCAGACTCAGACACTCAAGCTGATTCTGGTGCTGATATTGAGGATCCAGTAACTCAATTTGCTTTGATGCTGAATTCATCTGCTATTCCTAATGCATCTTCTCAATCTGATCAGGTATCTAATGAATGTTCTTCATCTAGTTCTAGATGTTTTAATTGTGTTGACCTTGACAGCAAGGTCCTTGCTTATCAGAATCACAATTCTGCTTTGATTACCGATCTCAACCAGTGTATTGAGTCAAACAAAGTTTTAAAATCTAATGAAAAAGATTTTCAAGCTAAAATTGAACTTTTAAACAGACAACTTCATGAGGCTGAGATTGCTGTTCTGAACAAGCAAGATGCTATCACTTCTTATCTCAATACCATAAATGAGATAAAGAAGACATTAACCATAGTTGAATGTGACTATGAGACCCTAGGACAAAAGCCCAAGAGCTATGAAAGCTCATCTTAAATCATTGAGCATATGATCAATAAGGGTACTGATCATAAGGGTAAGGGAAAAGTGAGTTACAAAGGTGTCCTCCACCACTCTTAAACAGCTTTGTCAATTCACCAAATGACAAAGATGTTAAAGATTTTCAAGTAAACACTCCATTAGCAATTGATCCAATTGGGATGATTACTGATGAGAGTTCCTCATTGTCAGAGGAATCTTTGGTGGATGGAATTGTTGAAGATTGGGTCTTAGATTCTGAGAATGAATCTAATGATTCATCAGATTTTGTTACTGTTTAGAATCAGCCACCGGTTGTCATGAAAGGCGACCCAATCTCATCTTTAAAAATATATCAAGCTTTAGGCTTTGTGAAAGCTTCAAAAGAAAACGAAGCTTGTGTGTCTGACAAGATTGATAATCTTGTTCCTAATGGGAAAAAGGGTTTGGGTTTTAATCAGAACAAGCCTAAAACAAATGTTTTCAAACCAAAAAGGCAGTCTTTTTCTGAATTAAAACATTTTTATAAAAAGGTTGACAGTGTTTGTTTTGAGTGTGGTGCTCCTGGACACATAGTTAGATTTTGTCCACAGTTGATTAGACCGACGGTTGCACCACCCAGGAAATTAAATCAGATGTTCATAAAAGCTGTCAAATCTTAATCTAAATTAACTCAAGCAAAACCCAAACAACCAAAATAGGTTAAATCTTTGGACAAGGGTAAAGAGAAAATAGTGAACAGGGATGTTCCAAAAGTGATCAATGTTAATCAAGCAAAGTCATCATCCATTTATTTGAAAAACTCTTTCAGTAAAAACGCTGTCTGGAAAGTCAAGTCTTCTAAGACTTCAGTTTTACCTACTACAGACAAGGCTGTTCATGAGGGTAAATGGGTCGATGTTTGGATCCGAGACTCAATGGGTCAACCCAAGACTGTAAAGGCTTGGGTTCCCAAAATGAACTAATTGTTTCATTTTTGTGCAGGTTGCCCCAACAGCTGCTTTTAACAGCTCTTGGATCGTTGATAGTGGGGCTTCTAGGCACATGACTGGTGATATTTCGCTGCTCACCAACGTTAATTCTGTTCGAGGTGGTTATGTAGTATTTGCTGGTGACAAAGGCAGGTTCATAACAGGAGAAGGTATTCTGTCAAATGGCCAAGTTTCTTTTGACAAAGTCAGATATGTCAAGCAGTTGGAGAATAATCTTCTTTCTGTATCACAGATTTGTGATAAACAGTACAAAGTGGTCTTTGATGAATCAAAATGCTATATTCTAAAGCAAAGTGTTTCTATCCCTGAAGATTGGATCTTGATGTCAGCCCCCAGGAAGCAAGACTTATATGTACTCAATATGGCCACAGCTTCAACTACATCCTCCACAGCTTCATGTTTTATCTCAAAGGCAAATGAGAAAGATTCAATTCTTTGGCATAAGATTCAATTCTTTGGCATAAGAGGATGGGTCATTTGAGTTTGCGCAAGATGAATCATCTGGTACACAACAATTTGGTTGAAGGAGTTAGTCAGAAGAATTTCAAGCTGTCTGATGTCTTGTATCTTGCAAGAAAGGAAAGCAAACCAAGCAGTCTCACAAGCCAAAGAAATATCATTCAGTCATTGTTCCACTTGAGCTGCTCCATATGGATCTATTTGGTCCTGTTAACCGCAAGAGTATAGCTGGGGATCAATACTGTCTAGTTATTACTTATGAATATTCTAGATACTCTTGGTCTTCTTTTTAAAGGAGAAATCTGAAACGTTTGAATGCATTCAAGTGTTGGTTACCAAACTTGAATCTCTTTATAAGCTCAAGATTCGTATACTCAGAACCGACAATGTGTCAGAGTTCAAAAATAACAACATGGAGAATTTTTGTAATGAACGGGGCATTGTTCAACAATTTAGTGCTCCATATGTCCCTCAAATGAACGGTGTTGCTGAGCGAAAGAATCGGACTTTGATTGAAGCTGCTAGGAAGATGCTTGCTGATTCATCTCTTCCAGTTCAGTTCTGGAATGAAGCTGTAGCAAACGCTTGTTACACACTGAACAGGGTATTGATAGTGAAGAGACAAGGGAAAACTTGCTTTGAACTGCTCCACAACAGAAAACCAAATCTTAAGTATTTGAACCATTTGGTGCGCCGTGCACGATGCTTAAGAAACATGAGCAGGGCAAGTTTAATGAGAAGGTGGAAGAAGGGTACTTTCTTGGATACAACACTCCTAATAAAAGGGTTTATAATAGATCAACTCAGAACGTAGAGGAGTGGTATCATGTTGATGTTCAAAGACATTCTATGCCCCCACCTGGGAAAGGTCCGGACTGGATGTTTGACTATTCTGGTCTTTTTGACTCATTCAATATGCCTCCCATGTACTCAGATGAAGATGTTGCTGTTCAAAGGATGTATGATGCACAAAATGCACCTGATGAACCAGTGCAACCTTCATCTACTTCAATTCCCATAGTACAGACAAATGATGACAACTCAGACACAGACGACAATTCCGGTCAGTCAGTTGCACCCGAACCAAATGTTGACAATCTTGTTCTAGGTCTTGAGGACTTAAATCTAAACAATCTTGATCCTCAGGTTGAAGTTCTAGCTCATCCTGTTGGAAGAATTAATCGTATTCATCCTCAAAGAGAACATCATTAGAAGTCCATTAGATGGGGTTAAGACTAGAAACCAGCTTTCTTCAGGGGGCTTGCAGACATTCTTGATTTTGCAGATGTAAGCTTTTGTGCTCATTCTTGTTGCATCTCCCAAGTTGAACCGCGAACCGTCACTGAAGCTTTAAAGGAAGAATCATGGGTTGATGCCATGCAAGAAGAACTCCTACAACTCAAGAAATTAGGAGTCTGGCAACTTGTTGACATACCAAAAGGTGCAAAAGTCATAGGCACCAGATGGGTTCTTCGGTTCAAAAAGGATGATCACGGGATCATTGTTAGAAACAAGGCACGTCTGGTGGTTCAAGGGTTCAGACAGATTGAAGGGTTGGATTATAATGAAATGTTTGCACCAGTTGCTCGACTTGAAGCAATTCGTATTTTCTTGGCATATGCATCATTCGAAAAGTTTAAATTCTATGAAATGGATGTCAAGAGTGCATTCCTTCATGGTGTGATCAGTGAAACAGTGTATGTCAGTCAACCTCCCAGGTTTGAGGATCCATTGCATCGTGACCAAGTCTACAAGCTAGACAAGGCCTTATATGAATTACACCAAGCACCACGAGCATGGTATGACACACTTTCCACTCACCTTCTGAGCAATGGGTTCAGAAGAGGAGTCATTGACTGTACACTGTTTATTCGAGAAAAGGATAGTGATCTACTCTTGGTACAAGTTTATGTGGACGATATCATATTTGGTTCTACGAATGATAGTCTGTGTAAGGAATTTGAGAAAGTTATGAAGGAAAAGTTCGAGATAAGCTTAATGGGAGAGATGAAATTTTTTCTGGGATTACAGGTGGATCAGTCTGAGGCAGGAATTTTCATTCATCAAACCAAATATGTGGATAACATACTGCCGGTTTAGTATGTCAGATGCGAAACCTACTGGTACCCCACTGGCTATTAATCACGGGATTACACCAGATGAAAAAGGGGAGTTAATCGATGCCACCCTGTATTGAGGAATAATTGGCTCTCTGATGTATCTAACTGCTTCTCGGCCAGACATCATGTTCGCCACATGCTTGTGTGCTCGTTATCAATCAAAAGAAAGAGTGTCACATCTGATTGCTGTGAAGCGGATTATGCGTTATCTGAAGGGTACACCGGATCTTGGCTTATGGTATCCTAATGATGATAACTTTGATCTTACTGAATACAGTGATTCTGATTATGGCGGATGCAAGAGAGATTACAAATCAACGTCTGCGGGAAGTGAGTTCTTTGGAACCCGATTAGTTACCTGGCAGTGCAAGAAGCAGACGTCGGTGTCTACTTCAACCTGTGAAGCTGAATATATTGCTGCTGCTAGTTGCCATTCACAGATCATCTGGATCCAACAGCAACTCCGAGACTATGGGTTACATTTTTCTAATACCCCTATTTATGTTGATAATACTGCTGCCATAGCTGTCACTAAGAATCCAGTCCAGCACTCGAAAACAAAACACATCGAAATTAAATATCACTTCATACGTGATTGTTTTGAAAAAAAACTAATCGATGTTGTTCAAATTCACACCGATCACCAGAAAGCCGAACTTTTCACAAAAGCTTTTGATAAATCCAGATTCTTATATCTGTTATTGGCTAATGGTGTTTTCCAAAAAGATGAAGTCCTACCTTCATCTGAATCTAACAAATGATCATCGACTTTCTTAGATAGTTTTGTTTTGCTTTATCTCTTTATTTCATTTAGTTCTCTTGTCTATTTCCTTATCTTAATCAAAAACTCAAAAAGATTTTCTGTTTTAGGTTTTTAGGGGGAGATAGTAGCTAATTGGAAAAACTAAAAACATCTGAAAAATTTATAAAATACAAAAACAGTTGAAAAAGTAAAAAAAAATGAGAAGGTCTTCCTTGAGATAGCAATTCATTAATCTATCATGTCCTAAAAGCTTTGGTGAATGTATAAATGAAAGGCATATGAGAAGTGTAAGTTGATGAACTGATAGGTTGACTTTACAAAATGAATAGACAAATTTGTGAAAACTTAGAAAATATGATTTGTGGGATCTGTTTTAGAAAGACAGTTAAGTGAGATATAGTTTATGACTCAAATCAAGCATACACCTGTTATCATGAGATCCAATAAGGTTTCCAATGATTCATGAATTCAAAGTGTGTACATGTGCCATATTGCTGGGACGAACCTAGCTGAAGCCGTCCATTCAGATGAGAATGATTGAATCAAAATAAAATAAAAGAAAATCAAGCTGGTATTAAGCTTGTGAAAAAGAAAAAAATAAAATAAGTTTGATTCCATACACGTGCCATATTACTGGGACGAACCTAGTTGAAGCCGTCCATTTGGATAGAACAAGTCAATCATGTCAACACAGGTCTGTATACGTGCCATATTACTGGGACGAACCTAGTTGAAGCCGTCCATGAGAATGTGTTGGTCATGAGAGACAAATCAAAAAGGAAAATACAAAAAGAAAATAAATTGGAACCTTATGGAATTTATGGTGCTGGTATTAAGATGTGCAGAGTTGAGTTACAAACTAATTTTAATCTTTGCTAAATAGATAAAGCAGGTAACTTAATCAGAAAACAAAAGTAATCATAAAATGAGTTTAATAATTTTGTATTGAAAAGCTTAAAGTGGACAGATATATCAATAATCATATCACAAGTCAAAAGTGTCTGAAATGAAACATTCATTAATGCTGATTTGATTTGATTAGATGTATGTACTAGTTTTTCAACAGATCTCTCACAAAAATATGTGTTTCTTTGTTTATAGTTGCTAGTTGTACAGTTGTAATTTGTTTCAGAAAATTACAAAAAGATTTTCTATTTTCAATTTCAGTTTAGGTGATCATTTGTAGGTTCAGATGTCTGACTTATCTAAATCATGAATCAACCAGACTTGTCTTCATAACTGACATCCATTTTTACAGATCAAAATGTTGAAATTTTGAAATTAAGTTGTGTTTTTGTGAGTGCTTTATCTCATTTGCACGAATGAATATTGAGTATGAATTATTCTACCGAATGACTTCATTCGGCGAATGAGTCATTCGGCAGAATCAATATAAGCCGAAGGAAGTCAATCGCTTATTTCATTCGGCGAATGAAGTTTGTGTGTGAAGGTCATTCGACGAATGACTTTGGGGAAAAATAGCTCATTCGACGGTTTCATTCGGCGAATGACTCAACCTATATAAACATTCAATCGGCCGAACTTTCTCATTCTCCAAAAACTCTCATTCGCCCAAACTGTGTGCAAGTCATTCGCCCGAATACCTTCTTTCTTCAGTCGTTTATTTTCTCGTGACTTCTTTTGATCCAGCTTCTGATAACTTTGTTTCTTATCATCTCAGGTACGTGGGGAACAAAAATCGTCGAATTTTGACCATGAAAACTTCAAAAACAGAACCGAATCAAGGGTTTTAGGGTTTTTAGAATCGCCCTTTCAATAGATGGTCAAAATGGACTTAAACTCCATAAGACTAGTTTTAAACTTGTTAGTCGGTCGATTCTGAGCATGAATGTATGATTTTTATGGGATGATATGAAGATTCATAAACTGGTGTTTGAATCCCAACAGACAACCAAATAACGCCATTCGGCGAATGAAGTTCATTCGGCGAATGAAACTCATTCGACCAAATGTCTCATTCGGCGAATGTGTTCATTCGGCCCTATCAATTACATTCGGCTAAATCAAGTTCATTCGGCCAAATGGTCATACTTGTTCATTGTTCTGATTTGAATCTTGTATTCAACTAAATTGTATTGATATATATCTTTAATTGATTTTCAGAATGGCTGGATAAAAATCCGTGACAAAGAATAACATTTGTGCACACCTGGATCTCAACACGCCAAATGCTCGACATTACACTGAGATTATCACATTTTTGAGGCGTTCCAGGATTTTCACTGCCATTTCTACTATGCTTGTACCATATCACTCTCACCAGCAGGACTTCTGGGCTTCTGCAGATATTGATTGTGAGGTTGAACCTCCTGTTATTGAAGGCAAGGTGCTAGGACATGATGTTGTTATATCAGCTGAGCACATCAGGAGAGTTTGTGGTTTTCAAGATACACCTGATCAGCCATATCTGCTGGATTGTTACTTACTTCGTGGTTGCTTTATGAGGTGCAAGTACGAAGGAGATCTTGGAGCGGGAATCCTGAACAAGGCTTATATGTCTCCACAGTTCAAGTATCTCGCCCATGTACTGATTCACTGTCTTGGATCTGAGAGAGGCGGTTTTGATGATATGAGGAAGACCATATAGTGTGCCTTCGTTGCCCTGGTGCTGAACCGACCATTCAATTTTTCAGAGATGCTCTTCTCACACATGAAGGAGAATGTGACACTTAAGGGAGACAAGAAATTTCTGATGTACCCTCGGTTTCTCCAGCAGCTGATTGATGCTCAGCTTCCTGATTTGCCAAAGATCACTGCCGATATTATCCGATTGGAGCACATGAATGACATTACTCTTAACAGGGTAATGTCATACAGAGGCAAGGATAGGAAGCCTACAGTCCGGTCTTTGTTTGGACATCTGGTGAGGCTTGACTATGTAGCTCCAGCTGGCAGGAGGTGGAGGCATGAAGATTCTAATTCTGAGGTAGAGGACATTATTGTTCCTGATGACAGTTGTGATGATGATGATGGTGCAGGTTATAGTGGTACTGGTGCTAGTGGTAGTGTGAGTACAGTTGCTATTAGCACTGTAGCTGCAAGCACTGTTGTGACGAGTACTGTTATTGATGATATCATTACTACTGCTGATGTGAGCATGATTGAGGCTTGTGGTGTGAATGTTGTTGGTGGCGTTGGCATGTCTACCGCATAGGGAGAGGATGTGGATATTGTTTCTTTGATGGAGTTAGATTTCTTGGCTACTTCTACAGCCACTGTATCTACTTCATTTGATATGACTGGTACCACATCTGTAGAGGACAGAGAGGATTCTAATGATTCCGAGGGTGAAGGTGATGAGACTGGTGGTGAAGGTGGAGAAAGCTCAGACTCAGAAGATACTCCTGATGATGAGTTTGAGAGTGTGTGGGTAGGAGGGAGATTAGTGAAGAGGAAGAGGAAGCGAAGTGAGGTTGAGATTGATGAGATCACAGATCCTACGTTTATTCCTGAGTTTGATTTATCTCCTCCTCCGCGTTCCTCTGCTTCAGTTACTGCAGCTATTTCTATTGCTGCTACCCAGTCTACCTCATCTCCTGCTGGTAGAAGGAAGAGATCCAGATTTCTATTTCAGAAGAGGTCAGAACTGTCGACAACTGCTACAACTACTGTTACATCAGTAGCAACTGTCACAGTTTCTTCACTGACTAGGTCATGGGCTATTATGACACGTACTACCATTGCCCCTCTGACCACCTCGGTTTCTCAGGCTCCTATATTTACTTCTGCCTCTTCTGGTCCCTCCACTTCACGAGCTGATACGTTCATACCTACTATTTCAGTTGTTGATCAACTGAGCACATTGAACAGTATGGTACTTAGATTGATGGAGAGGAGTCTGGAACAAGAAAAGAAGAACAAGGAGCAGAAATTGATTATTGCCCAGCTCACCCAGCGGGTAAATGAGCAACATACTTTGCTTCTTCAGGCTGCCGATCAGAGAGCTGATCTGTGAGCTCGATCTGCTTAGCAAGAGGAGCAGCTATTGAAATACATTGATGAGCATCATCAGTTGGCATTGACTGTCACTGATTTCAGTGATCGGGTTCTGGCTTTAGAGACAGAGAATGCTAGGCTTGCCGAACAGATTGACAGCCTTAAAGATAGCAATCCGAGGATCCAAGGCGTTGCAATTCACTCCAATGATTCAGATTCTGAGAAGGAAAAAGACGAGGAAGATGAAGAAGAGGAAGAGGAATCTGATGAGGAGAAAGTTGATTACGAAGATACTGACAAAGATGATGACTCAGACAGAGATGATCAGGATGAATCAGGGAGCGGGTCTTCTGGTTCGTCAAGTTCAGATGATGATGATGATGATCAAGCCCCTACCCCTCCTAAGATCCGGTCCAAGTCCATGCATGACAAGAAGAACAAGGCTCCTTCTCAACCTCCTCCTACACAGACAGAAGAATCAGCTGCTACTGAGGAAGTCGAAGCTGTTCCCGTGAGACGTCAACTGGATGAGACACTCACTATGATTCTTGACGCTCAGGGCATTATACAGCACTCAGTTAGCTATGATAAAGAGGAGGGTGAGATCATTCATAGCTTATCAAAGGAGCAGATAGTTGAGTTGTTCAGGTTAAATCCTGATGAGGTTATTACTGATGATACCTCAGTTCCATTTTTTAATGAGCCAACTCCAGAAACTTTTGATGACATTGATGAGGTCATTTTGGAGGACATAACCAAGGAGGAGTATCCAAAGTATACATCGGCTGACGACGAACTGCCTACTTTCACTGATTTATTTGATCAAGCCACTGAAGAGATGTTGAACAGATACTTGGAAGAACATGTTGAAGTCAGTAAGTCTGAAGCTGATGATATCAAACAGAGGAAAGAAGAATGGAAGGCCTATTGGGAGATCTTGAAGAAAGAAAGCAATGTAAAGATGCCAGCAACTCACAAAAAGGTTTACATGACCAAAGGCTACAAAGCCGAAGGTCAGATTCTGAGCTGGGCTTACTTTCATGACTTAGGATGTTATGCTGTGAAGAGGGAAAGAGGAATAGATTACTTTAAGCATCCTCATGACTTCAAGACGTTGTCGGGATTCGAAGTAAATCAACTTGCACGTCTGAGGATGCCTTATAGTGAAGACTCTGGGATGTCAACATTGTTCTCCTAACAGCTGCAATACGAATACAGAAAAAGGTGGGTGAACTTCAGGCCTCAACAACCTGAAAGATATTACTTGCTTGAGATAGATGGAGATACCCGGAAACATAAAGTTATCCTGAAATGGCTTCCTCCTAAAGTTTTGAAGAAGATTCCGTTAAGAAAGATGCGACAAGATTTATAGAGGGCTTCCGATGGTGGTACTACGACGGGCGGAGTGGAGAAGCTGTGATTGTTATGTGCAAGGAGAAGAAATGGGAGACTGAACGTATATTTGACCCGATGTGGTTGACTAACCTGTCACACAACGATGTCAAAGCTCTCTATCGCCACCAGAATTTTTTTGATGTACAAGACATGGAACAGGCACTTCAGTTCATGAGGGTGATCAGGATCTGCATATGCTTAAGGGTTCATGCTGGAGCAGATTGGAAAGCCATCTGTGACAAGTTTTTCAAGGAAGACACTTCCAAGGATTGAACTAGGTCCAAGGGGAAGTTTGTAGATACATTAAATGTCCCTAGTTCTATTTTGTACTTTTCTTGATTTATAAAGTTTATTATTTTAATGGAAGTTGTCTTTCTATATTGTTTTTATTGTTTAATATTGATTATAAGTGTTTGATTATGTTTAAAGTTGAAGTTGTATGGTTAAAGACCCATTCGGGCGAATGACTCTACAAATGAAGTCATTAGCCGAATGAACGCCCTAGCGAATGACATAGGCGAGCGAATGAGTCATTCGCCGAATGACTCATTCGACATGGTCATTCGCCGAATGAGCTGCTTCGGCCACTCATTCGGCCGAATGACTACAGCCTATAAATACAAGTTCAAATCATTTTAAACCTAACTTCTGAGAGCCCTCCTTCTTCCCAAAGCACCTAGTGTCAAACCCTAGAAGATCTAAGCGGCCATTGATCGTCCAAGTTCGATTCTCAACCCGTGGTGTTCGATTCACACTCAAACATCCTTCCTACACCTTCGGATCACCACGGTTGCTATTGGTTTCGATTGGAAAACCCTGGAATAGGATTCCGCGCTATTCCAGAGGCTGTCGAGTAGATATCCGTTGGAATCGGATTGTTTTCGAGCTCCAAATAGGTCCTACAATACCACTATGCATTTTTCGGTTTAGTCACGTCAAACTAACTGGTCAGCGATTTGTGAAGGGACTTACATTGATCAAATTTGAATACATGGCACATGATTGAAATGATATAATGCAGACAGTTCAATAGTAATCAATTGTATTGTGTTCACCAATGTTGTTTGTTCTCAGTGTTGTATGTTCTCATTGTTGTTAACAAAGTTAAATAAGATCTTGTCTTATTATGCTATGTTAATTGTTGTATGAATGATGTTGTTATCATGAAATTACATTATCATGATTATCATTCCTTGTTGTTCCATATAGTCACCATGTTGTCACTACAGTGTGGTAAGAGCTAGTCTTACTACACTTAGTCGACTCAGGTGGTGGATGATACTTGTTTCTTGTTATCTTGTAGTATGCACCGATTTATAAGCTGAGTGTGATAAGAACTTGTCTTATTATACTTAGCTAACTCCGGTGTTGAATGATATTATGAAAATATATTATCTTCATATCATTCATGTATGTCGTTGTTGTCATCATGTTCACCTGTGATAATCTCAGTGTTTGTTCTTGTAAGAATAATTAAGTGTTGTAAGATGTAATCTTACAACTATGTTATTCTATTGTGTTGATGAGTAATGAAGTTATATTATCATATTCATCTTAATTGTTCCTGTCATATCATGATCATACAAGCATGCATACAATGATAAACGATAATAAGTCAAGCAATATTATCTAAATCAAAGTATAAGCAATTTGATAAACTAAAACTTTTAAATAAATAAAAGTTAAGCATGTTTCTCAGCCTCGAGAGTTTAGAATCAGTTAAGATTAGAAAAGGGGCATATGAACTCACCTTGTTGTTGATGCGGTTGACTTAGCCTAAACCAGAATACACGCTCTCTTTATCGTACTTGTTGTTGTTTTCATGATCCTGTATTGATTTCTCGTTGTTCGTATCTTATAAGTATAAGTCTTTGAGTATGTGTTTGTGTGTGTGTTTGTGTTAGCCCTAAAGTTGGCTAACACTCGCTAGTCTCGGTCATCATTCGGCCCTGTTCATCTGTTATTGACTTTAGTAACACTTAACCCAATTGGGTTAAGGTTAAACACCTTGTTATTGATTTAATGTTTAACTTGATTTAGTGTCATAACAATGGGGTTCTAAATATGAAAACTTGGACTCTAGGTTAAAGATCACAAGCCCGTAGTATCTGATAACTTAACATGGTTTCTCGTGGTCGTGTGATTCATGGTAGGAAGGTGGTTAACCGGCTAGATGTTTGGGTCGAACAAAAGGGTGACGAAAACCCTACTTTTTTGTGTGATTCAAGCTCATTACCTCGAATTTGGCTGGACAACTTCGTAGATCTGTTGTACTTCTATGTAGAGGACATTTGTAGCTTCGATTTGGCACCAAGATCTTGTAAAATGGTGGAGTTTTGACTAATTTATGGTAGAGAGAAGTTAGTGAGAGAGAAAGGAGCCAGAAATGGGAGTTTTAGAGAGAGAGAGAGAGTGAATGGTAAAAATGAAGAAAATGGGTTCAATTAGTGTATATATACCCCGTGCTTGCTCGGTTTCGTTTTGTTCGCTCGTTTCTCGTCTCCGTTGCGTTTCCGGATTGTTAAGCGCTTTTTACGTATTTTAAATAAAATGGATTTATTTTTTAATGTTTGGAAAGTGGTTATTCCTAGTAAATCTTTTCCATTTTATTTTCTTGAATTATTTCATTGAAACGCTTATTTTAAAGTTTTCGTCGGATCGCGTCACCTTCGCGCGTATTCGGTTGAATCGTCAGCCGAATGAACACGACGATGATTTTGCTTTCTGATTTTTGTTTTCTACTTTTCAGTCATTATTTCAGAATGTTAAACTCACAGATATGTTTGTGTGAATCGTGACTCACGCAAACATACTGTCAGTTCGTTATTCTTAAACAACACTGCAATTATGTTTTGAATTGTATTTCCTCACTGACGGACTCAACTAAACGTCCTATTTTCACATTGTTTTCGTACTGATTTATCGGCCATCTGATTCTTGTCATCTATGGATATCAGATCGCAACCGACATGTTTTTGTTGTTTACTTGCATGTAACATTTGTACATTTAGTCACGGTAGTTGTAAACAGTGTTAGAACAAATGTGTTTTCTGTAACACCCCGACCAACGGCGGAATCATCGGGGCGTACACGAAGTGTAGATTGTTCAAAAGCACAAGGTACTAAATTGTAAAATGCTTACATTCAACATTATTACAAAAGTTATAAATCAACAAATCTAACTAAGTGACTAGGTCCAAGCTCTAATATGATAATCAATCAAGCTTAGTTTGCAGTTCCACCTGAAACATGTTTAAAATAAAAGGTCAACTAAAAAGTTGGTGAGCTTCACAGGTTTAAAAGCACACACACCAAAAATAGTTGATATAATATAGATACATAGTTGTCACATGTGAACACAAAGCATAATGAACAAAGCATGTCAAAGCAGATCAGATAATGTTAACAAATAATGTTTGACCAAGTTTAGCATTCCTAACAATGCTGAAGTAGCAAACAATCACCGCGGGCTTCCCCTGAAGGGTAAATCAAACAACGGCGGGTCTGGCCGGGCCAATAGATCTATCATTGTTTACCAGAAAGTTTAAGTTTATGATCAGTGCAAATTCATGACTAAAGTTCACTACATCAAGACCATTAAACCAAGTTCACATGCTTAATAGTTTAAAATATAGCTAATAGTTGTAAACATGTTTCACCCCAAAAATAAAAGCGTAAAAAGGGGATATGAAGACTCACCTTGTGTGAGGAGCTAGTCGTTGCAAATAAATGGTAAATATGTAATCCAAATAGTATTCCAACACGATCTAGCTTAACCTATAATTTAATCGTACATAACTAAGATAACTTTGACTTTGCATGGAATCCTCATAATGTATTTGTGTTCCATATGTTTATAACCGATTCCATAAGTATGATTTTATAAAAATTGTTTACAATTCGTGTCATTGTTTATAGTTTAAAACATTTATAAATGTAAAAAAAAAATTAATACTATCAATATTATCAATAATAATAATTATATTAATAATGATGATGATAATAATAATAATAATAATAATAATAATAATAATAATAATAATAATAATAATAATAAATAATAATAATAATAATAATAATAATAATAATCATGATGATAATAATAATAGTAGTAGTAGTACTAGTAGTAATAATAATAATATTTTTTATTACTAATACCAATAATAATTGTAATAGTAATAATAACAATAATGATACTATTAATAATACTAGTAATAGTAATATAAATACATTTGATAATGATAATAATAATTAATAATAATAATATTAACTTTAATAATCGTAATAAGATAGTAAAAATATTAACTAAAATAATTACACTAATAATAGTAATAACGATATTAGTCTTAGTAATAATAAGAAGGTAATAATAATAATAATAAATATTACTTATTTATTTATTTATATTATAATTTTTTTTAAAAGAAATAGGAACTAAATATAAATTTTTATGTATCTAATTAAAGAAATAAATTAATAATTAAATAAATTAAACAAAGTGAATAATATATTTTTTATCAAATTAATAGTTTTTAAGGTTATAAAAATTTAGGTGAAATCAGATTTGAAAAATGATAAGTAATTAAAAAGATATAAAAAAAATTGGTTGACAACCCAAAAACCCGGCCCAGCCCCGGCTCGAACCCATGACCATGTGTTTAGAACCCACGACGTTTACCGGTTCGTCTCGAGCATTGCTCGCGTTAAAGATCCACTTGGAATTTATTTAACATAAGATCCAGTTCTTCCCCAACCCCTTAATATAAACAAAGTCGTAACCCTAGTTTCTTTAGCCCTCAAATTCACACGATTTCGAATTCGATCGACTACGAAACCATGGGGCTTTTATTAAGCATTAAAAACCGAAGCTAATGATGTAAAATACACTTACAAACGTTCGGGTTTGGCCTGGTTTCGAGCTCAAGTACAGATACGCTCAACCGGAAGTTTTATGGGCTTGATTCGCGATCTAGAAAGCTTGTGATGGCACTTCGAGTATACAGAAAGCTTCTTCGGGTTTATCAGAGGGTGTGGGTTGGTTTAATTTGAGTTTTATACTCGTTTATATAGACTTTGAGTAACCCGATCAACTACGAACGTTTATGAGCTATTTTCGTGGAATTTTGAATTTTAAACATTGAGTTGATGATAGATATGGATCCCTTATTGTTCGTAAGTGATAAAGATCCGAATTTTGTTGATTTTATCCATCCATTCGGCTATGGATCGAGTTGGGTCGAGTATGTGGTAAATGGGTATCCATTTGGGTATATGGGTGAAGGAGATAAAAGGTTTGAGACTTTGACATAACTAGTCCCTCCATGTTTTCTTCTAAAAATCAGTTTTAATCCTTGACAAAATCAACCCCTATAGTTTTATAAAATCTTTTTATATTATAAACTTTATAAAATTAAAACTTATTTAAAGAAAGTGTTATTAATGTTGTGTTATTTATTAAACTTATTTTATAAGCTTTTTAAAACTTGAATTTATTACTATTATTATTATTTATTACTTTTCTTTGTTATATATATTATTTAGTACTTTATAAAACTTACTTTATAAATACTTTAAACTTTATTATTATTTGTATTATTAATATTTTATTATTGTTACATATTTATGTATAATGTATTATATATATATATATATATATATATATATATATATATATATGTATGAAATTACATAGTTAATCGAAATGTTACAGTCTCCCCTGCTTTTAGGAATTTCGTCCCGAAATTTAGAAGAAACTATAGGGTATAGATGAAGTTTATATTGCAAGTGTGTTGTAATAGGTGTTGAGAATTTTTATTACTGTTAATTTAAATCTTACAACCCTATAACATACTTTCTCCTACTTTAATATAATTATTAATTTCCACTGAATTCTGACTAGAGTAATCTACTATTTATTAACAATGTTTATGTATAGGGTATAAGTAGGGCGAACTCAGCCACCAACCCACCACATTGTCAATATTTGATAGATTTTCTCAAGTCAGATCCTATAGTGATTTCTATTTAACTAAGGCATTATTTTAATTAACTAGAATTTGTATTCATTTCGATATTTATTGAATTAATGTAGTAGAGTGACGGTGAGAGAGAAATAGGTTGTGATTCTTATTGTGAAAATTTCGTTGTTTGTGATCGAAAATGATAGTCTCCTAATTCCAAAGTACCACATATAAATGGATTTCGAAATTCGGACTTTCAGAAACCAAATATGAAATCGCAACTTGTGATTTGAAAATTTGTGAATTATGAAATACAACAACGTTAGATTCCAAATCGCGAAATACTATCGAAGGGTTAGCATCATAAGTTTACATTAGATTTAAAGTTTGATGTTTGACATAATCCCGACTAACGACAATTAGGTTACGTATTTGTCTTTCATATTACCACAATAACACTTGTCGGGTTGTCTTGATATGAGAATAATAACTATGTCTTTTGTAGGATACACACCTAGTCTTAGTATACAATAATTTATTGCTTCAACTACAAGTTTGACTATGATTTCCTTACTGACACACTTGAATTTATGAAACCTAACATTGGTCAAGCTTTCGGTGCTACTCCCAAAATATTGTCGGTGCTTATATATAGGGTATACCGCAGCCAACCCACCACACCAACAATACTTTGAAAGCATACCAATCACCTACCAACACTACACAAAATAAAATATTTCACGCGATAAAAGTTTAAAACAAGTTTACCTGTTGCTAGCCATATAAGTATGGTTAATAATTTTCAACCAATTGAGTCTAAATTAATCGTCCCAAAGTTTTCAACCGTTGTGTCCTTTATCTCGCATTCGTAGGATCTACATGTACTGCAAATTCTCGTTCCGTGTGCACCCGTAACGAAAATTTGCCTTGCATGTTTGCCCTACTTGCTAATTTTTGGCACAACTTGGTGGATACAAGATCAGTAATGTTCATGATGCAAACAAATATAATAAATGTTGATAGAAATATCATCAAACACTTAAACATTAAATAATAGTTAAATTCTAGTTTTGCGTTCAACCAAATAAAACCTCAAACTACAAAGAAATATAAAATTTAAGTCTTAGAATCATGATAGCACTGGAGTCTATCAGTCCTTAATCAACAATGTATCGTTCTCCATGTCTTGATTAACTTGAGGGACTTGAACATTAAGTTGAAAAGTCTGTGTCCTTGTACCCCTTTGATCGTTGCCCACAAGCTTTGGGCATTTGTTTCTAAAGTGATTAGGTTCACCACACTCCTAGCAAGCTCTTCCATTGGTTAAAGCAGTTGCGGGTGCAGCAGGTGGTTGATTCAATTTTGGAGCAGTCTGACCTTGTTGAACCATTGGTCCATTTCTGCAATAGTTTGCAAAATGACCATACCTTTTGCAGTTTGTGCAAACTCGTCAAGGTCGGTTTGTTGCATGATGGTATCCGCAAGTAGTGCAAAGTGGATGCTCCCCCACATACGGTTTGTTGGTTTGTTTGAGTGGAGGTTGTAAATTCACAGGTACAGCAGGGATAGCAGGGGTTGTCATAGCAAAATTGTTAGCCTTTCTCTTGCGATTATTGAACTTTGGACCATTGGAAGATTCAGCTTTGACCTCCTTAGAAGGTTCATCAACAGCGGACTTATCTTCCACCTTTTTGGCTCCTTTTCTAGTTAAGGTACCATTCCTAACATGATTGTCGGTTAAGGTAGCGGCCAAACGAATAGCATCTTCCAATGTGGCCGGTTTGCTCCCATAACAGGTATCTTGGATTTGCATGGGTAGGCCACTAATATACTTCTCAATAGCACGAGAAAGTGGAGTGACCATGTGTGGCACCAACAAACTAAGTTCGTGGTGACGGTTTGTGTAAGCCAGATTTTCCCCACTGTCCTGTTTAAGATTCCAGAATTCCGACTCCAGTTTCATAATTTCGTTGCGAGGGCAAAATTCTTCTGTCATCAGTTGTTTGACCTCATCCCAAGTTAAGGCCATTGCGGTTTCTGCACCCCTGGTTCGTTTCTCGGTATTCCACCAAGTAAGTGCCCTTTTCTGAAGGACACTGGTGGCATAACGAACCTTAAGGTTCTCAGGGCAGTTTGAATGGAGAAAGGTACTCTCCATGCTTTCGAACCATTGAAGCAGTCCAGTGGCCCCTTCAGAACCAAGGAACTTGGCAGGGTGGCAAGAGTTGAAATGCTTGAAGGTGCAAGTTTGGTTTGTACCCTCACCATTTCTGTTGTTTTGAACTCCATTGGCTTGAGTGAGCTGGTTCACAAGTCCAGGTAGAACTACTGCCATTTGCTGAGTAATGACAGCAGCCAGTTCTTGTAAGTTGGGGTTTGTGGTGTTATTTCCATTGTTGTTAGCATTCGTATTGTTGGCATTGTTGACGTTGTTAGCACCATTGCGACAAGGAGGCATGATTCTACAAGAGTTCAAGATGAAAAAGGATCATAAAGAGTTCAAAAATAAGAAGTTGATAGTTCAAATGAGGATTCAAGCTCAAATCAACACACAGATTGCATTCCCTAAGGAACACTTTTGACATATTAAAGTGTTTAAGTCCATATTAACTTTCAGAAAGACATACTTTAGCCTATAGGTTCATACTCACTCTAAGGGTTCCCAGGAAAGCATAACAGGTCCATCGGTAGATTTGGATTTATACGAAATGCTTTCCTAGACAGAACTCCCCAAAGTACAGGTATTCCCCCTTCCAGATTGTATGTATTCCCTACTCACTAAATTGAGTCTAAAGACTATTGACGAGATTCAAAGATTAAATTAGACTTAACAGTGTAAGAGCAGTCTTTGTGTTGGCGATCCTTTTGTAAAACGTAGGGAAAGAGTTAAGAGATTTAACTCTAGTTTAGCTAAGTGTTGTGCGATAAAGGTTGCAGTTTCACTCGATCATATGTCACAAAGATGATGCATTTTATAACATATTTAGTTGTTACGTATATTAGTTAATAGTTATTGCAAATCAATATATGCATTGTTCATTTACGAATTTAAATAATTAATGTTTTCATTATTGTTATTCGAATTTTGGAAACGAACATTTAATCAAAAGTGTAGACATAAGCATACATATTTGGTATGCATACATATATATACTTGATGTCTAGTACATAAAAATGAAAGAAAAGAAAAGAAAGGAACAATAACGTCTGCTAATCCTCAGACTCCTCTTGAGTTCCCCAAGAACACGATCCAATCGTGTGAGCAAGCCTCCTAGCATAAACACGTCCTTCACGTGGTGGAGGTAATCGTGCGCCTTGACTTAAGCGACGTATCTTTGGTGGTGGCTCAGCAGTAGTAGATTCTGGTCCAATCCGGCTTCCACAACTACTGGTAGGGCTTGTAAGACGCATTGGAGCTTTTGGTTTTATCACTTTAGGGTTTGTAGAGACAATAGGAGCTTTTAGTTGAAATTCGGGAGGATTGATGGATGGTAATGAGGCTTCAGGAGGATGGTATGGGCTTTCTGCATCTGATTTTAATTCTTCTTTCTCTAACTCTATCTTATACTCCCATGTAGACAAAGGTCTGTACCCCGTAGATGTTGGTTCTTCGAAGGAAGATGGAACTATTGTTAAGTACTCGAAATCCTTACGAGAAATGCATGCAGATATGTCGGCAGAGTATGAAGACATGGCTAAGAAAATTAAGGGAAAAGTTAGAAATTTCTTTAAATTTCTAATGGTACTATTACTAAGTATGAAAGGGAATCTTAAGTTATAGTCTAGGTCTTTAACTATGTTCGACCTAATTCTCTATAACCAAGGCTCTGATACCAATCTGTAACACCCCGACCAACGGCGGAATCATCGGGGCGTACACGAAGTGTAGATTGTTCAAAAGCACAAGGTACTAAATTGTAAAATGCTTACATTCAACATTATTACAAAAGTTATAAATCAACAAATCTAACTAAGTGACTAGGTCCAAGCTCTAATATGATAATCAATCAAGCTTAGTTTGCAGTTCCACCTGAAACATGTTTAAAATAAAAGGTCAACTAAAAAGTTGGTGAGCTTCACAGGTTTAAAAGCACACACACCAAAAATAGTTCATATAATATATATACATAGTTGTCACATGTGAACACAAAGCATAATGAACTATAATAATGAACAAAGCATGTCAAAGCAGATCAGATAATGTTAACAAATAATGTTTGACCAAGTTTAGCATTCCTAACAATGCTGAAGTAGCAAACAATCACCGCGAGCTTCCCCTGAAGGGTAAATCAAACAACGGCGGGTCTGGCCGGGCCAATAGATCTATCATTGTTTACCAGAAAGTTTAAGTTTATGATCAGTGCAAATTCATGACTAAAGTTCACTACATCAAGACCATTAAACCAAGTTCACATGTTTAATAGTTTAAAATATAGCTAATAGTTGTAAACATGTTTCACCCCAAAAATAAAAGCGTAAAAAGGGGATATGAAGACTCACCTTGTGTGACGAGCTAGTCGTTGCAAATAAATGGTAAATATGTAATCCAAATAGTATTCCAACACGATCTAGCTTAACCTATAATTTAATCGTACATAACTAAGATAAATTTGACTTCGCATGGAATCCTCATAATGTATTTGTGTTCCATATGTTTATAACCAATTCCATAAGTATGATTTTATAAAAATTGTTTACAATTCGTGTCATTGTTTATAGTTTAAAACATTTATAAATGTAAAAAAAAAATTAATACTATTATTAATACTATCAATATCATCAATAATAATAATTATATTAATAATGATGATGATAATAATAATAATAATAATAATAATAATAATAATAATAATAATAATAATAATAATAATAATCATGATGATAATAATACTAGTAGTACTAGTACTAGTAGTAATAATAATAATATTTTTTATTACTAATACCAATAATAATTGTAATAGTAATAATAACAATAATGATACTATTAATAATACTAGTAATAGTAATATAAATACATTTGATAATGATAATAATAATTAATAATAATAATATTAACTTTAATAATCGTAATAAGATAGTAAAAATATTAACTAAAATAATTACACTAATAATAGTAATAACTATATTAGTCTTAGTAATAATAAGAAGGTAATAATAATAATAATAAATATTACTTATTTATTTATTTATATTATAATTTTTTTTTAAAGAAATAGGAACTAAATATAAATTTTTATGTATCTAATTAAAGAAATAAATTAAACAAAGTGAATAATATATTTTTTATCAAATTAATAGTTTTTAAGGTTATAAAAATTTAGGTGAAATCAGATTTGAAAAATGATAAGTAATTAAAAAGATATAAAAAAAAATTGGTTGACAACCCAAAAACCCGGCCCAGCCCCGGCTCGAACCCATGACCATGTGTTTAGAACCCACGGCGTTTACCGGTTCGTCTAGAGCCTTGCTCGCGTTAAAGATCCAGTTGGAATTTATTTAACATAAGATCCAGTTCTTCCCCAACCCCTTAATATAAACAAAGTCGTAACCCTAGTTTCTTTAGCCCTCAAATTCACACGATTTCGAATTCGATCGACTACGAAACCATGGGGCTTTTATTAAGCATTAAAAACCGAAGCTAATGATGTAAAATACACTTACAAACGTTCGGGTTTGGCCTGGTTTCGAGCTCAAGTACAGATACGCTCGACCGGAAGTTTTATGGGCTTGATTCGCGATCTAGAAAGCTTGTGATGGCACTTCGAGTATACAGAAAGCTTCTTCGGGTTTATCAGAGGGTGTGGGTTGGTTTAATTTGAGTTTTATACTCGTTTATATAGACTTTGAGTAACCCGATCAACTACGAACGTTTAGGAGCTATTTTCGTGGAATTTTGAATTTTAAACATTGAGTTGATGATAGATATGGATCCCTTATTGTTCGTAAGTGATAAAGATCCGAATTTTGTTGATTTTATCCATCCATTCGGCTATGGATCGAGTTGGGTCGAGTATGTGGTAAATGGGTATCCATTTGGGTATATGGGTGAAGGAGATAAAAGGTTTGAGACTTTGACATAACTAGTCCCTCCATGTTTTCTTCTAAAAATCAGTTTTAATACTTGACAAAATCAACCCCTATAGTTTTATAAAATCTTTTTATATTGTAAACTTTATAAAATTAAAACTTATTTAAAGAAAGTGTTATTAATGTTGTGTTATTTATTAAACTTATTTTATAAGCTTTTTAAAACTTGAATTTATTACTATTATTATTATTTATTACTTTTCTTTGTTATATATATTATTTAGTACTTTATAAAACTTACTTTATAAATACTTTAAACTTTATTATTATTTGTATTATTAATATTTTATTATTGTTACATATTTATGTATAATGTATTATATATATATATATATATATATATATGTATGTATGTATGTATGAAATTACATAGTTAATCGAAATGTTACATTTTCATATCAAATCAGTTAATGTGATTCATGTGTTCATAATGTGCTTGTGTGTTAGGATCTTTATTATCTAGGAACAAGTATGTATTATTTATTTACAGTCGAGTTCGCTAGGCAAGAACAGTATCGTATTATATCGAAACAGTGGTGGGACGGCGTCAGGTACGGCAGGTAGCTGGAATCTGGGGTATGCCCTATACATATACTGCGTTCGGTGTAATGGGATAATGTTAGTGCGTAGTGTTGAGACAAATAGTAAGACAATTAATTAAACAAAAAATTGTAATATGTAAGCGAGACTGAGTATAGTTATGGGTGACGATCCATAATAATACGAATGTTGAACTTATAATTATGATTAAATGCCTTAACATTTTATACGATCGAAAAACGTACGCGATTGCGGGTATACACGTAATTGCAGTCGTTTAATGATCTGTCAACGAACGAAGAGTAAAAATAATTAAAATATATTATTTTACATTTTTACAATTTTGAAACTCATCAAAATGATGAGAATATTAATCCTTTATTTTAAATCGCGTAAAATATGCGTTACGTTCCGGAAACGCGAACCGAATGACCGAAACAAACCCGAATACCACGCGGACTATAAAAACCTTGAAGATGGCCATTTCCTTCATTTAATTCACCAACAACCCTTTCTCTCTCTACATTTTCGTTCAACCCTCTCTCTCTAGAAAACCGATCTTCAAACGCGTATAACTTCTTCGTTTCTCAACGGATTTCGGTGTTCTTGGCGTCCACGCAAAGCTCTTGACGAGTACTACACGGAAGTACAAAGGATCTGGAGTTTCACACACGGAATCTCGAGGTATGATCGAGTGAAAAAGCTGAAAAATGGGGTTTTGTTGTGTGTGTGTTCGAAAGTGGTGTCACCCGTTTTTAGGAACCATGTATATGCTCGGGAACCCACGAAAACCTTTCTGGTACATCTCGAAGTATAACCCACTCAGGCCAGAGGTTACAGGGTGGTAATGTTGGAGTCGAAATAAAGGTTCGTGAGGATCATGGAATTGAGCGAACCTTCTTGATTGAGAAGAAGCTGAGCCGAACCTGTTAGGGTTTCCTGGCCGAACCATTTGGGCTATGGCGAACCTTAACGAACCCTGCATGGTTCGTTGAGCTACCAGCCGAACCCTAGGGATCTTCACGAACCTGCCTCAAGCCTCCATGTATCCCACGAACCTTTTGGTTGTCGCGAACCATTGAGATGTAGCCGAACCAATGCATGCAGCGAACCTAAGTCGTTATGGCGAACCCATGCAGACGAACCATCATTTTAGACGAACCCTTGGTTGATCAGCACTAACCGCGAACCCTTACACCCCTAGCCAAGCCTTGTTACAACTCTTTGGACCCCGAACATATGTGCCACAATCTAAGGGAAACAAACCTTATTGCCTGCTAGTCTCACGAACCTTGTAGCAACTACCATGGGCGAACCTTATTCCTTTATGGGAGCCGAACCTTCACCCATGGCAGCCTATAGGTTCGCTGCCATGGTGTGGAAACCATGAGGAATTTCGGCCCAACCCAATTATACTTAGCCCAATTTCACTAGTAATCGGCCCATAGGTGAAACCAAGCCCAAGAAAGCTAGGTCGGCCCATTATGATCTTTAATAGGCCCAATATTGCCCTTGGAAACTACATGGCCCAACCATTTAACTAGATGGACCACACATCCTAAGTGACGCTCAATTGAGTGAAAACGGCCCAACGATTTATTCTTTGGCCCACATTACACCCAATTGGCCCATGTTTAAACTAATAGGCCCATGACCTTAATCTAAGCCCATCGTGTTTTCATGGGCTCAAGGCCCAATGATTGGCCCACAACTTAAAATAGTTGTGAGTTGATCTTAATTGGGTTAAGTTATAACTGAACATAATCATGAGACCAAATCGTAATCTCAAAGTCATAAACAATTGGAACATCTTTTCAAAATACATGTTAATCAATGGAAATCAAAAATCATCAACACTTGTTATGTTATGCATACAAGCTATGCATAAAAGAACATGGCACTTATTTCACATGGAACAACTTTCAATCAAGTGACTCAAATCATGACCTTCAAGTTCATACAACGTTTCCAAACATGAGAACAAGTATTCATGAGTTAACCAAATCATGATAACACAATTCAATCAATGAATCAAGGTCTATACAATCATAAATCTTATATCTTATGTATGATTACAATGATATAGGAATCAGTTAGAAGTCCTGTTTGCTACTTGCTATTTGTTATAGTTCAGAGTCTACTGCAGACAAGTGAGAACATTAGCCCCTCTTTTTAATGTTTTTACAACTGTTTTGGGGTGGAACACGTGATCAAATACTCTTACTTCAATCATATTACATGATACATGTTATGTTACTTTAGAAACATTACAGGTTCACTCTAGAAATCCAAGGCATTTCTCAATTGTTTTCAATGGAATTATCAACCGTTTATAATGGTTTTATCAACTGTTTAACATTTTCTACTAAAAAGGTTTTAGAAAAGGTTCTTTAAACTATTTATATAAGTTTTTACTCAAATGGTTTTATAAATGACAGACACTTTTAAATAATGTGACTTATAAACTCTTTTACTATAAACTCGTGTTTTCGAGAATAATCTTTTATAAACCTTGTTATTATACAAGGACACTATCCAATGTACACAATCAAGGGTTTCAAAACTAGGTATTAAATCAATGGTTTTCGCGAAGATGTTCAAACAAAGATTCATTTCATGGTATCCAAACAGAGGATTCATTTCATGGTACTCAAACAAGGTTTTCAAATCATGTTATCAAACAAGGCATTAAATCACTGTTTTCTTTTAAAGCAAAGATTAAAAGCATGGTGTCCACTGTTGTAAACAAACTTATAAACCCATCAAGTTTCATATTCATTAGCTTTAGTACTGGGTGATCACAACAAGGGAAAGCGGACACATTTGGGCATGCCGATTTCTGGAGTTAGCTTTTAAATTTGTTTTATAAACTAACTGCAGATTTCGGTTACGTATGGTTTTCGTGCAAACAGTCTTTGGACTGTTTACACTCATTTTATATACTTGATGTTAGTTTGGGTTGCAGCTCATCCATGTAATTTATTTATTGCTTTAAACATATGCCTTACATTACAAGTTCATGTTTCAAATGTTAAACCTATTGTTCTCACCAACTACTTCTGTAGTTGACAGTTACTTTTCACGTGTTTCAGGAAATCAGGTGTAAGACATTTTAAGGACAAATAAGGAGACCGCTTAAGATAGAACAAGATGAAGAAATATGCTAGGATGGATTTAGAAACACACAAAAAGCCTGATTGTTTAATTGTCTTGTTTGAAGTCTTATTTTGTAAACTATATTTTGAGTCTTTAGTTGTCATTCTTTTGGTAGGGAGATTTTCTGTAACTAAACAACCGTCTAAACATTATGAAACTTAGTAATCCATTGTGGTTGTTCTTATTCGATACTTGTGCATGATTCAACTATTCATACGTCATCGCGCCATGGATTACGCACGCGGCGCAGGGGGTGTGACAGGTTGGTATGAGAGCCAAGGTTGTAGAGAACTAGGAAAAACCCAATGTTTAATGACCTAGACTATAACCTAAGCTACCCAATAGGATAAGTGCTATAGGCTTGAGGATACTTAGGATCTAAGTAACTTAAGTAAGCATTAAGTCTACATTAAGTTTGAAAGATTTTAGGGATACTTTTCTAAGATTAGATATCGAGTCAAGGAATTTGAATCGGAATTCTATAATTTTAGAAACCGAGTTAAATTTCTCACATATATTCATTAAAGGATTTCAGAGGCAAGGATCTGTATTCTTAGTATCCTTGATCTGA
Source organism: Mikania micrantha (assembly GCA_009363875.1). Classification (NCBI taxonomy): domain Eukaryota; kingdom Viridiplantae; phylum Streptophyta; class Magnoliopsida; order Asterales; family Asteraceae; genus Mikania; species Mikania micrantha. Next base: position 27,758,045 of record CM018687.1, read on the forward strand.
AATTCTCACACAGAGTTCATTAAAGGATTCCAGAGGCAAGGATCTGTATTCTTAGTATCCTTGATCTGGAATTCACAATCAGAGTTCGTTATAGGAATTTAGAGGCAAAGATCTGTATTCTTAGTATCTTTGATCTAAAATCCTTGTCATGTTCATCATAGGAATTCAGAGGTCAAGATCTATAATTTTAGAATATTGGATCTAAAATCCTTGTCATGTTATCATTATCAGGTATTCATTAACATAGGAACTTTATAACTTAGAATCTGTGTAACAGTATTCATTAGTTGAAGTTCTCACAGGAGATCATTATACTCAGTGCTGTAAGTATTGAGAACCTAGGTTAAGTAACCTAGGACACACATACTAAAACCCAAGGTTTTAATTTCAAGTAAATTAAGAACCAGGGTTTACACATTCATAATCATAATCAATCAAGGGTTGGAATCTTAGCTTCAATTACAAACGGCGAATTAACGCTGACGTGTTGAAGTAAGTGGTGGGCGGTGAGAGCTAGCCCTATATATAAGCTTATTTCGGTATGTCAGGGAGAATCCGGCGTTCGTATTTGAAGTAAGGATTCGGGAGCAACTGGAATCATTGAACATTAGTCAAACACATGAGATGCTAACATTTGTGATAGAATCATTGGTAAATCAAATCATTGTGCTATTCAAACTTGGAGGAGTCAAACATTGCGTATGAATCAATCAAGTTGTGAACATTCTTTCAATGTAAACCTTAAGTGAAATTCTTAAGTGACTACATCATTAGTACTTACTAACATAGTTTAACAAGAAAAATGTAGAGCACACAGGTGATCTAGTTCTACATGTTAACGACTGTTAGTAGGTGCACACATAACATAATCATAATTCAACCATGGATTCAATCATAGTTCAAATTGATCAAAGATCATGGGATTCTTAATCAATGGAACATACATGGAAATCAGTACAAACATGTTGCCAAATACTATCAAGGACATGATCGTGGTATATCAAAGCGGTGGTGGGATGGCGTCTGGGCTGGCAGTTTGCTTGACCCTTTTGTATGCCCTATATATAAGCTAACTTCGGTATATCGGGAAAGTGTCAGTGTGTAGGTTTGGTGGAGTGAGATCATGGAACATCATACACATTCACATGAGAAGTATACTAATAAGCTGATTGCTTATACATGTGCATGCTCATATTACAATGGAATGATAATACTAGTAGTATGGATATATTACTAATTTTATCATGCAAATTCAATTGTATCTTTTCTCATTACTGACCCACTTGTGGCTTCTATTCGTAGAATGCCTCCCCGACGTGATCCTAACGGAGGGGGTTCGACAAGTGGCAACGACGATGAGATCAACAAGATTGCCCGAGCCATCGCTATACACATGAGAGATGTCATTCCGGGCATGGTCACTGATATTACCCAGAATCTTCGGGGAAGTACTAGTGATTCAGCACATAACTCAAATGCTACCAACACTGGAACTGCTAACTTCACTTTCAAGCAATTCAATGATGCTAAACCTCCTAAGTACGCTGGTACCGAAGGAGCTACTTGTAACATTTATACATATAGTCATGTAGTGTAAACAGTGTTAGAACAGTGTCTGTTCAGTTTCAGTTCAATTAAGGTGTTTCAGTATGCTCATAATGTATGCTTGTGTGTTACAGGATCTTAGTAGCCAGAAAACAAGTATGTATTATCTATTTACAGTCGATTTCACTAAGCAAGAACAGTAACTTGTTATATCGAAACAGTGGTGGGCAGCGAGAGTGAGCCCTATACATATACTGCGTTCGGTGTAACAGGTTAGTGTTAGTGCGTAGTGTTGAGACGAATAGTATAACAATTAATTAATTCAACAAAAATCGTAATCTGTAAGCGAGACTGAGTATAGTTATGGGTGACGATCCATAATGATACGAATGTTGAACTTATAATTATGATCAAACGACTTTAAATAATTAATACGATCGGAAAACGTACGCGATTGCGGGTATACACGTAAATTGTGAATGTTTAACGATCCGGCAACACACGAAGAGTAAAAATAATTATAATAATTATTTTATATTTTTACAATTTTGAAACTCATCATTTTAATGAGTTTAATAACTATTTTTATTTTTATTTTTAACCGCGTAAAATACGCGTTACGTTCCGGAAACGCGAACCGAGCGACCGAAACGAACCCGAACACTACCCGGACTATAAAAGCCTTGAACAAGGCTTAAAGTCTCATAAATTCAACCAACAACCCTTTCTCTCTCTACATTTTCGTCTACCCTCCCTCTCACTAGAAAAACCAACTTTAATCGATCGTATCTCGCTCGTTTCTCGACGGATTTCGGTGATTCTCGAACCCACGCGAAGCCCTCGACCTCCTCTACACGAAAGTACAAGAAATCAGTGGTTTTGACCAGCCGATCTCGAGGTATAGATGCTTGAATAATTACGAAATTAGGGTTTTTGGGTGTAAATTGTGTAAACGTGAGTTTTAGCCGGTTCTTGCACTTCCTTCCTAGTTTCGCACCTATAGAAACCTTTCTAGAGGTTGTGCTAGCCTGGATCGTGGTTTAGATCCAGAAGTTATGCGATGGTGATGATGCAGATTAACAGGTTCGTTCGTGGTCAGGAAGCCGAACCCATCTGCCCAAAGCCGAACCCTTGTGAACACAGTTAGCATGGACGAACCCTGCATGGTTCGTGGGGGGTTTGCCAGCCGAACTCTAGGGACTCTCACGAGCCTTCATGTCTTCGACGAACCATCTTAAGATCACGAACCTTCAGTTAACTCAAACGAACCCATGAGGGTTTACTGGCCGAACTATCTGTCTAAGCCGAACCCTTGGAGCCTCTGCAAACCTTCACGAACCCAGACTGGCTCACGAACCCTTGGCCACCTTTAGCCGAAGCCGTCATGCATCCACGAACTCTTTTTGGCTGCGAACCCTCATGCAGTTGTCCAGCTTATGCCGAACCCTTATGCATGTGAATTATTCCACGAACCCATGCAGACGAGCCTTGCTAAGACCTTATGCCTCACGAACCTTGTAGTGCCGGTCATCTCACAAACCCTTGCCGAACCCCTGGACCACACACTCGACGAACCCTTCTGTTACAAGGCCGAACCTTGGCTGAACCTCAAAGGGTTCGCTGCCTAAAATGGCAGCCCATGAGCCAACCGGCCCAACCCCTTCATATTTGGCCCAATCCTCTTAGTAATCGGGTTAAGAGTTTAGCCCAAGATCAATTGAAATAGTTTGGCCCGTTAAGACCTTTAATTGGCCCAATGTCACTTGAAACCTTATATGGCCTACCTATACATTGTTAGGCCCAACTCAAATTCCTTGGGCTCAATTCAATTTCATTCGATTCATTGATATTGTGATCGGTATGATATTGTTCTTGACATGTATTAGGGACGTTAGAAATGTAATTGGGCCAACATCACACCCACTTGACCCAATATCATAATCAATTGGCCCTCGTTAACATAATGGGCCCATGGACCTATAATTAAGTCTATCCTAGTGTTATGGGCTTAAGGCCCATGGTGTGGCCACAAACTCTAAGTACATGTGAAATTGTCATAATTGGTTTAAGTTACAATTTATCCTAATTACAAGATCAAGTCACAATCATAAAGACTTAAATCAATTGGAACAATCTTTCATAATTAATGTTGATCAAAGGTTATCAAATTCAAGAATGTTTATCATTTATGCATAAGATGTATGCACAAAAGAACATTTCACATTTGTTTCTTGAACCCATGATCAAACAATTAATTCAAGACATAACTTTCAAGAGTTAATCAAGTTCAAGTGAACACAAGTTAATCAATGAATCAAAGTTATACATTATAAATCCTATATCTTATGTATGATTACAATGTTATAGGAAACAATTAGAAGTCCTGTTTGCTACTTGCTATCTGTTTTTGTTCAGAGTCTACTGCAGACAGGTGAGAACTTTAGCCCCTCTTTTACTGTTTTATAACTGTTTTGGGGTGGAACACGTGATTAAAACCGCTATTTCAATCTTGTTTCATTGCACAGTTTATGTGCATTCATAAACATTACAGGTTTATCTTATGAATCCAAGTGACTCTTCAACTGTTTCAAAGGAATTATTTACTACTAAACCCTTATTACTAAAAGGATTTTATAATGTTTTCTTGAAATGTTTTATAACAGTTTTACTCAAATGTTTTTTTAAAGGATTTTACAAACCCTTTTGTTATAAACCTTGTTATTACACAAGTGGTTCACAACATGGTATTCAAAACAAGTGGTTCACAACATGGTATTCAAATCAAGTGGTTCAAAACATGGTATTCAAATTCATTGGTTCAAGCATGGTATTCAAGTCAAGTTGTTCACATCATGGTATTCAAATCAAGAGATTCATTTCATGTTACATAAACAAAGGATTTAACTCGTGGAGTTAAATCCAGTTTTTCAATAAGACATTAACACATCCGGTTAAAGTAAGATTCAGAAAACATGGTGTCCATTGTTGTAAACAAACTTATAAACCCATCAAGTATCATATTCATTAGCGTTAGTACTGGGTGATCACAACAAGGGAAAGCGGACACATACATTGGGGCAGGCCGATTGCTGCAGTTAGTTTTTAAATCTGTTTTATAAACTAACTGCAGATTTCGGTTACATATGGTTTATTCAAAACTGTTGACATATTATCTAACTCCAAACGTGGTTTGGGACTTGATGTTATATGTTGACTCATGTGCAAACAGTGATTGGACTGTTTACACTCATTTTCTTACTTGATGTTAGTTTGGGTTGCAGCTCATCCGTGTGAATCTTATGATGCTTTAACTTACCTATGTCTTATATCATATACTCATGTTTACAAATGCTTAAACCTATTGTTCTCACCAACTACGTCTATAGTTGACAGTTACTTTTCACGTGTTTCAGGTAATCAGGTTTAAGACAATCTCAGGGACAACTAAAGAGACCATTCTAAGATAGAACAAGATGAAGAAACATGCTAGGATGGAATAGAAACTCACTAAATCCTAAATGTTTAATTGTCTTGTTTGGAGTCTTATTTTGTAAACTATATTTTGGGTCTGTAGTTGTCTTACTTTTGGTAGATAGATTGTCTGTAACTAATCAACTGTCTAAACATTATGAAATGTAGTAATCCATTGTGGTTGTTCTTATTCAATACTTGTGCATGATTCAACTGTTCATACGTCACCGCGCCGTGGATTCCGCACGCGGCGCAGGGGTGTGACAGGTTGGTATCAGAGCCAAGGTTGTAGAGAACTAGGAAAAACCCAATGTTTAATGACCTAGACTATAACCTAAGCTACCCAATAGGACTAAGTGCTATAGGCTTGAGGATACTTAGGATCTAAGTAACTTAAGTGAGCATTAAGTCTACAATAAGCTTGAAAGATCTTAGGGACATTTTTCTAAGATTAGACATCGAGTCAAGGAATTTGAATCGGATTTCTATAATTTTAGAAACCGAATTAAATTCTCACACATATGCATTTAAGGATTTCAGAGGCAAGGATCTGTATTCTTAGTATCCTTGATCTGAAATTCTCACACAGAGATCATTATAGAAATTCAGAGGCAAAGATCTGTATTATCAGTATCTTTGATATGAATTTCTTGTCATATTCATTATAGGATTCAAAGGTCAAGATCTATTAATTTAGAACTTGGATTTGAGATCCTTGTCATATTCATTATAGGATTCAAAGGTCAAGATCTATTAATTTAGAACTTGGATTTGAGATCCTTGTCATATTCATTATAGGATTCAAAGGTCAAGATCTATTAACTTAGAACTTGGATTTGAGATCCTTGTCATATTCATTATAGGATTCAAAGGTCAAGATCTATTAACTTAGAACTTGGATTTGAGATCCTTGTCATATTCATTATAGGATTCAAAGGTCAAGATCTATTAACATAGAACTTGGATTTGAGATCCTGGTCATATCACTATAGGAATTCAAAGGTTGAGGTCTATTAATTTAGAACTTAGATTTGAAATCCTTGTCATTACTATCATTATCATGGATTCATTATCATAGGAACTGTATAACTTAGAATCTGTGTAACAGTATTCTTTAGTTGAAGTTCTCACAGGAAATCATTATGCCCAGTACTGTAAGTATTGGGAAACTAGGTTGATTAACCTAGGACACATATACAAAAACCTAAGGTCTTAGTTTCTAGTAAATTAAGGACCATGGTTTACACAATCATAAACAGAATCAAGGAACAAGAGAAATCATGAGACAATCATAATCAATCAACAGTTGGAATCTTAGCCCCAAATATAGACGACGGGTTAACGCTGACGTGTTGAGGTAAGTGGTGGGTTGGTGAGAGCTTACCCTATATATAAGCTTATTTCAGTATGTTAGGGGGAATCCGGCGTTTGTATTTGGAGTGAGGATTCGGGATCAACTGGACACATGGAACATTAGTCAAAACACATGGGATACAAACATTTGGGAAACAATCATTGGTGAATCAAATCATAATGAAATTCAAACTTGGATGAACCAGACATTATGGTGAATCAACCAAGTTGTGAACATATCATAAATGTAAACCTTAAGTGAAATTCTTAAGTGATTACATCATTAGTACTTACTGACATAAGTTAACAGGAAAGTGTAGAACACACGTATAACTTAGTTCTACATGTTAACAACTGTTAGTAGGTGCAAGCATAACATAATCATAGTTCAATCATGGAATCAATCATAGTTCAAGATTGATCAAAGATCATGGGATTCTTAATCAATGGAAAACACATGGAAATCAGTACAAACGTGTTGCCAAATGCTAGCAAGGGCATGATCGTGGTATACCGAAACGGTGGTGGGCAGCGAGAGTGAGCCCTATATATAAGCTATTTTCGGTATATCGGGAAAGTGTCAGTGTGTAGGTTTGGTGGAGAGATCATGAGACATCGTACATATTCACATGATAAGTATACAAATAAGTTGATAATTTATACGTGTACTGGATCATATTACAATTGAATGATAATACTAGTAGTATGGATATATTACTGACTTTATCATAAAAATTCAATTGTATCCATTCTCATTACTGACCCGCTTGTGGCTTCTATTCGTAGAATGCCTCCTCGACGAGACCCAAATGCTGGTGGTTCGACAAGCGGTAATGATGATGAAATTAACAAGATTGCTCGAGCTATCGCTGTTCACATGAGGGATGTGATCCCGGGTATGGTCACTGATATTACCCAGAACCTTCGGGGAAGTACCGGTGATTCTGCACACAACTCCAATGCCACTAACGTTGGAACTGCTAACTTTACTTTTAAGTAGTTCAACGATGCTAAACCTCCCAAGTACTCTGGTACTGAGGGAGCAACCGGTCTACTACAGTGGCTGGAAAGCATCGAAGACATTCTCGACTTCACTGGATGTCCTGAAAATCTGAAGGTCAAGATGGCCTCGAGTGCATTTCACAAGGGCGCACTCACCTGGTGGAATTCTGAGAAGAACACCAGAGGACGTGAAGTCGCTCTAGCCTTACCATGGAATGGATTCAAGAACTTACTGGTGGAAAAGTTTTGTCCACGTCACGAGCTAAAGAAACTGGAAGTGGAGATGTGGAATCTGGTGCAGGATAGTGGCGAAAATGCCAAGTATACAACTCGTTTTCATGAGTTGTGTATTTTGGTACCACATCTGGTTACTCCTCTATCCCGCAGGATAGAGAAATACATCGAAGGCTTGCCTCTAGTGGTTAGAGGAACTGTTATGGGGAACAACCCCACTACTTTGGAAGCTGCGATTCAACTTGGTGCTACTCTTACTGAAGAGTATGTAAAGTCTGGAGTGCTCACCCGAAAGGGATTCAAGAGAGCACAGATTGAAGAAGGCAAGAAGCCTGAACAGCACCATCCCAAGAAGAAGAAACAGAAGACAATCAAGAACTTTGCAGCGTTGACCGCGGCTGCACCTACTCATGCTACTCCCCTCACTGCTATGCCACAATCTACTAATGTCAGAAAGCAGTACACTGGCTCGTTTCCACTCTGCACCAAATGCCAGTACCATCATCTACCCACTATTCCCTGCAGAAAGTGTCTCAAATGTGGACGTATGGGACACTTGGCGGCTACATGCCGATCTGCTCATCTTGCTGCTGCAACAACTGCTGCCACAACTTCTGCTGCTACAGGTGGAAGAGTTTGTTACAATTGTGGGGCAGAGGGACACTTCAGAAATCAGTGTCCGAAACTCAACAACAATACTGCTGTTGCTCGTGCTTTCGTTATCGGAACTGCTGAAGCACGTGAAGAGCCGGCAGTCATCACGGGTACATTTCTTATCAATAATCACTATGTCCCTATCATATTTGATACTGGTGCTGATAAAAGCTTTATCTCTGCTCATACTGCTTCTGTTCTTAATATGCAACTATCCACACTTACTGCTCCCTATACTGTAGAAGTAGCGAATGGTAAAACCATAGTTGTAGATTCCATCATAAATGCTTGTGAGCTAAGATTAAATGACCATCTTTTCCCTATCGATCTCATTCCTATGACTCTCGGAAGCTTCGAAGTTGTAGTAGGAATGGATTGGTTATCTAAGAATAATGCTGAAATCGTATGCTCGGAGAAACTTATTCGAATTCCCCTACCGTCCGGTGAAACGATGATAGTCTACGGTGAGAAACCCTGCCGCAAATTGAAGATTGTATCGTGCATCAAGGCGAGGAAGTATCTGAAGAAGAAATATTATGCATTCTTAGCTCACGTGGTGGAAAATAAACCTGACAAGAAAGCAGTTGGAGACGTACCGGTTATCAAAGACTATCCAGACGTATTTCCAGAAGACTTGCCTGGACTACCACCAGTCCGACAAGTGGAGTTTAGAATTGATCTCGTCCCTGGAGCAAACCCAGTGGCGAAGTCACCGTATCGGTTAGCACCGTCTGAGATGCAAGAACTGTCTAGTCAGCTTCAAGAACTTTTAGACAAAGGTTTCATAAGACCGAGTTTCTCTCCATGGGGAGCTCCGGTTCTATTTGTCAAGAAGAAAGACGGTTCATTTCGCATGTGCATAGATTATCGTGAGCTGAACAAGTTGACAATCAAGAATAGATATCCTCTGCCCAGGATCGATGATCTGTTTGATCAATTACAGGGAGCAACTTGCTTCTCTAAGATTGACTTACGATCTGGGTATCATCAGTTAAGAGTAAATGATGAGGATATACCAAAGACTGCATTTAGGACTCGATATGGACACTATGAGTTTGTGGTTATGCCATTTGGGCTGACCAATGCACCCGCAGTGTTCATGGACTTGATGAATCGAGTCTGCAGGCCTTACTTGGATCAGTTTGTTATCGTCTTTATTGATGATATACTGATTTATTCCAAGTCAGAACGAGAACATGAGGATCATTTGAAGAAAGTCTTGGAACTACTAAGAAAGGAACAACTTTATGCTAAATTCTCAAAGTGTGAATTTTGGCTAAAGGAGGTTCACTTCTTAGGACATGTCATAAACAAAGATGGAATTCATGTAGATCCAGCCAAGATTGAGGCAATTAAGAACTGGACTACTCCATCTACTCCAACAGAGATTCGTTCATTTCTGGGTCTGGCAGGTTATTATAGAAGATTCATTGCAAACTTCTCTAAGATAGCTTTGCCACTCACTACACTGACTCAGAAAAGTCAAGCGTTTATATGGGGACAGAAACAGGAAGATGCATTTCAACTTCTTAAACAGAAGTTATGCAATTCCCCTATCCTTAGTCTTCCAGAAGGCAGTGATGATTTCATTGTTTACTGTGATGCTTCAAACCTTGGTCTCGGTTGTGTACTTATGCAACGGGACAAGGTCATTGCTTATGCTTCAAGACAACTCAAGGTTCACGAGAAGAATTACACTACTCATGACCTTGAGTTAGGGGCTGTGGTCTTTGCATTGAAGATTTGGAGACACTACCTGTATGGTACTAAATGTGTTATCTATACAGACCACAAGAGCCTTCAACACATTCTCAATCAGAAAGAACTCAACATGAGACAACGACGTTGGGTTGAGCTTCTGACTGATTACGACTGTGAGATTCGTTACCATCCGGGTAAAGCCAATGTGGTGGCGGATGCTCTTAGTCGCAAGGAACCAGTCAAACCGATTCGTGTAAGAGCCATGGAGATCAACACACAGCCAAACTTGAAAGACTTGATTCGTATTGCACAACAACAAGTAGTAACAGATAATCAACACAAAACAGACTTGGATTGTGGCATTGAGAAGAAATTAGAACCTCGATCAGATGGGTTGTTATATCTCAATGGCCGCATGTGGATTCCAAAGTCTGAAGAATTGCGCATGCTCATCTGTGATGAGGCTCATAAGTCGCGATACTCAGTTCATCCTGGAGCCGACAAGATGTATCAAGACTTGAGGACATCTTACTGGTGGCCGGGGATGAAGAAAGACATAGCACTGTACGTGGGAAAATGTCTTACTTGTTCAAAGGTCAAAGCAGAACATCAAAAGCCTTCGGGACTTCTGCAACAACCTGAAATTCCTCAATGGAAATGGGAGCAAATTTCCATGGATTTCATAACAAAGTTGCCGAGAACTCCGAGAGGTTTCGATTCGATTTGGGTGATCGTTGATCGACTCACCAAATCTGCTCATTTTCTCCCAATCCGAGAGGATTACAAGATGGAGAAGCTATCCACATTGTACATCAACGAAATCATTGCACGTCATGGTACTCCAACATCAATCATATCTGATCGTGATAGTCGCTTCACTTCTCGCTTTTGGCAATCATTGCAAAAGGCTTTGGGAACGCGTGTTAATCTTAGCACGGCGTATCATCCCCAAACCGACGGCCAAAGTGAGAGGACTATCCAAACACTTGAGGACATGCTCCGTTCTTGTGTCATTGACTTCGGCGGAAGTTGGGACACTCATCTCCCACTCATTGAGTTTTCATATAACAATAGCTATCATACGAGCATTCAATGTGCACCATTCGAAGCTCTATATGGTAGAAAGTGCCGATCACCGGTCTGTTGGACCGAGATTGGTGACTCACAGGTCGTAGGACCAGAACTCATTCAGGAAACATCAGACAAGATCACAATCATTCAGTCACGGCTTAAGGCCGCACGAGATCGGCAGAAGAGTTATGCTGATCGTCGTCGGAAACCGCTTGAGTTTCAAGTGGGTGACCGAGTCTTACTCAAAGTTTCTCCCTGGAAAGGCGTTGTCCGATTCGGGAAGAAAGGGAAACTTGCACCAAGGTACGTTGGACCTTTTGAGATCCTGGAACGGATTGGTCCCGTAGCCTACAAACTCAAACTTCCAGTGGAGCTAAGCAATGTTCATGATACTTTTCATGTATCAAATCTTAAGAAATGCTTAGCGGATCATGATGTTCAGATTCCACTGGAAGACATACAGATTCAGAACAACATGCAATTCATTGAACGTCCAGTTGAGATCATGGATCATGGGGTCAAGAAACTTAAACGCAGCCGTATCCCGATCGTGAAAGTGCGATGGGAGGGCAAACGCGGTGCTAAGTTCACCTGGGAACGTGAAGACCAGATGAAGCTTAAGTACCCTCATCTTTTTACAGTATCTTCGGCTAGTTAATTTCGGGACGAAATTCCCTTAACTAGGGGAGACTGTAACATTTATACATATAGTCATGTAGTGTAAACAGTGTTAGAACAGTGTCTGTTCAGTTTCAGTTCAATTAAGGTGTTTCAGTATGCTCATAATGTATGCTTGTGTGTTACAGGATCTTAGTAGCCAGAAAACAAGTATGTATTATCTATTTACAGTCGATTTCACTAAGCAAGAACAGTAACTTGTTATATCGAAACAGTGGTGGGCAGCGAGAGTGAGCCCTATACATATACTGCGTTCGGTGTAACAGGTTAGTGTTAGTGCGTAGTGTTGAGACGAATAGTATAACAATTAATTAATTCAACAAAAATCGTAATCTGTAAGCGAGACTGAGTATAGTTATGGGTGACGATCCATAATGATACGAATGTTGAACTTATAATTATGATCAAACGACTTTAAATAATTAATACGATCGGAAAACGTACGCGATTGCGGGTATACACGTAAATTGTGAATGTTTAACGATCCGGCAACACACGAAGAGTAAAAATAATTATAATAATTATTTTATATTTTTACAATTTTGAAACTCATCATTTTAATGAGTTTGATAACTATTTTTATTTTTATTTTTAACCGCGTAAAATACGCGTTACGTTCCGGAAACGCGAACCGAGCGACCGAAACGAACCCGAACACTACCCGGACTATAAAAGCCTTGAACAAGGCTTAAAGTCTCATAAATTCAACCAACAACCCTTTCTCTCTCTACATTTTCGTCTACCCTCCCTCTCACTAGAAAAACCAACTTTAATCGATCGTATCTCGCTCGTTTCTCGACGGATTTCGGTGATTCTCGAACCCACGCGAAGCCCTCGACCTCCTCTACACGAAAGTACAAGAAATCAGTGGTTTTGACCAGCCGATCTCGAGGTATAGATGCTTGAATAATTACGAAATTAGGGTTTTTGGGTGTAAATTGTGTAAACGTGAGTTTTAGCCGGTTCTTGCACTTCCTTCCTAGTTTCGCACCTATAGAAACCTTTCTAGAGGTTGTGCTAGCCTGGATCGTGGTTTAGATCCAGAAGTTATGCGATGGTGATGATGCAGATTAACAGGTTCGTTCGTGGTCAGGAAGCCGAACCCATCTGCCCAAAGCCGAACCCTTGTGAACACAGTTAGCATGGACGAACCCTGCATGGTTCGTGGGGGGTTTGCCAGCCGAACTCTAGGGACTCTCACGAGCCTTCATGTCTTCGACGAACCATCTTAAGATCACGAACCTTCAGTTAACTCAAACGAACCCATGAGGGTTTACTGGCCGAACTATCTGTCTAAGCCGAACCCTTGGAGCCTCTGCAAACCTTCACGAACCCAGACTGGCTCACGAACCCTTGGCCACCTTTAGCCGAAGCCGTCATGCATCCACGAACTCTTTTTGGCTGCGAACCCTCATGCAGTTGTCCAGCTTATGCCGAACCCTTATGCATGTGAATTATTCCACGAACCCATGCAGACGAGCCTTGCTAAGACCTTATGCCTCACGAACCTTGTAGTGCCGGTCATCTCACAAACCCTTGCCGAACCCCTGGACCACACACTCGACGAACCCTTCTGTTACAAGGCCGAACCTTGGCTGAACCTCAAAGGGTTCGCTGCCTAAAATGGCAGCCCATGAGCCAACCGGCCCAACCCCTTCATATTTGGCCCAATCCTCTTAGTAATCGGGTTAAGAGTTTAGCCCAAGATCAATTGAAATAGTTTGGCCCGTTAAGACCTTTAATTGGCCCAATGTCACTTGAAACCTTATATGGCCTACCTATACATTGTTAGGCCCAACTCAAATTCCTTGGGCTCAATTCAATTTCATTCGATTCATTGATATTGTGATCGGTATGATATTGTTCTTGACATGTATTAGGGACGTTAGAAATGTAATTGGGCCAACATCACACCCACTTGACCCAATATCATAATCAATTGGCCCTCGTTAACATAATGGGCCCATGGACCTATAATTAAGTCTATCCTAGTGTTATGGGCTTAAGGCCCATGGTGTGGCCACAAACTCTAAGTACATGTGAAATTGTCATAATTGGTTTAAGTTACAATTTATCCTAATTACAAGATCAAGTCACAATCATAAAGACTTAAATCAATTGGAACAATCTTTCATAATTAATGTTGATCAAAGGTTATCAAATTCAAGAATGTTTATCATTTATGCATAAGATGTATGCACAAAAGAACATTTCACATTTGTTTCTTGAACCCATGATCAAACAATTAATTCAAGACATAACTTTCAAGAGTTAATCAAGTTCAAGTGAACACAAGTTAATCAATGAATCAAAGTTATACATTATAAATCCTATATCTTATGTATGATTACAATGTTATAGGAAACAATTAGAAGTCCTGTTTGCTACTTGCTATCTGTTTTTGTTCAGAGTCTACTGCAGACAGGTGAGAACTTTAGCCCCTCTTTTACTGTTTTATAACTGTTTTGGGGTGGAACACGTGATTAAAACCGCTATTTCAATCTTGTTTCATTGCACAGTTTATGTGCATTCATAAACATTACAGGTTTATCTTATGAATCCAAGTGACTCTTCAACTGTTTCAAAGGAATTATTTACTACTAAACCCTTATTACTAAAAGGATTTTATAATGTTTTCTTGAAATGTTTTATAACAGTTTTACTCAAATGTTTTTTTAAAGGATTTTACAAACCCTTTTGTTATAAACCTTGTTATTACACAAGTGGTTCACAACATGGTATTCAAAACAAGTGGTTCACAACATGGTATTCAAATCAAGTGGTTCAAAACATGGTATTCAAATTCATTGGTTCAAGCATGGTATTCAAGTCAAGTTGTTCACATCATGGTATTCAAATCAAGAGATTCATTTCATGTTACATAAACAAAGGATTTAACTCGTGGAGTTAAATCCAGTTTTTCAATAAGACATTAACACATCCGGTTAAAGTAAGATTCAGAAAACATGGTGTCCATTGTTGTAAACAAACTTATAAACCCATCAAGTATCATATTCATTAGCGTTAGTACTGGGTGATCACAACAAGGGAAAGCGGACACATACATTGGGGCAGGCCGATTGCTGCAGTTAGTTTTTAAATCTGTTTTATAAACTAACTGCAGATTTCGGTTACATATGGTTTATTCAAAACTGTTGACATATTATCTAACTCCAAACGTGGTTTGGGACTTGATGTTATATGTTGACTCATGTGCAAACAGTGATTGGACTGTTTACACTCATTTTCTTACTTGATGTTAGTTTGGGTTGCAGCTCATCCGTGTGAATCTTATGATGCTTTAACTTACCTATGTCTTATATCATATACTCATGTTTACAAATGCTTAAACCTATTGTTCTCACCAACTACGTCTGTAGTTGACAGTTACTTTTCACGTGTTTCAGGTAATCAGGTTTAAGACAATCTCAGGGACAACTAAAGAGACCATTCTAAGATAGAACAAGATGAAGAAACATGCTAGGATGGAATAGAAACTCACTAAATCCTAAATGTTTAATTGTCTTGTTTGGAGTCTTATTTTGTAAACTATATTTTGGGTCTGTAGTTGTCTTACTTTTGGTAGATAGATTGTCTGTAACTAATCAACTGTCTAAACATTATGAAATGTAGTAATCCATTGTGGTTGTTCTTATTCAATACTTGTGCATGATTCAACTGTTCATACGTCACCGCGCCGTGGATTCCGCACGCGGCGCAGGGGTGTGACACTACTGGCCTACTGCAGTGGCTGGAAAGCATCGAGGATATTCTTGATTTCACAGGATGTCCTGAAAATCTGAAAGTCAAAATGGCCTCGAGCGTTTTTCACAAAGGCGCACTCACCTGGTGGAACTCTGAGAAGAACACCAGAGGACGGGAAGTCGCATTAGCTTTATCATGGGAGGACTTCAAGAAGTTACTTGTGGATAAGTTTTGTCCACGACATGAGCTGAAGAAACTTGAGGTAGAGATGTGGAATCTGGTGCAAGATAGTGGTGAGAACGCGAAGTATACAACTCGTTTCCATGAGTTGTGCATTCTGGTGCCACACCTGGTTACTCCTATATCCCACAGGATAGAGAAGTACATCGAAGGCTTACCTCTAGTTATCAGAGGAGCTGTGATGGGGAATAACCCCACTACTCTGGAGGCAGCGATTCATCTTGGAGCTAGCCTTACCGAAGAATACGTTAAGTCTGGGGTGCTCACCCGAAAGGGGTACAAGAGAGCACAGATTGATGAAGGCAAGAAGCCTGAACAACAACATCACAAGAAGAAGAAGCAAAAGACCATTAAGAACTTTGCAGCCCTGACTGCAGCTACACCTACTCATGCCACACCCATTACTGCTATGCCACAATCTGCTTCAGTCAGAAAGCCATATACTGGCCCGTTTCCACTCTGCACCAAATGCCAATATCATCATCTACCAACTAGCCCATGCAAAAAGTGTCTCAAGTGTGGGCGGATGGGACACTTGGCAGCTACATGCCGATCTGCACATCTTGCTGCTGTAACAACTGCTGCCACAACTCCTACTGCTACAGGTGGAAGGGCCTGTTATAATTGTGGAGCAGAGGGACACTTCAGAAACCAGTGTCCAAAACTCAACAACAACACTGCTACTGCTCGTGCTTTTATTATCGGAGCTGCCGAAGCACGCGAGGAGCCAACAGTTGTCAAGGGTACATTTCTCCTTAATGGTCATTACGTTTCTATCATATTTGATACTGGTGCTGATAAAAGCTTTATCTCTGCTCATACTGCTTCTTTGTTTAATATACAACCATCTATGCTTACTGCTTCTTATACCGTAGAAGTAGCTGATGGTAAAACATTACTTGTAGATTCTATAATACATGGTTGTGAATTAAGATTAAACGACCATCTTTTCCTCATCGATCTTATTCTTATGACACTTGGAAGCTTCGAAGTTGTTATAGGAACGGATTGGTTATCCAAAAACAATGCCGAAATTGTATGTTCGGAGAAACTTATACGGATTCCTTTACCGTCCAGCGAAACGATGAGAATCTATGGCGAGAAACCTTGCAGCGGATTGAAGATTGTATCGTGCATCAAAGCTAGGAAGTACTTGAAAAAGAAATACTATGCGTTCCTGGCTCACGTAGTGGAGAAGAAACCTGAAAAGGAAGCAGTTGGAGACGTTCCAGTTATCAGAGATTATCCTGTCGCATTTCCAGAAGACTTGCCTGGACTACCACCGATCCAGCAAGTGGAGTTTAGAATCGATCTCGTCCCTGGAGCAAACCTAGTGGAGAAGTCACCATATCGATTAGCACCGTCTGAAATGCAAGAACTGTCTAGTCAGCTTCAAGAACTTCTAGACAAGGGTTTCATAAGACCGAGTTTCTCTCCTTGGGGAGCTCCGGTTCTCTTTGTCAAGAAGAAAGACGGTTCATTTCGTATGTGCATTGATTATCGCGAGCTAAACAAGTTGACGGTCAAGAACAGATATCCTCTACCTAGGATCGATGATCTGTTTGATCAATTACAGGGAGCAACTTGCTTCTCTAAGATAGATTTACGATCCGGGTATCATCAGTTGCGAGTAAATGATGAGGATATACCAAAGACTGCATTTAGGACTCGATATGGACACTATGAATTTGTGGTTATGCCATTTGGGCTGACCAATGCACTGGCAATGTTCATGGACTTGATGAATCGAGTTTGCAGACCGTACTTAGATTAGTTTGTTATCGTCTTTATTGACGATATACTGATCTATTCAAAGACAGAACAAGAGCACGAAGATCATTTGAAGAAAGTCTTAGAATTACTAAGAGCTGAACAGCTTTATGCTAAATTCTCAAAGTGTGAATTTTGGCTAAAAGAAGTTCACTTCTTAGGACATGTCATTAACAAGGATGGGATACACGTAGATCCAGCGAAGATTGAGGCGATTAAGAACTGGACTACCCCATCTACCCCAACAGAGATTCGTTCATTTCTGGGATTGGCAGGCTATTACAGAAGGTTCATTGCGAACTTTTCAAAGATCGCCTTGCCACTTACCACACTAACCCAGAAAAGTCAAGCGTTTATATGGGGACAGAAACAAGAAGATGCATTTCAACTTCTTAAACAGAAGTTATGCAACTCCCCTATCCTTAGTCTCCCAGAGGGCAGCGTTGATTTCATTGTCTACTGCGATGCTTCAAACCTTGGTCTTGGTTGTGTACTTATGCAATGGGACAAGGTCATTGCATACGCTTCAAGACAACTTAAGATTCATGAGAAGAATTACACTACTCATGACCTTGAGTTAGGGGCTGTGGTCTTTGCATTGAAGATTTGGAGACACTACTTGTATGGTACTAAATGTGTCATCTATACAGACCACAAGAGCCTGCAACACATCCTTAATCAGAAAGAACTCAACATGAGACAACGTCGTTGGGTTGAGCTTCTAACTGATTACGACTGTGAGATTCGTTACCACCCGGGTAAAGCCAATGTGGTACGGATGCTCTTAGTCGTAAGGAACCAGTCAAACCAATTCGTGTTAGAGCCATGGAGATCAACACAAAGCGAAACTTGAAGGATTTTATTCGTATTGCACAACAACAAGTAGTGACAGACAATCAGCTGAAAACAGACTTAGACTGCGGGATTGAGAAGAAACTAGAACCTCGATCTGACGGGGTGTTATATCTCAACGGCCGCATTTGGATTCCAAAGTCAGAAGAATTGCGCACACTCATCTGTGATGAGGCTCATAAGTCGCGATACTCAGTTCATACTGGAGCAGATAAGATGTACCAAGACTTACGGACATCTTATTGGTGGCCAGGAATGAAGAAAGACATAGCACTGTACGTGGGAAATGTCTTACATGTTCAAAAGTCAAAGCAGAACATCAAAAGCCTTCGGGACTTCTGCAGCAACCTGAAATTCCTCAATGGAAATGGGAACAAATTTCCATGGATTTCATAACCAAGTTGCCGAGAACTCCGCGAGGTTACGATTCGATTTGGGTGATCGTTGATCGACTCACCAAATCTGCTCTTTTTCTCCCGATCCGAGAGGATTACAAAATGGAGAAGTTAGCTACATTGTACATCAACGAAGTCATTGCACGTCATGGTACTCCAACCTCAATCATTTCTGATCGTGATAGTCGTTTCACTTCTCGCTTCTGGCAAACATTGCAAAAGGCTTTGGGAACTCGTATTAATCTTAGCACGGCGTATCATCCCCAAACCGACGGGCAAAGCGAAAGGACTATCCAAACACTCGAGGACATGTTACGTTCTTGTGTGATTGACTTTGGTGGGAGTTGGGACACTCATCTTCCACTCATCGAGTTTTCGTATAACAACAGCTATCATACAAGCATTCAATGTGCACCATTCGAGGCGCTGTATGGTAGAAAGTGCCGATCACCGGTCTGTTGGACCGAGGTTGGTGACTCACGGGTCGTAGGACCAGAACTTATTCAGGAAACATCAGACAAAATCACAATCATTCAATCAAGGCTTAAGGCCGCACGAGATCGGCAGAAGAGTTATGCTGATCGACGTCGGAAACCACTTGAATTTCAAGTCGGTGACCGAGTTTTACTCAAAGTTTCTCCCTGGAAAGGCGTTGTCCGATTCGGGAAGAAAGGGAAACTTGCACCAAGGTACGTTGGACCTTTTGAGATCCTGGAACGGATTGGTCCCATAGCCTACAAACTCAAACTTCCAGTAGAGCTAAGCAATGTTCACCATACTTTTCATGTATCAAATCTTAAGAAATGCTTGGCAGATCATGATGTTCAAATTCCACTAGAAGACATTCAGATTCAAAACAACATGCAATTCATAGAACATCCGGTTGAAATCATGGATCATGGGGTCAAGAAACTTAAACGCAGCCGTATCCCAATCGTAAAGGTACGATGGGAGGGCAAACGCGGTGCTGAGTTCACCTGGGAACGTGAAGACCAGATGAAGCTTAAGTACCCTCATCTTCTTACAGTACCTTCGGCTAGTTAATTTCGGGACGAAATTCCCTTAACTAGGGGAGACTGTAACATTTGTACATTTAGTCACGGTAGTTGTAAACAGTGTTAGAACAAATGTTTTTTCATATCAAATCAGTTAATGTGATTCATGTGTTCATAATGTGCTTGTGTGTTAGGATCTTTATTATCTAGGAACAAGTATGTATTATTTATTTACAGTCGAGTTCGCTAGGCAAGAACAGTATCGTATTATATCGAAACAATGGTGGGACGGCGTCAGGTACGGCAGGTAGCTGGAATCTGGGGTATGCCCTATACATATACTGCGTTCGGTGTAATGGGATAGTGTTAGTGCGTAGTGTTGAGACAAATAGTAAGACAATTAATTAAACAAAAAATTGTAATATGTAAGCGAGACTGAGTATAGTTATGGGTGACTATTTATAATAATACGAATGTTGAACTTATAATTATGATTAAACGCCTTAACATTTTAAACGATCAAAAAACGTACGCGATTGCGGGTATACACGTAATTGCGGTCGTTTAACGATCTCTCAACGAACGAAGAGTAAAAATAATTAAAATATATTATTTTACATTTTTACAATTTTGAAACTCATCAAAATGATGAGAATACTAATCCTTTATTTTAAATCGCGTAAAATACGCGTTACGTTCCGGAAACGCGAACCGAATGACCGAAACAAACCCGAATACCACGCGGACTATAAAAACCTTGAAGATGGCCATTTCCTTCATTTAATTCACCAACAACCCTTTCTCTCTCTACATTTTCGTTCAACCCTCTCTCTCTCTCTAGAAAACCGATCTTCAAACGCGTATAACTTCTTCGTTTCTCAACGGATTTCGGTGTTCTTGGCGTCCACGCGAAGCTCTTGACGAGTACTACACGGAAGAACAAAGGATCTGGAGTTTCACCCACGGAATCTCGAGGTATGATTGAGTGAAAAAGATGAAAAATGGGGTTTTGTTGTGTGTGTGTTCGAAAGTGGTGTCACCCGTTTTTAGGAACCATGTATATGCTCGGGAACCCACGAAAACCTTTTTGGTACATCTCGAAGTATAACCCACTCAGGCCAGAGGTTACAGGGTGGTAATGTTGGAGTCGAAATACAGGTTGGTGAGGCTCATGGAATCGAGCGAACCTTCTTGACTGAGAAGAAGCTGAGCCGAACCTGTTAGGGTTTCCTGGCCGAACCATTTGGGCTATGGCGAACCTTAACGAACCCTGCATGGTTCGTTGAGCTACCAGCCGAACCCTAGGGATCTTCACGAACCTGCCTCAAGCCTCCATGTATCCTACGAACCTTCTGGTTGTCGCGAACCATTGAGATGTAGCCGAACCAATGCATGCAGCGAACCTAAGTCATTAGGGCGAACCCATGCAGACAAACCATCATTTTAGACGAGCCCTTGGTTGATCAGCACTAACCACCAACCCTTACACCCCTAGCCGAGCCTTGTTACAACTCTTTGGACCCCGAACCTATGTGCCATAATCTAAGGGAAACGAACCTTATTGCCTGCTAGTCTCACGAACCTTGTAGCAACTACCATGGGCGAACCTTATTCCTTTATGGGAGCCGAACCTTCACCCATGGCAGCTTATAGCTTCGCTGCCATGGTGTGGAAACCATGAAGAATTTCGGCCCAACCCAATTATACTTAGCCCAATTTCACTAGTAATCGGCCCAAAGGTGAAACCAAGCCCAAGGAAGCTAGGTCGGCCCATTATGATCTTTAGTAGGCCCAACGATTTATTCTTTGGCCCACATGGCACCCAATTGGCCCATGTTTAAACTAATAGGCCTATGACCTTAATCTAAGCCCATCGTGTTTTCATGGGCTCAAGGCCCAATGATTGGCCCACAACTTAAAATAGTTGTGAGTTGATCTTAATTGGGTTAAGTTATAACTCAACATAATCATGAGACCAAATCATAATCTCAAAGTCATAAATAATTGGAACATCTTTTCAAGATACATGTTAATCAATGGAAATCAAAAATCAACACTTGTTATGTTATGCATACAAGCTATGCATAAAAGAACATGGCACTTCTTTCACATGGAACAACTTTCAATCAAGTGACTCAAATCATGACCTTCAAGTTCATACAACGTTTCCAAACATGAGAACAAGTATTCATGAGTTAACCAAATCATGATAACACAATTCAATCAATGATCAAGGTCTATACAATCATAAATCTTATATCTTATGTATGATTACAATGATATATGAATCAGTTAGAAGTCCTGTTTGCTACTTGTTATTTGTTATAGTTCAGAGTCTACTGCAGACATGTGAGAACATTAGCCCCTCTTTTTACTGTTTTTACAACTGTTTTGGGGTGGAACATTTGATCAAATACTCTTACTTCAATCATATTACATGATACATGTTTATGTTACTTTATAAACATTACAGGTTCACTCTAGAAATCCAAGGGATTTCTCAATTGTTTTCAAAGGAATTATCAACAGTTTATAATGGTTTTATCAACTGTTTAACATTTTCTACTAAAAAGGTTTTAGAAAAGGTTCTTTAAACTATTTATATCAGTTTTTACTCAAATGGTTTTATAAATGACAGATACTTTTAAATAATGTGACTTATAAACTCTTTTACTATAAACTCGTGTTTTCGAGAATAATCTTTTATAAACCTTGTTATTATACAAGGACACTATCCTATGTACACAATCAAGGGTTTCAAAACAAGGTATTAAATCAATGGTTTTCGCGAAGATGTTCAAACAAAGATTCATTTCATGGTATCCAAACAGAGGATTCATTTCATGGTACTCAAACAAGGTTTTCAAATCATGTTATCAAACAAGGCATTAAATCACTGTTTTCTTTTAAAGCAAAGATTAAAAGCATGGTGTCCACTGTTGTAAACAAACTTATAAACCCATCAAGTTTCATATTCATTAGCGTTCGTACTGGGTGATCACAACAAGGGAAAGCGGACACATTTGGGCAGGCCGATTTCTGGAGTTAGCTTTTAAATTTGTTTTATAAACTAACTGCAGATTTCGGTTACGTATGGTTTTATCACTGTTGCTGACAAATTTTCTGACTCCAAACGTAGTTTGGGACTTGATTATATGTTGGTTTTCGTGCAAACAGTCTTTGGACTGTTTACACTCATTTTATATACTTGATGTTAGTTTGGGTTGCAGCTCATCCATGTAATTCATTTACTGCTTTAAACATATGCCTTACATTACAAGTTCATGTTTCAAATGTTAAACCTGTTGTTCTCACCAACTACTTCTGTAGTTGACAGTTACTTTTCACGTGTTTCAGGAATCAGGTGTAAGACATTTTAAGGACAAATAAGGAAACCGCTTAAGATAGAACAAGATGAAGAAACATGCTAGGATGGATTTAGAAACACACAAAAATCCTGATTGTTTAATTGTCTTGTTTGAAGTCTTATTTTGTAAACTATATTTTGAGTCTTTAGTTGTCATTCTTTTGGTAGGAAGATTGTCTGTAACTAAACAACTGTCTAAACATTATGAAACTTAGTAATCCATTGTGGTTGTTCTTATTCGATACTTGTGCATGATTCAACTATTCATACGTCACCGCGCCGTGGATTCCGCACGCGGCGCAGGGGGTGTGACATTACACACTGTTGTTTCTCTTGATTCGTTATATTAACTGTACTTAGGTTTTCACCTAAATATAAACAACTATTGTTTATCATGAGTTGTTGTACTTACGGTATTTAAGTTTTCACATAAATATGTACAATTGTTTCTTGTATTTCTGAATTCTGTTATCACAAACACTGCTCATATATTGTATTTACACACAGTAAATAATAAAAGTACACATACCGTACGGACTTACTGGACGATCAGGTACTGGATGTCACAAGAGAGGAGGCTTGAAAAGTTGTGAAACATTCTGTTTGCAGCCCTATATATAAGCTGTACTCATTCGGCCGAATGATTAGTGCGAAACACTTATTCGGCGAATGGCTCAATCGAATGAGCTTAAACAACCGAATGAGTCATGCGGATGACTCATTCGTTCGCCTAAGTCATTCGTTAGGCGTTCATTCGTCCGAATGAACTCATTCTTAGGTTTCGTTTTCACGAATGGGTCTGGAACATAGTCAAAATCATATATAAACATAACAAACTCAATTAAACATATACGAACAATACTCACAAGTCTATTTCATTAATAATATGAACTTTACATAATCAAAGATATACAAAATACGGAACTAGGAACATTACATGCATCAACAAAAATTTGAAACTATCTAATAATTTCGAACAACGGTTTATTGAAGTGATTGAGATAAACATGAAATTAAAAAAAGACATTTAACATTATACAATAGAAATTGATGGAATTTTTTTAAATTATTATTTTTTTTAAAAATAAATGAACACACATCAAAGAAATGTTGGTTTAATTGAATCTTTAAATATTAGATTTGACAATTTTGAATTTTCAAAATTATTAATCACAAAAAAAAAAAGTTTGACATGACTAAACTTTTATAAATATTTATAGAAAATGAATCTTTATTTTGTTAATTTTAAAACTTGACTTGAATTTATTTACCAAATGAAATTAATTTTTAGAATGCTAAGAATAAATATGGTGGTGACAAGTATATTTATATATATTATTATAATTTATTTAATATCGTAATAAACGATGGTAATTAGAAAATTTTAGTTACTGTAGATTATAATTTATTTATTAAAATAGTAATGTTTTTCTAATACTTTTTTTTTCACTCATAATCTTATATGATATATAAAGCTTATATTTTCAAAAAGTGTCTTTAAAAAGTAAATAAGAAGTTTGTTGAAAATTTTATAAAAAAATATTTTTTAGACAAAAATTATTTTATAAATGCTTTTACTTTTACTTTCAAAAAAAAACTTTTTAAATGGAAAAAAAAATCTTTACAAATATAAATTTTAGTTCTTCTAAAATGTTAGCCATAGATGTTTTGCTTTCAATTTTTTTAAAATTTTGTATAATGTTTGATATTGTCTTTAAATAACTAAAAAAATTAAGAAAAATATTTCAATTAAACTAACAATGTGTTTTTAAGTATGTTTACAAAATATCATAATCAGATAAAATTTACTTGTAAACATTCTATTTAATCTTTTACAAATGTTTCATTTTTAAAATTTCAAAAATTTCATATGTTTTATGAATAGAAAAAAAAATACTTTTGTCTAATATTTGATACTTTATAAAATATTTTCAAAAATGTACACATAAAATTGTATTTCATGTCAACCATCAAAAATCAATAAATGTTTTTTATAGTTATGTAGTGTTGTTATATTGATATGAAATTATATTTTTATGTACTATTTAAAAGTTTTTTCATTTAAAGACGAAGAAAACACTCAAAAATAATTAAACACTCTTTATGTTATAATTTTTATACTTCATGTTATAATTTTTATCAATAATAAAATTAAGATAAACTAACCATAAAATCAAGTGAACTATCACAAAGGTAAATTAAATATAAATATAAAACAATAAATTAAATGATTACTCAAATTATTTTATTCTTTTTCAACTTAAGATTTCTCAAAGTTATAAAAAATAATATTAAACACACTTTTTTCCAAAAGCATATACACACATAGAGAAGAGACAAACAAATACATAAAATTAGTTTTAAATTAATTGAATAAATCTAACTTGTTCTAAACTTATAGTTATTGTAAAAATTTATGTGTTTGATATTATATTAATCATTAGTGAAATAAGAAATAATAAAGATTTAAAAACTATAAATAATTAATAATTAATATTTAAACATTATAAAATTATATTATAAAATAAGATGGTTGAAATCTTCTTATAATTTATTAAAATAAAAAGATTTTTATTTTTCGTATTTAGTTATATAATTTAATTATTTAAAATCATTATTGTTAAATAAGAGAGAGAGAGAGAATTTAATATCTATATCTATATCTATATCTATATATTATAATAAAAGAAGGTTTTAAACATCCACGTGCCACTCAATGAAGCCACTTTTAGCTTCAAATTCCCGCTCATAATTTCCACCATTTTTCACACGCGGGTCGTGGGTAAAATAATTGTATTCATTAACCCATGTATAAAATCATGTTATAACCGAATTCTTCAGTTTTATCTCTTCCACAAAAACCTTAATTGCGTCTTCAATTCCCCTGCCTCTCATCTTCCATCGACAGCCTTCGTCATCACCAGCATCAACATTAACTGGCTTTCATCTTCCATCATAGCCAAAAACATCACCAGCCATATTGATCTCCATCAGATTTTAAGCTTCCATCGGTTGAACAACCCACCGCATGTTGTAATTAGCATCACCATTGACCGGATTTCTTTGTAATCGACATGATTGGTAAGTTTCGACCATCCATTATTCATTCTTTACTTTCAATGATGATATATATGTAAACGACGTATGTTTAAATTCAGTTTTAAACCCTAATTTAGTTTTAATGTTCATGTTCTTCTTAACAATAATATGGAATTAAAAACCCTAATTCCATACATTCAGATTATTATTTTTTTTTGGATTAAAAAATAAAAAATAACCTAAGGTTAGTTATTTGATAAAAATGTGTAATTACATTGTTTTTGTTTAAAGTTAGTAGTACCAATTGGAACAGATATAAACTTGTATGAAGAATGAATTATGTTACTACTTTTTTGTTTGATTTTGCGAGTATGGATTGCTTATTTAAAAAGATTTAAACTAATTACAAGTTTTAACTCTAAGAATTGGGATTGATTATTTAAAGAGGTGATCTACTCATTGGTTGTTTATGAAAGCAGATGCTCATTTTGGAATTTGTGGATGAAAAGAATTGATGATCTTTGATCGTTTAATCAAGATTTTGACATTACGGTGTCCTTCCTTTTGTTTTCAATGGCTTTGATCGTGGTTTTCTTCTACCTTTTCGTGCCGAAATCCTTTGTGTAAGTGTTCAATTTCAAAGAAGATAGATTGGCTTTTATATGTTTAAAATTTGCTTAAAAACAATTGACTGGAATCTTGATTCAGTTTTTGGCAAAATAGTAGTCTTATTTTGATATAGACAAATTTATAATTGTTTTTTGATTGGTCGATTATTATGGTTAACTTTACTACGTCAAACTATCATAAATTTGTATAGAACAATTGAAGTAAAAGTTATCTTTCATGAATTTGGTTGATTTTTGTAACAGTCATCAGAAAGGATTAAGCAACTTGCTTAATTGCAACAGGTTCAAAGAATTAGGATTAATCATACAAAGTCATTACCTAGAACTAAAGTAAAGTAGCAAATATACTCACATACTTGATTGCAAAAAAATATTATTTTTGATGATTTAATCGACTAAATTCTAAAGTAATATTGCTTATTAGAGCAGTAGCAACAAATATCTGTTTATTGCTACAGTTCGTTCGATTACATCCTGATTATATAATTTCGATTACCTATCATTACATCATCACTTTCATTTTGTAATTGTTGTTAACAGGTTGAAGAGCAACCACAATTCTTTAGAGAGACAACATAGACGGTGAAACAACCACATATAGGTGATTCCTTTTTTAGCTATTAGTATTCTTTCATAACCTTGATTGACACACATAAACTGGTTATCTTATTTATATACCAGCTTACATGTATATTTTTAAATAATCAGATTGTTGCATTGATTATCTTTATTATATAATAGTGTAGATTATTTCATTTTAGAACAAAATTGTTATTTTGCATTCTATAGTATTTAACCATTTATATGCTATTATTTCTATTATTCAAATTGCTATTGAAACTTGTATTAGGCTCATGAACATCAAGCATAATTCTTCTATGTTGTGACTTTAACAGAGTAACTACACATAATTTATTTTCATAGATGAAAGGGTAACACATTTCAACCATTTTTCACGTGCTCCATATAAGGCCATAATATACATTCTATCTTGATTTCATGATTTTGTTTTCATCATAAGGTGTCATTTGCTTTGTAATGGAAGATGGGAGCTTCTCTTTATATCATACAACACTTTTTAAATAATCAAACGATTTGTAATATTTTTCCCTCAATTTTGACCTATTTAAATTTATTGCTGCAAGTTGTTGACAAAAGTAGTAAGAAAGATAATTGTATTTAAGGTAGAATGGAAAGGTCATTTAGTCTTATAGAGCAGATTCAAAACACTTAAACGACCAATTACAATGTAATATTTTTTATTATTCAACTCGTGTGACACACGGGATTTAACCTAGTATAAAATAAAAAGAGGGAAAAATTGAGAGAGTTATTATGAGTGATATGTGACATCTTTGCTACTCTTTTATTAGGATAAACTAGGTTAATCACCTGTGTAATACACGGGCGGATTAAAGAAAAATTACCTTTAATAATGATTTATAATTACATGGAGAATTTTTTTTAAATAAGATACATTCCAAAAAATATATAAATAAATTAATTAGAAAATTGTAACGAAAATGAAGAGAAAATATATTATCATTCACAAATTTATTCAAAAGAACTTATTTATACACAACATTTAATTTTTTATATTCAAGTTTACCTTTTTTTCTAATATTAATATTTTGAGTCATTGTCTAGTTTTTCTTAGATAAAAGCCAACGAAGAATTATTCATTTGTGAAAACTTGTTGTCTAAAAAATAGACCAACCATGTATAATGATTGTCCTTGACTTTTGTTTATTTTAATAACAAAGCATACAACTAATAGAAATTATCCTCTTTGAAACTTGAATAAGGTAAAACCATTTTTACCATATTTGAATGCTAAAGTTGGCAAGTAAATAAAAAAATAAAAAATAAATAAATGTGCTAAAATCCATTTAGCTACTGTATTTAGCAAGCATGATGGGTGTGTAAAACCTATCGCATACAAGAGCAAGTGAATTTGTGCCTATAATTTATAAGTATTCAAGGCACCATCCAACAACATCGCATTAAACCTTATAAAATAGTTTCTTCATCCATGAATATATTCTCATTGAATTAGTTCCTTATGGCATGTGTAAGAGTTTTCAAATTTAGAATAATTTTAAAATTAAAACCACATGGATGATTGCATACATAATGTATGCAGATTGATCACCATGGAGAAAACAAAAAGCATAATTGATAATGTGGCATAAAAACAATACTACAGGTGCATACATACAACACCAATTATGTAAAATACCATGCCCCTGAGTGATTGGATAATTATGTATATCCTTACGAAAAATCATAGATTATATAATGAGGATGAATAACCGAAAGCAAAACTGACGATTCAACATCCCACAATGCTACAAGTTAACCAACAACATAACCCACATTGAAACATAACCACAGTACTGCAGGTTTATAAATTATACATACAACAACACTTGATGTAACCTACAATGCCGCATAGGCATTGCACAAATATTTATATCCTTGAGAAATATGATAGAATATAAAAACTGCATGAATAACCAAAACTAACAATACAAATACCCTCAACGCTTTAGGTTTAACCAAAAGCATAAATGACAATGTAGCATAACACCGTTAGTCCATTACTACATGCTTACACATACAACAACAATTAAGGTAATCTACTAATCTAGCATGCCCCTAAGGTATTGGACAAACATTTATATCCTTATGAACAATCATAGATTATACAAGTAACCAAAACTGACATAAACCTCCCCCAATACTACAGGTTTAACCAAAGCATAACTGAAAATGTAACACAACAATTGTACATGTTTATACATACAACAACTATGTAATCTACCGTGCTCATGAGGTATTGCTTCCACATTTAAAAATTTGGTTACACATTTAAAAATTGCAGCGGTTGGTAGAAACAACTACTTGATCAATGAGTAGACTTTTTTTCTAGTTCCCCAAGATTGTGGAATCTTCAAATTTAATTTATTAATTTCAACCTTAAAAGCAAATATTTTCTCAAGCAAGTTGTTCAGTTATTTTAGAAAAATATCCAAATCACCAAACTGCAATGCATCAGCAGAAAAGCATAACCTTTGAAAGAGATTTGTTCAGTTATTCATGATGTTGTTTTAAGGAAAGATGATTTTTTAATAATGATATTTTATTTTCAATATTTTTAAATTAGTCCTTTTAAAGTAATTCTTTGAAAGAGATTTGGTTTTTAGAATAATAATTGGTTTAAAATAGATAATTAAATTAACTATTGATTTTGTGTTAAAGAAATTTGGTTTTTAGAATAATAATGTTTAAAGCAAATTGTTTAAAATAGTTTTAATATTTTAAAGTAAATAAGTTAACTTTTGAAATAATTTAATATTAATATAACCTTTCTTTTTTTAATAAACTTTTAAATTTGAGTAATGAGTTTATAACAAACTATTCAAATATTTTTATTAAAAAAATATTTTAATGATGTTTATATAAGTGTATAGTTTGAATAGGATATTTGTATCATTATATATTTATTATAACTCTTTTTGAACAATTTTATTAAATTGTTTTTAGGTTTAAAACTAATTTATATATAATAGAAAATAAATTAACAATTTTCTAGAACTGATTTTTCTGTAACAGTCTATCTAAAAATGACTTTTCAAACTATTTTTATAATTTTTAAAGCAATTAAATGGATGGGAAATTAAAAAAATGCCAAAACTGGATTCAACCCGCGTCGGCCGGGTTATGAGCCTGGGTCCCGGGGTGGGCTAGCCGCTTACCTCCGCGCCACCTTAGGGATTTGCTATTAGCTTCCGGACGGAATAAATGTTATATCAATCTTCATTATTTTCCCCAAATCTTATGAACCCTAAAATCAGGTTCAGTTCAATTCGATTGAGCAGTTATTTGTTGGCATTCAAAAGCACAGGGTTAATTATCTACAGACTATAACACATGATTAGGTTCTAAAAATTAGCTGATTTGAGTTCGTTTTGAAGGAGGTCAATCGAAGAATAGGTACGTTCCTAACTCAGATCCAATACACACTCTCAGAGATTGTTAGAGGAGGTTTATGTGTTCGTTTCATTCGGAATGAATTCGTTATGGTATTTAATGTCACACCCTGAGCAACTGTGGAATACATCGGGGCGTGTTTGTGATTGTCCAAAAGTTCATGGTGCTATGTTAAAGTTAAAAAAAATTACACATCCATATAAAATAAATCCAAACATTCATTCATTCAACTAAAACAAAAATATCCAAATACAATCATCCCAAATAGAATAGAAAGAAAATAAATAAACATTGTTTTAGATTAAGCTATGTCCTCTAAACCTATACTAAGTCTTCTCCACTGCTTTTCATCTTATCCTGTTACATATGTAAAATAAGAGTCAACTATTTGCATAGCTAGTGAGCAATTCAAAACAGTTTAATGTGGTACATAAAAAGGATGCAAAACTATTAAACTAAATAGAACTAGATCTAAAGCATATGTAAGTTTCAAGTATCGTGTTTAAGCACAAAGCAAGAATCCATAAAAGTGATATTACAAAGCTTAAATCAAGACTAGCTAGGTCTTTGACTTAAACAATGTAAATCATAATGTTTATGTTTGTGTACATTTCACCTTTTTGAGACACGATATAAGTCATTGCGAAGAATGTAGCCACATTCTTAGGATACTATGTACTAGTATATGTTTGATGTTTGAAACGTCTTCTAACCTAATTCCCACATATCATTTAGAACATGAGTTCACATAGTATCTATGTCACACCCCGATCGATGGCGGAACACGTCGGGGCATGATTTGTAATTGTCCAAAAGCTAATGGTGCTACTTTAAAGTTTCAATATTTAAACATTCATATTACACATCCCCAGAGAGAGACATTGTTTCCATTGTGACTTGGTCGTCAAAAGGGGCACTAATAGTGTTGTCCATATGTAAATTCAGGTGCATGGTACACATCGGCATTCCAGTGCATTTCGCCCTCTGAGTCAGAATAAATATTTTCCATTCAACGTTCATATAATCAAAATACGTTACAAGAACTCAACATACAAAATAAATACAAAGCAATGTTTGATTTATGAATTAACTAAGTCTAAAATCATATGTTTGTCTTCATGTCTTCACTAATCCTGTTTCACTAATCCTATTGTCTAAAGAATAAATGTTTGTTTGTGAGAATTGAGAATGAAATAAGGATTTCCTTAAGAAATGTCTAAGATTACTTAAACGAAAGCATCCTTGGTATAAAGTTTTCTTATTCTAAGGTATACCTAATCTAAGTTTATGTATAAGGTGTATTATAATCAAGGGCATTCCTATATGGATCAAAAAACATGTAATATATCACATAGAATCACCAAATATCACATAATATAATCATGTAACATATAATCACATAAGTATAGATTGTATAATATGAAATAACTCATATTTGGGGTTAGCTTAGTTATAGACTAGGTCACCATTTCTAATAACCAAATTCGCTATAACTATGTCTCTGATACCAGTCTGTCACACCCCGACCAACGACAGAACATGTTGGGGCATGAATTGTAATTGTCCAAGAGCTCATGGTGCTACTTTAAAGTTTCAATATTTAAACATTCATATTACGATTCCATTCAAAGTTCATAGAATCAAAATATATTACAAGAACTCAACATACAAAATCAATACAAAGCAATGTTTGATTTATGAATTAACTAAGTCTAAAATCCTATGTTTGTCTTCTTGTCTTCACTAATCCTGTTACACATGTAAAATAGAGTTTTGATTAACTATTTGAATAGTTGGTGAGAATCTCATACAGTTGATATATATATATATATATATATATATATATATATATATATATATATAAAATAAGATGCAACAATAGTCTAATAAAATAGATTTAAATATGTATGTATTCCATAATGTTTGATGATATGATTTTGGCAATTTCACATTTCTAGCAAAATGACACAAAGTCACTAAAGAAAGTCTACGAGTAATACTAAATGTTTTTGGAAATTTCACCTTCAATATAAACAATGACATAAGTCATGCTATCAAAGGCTACTAGTAGTAATG
Organism: Mikania micrantha; assembly: GCA_009363875.1. Taxonomy (NCBI): domain Eukaryota; kingdom Viridiplantae; phylum Streptophyta; class Magnoliopsida; order Asterales; family Asteraceae; genus Mikania; species Mikania micrantha. Next base: position 27,790,815 of record CM018687.1, read on the forward strand.
TAATGTATATGATTATCCCAATAGTAATAACACATAGATATACAAACAAGTAGGCAACACATAACATTCAAATCTAATTCTATCTTAAACTAAAGTATTGCATCATTGTATTTGTTTATGACTTAAGAATAACATGTTTGATAAGACATGTGTAACATCCCAAAAATTACAAAAATGTAAAGAGGGAAGTATAAAAAAACTCACATGTTCTTGAATTAGAATTTCCAATAATGCTTGATTTTGTATATGTATGAATGAATCAAGAATCAACCTAAGTATAGAGAAATTTTAACTTAGATCTTTCTTTCTTAATGTATATGTGAACCATTGTCTTTGTAGATAAAAGATTAAAATATATATAAATGATGTATGTATTGTAAGACTTTTGTAGTAAATAAATTAATTCATAATATTAAAGTGAAAAAAATAAATATGTGAATGATAATTAAATGTTTATAATTTATTTTATAAAATCAACATTTAGTATATGTATCATCATCTTAAAATGTTTAAAATAAAGTTTAAAAGAAATAAGATAAGTTTATAAATATTTATGAATGTTTAACAATTTACAAAAATCTTAAAAAGATTTTCAGATGTTTAGAATGTATATGAAATTGAAATAAATTTAACAAATGAATTTATAAATAAAAATGATTTATAAATGATTTATAATATTATAAAATTAATCTCAGAAAATAAAAATAATTTTCTAAATTTTTAAATCAATTTTATAAATAATACTTATATTTTTAAAGTTTATAAAAAAATAAAATAGCAAATTTGTAAAAATAATATTAAAAGAATATTTAAAATTTTCAGAATATTAAAATAATTTCTGGAATTTTTCCAGAATTTTTAGAAATGTTTTTGTGTTGATACATGTTTTGTCCCTAGTTCAGTTTTTGTAACATTCATTATGTAAAATTCAAGTTATATTAATGGAAGTTGTCTTTCTATATTGATCTTAATGTTTAATATTGATTATATGATTATGTTATTGGTTGATTTGATTTATTATATATTTGAGTATGAGTATGGTTCATTCGGCCGAATGACTCTATCGAATGAAGTCATTCGCCGAATGAAACCAGAGTATGTCTAGACAGCGAATGAGTCATTCGCCGAATGACTCATTCGACTGAATTATCATTCGACAGATGCCATTCGCCGAATGAGTTGCTTCGGCCTCTCATTCGGCCGAATGTCGACTGCCTATATATACAAGTTCAAATCATTTCAACCTTAACTTTCCAGAGCCCTCCTTCTTCCCTGAGACTCAAGTGTCAAAACCCTAGAAGATTTGAGCGGTTCTTGATCATCCAAGTTCGATTCTCAACCCGTGGTGTTCGATCGTTGCTTCCACGTTGTTCCTACAACCTCGGATCACCACGGTTTCTGTTGATTTCGATTGGAAAACCCTGGAATAGGATTCCGCACTATTCCAGAGGCTGTCGTGTAGTTTTACATTGGATTCAGATAGTTTCCGAGCTCCCAATCGGTCCAACAAAGTGGTATCGGAGCTTTGGCTCTTGAATCTACTCGATTTCCACTCAAAATCATCAGATCTGAGTCTCCCAAAACCCTGATTTTCGTAACTTCCAAAAACCCTATTTTTCTTGCTTTCCAAGTTACTATTTCATTGAAAAACCAAGGGTTTTTGCGGTTTAATTGCCCTAATTCTTTCCCAATTGGCTTGTTATCATGTCTTGAACTTCTGTACCAAATTTGGTGCTTAAATCTGGTCAAAATCGCAAGTTATCACGATTTTCGTTGCTGAAAACCCCAGATCGCCGAATGACTCTGGCGGCCGAATAAGTTCAGCCGAATAGCCCTTCATTCGCCGAATAGGTCTCATTCGGCGAATAGCTCCTTCGTCATTGTCATTCGCCGAATAAGCCTTATACTCTACTCTCATTCGGCGAAAGAGCTCATTCGATATGTCATTCGCCGAATAGGTCATTCGATCATTTCATTCGCCAGTTGTCATACTCAGACTTCATTCGCCAGTTTCTGTTCATTCGGCCCCCGACATTCGCCAAAACCAGTTCATTCGCCAGTCCTTCCTGAAATTTTTCTAAGTGTTGAATCTTATTACTTCTGATCAAATGGAGGATATAGCACTCATGGCTAACCAAAACCATCGCATTCAGACTCTCTTGTTGACAGAAAATGAGACAGGGAACTCAAACAAAGCTCCTAAGTTGTTGACTTTAGATGATTACCCTCACTGGAAATATAGATTTGAGATCCACATCAATGGGGTGGATACAAATCTGTGGATGATGATAGAAGGAGGTTACTTGAGGCCTTTGAACGAGGATGGTACTCCTATGCTTGTTACAAGAATGACCGAGCCTCAAAGGAAGCTGTATGACTATGAGAAGAAAGCATATGCCATTCTTTCACAGTCCATTGCCACAGATATCTTTCATCAATTTAGACAGTTTACATCTTCAAAATACCTCTGGGATGCCAACAAAGATATGAGGGGAATGATGCGTTGAAGAGCATTAAGTCTAAAGCTTTGAGAAAAGAATTCAACAGCTTTATGTATGTGGGTAATGAGTCCCTTGATGAACTGATTGCTAGGTTTTATCATCTATTGAGTGAGTTGTTCAATCATGAGGTCAAAACTACAACTCAAGAGAAGATTCAGTGTTTAGCAGATGCTTTACCTCCAAAGTGGGAGTCCTTCTTGATGGTACTCAAGCAAAATCAGATGATGGCTCATATGGACATCAATGATTTCATTCAGAAGCTAAAAGAGCAGGAGATAGAGAACAAATGGAAGGCCAAGAGAGTTGTGCAAGTTCAAGATCCTTCTCTATACTACTCCACTCCCACAGTTGATAAATCCACAACTCATGCTCCTCTGAAGACTGCTTTTGTTTCTAAAACATCTGAAGCTCCATCTGCAACTCAGATGCATTTCAGTCAATCTTCTTCATCAAGTTCACAACAAGAGCATCATCAGCCTACCGCAAGTCTAAAAACAGAGAACTTTGACAAGGTCACAGTAGAGATTGCAAAAGAGCATATGTGTCTTCTGTCAACATTGGTTAGCTCATATGATGGATTAGTTGCTGGTCAGATCGGCAATCCATATTTGACCAATGATGATTACTCTCAGATTGACCTGATGACATGGAGAGAATTGACATTATGTGGGCATTGGCTAGTGCAGTTAGGAGAGCAAAGGAGTTTGTAAAAAGGACTGGGAAGGATATCAATCTAAACAAGGAGTCCAAGTTTGGATTTGATATGGCATCTGTCACATGCTACAACTGTGGTGAGAAGGGTCACTTTGCCAGGCAGTGCAAACAGCCAAAGAAAGAAGGGAACAAAAACCCATTTCAGCATCAGAAATCAGCTCCTTCCAGTTCGGAAAGGAGACTAGTTCCCATTGATTCTCCTTCTCAAGTTGGATCTTCATCCTCTGCTAGTAAAGCTTTAATGGTTCAACAGGATGAAGGGGTGAACTGGGACTTCGGGTTTAATGTTGATAAAGAAGATCAAGATAAAGCTTGTGTGGCAGAGATTCAGCAGTCAGAAGATCATGATGGGGAAAGCATTCAGGAAGATTCATTGATGAATGATGACAAGATCTCAAGTTCAGAATCAGACAATCTGACAGATTCAGACACTCAAGATTCCGATGGTGAAGCTAATGACATTTCCACTCAATTTGCCTTGATGGTAAATTCTTCTGCTTCTTCAGAATTTGAACAGGTATACACTGACTATTCATCTTCACATTCTGATTGTTTCAATTGTGTTGACCTTAGGAGTAAGGTTCTTGCTTATCAAAAGCATAACAGTGACTTGATGACCGATCTCGACCTATGCATTGAAGCAAAGAAAGTTTTAAAATCTAATGAAAAAGATTTTCAAATTAAAATTGATCTTTTAAATCGACAACTGCATGAGGCCGAGATCGCTGTTCTGAACAAGCAAGATGCTATAACTTCTTATCTCAATACCATTAATGAGATCAAGAAGAAGTTAGCAATAGTTGAATGTGATTATGAGACTCTAGGTCAGAAGCTCAAGAGTTATGAAAGCTCTTCTTATATCATTGAGCATATGATCAGTAGGGGTACTGATCAGGGGAAGGCACATGTTAGTTATAAAAATTGTCCTCCACCAATCCTCAATGCTTTTGTCAATACTCCAAATGACAAAGATGTAAAGGATTTTCAAGTTACTACTTCGTTAGTAATTGATCCAGTCTGTCTGAGTACAAATCAGAGTTCATCACAGACTAAGGAATCAAGGGTGGATGGAGTTGTTGAAGATTGGGTCTCTAATTCCGAGGATGAATCAGATTATTCACCTAACCACAGTACTACTAGGAATCAAACTTCTGTAGTCATGAAAGGTGACCCAATCTCCAAATCAAAGATTTACAGAGAATTATGCTTTGTTAAATCTTCACAAGGGTCTGAAGCTGATTGTGTTACTAAATCAGCTCTGTTTGGTAACAAAGGGAGAAAGGGTTTGTGTTTTGATTCAGATTGTCAGAAATCAAATGTTTTTAAATCAACTGCAAAATCATTTTCTGATTTAAAACATTTTCATAAAAAAGGTGACAAAGTTTGTTTTGAATGTGGTGCGTCAGGGCACATTGTGAGATTTTGCCCTCAGTTGATCAGACCTAAGGTTGTGCCTTTTAAAAACTTAAAATTTGCTTTACCAAAACCGGTAAAATCTGTACCTAAGTCTGTTCAACAAAAGTCTAACTCACCCATTCAGTCTAAGACTTCAAACAAGGGAAAAGGAAGTTTGGAAACTTTGGATGTTCCAAATGTGATTAAGGTTAATCAATCAAAATCATCATCCATTTATCTGAAAACCTCCTTTGATAAATATGCAATTTGGAAAGTTAAATCATCTGAGGATTCTGTTCCAAAAATTTCAGATAAACCTCTTTCTAAAGGAAAATGGATCGATGTTTGGATCCGAGACTCTATGGGTCAACCCAAGACTGTAAAGGCTTGGGTTCCCAAAGTAAACTGATTATCTCTTTATTGTGCAGGTTGCCCCAAAAGCTGGAGTTAACAGCACTTGGATCGTTGATAGTGGGGCTTCCAGACACATGACTGGTGATATTTCTCTGCTCACCAATGTGAATGCAGTTCGAGGTGGCTATGTTGCCTTTGCTGGAGACAAAGGTGGTTTTATTACAGGAGAGGGAATTCTGACAAATGGACAGGTTTCATTCGATAATGTCAGATATGTTAAACAGCTGGAAAACAACCTCCTGTTAGTTTCTCAGATTTGTGATAAAGAGTACAAGGTCTTATTTGATGATTCAAAATGTTACATTCTCAAGCAAGGTGTTAAGATACCTGAAGATTGGATTTTGATGTCTGCTCCGAGGAAGCAAGATTTGTACGTTCTCAATATGGCCACAGCTTCAACTACATCCTCCACAGCTTCATGTTTTATGACAAAGGCAACTGAGAAAGATTCAATCCTTTGGCATAAGAGGATGGGCCGTTTGAGTTTACGTAAGATGAATCATTTGGTACACAATAGTCTGGTTGAGGGAGTTAGCTTGAAGAATTTTAAGCTGTCTGATATCTGTGTATCCTGCAAGAAAGGGAAGCAAGCCAAGCAGTCTCATAAGCTGAAAAAGTTTCATTCAATCAATGTTCCTCTTGAGCTTCTACACATGGACTTATTTGGTCCTGTGAATCGGAAGAGTATAGCTGGAGATCAATACTGTCTTGTCATCACTGATGAGTATTCCAGATACTCTTGGGTTTTCTTTTTAAAGGAGAAATCTGAGACGTTTGATTGCATTCAAGTTTTGGTTACCAAACTTGAATCGCTTTATAAGCTCAAGATTCGTCAGTTTAGAACTGATAATGGAACGGAGTTCAAAAATCAAAACATGGAGAATTTTTGTAATGCAAGAGGCATTGTGCAACAATTTAGTGCTCCATATGTTCCTCAAATGAATGGTGTTGCTGAACGCAAAAATAGGACATTGATTGAGGCTGCTAGAACCATGCTTGCTGATTCTTCTCTACCGGTTCAATTCTGGAACGAAGCTGTAGCTAATGCTTGTTATACCTTGAACCGGGTACTTATTGTGAAGAGACATGGGAAGACTTGTTTTGAACTGCTCCATAACAGAAAGCCAAATCTTAAGTATCTAGAACCGTTTGGTGCTCCATGCACTATGCTTAAGAAACATGAGCAGGGCAAGTTCAATGAAAAGGTGGAAGAAGGGTACTTTCTTGGGTATAGCACTCCAAATAAACGAGTTTACAACATTGCAACTCATAATGTGGAGGAGTGGTACCATGTAGACGTTCAGAAATATACAATGCCCCCACCTGGAAAAGGGCCAGATTGGATGTTTGATTTTTCCAGTCTTTTTGATTCATTCAATATGCCCCCTATGTATTCAGATGAAGATGTTGCTGTTCAGATGCTGTATGATGTACAGAATGCACCCGATGAAACTTCGCAACCTACATCTGCATCTGGTCCCTCTACACAGATAAATGATGACAGCTCAGACACAGATGACAATTCTCCAGCTGCTCCTGAACCAGTTGTTGATAACCTTGTACCTGGTCTTGAGGATTTGAATTTGAATAACTTAGATCCTGAGGTTGAGGTTCCCGCCCATCCTGTTGGAAGAATCTATCGTATTCATCCTCAAGACAACATTATTGGGAGTCCTTTAGATGGAGTGAAAACTCGAAGTCAGATTTCTTCAGGCGGTCTTGCTGACATTCTTGATTTGGCAGATGTAAGCTTTTGTGCTCATTCCTGCTTTATTTCTCAAGTTGAACCACGTACTGTCACTGAAGCTCTCAAGGAAGAGTCATGGGTTGATGCAATACAAGAAGAACTTTTACAGTTTAAAAAGTTAGGTGTCTGGCAATTGGTTGACAGACCCAAAGGTGCAAAAGTCATTGGCACTCGATGGGTTCTTCGTTGCAAGAAAGATGGTCACGGGATCATAGTGCGAAACAAAGCTCGTCTGGTGGTTCAAGGATTCAGACAGATAGAAGGGTTGGACTACAATGAGGTGTTTGCTCCGGTTGTTCGACTCGAAGCCATTCGTATCTTTTTGGCTTATGCATCCTTTAAGAAGTTTAAAGTTTATCAAATGGATGTTAAGAGTGCGTTCCTTCACGGTGTTATCAGTGAAACCGTATATGTCAGTCAACCTCCCGGGTTTGAGGATCCATTGCATCGTGACCAAGTCTACAAGCTAGACAAGGCCTTATATGGATTGCATCAAGCTCCGCGAGCGTGGTATGAAACACTTTCTACTCATCTTCTGAACAACGGGTTCAGAAGAGGTGTCATTGACTGCACATTATTCATCCGTGAGAAGGACAGTGATTTACTCTTGGTGCAAGTATATGTGGACGGCATAATTTTTGGTTCCACAAATGATAGTCTGTGCAAGGAATTCGAGAAGGTTATGAAAGAAAAATTTGAAATGAGCTCGATGGGAGAGATGAAGTTCTTCTTGGGTTTGCAGGTGGATCAGTCTGAGGCAGGAATTTTTATTCATCAAACCAAATATGTGGGTGACATTCTGAGCCGGTTCAGTATGTTTGATGCTAAGCCTGCTGGTACCCCACTGGCGATTAATCACGGGATTACTCCAGATGAAAAGGGGGAGTTAATTGATGCCACTCTGTACCGAGGAATGATCGGATCTCTCATGTATCTTACTGCTTCTCGGCCAGATATCATGTTTGCCACTTGCTTGTGTGCACGCTATCAATCCAAACCAAGAGTATCTCACCTTATTGCTGTCAAAAGGATTATGCGTTATCTGAAGGGTACACCGGAACTTGGATTATGGTACCCTAATGATGATAACTTTGAGCTTAGTGCAAGAAGCAGACGTCGGTGTCTACTTCAACCTGTGAAGCTGAATATATTGCTGCTGCTAGTTGCTGTTCACAAATCATCTGGATTCAACAGCAACTCAGGGACTATGGGTTACATTTTTCTAACACTCCTATTTATGTTGATAATACTGCCGCCATTGCTGTCACTAAAAATCCAGTTCAGCACTCCAAAACCAAACACATCGACATAAAATATCACTTCATACGTGATTGTTTTGAAAAGAAATTAATCGATGTTGTGAAAATTCACACCGATCACCAGAAAGCCGATCTTTTTACAAAAGCATTTGATAAACCCAGATTTTTATATCTGTTATCGGCTAATGGTGTTTTTCAAAAGGATGAAGTTCAATCCTCATCTGAGTCTAACAAATGATCATCATTTTTACTTAGATAGTCTTTGCTTTATTCATTTTACTTCAGTATTTTAATTTTTATTGTATAGTTCTTTTTCATCATCAAAAACTCAAAAAGATTTTCTATTTTTAGGTTTTTAGGGGGAGAAATTATGATATTTGAAAAACCAAAAACAATAGAAAATTTGAAAAACCAAAAACAATAGAATATTTGAAAAACCAAAAACAATAGAAAATTTGAAAAACCAAAAACAAATGAAAAATTAAAAATTGAGATGTTCTTGCTTAATAAAGTAGTGAATTAATCTTATCATGTCATAGAAGCAGATGTGAATGTATGAACTAAAATCACAAGAGAATTGTGATGGGATGTACTGATAGGCTGACTATACAAAATGAATAAACAACTTGTGATAACTTAGAAAGTTTGATATGTGGGATCCATTCTATTTAATCATTTGAGTGAGAAACGGTTTTTGACTCAAATCAAGCATACACCTGTCATCATGGAAACAAATGAGGTTTCATTCAAAGAAAAATAAAGGCAAGCTGGTATTAAGCTTGATGAAAAACTAAAAGCAAGCTGGTATTAAGCTTGATGAAAAACTAAAAACAAGCTGGTATTAAGCTTGAAGAAAACCTAATGCAAGCTGGTATTAGGCTTGAGAAATACTTAAACAAATAAAGTTTGATTCCATACATGTGCCATATTGCTGGGACGGACCTAGCTGAAGCCATCCATTTGGATAGAACAAGAAAAATACAAAAAGATAATAAATGTTTGAATCTTATTGAATTCATGATGACTGGTTTTAAGATATGCTGAAATGAGTTTTGAACTGATTTTGATCTTTGTTGGTGAAATGAATTGGGGAACTCAATCAGAAAATATGAGTGATCACATAGTTTGTTTAGTAGTTATGTATTGTTCGGTTTATGTCTGGACAAATATATCAGTAATCGTATCATAATGAAATTGTGTTGGAAGTGAAGCGTTCATTGAAGATAATGTGATGTGATTAGAGATATGTGTTATTTTATTAATGGACCTCTCACAAAAACATGTGTTTATTTATTCTTAATTATAGTTTGTACAGTTGTAGTGGTTGTTTCAGAAAAATACAAAAAGATTTTCTATTCTCAATTTTATTTTAGATGATCATTTGTAGATTTGGATGTCTGTATTATCTGAATCCTGAATTAACCAGACATATCTTTATAAATTGTGAAAGGTTTGTTGCTCAAAATGTCAAATGTTGAAATAGTTGAGGTTTGGAGGTTATCATCTCTCATTCGTCCGAATGAGAGGTAGAATGAACTCATTCGGCCGAATGAACTCATTCTGCGAATGAGTCATTCGACCGAATCAATCATACAATGTGCTTTTCATTCGACGAATGAAAGATGTCGAATGTCTCATTCGACATTCTCATTCGGCGAATGAGTATTGTCGAATGTCTCAATCGCAACTCTCATTCGGCGAATGAGACTGAATTTGAACCGACCTTTCGCCTAGCTCATTCGGCGAATGAGAAGGGACTATATAATAGTCCTTCGGCCGAATGAGAGGTCATTCGACCATATTCTCTTTCGACACACCAGAGCTCCTTCATTCGGCGAATATCACACTCCTTGTCTTAGATCGATTTTCGGTTACTTTTGTTAACCCTGCTTCTGACAATCACATTCTATTTCATCTCAGGTATTTGGAGATCGATTATCAAGCACTTTCAACCGTGAAATCATCAAAAACAGTTGTGATTTTAGGGTTTCAGGGTTTTGTAAATCGCCGTTTAAATAGACTATCAAAATGGGATTGAAACTACCTAAGACCTGTATTAAAAGTCTTAATCGGTTGATTCTGAGTGTGTGTGTGCAATTTTTATGAACTGATTGTTGATTTTTGGAAAAAGGGATTTTGAATTCAAAATGGGCGCCGAATGTCGTCATTCGGCGAATGACTCATTTGGCGAATGAACCTCATTCGGCGAATGGCTCATTCGACGAATGACCAGCCTTGTCTATATCTCATACGACGAATGAGAGTCATTCGACGAATGACTCATTCGATCATATGACTCATTCGGCGAATCACTGCCATTCGGCACATCAGTTAATTTGAAAATCTGATTTCCTGTTAAATTTCAGTTTCTTGTTGAATGTCTTGTACTAACTTGTTTATCTCTTCTGTTGTGCAGCATGGCAGGTTACAAGTCAGTTCCTAAGCACAACATTTTGTGCTCATCTAGATTTGACCACTCCGAACGCGAAGCACTACTCAGACATCATTGCTTTTCTGAGGCGTTCGAGGATATTCACTGCCATATCTACTGTCCATGTGCCTTATCATTCGCATCAGCAGGATTTCTGGTCATCTGCTGACATTGACTGCGAGGCCGAGCCTACAGTCATAAGGGGCAAAGTTCAAGGGCGTGATATAGTGGTTTCTGCTGAACACATCAGGAGAATTTGTGGATTTCAAGACTCTCCAGATCAGCCATCATTACTTGATCGATTTCTAGTTCGTGGATGTTTTCTTCGATGCAAGTATGAGGGTGACATTGGAGCTGGCATTCTCAACAAGGCATTTATGTCTCCACAGTTCAAGTATTTAGCTCATGTCTTGGTGCATTGTCTCGGATCGAGGCGAGGAGGATTCGACGACATGCGCGAGACCATTCAGTGTGCATTTGCTGCTCTTGTGCTCAACAAGCCGTTCAACTTCGCAGAGATGATATTCATTCACATGAAGGAGAACGTGGTTCTAAAGGGGGACAAGAAGTTTCTTATGTACCCGAGATTTCTGCAGCAGATCATAGATGCTCAAGTTCCAGATCTTCCCAAGATCAATGCTGATGTTATTCGGTTAGAGCACATGAATGACACTACTCTTAACAGAGTTCTGTCATACAGAGGGAAGGAGAAAAAGCCAGCCAACAGATCTTTATTCGGTCACCTCTCTCGACCTGATTACCGAGCTCCAGCAGGTCGTAGATGGAGGCACGCTGACTCTGATTCAGATATCGAAGACATAGTGGTACCGGCTGGTGGAGACGACAGTGATGGAGGTGATGGTGATGATGGGGCAGGCCCTAGTGGTGCTGGAGCTGGTGAGAGCACAGTGATAGTGAGCACTGCTGCTGTAGTGAGTTCAGGTGTGGTGGAGATGAGTTCTGGATACATGACCACTGCTGCTTCTGTGAGCATGGTTGATGCTAGTGGTACAGTTACTGGTGGTGATGCTGGTTTGTCTAGAGCTCAGGAGGAGGATATAGATATTGATTCATTGATGGATTTAGACTTTCTGGCCACTACTACTACTACCGTTACTGCTTCTACTGCTGTTGATACTACAGTTCCTCATATTTCTGAAAGTGATGATGAGTCAGAGGACTCTGGTGATGGTGAAGATGGTGATGATGTTGGTCCCAGTTCTGATTCTGAAGCCACTCATGATGATGAGTTTGAAAAGGTGATGAAAGGAGGAAATATGGAGATGAGGAAGAGAAAAAGAAGTGAAGCAGAGATTGAAGAGATTACCGATCCTTCTTTTATTCCTGAGTTTGATTTCTCTCCTCACCGGTTACAGTGACTGTGACTGCTGTCACTTCTCCGCCTACATCCTCTAGAGCTGGAAGGGGAAAGAGATCTAGGTTCTCTTTCCAAAGGAGGTCAGAACTGACAGCAGCTGCTACAACTACTGATACATCAGTAGCAGCTGTGTCAGTTTCTTCACTGACACGGTCAAGGGCTATTCCTGCTCAGACTACTATTGCCCCTCTGACCACTCCTTTTATTCATGAGCCGGTTTATGTTGCTGCTTCTTCTGGCCCATCTACATCACGAGCTGATACGTTTATTCCTACTGTGTCAGTTGTGGATCAGCTTAGCACACTGAACAGTATGGTTCTCAGGCTGATGGAGAAGAATATAGAGCAAGAGTCTAAGATTGCTCAGCTCACCCAACGGATCAATGATCAGGATGCCTTGTTGCTGCAGGCAGCTGATCAACAAGCTAATCTTAGAGCTCGTTCAGCTCAGCAGGAGGAACAGCTCATCAAGTATATTGACGAGCATAACCAGCTGGCTATGACAGCCTCTGGTTTCAGTGAGAGGATTCTTATACTGGAAGCTGAAAATGCTCGTCTTGCTGAACTTGTCGAGGGTTCCAAGGAGGGCACTCCCATGATAGAAGGTGCTGAAAACCGTTCCGATGAATCAGACAAGGAGATAGACGAAGAAGAAGAAGAAGAGTCTGAGGAGGAACAGGTTGATTATGAAGAGTCTGAGAAGGATGAAGAATCAGATGATGATGATGATGCTGATAATGATGATAAGGACGGATCTGGGAGTGGGTCTTCTGAATTATCCGGTACTGATGACGATGATGATGATGACAATGATGATCAAGCCCCTCCCTCTTCTGAGATCCGGTCCAAGAAATCCAATGACAAGAAGGCTCAGGCTCCTCCTCTTTCGTCTCCCTCGAAGACAGTCGAACCAGAAGCTACTGAGGAAGTACAAGCTGTGCCTTTGAGACGTCAGCTTGATGAGACACTGACTATGATCTTGGACGCTCAAGGCATTATACAGCACTCAGTGAGCTATGACAAGGAGGAGGGAGAGATTATACACTGCCTCTCCAAAGAGCAAATAGTTGAGCTATTCAGGTTGAATCCTGATGAGGTTGTTACTGATGACACCTCAGTTCCCATTTTTGAAGAGCCTGAACCAGAGCCATTTGATGATGTTGATGAGGTTATTTTGGAAGACATCACAGATGAAGAATACCCAAAGTATACATCGGCTGAAGACGAGCTGCCTATATTCACTGAACCATTTGATCAAGAAACAGAGGATCTCTTGGTCAGATATCTGGAGGAACAAGTTGAGGCAAGCAAGGCTGAAGCCGATGACCAAAAGAGAAGAAAAGAGGAATGGGCTGCTTATTGGGAAGTGTTGAAGAAGCAAAGCACAGAGAAGATGCTAGCCACACACAAGAAAGTTTACAGGACCAAAGGCTACAAAGCTGGAGGTCAGATTCTTAGCTGGGCATACTTCCATGATCTTGGGTGCTATGCTGTGAAGAGAGAGAAAGGGATTGACTACTTCAAACACCCACATGATTTCAAGACGTTGCCTGGATTCGAAGTCAATCAGTTAGCACGTCTGAACATGCTATACAGTGAAGACTCTGGGATGTCTGCTTGGTTTTCTCGACAGATCAAGTATGAATACCGGAAGAGATGGGTAAACTTTCAACCACAGCAGCCAGAAAGATATTATTTGCCAGAGATTGATGGTGATACCCGCAAGCATAAAGTGATCCTGAAGTGGCTTCCCCCTAGAGTTTTGAAGAGGATTCCCCTGCGGAAGATGCGTCAAGACTTTATGGATGGCTTCCGATGGTGGTACTATGATGGGAGAACTGGTGAGGCTGTGATAGTATTGTGCAAGGACAAAAAGTGGGAGACCATAAGGATATTCGAGCCCATGTGGTTGACAAATTTGTCCCACACTGATGTCCAAGCTCTTTTCAGGCACCAAATCTTCTTTGATGTTCAAGACATGGTGCAAGCTTTACAGTTCATGAGAGTGATCCGTCTCTGCAGCATTTTCAAGATACACGCTGGAGCAGATTGGAAAGCTATTTCAGAGAAGTATTTCAAGAAAGACACTTCCAAGAGTTGAACTAGGTCCAAGGGGGAGTTTGTTGATACATGTTTTGTCCCTAATTCAGTTTTTGTAACATTCATTATGTAAAATTCAAGTTATATTAATGGAAGTTGTCTTTCTATATTGATCTTAATGTTTAATATTGATTATATGATTATGTTATTGGTTGATTTGATTTATTATATATTTGAGTATGAGTATGGTTCATTCGGCCGAATGAATCTATCGAATGAAGTCATTCGCCGAATGAAACCAGAGTATGTCTAGACAGCGAATGAGTCATTCGCCGAATGACTCATTTGACTGAATTATCATTCGACAGATGCCATTCGCCGAATGAGTTGCTTCGGCCTCTCATTCGGCCGAATGTCGACTGCCTATATATACAAGTTCAAATCATTTCAACCTTAACTTTCCAGAGCCCTCCTTCTTCCCTGAGACTCAAGTGTCAAAACCCTAGAAGATTTGAGCGGTTCTTGATCATCCAAGTTCGATTCTCAACCCGTGGTGTTCGATCATTGCTTCCACGTTGTTCCTACAACCTCGGATCACCACGGTTTCTGTTGATTTCGATTGGAAAACCCTGGAATAGGATTCCGCACTATTCCAGAGGCTGTCGTGTAGTTTTACATTGGATTCGGATAGTTTCCGAGCTCCCGATCGGTCCAACATTTTGTATTTTTTTATATATTTAGGACCATTTAGATAATATTTAAATAGTAAAATAATGTAATTTAATCCTGAAAAATTCCCAAATATTTACAGAATATTAGAAATGTTATTTTAGAATTTAGAGAATTTTTAGAGCTTGTTTGATTGGTTAAATAAATAAAATTTGAAGAAAAGGAACAAAGGAACAAAATCGGTTGAACCGGATTCGAACCCCAGACCCCTCTGTTTACATGTGCGTGTGTTACCAGTGGTCTATGTGTGCTTATTTGATCTCTGATTCGTTTTTGTTATACTTATTAACCTAACCAGTTCCTCATTCGAAACAATACAAACCCTGGAATTTCAAATCGATCGAATTATCGATTGTGGTTCATTTAAACCATGGGGTTACTGTTCCCCATGTAAAACCGAGTAGAATGGGAGTTTTACTTACCTGGTTTGCTTCCAAATTGACTGAGTTTAAGTAGGATTTGCTTCTCGGTAATAGACAGCTCCAATCACGAGTTTGGGAAGGATTCAGAACTTCATTTTGATCTTGTTTGCTTCAGATTGAGGTCGTAGAGCCTTGTGTGAAGTGAATTTGATTTTAGTTGTCGTTTAAGCAGAATTTGAGTTCTAATTTAAGTGTAAACGGGTGGTTATGGTTCAATAAATTTAATAAGTTTTAATTTTGCAATTAAGTAATCGGTTATGGTCGTGGTCGTGTAGGAAATGCATGTATGAAATGAATTTGCATTTACAATTGCGTTTTGACTTGATTTGGATCCAAAGAACCGGTCGAATATGCCATGCACGTGACTGGAATTGAATCAAAGAAGAAGCAGCCCTATTTTCATGTCTTACCCCTCCATTTTTATATATCATGCATTTTTGAACTAGAATTTCCTATTATCACAAATTCAAGTTTTATTAATTACAACTGTTCCCCTCTAATATCATTATGTTGTTTATTTTATGTAAAACAACTTAACTAAACTTTAGGATTTACTAATTAATTAGAATTCTAACTTATAATGTTATAATTAAACTCTCACTTGTTTAAAATTAATAAAGCTTTATAATTTTAATAACCTTATAAAATCTTAATAATATTATTTGTTAAAACCTATTTGTGTATATAAGTTTTATAAATCACTTATAAAATAAATTAAAACTATAGTTTCTAAATATCTTAATAAATAGCATTTATGTTAAATAAAATTTATTTTATACATCTTAAATATATTTAAGATAAATTCATATTTTGAGTTAGTCCCCAAAATTATATATATATACACACACACATGTGTGTGTGTTTTAGAATTTAAATTTAACAAAACCATATGATCTTTCTTTTATTATAAATAAGACACCATTACATACTATATTTAAATAACAAAAACCCTAAGTGTTACAGTTTCCCCTACTTTAGGGAATTTCGTACCGAAATTAGGAAAAATTTTGATTGAATAAGTGTGGTTATTCATTTCCGCAAAGGGATACAGTTTTATTTTACAGAGCAAACGATTTCAGCATAGTGTTTGAACAACCAATCTATGCTTACTATGATGTCAAACTTCACCATCGTAGAAGAACAAACTTAATAGAAAAGATCATATTGAACAGAATCTCATACATAATTAAGATCAATCGCATTAAATTCGTATTTCTTATTCCTGACATATCCAAGCACTTTATTTGTAAAACACACTAGAAAAGTTCTCAATTATTAAAACTGCACCATTTGCCATGTCGTTATTTTGAGCTTGATTTGCGTTAACATTGAACACTCGACGTCTTCCTCCTTTATTATTTTGATTATTCATAACCGTCAAAGCATTGTTGTTGTTAGCTCTAAGAGTGCAAGCATTAGCGAAATGATTTGGATCACCACAGTTATAACAAACTCTAACCACTGGTTGTCTAGGCGCAGTGATAAAAGAAACACTGGCTTGTTGAGCTTGATTGGTTTGAACTTTAGCCACTCGATAGTTAACAGCAAAGTGGCCAAATCAATTGCAAGTTGTGCATAATCGACATGGATGAATAGGCAAATGATGATGATTGCATGCATTGCATAATGGATGAGCACCAGAGTATGGCTTTTTATTTGGTTGAGTGATAATAGTAGGAGCAACTTGTTGAAGAGGTATGGCATGACTCACAGCGGCATAATTCACATTACCATTTTTCCTCTTATTGTTCTTTTTGAAGGATGAGGAAGAAGACCCATCTTTTAACTCCTCTTTTGGAGTCTCAGTTGAATCTTTGGCTTTTTCCTTCTCCTTATCTTTCTTTGACCCCTTCCTTGTTAAGGTTCCCGCCTTAACATGATTATCAGTAAGGGTCGTAACAAGATGGATAACATCAGCTAGAGTAGCAGGTTTGCTACCCCAAACAGCATCTTGAATTAACATTGGCAATCCACCAATGTACTTTTCAATTCCTCTTGTCAATGGAGTCACCATACCGGGGCAAAGCGGACTTAATTCATGAAAACGGTTATTGTAAGCCATGTTTTCCCCACTTTCTTGTTTGAGTTCCCAAAACCCATATTCGAGCTTTTTGACTTCATCACGTGGGCAAAATTCGCGAGTCATCCTTTTCTTAAGTTGATCCCAAGTCAAAGTAGTAGCAGCTTCTCCTAAGGTTCGCTTTTCATTGTTCCACCAAGTGAGAGCTCGTTTCTGAAGAGTTCTAGCAGCGTAATGGACTTTCAGATCACCAGGGCAGTCACTATTGATGAAAGTATTCTCCATACTTTCATACCATTGCTATAAACCAGTAGCCCCGTCAGATCCATTTTACTTTGGTGGATTACATGAATTGAAGTGCTTAAAGGAGCATCTTGGTGGATTAGGCACTTCTTGATTAGCATTGTTAGCATTGTTTTGATTAGCATTGAAGTGTTGTTGTAGTTGAATTACCATGTTTGGTATTACTTCATCCATTTGGCGTGCGATTACAACAGCCATTCTACGCTTGTTTACACGAGGACGGTTTGCCATTCTGAATGAAAATAAGGATTTGTTAATGTTTGAGTTTTGACTAACAACTTTATCTAATTAATAACCTATTTGGCTAAGCTTTTGGTGCTACTCCCAATGTACTATTGGTTCTTATATATAGGGTATACCGAAGCTAACCCACCACATCAATAGCACTTTGAAAGCATACCAATCACCTACCAATACTAACCTAAATTTTAAATGCAAATACTTTGAATAATATTTGAATGATTGACTTGATGTTGATATATATGTTTTGAATTCAAAATCATAATTTGAATAAGTCTAAGATTTCCACTCAAGTATTCTACTATATCTTTAAATTTTCATTCAAAAGAAAGAATATTGTGGATTTATAACCTTTTAGATGTGATTTATCACCACCACAAATCTTAGGTATATTGTTATTGTTTTCTTGAATCATGTTTACCAAACAAAGAATATGTAACACCACTTCCTTTTATATGTTATGATATATCATCATCACATATCTTAGGAATGATGTTATTGTTTTCTTGAATCATTTGTGTACAAAGAATTTTTGACCTCATATATTCTAGGTTATAGTAATGAATCACCATCACTAACCTTGAGTGTATGATGTCAAAGGATTTGAGATTTTTGTATGTAAAGTCCTACAATAATTTGAATTTGAATAAAATGAAGGGAGTAGTATCCAATTTGGACACCATTGATTTGTTAGAATTTAGTTGCAAAATGAAAACAATTAAGATATCCCCAGGATAGCTAAACTGGTCCCCCGTCGAGGATTATGAATTGGTTTCCTAGACAGGATTCTCAACTACCGATATTCACCCTTCCAGTTAGTACATGTTCATCTTAACAAACTTAATTCTAAGAAAATTTTGAAATTCATTTATTTTGAAAGATGTATATAGAATTTGATATTATAAGAGTATATATCTTAGGATTTATATGAAAAAATAATATAGATATTTAGAGAATTTGAGGTTTGGAATTTGTTTAACCATTTCAAACAAGTTGAATAATTAAGTGTGTGTTAGGTTTTTAGATAGGAATTGGAATTTGAAGATTTAGAGAGTACATTGACATTGTGACATATATAGTAATAACATTACTATTCTTAGATAAAAATGTCATGTAATAAAATTAACACATAATAAATCATTTGAACTTGTTTAAAACAATAAGGAATGGTATTCAAAATTGAACACCTTTGACATATTAGAATTATATAGTTTGTAAAGTGTTTGGTGTGACTTTCTTTGGCCTATAAGTGAAAATACTCTCATTAGGAATCCCTAGGAAAGATAAACTGGTCCCACAGTACATCGGGTATTTATATGAATATCTTTCCTAGACAGGAATCCCAACTACCGGTATTTCACTCTTCCAGTTACTACATGTCTACTTACAAAGTGAATTCTAACGGGATTATAAAATCAATTTGAATACATATAAAGATATATGTATTGAATATTTGATTAGACATTTAGCCTAATGATTTGAATTCCAATTGTCTAAAGAATAAACGTGTGTTTGTGAGAATTGAGAATGAAATAAGGATTTCCTTAAGAAATGTCTAAGATTACTTAAATGAAAGCATCCTTGGTATAAAGTTTTCTTATTCTAAGGTATACTTAATTTAAGTTTATGTATAAGGTATATTATAATCTAAGGCATTCCTCTATGGATCAAATAAACATGTAATATATCACATAGAATAACCAAATATCACATAATATAATCATGTAACATAGAATCACATAAGTATAGATTGTATAATATGAAATAACTCATATTTGGGGTTAGCATAGTTATAGACTAGGTCACCATTTCTAATAACCTAATTCCCTACAACCATGTCTATGATACCAATCTGTCGCACACCGACCGACAGCGGAACACGTCGGGGCATGATTTGTAATTGTCCAAAAGCTCATGGTGCTACTTTAAAGTTTCAATATTTAAACATTCATATTACAATTCCATTCAACGTTAATAGAATCAAAATACATTACAAGAACTCAACATACAAAATAAATACAAAGCAATGTTTGATATATGAAATAACTAAGTCTAAAATCCTATGTTTGTCTTTAAGTCTTCACTAATCCTGTCACATATGTAAAATAGAGTTTTGATCAACTATTTGCATAGTTGGTGAGAATCTCATACAGTTGATATATATATATATATATATATATATTTATAATAAGATGCAACAATAGTCTAATAAGAATAGATCTAAATATATATGTATTCCACAATGTTTGATGATATGATTTTTGGCAATTTCACCTTTCTAACACAATGACACAATGTCACTAAAGAAAGGCTACTAGTAATACTAAATGTTTTTGGCAATTTCACCTTCAATATAAACAATTACATAAGTCATGTTATCAAAGGCTACTAGTACTAATGTATTGTATATGATTATCTCAATAGTAATAAAAACATAGATAGACAAACAAGTAGGCAACTCATAACATTCAAATCTAATTCTATCTTAAACTAAAGTATTGCATCCTTGTATTTGTGTTAGTGCACAGAATGTCCTTAGTTCAGTATTTTTTATGATTTGATGTATAAAGTTGATATTTGTAACATCACTGTAATTCAGGCACTTACATTACATAAATGGTTGTACTGTTAAGACCTGATATGATAATTGTTAATGATCATGGATTATTGGATGTTATTATTATTATTATTATTGGTATACATATTGAGAACAGATTATTATAGGCATAAACCATGGGAAATTTAGTTGAAACACAACTAAATAGAACCAGAGAGTTTATTGCAGTGGAACTCACATGTTATGCGATAGTTGATTTGGGAATGGTAGTGGTATAGGATTCTATAATCAAATATAGGCAAGGATATAATCATGGTCTGTCGAAGAGGTGGTGGGACGGCGGCTGAGGCAGTTGCGACTGACCTTTACGTATGCCCTATACATAAACCATCTTCGGTTTATCATGATTATATCAGTGTTGAGGCTTTGGTGAGGAGTTTCAGGGCTTTTGGTTTTGAATGACAAAAGATATGAGTTATTTATTCTTTGGTTACTAAACATAGTCAAGGACACATGGTCATGGTTTATCAAACTGGTGGTGGGACGGTGGCTGGATAGGTTGAGACCTACTCCTACATATGCCCTATACATAAGCTTATTTCGGTCTATCATGGATGTGTCAGTGATATGGTTTAGTGGGATTTGGTTTGGGAAATTTATAATATTCAAGATAATAAAATAATGAAAGCATTATTGAAAATGATTACGTGATGGTGAGGTTACGGATATAATTTTAAACGCGAATATTATTTCAGAAATATTAACTTAATAATGTACTCGCGTGGGTAACAATTCACACGAATATAATTATTAGGGATAATATCCTGAAACGATATTCCATAAATCGTAAATCGAATCGAAATACTATACGAGCATTGGATTCGAAAAGGTGACAATCTTTACGAATACGTACGTGAGTAACGCGTTTCGACGAGATAACGAGATAATATCTAATGATATTAAAATAAGAAAAGGAATTTAAAAACGTTTATTAGGAATTACAACCTAAGACGGATTCCGAACAAATTGTTTTATTTAAATAAATAATTTAACAAAAGAAAACGATATCATTTTACAAAACGACTTTAATTAAAATCATTTTTTTGAAACGAAACATAATCATTTATACTTTTTATGTTTTAAATATATTTACGAGCAAAACCGAGACATTTATAAAACTTTAATGCGGAATAAACGAGACTGAGTACGCGGGGATCGCCCGGGGTATTAAAGGGAGGAGTCACCTCCTTCTTCCTCATTTTCTATCATTCTCTCTCTCTAGAACCACAAAAACGCCACATCCCTCTCTCTACCTTCTCTCTAGAAAATCTTCTACATCTCTGAACGGTTTCGCGTGATCTTGGTGCCAAATCGTTCATCTAATCAAGGAGAATAAGAACCCACGAAGAAACTTGACGTTTGGTCGACATTTAGAGGTAGATCTTGATTTTTATTTGTGTTTCTCACTCTAAATAACAACCGGGTTATATTTTTATGTTTTAAACTAATTTCACACTTTGGAAACTCTAAAAAGAACGTGTGTGAGTATATGGAACCCACGAGTGACTTGGTAGGATGAAAGAGCTAGAAGATGATGGTGATGAACAGCCATGGTCGACTGGTTCGTGAAAAGGAGAGTGCAAGTGACCGAACCTGGGTTAGCCAAACCTCCTTGCTGCTGAACTTACCATGGGCGAACCTACTTCAGTCGAACCTCCCTTGGCATAACCCAGGGAGGCGAACCAGGAGTCTTGCTACAAACCTGGATGATGCAGCAACCCTCATCTAGCCGAGCCCAGCAGCTGGACGAACTTGGACCATAGTCAGATCAGGAGCAACGAACCACCTAGCCGAACCTGTGGTTATCACGAACCTAGGGTTTCTCCTTGACTCAGCCGGACCTTGGCCGCGAACCTAGCAGCTGGCCACGAACCGTAAGCTGCCGAACCAAGGACTGACCGAACCTAAGGGTTCGTTGGATTGGAGGAAACTGGAACCTTTATTTTGAGGTAGCCTAAGGATGAACGAACCTAAGCCCTACTTGTCTAAAACCAGCAAACCTAAGGGCCGAACCCCTGCCTAGCAAACCTCTCTTTCCATGCGAACCCTAGGCTAAACGAACCTAAGGGTTGTGGAGTAGGATGGCAGCGAACCTAAAGACATTATTGAACTATGGGGGGGGATTTGTCTAAACTAAGAAAATATGGAGGGACTTGAGCACACATAGTGATATCCATGCATACATGAATGATTCAAGCTACCATCTTTTCTCTCTCTAAATATACACTTCAAAATTTAAAGATTTATGAACATCGAAAATTTCATGGGATAAACTAAGTATAATTTCCTTAAATTTAAGTTAGATTTTAATAAGTTAAATCATAGTGGTCAATTAAATTAATTATGCATGTATGGATATGTGTATGAGGAAGGCTACCACCGTTTAGCATACGTATCTATGAGAGTGCTCATGGGATCTAAAGACTTATTCATCATCAATTGATAATATAAACTAATAAGGTTGAGCTATATTGGAATGAAGATCACTCATAAAATCTTAGGTATTTCATTTGAACTTAGAATTAAATAAACTAAGTTAAAGAAACATTTAATGATTTAAAACTAAACACTTACGAACATTTAATCGAAATAAGACGCATATACTTATGAACAAGAACACACGATAATTACAGGTTGATTGAGTTGCTTTGATTTCACATACGTGAGCACGCATCTTACAAGAACACTGAATCTAAAGCATTCAGGTGAGTTCTTATAACCTCCTTTTTAAAGCATTTTGTTTTCAAACTCGTAGGTGGAACATGTATACCAAAGTTAAAATATTATTTTGATAACACATGGGTGACACCTGGATTATCAATATGATATTCATACTATTGAATTATTATCGATTGTGGATTGTTACGGTTGATTACATATTCCGTGAGTCATTGTTGGTTGAGTTGACTTCGGTCCTCCGCAATGATTGAGTTACTGTTGGTGAGTTGACTAACGTCCTGCTCAGTGATTCCACTATTGGTTGAGTTGACTGCGGTCCTCCGCAGTGCATGTATTGACACTATTAGGAGTATCATTGGTTGAGTTGACTGAGGTCCTCTGCGATGATTCCGCCGTTGATTGACTTCACTGAGGTCCTCCACGGTAACTTATATTGAGATAATTATGGTGATTATTGATTATTGATCGAATTGTGATTGACTGAGATTGGTAGAATATATGTGGTTGATTATTCGTGACTATTTGAATTATGTGATTGTTGTGTTTGTGTTTATGTGTTGGCAGTGTTGGATTAACTCGCAGGTGCACATGTAGATTTTCTTGGAAAATTATAAACTTTCATAACCATTTTATAAACATTTTTGGAAGCATAAAAACTTATGATTACTCACCAACTACTTTGTAGTTGACACTTGATTTTTTTACATGTTTCAGGGAACGAGGAGAAGTAGGTAGAGCAGGATAGCTCTACATCTTTTGGACATCATCACCTAGGGTCTTGGACTTAGCTAAAATAACTGAAATTCTAAAGACTAGAGTTTAGTTAGTTTAGCTAAATATTTTGTGTAATTGATGTAACTATCTCATGATGAACATGATTTTTGATGTAATTAATTTGTTTGAATTAATTGATATGTGATGATTTACTTAGATGCCCACGAGCTTGTGAACAATCTACACATCCCTCGTGGCATCCCGACGTTTCCACCATCGGTCGGGGTGTTATAGATTGGTATCAGAGCCTGGGTTATAGGGAATTAGGTTACTAGAAGTGGTTGACGTAGTCTATAACCGTAGGATACCTTAGTATGAATTACTTAATACACTAGTTAGTATATTCAGGATTTCATGCTTATGTGTTTATTACATGTTAACTGAACTCCTGATATATATCTGAATTGCATATATTACTTGCTGATTATATGATTGATTGTGCCCTAATGATTCGATAAGGACATGCACGTGGTGTATCGTAAAGGTGGTGGGCTGGTGGCTGAAGCAGTTGCGACTGACTTCTACATATGCCCTATACATATACCATTTACGGTCCATTGTGTGGATTTCAGTATTGAAGAATAAGGGAACTACCCGTTTGGGAAATTACTTGCTTAGGAAATTAATTGTTTAGAAAATTATTTGCTTAGGAGATTGCTTGTTTGATATTTGATCCCCAGACAAGGCCACACTCGTGGTATACTACAAAGGTGGTGGGACGGTGGCTGGGGCGGTTGCGACCTACCCTTACATATGCCCTATACATATACCATTTGTAGTATATTGGGGGTCTGGCAGTGTCAGGAACTTAGGATATTATTAGGAAATGTTGGAAAGTTTGGTTGATGGGATGTTGGAGTTTGGAATGATAATTGGGTAATTACATTTGATGGACACACATACTCATATTAGAATACACTTATTGGACACGTGGGGTGAATAAGATCAATGAATGATACGAACACTTAGTGACGAACTGAATGTTTAGGGTTGAGATGGACAATTGGTGATAATATGAATGCATCATGATGATACTAACACTTAGTGATGGTATGAACACTTGATAATGAGATGTGAATATATAGTATACTTAGACATTAGGGGAGCTTAAATGTTAGGTGAACTTAGACATTAGGTGAACTTAGAAAATAGGTGAACCTAGTGTTAAGGTGAACTTAGACATTAGGCGAACCTAGATGTCAGAAGTAATATATGGAACACACTTTACTTATAATTATCCCCCATAGGATAAGGTTGTGAAGTGGAACACTTGAGAAACACATGTATACCCTAAATCATAAAAAGGGCATAATCGTGGTGCAATGCAACGATGGTGGGACGGCGGCTGATGCGACTGCGGTCAAGTCTACATATGCCCTATATATAAGCTTGTTGCACTGCATCGGGAGGTTGTCAGTGTTAGTATAGGGTGGTAAATGTTTGGAACTTAGGAATAATTAGTTAATATTAGATATGACCAATTAGGATGCTTTAGTATAATATTAGAAGGTTAATACTTATTTATGAGTTTAATGACAGATAGGAGAAAAATATAGTTCCTATATGTAATCCTAACTGTTGTAATGAACTCATTTGACCATAGTTTGTATGACTTACGTTGTAAATGATAGTAACATGTTTCTAACATCCTCAGAAACATGCCGCCATGCCATCACAATGAAGATACTACAAACCCACATGATGGAGAAACTAACAACGGGAATGCCAACAACGGTTTCCAAGAGTTAGCAAATCTTATCTTCGGGTTTGTGACTCAACTGAATCAAGCCAACCAAACTCTCATTCAGAACAGAGGTGGTGCAAACCCACCCGCTTACACGTTCAAGCACTTTAACTCCAGTAATCCGTTAAATTTTACGGGTTCTGAGGGAGCCACTCGTCTGCTGCAGTGGTTTGAGAGTATTGATAACACTTTCATCAACAATGACTGTCCTGAAAATCTGAAGGTGCGCTATGCCACCAGTGTTTTCCAAAAGAGAGCACTAACTTGGTGGGATGGCGAAAAGCGAACTAGGGGAGTTGTTGCTGCTCTAGCACTGATGTGGACTGAGGTCAAGGATCTGATGACCACTGAATTTTGTCCTCGCAGTGAGATGAGGAAACTGGAAACTAAGTTCTGGGAACTCAAGCAGGATAGTGGTGAGAATGTAATCTACAATTCTCGCTTCCATGAACATAGTCTGCTGGTACCTCATCTCGTAACACCACTGGAGAGAGCGATTGAGAAATACATAGGCGGTATACCTATGCAGATTCAAGACACAGTCTATGGTAGCAACCCTACCACACTGGAGGCTGCAATTCGCCTGTCTGCAACTTTAATTAATAATCACGTGAAGGCTGGAACACTCACAAGGAAAGGGTCTAAGAAGATTGACACGAAAACAACTGCAAAGGAGGCTTCAACTGAAGTCAAGACTGAATAAGGCAGCTCATCTAAAAGCAGCAATCAGAAGAGAAAGGCCAGAAATTTTGCTGTTACTGCTCCTGCTGCTAAGTCTGCTCAACAATCATCCAACAACTCAACTACCAGAAATTATGTTGGGGCTGTTCCCTAATGTAATGTCTGTAGATACCACCACATGCCGAACTTCCCTTGTCGCGTCTGCAACAATTGTGGCAAGTATGGCCACTTTGCTAATGTTTGTCGCAGTGCACCGCAAGCACAAAGGATGCAACCTGCACCACTTGCACTGCCAGCTCCGCATGCTCAATCAATTCAAGCTGTACCTGTTCACCAAGTGCCTGTACAGGCAAGAGCCTGTTACGAGTGTGGTGAAGTGGGCATTTCAGAAACCAATGTTCGAGGTTGACGGGAAACAATCAAAGGGTGGCGAGAGGCAGAGCATTTCAACTGAACGCTCCAGCAGATCAAGCCAACCAGGATGTGGTCAACGGTACATTTCTGATTAACAACTCTTATGCATCCGTCCTATTTGATTCTGGTGCTGATAGGAGTTTTGTTTCACATGATTTTGAATATATGCTTGGAATGTCACGTACTAAGATAGACAATCCGTTTAACATAGAGGTGGCTGATGGTAATACTATTGATATTGACACTGTTATTATTGGATGAACGGTGAACTTAAATGATCACGTTTTCCAAATTGATCTTATACCTATGCAACTTGGTAGCTTTGATGTTATCATAGGCATGGATTTGTTAGCCACCCACAAAGCGGAAATTGTTTGTCATGAAAAATATATTCGTATCCCCTTACCTTCGGGTGAAACTTTAAGAGTTTTTGGGGAGACCTCTAGTAAAGGTCTTAAGCTGATGTCATGCACTAAAGCACACAAGTACCTTAGGAAGAAATGTATAGCATTTCTAGCACATGTTGTGGAGAAAAAGGAGAAAGGAAAGAGCGTTGAAGACGTTCCTGTGATAAGAGATTTCCCTGAAGTATTTCCAGACGACTTGTCGGGTCTTCCACCAGAGCGTCAGGTAGAATTTCGAATTGATTTAGTGCCTGGTGCGAACCCAGTCGCCAAAGCTCCTTATAGACTTGCGCCTTCAGAGTTACAAGAATTGGCAAGCCAATTACAAGAACTGACTGATAAGGGATTCATTCGCCAGAGCCATTCACCATGGGGTGCACCGGTCCTGTTAGTTAAGAAGAAGGACAGGTCATTTCGAATGTGCATCGACTACCGCGAATTGAACAAGCTGACCATTAAGAATCGATACCCTTTGCCGCGCATCGATGTTCTTTTCGATCAACTTCAAGGCTCGGCATGGTTTTCGGAGATCGATCTCAGGTCTGGGTATCATCAGCTTCGTGTACACGATGATGACATTTCCAAGACGGCTTTCAGAACAAGATATGGCCATTATGAATTTCTGGTAATGCTTTTCGGTGTTACCAATGCAATAGCGTTTTTCATGGATCTCATGAAACGTGTTTGCAGGCCATAGTTGGATAAATTTGTGATTGTATTTATTGATGATATTCTGATATACTCTAAGAGCAAAGAAGATCACGACCAACACCTTAAGTTGGTTTTGGAGATCTTAAGAGAAGAACGACTGTATGCCAAATTCTCTAAATGTGAATTCTGGCTTAAGGAAGTTCAATTCTTGGGACACATAGTCAATGAAAAGGGTGTTCACGTGGATCCTGCAAAGACCGATGCGGTGAAGAATTAGAGTACACCAAAGGCACCAACGGAGATTCGATCGTTTCTTGGACTTGGTTTATCTTGAACTTCTTCAGGATTGTTGTCCCTCTCACTTCTTTGACTCAAAAGAATAAACCTTATGAGTGGGGACCAAAGAAAGAAGAGGCATTTCAGACCTTATGATTTTGTATTTTACTGTGATGCATCCAACCTAGGTCTCGGTTGTGTCCTTATGCAACGGGTAAAGGTTGTAGCATATGCATCAAGACAGTTGAAAATTCACGAGAAGAACTACACTACACATGACTTAGAACTTGGTGCAGTCGCTTTTGCTTTGAAGATATGGAGACATTATCTTTATGGCACTAAGTGTGTGGTCTTTACAGATCATAAAAGTTTGCAGCATGATCTCAATCAAAAAGATCTTAACATGAGACAACGGAGATGGGTGGAACTGTTAAATGATTATGACTGCGAAATTCCTTACCATCCTGGTAAAGCGAATGTAGTAGCAAATGCACTTATTCGAAAGCATCATGTTCAAATCCATAGTGTCCGAGTGCACACAAATCTTCTTAACGATGTTCTCACAGCCTAACAACATTCATTGGCTCAAGATAGCTTGAAAGATGAGATGTCTTGCGGGGCCGAGTTACTATTGGAAACTAAGGATGATGGTTTGATATATCATTTGAATCGGTTGTGGATACCGAACAAGGATGATCTTAGGATGATGATTTTGGATGAAGCTCATAGGTCTCGTTACTCAATCCATCCGGGTGCTGACAAGATGTATCAGGACCTTAGAGTCTTATACTGGTGGCCTGGAATGAAGAAGGATATCGCTGAGTATGTATCCAAGTGCCTTGACTGCGCTAAAGTCAAGGCAAAACACCAGTGACCTTCGGGATTGTTAATGCAACCAGAAATACCCATGTGGAAGTGGGAGAATATATCCATGGATTTTATTACCAAACTCCCACGTACCGCAAGTGGTAATGATAGTACTTGGGTGATAATAGATCGATTAACCAATTCGGCTCATTTCTTACCGATACGCGAGACGTACCCTGTGCGGAAATTAGCTCGTATCTATGTTGATGAGATCGTTAGTCGACATGGAATTCCCGTAAGCATAATATCGGATCGTGATGCTCGTTTCACGGCATGGTTTTGGGAATCACTTCATGAAGCTTTTGGAACAAGATTGGATCTTAGCACCGCTTATCATCCTCAACGGATGGACAGACGGAGCGAACAATTCAGACACATGAAGATATGTTGAGAGCTTGTGTCATCGATTTCGGTGGCAACTGGGATAGCTACCATTAGTCGAGTTCTCGTATAACAACAGTTATCACGCGAGTATTGGTATTATGCCGTTTGAAGTTCTTTATGGTAGAAAATGTCGGTCACCTATCTGTTGGACCGAGGTCGGCGAATCGCAGATCACTGGTCCTAAGATTATTCAAGAAACGACTGACAAGATTCATCAGATTCGCGACAACCTGTTAGCTGCTCGCAGTCGACAGAAGAGTTACGCGGATAAAAGACGAAAACCTTTAGAGTTTGAGGTTGATGATTTTGTATTCCTTAAAGTATCGCCTTGGAAAGGAGTCTTACGATTCGGGAAGAAGGGTAAGCTTGCTCCACGATATGTTGGCCCTTTTAAGATTCTTGAAAGAATCGGGAAGTTTTCCTACAAGTTGGAACTTCCTCCTGAACTTAGCAATGTACACCCGATGTTTCACGTGTCCAATTTAAGAAAATGCTTGGCTTATCAGGATCTCCAGGTACCACTCGATGACATCCGCGTCGATGATACCATGCACTTCATTGAAAAACCAGTTGAGATAACGGACCGGGAAGTTAAAAAGCTTAAACGCAGTAGAATTCTAATTGTCAAAGTACGATGGGAGTCGAAGAGTGGTCCAGAATTCACTTGGGAACAGGAAGATCAGATGAAGCTTAAGTACCCACATTTATTCACTAAGGTCACTCCAAGTTGAATTTCGGGACGAAATTCCTATAACTAGGGGTGACTGTAACATCACTGTAATTTAGGCACTTACATTACATAAATGGATGTACTGTTAGAACTAGATATGATAATTGTTAATGATCATGGATTTTTGGATGTTATTATTATTATTATTGGTATACATATTGAGAAAACAATATTATAGGCCATGAGAGATTTAGTTGAAACACAACTAAACATAACCAGAGAGTTTATTGAAGTCGAACTCACATGTTATGGGATAGTTGATTTGGGAATGGTAGTGGTATAGGATTCTATAATCAAATATAGGCAAGGATATAATCATGGTTTGTCGAAGAAGTGGTGGGACGGCGGCTGAGGCAGTTGTGACTGACCTCTACGTATGCCCTATACATAAACCATCTTCGGTTTATCATGATTATATTAGTGTTGAGACTTTGGTGAGGAGAATCCAAGGTTGTGGTTTTGAATGACAAGAGATATGAGTTAGTTATTGTTTGTTTACTAAACAAATTCAAGGACACATGGTTATGGTTTATCGAAATGGTGGTGGGACGGTGGCTGGATAGGTTGCGACCTACTCCTACATATTCCCTATACATAAGCTTATTTCTGTCTATCATGGATGTGTCAGTGATATGGTTTAGTGGGATTTGGTTTGGGAAATTTATAATATTCAAGATAGTAAAATAATGAAAGCATTATAGAAAATGATTACGCGATGGTGAGGTTACGGATATAATTTTAAACGCGAATATTATTTCAGAAATATTAACTTAATAATGTACTCGCGTGGGTGACGATTCACACGAATATAATTATTAGGGATAATATCCTGAAACGATATTCCATAAATCGTAAATCGAATCGAAATACTATACGAGCGTTGGATTCGTAAAGGTGATGATCTTTACGAATACGTACGTGAGTAACGCGTTTCGACGAGATAACGAGATAATATCTAACGATATTAAAATAAGAAAAGGAATTTAAAAATTTTTATTAGGAATTACAACCTAAGACGGATTCCGAACAAATTGTTTTATTTAAATAAATAAGTTAACAAAAGAAAACGAAATTATTTTACAAAACGACTTTAATTAAAATCATTTTATTGAAACAAAACATAATCATTTAAACGTTTTTGTTTTAAATATAGTTACGAGCAAAAC
The DNA here is from genome assembly GCA_009363875.1 of Mikania micrantha. Lineage (NCBI taxonomy): Eukaryota > Viridiplantae > Streptophyta > Magnoliopsida > Asterales > Asteraceae > Mikania > Mikania micrantha. Next base: position 27,821,794 of record CM018687.1, read on the forward strand.
CGAGACATTTATAAAAATGTAACGCAGAATAAACGAGACTGAGTACGTGGGGATCAACCGGGGTATTAAAGGGAGGAGTCACCTCCTTCTTCCTCATTTTCTATCCTTCTCTCTCTCTCTCTAGAACCACAAAAACGCCACATCCCTCTCTCTACCTTCTCTCTCGAAAATCTTCTTCATTTCTCAACGGTTTCACGTGATCTTGGTGCCAAATCGTTCATCTAATCAAGGAGAACAAGAACCCACGAAGAAACTTGACGTTTGGTCGACATTTAGAGGTAGCTCTTGATTTTTATTTGTGTTTCTCACTCTAAATAACAATCGGGTTATAATTCTATGTTTTAAACTAATTTCACACTTTGGAAACTCTAAAACGAACGCGTGTGAGTATATGGAACCCACGAGTGACTTGGTAGGATGAAAGAGCTCAAATATGATGTTGATGAACAGCCATGGTCGACTGGTTCGTGTAAAGGAGAGTGCAAGTAATCGAACCTGGGTTAGCCGAACCTCATTGCTGCTGAACATACCATGGGCGAACCTACTTCAGTCGAACCTCCCTTGGCCGAACCTAGGGAGGCGAACCAGGAGTCTTGGTACGAACCTGGATGATGCAGCAACCCTCATCCAGCCGAGCCCAGCGGCTGGACGAACATGGACCATAGTCAGATCAGGAGCAACGAACCACCTAGCCGAACCTGTGGTTATCACGAACCTAGGGTTTCTCCTTGACTCAGCCGGACCTTGGCCGCGAACCTAGCAGCTGGCCATGAACCGTAAGCTACCGAACCAAGGATTGACCGAACCTAAGGGTTCGTTGGATTGGAGGAAACTGGAACCTTTATTTTGAGGTAGCCTAAGGATGAACGAACCTAAGCCCTACGAGTCTAAAACCAGCGAACCTAAGGGCCGAACCCCTGCCTAGCAAACCTCTCTTTCCATGCGAACCCTAGGCTAAATGAACCTAAGGGTTGTTGAGTAGGATGGCAGCGAACATACATACATTATTGAACTATGGGGTGGGGGGGATTTGTCTAAACTAAGAAAATATGGAGGGACATGAGCACACATAGTGATATTGTAACGATCGGTTTTCAGAAATCGCGCACGTTTGATATAATCATTAATAAAATTATTGTGATTGTTACAATTTGAAAATATGCGAGAAATCATGAACGTGGGAGAAAACCGTGCGTGAAACGGAGTTACAGATTGTCCGGAATCGCGAAACGAAGAAAAAGTTAAAAATTTGAGAAAATTAGTGCCGAGCGGTATGCTTGGCACCAGCGGCCCACGCTAGGCGGTACGTGCGGTGCCTGAAAAATATCTTGGAACTTGGGGCTCGCGCGCAGAAAAGATCAGATCAAAAGCAGAAGAGTTTTTAAAACTATTTCTGTCGAATTTCCTACAACCACAGATCATATTTGGGGCTGCAAAACTTGGATTTGAAGCCGTCTAAGCCTACGGATCATACCAGAGAATGTATCTGCAACATCTGATCATTGTTTTGCTACTAAATATCCTTTCGATTGGGTAACGATTCGTTTTATCCTACTAGTTTAATATTATGTGGAATAAATTTAGTTTTGAATGTAATACTATGATTATGGGTATTGATTATTGCCTAGTTGATAATTAGGGATTGTTAGAAACGAAGAACTTGATATTTTGACGGTGAAATCTTCGTTTTGAAGCCGGTATAATGTTCGGTTGTTTTGAAACCCATATCATGGTGTGATAACTAGTAGGAATGGGTAGATTATGGTTTTAAATGAAATATGGATTATGATCCATGGGTTAAATGATAATTGTGAAGAATTGATGTTAAAAATTATTAACAATTATGATCATAAATGAATTTTGAATAAAAGAAGTGATTGAGATCATAACTGATGTAATGAACATCAATTAGTTAATAAAATGCCTAAAAGAGGCATGTAATATTATTAATTGCAGTAATTGACTAAAACTTACTAAATATAGTAAGATAGAGTCAATTATGTGATAAATTGACTTTGAGAAAGTCAAACTAGTCAAGTGCGTTGAACTTGATTGTATGTGTTATATGTATTGAATATAGTTGTATATATGTGAATTCCAACTAGGTATTGGTGGTGAAAGTCAACGGATAAGCCACAGAAGTTGAAAAGAGGTTGTAGGAAGTGAACAACTGTTTGAACCAGGTAAGTTACCCAACATACTGTAACATTACATATAAGTAGTAGAAAGAGTCTACTCGATTGTGATGTATACATATTGATTGAGCAGTTTAACTTATTTAGTCAATCTATATATTTAGTAGTAGATCTACGATGAAAGAACTTGAGTGAAAGCATCATAGTATGAATTGGTAAATTGTTGAATACTTAATCATTAAAAAGTAATTAATTGATTAATTTTAATAAATGTGCATAACTAAATTGGAACTAATTGAGTTAACAGACTCTAATGTATATATGTCACGATTGAATTGAATATGCAACATAGATTGCATAAGAATAGCCGGATGAGCCGGTGTTTGAGTAAGTAATCCCACAACTATGACATCACATAATGAACATTGAATTTGTTGTTGAATAAATTGTATGATAAATATGGTGCTGACAAATGTCTTAGATGGAAGTACCGGTGGGTGAACATCTTAAGACTTAATATTTATGACTCCACAATGATGGATAGCCAGAGGTGCTGGCAATTGTCTAGATGGAAGTACCGGTGGGTGAACATCTTAAGACTTGAATGATTTATGACTCCACAATGGTGGATAGCTAGATGTGCTAGCAATTTGTCTTAGATGGAAATACCGGTGGGTGAACATCATAAGACTTGAACTATTTATGACTCCACAAATGTGTGGATAGCTAGAGGTGCTAGCAATTCTCTTAGATGGAAGGACCAGTGGGTGAACATCTTAAGACTTAATATATGTATGATACCACAAATGTGTGGATAACCGGTTAATTTGGAAACTAAATTGTTGAAACCATAGGTGTGTGGGTAATTGGTTAAGCCAATAAAATATATATATATATGGTGTTTTAATTTAGCCAGAGGTGCTGGTGATAGAGTTGGATTAGATAATATACTCATATTTGTGAAAATGTCCCATTAAGGGAAATAAATGCACAATGTGTGTGGGGGTGCAGGTAGATGTTGGAATATGATATATTATTATCTAAACATGATAAACATCCATATGATATATATGTGGATGTGTTAAAATGAGTTTTGGGAACTCTGGGAGGGGTTACTTACTTAGTTCATATGAACTAATTGTGACTTTATATGTGATGTTACAGGTCAAAGATAGATACGCATCAGGCGATCAGATCGGGCACGTTGTGAAGCAGAACCAAACGTTCTGTAAAATCTTTGGTGGTATTAACCTTAAACACACTAGTTTTATTAAGTATAAATGTAAATGTTATGAAATTAAGTGTGTTTAAGTCATGAAATGGTAATTTCACGCTTCCAAACATAATTTCACGATAAAGTTTAATCTGGGACCTAAAATTGGACACGTGTAATAGTGTGAAAAGTTTGGGTGTCACAAGTTGGTATCAGAACAATGGTTTGAGTGAATCAAGTGCGTCTTGATCTCAAACTCTTGTGCTTTTGATATGAAAACATAACGTTTGATTCAAAGACCCGATCATGATGCCGAATGTATGAGGTCAGCATATCTATGTCCTGTATTATAATTGTTAAATGTAATATGAATCATTACATGTTAAATGTGATTTGATTGATTATGTGAAACCGAAATCGACGTCTTGGGTATGAAATGAAAGAAGTAAGGAGGTGGGCATATAATGAATGAACTAGTACGTCTGGCCAACTTACTAGTGCAAACATGATATGAGCAAGTTCTTATGGAAATCATTTTATACTTGGGCTATTGAAATTAGGTAAGGTGTTATGAGCTTAATGTGTCTTTACTTGTGCGTAATAGTGTTGCCAACTCAAGAGAAATGAATTGGAATATTAATGTGAAAAGACCTACATGAGTGTAGGTAATAACACTTGATGTGTAGACATGAATCAAAAATGTGAAATTTGACCCATTTTGGGTAAAATAGGGAAAAAGGAACATAATTGTGTTTATGTGTTCATACATGTTTAAATTTGAGATGTAATGATTTAAACATGTTAATAATTGATATAATGTGCATATAATCTATATGCGTGATATATAGAGTTGTAAGTATACAATGTGTATACGTATGGTGAATGTTATGATATGATTTCATAACTAGTGATAGTGTCGTTATATGTTGATAGTAATTGACACATTGAATTGGAAACTATTCATAATAATGTTAAAGCAAATTTAAGACCATGACGTATGGCATTTTGTGTGTACAAACATGTAAGACCACTGGTGAGTGGCATTGAATTTAACATGTAAGACCATTGGTGAATGGCATTGGATTTATCATATAAGACCACTTGTGAGTGGCGTTGAATTTGTTTGTAAGACCACTAGTGAGTGGCGTTGTGTTCGATGTGTAAAACCATCTTGAAATGAAATTGAGTTGTCATGTAACTCCTCCTTAGTGAGGTATTGGGAGAATCCACATATGTGTGGATTGGTCAATATGTGAGTATGTGTCGAACGATGTTGACTTTTAAAAAGCCAAAGTTATGGTTAATGTGAATAGGTGAGTTACTTACTCACTAATATGCAACCATAAGACATATTAATGCTTATGTGTTATTTGATTATGTTTGTTGAAACTACTTGTAATTGACTTGTAGTAACTGTGATAAATTGAATGGTAAATTGACCATATGTGTCATGAAATGTTGAAGATATGAAACCACATGGTGGTGGTATTTAACTACTTGATAGATGTCCTGTAGTATTGGATGAATGTTATGTGCTAATTGCATAAGTTGAAAAGTGTTATTAAATGATAAATTATAGTTGACACTATAAATTGATGATAATCCATATTGTGTGGAAGTATATGAATATGAAATCACATGGGGTGGTATTCGGATTGTTGAAATTGATTAATGTTATGATATAACTAATAAAAATGTCGTTATATGTTTAGAATAACTGACCCAGATAATGGGTGACGCTTCACATTCGTGTGAAACTAATGTAAGACCACTGGTGTGTGGTATTAGTATTGTCATGTAAGTATAATGAAATGGCATTTATATTTGTCATGTAAGTCCATAATGAAATGGCATTGATATTTGTCATGTAAGTCCATAATGAAATGATGTTGGTGTTTGTCGTGTAAATCCACATTTTTGTGGCATTGGGGGTAAACAATGTACATGTACATGATAATAAGTTACCCATTTTGTTAAACTTGTAGTTATAGGACTGGGTGAGCCCACACTACAATTAGTTTTGCAATTAGCGTATATATGATTTGTTGTTTTTATTGAAATTGATGTAAATGGTTATGGTTAGTGTGGTTATTGTAGTTGAATGATTTACAAGGTGTGTGAACATTCAACTAATAATAATGATTGAGTTGACTTACAAGAGTGTAAACAACCATCATACTGTGGATCATGTGATCTACAATTATGTAGACATTAAATTGGTAATGTGCAGGCTTTGATTCACAAGGTATGTGAACATAAGACTTGCAAATCCAATGTAATAGATTCACAAGGTGTGTGAACAAAAGAAGATCTACAAGAGTGTAGACATCAAATTTCAAGAGTCAAATTGTTTAAGTTGACTTTTGAGAAATATGATGCACAAATGGAGTTTTGTGTGTACATATGTATTGTGTTAAATGATAATGGTTGAACGTGAATGGTAGATAAAAATGTCTATCTATGTAAATGAATGTAGTAACTATCATTGTGTGTGATTAATAACTCTTATGAGATAACGAATAACGCGAATGTGAAGTCATTCGGTTATGGAATAAATAATTAATATGAATGTTAAGTCATTCGGTTGTGGTTGTGTGTCAAATACGTTATACATGATATTTGACTTTAAAAAGTCAAAGTTAAACCTATTTGTGAAGAAATAGGATATTTATAATATGTATAAATTGTATTCATACATATGATGGAATGAATATTTATGTGAATATTCAAAAGAGAGGTAAGATGTGTGTAGAAATACACTTGAGTGCTCATGGGATCTCAAGACTTATTCATCACCAATTGATAATATATAAACTAATAAGGTTGAGCTATATTGGAATGAAGATCACTCATAAAATCTTAGGTATTTCATTTTAACTTAGAATTAAATAAACTAAGTTAAAGAAACATTTAATTATTTAAAAGTAAACACTTATGGACATTTAATCGAAATAAGACGCATATACTTATGAACACGAACACACGATAATTACAGGTTGATTGAGTTGCTTTGATTTCACATACGTGAGCGAGCATCTTACGAGAACACTGAATCTAAAGCATTCAGGTGAGTTCTCATAACCCCATTTTTAAAGCATTTTGTTTTCAAACTCGGAGGTGGAACATGTATACCAAAGTTAAAATATTATTTTGATAACACATGGGTGACACCTGGATTATCAATATGATATTCATACTATTGAATTATTATCGATTACGGATTGTTACGGTTGATTACATATTCCGTGAGTCATTTTGGTTGAGTTGACTTCGGTCCTCCGCAATGATTGAGTTACTATTGGTGAGTTGACTAACGTCCTTCTCAGTGATTCCACTGTTAGTTGAGTTGTCTGTGGTCCTCCGCAGTGCATGTATTGACACTATTAGGAGTATCGTTGGTTGAGTTGACTGAGGTCCTCTGCGATGATTCCGCCGTTGATTAAGTTGACTGAGGTCCTCCGCGGTAACTTATATTGAGATAATTATGGTGATTATTGATTATTGATTGAATTGAGATTGGTTGAATATATGTGGTTGATTATTCATGATTATTTGAATTATGTGATTGTTATGTTGTGTTTGTGTGTTGGTAGCGTTGGATTAACTCGCAGGTGCACATGTGGAGTTTCTTGGAAAATTATAAACTTTCATAACCATTTTATGAACATTTTTGGAAGCATAAAAACTTATGATTACTCACCAACTACTTCGTAGTTGACACTGGATTTTTTTACATGTTTCAGGGAACGAGGAGAAGTAGGTAGAGCAGGATAGCTCTACATCTTTTGGACATCATCACTTAGGGTCTTGGACTTAGCTAAAATAACTGAAATTCTGAAGACTTGAATTTAGTTAGTTTAGCTAAATCTTTTGTGTAATTGATGTAACTATCTCATGATGAACATGATTTTTGATGTAATTAATTTGGTTGAATTAATTGATATGTGATGATTTACTTAGATGCCCACGAGCTTATGAACAATCTACACATCCCTCGAGGCATCCCGACGTTTCCGCCATCGGTCGGGGTGTTACAATATTATTAATGAAATCAGTCATTCTATATTGTTCGTACATGTTGAAATGAGTTTGTTATGTTTATATATGTTTGACTTTGACTATGTTACAAACCCATTCGTGCGAATGATACCTAAGAATGAGTTCATTCGTACGAATGAACGCCTAGCGAATGACTTGGGTGAACGAATGAGTCATCCGCATGACTCATTCGATTCTCACCCCGTGGTGTTCGATTTCGATCAAAACGTTCACTTCTCATCGTCGGATTGCCATGGGAACTATTGATTTCGATTGGAAAACCCTGGAATAGGATTCCGCACTATTTCGGTGGCTATTGAGCAGATCTCCAAAGGAACCGAGTTGTTTCCTTGGGTTCCTAAGGTCCTACAATTTGTTTATGACTCAAGAGGGAAGTATAAGAAAACTCACATGTTCTTGAATTAGAATTTCCAATAATTCTTGATTTTGTATATGTATGAATGAATCAAGAATCAACCCAAGTATAGAGAAATTTTAACTTAGATCTTTCTTTCTTAATGTATATGTGAACCATTGTCTTTGTAGATAAAAGATTAAAATATATAAAAAGGATTTATGTATTGTAAGACTTTTGTAATAAATAAATGAATTCATAATATTAAAGTGAAAAAAAATAAATATGTGAATGATAATTAAATGTTTATAATTTATTTTATAAAATCAACATTTAGTATAGTATCATCATCTTAAAATGTTTAAAATAAAGTTTAAAAGAAATAAGATAAGTTTAAAAATATTTATGAATGTTTAACAATTTATAAAAATCTTAAAAAGATTTTTAGATGTTTAGAATGTATATGAAATTGAAATAAATTTAACAAATGAGTTTAAAAATAAAAATTATTTATAAATGATTTATAATATTATAAAATTAATCTCAATAATTTTATGAATTTTTAAATCAATTTTATAAATAATACTTATATTTTTAAAGTTTATTAAAAAAATAAAATAGAAACTTTATAAAAATAATATTAAAAAATATCTAAAATTTTCAGAATATTAATATAGTTGAAAAATAATTTCTGGAATTTTTCCAGAATATTTAGAAATTGTTGGTACATTGTAATAGATTGCTTTCAAGTTTGTTTTGGTTAAGTTAGAAAAGGTTTGGGATAGGTTTGTGCTAGGTTCGTCTGGCCCATGAACCTATGCATTATGTTTAGTTTAAACGAACCTCTGTGTGTGTATTGTAAAGGTTCGTCCAGCGAACCTATTGGTTCGTCTGGCCAACTGATAGGTTTGTATAGGTTCATTTGAGGTTTGTATATATGTGCAGGTTTGTTGTTTTTCTAGTAGTCTTGACAGAACCTGTAATTCTCATATCAGTGTATGTGTAACAGAATTGTGTGTTCTTGCTGTGTGTAATTGTAATTGATTTCATTATCAACGAAAAGAATATTTACAAGCATGATTGTGTTGTCTTTGATTCATATAGGTGTTATATAGATTCCGCATAGATAAACCTGTTAACAGAATTTAAATTACAGATCCGGAGCTTTCAACAGTGGTATCAGAGCTTTTGGAGGAGTTCTATACACATTTTTGAAGACTATCAATCATTCTTGACTATTATGGAAATGGCTGGATTTTGATTTTCAGTATCTAAATGTTTTTCTAACATTTCATCATCATCTGTTGACATTTTGCTGGTTAAAATCAGATATTTTTCATCAAAACAGTACACTTGAAAGTTTGAAGTTTTGAAGGTTTTCCCTCCAAATTTTGAATATTTTCCCGCTGAAATTTTCAAGGCAAAACTACAGGTTCATGAGACGAACCTCGCTGATTCACAAACGAATCCTAAGGATCGTTAAGGTTCGCGAAACAAACCTATTTAGACTGAAAGTTCGTTTGTCAAAAGGTTTTGAAGAGGTACATTGGACAGAAAGGTTTTCAAGAAGGTTCGTTTGATCAAATGGTTTTCTAGCAGGTTCGTTTAATTCAAAGGTTCATGAAGAATCATTTGTTGATCAAAGGTTTGTGAATACATTAGGTTCGTGAACTTGGAAAAAGTGTAAAAGGTTCGCTGATTAAGTTTGAAACATGGAGGATATGCTTGCAGCAGTTGCGAATCAGAATTCAAAGATCCAGAGTATATTGATTAGTGAAACTGAGTCTGGGAGCACAAACAAAGTACCAAAACTTCTTGATTTGTCTGATTATGAAAACTGGAAAGGTCGGTTTGAGACACATCTTAATGGTACTCATACAAACCTTTGGGAGAGAATTTTATTACCATATGAACGAACAAAGGTGGTTGGAACGGATCTAGACCAATCTCTTGATCGATTGGATGTTGAACAACGAAAGAAATATGATTCTGAGAAGAAAGCATATTGGATGTTAAGCCAAGCTATTCCTAATCAAATTCTTCATCAGTTTGATGAACACAAGTCATCATATGGATTATGGAATGCATTGAATGCTAGAGTGGAGGGAAATACTAAACTAAAGAAGATGAAGGCAACTGATTTGAGAAAAGAATTTGAGAATTTCTACTATATAGGCAATGAGAGTCTTGACGCTTGATTACTAGATATCGACACTTGTTGAAAGAAGTACGTAAATGTGGTATTGAGTATTCAGAAGAGGAGAAGATAGATTGCTTTGCAGATGCTTTGCCAGATAAGTGGAACTCATTGGTGTTGATTTTGAGAGAAAATAATCCAGGAATGACACTTGTGGAGTTTATTCAAAAGTTAGAAGAACAGGAAATGAAGGACAAGAGAAAAGCTAGAAGAGTTAATGTAACACAGGATCCTTCACTTTATGGTGCATCAGTTGTCACGCCTCCCATTCAATCAGCAAAAATACAGACAGCTTTTGTTTCAAGTGCTACTGAGAGTACTTCATTACCATCTGCATCTACTAGCTACTCCAATTCAAACTCATATTATTATAGGAATGAGAAAAAGTCTGATTCTTCATCTGCCACTCCAATTCAATTGAATACTACAAATCTGGGAAAAGTGACTGTGGAGGCTGTCAGAGATCACATGTCAGTACTTTCATGTGTGGTCAGTGCGTATGATGAACAGATAGCTGGAAGGATAGGAAATTCTAATCTTACTTTTGAAGATTACGAGCAGATAGATGATGATGAAATGGAACTTAATGACACACAGTGGCCTTCGGCTAGGGCAATCAGAAGAACTAAAAAGTATGAGAAGAAAACAGGAAAGAAGTTTACTTTTGATCGAAACACAAAGTTCGGATTTAAGTCAAAAGCCACACAATGCTACAAATGTGGTGAACTGGGTCATTTTGCTCGAGAATGTATAAATCCAAAGAAGCAAGGCAACTTGAATCCCTTCAAGCCAAAATAAGCTTATCAAAAGCAAAAGGAGAAGCGTGAAGAATCAACCAAAGCTCTAGTTAGTCGAGCAGATGAAGGATACGACTGGTGTTGATTTTGAGAGAAGATTTGTCAAAGCCACAAAGATACTAAACAGTTAATGCGTTTTGTTGCTTAGGTCTTTATTGTAAAACCCAATGGAGTCTTTTGTATTGATTGTAATTAATATGGCTTGGCCTGTCAAGACCATAACAGATACTAGATATACCATATATTTGTTTCTAGTGTTTTGTCCAGCCGTGTATTCCTACGAAGATACAAGCTGTAGGTCTTAGTATATAAACCTTCACTTGTTAGTTAGTAAATCACGAGTGAGTTCTTGAGCTAAGTGTTGTAATCCTAATAGTTGAATGCAATATACTTTGACCTTGAATTTACAATTGCCTTGAGTACTTTGTTTTCAAACTGTTTTACAAAACTAAGTTGATAGAATTTACGCAACTATCAACTTTGTAGAAGATAACTTGTGATAAGTGTTGTGTAGATTACATAACCGGATCCAACAAGTGGTATCAGAGCTTTTGCTCTTAACTTAAGCAACTAACCATTCTTAAGTTACAGTTTGTGTATCTTCTACTACTCTTTGTTTTTCAAGCTACTTCAAAGTCACAATGACCACTATCAGGAAGTATGACACTGAGAATGGTACTCTCAATAAACCTCCCATGTTTACTCATGACGATTATGACACATGGAAGGTCAGGATGGAGGGTTTTATCAGGAACCGAGACTTCAAACTTTGGAAGTCTGTTCTTGAAGGACCTTTCATCCTAACTATTGCTGCTGCAGGCACCGGTGGGGCAGCTGTGCCTAAAGATCCATCTCTATACTCTGTTGAATATTACAAGAGAATGGAGGTGGATTCGACGGCATTATGGCTAATCCAGATGGCGATCCCCAACTCAATCATACACGCATTTAAGAAATGCAAATCTGCACAGAAGCTGTGGAACTCTTTGCAGCAAATGTATGAGGGATCCGAAGATGTCAAGGAAAACAAGAAAGACATGATGAAGCAGAAGTTTGAGAACTTCTGTCAAGAAAACAACGAGACGATAACTTCTCAATATCAGAGATATGTCCAGTTGGTTGACGAGCTGGTGGCTGCAGGTGTAAAGATGGAGAACCAAGACGTGATAAGGAAGTTTCTTAGATCACTTCCACAGGCGTGGAACATATACTCTGTTGCCATTCGGAGAACAGAGAATCAAAGAACTTTAAAGCTTGGTGAACTATTTGGTATATTTAGTGCATACCAAATGGAAATTGATGCTCAAGAACCTAGACATTCCTTTGTACCTTCTGGTTCAGCAGCCCTATATGCACCCATCCATAATCCATCTTACCGAAATTACCAACCCATCTACCACTCAACTTCCACACCTATTGTCACTTTTCCTGAAACCCCTACTCCATCAACCTCACACTCAAACCCATTCTCCAACTCAACTCCACTGCTGACCTCAGGCCAAGTAGCTTTTATGGCTGAAGAAACCAACTATTTACTTCTGTGCCTAGAAGATTTAGATGGCATTCCTGCTGATGATCTTGAGGAGATGGACATAAATTACCAGATGGCCATGATTTCCTATAGGGCAAAGAAGTTCTATCAAAGAACTGGTAGACAGTTTAAGAAGCACAACATGAAGACCGGGTTTGGCCTAGACAAGTCCAAACTAAAATGTTTTAACTATCAACAACTGGTTCACTTTTCCAGAGAGTGTAAAACTCCAAACTCTCAGCCATCCACATCTGGACAGCCACATCAAAGACCATCAAGCTCTAGCAATAGTGCCAATGTTGCAGAACAACATGATTTTTCAGATTGGAGCTTCCAAGCTGAGGATGCATCTGTCTCCAACAGTGCCCTGATGGCCAACGACTCAACCTCTACATTCAAGGTAACAAAAGATATGTGCACACCTGAATGTTTAGAAAAGTTAAATGCTTATAAAAGGTTTAATATTCAACTATGTAATGAGCTCGAGTCATTACAAGTTGTCAAGAATAATTTCTTTGAATCTGAAAGAAATTATAAAGAAAATATTGAGGAACTGGAAAAGACAATTTCCAGTTTAAAGCATGAGGACACTAACAAACAGTGTCAAATTAAAAATCTTTTGGAAATGTTAACAACTACCAAGACAGCACTTGTATTGGCTGAGTCTTACAGAGACAAATTTTTGAGTCAGGGTGAAAAGTATGAAAAAAATTTTAAAATGAGTGATACAGCTGAGTTAGTAAAGAAAAGAGGAGCTGGTATGGGTTATAACAAAATGGAACCCCCATCTGCTTATACTCCGATGGTGGAGGCTTGGTGTAAACCAGAAGTTAATCTTGTGTATGATGAACTTTTGGACATACACAAGATTCAACAAGAAAATGATTCGCCTGAATCTAGCCCAACTCAATCATCTCATACATCGGAAGATGACATTTCTATAAATTTTAAAAAGTTAATGACAGTTTCTAAACAAATGAAAATCAAGAAAATCAAACCATCTTTTATGAAAGCTAAATATATTGAAACTGAGAGCACATCTTAAGATGATTATGTTACTTGTCCATCTGACAATTCAAAAATGGCTGGATCAAAGGATAGAAAAGCCAGTGTTTCAGGAATTCAGGTAAATCACCCAACCAACAAACCGGTTGGAACTTCCAAACAATCAAGTTCTGTGAACCATAGCTCAGCCATCTTCAAAGGAGAGAAGCCTCAAAAATCTCTCAATGATCTGACTATCTGTCTGATGTGTGGTGAGACAAACCATTTTGCTGCTGACTGCTTCTATATTCCAAGAAGCAGAATTCATTCTAGACCACAAGGAAGAGGAAGAAAGGAAAGTTGGAGTAAGTCATCGGTGTCTTCGGGAGAACAATCTGCTCCAGAAAGAAGAAAAGCAGGCTCTTCTGCCAATGAGAAGAGAAGAAACAAACAGTCTTCCAAAACCAAAAGGGCATCGGAAGCAAAAGTCAAAAGTGCTTCCGACACTCAGCATTCAGGAAGAAGAAGTGCTGAAGAAAAACACTCTCACAAGATGAAGTCCAAACAAATAGAAGAAAAAGCAAAAGTTGCTTCCAAGGGCTGTCAGAGGATGAAAACTTCTCCAATAACTCCAAAGGTTAAGAAAATTTGGAAGAAGAAGGAAACCACTGAACTAACAGTTCAACCAATTAACCAACCAGCCTGCTCATCTTCTCTCCCACCTAGGATGATGTCAAAGAAATTTGTTTATAATGATGCCAATGGAAAACCCAAGACCACATGGGCTTGGGTTCCCATCAGGAACTAATTCACTTCTGGTCATGTTCAGGGACAACAGGAATCAAAAAGCAACTTGTGGATTGTTGACAGCGGTTGTTCCAGGCACATCACAGGTAACAAGACTCATCTGCACAAATATGAACCATTATTTGGAGGGTCTGCTGCATTTGGAAGTGATCCGGTAGGAGGTTATATCACAGGTAGGGGCACAATTACAAATGGCAACGTAAGATTTGAGAATGTGCATTTTGTAAAAGAACTGAATTACAATTTACTGAGTGTATCACAGGTGTGTGATCAAAAGCACAACATGTTGTTTACTGAGCATGAATGTATAGTCCTGAAACCAGGATTTGTTGTTCCTAATGATCAAATTTTGCTCAGGGCTCCAAGAAGAAACAACATGTACATGCTAGACATGAGCACAGCTACACCACTCAGTAATATAAGATGCTTTGTCTCAAAAGCTTCACTTGATAAATCATCACTTTCGCATAGGAGACTTTGTCATGTAAACCTTAAAAACATGAATAAACTGGTCAAGAATAATTTAGTAACTGGTTTACCAACAAACGAGTTTATCTGTTTTGATAAATGTGTTGCTTGCTTGAAAGGGAAGCAACACAAATCATCTCATCATGCCAAAGAGATAAATTCTATCACAACAGTCCTGCATTTGCTTCATATGGACTTTTTTGGCCCCACAAGTGTTAAAAGTCTAGGTAGGAAGTCATTGTTTGGTGGTCACTGATGATTTCTCTCGGTATACCTGGGTATTCTTCTTAAACACCAAGGATGAAACTACTGAGATCCTAAAATCATTCATTCTTAGAATTGAGAATGAGAGTGACCATCATGTCAAAATCATCAGATCAGATCAAGGAACAGAATTCAAAAACCATATTTTAAATTCTTTTTTTGAATCTAAAGGTATAACAAGACAATTTAGTGCTCCTAGGACTCCACAACAGAATGGTGTTGCTGAGAGAAGGAATAGGACACTAATTGAGGCTGCAAGGACCATGTTGTCTGATGCCAAACTTCCAATAACTTTTTGGACAGAAGCAGTCAACACTGCCTGTTATGTTCAAAATAAAGTATTGGTGGTTAAGTCACTTGGTATGACTCCTTATGAAATTTGGCATAAGAGAAAACCATTTATTGGATTTCTCAAACCATTTGGATGTCAGTGCACCATCTTGAATACTAAAGATCATCTAGCCACGTTTGTTGAGAAATCAGCAAAGGGCTACTTTGTTGGGTACTCTTCACATGAAAAAGCATATAGAGTATACATCAAAGCTTACAGAATTATTGAAGAGTCTGCAAGTGTTCAGTTCAATGAACATACTATGAATAAACCTGGAATAGGCCCTGATTGGTTATTTGATCTTGATAAATTCACATCTGCATTTAATCTTGAGAAAGAGTATGTTCCAGATCAACAGATACCTACCTGGGACTCCTCCAAGCACACAAGAGAAGAAGATTTTCATGTTGAACTGCCAATAGCTTCAAGACAAATTTTGGCAGAATCCACTACAACACATGATGATGTTTCACAGTCAGAGACAATCAACACTTCTCAGACTGTTCCTATAAGTGACTCTACATCTGCTCCAGTGAGTCAAGAAGAATTTGGAAGCCCTTCTGTTGAAACAAACACTCTGGAAACTCTTCCTCCCAGAGAAAATCATCCCACAACAGTCCAAACTCAGAGACCTTAAGATCTACCAGCAATCCAACTTGAGGTGGTACTTCCAAACCTTGAGTCAAGTAACTTGGATTTGAATTCTCAGTTGGATGTGATCCCAAGAACTCGCATTCATAATACCCATCCAGTTGAGAACATTATTGGTAATGTTGAGGAAGGAATAAGAACAATAAGCTCTCTACATGAAGCAAACATCTGTTTGTTTTCTTGCTTTCTATCCCAAATAGAACCAAAGAAAGTTGTTGAAGCACTGAAAGATAGCAGTTGGGTAGAAGCCATGCAGGAAGAACTTCTTCAATTCGAGAGACAGGGAGTTTGGAAGGTTTGCCCTTTACCCAAGGTTAAGTATGCCATTGGAACAAAGTGGGTGTTCAGAAACAAGAAGGATGACAAAGGTGTTGTCATAAAGAATAAAGCAAGGTTAGTGATGCAAGGATACACCTAAGAAGAAGGAATTGATTATGATGAAGTTTTCGCTCCAGTTTCCAGAATTGAAGCTATCAGAATCTTTCTAGCATTTGCAGCTGCCAGAAATTTAAAAGTTTTTCAAATGGATGTCAAAAGTGCTTTCCTCTATGGCAAGATTGATGATGAGGTTTATGTTTGTCAACCACCAGGATTTCAAGATCCTAAGTTTCCTAATCATGTCTGCAAGCTTGATAAAGCTCTATATGGGCTGCATCAAGCTCCCAGAAAGTGGTATGAAACTTTGTCTTCTTTTCTGTTGACAAACAACTTCAAAAGGGGAACAATCGATAAAACTTTATTTTCAAGAAATCCAATCAACATATCATGCTTGTCCAGATATATGTTGATGATATTATTTTTGGTTCAACTGATGAAACTCTCTGCAAGGAGTTTGAAGCACTGATGAAATCCAAATTTGAAATGAGCTCCATGGGTAAACTCATTTTCTTCCTTGGATTACAAGTGAAGCAAACTCCTACAGGGATCTTTATCAATCAATCAAAGTATGTCAAGGATATACTTGAAAGATTTAGTTTCACCGACTGTAAAGCTCTCGGTACTCCCATGTCCAAAACAACATCTCTAGGCCCTGATCTTGAGGGAGAGGATGTCGATCAACACCAGTACAGAGCAATGATTGGCTCTTTGATGTATCTCACAGCAAGCAGGCCTGATATCATGTTTGCAACTTGCTTGTGTGCACAGTTTCAGGCAAATCCTAAAATCTCACATATGCTTGCTATAAAAAGAATCTCCAGATACCTCAAAGGAACACCAAAGTTAGAATTATGGTATCCTAGGAATGCCGACTTTCAATTCATGGCCTACACTGATAGTGATTATGGGGGTTGCAACATCAGTAAGAAGTCTACATCTGGAGGATGCCAGTTCCTTGGATCCAAAATTGTGTCATGGCAATGTAAGAAGTAGACATGTGTCTTAACTTCTACTGCAGAAGCTGAATACATAGCTACCTCAAGTTGCTGTGCACAAATACTCTGCATTCAAAATCAAATGAAAGACTATGGAGTAGAGTTGTCTAATATTCCCATCCATATTGACAATTCCAGTGCAATTTCCATAACCAACAATCCAGTCAAACATTTCAAGACCAAGCACACTGACATCCGCTGCCATTTCATCAGAGATTGTGCAGAAAAGAAGCTAACTCATTTAGTCAAAGTTGATACAGAACACAACTTGGCTGATCTCTTCACCAAGACCTTTGATAAAGGAATGTTCAAGCACTTAATCACAGCTATTGGTATGATCAATCTTGAGTAAACGTAATTAGGTCAAGGGTTAAATGATCCTTTGGAAGATAAACTAAACTTATCTTCTGAATAGTACTTACTCATCAAAAGAAATGTTAAGTCTTCTGACGTGTTATTTAATCCTTTTTCGGAACAAGTCACACTTCTTAAGATATTTATTCTTTTGAAAGTATTAATCTTCCAATATAAATTATTTGCTTTCGAAATATTTCCTTCTGCTTACTTATCAGAAGCTCATGTCTTCCGAAGCATACATCTCTTTTGTGCACCGATTAATTCTCTTCCGATACTACACGAAAAATTTTTGGTGTTTTCTCGAAAGAATCTCTCACATCTTCTGAGGTTCGTTGTGATACATCGCTGTCACAGAAGAACTTTTTCTACTTTGTGTCCGGATCTCAAATATTTAATGTCTCGTTATATTAAATGCTGACATCCGAAGGTATAAAAGGTCTCCCGCCCATTCAAATTCTTACCTCCTTCCGCGACATTTGACAGTTTCTTCTTACACCAAACCCTAACCGTTCGTCTCAGTAATGGCTCTCTTTGCATTCAAACCTGCACACAACCTGACTGCTAAACTTTCTGCTGATCATGATCCTGATTTCGCTCCGATTATCTCATTTCTCCGTCAGAGTAGGTACTTTACTGCTTTAACAATCAACCCCATGGTGTATGAATCTCATCACCAGCAGTTTTGGGGTTCTTGTTCTGTTATTGATTCTCCAACTGGTAAACGTCTTTCTGCTACTGTTGATGCTCATCCCATTTCGATCTCCGAGGAAACTATCTGTAGACATCTTAATCTTAATGATGCTACAGGCAGTGCTTCTTTCACAAGGGATGAGGTAGCAATGACCTTTAGGTCAATGGGATACGAAGGTCCTCTTCCTTCACCTACCTATATGAAGGGGAGAGTGTCCTATAATTACAAGGATCTCCTACATGTGTTTTTGCATTGTCTTTCAAATAAAACTGGTGGTTGGGATCAAATTCCATATGACTTGGCTTCGGCTATTCATGGATTGATTACCAATCAACTGTATAACTTTTCATTCTTTATTTTTAATAATTTGGTGGATAATGTGGTATCCATAATGAAATTTTGTATGTATCCCATATTTATGCAACAAATCTTTAACAGTGACTTAGTTTCTTCGCTCTCACTAACTGGGAACATTTATAAAGTCCCTTCAGTACTTGCGAAGGTTTTTGTACAACTGAAGAAGCAGAGTGTTCAGTTCTCTGGAACTTTTACTCCTTTGCTTCCGTCCATGGAGCCACCTGCTCCTGAAGGTGACAGCTCTGTTCATCCAACAGCTACTGAACCCACACCTTCCACTCACATAGCCTCTTCCATTCCAGTTACCTACAAACGCAAAAGACAACCTAAACAGTTATCTACAACAGTTCAGGCCTCTTCTTCTGAACACAAAAAGAAAAAGGATAAGAAATCTGGCAAGGGCCCAGTTCTGCCTAAGGTGCAAACCACACCTGTTGTTGTACCATCGGATCTTCCTCTGGATCCAGTGGTTGCCTTTCACCCTTCTACTAGCCCTCAAGATATGTCACCATACATACCTGAGAATATCCAAAGGGATACCCACATTACTGATTCTGCTTCTACTGAAGCAACTCCATTAGGTCAGGGACTGTCTCCCAGGTCCCCAGGAGAGTATAGCCCATCAATGCCCCCCACCCATACATCTAACCTGGTTCAAGGATTCTCTGCAGTAGCTTCGGATGACCCTCTCTCTCCCACTTCCCACACTTTGATTAGAGCGGTAACAGATTTACATGCAAGGTTTCCTGACCAAGAGCCTTTTATTACACAGGTCGACCCTGGTAGTTCTGAAAGGGTCAATACAGTGGAGGCTGCCACTACTGCTGAACCTTTTCAGGTTCTTCAAGACAGTGATACAGGCAATAGGACCTCCTCTGCGGCAACTCACATTGCTGATGACTACTTTGAAGTCATTCTCAATGAGAGAAATCCAGGGCGCCAAGAAACCACATCTGCTGATGGAGGTGCAGGAGCTCGGCTCAAGACTCCATCGCCCTAGGATTCCACTTCTATGGATGAGGGCACTCACATTTAGGAATTGACGGTCACCATTTCCACTCTACAGGCCAGGGTAGCTCAACTGGAAGCTGAAGTTACTACCCTGCGACTGGAGGTTCAAACCAAGGATGCTACTATTCTGGACCTCCAACGCCGCCCCCAGTCATACTTCAACCCTTTTATCCTGATCCCAGCCATGTGTCCTCCCTTTCCCTTGATGCTACCAAAAAGGGGGAGAAGGAACAACCTATAGGATCACCATCATCATTATCATCACCACCACCATCACCTGTAAACACAACATCTCCAGCAAAAGGAGAAGAGGCAGCAACTCCATTAGAAGAAGGAGAAGTGAAAGCTACTCATGAATCTCCTCCATTCCTAACTAACTTAGATAAGGAATGGGATAGTTTCTTGAGTACTTACTATCACAACTCCTCCAGTCCTTCATCCTCCTCTTCTTCTGGTGCTGCAGGGGAACTCTTGGAAACCGAACAAGAAAACATCCCTCAGGAATCCAAGTCCCCTGATAAAACCTCAAAGTATCCTTCGGAGACTAGGTCTCCTTCTGGGATAACAATCCAGGTTACTATGGAGAACCCCAGTCCAGTCACAAAGTCTATCTCCATGGAACCTGAGTCTCCTCTTGAGACAACAACAGAAAGACATATGCTCCTCTTGAGACAGTGGTTGTTTATGAAGATCTCTCCTCAGATCCTGAGCTCTCTGAGGGTACCACTGAGGAACCAACCAATTTAGTTGGTCAACTGGATGACGCAGTGAATGCTGAGGTTAATTCTGTAGCTGAAGCTGTTTCTGAAGGCCCATCCATAATTGAGGTATCCTCCTCAGATGATCTCTTTGCCGATGAACCAACTGGTGAGGCCACAGGATCTATCTCCTCTGAGTTAAACACAATAGACAAGTGAAAAAGAAAACTAACTCCAAAGGAGGAAGCTGAACAGGAGAAGAG
This sequence comes from Mikania micrantha, assembly GCA_009363875.1. Classification (NCBI taxonomy): domain Eukaryota; kingdom Viridiplantae; phylum Streptophyta; class Magnoliopsida; order Asterales; family Asteraceae; genus Mikania; species Mikania micrantha. The sequence continues at coordinate 27,842,315 of CM018687.1, forward strand.
AAGGCCGGCGAAAAAGAAGGGTCGACCAGACACTTCCCTGGACGAAGAGATGTCAAGAATTTCTAATCTCCTCCAGGAGAAGGGTTATGATGTAGATGAGATCCTGCTCTGGTCAGTACCTTGAATGGCTTAAGAGCTGGACAGAGTGCAGCAGCAAGAACAGGCTGCTCCTACAGCCAAGGCTGGGGTGGTCCTTACCAAAAAGAAAAAGGAAACTGCTTATAGAGATAGAATGAAGTCTATCCTTTTACAATACGGATTCTATCCGCGGCAGCTCGGCCCAGTGAAGAACTCCATAATGGACATGCAAGTAAGAGAAATAAAAGCTAAGATTGCCAGAGGGAGTTACCTTCTATGGAGCAAATCCAAGCTCATAGGGCAAGCCTGAACTTAGGCTTAGGGGGAGGAGTTACCATCGAAATACCTATCACTGGTGCTGGGATCAGAGAAGGTGAAGAGGTGATGTGTGGAGCTGCTACAAAAGCTATGTTCCAATCACATGTTCCCACAACAACCAAAGGAAGAACCCATCACTCCTCCCTCCAGTCCTTCATACGACAATGTGCCAATATCTTCAGTGATCAGTATCAATAGAGGTCAAACAAAACAGCAAAACACAAACCCTAATCCTGAAAAACAGTTTAGGACAGAAAGGAAAAAGGAAGCATTGGCTTCCATTGAAGATGCAGTGGAATCCACAGAAAGAAGGCCCTCCACTGAAGCAACAAGAGCTTCAGCGGGTGTTGGAGGAGCCTCCACTGCTGAAGAAATAACTTCCACTGAAGATCAGTTGGATTCCACTGAAGCGGAAATGGCTTCCACTGAAGCTGAAAAAGCTTCCACTGAAGCAACCTCTTCCACTGGAGCAGAAGCAACTCCAGAAACCACTGATGATAATGAAGGAGAGCAGGAACAGCCACAAGGAAGTACATCTTCATGTCAAATTGTTCCATTTAAAAGACTTGGTCCATTCTGGAGAAGAAAGACTGCAGCTAGAAGACGACATGATGAACCACCCTTGAATACGTACTTTCCTATTGTTGAATGGAGCTACCTATCCACGGAAAAGGTATTTGTTTTGAAATTTTGTGATGGAAACATAATGAAGCTCCAGGATTATCAACTATATGGTCTTCCTGCTCCAAATATCTTCGATCCAGTAAACCTTCCTCTACTCAACCCAGACAACAACTTTGAAGGAGGGCTTGTTACCATACTTGTCCAAAGAAGAGCTGAAAATTTAATAAAAGAATGACATTAGTTTTGGTAGCATCAGCCTAGGGGGAGACTGTAAAGATCTTTAAGGCTGATGCGCACCAAAACATCTCTAGATTAAGTCATGAACTATCGGAAGATATAAAACCATTGAATGATAGGAGTTAGCCTTCGGAAGAACCATTCCTTCCGAAGGATAATTATGTCCACTGAATGCAACTGGTTCCCTTCTCAGTGGTTAAAGGCTCAATTCGATCAGTGCTTCCGATCATCAGTGGTTCCCAAGACAAATACTTCCGAAGACTTTTTCTCTGACAAAGATTCTTGATACTTAAGGAAATAAACAGAGCTGCTTCTCACACTCAGAATAATAGAGAAGACATTCTAATGTTAGTCAGCAACAAATAAGATTTGTCAAAGATACAAAGATACTAAACAGTTAATGTGTTTTGTTGTTTAGGTCTTTATTGTAAAAGTCAATGAAGTCTTTTGTATTGATTGTAATTAATATGGCTTGGCTTGTCAAGACCATAACAGATACTAGATCTAGCATACATTTAGTGTTTTGTCCAGTCGTGTATTCCTACGAGGATACAAGCTGTAGCTCTTAGTACATAAACCTTAACTTGTTAGTTAGTAAATCATGAGTGAGTGCTTGAGCTAAGTGTTGTAATCCTAACAGTTGAATGCAATATACTTTGACCTTGAATTTACAATTGCTTTTAGTACTTTGTTTTCAAACTGTTTTACAAAACTAAGTTGTTAGAATTTCTGCAACTATCAAAACTTTGTAGAAGATAACTTGTGATAAGTGTTGTGTAGATTACATAACCCAATCCAACAAATGTGTTTTACTTTGGGAATTCATTCAGGATGTAATTGGGATGATGTGAATTATTTGTATGTAGAGTTGATGGCTTTACAAAAAGGGATTGATGAAAGAGATGCAAAGATTGAAGCTGAAAGATTGTCAAAGATTCCAAGATCAGTGATTGTACGTGTAGTAGATAATGTTTGTGAAGATCAGTCATCGAGTGGGACTCAAACTGAAGAGTGAAGACCAAATATCAAGATTTTGAAGACTTGAAGCAATTATTAAGGGGGAGTTTGTTGGTACATTGTAATAGATTACTTTCATGTTTGTTTTGGATAAGTTAGAAAAGGTTTGGGATAGGTTTGTGCTAGGTTCGTCTGGCCCACGAACCTAGCATTATGTTTAGTTCAAACGAACCTCTGTGTGTGTATTGTAAAGGTTCGTCCAGCGAACCTATTGGTTCGTCTGGCGAACCTATAGATTTGTATAGGTTCGTTTGAGGTTTGTATATATGTGCAGGTTTGCTATTTTTGTAGTAGTCTTGACAGAACCTGTAATTCTCATATCAGTGTATGTGTAACAGAATTGCGTGTTATGCTGTGTGCAATTGCAATTGATTTTATTATCAACGAAAAGGATATTTACAAGCATGATTATGTTGTCTTTGATTTATATAGGTGTTATCTAGATTCCACATAGATAAAGATGTTAATAGAATTCAAATTACAGTTCCGGAGCTTTCAAAAGAAATGTTTTTGTATTTTTTTTATATATTTAAAACCATTTAGATAATATTTGAATAGCAAATTAATATAATTTAATCCTGAAAAATTCCCAAATTTTTACAGAATATTAGAAATGTTATTTTAGAATTTAGAGAAGTTTTTTAGAATTTTTAGAGCTTGTTTGATTAGTTAAATAAATAAAATTTGAAGAAAAGGAACAAAAGAACAAAACCGGTTGAACCAGATTCGAACCCCATACACCTCTCTTTACATGCGCCTGTGTTACCAGTAGTCTATGTGTGCTCATTTGATCTCTGAATCGTTTTTGTTATACTTATTTACACAACCTGTTCCTCATTTGAAACAATACAAACCCTAGAATTTCAAATCGATCGAATTATCGAATGTGGTTCGTTTAAACCATGGGGTTACTGTTCCCCATGTAAAACCGAGTAGGATGGGAGTTTTACTTACCTGGTTTGCTTCCAAATTGACTGAGTTTGAGTAGGATTTGCTTCTCGGTAATAGACAGCTCCAATCACGAGTTTGGGAAGGATTCAGAACTTCATTTCGATCTTGTTTGTTTCAGATAGAGGTCGCAGATTCTTGTGTGAAGTGAATTTGATTTTAGTTGTCGTTTAAGCCGAATTTGAGTTCTAATTTAAGTGTAAACGTTTGGTTATGGTTCAGCAACTTTAATAGGTTTCAATTTTGCAATTAAGTAATCGGTTATGGTCATGGTCGTGTAGGAAACGCATGTATGAATGAATTTGCATTTACAATTGTGTTTTGACTTGATTTGGACCGGTCGAATATGCCATGCACTTGACAGGGAATTGAATCAAAGAAGAAGCCTTATTTTCATGTCTTACCCCTTCATTTTCATATATTATGCATTTTTGAACTAGAATTTCCTATTATCACAAATTCAAGTTTTATTAATTACAAATGTTCCCCTCTAATATCATTATGTTTTTTATTTTATGTAAAACAACTTAGCTAAACTTTAGGATTTAGTAATTAATTAGAATTCTAACTTATAATGTTATAATTAAACTCTCACTTGTTTAAAATTAATAAAACTTTATGATTTTAATAACCTTATAAAATCTTAATCATATTATTTGTTAAAACGTATTTGTATATATAAGTTTTATAAAACACTTATAAAATAAAAAAACCATATTATCTTTCTTTAGTTATAAATAAGACACCATTACATACTATATTTAAATAACAAAAACCCTAAATGTTACAGTCTAAATCATGTCTACTAAGCTTAAGAGTTTGCATCATGTATATGTTTTGACTATGAATATGTTTTAGTATAAGGCATGTGCAACATCCCAAAATGTTTTCAAAATATTAAAAGGGAGTAAGAATTAACTCACATGTGTTTGTTTAGCTTGTCCAATCATGTCTTTGAGTTTGAGTTTGAGGATTAGAGATAACACACCTCATCCTAGTATTTGTATGAATAACGAGAATACGCTTAGCATCTACTAGTTTTGCATGTATGATATCTTAATTTAATGTTTCTTAGGATGATTTATGATAACTTGGCAGAAATGAACAGGATGTTACTCAAAATTAAAATCAATATCTTGAAATTATTTATTTAATAAAAATTATTTATTTATTTTTTTAAAGCTTGTGTAGTCCATAAATAAATCATTAATATCTTTATAATTCATTGTTCGTTTTGTTTTAGAACTAGAATTATTAGTAATCGTATTCAAAAAAATTGTTTAAAAGTATTTCATAAAAATTATATATATTAAAAGTTTGATAAATACCAACTTTAAAATATTTGTAAAATTAATCTATATGTATTTATATAAAACAGAGTTTTGTAACATAGAATTGTGTCTCATTTAAACACACTTGTTTATTTAAATAGAAGCAAATTATTTTCTAATAATTACATTAGAAAATATATCTAAGTTTTGTAATATGAGAATTTACAAAATGAATTAGTTGTTTTTGATATGTATAGACTGAAAAAAGTTTAGGATCTATATTTTTGTGTTAGACGGATGGTTTAGGGCAAGAACACATAAACAATAGAAACCAAATCAATTGAACATTGAATATACGAATTATTACATGATTGAATTCATACACATAAAAGAACATAGTCATTGTCGGGGAGAGATCGAGCATGATCTCTCCCCCTCTCCTGCTTAAAACCCTAAAACTCTTAAAAACCTTGACAATCAAAAGCTGAGAACTGATTTATATAGAGGATTTCCATTCGTACGAATGGACCCATACGCATTCAGTCTATTAGCATATGCCCCTACGAATGTCTCAGTTCCCAGTGTAATAGCATACAAATTGTTGATGCATGTCCCTGGTTCAATGTAATGGTCTTTTGTTATTGTACAAAGATTATGTTACTAATGAAATCTCATATTTTCTATTGTTTGATTATGTTTAAGTATGATTTACATGTTTGACTTTGACTTTGTATAACAAACTGACCCATTCGTTCGAGTGAACCTACAATTGAGTTCATTCGCACGAATGAACGCATAACGAATGTCTATTCAAATGAATGAATTCATTCGTTTGATCAGCTTATTCGTGGTTTGTCATTCGTGCAAGTGAGTCATTAGCATAAATCATTCACACGAAGGACTACAACCTATAAATACCCGAGCAAACAGAGTTTTTAACACCTCTGCTCATTCTCCTGTCAAATCCCGTAGGTTTCAGTGCCCTCTTGCCTCCAACTTCGATTCCTAGCCCATGGTGATCGATTTCGCTCGAAACGTTGATTCTCTGCCATCGGTTCACCACGTGGTGACTAGATTTCGATTGGAAAAGCCCCGAATAGGATTCCTCCCTATTCGAGGTCCTGTCGAGCAGAATCCGCAAGGGTTAGCCGCTTTTCTGGGGTCCTACTAAGTGGTATCAGAGCTTTGGGTCTTGATTCTGCCTGGTTTCAATCGAATTCAGTGATTTTCAGCTTGTTTTCTTTGAGTTTCTGCAAAACCCTGTTTTCTCCTCTCAAAAAGTTCACTTTTCTATGATGAAACTTGTGTTTTAGAGTCTCTTTTACTAATCCATTGATTCACGAACCTTAGGAATGTTATCTTGAAGGTGTATACCAATTTTGGTGGTAGAAATCGGTCTAAAACTCGAGTTTGAAGGATTTTCGTGCTGTCAAAACCCAGATCGTACAAATAGGCATTTTAGGCGAATAGAAAATCCGGAGAATAGGCATCTTGGGCGAATAGCTTCTCATTCGTTCGATTCTCACACGAATAGATCTTCATTCTTTAGATTCTTGCATGACTAGCTAACCCATTGGCATGACAGGTTCCTCCTTCATTTTTTAGATCATTCATTCGCTTCATTAGTCAAATTCTTCCTTCAGAGTCTTTCACGAAGAACATTTATTCGCATATGATTTTTCATTCGTCCCAAGAATCACTCGTGTTAGTTGTTCCATTCGTCTCAAGAACTCATTCGTTCTCTCATTCGCATAAAATAGTTACATTCGTATGTGTCATTTGCATCAATCAACCTCATTCGTCCCAAGGAACAGAAATTCATCTAAGTTTCAAATCAACTTGTTTCTACTGAGATGGATGAGCTTGCATTAATGGCAAATCAAAACCATAGGATCCAGAACCTTCTCCTTACAGAGACGGAGACGGGAAACTCCAACAAAGCTCCAATGTTGCTTTCTTTGGATGATTACCCACATTGAAAGTATAGGTTTAAGATCCACATCAATGGGGTGGACACTAATATGTGGATGATGATTGAAAGTGGGTATTTGAGACCACTCAATGAAGATGGAACTCTAGTTCAGACAATTTACTTCTTTCAAATTTGTATGGGATGCATTGCAGCAAAGATATGAAGGCAATGATGCACTGAAGAATATCAAGTCTAAAGTTTTGAGAAAGGAGTTCAATAGCTTTATGTATGTGGGAAATGAGTCACTCGATGAAATTATTGCTAGATTTTATCATCTTCTCAGTGAGCTGTTCAATCATCAAGTCAAGACAACAACTCAGGAGAAGATTCAATGTCTGGCTGATGCATTACCTCCCAAGTAGGAATCGTTTCTTATGGTGCTGAAGCATAGTAAGATGCTTGCCACTATGGATATCAATGAGTTCATTCAAAAGTTGAAGGATCAGGAGATAGAGAACAAATGGAAAGCCAAGAGAGTAGATCAAGTTCAAGATCCTTCTATCTATTACTCTACTCCTAGGGTAGACAGAACCTCCTCACATGCTCCATTAAAGACTGCCTTTGTATCTCAGACCAAAGAAGTACGCAGTTCAAGTCATGTTCATTTCAATCAGCCTGCTATCACTTCTACATCTCACTTAGAGGATAGCAATCCTATTATTTATTTGAAGACATGCAATTTTGACAAAGTGACAGTGGAAGTATCTAAAGAACACATGGGTCTCTTATCAACTCCTGTGAGTTCATATGATGGATTGCTTGGAGGAAAAATTGGAAATCCTCACTTGACAAATGAAGATTGCTCACAGATTGATCCAGATGACATGGAAAGAATTGACATTATGTGGGCTTTGGCTAGTGAAGTTATAAGGGCTAAAGATTTTATCAGAAGAACAGGGAAGGACATAAACCTCAGCAAGGATTCAAAGTTTGGATTTGATATGTCCTCGGTTACATGCTACAATAGTGATGACAAGGGACATTTTGCAAGACAGTGCAACAAGCCTAAGAAGATGGGGAATAAGAATCAATTCTAGAATCAAAGATCATCTTCTTTGAATTTTGAGAGACGTTTAGTTCTAATTGAAACACCTTCTCAGGCAAGTTCTTCAAATGCAAACAAGGCCCTCATGTTACAGAATGATGAAGGGGAGAATTGGGAATTCAGATTCAATTTAGATAAAGGAATAGATGAGAAAGCTTGCATTGCTGAAATCAAGGAAGAAACTGATGCTAGTGTGGAGAATGATTCAGAAGAAAAAAACTCAGGATTGGATGAGTCATCAGGTTCAGAGGATGAAAGCTCTTGAGATTCAGAAACTCAAAGAGAAACAGATGCTGATTCTGAAGATCAACATATCACACAATTTGCTTTGATGATTGATATTGCTTCCTCATCTCAGTTACATCAGGTATATGATGACTGTCCATCACTTAATTCCAGATGTTTTGACCGTGTTGACCTTGAAAGTAAGGTCATGGCATATCAAGAGCATAATGATGCTCTTATTAGTGATCTCAATCAGTGTATTGAAGCAAATCACATCTTAAAATCAAATGAAAAGGATATTCTGGCAAAATTTGATCTTTGAACAAACAAATGCATCAGATGAGATCACTGTGCTTAATAAGCAAGACGCCATTAATTACTATCTCAACACAATTAATGAGACAAAGAAGAAGTTAGCAATTGTTGAGTGCGACTATGAGACCCTGAGTCGCAAGCTCATGAGTTATGAGAGTTCTTCTTATATCATTGAGCACGTGATTAGTGATAGGACTGATCTGAAAGGGAAGGGTGAAGTGAAGTACAACCATTGTCCTCCACTAGTGTTAAACTATTTTGTCAATTCGCCAAATGACAAAGAAATCAAAGACTTTCAAGTTAAAACTCCTTTGGTAATTTATCCTATTGGGATTTTTTCAAATGAAAATTCTTTATCATTTGAAAAATCATTTGTGGAGGGTGTGGTTGAGGATTGGGTCTCTGATTCTGAGGATGATTTGTCTTCATCATCCAGTGCTGCTACTATTAAGAATCAGAAAAATTGTGTAAAAAAGTTTGACCCAATTCCATCAAAGTCAAAGTTACCTTCTTTGACTTCAAAGTTTTCTATGGCCATAGGGTTTGTGAAAGCTTCACAAAATGGTGAAGAAAAGGTGTCCAACAAGACTAAAAATCTTGTTTTCAATGGGACAAAGGGTTTGGGTTTTAAAACTGACAAAACAAAACCAAATGATTTGCATAAAAACAATGGTTCTAAATTTCAAAAAAAAAAAAACAATTTCAAACCAAACCAAACTGTTTTCTTCAAAAGATAGGAGAGTTTGTTTTGAATGTGATGCATTGGGGCATCTTGCTAGATTTTGCCCCCCATATGAGTAGACCTCAACATACATCAAATCAAAAAAATAAATCATTCTTTTTCTAATGAGGTCAAATTAGTTAAACATTCACCTCAAGTCAAATCCAAGCAACCAAATCCCATCAAGTCTCAGGATAAGGGTAAAAGAGTAATTGTTGATCAAGATACACCCAAGATTGTTTCTGTCAAACAATCCAAGCCATTCTCAGTCTACTTAAAAAATTCTCTCAGCAAAAATACTATTTGGAAGTCAAAGTCTTCTGAGACTTAAATTCCAAACATTGAAAAATCTTCAAATCTTTTAGATAAAATGACTTTGGATGGACAATGGATTGAAATGAAGATCCTAGACTCATTGGGTCAACCCAAGACTGTAAAGGCTTGGGTTCCCAATTTCAACTAATGATTTGTGTATGTGCAGGTTGGCCCAAATGTTGCTCTTAACAACACTTGGATTCTTGATATTGGGGAATCAAGGCACATGAATGGAGACGAATCTTTTCTTACCGATGTCAACCCAATTAGAGGAGGATATGTTGTTTTTGTAGGAGATAAAGGAGGGTTCATTAGTAGAGAAGGAGTTTTTTCAAATGGTCAAGTTTTATTTGACAAAGTGAAGTATGTGAAGCAGCTTGAAAATATTCTTCTCTCAGTGTCTGTTGGATCGATCGGGAGCTCGGAAACAATCCGAATCCAATGTAAAACTACTCGACAGCCTCTGGAATAGTGCGGAATCCTATTCCAGGGTTTTCCAATCGAAATCAACAGGAACCGTGGTGATTCGAGGTTGTAGGAACAACGTGGAAGCAACGATCGAACACCATGGGTTGAGAATCGAACTTGGATGATCACTAGCCGCTCAAATCTCCTAGGGTTTTGACACTTGAGTCTCAGGGATAAAGGAGGGCTCTGGAAATTTAGTGTTGAAATGATTTGAACTTGTATATATAGGCTGTAGTCATTCGGCCGAATGAGTGGCCGAAGCAGCTCATTCGGCGAATGACCAAGCTCGAATGAGCTGTCAATCGAATGAGTCATTCGGCGAATGACTCATTCTATCGCTAGCCATTCGCTGGTTTCATCATTCGGCGAATGACTTCATTCTAGAGTCATTCACCCGAATGTGAGATCTTCATACTCAACTCTAAATTTAATCAAATCAACTAAACATATAATCAGTAATAAACATTAAGAGATATATATATAAAGACAACTTCCATTAATAATTTGAACATTACATGATAAGAGTTACAAAAACTGAACTAGGGACAAAACATGTATCAACAAACTCCCCCTTGGACCTAGTTCAACTCCTGGAAGTGTCTTTCTTGAAATACTTCTCTGAAATAGCTTTCCAATCTGCTCCAGCGTGTATCTTGAAAATGCTGCTGAGACGGATCACTCTCATGAACTGTAAAGCTTGCACCATGTCTGGAACATCAAAGAAGATCTGATGCCTGAATAGTGCTTGAACATCTTTGTGAGACAGGTTCGTCAGCCACATAGGATCAAAAATCCTAACAGTCTCCCACTGTTTGTCTTTGCACAGAACTATCACAGCCTCACCAGTTCTCCCATCATAGTACCACCATCAGAAGCCCTCCATAAAGTCCTGTCGCATCTTCTGTAATGGAATCTTCTTCATGACTTTAGGAGGAAGCCACTTCAGGATGACTTTATGCTTGCGGGTATCTCCGTCAATTTCTGGCAAATAATAACAAACTGGCTGTTGGGGCTGGAAGTTTACCCACCTTTTCCTGTACTCGTACTGTATCTGCCTAGAGAACCAGGCAGACATGCCAGAATCCTCACTGTACAGTAACTTCAGACGTGCTAGTTGATTTACTTTAAAGCCTGGCAGTGTCTTGAAGTCGTGAGGGTGCTTGAAGTAATCGATCACCCTTTCTCTCTTCACAGCATAGCACCCGAGATCATGGAAGTATGCCCAGCTCAGGATTTGACCTCTAGCTTTGTAGCCTTTGGTTCTATAAACTTTCTTGTGCGTTGCTGGCATCTTCTCGGCGCTTTGCTTCTTTAAGACCTCCCAATAGGTCTGACATTCCTCTTTTCTTCTCTTTTGGTCATCTGCTTCGGCTTTGCTGGCTTCGACTTGTTCCTCTAAGTATCGGACCAGTAGATCTTCAGTCTCTTGATCAAACTGATCAGTAAATATCGGCAACTCAGCCTCAGCAGATGTATACTTTGGGTACTCTTCTTCTGTGATGTCTTCTAAGATGACTTCGTCAATGTCATCAAAGACTTCAGGCTCCGGTTCATCAACGATAGGAACGGAGGTATCATCAGTGATCACCTCGTCCGGATTAAGCCTGAACAGCTCAGCAATCTGCTCTCTGGAGAGGTAGTGAATAATTTCCCCTTCCTCTTTGTCATAGCTGACCGAGTGCTGTATAATGCCCTGAGCGTCCAAGATCATAGTCAACGTCTCATCTAGCTGACGTCTCAAGGGCACAGCTTCTACTTCCTCGGTCGCTGTGGGTTCGTCTGTCTGTGCAGAAGGAGATGGAGAAGAGGCTTTCTTCTTATCATTGGCTCTCTTGGATCGAATCTCTGATGAGAAAGGTGCTTGATCATCATTGTCATCATCATCATCATCATCAGTACCAGATGATTCAGAAGACCCACTCCCAGATCCGTCCTTGTCATCATCAGCATCATCATCAGATTCTTCATCTTTCTCAGAATCTTCATAATCAACCTGTTCCTCCTCAGACTCTTCTTCTTCTTCCTCATCCATCTCCTTGTCTGATTCATCGGGACGGTTTTCAGCACCTTCTATCCTGGGAGTGCCCTCCTTGGAACCCTCGACAAGTTCAGCAAGGCGAGCATTTTCAGCTTCCAACAGGAGAATCCTCTCGCTGAAACCAGAGGCTGTCAGAGCCAACTGGTTATGTTCATCTATGTACTTGAGTAGTTGCTCCTCTTGCTGAGCAGAACGAGCTCTAAGATCAGCTCGTTGATCAGCTGCCTGCAGCAACAGGGCATCCTGATCGTTTATCCTTTGGGTGAGCTGAGCAATCTTAGACTCTTGCTCCATGTTCTTCTCCATCAACCTAAGAACCATACTGTTCAGTGTGCTAAGCTGATCCACAACTGAAACAGTAGGTATGTACATATCAGCTCTTGATATAGACGGGCCAGAAGAAGCAGCAACATATACTGGCTCATGAGTGACAGGAGTGGTCAGAGGGGAATAGTGGTCTGTGTAAGAACAGCCCTTGACTGCGTCAGTGAAGAAACTGACACAGCTGCTACTGAAGTAACAGTAATTGTAGCAGCTGAAGTCAGTTCTGACCTCCTTTGGAATGAAAACCTTGATCTCTTTCCCCTTCCAACCCTAGAGGATGTAGGCTGAGAGGCAGCAACAGTCACAGCCACCGAAGCAGAAGCAGAAGACCGAGGTGGAGGAGAAATATCAAACTCTGGTATAAACAGTGGATCAGTGATCTCCTCCATCTCTTCTTCTGTCCTCTTCCTCTTCCTGACAATCATCTTCCCATCTACCATCACCTTCTCATATCCTTCCTCCACTAAATCATCAGAGTCAGTACTCTCTTCATCACCATCTCCAACAACACCCTCATCACCAGAGTCCTCTGACTCAGCACTACCTTCAGAAATATGAGGAACAGAAGCATCAACAGAAGTAGTAACAGTAGTGGTAGTAGTGGCCAGGAAGTCTAAATCCATCAATGAATCAATATCTATGTCATCTTCCTGAGCTGTAGACAAAACAGCATCACCACCAGTAACAGCTCCACTCACATCAACCATGCTCACAGCAGCAGCAGTGGTTATGCATCCTGAACTCACATCCATCACATCAGAACTCACCGCAGCAGTGCTCACAATCACTGTGCTCTCACCCCCTCCTGCACCACTAGGACCTGCCCCATCACCACCATCACCTCCATCACTGTCATCTCCACCAGCTGGTACAACTATGTCTTCCACATCTGAATCGGAGTCATCATGCCTCCATCTGCGACCAGCAGGAGCTCGATAATCACGTCGAGAGAGATGACCGAATAATGATCTGATGGTTGGCTTCCTCTCCTTCCCTCTGTATGACAAGACTCTGTTAAGAGTGGTGTCATTCATGTGCTCTAAATGTATAACATCAGCATTGATCTTGGGAAGATCTGGAACTTGAGCGTCGATAATCTGCTGCAAAACCGAGGATACATGAGAAACTTCTTGTCCCCCTTTAAGACCACGTTCTCCTTCATATGAATAAAGATCATCTCTGAGAAGTTGAAAGGCTTGTTAAGCACAAGACCAGCAAAAGCACACTGGATAGTCTCACGCATGTCATCGAATCCTCGTCGCCTTGATCCGAGACAGTGAACTAAGACATGAGCTAGATACTTGAATTGTGGAGACATGAATGCTTTGTTGAGAATGCCCGCTCCAATGTCACCCTCATACTTGCACCTAAGAAAGCATCCACGAACTAAAAAGCGATCAAGTAGTGATGGCTGATCTGGAGAATCTTGAAACCCACATATTCTCCTGATGTGTTCAGCAGAAACAACAATGTCATGCCCTTGAACTTTTCCCCTGATAACTGTAGGCTCGGCCTCACAGTCTATGTCAGCAGATGACCAGAAATCCTGCTGATGCGAATGGTAAGGCACATGAACAGTCGATATAGCAGTGAAGATCCTCGAACGCCTCAGAAAAGTAATAATCTCTGAGTAGTGCTTGGCGTTCGGTGTGGTCAAATCCAGATGAGCACATATGTTGTGCTTAGGGACTGATTTGTAACCTGCCATACTGAACAAGAAAAGAAATAGACATGTTAGTACAAGTCAGTCAACAGGAAACTGAAATTAAAAATCAGATTTAAATTTCAACAGATTGGCCGAATGACATTCATTCGCCGAATGAAGCCTATGATCGAATGAGTCATTCGCCGAATGGGGTTCATTCGTTGAATAACCATCATTCGTCGAATGAGACATAGGCAAGGCTAGTCATTCGTCGAATGAGCCATTCGTCGAATGAACTTCATTCGCCGAATGACGACATTCGGTGCACATTCTGAATTCAAAATCCCTCTTTTCAAAAATCACGAATCAGTCCACAAAAATTGTGTGTAAACACTCAGAGTCAACCGACTAAGACATTTAAAACTTGACTTAGATAGTTTTAAGTTCATTTTGATGATCTATTGACACGGCGAAAAATAAAACGCTAAATCCCAAAATTTCTATCTGTTTTCCATGATTCCACGGTTGAAAATGTCTGTCAATCATTCCCCATATACCTGAGATGAAATAGAATGTGATTGTCAGAAGCAGGGTTAACAAGGATCACAGAAAATCAAAAGAACTGAAAATGTGTGTGAATCGCCGAATGAGGTGCACTTTGATGTAGCGAAAGAGAAAATGGTCGAATGACCTTCATTCGGCCGAAGGACTATTATATAGTCAAGCTCATTCGCCGAATGAGCTAAACGAAAGGTTTGATGTAAATTAGTCTCATTCGCCGAATGAGTGTTGCGATTGAGACATTCGACGATACTCATTCGCCGAATGAGAATGTTGAATGAGACATTCGACAATACTCATTCGCCGAATGATGAACACTTTGTACGATTGATTCGGTCGAATGACTCATACGCAGAATGAGTTCATTCGGCCGAATGTATGAAATTTACCTCTCATTCGGACGAATGAGAGATGAAAACCTCCAAAACTCAACTTTTTCAACATTTGACATTTTGAGCAACAAACTTTTAACAAATTATGAAGATATGTCTGGTTGGTTCAGGATTCAGATATGACAGACATCCAAATCTACAAATGATCATCTAAAACAAGATTAAGAATAGAAAATCTTTTTGTATTTTTCTGAAACAACCACTACAACTGTACAAACAATAATTAAAAACAAATAAACACATATTTTTGTGAGAAGTCCATTAATAAAATAACACACATCTCTAATCACATCATATTGTCTTCAATGAACGCTTCACTTCCAACACAATTTCATTATAATACGATTACTGATATATATGTCCAGACGTAAACCGAACAATACATAACTACTAAACAAACTATATGATCACTCATATTTTCTGATTGAGTTCCCAATTGATTTCACCAATAAAGATCAAAATCAGTTCAAAACTCATTTCAGCATATCTTAAAACCAGTCATCATGAATTCAATAAGATTCAAACATTTATTATCTTTTTGTATTTTTCTTGTTCTATCCAAATGGATGGCTTCAGCTAGGTCCGTCCCAGCAATATGGCACATGTATGGAATCGAACTTTATTTGTTTAAGTATTTCTCAAGCTTAATACCAGCTTGCATTAGGTTTTCTTCAAGCTTAATACCAGCTTGTTTTTAGTTTTTCATCAAGCTTAATACCAGCTTGTTTTTGATTTTCCTCAAGCTTAATACCAGCTTGTTTTTAGTTTTCTTTGAATGAAACCTCATTTGATTCCATGATGACAGGTGTATGCTTGATTTGAGTCAAAAACCGTTTCTCACTCAAATGATTTAATAAAATGGATCCCACAGATCAAACTTTCTAAGTTATCACAAGTTGTTTATTCATTTTGTATAGTCAGCCTATCAGTGCATCCCATCACAATTCTCTTGTGATTTTAGTTCATACATTCACTTCTGCTTCTATGACATGATAAGATTAATGCACTACTTTATTAAGCAAGACCATCTCAATTTTTAATTTTTCTATTGTTTTTGGTTTTTCAAATTTTCTATTGTTTTTGGTTTTTCAAATATCATAATATCTCCCCCTAAAAACCTAAAAATAGAAAATCTTTTTGAGTTTTTGATGATGAAAATAAACTATACAGGAAAAGTAAAAGACTGAATTAAAATTAACAAAGCAAAGACTATCTAATGAAAAGTGATGATCATTTGTTTGACTCAGATGAGGATTGAACTTCATCCTTTTGGAAAACACCATTAGCCGATAACAGATATAAAAATCTGGGTTTGTCAAATGCTTTTGTAAAAAGATCAGCTTTTTGGTGATCGGTGTGAATTTTCACTACATCGATTAATTTCTTTTCAAAACAATCACGTATGAAGTGATATTTTATGTCGATATGTTTAGTTTTGGAGTGCTGAACTGGATTTTTAGTGACAGCAATGGCAGCAGTATTATCAACATAAATAGGAGTGTTAGAAAAATGTAACCCATAGTCCCTGAGTTGTTGTTGAATCCAGATGATTTGTGAACAACAACTAGCAGCAGCAATATATTCAGCTTCACAGGTTGAAGTAGACACCGACGTCTGCTTCTTGCACTGCCAGGTGACCAATCGGTTTCCAAAGAACTGACATCCTGCAGATGTTGACTTGAAATCTCTCTTGCATCCGCCATAATCTGAATCACTATATGCAGTAAGCTCAAAGTTATCATCATTAGGGTACCATAAGCCAAGTTCCGGTGTACCCTTCAGATAACGCATAATCCTTTTGACAGCAATGAGGTAAGATACTCTTTGCTTTGATTGATAGCGTGCACACAAGCAAGTAGCGAACATGATATCTGGCCGAGAAGCAGTAAGATACATGAGAGATCCGATCATTCCTCGGTACAGAGTGGCATCAATTAACTCCCCCTTTTCATCTGGAGTAATCCCGTGATTAATCGCCAGTGGGGTACCAGCAGGCTTTGCGTCAGACATACTGAACCGGCTCAGAATGTCACCCACATATTTGGTTTGATGAATAAAAATCCCTGCCTCAGACTGATCCACCTGCAAACCCAAGAAAAATTTCATCTCTCCCATCGAACTCATTTCAAATTTTTCTTTCATAACCTTCTCGAATTCCTTGCACAGATTATCATTTGTGGAACCAAAGATTATGTCGTCCACATACACTTGCACCAAGAGTAAATCACTGTCCTTCTCACGGATGAATAATGTGCAGTCAATGACACCTCTTCTGAACCCGTTGTTCAGAAGGTGAGTAGAAAGTGTCTCGTACCACGCTCGCAGAGCTTGATGCAATCCATACAAGGCTTTGTCTAGCTTGTAGACTTGGTCCCGATGCAATGGATCCTCAAAGTCGGGAGGTTGACTGACATACACTGTTTCACTGATGACACCGTGAAGGAACGCACTCTTGACATCCATTTGATAGACCTTGAACTTTTTAAAGGATGCATAAGCCAAGAAGATACGAATGGCTTCGAGTCGAGCAACGGGAGCAAACACCTCATTGTAATCCAATCCTTCTATCTGTCTGAATCCTTGAACCACCAGACGTGCCTTGTTTCGCACTATGATCCCGTGATCATCTTTCTTGCAACGAAGAACCCATCTAGTGCCAATGACTTTTGCACCTTTGGGTCTATCAACTAATTGCCAGACCCCTAACTTTTTGAACTGCAAAAGTTCCTCTTGCATAGCATCAACCCATGATTCTTCCTTGAGGGCTTCAGTGATAGTACGCGGTTCAACTTGAGAGATAAAGCAGGAATGAGCACAAAAGCTTACATCTGCAAAATCAAGAATGTCCGCAAGACTACCTGAAGAAATCTGACTTCGAGTCTTCACTCCATCTAAAGGACTCCCAATAATGTTATCTTGAGGATGAATACGATTGATTCTTCCAACAGGATGAGCGGGAACCTCAACCTCAGGATCTAAGTTATTCAGATTCAAATCCTCAAGACCGGGTACAAGGTTATCAACAACTGGTTCAGGAGCAGCTGGAGGATTGTCATCTGTGTCTGAGCTGTCATCATTTAGCTGTGTAGTAGGAACGGATGCAGATGAAGGTTGAAAGGTTTCATTAGGTGCATTTTGTGCATCATACAGCATCTGAACAGCGACATCTTCATCTGAATACATGGGGGCATGTTGAATGAATCAAAGAGACTGGAATAATCAAACATCCAATCTGGCCCTTTTCCAGGTGGGGGCATTGTATATTTCTGAACGTCTACATGGTACCACTCCTCCACATTATGAG
This sequence comes from Mikania micrantha, assembly GCA_009363875.1. NCBI lineage: Eukaryota > Viridiplantae > Streptophyta > Magnoliopsida > Asterales > Asteraceae > Mikania > Mikania micrantha. The sequence goes on from CM018687.1 coordinate 27,860,133, forward strand.
TTGCAATGTTGTAAACTCGTTTATTTGGAGTACTATACCCAAGAAAGTACCCTTCTTCCACCTTTTCATTGAACTTGCCCTGCTCATGTTTCTTAAGCATAGTGCATGGAGCACCAAACGGTTCTAGATACTTAAGATTTGGCTTTCTGTTATGGAGCAGTTCAAAGAAAGTCTTCCCATGTCTCTTCACAATAAGTACCCGGTTCAATGTATAACAAGCATTAGCTACAGCTTCGTTCCAGAATTGAACCGGTAGAGAAGAATCAGCAAGCATTGTTCTAGCAGCCTCAATCAATGTCCTGTTCTTGCGTTCAGCAACACCATTCATTTGTGGAACATATGGAGCACTAAATTGTTGCACGATGCCTCTTGCATTACAAAAATTCTCCATGTTGTGATTTTTGAACTCCGTTTCATTATCAGTTCGAAACTGACGAATCTTGAGCTTATAAAGTGATTCAAGTTTGGTAACCAAAACTTGAATGCAATCAAACGTTTTAGATTTCTCCTTCAAAAAGAAAACCCAAGAGTATCTGGAATACTCATCAGTGATGACAAGACAGTATTGATCTCCAGCTATACTCTTCCGATTCACAGAACCAAATAAGTCCATGTGAAGAAGCTCAAGAGGAACATTGATTGAATCAAACTTTTTCAGCTTATGAGACTGCTTAGATTGCTTTCCCTTCTTGCATGATACACAGATATCAGACAGCTTAAAGTTCTTCAAGCTAACTCCCTCAACCAGATTATTGTGAACTAAATGATTCATCTTACGTAAACTCAAATGACCCATCCTCTTATGCCAAAGGATTGAATCTTTTTCAGTTGCCTTTGTCATAAAACATGAAGTTGTGGAGGATGTAGTTGAGGCTGTGGCCATATTGAGAACGTACAAATCTTGCTTTCTTGGAGCAGACATCAAAATCCAATCTTCAGGGATCTTAACACCTTGCTTGAGAATGTAACATTTTGACTCATCAAAGAAGACCTTGTACTCTTTGTCACAAATCTGAGAGACTGACAGGAGGTTGTTTTCCAGCTGTTTAACATATCTGACATTATCAAATGAAACTTGTCCATTTGTCAGAATTCCCTCTCCTGTAATAAAACCGCCTTTATCTCCGGCAAACGCAACATATCCACCCCGAACTGCATTCACATTGGTGAGCAGAGAAATATCACCAGTCATGTGTCTGGAAGCCCCACTATCAACGATCCAATTCCTGTTAACTCCAGCTTTTGGGGCAACCTGCACAATAAAGAGACAATTAGTTTACCTTAGGAACCCAAGCCTTTACAGTCTTGGGTTGACCCATAGAGTCTCGGATCCAAACATCAATCCATTTCCCTTTAGGAAGAGAGTTATCTGAAATTGGTGGAACAGAATCCTCAGATGATTTAACTTTCCAAATTGCATTTTTATCAAAAGAGGTTTTCAGATAAATGGATGATGATTTTGCTTTGTTAACTTTAATCACATTTGGAACATTCAAAGTTTCCAGTTTTCCTTTTCCCTTGTCTGAAGTCTTAAACTGAATTGGTGGTTTAGACTTTAGTTGAACAGGCTTAGGTACAGATTTTACCGGTTTTGGTAAAGCAGATTTTAAGTTTTTGAAAGAAACAACCTTAGGCCTGATCAACTGAGGGCAAAATCTCACAATGTGCCCTGACTCACCACATTCAAAACAAACTTTATCACCTCTCTTATGAAAATGTTTTAGATCAGAAAAAGATTTTTTAGTTGATTTAAAGACATTTTCTTTCTGACAATCTTGTTCAAAACCCAAACCCTTTTTCTCTTTGTTACCAAACAGAGCTGAATTGGTAGCACAATTAGCTTCAGACTCTTGTGAAGCTTTAACAAAGCATAATTCTTTGTAAATCTTTGATTTGCAGATTGGGTCACCTTTCATGACAATAGGAGTTTGATTGGGTCACCTTTGATTTGCAGATGAATAATCTGATTCATCCTCAGAATCAGAGACCCAATCTTCAACAACTCCATCCACCAGTGATCCCTTAGTCTGTGATGAACTCTGATTTGTACTCAGACTAACTGGATCTATTACTAACGGAGTAGTAACTTGAAAATCCTGTACATCTTTGTCATTTGGAGTATTGACAAAGGCATTGAGGATTGGTGGAGGACAATTTTGATAATTAACCGGTTCCTTCCCCTGATCAGTACCCCTACTGATCATATACTCAATGATATAAGAAGAGCTTTCATAGCTCTTGAGCTTCTGACCTAGAGTCTCATAGTCACATTCAACCATTGCTAACTTCTTCTTGATCTCATTGATGGTATTGAGATAAGAAGTTATAGCATCTTGCTTGTTCAGAACAGCGATTTCGGCCTCATGCAATTGTCGGTTTAAAAGATCAATTTTAATCTGAAAATCTTTTTCATTAGATTTTAAAACTTTGTTTGCTTCAATGCACAGATCGAGATCATTCAACAAGTCACTGTTATGCTTCTGATAAGCAAGAACTTTACTCCTAAGGTCAACACAATTGAAACAATCAGAATGGGAAGATGAACAGTCAGTGTATACCTGCTCAGATTCTGTAGAAGCAGAAGAGTTTGCCATCAAGGCAAATTGAGTAGATGAGTCATCAGCTTCACCATCAGAACCTTGAGTGTCTGAATCTGTCATACTGTCTGATTCTGAACTTGAGATTTTGTCATCAGTCATCAATGAGTCTTCACGAATGCTTTCCTCTTTATGATCTTCAGACTGTTGAATCTCAGCCACACAAGCTTTATCTTGATCTTCCTTATCAGCATTAAACCTGAAATCCCAGTTCACTCCTTCATCCTGTTGAACCATTAAAGCTTTACTTGCAGTGGATGAAGATCCAGCTTGAGAAGGATAATCAATGGGGACTAGTCTCCTTTCTGGATTGGCGGTAGAGGATTTCTGATGCTGAAATGGATTTTTGTTCCCTGCTTTCTTTGGCTGTTTGCACTGCCTGGAAAAATGACCCTTCTCACCACAGTTGTAGCATGTCACAGATACTATATCAAACCCAAACTTGGACTCCTTGTTTAGATTGATATCCTTCCCAGTTCTTTTAACAAACTCCTTAGCTCTCCTAACCGCACTAGCCAATGCCCACATAATGTCAATTCGCTCCATGTCATCAGGATCAATCTGAGAGTAGTCATCATTGGTCAAATATGGATTGCCGATCTGACCAGCAACTAATCCATCATATGAGCTAACCAATGTTGACAAAAGACCCATATGCTCTTTTGCAACCTCTACTGTGACCTTGTCAAAGTTCTCTGTTTTCAGACTGGCAGTAGGCTGATGATGCTCTTGTTGTGAACTTGTTGAAGAAGATTGACTGAAATGCATCTGAGCTGTAGATGGAGCCTCAGATGTTTTAGAAACAAAAGCAGTCTTCAGAGGAGCATGAGTTGTGGATTTATCGACTGTGGGAGTGGAGTAGTATAAAGAAGGATCCTGAACTTGCACAACCCTCTTGGCTTTCCATTTGTTCTCTATCTCCTGCTCTTTCAGTTTCTGAATAAAATCATTGATGTCCATATGAGCCAACATCTGGTTTTGCTTGAGTACCGTCAAGAAAGACTCCCACTTTGGAGGTAGAGCATCTGCCAAACACTGAATCTTCTCCTGAGTTGTAGTTTTGACCTCATGGTTGAACAACTCACTCAACAAATGATAAAACCTAGCAATCAGTTCATCAAGTGACTCATTACCCACATACATAAAGCTATTGAATTCTTTTCTCAAAGCTTTAGACTTAATGCTCTTCAACGCATCATTCCCCTCATATCTTTGTTGTAAGGCATCCCAGAGGTATTTGGAAGATGTAAATTGTCTAAACTGATGGAAGATGTCTGTAGCAATGGACTGTGACAAAATGGCATATGCTTTCTTCTCATAGTCATACAACTTCCTTTGAGGCTCGGTCATTCTTGTAACAAGCATAGGAGTTCCATCCTCGTTCAAAGGCCTCAAATAACCTCCTTCTATCATCATCCACAGATTTGTATCCACCCCATTGATATGGATCTCAAATCTATACTTCCAATGAGGGTAATCATCTAAAGTCAACAACTTAGGAGCTTTATTTGAGTTCCCTGTCTCATTCTCTGTCAATAAGAGAGTCTGAATGCGATGGTTTTGGTTAGCCATGAGTGCTAGATCCTCCATTTGATCAGAAGTAATAAAATTCAACACTTAGAAAAATTTCAGGAAAACTGGCGAATGAAGAGTGGCGAATGTCGGGGACCGAATGACCTGAATATGGCGAATGAATGCTGAGTATGACGACTAGCGAATGGGATGATCGAATGACCTATTCGGCGAATGTCTGATCGAATGAACTCTTTCGCCAAATGAGAGTGGAGTATGAGACTTATTCGGCGAATGAAAAGGGCGAAGGAGCTATTCGCCGAATGAGACCTATTCGGCGAATGGAGAGCTATTCGGCTGAACTTATTCGGCCGCAATCGTCATTCGGCGATCTGGGGTTTTCAGCAACGAAAATCGAGATATCTTGTGATTTTGACCAAATCTAAGCACCAAATTTGGTACAGAAGTTCAAGACATGATAACAAAACAATTGGGAAAGAATTTTGACAAACAATCCACAAAAACCCTTGGTTTTTCAATGAAATAGTAACTTGGAAAGCAAGAAAAGTAGGGTTTTTGGAAGTTACGAAAATCAGGGTTTTGGGAAACTCAGATCTGATGATTTAGAGTGGAAATCGAGTAGAATCAAGAGCCACAGCTCTGATACCACTTTGTTGGATCGATCGGGAGCTCGGAAACAATCCGAATCCAATGTAAAACTACTCGACAGCCTCTGGAGTAGTGCGGAATCCTATTCCAGGGTTTTCCAATCGAAATCAACAGAAACCGTGGTGATCCGAGGTTGTAGGAACAACGTGGAAGCAACGATCGAACACCACGGGTTGAGAATCGAACTTGGATGATCACTAGCCGCTCAAATCTCCTAGGGTTTTGACACTTGAGTCTCAGGGAAGAAGGAGGGCTCTGGAAAGTTAGTGTTGAAATGATTTGAACTTGTATATATAGGCTGTAGTCATTCGGCCGAATGAGTGGCCGAAGCAGCTCATTCGGCGAATGACCAAGCTCGAATGAGCTGTCAATCGAATGAGTCATTCGGCGAATGACTCATTCTATCGCTAGCCATTCGCTGGTTTCATCATTCGGCGAATGACTTCATTCTAGAGTCATTCGCCCGAATGTGAGATCTTCATACTCAACTCTAAATTTAATCAAATCAACTAAACATATAATCAGTAATAAACATTAAGAGATATATATAAAGACAACTTCCATTAATAATTTGAACATTACATGATAAGAGTTACAAAAACTGAACTAGGGACAAAACATGTATCAACAGTGTCACAAATATGTGACAAGAAATACAGAGTGCTATTTTATGATTCTAACTACTACATTGTCAAGCAAGGTATCATAATTCCTGATGACTGGATATTGATGTCAGCTCCAAGAAAACAGGATTTGTAGCTTCTCAATATGGCCACAGCTTCAACTACATCTTCTACAACTTCATGTTTTATGTCTAAGGCAACAGAGAAAGATTCTATCCTTTGGCATAAGAAGATGGGTAATTTGAGCTCACGTAAGATGAATCATCTGGTTCGTAACAATCTGGTTGAAGAAGTAAGTCTAAAGAACTTCAAATCGTCTGATGTTTGCATTTCATGCAAGAAGGGAAAGCAAACCAAGTAGTCTCACAAACTCAAAAAGTTTCACTCAATTACTGTTCCCCTTGAGCTTCTCCACAAGGATCTGTTTGGTCCTGTCAACCGCAAGAGCATTGCTGGAGATCAATATTGTCTAGTCATCACTGATGAATTCTCTAGATAGTCTTGGGTGTTTTTCATGAATGAGAAATCTGAAACGTTTGAATATATTCAATTTCTGGTAACTAAACTTGAATCTCTTTATAAGCTCAAGGTTCGCATGCTCAGAACAGACAATGGGACGGAGTTCAAGAATCACAACATGGAGACTTTCTGCAATCAACAATGAATTGTACAACAATTTAGTGCTACTTATGTCCCTCAGATGAATGGGGTTGCTGAGCGAAAGAACAGAACATTAATTGAGGCTGCTCGAACTATGCTTACTGACTCCGCACTACCGGTTCAATTCTAGAATGAAGAAGTTTCTAATGCTTGTTATACATTGAACCGGGTGTTCATTGTCAAAAGGAACGGGAAGACTTGCTTTGAATTACTCCATAACAGAAAGCCAAATCCTAAGTATCTTGAACCGTTTGGTGCACCATGCATAATGCTTAAGAAACATGAGCAAGAAAAGTTCAATGAAAAGATGGAAGAGAGCTATTCTCCTGGGTACAACACTCCAAATAAAAGTGTTTACAACAGATCAAATCATAATGTGGAGGAGTGGTACCATGTGGATGTTCAAAGATATACTATGTTGTCACCTGGAAAGGGTCTAGATTGGATGTTCAACTATTCTGATATATTTGACACTTTCAACGTGCCTCCTATGTACTCTGATAAATATGTTGTTTTTCAAATGATGTATGGTGCACAAATCACCTGATGAACCAGTGCAACCTTCATCTGTTCCAGATTCTATGCAGACAAATGATGACAATTAAGACTCAGATGATCATCACCCTTAGCCAGATGCTGCAGATCCAGATGTTGAAGACATAGTTCCTATTCTTGAGGATCTCAATCTTAATAATCTTGATCCACAAGCTATTGTTCCTGCTCATCCTGTTGGCCGAATAAACAGCATGCATCCTCAAATAAATATCATTGAAAATTTGAATGACGGAGTTAAGACTCGTAATCAGTTATCTTCAGGAGGCCTTGCTGACATGCGTGACTTTGGAGATGTAAATTACTATGCCCATTCATGTTTTATCTCCCAATTTGCACCCAGAACAATTACAGAAGCACTTAAAGAAGAATCATGGGTAGATGCGATGCAGGAAGAACTGTTGCAATTCAAGAAACTTGGTGTTTGGCAGCTTGTTGACAAACCTAAGGGTGCTAAAGTGGTTAGCACTAGATGGGTTCTTCGCTGCAAACAGGATGATCATGGGATTGTGGTTAGAAACAAGGCACGTCTGGTGGTGCAAGGCTTTAGACAGATTGAAGGGATTGACTATAATGAAGTGTTTGAACCAGTTTCTTGTCTTGAAGCAATCAGAATTTTCCTAGCTTATGCAACCTATAAGAAATTCAAAGTTTATCAGACGGATGTCAAAAGTGCATTCCTTCATGGTGTGATTAATGAAACGGTGTATGTCAATCAACCTTCAGGTTTGAAGATCCATTACATCGTGGTCCAATCTACAAGTTGGACAAGGCTTTATATGGATTGCACCAAGCTCCGCGAGCATGGTATGAGACATTTTCTACTCACCTTTTGAGCAATGGGTTCAGAAGAGATGTCATTGACTGCACATTATTCATTTAATAAAAGGATGGCGATTTGCTCTTGGTGCAAGTATATGTGGTTGATATCATCTTTGGATCCATAAATGATGGTCCGTGCAAAAATTTTGAAAATGTTATGACAGATAAGTTTGAGATGAGCTCCGTGGATGAGATGAAGTTCTTTCTTGGACTGCAGGTGGATCAGTCTAAGGCAGGGATTTTTATTCATCAAACCAAATATGTTGGTGATATACTGAGTCGGTTCAGTATGTTAGATGCAAAACATGCTGATACCCCACTGGCTCTTAATCAAGGGATTACTCCAGATGAAAAGGGGGAATTAATTGATGCTACACTGTATCGAGAGATGATCGGATCCCTCATGTATCTCACAGCTTCTCGGCCACACATCATGTTTGCTACTTGCTTGTGTGCACGCTACCAATCTAAACCAAGAGTATCTCATCTCATTGCTGTGAAAAGGATTTTTAAGGGTACCCCGGATCTAGGCTTATGGTATCCTAATGATGATAATTTTGAACTTATTGCTTACAGTGACTCGAACTATGGCGGATGCAAGAGAGATTTCAAGTCAACATCTACAGGGTGTCAATTCTTCGGAAAACGCTTAGTTACCTGGCAGTGCAAGAAGCATACGTAGGTGTCTACTTCCACATGTGAAGCTGAATACATTGATGTTGCAAGTTGTTGCTCTCAAATCATCTGGATTCAGCAACAGCTCAGGGACTTTGGGTTAAATTTTTCAAACACTCCTATTTTTGTTGATAATACTGCTGCCATAGCCGTCACTAAAAATCTTGTCCTGCACTCAAAAACAAAACACATCGACATCAAATATCACTTTACACGTGACTGTTTTGAAAAGAAAATAATCGATGTTGTTAAAATTCACACGGATCACCCGAAAGCCGATCTTTACACTAAAGCTTTTGATAAACCCAAATTTTTATATCTGCTATCGGCTAATGGTGTTTTTCAGAAAACTAGAGTCATTCCTTCCTCTGAATCAAACAAATGATCATTTCTTTATTTTATGTTTATAGCTTTCTTTGCATTTCTTTTACTTATTAAAAATCCAAAAGGATTTTCTGTTTTAGATTTTTAGGGGGAGAAAGAGCATTACATTGAAAAACCAAAAACATTAAAAAATTGTGAAAAATGAGAAAGTCTTAGTTGGGAAGTGATGTGTTACCAAGTCATATTCTTTGAAGCAAAATTGAGTGCATAACTGAAAGCACATGGGTGTTATGGTATGATGTACTGATAGGCCTGCTTTACAAGTTTTTTAGACGATTAGTGATTGTTCCATATGTCTGATTTGTGGGATCTAGTCTAGAAAACTGACTTAAGGGATAAACAGGTTATAATTCAAATCATGCGTACACCTGGTATCATAGGATCTTATGAGGTTTCTAATGATTCATGAGTTCAAGTCTGTATACGTGCCACATTGCTGGGTCACAGCCTAGCTGAAGCCTGTCCATTCGAAGAAGAATATTTGAACCACATGAAAATAAAAGTAAGTCCGACTCTGTATACATGTCATACACTAGGTTACAACCTATTTGAATCTATCCATTCAGATAGGATAAGCTAGAAAAACACAAAAATAAAATAAGTTCAATTCCATACATGTGCCATACGTTGGGTCGCAGCCTAGTTGAAGCCATCCATTTGGATAGAACAAAATTCCAGTCAATACAATTCTTAAACATGCCATATTGCTTTGTGAAGACCTAGCTGAAGCCGTTCATGAGAATGTGTTGAATTTGAGAGAGTTATCAAAAGAAAAATACAAAAATATAACAAATTGGAACCTTATAGAACTTATGATCTTAGGTATTAAGTTATGCTGAGATGTGTTATAAGCTAGTTTTGACCTTTACTAGTTGACTAGAATGGGTAACTCATTCAGGAGATATGGTCGATCACTGATTTGTTGAAAATGAAGTTTGGTTAGGTTTAAAATGGACAATCATATCAGTATTTGCATCATAAACCCAATGTGTCATAGGTGTAACATTCAAGGATGCTAATTTTATATGTTCTGGTATATCTCATTCTCCTGAAAGATTTCTCACAAAAATATGTGTTCTTCTTTTAATAGTTAGTTGTACAACTTCTTTTTATCAGAAAATTACAAAAAGATTTTTCAATTTTTTTAAAAAGTGATCATTTGTTTTTTCAGTTGTTCAATCTTGTCTCAAGCTTTCATCAAACAAGACAAAACTTCATAATTTTAATCACAACATGGATATGATGTTAATATTTAATTGTTGTTGTGTCTGAGTGTTTGTTCTGGGCAAACTATCAAAAAGTTCAAGGGTGTTAACACATTCATACGAATAAAATCACCATGGATGTTCATTCGCGCGAATGAACCAGGCAGACGAATAGGTATTTCGCCTGAATTTCTCTGGCAAATAAGTGCATGGAACGAATTATTATATGGGATGAATGAAGACCTCACACGAATGAGAGTTGCATTTAAGGATTCTTATTCGCTCGAAGAGCTCATTTGCCCCTCTTTTCGTTCGTGTGACTGTGTGTGACGACTCATTCGCCAAATCATATTCTTCGATCATCATCCCCATTTTCAGCCATTCACTAGATTTCTTCAGATCATAAAGAGTTTATTGATTGTTACATGTACATTTGGAACCAAGATTCACTGACTATAAACCGATTTAGGACCAAATTCGATCGAAACGCTAGGGTTTTAGAGTTCAATCCTATCGCAATCAAATAGACCATTAAAATGGACTAAAATCGATCTAAAATCAGACTAAATTGATTAATCGGACTTGTCTGAGTGCAATGTTGCAATTTTTATGAGTTGATCATGGATTTTTGAAAGTTAGGGTTGAAGGGTTCTCGGTCGAACGAATGTATGTTCATTCGTGTGAATCTTCATACTAATGACTTCATTCGTTATTTTTCTATGACAAATGAATTAAGTCATACGACTGAATTTGATTTGGCATGTCATTCGTGTGACATGATCATTCGTGCCCCATACTCATTCGTCTCAGACACAATTCGTGCATAATGGGCTTTCGTTTGAGTCATTCGCACTAATGAAACACTTAGGTTACGAATTTTCCAACTATTCTCATTTCTATTAATCCAAAATAGCACGTTTATTTTCATTTGGTTACAGAATGGAAAATCTTGGGGCTTTTCCAAAGAACAATATATGCGCACACCTAGACTTGTCTACCAAGAATGTTGTTCATTTTGCTGACATTATCACTTTTCTGAGATGTTCTCGGATCTTTCCCAGCGATCTCCACTATGCATGTTCCTTATCTGTCACATCAGAGATCGTTCTAGGAGTCTACCGAGATAGATTGTATAGCGGATCCTACTGTTATCAGGGGGTTAGTTGGAGGTAGAGATGTTGTCGTATCGGCTGAGCATATCACAAGGTTATGTGGCTTTCAGGACATGCCAGACCATCCTGCTCTTCTAGACAAGCACCTTGTTTGCAGTTGCTTCTTGAGGTGCAAGTATGATGGAGACTTGACCGTAGGAGTTCTCAACAAGGGATGTCTCAGCTCTCCCTTCAAGTACTTATGTCACATTCTACTTAATTGCTTGGGGTCAAGGAGTGGAGGTTTTGATGAGCTACGTGAGACACTTCAGTCTGTCTTTGTTGCTCTCATACTGAACATTCCTTTCAACTTCCCTAAGATGGTATTCACTCATATGAAGGAGAATGTCAGTTCCAAAGGAGACAAGAAGTACTTGATGCACCCCAGGTTTATTCAGATGATCTTTGATGCTCAGCTACCTGGCCTTCCCAAGACTAATGCTGATATCATCTGGTTGGAGAACATTACAAGGGAAAGGATGACAAACCTGTAGATCGTCTCCTTTTTGGACATCTATTCAATCCAGATTATGTTGCCCCTTTGAGGAGGATATGGAGGCACGATGATTCAGATTTTGACATTGAGGATATGATTTTTCCTGAGGGTGATAGTGATGATGATGATGATAGTGCTGGAGATGGTGGAAATGATGGTGATGCTGCTAGCGATGCTCACCAGGGCGTTAGTGCCACTACGTTGTCTACGGCCACTGTATACGCATCCATTAAAGATCAGTGAGCCTACATCTGCTGATGAGGGGGAGGAAACCCATAGTACTGATATCAGTGCTGAAGCCGCCACAGATGACTCAGATTCAGACAAGACTGAAGATGAGTTTGTCACTACTGGCATGAGATCACAGGTTATCTGGATGAGGAAGAGGCAGAGGGAACAAACCTCGAGGAGTGCCGATATTGTGGATCCCACATTTATTCCAGATTTTGATATTGCTCCTCCTCACACCTCCACTGATACATTGGTTCAGACATCTTCCCCCCCCCCCCTTGGTGCGAAGAAGAAAAGGACTAGATTTGACCTAGAGAGAAGGACAAAATCAGTTTTTGTTGCATCCTCTACTGCTACATCTGCTGCAATAGTGTTGTTTCTTCACTGTCCAAGTCTGGGACTATTCGTACATGTTCCACTGCTACTTTTTCCCATAACTCCTCTGCCACAACTACTATCTTTACATTTTCTTCTACTGGTCTTTCCATCACTCGCACATACACGTTCATGCCTACTGTCTCAATTGCTGAACAACTCAGCACATTGAACAGATTGGTCCTTCGACTGATGGAGAGGAACCACCAACAGGATCAGACCATTGTACAGCTTACATAGAGAGTGAGTGACCAAGATGCTCTGCTGTTGCAAGTGGCTGATCAACGGGCGGACTTAAAGGCCCAGAATGCTGATTTGGAAGAGCGTTTGCTCAAGTCTGTTGATGAGCACAATCAGCTGGTCTTAACCGTTCATTGATACAATGACAGGACCCTTGCCTTGGAGTTAGACAACCAACGTTTATCGGAGGTAGTTGAAAGCCTGAAAGAATCCACTTCTAGGATTGAAGGATGCAAGCCTAAATCCGAGGATACAGTCAAAGATGATGAAGATGATGTTGACAAGTCTAATGAGGAACAGGTTGACTATGATGGTTAAGATGATAATGATGATGATAATGATGACGGAGCAGGGGATGCTGCTGCAGGTGTAACTGGTACCTCGGGGAAATCCACCATTGGAGAAATCAGGATGAAGAAGAAACAAGACAAAGCTCCTGAGTCATCTACAAAGCCAGCCAAAGAAGGCAAAACCACCGAGGAAGTCGAAGCTGTGCCTTTGATACGTCGTCTTGATGACAATTTGACTATGATTCTAGACGCTCAGGGCATATACAGCAGTCGGTGAGCTACGACAAGGAGGAAGGAGAAATTATTCACTGCTTAACCAAGGAACAGATTACTGAGCTTTTCAGGTTTAATCCTGATGAGGTTGTCATTGATGACTCCTTAGTTCCTACTGCTGATCTCCCGACTCTTGAATGTTTTGATGATATTGATGAGGTCATTCTGGAAGGCCTTGATGAAGAGGAAGCTACCAAGTACACTTCTAGAGAAGAAAAACTGCCAAATTCCACCGAGCTTTTCCGTCAACATTCAGAAGATGAGCTCAAACGTAAAATTGATGAGAAAGATGGTGACAAGGAGGTTTCTGCAGAAGACCTTCAAAAGAGGAAAGATGAGTGGGCTGCATAATTGCAGACACTCAAGAAAGAAAGCATTCCCTCCCCACCAGTTCAGTACACCAAAGTTTACAAGTGTTGGTGCATATTTTGGGTGTCCACTGCTGTTCGAATAGATTAGATTTGTATTTGCTTATTTGTAATCACTTGTATGTGTTTGTATGTTCTTAATCTGGAAACTGATTCGTTCGCAGGAGCATCTGCGAATGGATATTATGTAAAGGGACCCATTCGGCGAATGAAGGGCCGAATGGCTTCATTCGGCCGAATGGGCTACAGGCCCTATAAATACTAGTTTTCCAGATTTAGGGTTTAAGGTTTGTGTGTGTGTTCTTGGGTTTGAGCACGAAAGGGGGAGAGATCATGCTCGATCTCTCCCCGGCAACACTATGTTCTTTTATGATGTGAATACAATCATGTAATCATTCGATTCTATCAATATACCATTTGATTTTGTTCATCATCTTCATGTTCGTCGTGTGTCAAAACCCTAACCTTCCGTCCAAAGTGAAATCGCCGGTCCTATCACGTCTTTACAATTGGTATCAGAGCGAGGTTACCACTAGAAAGGTCTAACAACCGATCTAGTACACCAAGCTCTTGATTTTGGACGTTAAACTTCGTCTCTGTTTGCTCTGATACCATATGTTGGTGCATATTTTGGGTGTCCGCTGCTGTTCGAATAGATTAGATTTGTATTTGCTTATTTGTAATCACTTGTATGTGTTTGTATGTTCTTAATCTGGAAACTGAGTCGTTCGCAGGAGCATCTGCGAATGGATATTATGTAAAGGGACCCATTCGGCGAATGAAGGGCCGAATGGCTTCATTCGGCCGAATGGGCTACAGGCCCTATAAATACTAGTTTTCCAGATTTAGGGTTTAAGGTTTGTGTGTGTGTTCTTGGGTTTGAGCACGAAAGGGGGAGAGATCATGCTCGATCTCTCCCCGGCAACACTATGTTCTTTTATGATGTGAATACAATCATGTAATCATTCGATTCTATCAATATACCATTTGATTTTGTTCATCATCTTCATGTTCGTCGTGTGTCAAAACCCTAACCTTCCGTCCAAAGTGAAATCGCCGGTCCTATCACGTCTTTACAACAAGACCAAAGGATACAAGTCCGGAGGTTACATTTTGAGCTGGCTTACTTTAAGGATCTTGGATGCTATGAGGTAAAAAGGGAACGGGGAATCCAATATTTCAGATTCCCACATGAGTTCAAGACGCTGCTTGGATTTGAAGTTTATCAACAAGCACTCTTGACCATGCTTTATAGTGAGGATTCAGGGATGTCCCCTTGGTTTTCAAGGCAAATAAAGTTCGAGTACAGGAAGATATGGGTTAACTTCCAGCCTCAACAACTAGAATGTTATTACCTGGCATAGATTGATGCTCAATCAAGGAAACATAAGGCGATCCTCAAGTGGCTTCCTCCTAAAGTCATGAAGACTATTCCTCTACGGGAGATGCCTCAAGGCTTTGCGAGAAGCTTCCGATGGTGGTATTGTGATGGCAAAACATCCGAGGCTATGATAGTTTTTATGCAAGGAGGGCAAGTGGGATTCTATTAGAGTTTTTGCTCCTATGTGGCTGACTAACCTGATAGAAGAAGATGTCAAGGTTCTCTACAGGTGTCAGATTTTCTTTGAGTTAGCAGACATGGAGCAGGAATTACAATACATGAGAGTGATACGGCTATGCTTTGCATTCCATATTCATGCCAGAGCTGATTGGAAAAGTCTCTCTAAGAAGTTTTTGAAGACCGATGCTGCTAAAGTTCAGAACTACGTCCAAGGGGGAGTATGTTGATGCACCTTGTGTCCCTAGTTCAATGTAACGGTCTTTTGTGATTGTACAAAGATTATGTTATCAATGAAATCTCGTATTTTCAATTGTTTGATTATGTTTAAGTATGATTTACGTGTTTGACTTACTGACCCATTCGTACGAATGAACCTACAATTGAGTTCATTCGTACGAATGAACGCATAACGAATGTCTTGCAAAACCCTAGCGGGATGAGATGGTAGTGTGTGTGTGCGGCGACTTGGAGGTCGTTGGTTCGAACCTAGGAACGAATTCAAAGTCACGAATACTTTTGTATGTGCGTTTCAAAAAATATAACATATGTGTGTTTACACGTATGTGATTACACACACGATCTGATATTTCAAATAACACAACGTTATTGTAATAACACAGATTCTTCGTAGAAGGTTGTCTACGCGATTTCATGCGTATTTGATCATTCAATTGCATTCTAAGGTGCGTACACGGCCTTTTTTTACTTTTACTATTTTGGGGGCGAAAACATGTGAAATCAAACGCTTTTAGGTTAGCTATTTACTATAGGTGTGTACATAACACTAAAAGTCCTTACATATCGAACCATTTAGTTTGTCGTAGTGCAAAGCGTGATAGTTAAAGATGGATCTATTGGGTTTGACAAGCCTCACTTGGTAGATTGTAAGTCTACGCAGGTGTTTAACTAGCCAAGTCAAATGTTACTATTGTTTGCGTTAGACAGTAGTGGAAAGGAAAATATACATTCAAACAGTTAGCTTTGGTGTCGACCATTTATGTAAATAGTACAATGACTAGCTATCATGACTATGCAATTTGTGATATGTGATCTGCAAACATTACATTTCAAACAGTTGTTCAAACATTTGTGATTATATTCACAAACCTGTGTATGCACCAACCCTTGTGTTGACTATACTTACATGTTTTCTCAGGGCGCTAAGACACAAGCATGAGCAAGCAGGGACTAGGAAGTTGAGTCTCATGCATTATTTCGATTCAAATGTTTTGGATTTGGTTATTTAAGACAATGAGCATTGTAATTTTTACTTTTACAATTGGCATGGTTTGACAAGGATTTTCAAATGCTTCCGCAATGCTACTTCTGTTTATTACATTTGTGACCCAAATTATGTTTGAAAAGCATATAGAGGTCTTTCGCTATGTCTAATGCCTGAGATCCTGGTTTTTCACACCTCAAATGGTATGATTTCTTTAGTGGGAAATTGAGGGTGTGACAGTATGCATGTATATTCATACATACAAACCTTTTTGGTACATAGAAACCACCCACTTTCGTTTTCGTCTACATATTACGGTTAAAGTTCCCAAGAAAATCAAAAACCATGGCAAAGTATCTTGGCAAGACCTTAAAGAAATATTGGAATATCAAACTCCCAACCATTCTAATCTAGGATTAGCCTACACTTTTATCTCCTTTCCTTCTCAATCGGCTGAAAAAGGGCAAAAGGGAGTAACCAAGTATGACCATCAAATCCAATGATAGATGTACTAGGAACCTACTACTTGATGTGATTAAAAGGTTCAAAGAACAGACCCATGGCTTAGCCAAACCTGCGACCAGCTCCTCTACATCAAGGTAGCCATCTTATCGTAGTAACCAAGCACCGAACACCATTCTCAAAAAAACCAATTCGGTTTCCCCCTCATTACTACCCTCCCCAATCCACGACAGACCCCTATAAATACTCATACATGGCAGCCATGAAACCCACACCAACTCACTCTTTTCTTACTCTCTACCTCTCTTGCTTACTCGGTGAAACCTCCATCCAGACCACCCAATAGCTCCCAGCCGAGCAGCTCATGTTTAATAGCCACACCAAGTAGCAGCCAAGCAAGCAGCCCCAGGATCAGTAGCTTACGAACAGCAGCAGCAGCAGCCGAGAAACCTTCGACCCAACCATTCAACCAATCCATCGAGATGCAACCTCTTCAGTCTCTAGCCAGATCAGTCGCGAAGAACCTTCCCCGCTACCTTTCTTACTTAAAGTGAGTCCATCTCATAGTTATATTCAATCACAAATTATTAACTTACGAGAAGCTTTAAGTGGAAATCATGCACAAACAAACATTTGTAAAATGTGGGCAGGAACTGGGTCAGTTTTAACAGCCCATAACCCGATCATAACAACTCGAAACTGAACAAAATCTAGCACCATCATTCAATTTGTTGAATTATCTCCCAAGCAATACCTATACATTTTCTAACTCAGCCAAATGTTCCCCAAAATAGCCTTTACAAATCAGTGCGTGAGATTGGACCTTCTGACTTATATGGATGTTTCGACCCATTTCCTAGCCAAATCACGGAAACTTTTCTAAACGAAAGTTGTTCGAGAAACATTAAAGTACCAGACTGTAGAGTTTCATAATTTTATATAATTTTTTTCTATTTTAAAAAGGTACTCAAAAATGTTAAACATATTTCATACTAAAAAAATATATAATAATAGAATAAAATAAACAAACAAAACATCACAGTTTGGGAGATTACCATTACTGTACACACTAAGTAATTCATGTAAATCTCACTCCTTGTAACACATGTATGTAAATTATGTGAGTAAGGAGGCATAAAGGAACTATCAACCCATGGTTGAAGACACACAAGCCGGTAATAATGAGGATTGTAGGCCAAGGGATGATTCAACATCCTAAGTCTTAATCCATGGGCTTTTTGTGAACTAAGCACGAAGAAAGTTTTGGTAACATCTTTACAAATAGATATTTACAAATAAATAAACTTAAATTTGCTAAGTAATTGCATAGTAAAACTGTTGAAATATAAGGAATGACGAAGCAAAACCACCCTTCAAATAATTAAGTTGAATAAATGTTGCAAACAAGGAGCACTTGCTATATCCAGGCAACCTACTTCGGTTTTCCTCTAAGGACATACCAATTCTAAATAACATATAATAGGTTTTGTCCAAACTCATAAATTCCAATTGAACAAATTCCCTCCTAAACCATTCTTATATCCTTCTCTCACAAAGTTTGATTGGGTTCTTAAAGCTAAAATAAAGTGGTTTTGGCTTCATCAGTCCAGAGGGAGATTGTTGAAATATAAGGACTGACGAAGCAAAACCACCCTTCAAATAATTAAGTTGAATAAATGTTGCAGGACACTAACTTCGGAAGACATTAGCTTCCAAAGATAAAATACTCTTCGGAAGAATTTTGCTTCAGAAGAAAACATGAAGATGCTTCGGAAGACACTATTAGCTTCGGAAGACCCTTTTAGAAGACAGGCTTCGGAAGACTCCATCGGAAGACAAGCTTCGGAAGAAAACATTACTTCGGAAGACTTATGTATCTACATCAGCTTCCGATGATGGTCTTTTGATGAAAGAATAAACAAATGTCGTCTGATGAAATAACAAGTGTTTCCTTCATCTGCTTCCGATAAAAGAATAACTGATTCGTTTAATCAGTTTCCTATGAAGAACTTCTGAAAGAATAACTCCTTTAGCATCAGTACAATTGTCTGAACCTCGGAAGACTTCAAGATCTTTGAAGATCCTAGTTGACTTTACACTTGTACTATTCTGATGCTACAGTGTCTGTAAAAGTGTCTTCAGTCTTATCTGTTTGTCTTCTTCATGTATTTGTCCTAAAACATTAAATGTCGGGGCTATTTATACCCCAACATCCTTTGAATGAATTACAACACTTTTGTAGAATCTTCTTTGTGTTGCCTTACTATTTTTCTGTTCTTTCTTTCCTTTAAACAAGAAAACTAAACGACCAAAATAACTAAAATTAAGTGCAAAACCCTAGAGGGAGCTAATACCAAAAGTTTTGACTAAGTGTCTAAAGCTCTTGTTCCTGGTTAAATCAGCCTCTCCTCAGGTCACTGATTTTCTACATAAAACATATTTAAAAAAATCGAGAATTTGTCATTGCAATATTGGCTTGTCAAAAAAAAATTAATAAAAATTAATAAATAAATTAAATTAAATTTATTTATTATAATCTTGAGCAATATTGTAAGTCTCCTATTTAAATTTGGGCAAATAAGTAAGACCCCTCAATTTGACTTTAAGTAAAATTAAAACTTAAAATCACTGAACACTAAGACAGAATGTATTTCGATGTCATGAGGGTTATTCGTTGAATCTCAAGAAGTGTCATATTTTTGTAGGGCCCGAGAAAGACACAGAACCCTGAATTCACAAATTATTTGGAACCACCCGATCACTACTCAAAGTGAGTTTCGTAGCCCCCTTTCATTTAAATATTTCTACTCTTTGGGGTGAAATACTTTCTATCTTACTTATCCATATGTGTTTATTAAATACTTGTTTGAATGTTAATTGCATGAGCACTTATTTTAAAGTCCCTATTGATATATATCTATGCATGTATGTATGTATGTATGTATTATATCGGTAATTCTGCAACTATTTAGCTCAATTGATGGGCCGTGGATTAATATGGATAGTGCTATCGGGCTGACGACCCCATTCGTTTAGAGATTCTGGTCGCACCAAATGTCACACCCCGAGCCGGCGGGGTTGGATCGAAGTCCCCGTCGGGCGGAAGGTTCTCGGGCGTGATATCGTGAATGATAATCGTGACGATCAGATTGTTTACATAGCATCAATGTTAAGAATAATTAAGCACAATAAAACATAAACTAGGATTACAAAGTTAAATTACAAATGTTAAGGTTTGGTAATTTAACTAACTAAACCTATCCAAAAGAATCAAATATATCTATCTTCTATCTGTACGAGATGTCAAAAGAGATTCATATTGATCTCAAAAGATGTGCTTCTTCAAAAGTCAACTAGGATCTATATCTGGGCATCCTAGCATGCAATCCTGTATTCTTAGCTTAATCTTGTGCGTCACCTGAGAAAGCATGTAAGAAAAACAAAGTCAACACAATGGTTGGTGAGTTCATGTAGTTTATGTGAAAATAGTTTGAAAAATCCTTTGGATGACAACCTTAACCTCACCAGTACCACCTATACCATCTGTTTCAGTATGCTTATATGTAGGGCATATGTAGGGGACAAGCCCCAGCCACCGTCCCACCACATACTAAACCACATGGTACAATGTTACTGATGATAATTAAGCTTTTCATCCTACATCATCGATTCCGTAACCTTTGATTCATTGAATTTGTTTACCCTGTAATTGTTTCCCTTGATTCCCTGAATGACAACCTTAACTTTATTAACAACCAACAATGTTAACCAACCAAGTTTGTTTATATATAGGGCATATGTAGGGGACAAGCCCCAGCCACCGTCCCACCACATACCGGGTTGCTTAACATCTTGTTTGTTAATGAAAATTAAGCATTTCATTCCAATTCCTTAATCCCATGACATATGTTTCTTAGTATCTGTTTATCCTGAGAATGTTTACTTTGATTACCCCGAATGACAACCTTAACTTCATTAACAACCAACTATGTTAACCAACCAAGTATGCTTATATATAGGGCATATGTAGGGGACAAGCCCCAGCCACCGTCCCAGCACATACTGGGCTGCTTAACATCTTGTTTGTTAATGATAATTAAGCGTTTCACTCCACACTATTGATTCCACAACGTCTAAGTATTAAGTTTAATAGGCACCATTATGGACAGCTGAAACCCCTAAGGAGTTCAGCATCCATCCATAACGATCCTAAATATGACTCGTGACATGTTTTGATAGAGGAACCTTCAGGTTAACACAAAGTCAACTAGAAGAACCCAATCATTCAAGTTACTTGTCATAACCATGGATGAATCAAGAAGAACATTGAATGACTAGTAGGGGTTGACACACAGGTCAACACGCGACGGCCCATCAGTCTGTCTTACATGACTCTGACAAAGAAGAACACTAATGACTAGTAGGGGTTGACACACAGGTCAACACGCGGCGGTCAACAGTCTGTCTTACAATGTCCTATAGCTTATGCATACAAGTTTCACGCATTCCCATAGTTTCACTGATGACTAGTAGGGGTTGACACACAGGTCAACACGCGTCGGTCAATCAGTCTGTAGTCTGAGCATCCCAAATGTATCAAGCATTCATGTATTCATGTATCCCAAGTATATCATGCATTCAAGTATTCAAGTATCCCATGTGTATCAAGCATTCACGTGTTTCAAGCATTCTAAGTATAACAAGTGTTCAAGTATTCCACGTATATCAAGCATTCAAGTATTCAAGTACTACAAGTACCTAAGTCCTTATAGCAACTTGAACAGATAAGTCTTTCTAAGCTTAATTTCTAAGTTTACATAGGCATGGTTTTCATAAACCTTTCTAGCCTTAGCATTAGTTTTCCTTATGCATTTAAATGTTTGAAAAGTTTTAAGCCATTATGTATAGTATGAATAGCATTAACATTGAATCTGTAACTTGGGTTCTAATATATAGTCTAAACATAGAGTTTGTAGGAATGTCCTTAGTATCTAGTTTGAGTATAGAGTTTAAGTATAATGTAAATAAGTATACTGTCAATAGCCTTAGCTATTTACACCACAGTTTTAGTCTTTAGTTTCCAAAACAAGCGTTACTAATTAAGCATTAGTAAAAACATTTCAAATATGTGTAAAAGCATTTAATAAACATTTCAATAATTGTTTAACATGCTTCTCAGTCCCGAAGTAAAACAAAAGGTTTGAAAAGGGACAATGAACTCACCTGGTGTTTGAAATGGTTGACTATGTAAAGACAAGAATACACGCGCTCGTTATGGTGATTGTTGTTGTGCTCAAGATCCTGTATTGATTTCACATTGTTCGTAGTTCATAAGTATATGTTTGTAAGGATTCGTCGTGCGTGTAAGTGTTAGTCCTAAATTTGACTAATACTCGCAGTTCTTATTCGTTATCCGGCCCAGAATTCCATACACTAAGTATTGTAGTATTGAGCTTCGTTTATTGTTTGAAATTCCTTCACTTAGAATTTAACTTACAATTCATAGGAATTTTAAGTAACATGTTTGAGCTCTTGCATTGTTTGTCTAAAACTTTTAACACCACATTTGTAACGACTAAAGTGGTGTTTTATGCATTAACTTACTATCGTTTCTAGACATTCCTTTATGTTTTCTCTACTCATTTAGAATCTATTGGACCGGATAACCTATTGAACCGATTGTTGTGTAATTGGGCCTAGAATTAGTACGTTTGTGGCCCAAATGTACAAAGTCCTTGGGCTAACCAAATGGTAGTTGGGCCTAATAGGGTAGGCCCACGACATAAACATGGGCCGCATGGTTTCTTGAGTTAAACGAGGCTATGTGCCTTGTATTTATGGGTGTGGGCCAAAGGCATAATGTTTTGGGCCAATTTATTGGGCCTTGGGTTGATTCAAGTGACTATGACCCAATTGAAAACATATATGGACCGAATGATGTACATGAATCGGTTGGGTTGCGTGGGCCGAATGGTTGGTCTAGGTTAACCCTGTGGGCCGAATGGCTTAGTTGGTTTAAGGTGGCTGCCGAATGAAAGTGAGTATGGCCGAATAGTTATAGTGGCTTAAAACCCAGCGAACCTTCGGTTTAATAGTGACTAGGTTCGGCCATGTCCTTAGCATCCAGAGATTCGGCAGCGTATGGTTCGGCCAAGGTTCTTCGTCACCTAGGGTTCGCCGGTGTGTGGGTTCGTGAGTAAACTGCAAGGTTCGGCTAAGGTGGTTGACAACTGAAGGAATCGTTTGCTTTGCGTGAAGGTTCGGTGAGTGTAAGGTTCGGCCATGAGGGTTCGGTGCTGGCCAGATTTGACTAGGGTTCGTAGCAACCAGAAGGTTCGGCATATGGAGGTTCGGCGCTCCATGGTTCGCCGTCATGAAGGGTTCGGTCCCATGCAGTGGGTTCGGCCCCTTGCTTCTTCACGAACCCTGGTTCAACCCTCCCTTCTCCATGAGCTAATCCGTCCCAACCTGTTCTATCCTTTCTGCCGGTCGGTTGCTAACCTTTTTGATGCTCGACCGAGGTCTAAGGGTGGTGTAGGTCACGGCTTCTAACCGGTTGTATGTTGGGTTGAACAAAAGAAATAGAAAACCCTACTTTCACAACATTAAAGCTTCCATACCTCAAAAATGGCTGGAGTAAACCTCCGATCTGCTGTATTTCTTGATAGAGGACGTTGAGAGCTTCGCGTGGACACCAAAAACGCCCAAATCCGTCCACAAACGAGTGAGATATCGCGATAAAGAGAGTGATTCTTCTATAGAGAGAGAGTGCGGGAATTGGTGTTAGACAGAAAAAGGGTTTGCCAAGAATGAGGTTGAAAGCCTCATTTGAGGTTTATATACCCCGGGGGTATTCGGGTTCGTTTCGGTTACTCGGTTCATGTTTTCGTTGCGTTTCCGGATCGTAACGCGCGTATTTAGTAATATAAAAATAAAAGACTTTGTTTTAAATATTTAGAAGATGTTTATTTCGTATTAACATTTTAATATCATTATTCTTGTATTAATTACCGAAATTTATTATTTTTACGGGTTTCGTTATTTGTTCGCGTATTCTATGCTTTACGCGCCTTAATTAAAATAGTTTCCTTTTAATTTATCTCTGATGAGTTTCAAAATTGTAAAACTGGAAATATTATATTTCCTTAAGTTTATTTTCGTTCGAATCGTCTTCGTTTTCGTTTCGTCAGAAAGCGTCACTTACGCGCGTCTTCGTTCAGGGCGCTAACTGTACGAACACGATCGTACGGTTCACTTTCTGATTTTGTTTTCTACTTTTCAGTCATCGTTTCAGATCGTTAAACTATTAGATCTATTCGTACAGATCATCCACCTATACGAATAGTTCGTCAGTTTAGCATTCCTTAACAACAACTGTTATGGTTTTGTTTTGTTTATCCTCACATACGTTTAAACCTAATAATACAAAATCAAGCATGTATGCATCTGTTCATGATTGTCTGATGTGTTTCTGACTGTTTAAACCATGAGATTTAAATCAGGATTTCAGAAACATCGTGTAATAGTTTATGTTTGTCATCGAATGTTAATAGCTTCTAAGTATTTCTCCTCGATTGTATCTGAGTTACTGTACAAGTTACTGTACAGATTACTGTTCCGGTAACAATTCCGGCACAGATGTCACAGTCTCCCCTTGTTAAAGAAATTTCGTCCCGAAATTTAAAAAATATTATCAGTACGACTTTCTTTGTAAACAAGTGAGAACTCCTTGTTTGATGTGATATCCCTACGCTCCCAAGTGAAATCTGGGTCGTGTTTGGGATTCTTATGTATGACCTCGAAGTTTTGCTAATCTTATTGCTCATAGTCGTTCTACTGCTACAGGGTTCTAACACTTTGTTGTTCTAAACAAACTGATGCTACGAGTATCAATTGTTGCACAACTTTAGTGTTAGTGGTGTTTTCCGGTGTGTGTTCTATGCATTAACTAAGGATTCTTTCATTGTTTCTACACAATAAAAGAGTTCCTAAGTTCTCATGAAATACGTATATGGTTATACTAAATAGGAATAAGATAAGTTTCTTATTCTTATCAGTATCAAAATAAAATGAAGTCTTATGAGTTAAAGGGTGTCACATACCAGTACCCGTTTCTGGGTCTTGGCGTGCAACAGGAGCTCCTATCATGAAAGCTCTTCCCCTTGGTATTTGATCTCCCGGTTGTGCCCTCTTTGGGCAGTTCCTGGAGAAATGACCTAGTTCTCCACAGTTATAGCATCCACGATTGTTGTTGTTGTAGTAGCCAAGGTTTTGTGGTGGTGGTTTTGCCATAGCAGCATTGTTTACAGCCGGTGTCGGTGGAGTTCGGCAGTGTTGAACCAAATGGCCTTTTCGGCCACAGTTAGTACACTGCCTACACGGCATTGTGGTAGCATGATGGAACTGACATTGTGCACATTGAGGACGTACACCAGTGTAAGGTTTGCGTGCAGATTTAGCAGATACTGCAGCAACTTGATTTTGTTTCTTCTTCAGTTGTTCCTCTTTAGCCTTGCCTGAGTCGTCTTTCAATTCTCCGTACTTCACCATCACGTCCTAAGTTTAGCTGACAAAGAAATGGCAGACTCTACAGTTGCAGGGTTTGCAGCAAGTACCATGCCCTGAATGCAGGATGGTAATCCTCCTACATATCGGTCAATTCGCTTTTCCAGAGTTGGCACCATCTCAGGTACCAAAGCTACCAATTCATGATATCTGGTAGTGAATGCCATGTGATCAGCTCCTTTCATCACATGATTTGAGAGTTCAACTTCCAAGTTCTGTAGTTCGTGCTTAGGACAGAATTCATTCCTCAGAAGGGTTTTGAATTCTGCCCAAGGCATGGCTAGCGCTTCATTCCTACCTCGAGCATTTATCTGGGAGTTCCACCAAGTTAGGGCATGCTTACTGAAAGATCCCGCAGCATAGAGAACCTTACATCTTTCTGGACAACTGCTTAGGTCCAATGTATTTTCCATCTTCTCTAGCCATTGGATCAGTCCAACAGCTCCTTCATCACCGCTAAAGCTTGGCGGTTTGCATCCTACGAATGATTTGTATGAACAGTCTGATTTAGCGCCGATGTTTCCACTAGTTTCCCCCGTAGTACGCCCTGAGTTGTTACCGTGGTCTCGAATTCTGTTGATCATATCCGGAATAATATCCTTCATCAGGTTAGTCAACTGGCTACTCAGTAATGTTGCCAAGGCAACAGTAGCAGGATCCAGAACTATAGCTGCAATCGGGTTCGGAGGAGGGTCCAGTGGAGGAGGAGGTGGCGGTGGTGAATCTGGTGGTGATGGTGTTAAAGAGTGAGATGCAGAAGTCTGGGAAGTAGGCACCGGGGTCAGTTGTCTTCTAGGCGGCATTCTGATCATAACCAAAAGATATTGGTTAGTGCAGTGATCGAACGCATAAGACACAATGCAAACTTAAGTCTTATGTTCTCTACATGAGGGTCCCTAAGTTATTTTCTTGGCCAAACCGTTTAAGTAAATGACCTATTATTCTCTATAACCTTGAGCTCTGATACCAATCTGTCACACCCCGAGCCGGCGGGGTTGGATCGAAGTCCCCGTCGGGCGGAAGGTTCTCGGGGCGCGATATCGTAAATGATAATCGTGACAATCAGATTGTTTACATACCATCAATGTTAAGAATAATTAAGCACAATAAAACATTAACTAGGATTACAAAGTTAAATTAAAAATGTTAAGGTTTGGTAATTTAACTAAGTAAACCTATCCAAAAGAATCAAATATATCTATCTTCTATCTGTACGAGATGTCAAAAGAGATTCATATTGATCTCAAAAGATGTGCTTCTTCAAAAGTCAACTAGGATCTATATCTGGGCATCCTAGCAAGCAATCCTGTATTCTTAGCTTAATCTTGTGCGTCACCTGAGAAAGCATGTAAGAAAAACAAAGTCAACACAATGGTTGGTGAGTTCATGTAGTTTATGTGAAAATAGTTTGAAAAATCCTTTGGATGACAACCTTAACCTCACCAGTACCACCTATACCATCTGTTTCAGTATGCTTATATATAGGGCATATGTAGGGGACAAGCCCCAGCCACCGTCCCACCACATACTAAACCACATGGTACATTGTTACTGATGATAATTAAGCTTTTCATCCTACATCATCGATTCCGTAACCTTTGATTCATTGAATTTGTTTACCCTGTAATTGTTTCCCTTGATTCCCTAAATGACAACCTTAACTTCATTAACAACCAACTATGTTAACCAACCAAGTATGTTTATATATAGGGCATATGTAGGGGACAAGCCCCAGCCACCGTCCCACCACATACCGGGCTGCTTAACATCTTGTTTGTTAATGAAAATTAAGCATTTCATTCCACTTCCTTAATCCCATGACATATATTTCTTAGTATCTGTTTATCCTGAGAATGTTTACTTTGATTACCCCGAATGACAACCTTAACTTCATTAACAACCAACTATGTTAACCAACCAAGTATGCTTATATATAGGGCATATGTAGGGGACAAGCCCCAGCCACCGTCCCACTACATACCGGGCTGCTTAACATCTTGTTTGTTAATGATAATTAAGCGTTTCACTCCACACTATTGATTCCACAACGTCTAAGTATTAAGTTTAATAGGCACCATTATGGACAGCTGAAAACCCTAAGGGGTTCAGCATCCATCCATAACGATCCCAAATATGACTCGTGACATGTTTTGATAGAGGAACCTTCAGGTTAACACAAAGTCAACTAGAAGAACCCAATCATTCTAGTCACTTGTCATAACCATGGATGAATCAAGAAGAACACTGAATGACTAGTAGGGGTTGACACACAGGTCAACACGCGGCGGCCCATCAGTCTGTCTTACATGACTCTGACAAAGAAGAACACTGATGACTAGTAGGGGTTGACACACAGGTCAACACGCAGCGGTCAACAGTCTGTCTTACAATGTCCTATAGCTTATGCATACAAGTTTAACGCATTCACATAGTTTCACTGATGACTAGTAGGGGTTGACACACAGGTCAACACGCGTCGGTCAATCAGTCTGTAGTCTGAGCATCCCAAATGTATCAAGCATTCATGTATTCATGTATCCCAAGTATATCATGCATTCAAGTATTCAAGTATCCCATGTGTATCAAGCATTCACGTGTTTCAAGCATTCTAAGTATAACAAGTATTCAAGTGTTCAAGTATTCCACGTATATCAAGCATTCAAGTATTCAAGTACTACAAGTACCTAAGTCTTTATAGCAACTTGAACAGATAAGTCTTTCTAAGCTTAATTTCTAAGTTTACATAGGCATGGTTTTCATAAACCTTTCTAGCCTTAGCATTAGTTTTCCTTATGCATTTAAATGTTTGAAAAGTTTTAAGCCATTATGTATAGTATGAATAGCATTAACATTGAATCTGTAACTTGGGTTCTAATATATAGTCTAAACATAGAGTTTGTAGGAATGTCCTTAGTATCTAGTTTGAGTATAGAGTTTAAGTATAATGTAAATAAGTATACTGTCAATAGCCTTAGCTATTTACACCACAGTTTTAGTCTTTAGTTTCCAAAACAAGCGTTACTAATTAAGCATTAGTAAAAACATTTCAAATATGTGTAAAAGCATTTAATAAACATTTCAATAATTGTTTAACATGCTTCTCAGTCCCGAAGTAAAACAAAAGGTTTGAAAAGGGACAATGAACTCACCTGGTGTTTGAAATGGTTGACTATGTAAAGACAAGAATACACGCGCTCGTTATGGTGATTGTTGTTGTGCTCAAGATCCTGTATTGATTTCACATTGTTCGTAGTTCATAAGTATATGTTTGTAAGGATTCGTCGTGCGTGTAAGTGTTAGTCCTAAATTTGACTAATACTCGCAGTTCTTATTCGTTATCCGGCCCAGAATTCCATACACTAAGTATTGTAGTATTGAGCTTCGTTTATTGTTTGAAATTCCTTCACTTAGAATTTAACTTACAATTCATAGGAATTTTAAGTAACATGTTTGAGCTCTTGCATTGTTTGTCTAAAACTTTTAACACCACATTTGTAACGACTAAAGTGGTGTTTTATGCATTAACTTACTATCGTTTCTAGACATTCCTTTATGTTTTCTCTACTCATTTAGAATCTATTGGACCGGATAACCTATTGAACCGATTGTTGTGTAATTGGGCCTAGAATTAGTACGTTTGTGGCCCAAATGTACAAAGTCCTTGGGCTAACCAAATGGTAGTTGGGCCTAATAGGGTAGGCCCACGACATAAACATGGGCCGCATGGTTTCTTGAGTTAAACGAGGCTATGTGCCTTGTATTTATGGGTGTGGG
Organism: Mikania micrantha; assembly: GCA_009363875.1. Lineage (NCBI taxonomy): Eukaryota > Viridiplantae > Streptophyta > Magnoliopsida > Asterales > Asteraceae > Mikania > Mikania micrantha. Next base: position 27,888,840 of record CM018687.1, read on the forward strand.
CCAAAGGCATAATGTTTTGGGCCAATTTATTGGGCCTTGGGTTGATTCAAGTGACTATGACCCAATTGAAAACATATATGGACCGAATGATGTATCATGAATCGGTTGGGTTGCGTGGGCCGAATGGTTGGGCCAGGTTAACCCTATGGGTCGAATGGCTTAGTTGGTTTAAGGTGGCTGCCGAATGAAAGTGAGTATGGCCGAATAGTTATAGTGGCTTAAAACCCAGCGAACCTTCGGTTTAATAGTGACTAGGTTCGGCCATGTCCTTAGCATCCAGAGATTCGGCAGTGTATGGTTCGGCCAAGTTTCTTCGTCACCTAGGGTTCGCCGGTGTGTGGGTTCGTGAGTAAATTGCAAGGTTCGGCTAAGGTGGTTGACAACTGAAGGGTTCGTTTGCTTTGAATGAAGGTTCGGTGAGTGTAAGGTTCGGCCATGAGGGTTCGGTGCTGGCCAGATTTGACTAGGGTTCGTAGAAACCAGAAGGTTCGGCATATGGAGGTTCGGCGCTCCCTGGTTCGCGGTCATGAAGGGTTCGGTCCCATGCAGTGGGTTCGGCCCCTTTCTACTTCACGAACCCTGGTTCAACCCGCCCTTCTCCATGAGCTAATCTGTCCCAACCTGTTCTATCCTTTCTGCTGGTCGGTTGCTAACCTTCTTGATGCTCGACCGAGGTCTAAGGGTGGTGTAGGTCACGGCTTCTAACAGGTTGTATGTTGGGTTGAACAAAAGAAATAGAAAACCCTACTTTCACAACATAAAAGCTTCCATACCTCAAAAATGGCTGGAGTAAACCTCCGATCTGCTGTACTTCTTGATAGAGGACGTTGAGAGCTTCGCGTGGGCACCAAAAACGCCCAAATCCGTCCACAAACGAGTGAGATATCGCGATAAAGAGAGTGATTCTTCTAGAGAGAGAGTGTGTTGGAATTGGTGTTAGAGAGAAAAAGGGTTTGCCAAGAATGAGGTTGAAAGCCTCATTTGAGGTTTATATACCCCGGGGGTATTCGGGTTCGTTTCGGTTACTCGGTTCACGTTTTCGTTGCGTTTCCGGATCGTAACGCGCGTATTTAGTAATATAAAAATAAAAGACTTTGTTTTAAATATTTAGAAGATGTTTATTTCGTATTAACATTTTAATATCATTATTCTTGTATTAATTACCGAAATTTATTATTTTTACGGGTTTCGTTATTTGTTCGCGTATTCTATGCTTTACGCGCCTTAATTAAAATAGTTTCCTTTTAATTTATCTATGATGAGTTTCAAAATTGTAAAACTGGAAATATTATATTTCCTTAAGTTTATTTTCGTTCGAATCGTCTTCGTTTTCGTTTCGTCAGAAAACGTCACTTACGCGCGTCTTCGTACAGGGCACTAACTATACGAACACGATCGTACGGTTCACTTTCTGATTTTGTTTTCTACTTTTCAGTCATCGTTTCAGATCTTTAAACTATCAGATCTATTCGTACAGATCGTCACCTATACGAATAGTTCGTCAGTTTAGCATTCCGTAACAACAATTGTTATGGTTTTGTTCTGTTTATCCTCACATACGTTTAAACCTAATAATACAAAATCAAGCAAGTATGCATCTGTTCATGATTGTCTGATGTGTTTCTGACTGTTTAAACCATGAGATTTAAATCAGGATTTTAGAAACATCGTGTAATAGTTTATGTTTGTCATCGAATGTTAATAGCTTCTAAGTATTTCTCCTCGATTGTATCTGAGTTACTGTACAAGTTACTGTACAGATTACTGTCCCGGTAACGATTCTGACACAGATGTTATACCAAATCGTTCCCAAGTGCCTGGACTTAAATGGATGTATTTTTCCATTTACTATATATTTGGTTGATTGTTGGCATTATGGGGCGAAAAGTCATATGTTTTGTTGTGGGCTCATGCATAAATAAATCATTCACTTTTGCTAATTTTAATATAAACATCGCATGGATAATTTTATAAATAATTTCCTTAAACTTTTTATCGAGTCGTAAACTTACGGACTCACTAACTATTTTAGTTGACCTTTTTATGCATGTATTTCAGGAAATAACTAAGCTTGGATTATGCATGCTCTTTTTGTGATACAACCAAAGATTTGGACAATAGTGTTTGATAGTTAGGCAATATGAAGAATCTTTATATGTTGTATTTATTTTGCAATATTGTAACCTACATTATGTACTTTTATGGACCATGAATGCATGCTAGTGGCACCTTTCTTAGTTTCTGTTGTCATTTTACCTTTAAGGCATTTGACACATGTCCCAAAATTACTGAAATCAAGAGAAGACCAAACTTCATCCTTCACAAGTCGAGATAGGCGATCTCGTGAGATGTGGCCTAAACGTTGATTCCACACTATGGATGAAGTTTCTAAGTCTCTTTTTCTTTTAGTCTTTGTTGAGTTCTCATTAATTTTATATGACAACAAAGACCTAGAGAAATCATCATCTAGCTCTAATTTATAGAGATCACCATCCAGAAGACCAGTATCAAATACTTGAGAATTAGAACTAATAGTAAGTCTGCCATTACCATGAGGAATATAAAAACTGTCCATGTCTAACTTTGGTCCAAATACAAGATTCCTAGAAATTTCAGGAATATATAAGGTATCATAAATTTTTATACATATACTGGTTTTCTTTATTAATTCTAAGGTTCCCACTGCAGCAACAGATAGTTCCTTTCCATCCCCAAGCTTAAGTGTTCTTTAGTTTTTCCAGCTTCCAGATTGTAAAGCAATCCCTGAGTAGAATTAGTCACATGGACCATAGAACCAGAGTCAAACCACCATGTATTAGTTGGAACATTTAAATTAAAGGACTCAATTATCATATTTAGATGATTACCTCTCTTAGCCATCCATTCCTTGAAACCAGGGCAATCTTTCTGCTTATGTCCTACCTTTCAGGAATGCAACTGATCCCGTCATACTTTGTAGACACTAGTTTCATGATAAGGGTGCTAGCATGTGCCTTGGAGGTACCTTTGAATTGCTCCTCCACAGAAGTAATGTAAGTCTTCGCACTAGTCCAGTCAGGAATGGCTCCCCGACTGATGGAGTTCTTGATAAACATGAGAGCCATCTGATTAGCCTTATCCCGTTTCTCATAAAACAATTTAGTTTCAGCAGTGTTCTTATCAGTGAGGGCAGGATGCACAGGCTCTCTCAGTGCATAGTCGAACTCAGTAATCCTAAAAGTCAGCATCAGCGAATCTTTCCAAGCAGAGTAGTTCGCACCAGTAAGGGTTTCAATTCCCATATTGGGATCTGCGAATCCAATTAGATGAGACGGAGTAATATACTAAGGCTATAGAAGAAGTTAGAGTGATCTATGGGGTAACTTAGATCTAAGACAAGCAGATATAAGGACCATTATAGTAATGAAGCTATGATAAAAGTATACTATAACATCAAATTAATAGACTAATTAGGTTCTACTTAAACAAATGGGTTTCACTTTGATTAATAACCATTCATCTAAGTATTAGGAACAATTAATTAAAAATAAAGTGTGCACTAGGAATGTAACACATTACCATTGGGCAGAAGTGAAACATACATGCCTTAAGGCAAAATTTTGTCATGTGAATATCTAATTTTTAAGGATATATACAATTAAGTGACAGTGCTTAATAAGACTCAAATAATAAGATGTAACACATCACCTTTGGGCAGAAGTAAAACACTTGTTATTGAGTTTAAGCAGATTTTGTATTTTAAGGTTTTGTAAAACATAATAGTTTAAGGTTTTAACAAAACTATTTATTTTATCTCATAGCCCCCTGATTGCGACACGGAAATAAAAAAACTTTTTAAGGGTTAGTTCTTGACAAGAAAATCTGTTCCTGTGTAAGGAATTGTTTTCGGTTAAGAAAACTGTTCTCGGGTAAGGAACTTGTTCTCGGTTGAGGAAAACAATTTTGGTGGAAAACAATTCTCGGGTTTTGCCTTGTTCTCGGTTTTAAGCCGAGTTCTCGGTGGAGAAAAAATAGTTCTCAGTTTTTAGCCAATAATTGTTATTTTTGGATAGTATTTTTCAAAATTTTAACAGATTTCGTAAATTTTGTAATCTTCCAAAATTTTAGGGAAAACACAATTGAAATCTTGATTTCATCCAAATAAGGGATTTTTATGAAAAAAAATCTTGAAGAACACGAAGAACATTCAATATAAAATTTCTTGAATGTTCATAAAAACGCGATATGTAGGAATCGAGTAATCAACATATCGCTCTGATACCAAATGTTGATCGACTCCTTTGACTATAAACATGCATATACATATATATATATATATATACACACGAAAACTATTGAGATTAAATGAAATCTGTGAATTCAGTGAAAGTGTTGTTGATTCTTGACATCGTTCCTAAGTAGATCTGACCGTGTTCCCATTTAGGGTGTACGACTAGGATGTATTAGTTAAGAGGTTCGGTTGAGGCTCATGAATTCAAGAGGTTAGGAATTCGTGTGATGTTGTGTGTAGTTAGGCCAACCTTAATTATGAACCTTAATCTCATATTTATATACACCTAAGGAGAAACCCTGATTAGTACATTAAAGGTAATTACGTCCATCAAGTAATCACCTATCTAAATGGGTATTTAAATAATTGATCAATTAGATAAATAATCATGAGGGTCATATATTATTTATTTATTTATTTATTTCCAACATGGTTTCGGATAATTTTAGAATATTTAGGATAATTTTTCGAATATTAGGATAATTTTCGGATACCCAAATATCCGAGATATATAATTTTTGAAATTTTTTATGAGTTCGAATATCCAATCAAATCCAAAATTTTGGACATGAATACGGATTTAGATATTGAAATTTTTTATCCGAAATATGGATATTCAAACAACCGAAGTTATAAAAATGAACAGCTAAAAGAGAGTGAGGATGAGAAGGAGGGTTAGCATGATTTTCCATTGCACCCCTTTCTCTCATTTTATAACCCCCTACATTAAGTAGGTAATGAATAAAACTTGGTCACAGTAACCAAGGTGTGATCGGGTCTATGTAAATTTGGTCATGATGATGGAGGAAAATATTTTTTTATTTAATTTTTTTCATTCATTATTCAATTATCTTATATGATACTATAATCTTTTTTTTTTTCCTACATTTATTTGCAAGTATACATCTTTTTTTCTCACACCTACTATTTTAATATGATGTACTATCTGTTATTATCTTTTTGCTTACATTAAGTAACTATTATACATGGTCTAAACATAACACCATCAAATTTATTAAAAAGGCTGAAATAAGCTGTAGTACTTCAAATATTAAAAAATTAAAATATAGACAAAAAATTATGAAGAACATGTTCACGTAAGAAAATCATTTTTCCGGCAGAAAGTACTAATTTGTTTTTTTCTTTTTTAAATGACATATTTGGATTATTGACTGATTACTGGAGTATCATCGTGTTACCAAAGGTACCATCCAATTATATGCACCAGCAAGTCAACAGTTTAAGGAAATTCAATACTTTGAAAAAACTTCGTTACAGGATTCGAACCCGGGGCCTTAGGTAAAGTTTGGTATGCATGAATGCAAGATATAATAGAATGAGTCAATTACGATGGAATGAAAAGAAATATGTTTGACAATAACAAATAAATGGAATATACTATTTCATAAGGACTCCTATTCCGTCCCTTCTTGTGATTTTCATTCCTTATGTGAGTAGTGTTTTTTCAATTCTTTCAAAGAATGGAATGATTTTTCTTATTTCGATCCTTTTTTTAAATACTTTGACCAAATTTATGACTCGACCATGACTAAAACCATGACCTGACTCATGACCCAACCCATGAACTTAACAATTACCCGACCCTATCCATGATTGACAATTGGCTTGAATCATAAACTGACTCATGACCTGAAACATGACTCGAGCCATCATCTAACCCATGAATCAAATCATGACTAACCAAATCTTGAACCAGCCCATAACATGCACCAAGACTCGAACCGACCCATGACCTGACATACAACCTAAACAGCTAAACTATGACCAGATCCGTAAATTGTATTTCATTCTTTCGTTTTTTTCATGTCTACCAAAAAGCCTTAAGTGATCATTCATTTCATTACATAAGACAACAGAACAAGACAGTGGAATGGTAATGGTCAGTTTCTTTCTCTCGTCAATTCCATTCCATTATCTATTTCATTTCATCGGTTATTCCATTTGGTTTGTGATTCGTCTTTAATTATCTAGTTGTTACTTGATTATGTGTGTAAATGACGGTTTGTGCTTTTATATAATATGATCCGAGATTTTATATGACAATAATACATTTCTCTAGATGACACATGATGCGTTTAGTTTCTTACTATGCTTCCAACGATCTATCCCCTTTCCACGTTAATTGCGCCATATATGTATTAGTTTTAATAAAGTGGACAATATATATATATATATATATATATATATATATATATATATATATATATATATATATATAGTATATGGTTAGGTCTAAAAATAATAAAAACTTTAAAAAGTGTAGGAAGAGATTTTAACCATTGATTTTTGAGATTGATGGTTGTAATTATGTCACATCATTAAGAGAATTAATTAAGGGGAAACCTAAATGGTTGGAGGGGTATAATAAGTATTAGGATTATTGTTGATTTTTTTAACTTCTCTTTTTTTCTAAACGTTTATAACTTTTTCATTATTATTTAAAAAAATACACCATAAAATTGAGCATTTTTTTATCTTTTCAACAAGTATTATATTGCTATATAAAAAAACCGGCCTGAATTATTGTATATCAATTTTGCGTTTTATGGTGTTTTCGGATGTTCATATGTCTGAACTCTAAAAACACCATAAATTGTTCAATTTAAGTTTCATGAATATCCGAACGCCATTAACATCATAAAATGTTTAAACTATAACTTGGAAAAACACCATAAAAGTGTTTATGGTGTTTTTAGTGTTCAAAAACACTACAAAATGCCATGTTTTAGTTTTATTAGTACCTGAACACAATAAACACCATAAAATAACTCAAAAAACACCATAAAATGTGAACACCATAAAACGTAAACATCACAAAACGTACACATGCGTCACAAAATTAAATATTTATAGTGTTTTTAGTGTTCAATATGTTTATTTGTGAATACCATATATAAAACTAAGTTTGAAAAATACCATGCATAAACTTAAACGCTTATAGTGTTTTTGGTGTTTAAAAAACATCATAAAAAACAAAAACGTCATAAAAACGCGAGTTTCATGAACACATATTATTGGTTTTTTTTTTAATATAGCAATATTATACGCGTTTGAAAGGTAAAAAAAATTGATTTTATGGTATTTTTTTATAAAAAACGTTAATGTCTAAAATAGTTACCCACCTTTAAAATAAACGGTGGAAGTTGCATGTGACTTGCATGTGCAATCTTCTTTTTTATTTTGACATCAATACCCTTTAACCTAATGTACACATGTCTCTTTCTTGTTGCTTTTTACACTTACTAAGGTTTTCATCCTTTGTAGAATATCCCTTCCCTATATAGTATATAGGGGATGATCAATTGTTAATCCTTATTACGATAACCGAATAACTACATCTTATTACTTTGGGGTCCACATTAAAGTAAATATAAAGGTGTAGGTTTTTTCTTCTATTTTTAATTAATGTAATTAATGTGGGCCTCATTTATATTAAAAAAAAAAAGCCTACGCCAAGGGTTAACATGCAAAGCGTAGGAAGCGACAAGAACGCGCAACGTGTTATCTGGGTAAGGGGCATTATTGTCCATATAAAATTACAGATCGTGCTTCATAAAAATAAAGACTGGCATTTAACACCCATAATCAAGGACCATCGGGATAATCACATACCAATAATTACGGACCACATTATATAAAAATCACAGACTGTATTTTAACACACATAATCAAGGCAAAATGTGTAATCACGGACAACGTTATATGAAAATCGCGGACAACGTTATCTGAAAATCACATACCGTAAGCTAACATGAATGTTTAAAGGACCAACTGCATAATCACAAACCAAGCATAAATATCACAGACCACGTAAAAATATAAAAAAAAAACTATAACAATACGATACTTTAATTAAAGATAATCAAATTCTCAATTTTATGGTGTAATTATTTAAAAAAATAATTAAATGTTTAAAAGTTATTCGATTTTCAAAAAGATGGTGAAACTTGATTCACTCACAAAAAAATCAACAAATTTAGGCAATTCCTTTTTTTTGTCATTTTTGCTTTTTATTCACATAGGTTTGAATAAAAAATGTGTACTATTAGATCTTAACCATTAATATATTTGATCAAGAGTCCAGAATCATTCATATCCTTCTCACGTTAAACTGCATATGTATTGGATCCGTCTCTTATATATGTGTATACTAGTTTTAATAAAGTGGACAACTTTCTAAATTACAAAGAAGTAAGCGACATTTCTAGTTATTGTTACATATTGGAATTGATTTCATACTATAATTTGCATAAACAAGAAAATCTATGAGAAATTTATTTTCATCGAATCAAATTTAATTAGTTAAACAAAAAATCTGTTCCTAATATGTTATTAGAAGAGAGTGACTCATAATGGACGTTTGATCACGTAGTTGCTCAACTCAATGGGATATTGTGTCTTTCAAAATTGATCCTTCACGTAAGTGATGAAGGGTTGATAGTTGTTCCTTCCATGTGAGATATTCTATAAGAAAAATACTTAAAACTAACAATCCTTATATATATAGGGTGTGGTTCTTTTGTTAACCAATGTTAATTGCATTAATCGAATAACTACATTTTATTACTTCGGAACACACATTAAAAGTAAATCTAAAGGGGTGTGTTTTTTCTTCTTTAATATATATATAGGGGATGAAATTTTATATAACATATAAAATTTGTTACTATTATCTAATGGTTAATTTCAAAGGTAAATGCATAGGATCGCGACACGTATCATTATTATTATTTTAATATGGGAGGGCATTTTAGACATTTTGTTACCACTCAAAAAACTGGATTTAATATAATAGTGACAAGTGTCGCCATCTAAAATATTTTGATAAATCTAATTTTTAATATAAAGTTTACCCCCCCTCTTTTTAAACATTAATAACTTTTTTATACTATATTATTTTTTTTAAAAAAATTGCACCATTATATTCGTCTCATTTTTCTCTTTAATTTCGATATACTCTCGACTATTTTTTTTTACTTTTTTTAGACATCATATATTTACATCATTGTAACGAGCTTAAATATAATAAATTTATTTAAATTTTTTTCTAACAATGATAAATTATAGTTATGTAATTTTCATTGATGTAAATTTACAGTAATGTAACTTATAGATATATATTGATTTATATTAAAAAAAAATTGCACCATTATATTCGTCTCATTTTTCTCTTTAATTCCGTTATAGTTTCGACTATTTTCCCCCTTTTTCTAGACGCCCTATATTTACTTTTTTGTAACGAGCTTAAAAATAACAAATTTATTTGAAATTTTTCCAAACAATGATAAATTACAGTGACATAATTTACATTGTCGTAATTTACAGTAATGTAACTTATTATTTAAATTATTTACAGTGATGTAATACTTTAATTTACCGTTGTTAGAAAAAAATTAAAATAATTTGGTATGTTTATGTTCTTTACATCGATGTGAAGTGAGATATTCGAAAAAACAAATCAAAAAACTAGTCTAGATTAAAACGGAATTAAAGAGAAAAATTACATCACTGTAAATAATAAGTTACCTCTCTGTAAATAATGTGTTATATCACTGTAAATTACATTACTGTAAATTACATCACTGTAATTTACCATTGTTAGAAAAAAAATTCAAACAAATTTGTTATCTTTAACCTCGTTACAATAATGTAAATATAGGGCATTTAAAAAAAGTAAAATAAATAGTCGAGACTATAACAGAATTAAAGAGAAAAATGAGACGAATATAATGGTGCAATTTTTTTAAAAAATAATGTAGCATAAAAAAGTTATTAATGTTTAAAAAAGAGGGGGTAAACTTTATATTAAAAATTAGATTTATTAAAATATTTTAGATGGTGACATTTGTCACTAACATATTAATTCCAGCTTTTTGACTAGTAACAAAATGTCTAAAATGTCCTTCCATATTAAAATAATAATATTGATACATGTCGCGATCCTATGCATTTACTTTTAAAATTAACTATTGGATGATAGTTATTGGGTTGTAACAAATTTTATGGGTTATTTTTTGCTCCTTTCCCTATATATATATATATATATATATACCACTATATTATAGGAAGGGTAACAATGTCTTTTACTCAAATCTCTTAAAATTAAGAGGTACAAATTTTAAAGCTTTTGATACAATCCATCAAAGCTTACATTATGTGACAATCCGACTTTTCGGATTAACCTTGTTAACTGAAAGTGGTTAGATCACAGGCCCAACAAGACATGTAAGGCCCAGTAAGGCCAAAGAAGGCCCAGTAAGGCCCAAGAAGGCCCAGTAAGGCCAAAGAAGACCCAGTAAGGCCAAGGAAGGCCCAATAGGGCCAAGATAGGCCCAATGAGCCCAAAGTAGGCCCAATGGTATTTAGGAAGTCCAATTGGATTAATCAAGGCCAAAAATAGTTCAATTGGTTAAATTGGTGACAATTTGATATTATCGGATTAATTTTTTTAACAAGAATTTGCAGAAATGATCATGATGAGTCAAAAATCAAATTAGAAGGTTTAAGCTTGAACAAAATAGAGTATAATACACTTAGATTATAAGAAATTGATTTATGATTAGACTAATTACCCAATTTTGACTAGGAAAGTCAAAATTCGGCCAATAAGGTTGGGGGAATTCGAAGTGTGCATCAATAGGCTGTTAATCATAGAATTAAATGTTCATATAACTCATTGTGATAATGATTAGCTGTTAATCATCTGTTACAACTTTTGAAATGGTTGAATTTAACTCAAATCACACCCAAAAGTCGTAACCGTCACATGGTTGCATCCAAAACCATACAATTCGATCATATTACTCACAATTGAAACTAAACATCCTCTAGTCGGCACTGTTAGAGAGCTTTCATTCAAAAATTTGATCTAGAAGTCGCGAATAGAGGAATTCGATCGAAGGGGCGGCCAAACTTAGGGCTTGAAGGTGATCTACAACAATTGGTTATTGAATCAAGTAAGTAATCATCCTTATTCCTTCTAATATGGCCGACTAAGGATAAGCACATCATAATTTCAGTCTTTAACATCGGATGATTGGAAATCGATTTCTAGGGTTCTAAGTCTAAAACGATTTGGGGGTTTCGCATCAAACAAACCTTATAATCAAATTAAATGTTACTACAAGTCTCAGAGGGTTCCGATTAGGCTAAATCATAAAACAATTAATGGTTGTAACATTGAATTAATGGGGTTTGATATCTAGGGTTCTTGAGGAAAAACCATTTGGGGGTTTTTAATGAAATGTCTTCTAAAATTAAATTAAACTATATGTGTAGTTTCGGAATAACCCATTGAACGAAATCCCTAAGATAATCGCATCATATTACAACGAATTGTGTGAGAACGATTTCTAAGGTTTTTAACATAATATGTTATGGGGGTTTCAACTCAATCGAATCTGAAAACGAAATTAAAGAGCACAGATAGTTTCGAAATCATGGTTTTACTAAAAACCCTATGATTTTGCAAATTTAGCTAATCGAACGGATTTGAGTTGGGGTTTGAGAACTCAAGTTCGAACATGTTGAGACCAGATTTATTGGGTTATGATGTTTAATTTTTCGAATTAAAACCATGGATAGACTCGACTGAAACCTGGGATCGAAAGCCCCATGGTTTTAGGCTCGAGTGGGTTAAATTCGTGGGTCAATTTGATGTCATTGGTTCGGGTTAGAAAAAAAATAGGGGACCGGTTAACTGGTGATTAAAACAATTTGCATGGGAGGTTAGTTAACGAAAGTTGAAGCAGCGTAGTGGTAGTATGTGTGCGTGTGGGTTGAGGGGTCAAGGGTTCGACCCTTGCCTTTGACAGTTTTTTAGAATTTAAACCATTTTAGGGTTTTAATCATATCTCACTCGTTTTAACTCCGATTCGACCCATTCGAATTGCGTTAGAACCAGAATTCAATTTCGGATGTATTAGAATAATAAAATTCATATTTTAATCCGAAAACGAAATCGCGTATAGTTACGTTTATTTAAATAGAATCATCTATGGTTATATGATTTTATTTAAACGATTTGAAAGGCACGCGTACATACGTATGTATATTCCTAACACTCTAACATACGTGTGTTGACACGCATGTGATTTCAAGCACAAAACGACTATTCGAATAACACTACGTTATTGTTTAAACACAGATCCTTCGTAAGAGGATTTTCTACACGAGCTTACGTAGTTGATCATTCTACAAATAATCAAAGGTGCGTACACGGCCCCTTTCTTATTTTAAACTGTTTTGGGGGAGAAAACATGTGCAACAAACTCTTTTTAGATACATATCACTTGCATGAGTTAGTTGTTTACATTATGTGACAACATAGCAATTTGAAAGTCCTTACACACCTCGAACCGTTTAGTTTGCCGTAGCGCAAAGCGTGGTAGTTGGAAATAGATCTATTAGGTTTGACAAACCTCACCTGGTAGATGGGATCTACACAGGTGTTTGACTGACCAAACACAATTTTACTATTGTTGTGCTAGACAATAGTGGCAAGGCAAAAACATGCTATAGCATGGCAATTCGTCAGCTTCGGTGTCAACCACTTATGTAAATAGTTTATATGACTAGCTATCATGACTGTGCATGTGTGATTATGTTATCTACAACTTGATATTCAAACTGCTGTTTTGAACATTGTGAATACTTAAAACCTGTGTTATGCACCAACCTTTGTGTTGACTTGATTTACATGCTTTCTCAGGACGCTAAGGTGCGCATTAAAGCTGGCATGGACTAGGAGATAGAGTCGCATGCATGTTTATCATTTATTGTTTAAATTACACATTTGAGGATTTTGTTTTGTAATTTACATATTACAACTGTTATTGGTTTTTAAACGCTTCCGCAATTTTTGAAAACTCTGATATTATGTTTTTTTAAGATCAAAGTATGTTTTGAAATTCATATAGAGGTCTTCGTTATGTCTAATGATCTGAGATCCTGGTTTGTCACGTTCCCAAACGGTATGATTCCGTTAGTTGAAAATTGGGGGTGTCACAGATTGGTATCAGAGCCATTGGTTATAGCGAACTAGGTTTGCATTTGTAGACTTAGACTATGACTGTTAGACATTAGACACATATGTTTACACATACTACTTAGAAATTACATATGACATTATGTAATTGACTTGTTTACACATTCCATGGCACTGCACTTACATATGGTATTATGTAACAGGCATGGCATCATCATCAGTACCTTACATTTACATTGATGACTCTGAGGACGAGGAACCGATAGTTCCAGCACCACCGTCATCACCACCACCACCTATTTCATCTCCTCCATCATATGAGAGGGATGACTCAGATCCGGAGGAGGATCCAGAGGAGGATCCAGATGAGGACCCGGATGAGGATCCGGAGGAGGAGCCAGTGGAGGGCACTCAGCAGATCCCTGCTGAGAGACCTTCTACACATCCACCACCAGTATTGGATATTCCGGAGCCTAAGAGGCAAAGGACTGACGCTGAGGAGATCGCCAAACTGCGCGAGGATTTGTATGAGGCAGAAGACAGGATCGCACAAAACTCTCAGGAACTATGGGATGCTAATGAGAGGCAAGAGGAACTTGCCCATCTGGTTCATGATATGCGAGATGAGATGATTAATTTGATTGGTCGTCTTGAAGCTTCAGAGAACCGAGCTGAGATCTTGGAGGGCAGAATAGAAGCCTTAGAGGATTTAGTAGCATCAGACAATGAAGAGGAGGATGAGGAGAATGGAGAGGAAGAAGGGGAGGAACCAGCACCAGTTGTTGATTCTGATCCTGAATCCACTGTTGAGGATGATTGAGTTTCTTTGTTTTGTTTAAACTTATTAGGAACGGGTTGTGTTCCTACACTAGATGTTTGGAAAGTTATGTTTTGATTTCAAAAGTATTGTACTCAAATCAAAATTTCTATCTATTGAAAAGCTATTATTTATTTCCAACAGTTGTGTTGATTTATTACATGTTGTGTTTGTTGTTTGCTTACACATGTCACATTGGATTTTGATAACGCTCTAACATTTCTTTTAATTAGGAATATAATGGCCAACGAGAACGTTCACATGACAGTTGCTGAGCTCAACGAGCTAATCAATAACAGAGTCGCAGAGGCAATCGCACAATATGCTCAGACACACACCACAGGGCCACAGGGTCCGGCAGGGGGACTGGTTAACCCACAGGCATGCACGTTCAAGATGTTCTTGGACTGTAAGCCACACAATTTCAAAAGGTCGGAGGGGGCCATAGGACTCCTTCGATGGATTGAAAAGGCGGAATCTGTGTTCGAGATGTGCAACTGCCCTGATGAAAGCAAGGTGAAGTATGCTACGGGAACATTGGAGGGTCCAGCATTAACTTGGTGGAACTCAAATGTTCAGACTTTGGGGTTGGGTGAGGCTAATGCCTTGACATGGAACGGCTTCAAAACTTTACTGCAAGAGGAGTACTGTCCTCGCAGTGAGATGCAGAAGCTGGAGGAGGAATATTGGCACCTCAAGATGGAGGGGTCAAATATCGAAGAGTACACGACCCGGTCACATGAGTTGGCCAGACTTCTACCACACATGGCTACTCCAGCCAGCAAGTGGATTGAAAGATACATTGGAGGACTAGTGCCTCAGATTCAGGGGTTGGTTACTTCAGCAAATCCCACCACCATTCAACAAGCTGTTCGTTTAGCACATCAGCTTACTGATCAGGCAGTATTACAGGGGACTCTGCCTAAACGAACATCTGCTACCAAGGTGGGAGACCATAAAAGAAAGTGGGAAGGTAACAACTCCAAGGGTCACAACCAACAATCATATCAACAAAACCAGAAGCAAGACTCAAACAAGTCTTATCATAATTCAAGCAGTGGTCAGCAATCATCATCATCGGGGGGTTATGTTGGTAAACACCCCAAGTGCAACAGGTGTGGGTATCATCATGCAGGTAATCAGTGTGATAGAGCTAGGTGCCAAAGGTGTGGCAAGATTGGACATGCGGCTAAGGATTGTCGCGGGGAGCTACAGAACAATCACAATAACCAGAATAACAATCAGAACAACGCACAGAAGGGTTGTTTTGAGTGTGGCAAGATGGGACACTTTAAGAAAGATTGCCCACAACTCAAGAAAGGTGGGGACAATAATGTCAATGGCAATGGTAATGGCAACGGTAATGGTAATGGCACCAACAACAACACTAACAACAACAACAATGGTACTAGGGGCAGGGCGTTTGTGATTGGAGGACGTCAAGCACGGGAGGATCCCAACATTGTTACGGGTACGTTCCTCTTAAATAATCACTATGCCTCTATGTTATTTGACACTGGTGCCGATCGGAGTTTTGTATCTAGTTCACTTGCTAAGTTGCTAAATGTTAGTCCCACTGCCTTAGATAGTCCATACACTGTGGAATTAGCTGATGGTAAGTTAATAGTAGTTGAACAAATCTTTAAGGGATGTATGCTTGACTTGATGGGTCAGACATTGGAAATTGAACTTATGCCTATTGCCTTAGGCAGTTTTGATGTAGTCATTGGCATGAACTGGTTGTCCAAACACCAGGCTGAAATCGTATGCCATGAAAAGATTGTTCGTATACCTCTTCCGCAGGGAGAGACATTGTATGTACAAGGCGAGAAGAGCAGTACGCCACTGCGTCTCATATCTTGTATGAAAGCACACAAATGTCTACGGAAAGGTCATACGGCAGTTATAGCACTTATAACTGAAAAGCCGGTAGCTGAGAAGAAGATTGAAGATATACCTGTAGTTTGTGAATTTCTGGAGGTGTTTCCGGATGACTTGCCGGGATTACCGCCTATCAGACAGGTGAAATTTCGAATCGACCTTACACCAGACGCAACACCGATAGCTAGGGCGCCTTATCGACTTGCACCGTCTGACATGCAAGAATTATCTACACAATTGCAAGAGTTGTTGGATAAGGGTTTCATACGACCTAGTTTTTCACCGTGGGGAGCTCCGGTTTTGTTTGTTAAGAAAAAGGACGGGACTTTCCGTATGTGTATCGATTACCGGGAATTGAACAAGTTACTATCAAGAACCGGTATCCGTTACCTAGAATTGACGATCTGTTCGATCAGTTACAAGGTTCGAGTTACTACTCGAAAATTGATCTCAGGTCGGGTTATCATCAACTAAGAGTCCAGGAGGAGGATATCCCGAAGACAGCATTCAGGACACGCTATGGCCATTATGAGTTCTTGGTCATGCCATTTGGGTTGACAAACGCTCCAGCTGTATTCATGGATCTCATGAATCGTGTTTGTAAACCTTATCTTGATAAGTTTGTCATTGTTTTCATTGATGACATTCTCATCTATTCTCAGACTGAGGAGGAGCACGCTGAACATCTTCGATTACTATTGGAATTATTGAAACAGGAACAACTGTACGCTAAGTTCTCGAAATGTGATTTCTGGATGCGAGAAGTACAATTCTTGGGGCATATAGTTAATGAAAAGGGTATACATGTTGATCCAGCGAAGATTGAAGCGATTAAGAATTGGGAAGCGCCAAAGACCCCTACCGAGGTACGACAATTCCTTGGTTTGGCGGGTTATTATCGACGATTCATTGAGGGTTTCTCAAAGATCGCTCAACCACTTACAGCTCTTACGCACAAGGGAACGAAGTATAACTGGACGGATAAACAGGAAACTGCATTCCAGTTATTGAAACAGAAACTCTGCAGTGCACCAATTTTGTCCTTACCGGAAGGGACGGAAGACTTTGTGGTGTATTGTGATGCATCTGCACAAGGTTTGGGATGTGTGTTGATGCAACGTGATAAAGTGATTGCTTATGCTTCCAGACAACTACGAACACACGAAAAGAATTACACTACTCATGACTTGGAGTTAGGAGCAGTGGTTTTTGCTTTGAAGATTTGGAGGCATTACTTGTATGGAACTAAGTGTACTATTTACACTGATCATAAGAGTTTGCAACATATCTTTGATCAGAAGGAGCTTAATATGAGACAACGACGATGGGTTGAGTTGTTGAACGACTACGAATGCGCGATTAAGTATCACCCGGGAAAAGCTAATGTGGTAGCTGATGCTTTAAGCAGAAAAGACACATCAACAAGACGGGTTCGTGCACTTATGATGACAATACATACTGACTTACCTGACAAGGTACGCAGTGCTCAGATCGAGGCTTTGAAAAAGGAAAACTTAGTACAGGAATCTTTACGAGGAATGGAAACACAGTTGGATGTTAAGCCCGATGGAATTCGTTATTTCATTGATCGAATGTGGATACCTTTGTATGGAGGTTTAAGGGAACTCGTGATGGATGAAGCACACAAGTCCAGATATTCAGTCCATCCGGGATCAGACAAGATGTATCATGACTTGAAGGCACAGTATTGGTGGCCTCACATGAAAGCTGATATTGCTAAGTACGTTAGCAAATGTTTGACTTGTTCGAAAGTCAAAGTTGAATATCAGAAGCCATCTGGTTTACTGCAACAACCAGAGATACCGATGTGGAAATGGGAACAGATTTCGATGGACTTCATTACTAAGTTACCCCGTACACCGAGTGGTTGTGATACGATATGGGTAATTGTCGATCGATTAACAAAATCTGCACACTTCTTAGCAATCAAAGAAACTGATAAGATGGAGAAACTGACTCGCATTTACATCAAAGAAGTGGTAGCACGGCATGGTGTTCCAATCTCTATCATATCAGATCGGGATGCCCGATTTACTTCCAACTTTTGGAAATCACTTCATAAGTCATTGGGGACTCGCTTGGATATGAGTACCGCCTATCATCCACAGACCGACGGTCAAAGTGAACGAACGATTCAAACGCTCGAGGATATGTTACGAGCTTGTGTAATTGACTTTGGTGATAGCTGGGAGAATCATTTACCATTAGTGGAATTCTCTTACAATAATAGTTATCATACAAGTATTCAAGCAGCACCGTTTGAAGCTTTGTATGGACGCAAATGTCGTTCACCAGTTTGTTGGGATGAAATTGGTGACAGTCAGATAACAGGTCCTGAACTGGTGCACGAGACGACAGAGAAGATAGTTCAAATCCGGAACCGTATGGCAGCGGCCCGGGATCGACAGAAGAGTTGTGCAGACAAACGTCGTAAACCATTGGAATTCCAAGTAGGAGACCGAGTTCTTCTAAAGGTATCACCTTGGAAAGGTGTGATACGGTTCGGCAAGCGCGGAAAGCTTAGTCCACGTTACGTAGGACCTTTTGAGATCCTGAAAAGAATTGGTCCGGTTGCGTATCAACTCAAACTACCGGATGAACTCAGTGGGGTTCATGATGTTTTTCACATATCAAACTTAAAGAAATGTCTTTCTGATGAGACATTGATTGTACCGTTGGAAGAAATACAAGTAGATGAACAGTTACGATTCATTGAAGAACCAGCGGAAATCATGGACCGGGAGGTCAAACAACTTAAGCAAAGCAAGATTCCGATAGTCAAAGTCCGATGGAATTCACGACGTGGTCCTGAATTCACATGGGAACGGGAAGATCAAATGATGAAGAAATATCCTCATCTATTCAAAACAGCTACTGCTAACACTGAGAGCGCACGTTAAATTTCGGGACGAAATTTCCTTCAACAAGGGGATGATGTGATGTTTCACACATCAACACTGCAAATTTCAAACTGTAAGCACAAACACTTTTATTCAATTGATTTTGTTACAAACATTTGTGCTACATTACATTTTATGTGCTATATTTCATATGTTACATGTTATAGTAGTACATGCATGATTAGTTACACACATTTTGCTATGTGCGGGGTTGCATAGTACAAACAGTTACAGACACTCACTATGTGTGAGGTTACACAACACAGTATGATCAAACACAAACAGTCACAGTTAGGTGAACTAACTAGTGTACACGCAAACAGTCACATTGAACGATCACATTGAGTTGTGATGTTGCAAGCATTAGACTTTGTGTGTGAATACACACAAGCACACAGAATGATCAAATCACATTAACACGTACGATTTAAATTCGTAAGTAGTTTCCTAACTACTCCTAACACTTACTAATTTTCGGGACGAAAATTCCTTCAACAAGGGGATGATATGACAATCCGACTTTTCGGATTAACCTTGTTAACTGAAAGTGGTTAGATCACAGGCCCAACAAGACATGTAAGGCCCAGTAAGGCCAAAGAAGGCCCAGTAAGGCCCAAGAAGGCCCAGTAAGGCCAAAGAAGACCCAGTAAGGCCAAGGAAGGCCCAATAGGGCCAAGATAGGCCCAATGAGCCCAAAGTAGGCCCAATGGTATTTAGGAAGTCCAATTGGATTAATCAAGGCCAAAAATAGTTCAATTGGTTAAATTGGTGACAATTTGATATTATCGGATTAATGTTTTTAACAAGAATTTGCAGAAATGATCATGATGAGTCAAAAATCAAATTAGAAGGTTTAAGCTTGAACAAAATAGAGTATAACACACTTAGATTATAAAAAATTGATTTATGATTAGACTAATTACCCAATTTTGACTAGGAAAGTCAAAATTCGGCCAATAAGGTTGGGGGAATTCGAAGTGTGCATCAATAGGCTGTTAATCATAGAATTAAATGTTCATATCACTCATTGTGATAATGATTAGCTGTTAATCATCTGTTACAACTTTTGAAATGGTCGAATTTAACTCAAATCACACACAAAAGTCGTAACCGTCACATGGTTGCATCCAAAACCATACAATTCGATCATATTACTCACAATTGAAACTAAACATCCTCTAGTCGGCACTGTTAGAGAGCTTTCATTCAAAAATTTGATCTAGAAGTCGCGAATAGAGGAATTCGATCGAAGGGGCGGCCAAACTTAGGGCTTGAAGGTGATCTACAACAATTGGTTATTGAATCAAGTAAGTAATCATCCTTATTCCTTCTAATATGGCCGACTAAGGATAAGCACATCATAATTTCAGTCTTTAACATCGGATGATTGGAAATCGATTTCTAGGGTTCTAAGTCTAAAACGATTTGGGGGTTTCGCATCAAACAAACCTTATAATCAAATTAAATGTTACTACAAGTCTCAGAGGGTTCCGATTAGGCTAAATCATAAAACAATTACTGGTTGTAACATTGAATTAATGGGGTTTGATATCTAGGGTTCTTGAGGAAAAACCATTTGAGGGTTTTTAATGAAATGTCTTCTAAAATTAAATTAAACTATATGTGTAGTTTCGGAATAACCCATTGAACGAAATCCCTAAGATAATCGCATCATATTACAACGAATTGTGTGAGAACAATTTCTAAGGTTTTTAACATAATATGTTTTGGGGGTTTCAACTCAATCGAATCTGAAAACGAAATTAAAGAGCACAGATAGTTTCGAAATCATGGTTTTACTAAAAACCCTATGATTTTGCAAATTAACATTAGCTAATCGAACGGATTTGAGTTGGGGTTTGAGAACTCAAGTTCGAACATGTTGAGACCAGATTTATTAGGTTATGATGTTTAATTTTTCGAATTAAAACCATGGATAGACTCGACTGAGTCCTGGGAACGAAAGCCCCATGGTTTTAGGCTCGAGTGGGTTAAATTCGTGGGTCAATTTGATGTCATTGGTTCGGGTTAGAAAAAAAATAGGGGACCGGTTAACTGGTGATTAAAACAATTTGCATGGGAGGTTAGTTAACAAAAGTTGAAGCAGCGTAGTGGTAGTATGTGTGCGTGTGGGTTGAGGGGTCAAGGGTTCGACCCTTGCCCTTGACAGTTTTTTAGAATTTAAAACATTTTAGGGTTTTAATCATATCTCACTCGTTTTAACTCCGATTCAACCCATTCGAATTGCGTTAGAACCAGAATTCAATTTCGGATGTATTAGAATAATAAAATTCATATTTTAATCCGAAAACGAAATCGCGTATAGTTACGTTTATTTAAATAGAATCATCTATGGTTATATGATTTTATTTAAACGATTTGAAAGGCACGCGTACGTATGTATATTCCTAACACTCTAACATACGTGTGTTGACACGCATGTGATTTCAAGCACAAAACGACTATTCGAATAACACTACGTTATTGTTTAAACACAGATCCTTCGTAAGAGGATTTTCTACACGAGCTTACGTAGTTGATCATTCTACAAATAATCAAAGGTGCGTACACGGCCCCTTTCTTATTTTAAACTGTTTTGGGAGAGAAAACATGTGCAACAAACTCTTTTTAGATACATATCACTTGCATGAGTTAGCTGTTTACATTATGTGACAACATAGCAATTTGAAAGTCCTTACACACCTCGAACCGTTTAGTTTGCCGTAGCGCAAAGCGTGGTAGTTGGAAATAGATCTATTAGGTTTGACAAACCTCACCTGGTAGATGGGATCTACACAGGTGTTTGACTGACCAAACACAATTTTACTATTGTTGTGCTAGACAATAGTGGCAAGGCAAAAACATGCTATAGCATGGCAATTCGTCAGCTTCGGTGTCAACCACTTATGTAAATAGTTTATATGACTAGCTATCATGACTGTGCATGTGTGATTATGTTATCTACAACTTGATATTCAAACTGCTGTTTTGAACATTGTGAATACTTAAAACCTGTGTTATGCACCAACCTTTGTGTTGACTTGATTTACATGTTTTCTCAGGACGCTAAGGTGCGCATTAAAGCTGGCATGGACTAGGAGATAGAGTCGCATGCATGTTTATCATTTATTGTTTAAATTACACATTTGAGGATTTTGTTTTGTAATTTACATATTACAACTGTTATTGGTTTTTAAACACTTCCGCAATTTTTGAAAACTCTGATATTATGTTTTTTTAAGATCAAAGTATGTTTTGAAATTCATATAGAGGTCTTCGTTATGTCTAATGATCTGAGATCCTGGTTTGTCACGTTCCCAAACAGTATGATTCCGTTAGTTGAAAATTGGGGGTGTCACACATTATTTATGCTTATCTATATATCTATACTAGCTTTGGGCCCGTGCAATACACGAGATGTATAAAATAGCTGAATTATAATTTATTGTTAATTAATTTTTTATTAAAATTAATAACAATAATATATGTTGTATAATAAACTTTTTAGGTTTATGACAAATGTATTGAGTTTTTGATAAAATACAATTGTGTTAAATTTTTATATTTTATTTACAACATACTTGTGATAATTTGTATTAATTTTTTTAAACATATACTTGTACATATATAGTTTGTGATGACATATTCAATTATGTTATCAAACTTTTGATTTTGAAAATGATATAATATACCGGTTCTTTAGAGTGTAGTGTTATAATCAGGAATAAAATCTTGTGTGAATAAACATATAGTAAATAAATACACGTTAAAAAGTTAGTCATTCTTTAATTTTTTATTTGGTTTTTAAAAAATACAAATATATTATTACAAATTATAATTATCTCTAATGTAATAAAGGGATTAATTTTATTTTAATTTTTATTAAAAACAAAAATCGTTTAAATTTTCCCCAATTTGAAAACCTAGAAGTTGCAAGAAGCACCAAATTCTCAATAAACGGTTCCTCTAACACCCACCGCGTAATCTTGAATTTCATTACCTTTTGAACTAAATCAACCATGGATGTAGAAAGGAATTCTTCTATAGGCGGTGAAGGTGAGGATATCGACATTGATTATCTTTCGATGTTTTCTTCTGTTCCCGAATCGCATGATACGTTCATACAGAGAATGAAATCAAAATCCATTCATACAAAATCAAAGGTATAACACTATACAGTTTGATTATTAAAGATTTTTGTATTAGATTATTAGAAATTTAAGTATTGTTTGTATGTTTTAATGTTGTTAATCTATCGTTATGCAAACCACACCAATCGTAATCTGCGGTATGATTAAGTTTGATAATAATGTTGTTCCGTCTTAGGTTATGTATCAGTTCGTGTGTTTTTTAACGGTATAATAAGTATTAATTTATAAATCTGATCATTTAAATAATAAAATAGCATATTTCATTGAATAATGATCGGATTTTGTATGATATGTTTTAGTATTCTTTTTTCATGTATACTGCTAAAGTAAACTTGAAAATACATTCATGTACAGTAAATATGTGTGATATTGTTTATTTTTTTTGCGACTTATTATGCACATGTATATGAAATTATTCTGTTGCACCTTATATAGTTAGTATTTATAAATAAGTAATTAACTTTTATCAATACATAAGTTTAATAACATGTAATTTTGATATACATGTTAACATACTATAAACAGATTAAGAATTTGTGAAATCTATCTACATTGTATGATGTAAGGTTTTATATTGTTTCCTGCCAAGATTGAAATGAGAATAATTTCATATACAGTATTGTTGTGGTTTCATAGTGTTAAGCATTAGTTTTTAATTAAGTTTGTTATAGATACATATATACTAACAGATTTATTTTTTTAAACTTTATTCAAAGAGAAAGGATTTAGGTGGCAAGAATATAAACATCAGCTGCAACGAAACTTTTGTTAAAAATTTAAGTTCATATATTCTTTTGTATTGTCTACTTTTAAATTTTCATTAAATTTTTGATGTTTTATACTTCTAATTATACATAAACACCATTTTGTAGCAATCTGTTTGTTTTTTCATGATTGTTGCTGATCCAAGTGTAAATGAACATGTAAGTTCTGTAACCGAGTTTTCGTATGAATTTATTATTTAAGATAGGTATTTTATAATATGTCAATTTTTTTGATTCAATTAGTAATTTCCAAACTATACAGCGTTTACCAGAATGCTTATGCCAGATATTTGTTATAACGCAAAGCTCAGTCCAGGTCTTATAAAGATTCAGACCTTGGCTGGCTTGTCTTGGATTGTGAATGTAGTAATACATGGACGTGACTATTTTCTAACAAATGGATGGAAAAAACTGGCTGATCAACTATTTTTAAGCATTGGAAGTAACTTGTTGTTCGAATATGAAGGATCAAATACCTTTAGGTTGACTGTTCATAACAAACCTCGGGACGATCAAATTGGTGACTCTTTTGTTCACGTGGTTATAAATCGTTCAGCTGATGAAATTGTAAGTTATCATTTTAGTAAGTTTAATATTTATAATTTTTTGTTTTACGTTTATTTGTAGTATAATAATTGTTTTAAATAACAGCATATACCAACCGGATTTTTTGAGGATCACTTCAAAGATGGAAATAAAAATGGTTGTTTAACCATAAAAGGAGGTTATAATCAAAGTTGGATCGTTACTATGAAGAATGTGTCTGGATGTTACCAGATGAGAGGTTTTAACAAAATATGTGATGAAATTCCCTTACATTTTATGGCATATGTCATTTTTTTCTTTGAATCTTCTAAAAGTTTGAGGATTAATGTGTATAAACCTAATGGTATTGAAGCCATACTTCCTTTAAATGAAAATGAGATTTGTGGTGTTTTGGAAGAAGAGGATGATGGTGATGGTGATGATGATGATGAGGAGGAGGAGGTTGATGATGAGGAGGAGGAGGAGGCGGTGATTGTAGGAAATTTAAAACTTCTTCAACCAGGTACTTCAAGATCTGTACCAATATCAAGACCATACAATGTAAGTTTTTATTTAATAATATATATATATATATATATATATATATGTTTTAGACACTGAAAATATAAAGTTGAATTTGTTTCTTTTTTTTAAATATTAAAGGTTTGTGAAGAAGCTGTTGAGGATCGGGTGGTGACTTTTGAAAGAAAGGTGGAGGGTAGACTTGTAAGAATCCTGATATTTGTTTTTAAGAAAAATAACTTATTCGTTGTTGAAAACAATATTATTTTATAATGTTTTTAAATTTAAATGGTCATATTTTTTAATGTTATAATATATTTTGTAGCAACTTCCAAAGCACATTGTTCGATCTGTGAAGAGTATTTCAGAAACAACTTTGAAAATGAGATATTTTAAAGCTAAAGTGAGAAGTTACAGGATTCGGAAAACAAAAGCAGTGGATGATAGGTAATTCGAAATGCAAATAATAATTCGTTTGACTTAGAATAGTTTAACATATTAATTTATGTTTTTATATATATTATACATCAATTTTTTAGGTTTGTGTTGGATGGTTGGCGTGAATTCATGGATGAGTATGTAATTGTTAAGGGTGAAAAATACAGCTTTAGTTACTGCACAAAGTCAAGGTTGTTGGTTGTGAGGAAGACATGATGTTATTAATTTGTTTAAACAATTATTTAAGACATCTTTAATTTATGTTCTGGGTATGATGTTTATGTTTTTATGTTTGGTTATGAACAGCTGATGTTTAATTAGGTTAAAATTTTATTTTTATATAATTATTAGTTTATGTTCTGTGTAATTTTTTATGTTTTTATGTTGGTTATGAACAGTTTGATGTTTAATTAGGTTTACATATCTATTTTATATAATTATGTTTTATGTTCAATAATGTAACATTTTTTAGGTTAATGTTCAATTAAACTAAAATTAAACATGACTTTAAAATAAGAAGAATTTATTAAAATAGAAACATCTGTTTTTATTGTTGTAATGATGTTAAATTATGAAGAATTTGTGTATATAGTATGTCATATACAATATTCTTTAAAAAACATAAGATGACATTTTAAAAAGAATATTTTTTACTTAAATTTAACATATTTTAAGACATAAAATTTGGTATTGAAATTATTGAAATTTGATGATGTTATTAAACGAAATATTGAATTTTGAAAATAGATATAAAATTTGGTATTGAAATTATTTGTTAAAGTTAATCTGTTTGTCATAATAAATATGTTTTGTTAACGATTATTATTCTTTATTCATTTAACACACAGTATTAAGATTTAGTTTATGAAAAGATGTTGTCATATATTTTAAATTGTAAATTTTTGAGTTAAAAAATTGTTTTCCGTTGTGTTTTTTTATTTTTAAAATACATGTTCTAAAAAATTTTTAAACATAAAGGATTAATTTTGAAAATTGGAATTTTAGGAGAATGTTATTGCAATTATAGTGAAATAATAAGGGCCAGAAATGAAAATTTCCTTTATTTTTGCTTCAACTGTCAACGTGATACTTTCTGACGGTTGATACTTGGTTGAATAAACTTCCTCTAACTTCAGTACCCTTTCATATTCTTCAAAATGATATTTACAATTTCGTAAAGGTTGAAGAACCCGATTTCGTTTTAACCCGATTTCGCAAATAACGATTGTTGAAGATCTCTGTTCTAAATCATCAAGTATGTCTTCATCAAAAGCAGAAGATCAACGATCATGTTCTAAAAAGGAAAGCAGCAGCGGAATTAGAGGAACATAATAAGTTTTATTCAAAAATACGATCTAAAAGCAATGCAGATTTAAAAAGCTCCGGTTCTCAATTTGATCCTAATAAGGTTATCTTTTTAAATTTTTATAAGCCAGTTGCATGATTCATAGAAATCCATTTTCTTAAATATATGATATTGTTAGTGTGCTGAAAAAGACGATACAGAAGTTATTCTTCGCTCTAAATCAAAGGGAAAATCTCTAAAATTATCTTCCTCTTCTAGTGAGGTATTTTTTATAATTACAAAAACTAAATTTGTTTGTTTAGTTAGTATGTTTTATTTTAAAATGATTGTTTTACAGTCTTCTGATGAATCTGTTGAGGATAATACGGAATCGATTGAGAGTAAGCTTGCTGATATTCTATACAATTCTGAATCAAGCGAAAGATTCAATTCCGAGAAGGTAAATTTAATTTTTGTTTTATAATGTTTGATTATTTATGTGTTATGTATAATAAACATAAGTAATGTATCATTGAAGATTGAATTAGAATGCTTATTATATTAGTTTTGGATACGTTATTTATAGAAAAGATTTATTTTTTATAATATGTAACACTGTTATGAATATTGTTACTTTAGACATTATGTGTTGTAAGATAGTTATTTGTTTAGGGTTAATATCAGTGTGTTTTTTAATTTAATTATGTTATAAGTTTTTAATGATTCTGTGTTTATTGTAGTTTTTAATTTAATTATGTTATAAGTTTTTTGTTTAGGGTTATAAGTTTTTAGGGTTAATATCGTTAATTTTGTATCATAATTAACATTAAGACAAGGAACAGAAGCTGTTGTCTTCAACATTTAGGAGCTTCAATCATGATAATTGGTGATCCTTCTTGTAGCAAATCAGAAACTTATGAAATTGTATCGGTTTATGTAACCTGACTTTGAGAAAAACGATTACAACTATCAAACTATCAAAGTGTACTCTCACGGAACAAATTAAATGCAACTATACTGTAAATACCTATAGAATGAATCTTCTAAATAACAACTTCATTTCATGACACCATAAAACTGGGAAAAGTTGAAAGAATCAAATCATAAGCCAATCACATTGGGAGAAAAAAGAAGATGCATACTTGTTGATTGTGCCAAATCAATATACTCCTTAAAGCATAACATCATTCAGCTCTTTTCTAAACATCTTGGAAAATTTCTAGCATCCATTGCGTGTTAAGTACTTTAAAGCTCTTGCTGATTAAACAGATGAATGCCACTTTCCCTTGGTTTGTCAATTTAGAGACTTGTTTGACCTGAAAATCCCATGGGTGGAAAAATTGATATCTTGATCAGATGATGAATTCCCAGGAATCATGAAAGAATAAAGCTTCTGCAATGGATTAAAACATATATTAGTTAAAGCCCAAGAAATTGTCTTGTATAGATCTTAAAAGCAAACAAATCTTTATTTGCAACAATAATTTACAGTTTTCCTAAACATCTACAACAAAAATTAATTATATAATCAGCTTTTACAACATTCATGTATAGTCAATATTTGTGACATTCTTTAGTTTTTTTGGGACTTCTGATGCACATGTATAAGGACTTTTGATACAACATTCATGTATAGTCAACAATCCCTGATCTACAACATGATCTACAATATTCCTACACCAAATAATTACATACATGACAATCACATAATTTCTTTCTATGAAAAGTTTGGCTAAAGCATTTTATTAAATTTCTGAGGTCAAACCTTAATAATATGGCTTTACCCTTTACAACTGTTGCACCTAGCCAGTTCATCCTTCTCATTTAATGTTCAGTTCATGAACTTTTCTTGACAGCCATAATCATGAAAAGCTTGAATAAACTCATCAATAGTAAATGGCCAAAGGCCGAAAAGATCAGCAAATGTCATAGAAAATCACCAAACCTGTTAATGTCATTTAAATCAATCAAGAGACCATTTGGATAAGTCTTTTAGTTTGCTTTAAAATATAAATATAACAAAAAAATCATACTGATTAAAGAAAGATGCAATAATAATTAAATACCTACCGTAAGAAGGTTACCAACATTTTCTACAGAGTCAATTCAAATTTGAATCGAAAACGGACGTTTTAATCTCGCTTGCGCAGATTTTTGCACTTCCAGTCTATAGGACATTAACAACCATTTAAGAAATTGCCTGCAAATAGTATCCATAGATCTTTTCTATTAAACAGTGAAAGAAGAACCACAAGAATGTTAAGGACAATTGTAAGAGAGGACAATTTCAGAATTGTTAACTCAAAAGCTATACACATCAATTATGTTTTATCTTTAACAGGTCTATCATGTTAAACTAAACAAATTAACACAAAAGAAAACATGTCAAGCTATGCATTAGAATACATGGAAGTCATAATAAAAGTCGTTTGCAGAGCAAATCTATCCATTTTGCCACCCTACATCACATACACCAAGTACAGAAACAAAAGTTTCACGTTCAATTTGTGTATTCCTCTAGGATCAACTTAAAGTCCCTTTAACTCCTTTTTTCATCTGAATATTATGGGTCTTTGGGTCTGTAAAAAACTGAAGGAAATTTACAAAATAAGGGTAAGATTAAGGGTAAGCATGCTTACCAATTAAAACATTGAGAACGCTCCATGACATCTTTAAATTTACAGTTGTCTTGAAAGCTGCTAATGTTAAATGCAAAAGGAACTTGATAAGATTAGTCTCACCTTATAACCTATATGATTAAACCAAATAGTAGATATGATTCTCATTTCTCAACAAAATTTCACTTAATCTCCAAAAATAACATTTTGTTCCCAAGATAAATATATAAACAAATCTCAGACTCAAAGTTTAACTTGTTAGCAACTTCAGAGTTCAGACTCCATTTCCAGATTAAATAATCAATCAATTTATGCACCAGATGTCATAAAGAATCAAGTACCTTTTAGAACGCTTGTGAACACATGTTACTGACCCAATTTCAGCCATGCTAATGCTAGTACTACACTCTTCAAAACTCATTTCTGCTTATGAAACACAAATCATCATAAATGTTAGCAATTTTTGTAGAAATAAAATGAAAAAAATAACTGGTTACCTCCATGCTCCATCCATCATACGCATTAGTCCATTTGCCTCCAATAAGACCTTTGGTTTGCAGTAATCCAGAAGCCTTGAGCCGAGCAACAACAGTTTCGGTTTCCATGCTCATCTGACAACATGATTCTTATCAAAATGAATATAAAAAATTGCAACCGTAATAAATCGATGAGGATTAAGATGTGCATAAGCAGCCTGTCAAGGTTTGGCATGATATTAGATTGCCATTATAGTAAATTCATGTTCAGTATATTTCATTCTAAGATTATACTCATCCCTGTAATCTAAGATTATACTCATCCCTGTAAATCATCAAAACGCTAAATGCCAAGTATTTTGCAAATCAAAGAAACTACCTGAAGTGGGTGTTCGAGAAGAATCTCCATTCTAGAAAATGAAGAACACGGCAAGAAGATGAAGAAGCTGAAAAGAAAACAGGGTCGTATTTTCCGATCAGGATCAGATTTTTGATGTAGAATTTGAAAATGAAAGGAAGAAGCATAACATCGATACCTACAACAAAACACACAACGAATGAGGATCATAAGAACTTACCTATTCATCAATTCTTCACAAAGAAAGTGCAGATTCTTCTTTTAATTCGGAACCCTAACATCGATTCTTCACCTACTTTTTTTCCTGGAACGGGCGACATTGCCGCAAGATTCTTCTAGCTTTCAAAGGGGTGGTAAATAGGAGAAGGCTGTGTGGTAAATAGGAGAAGGAAATTAAATTTTGAATTTTGAATCATCTTGAAATAGGTGAAAGAGGATGAACGGATTCCAATTTCCAAGCAGACTCTTTCAATTCTGCAGGTTACAAATGATGACGTTGTAAAATATGAATTTCAAATTCAAATTCGAAATGGTTGTCTCTAGCAGAGGAAAAGAGGTCGTAAGCGACGTAGAAACCAAAAACCTGACATCAGCATGATGTCAAATTTTCCTACGTGGACAGAGGCTGTCACATTAGCTGGCTCAACTGTCATTTATCTTTACTATCTTATAAAGCATATATGAGAGAAAAAATAAGAATTTCTTAATTTAAGAAATGTATAAGTGATAATGCTACATGTACAATCATTAATGCAAGGTATAAAGACTGTAACAAGTGAGCGGGACAAACATTTCAGAACCATAAACTCATTTCAAAATTCAAAAACTACCTCTCTCCCGTTTTTTTCTCTAGGAGATTGTTCTAGTTTTTCACCGATTCAAAACCATGGCTCTCCGACCGGTTCTCCAGGCGATTCAAAACCTTGCTCCAGCATCACTGTTGTTCACGCCTGCCCTAGGTAAGTGGTTCCTTTCCAATCTCACTTTGTTTGGGTTACTGCTATGTTTTCTAGCTATTTTAGGGTTCCGTTTGTTCATATGAATCGGACCCTTGTTGGCTTCTCCAACTATCGTCTAACTTGGTGCAGACTCGGAATGGTTCTCAGCTCTCAGGTATGGTTTTCGGCTGTTCTAAGGGTTTACCCTTATACTCGGTCTCCCTTGACAGAAGAACACCACAGCTTCTGTTCCTCTCCAACAAGGTAACTATGTGAGGTTTTACAAAAGATTTATTTGTATATACGATGTTTTTACATTTGTTTTTATATATATTCAAAAGATATGTAGCGGTGGTGGTGGTGACTTCACATTCAAATGCATCCAAATTTCAAACGCGTATATGCTGAAACCCTAATTTCATTTGTGCTTTTCTTCACTTCCGTCTTGAATCTTTGCTTCGTCTTCTCTGGAACCCGAAGAAATGAAACTGAGACAACGATTCAGTCCGATTATCCTGGTATGTGTTTGTGATTTTTTTGTTTATGGTGTCGTTGTATGTTGGTTTATGATCGCTATTGCCTCTACCAATCCATTAAATTTGACCTGATTTTTCACTCTGTTCTTAGCAGGTGTTTGTGCACATAAAACTACAAATCAGTTGTATAGAACGGATTAATAATAATTGAGTTTAACATATGAAGCTATATAACTAGCTGATACAGTTCACATACTGCGGGAACACTTTTGATGCAGTTTCAAGGTCAGTTTTTCTTAAGAAGCTTATAATTAGTTAATAGTCTATGGTTAAAGTTTGGTATCTTTCATCATGTCATATGTATTTCTATGAGAGCAAATAACTGGTGTATAAAAAAATTTAGTATGTATGATGGAGATGAAGGATGCCAAGTATTTCTTGAAGACTTAGGTGGTTTAATGTTCCTAAATTTATTTCTTGGAAGACTTGTGTATGTGGGGTAATCTAACTGGTTTTCCCTTTGTATGTGGTTCACTGCAAATTATTATTTGTTTT
Source organism: Mikania micrantha (assembly GCA_009363875.1). Taxonomy (NCBI): domain Eukaryota; kingdom Viridiplantae; phylum Streptophyta; class Magnoliopsida; order Asterales; family Asteraceae; genus Mikania; species Mikania micrantha. Next base: position 27,920,842 of record CM018687.1, read on the forward strand.
TTCTGTCAAGTCCTTTTAGGTTTTCCACTTGAGTTGGAACAGATCTCATGGGTTGTCTTGTTAAATGTTTTCTATGATGTGCTCCCAGTCTTCTTCTTGTTTGCTGTATTTTTTAGATTTATAATTCCTTATTTTCGTGGGGTATTCTAGACAAAAGACCGATTAAGAAATAGTTTTCTTATTCCTTATTTCACTAAGGTTTTCAAGTGCAGGTTCATATATTGGCATGGTAACTTGTGTTACATCCATGTCGGTGCCCAACCTTTTTGTCGAGTTTCCAAACATTTGAACACAGCCATAATGGTGGCAAAGATGTTGATTTGTTTCTGAATATGGCATACGGTTTACTTTTTTTTTTTCTGATTTCATGATGGTGAAGTTACAGGGGATGAAACTCATAATGGTATTTCATTCTCTTTAAGTTATGAAGGGATGAAAACAAAAGGATGGGAACTTTGGTCGAAATAATATAATTGGTGATAATTTGATGGTTATTACACTGCAGGGAACGAGACATGGATGTTAAAATAAGCCAGATGATGATGGTTTTGCACCTTCAGGAAGTTATTAATGTTTTAATGTATCATTTTATATCTTAAGTAAATTTTATATGATTGTAGGTTCCTTTTTTGATGTTTCTATATGAAAAAGTAAGCTGCAGCTAACGATTCTGTAGTTAAATGTAAATTAATGTGTTATATAAATGGTGCACCTAAAGTTGAATATTGAGTTTCTATATGTTATGAAGGGCCTTGGATTTACGAATGGATTTATTACAGTGCAATGGTTAGATTGCCACCTGGCTCGTGCTCTCGGATAGTTGGATTGCAGAGAATCCCAATTTACAAGGTGAAAAATCAATACTTCTTCATAGTAGATACAAACTTAAAATTATCATTAATTGATTTGATGTTATATCTTTGTTTGTGATTTGAAGTGTTTTGTTTGTTTAATGTACAACAGGTCTATGTTGATGACACCACTACAATGTCAACAACACATGAAAGGAAGGAAAGCATTAGAGAATTTTATGGTACGATTCAGGTGATGAAATGTATTTTAAACAAGATAATGATGATGATGACGTTGAAAGTCTATATTTAGATATGTGATTTGGAAACTAAAGTTGAATGTGGTATTTGAATGAAAGCTAATGACAAACTTGTTCTTCCAAAGTGCACCCATTACATGTGCTCCAATTGCTACTTTGCTATGATAACTGGTATGATTCTTAATTGAATATTTTTAATTACTCCAAGATAAGGGTTGGGTAACATGATAAAGCCTTTTAGGCGGTTGGTTATGAGTGATTTGGGTTATAATCTTAATTTTATTTTAATAATGTTAAGCCATATTTATATTTTGTAAGGAATTTATGTTTTTCAAGACGAGTTATGCCGAAGTTTTTAAAAAATCTGGGCTGTAATTCCACACGTTTCAAAATAACTTATTTAAACTAAGGTGTTACATATAAGGATATGGAAATAGGTCGGCGCCGCTGCATCGCGCGGGTTTCTTACTATGGGTTTTATATATATATATAGGATTACAATTTGGAACCATAAGGTAATTTTTTACCTGCACATTGTTAGAAGCATGTGCTTAAGTTTTCCTTTTCAATTTCAAGAAAATTATATGAACTCAGAAGTTAGAATATTGGTTAAAGATAAGCTGAAAGCAACATATTAGGCATATTAAGAATTTTGAGGCACCCATATTGTAATTTGGTTCTTTTTGTGTAGATATCTTTGATTTTATTTTCAAGATTTAGAGCTGAATGCTAAATTTTTTGTTTATCAGGTGTATCAGCAATTCATTAGGACAACACTTTATCAATGGAACTTTAATCTGGCTTGTTGGAAATGAGCCTCTTATGAGAAAGAACCATGGTACTGCTAATGCCATGGCTACAAAGATGTATGAGGAGAATTTGAAATTGCCAATTTTAAGGGATTTACTAGATCATGTAGCAATGAAGGTATCTACTCAACATGAATTGTTAAAATCAGCAAGGGCTAGAGGGGAAGTCATCTGATTATGTGTATTCTGTTTCTGTTTAGTTACTATTTGTTTGACTTTATTTTGTATTTGTAGCTACTACTGCAGCAGTATCGGGTACTTCTATGACTTCTGTGCAAGATTCTATTGCAACAAAACACTGAGAAAGTAGACAATTAAGAATACAAAATTTATAGATTTGGGGCTGATTTGGTATATTATATACCATCTTTAGATACCAAAAATATCTCGGTTAATTATATAAAACCAAATTTTGCCTAGGTTACATTTCGCATGGAAATTACGTTTTTAACGTGAGTCATGTTGAATTTTTTTTTAAGACTCTGAGACTAGAAATTCACCCGTTTAAAAATGACTTTTTATAAATATGGTGTTATAGGTAGTGAATTGGAAATAAGTTGGCACCGCTGCATCGCGCGGGTTTCCTGCTAGTTAGATAAATAGATACATTGGAGAGAGGTTTTGAATCTCTTAAAATTAAGAAAAATACAAGTGATAAAGCTTAATGTACAACAAATCAAGCATAGTTCTTTAACCTTGAAACTCATTCCGTTTAAAATTCAAACACCGTCATATCCCACTGAAAACCTCCTGATTTCAAAATTCAAACCATTCCCCAACGAGAAAAACCCTAACGTTGTGTTCCCGAGTTTGTTAAAGGAGAGAAATGAAAGGAAAAGAAAGGAAAAGGAATGAGAGGAAAGGAAATGAATGAGAGGAAAGGAAAGGAAAAGAAGGTAATTCTTTCCTTCCATTTCCTTCCAAATCGGAAGGAAAGAAAAGCTAGGAAATTTTGCCTAGTTTTCCTTCCATTTCTCTCCTTTTCCCTCCTTAAATGAAACTCGGAAACACAACATTTGTTATTTTCCTTTCCCTTCCTTCGTTAAATGAAACTCAGGAACACAAACATGTTTCTGTTTTCCTTCTAATTCCCTTCTTTTCTTCCCTTAAGTGAACTCGGGAACAGAGCGTAAATTCAGAGAAACCACAAGCAAAATATTAGTCAACTCAGCTTGTGAAATGCTCCCAAACGGTCTCCTCCTACTCCTCATTGTTCTTGTTGATGATAATGTTAACTTTTGTACATCATACCCTTTTGGTAAATTCTTCATCTCATCTAACCCACTTTGGTCTTCATCTTTTGAGTTCAAATTTTAGAGCCCATTAAAGTCTTGTTATTTCTATGCAGGTTCTTTGTTGGTGACTACAGTGGCTTTCTTGATTTGTCTTCATCCTCATTAACTGATTTAATGAAGAAATAATGATGGGATTTTTCCTTTTTTGTTAGTTCTTTGACCTTTTGATTTGGTTAAACAGGCGGTGGTTGAGCCGCCAGAGACGGTGGTGTGAGGCGGCGGAGGTTGAGATAAAGAAGAAAGAGATTTGTGATTGAGGGAGAGTCTTGAGAAGCGATTAGATATGTTTTCGACGGTGGGGACTAAGGGATTTTGGTGGTGAGTGTTGGTGGGGATCTCCGTCATGTATCTGCGGCGGCGGGTAGTGGTGGTGATTATTTGCTTAAGCCTGAGATTTGGTAATTGACACTCCGAGTTCTGCCTGAGATTCGGCAAGATGTTATTATTTGGTTGTAATTTATCCTGCTTGATATTACAAATAACCACGTGATGTTTGCCTGTAACTTTCTTCCTGCTTTCTGTTGTTCATTTCAATGACGCTTATTTCAGTTTTTCTTTATTATGTTTATTTGTTTTTTGTGTATGTTATTTTCTTGAATACGAATGCAATTTATGAATTGACATGATTATAACTGAAATGTGTAATTCGTAAGTTTGTCACGCATGGTTTCTTGATGCTGGGAATTTAGGAATTTGCTCCAAGTTGTTTATGTTTAGTTGAATTTGAATTCAATTTCCAATTCACCACTTGATTAAAACTGCAATGGGTATTTGGAAATTTTATCAATATAGTTTCTGTATACTTGAGTTTGATTTTGATGTCTAAATACTCTAAAATGAGTCTGATGACTAATTTCTTTATTAATGCAGGTTATAAATGTTTAAATTATATACAACAATAGACTATTTGAATAAATGCATGTTCTTTATATTATGTTCATTATTTAGATTGAAATAAAGGAATTAAACCTTATGTTTATTTGTTGCCGTCAAGTAGACGAGTTCAAGGAAATACATTATGAGAGTTTGTTTAGCTCTCGAAGGTAGACCATTACATATGAGAATTGACTCAAAGGTTATTATTGTTTATTATATTTGATTTTATTTACCATCCAAATTACACATATTTTAGTATCATTGCCCTTATTGCTTCTAGGTTGGCCATTTGCTGTTATTTGATTCTAGAAGAATGCTTTGACGATCTACGAATTAGGGATGAGATCGGCACCATACCGGTACCGTACCGGTACCGATACCGAAAATACAGGTACCAAAATTTCAGAAAAGTGAGTACCGATACCGGTACCGAAATCATAGGTACGGTACCGGTTCGGTACCGGTATTTTCGGTATTTTACCGGTTTTGTACCGTTTTTAAATATTTTTGTTGGGATAAAGATAAAGAATATTAGCTTTCAAAGTATTGATGATATTATGCGATAATTATAATAAAAATCCAAAAAATCTAGGAATATAAATGCATTATATGAACACATCATAAGAAAAATTAAATTTACAAAACTATAAATTGTAAATAGAAGAATACGAATGTATCTTCTTTTGGATTTCTATGGTATTTTTTATATTTAATATCTAAAAAAATAATTAGGTTTAAAGCATTACGTTAAATATTGTTTTTAAATACATTAGATTGATAAATAATCACATTCAAAACAAAAAGTATGCATATTTCGGTACCGGTACCAATTCGGAAAATTTTGGTATTTTACCAGTACTGGTACCGGTTAGTACCGATACAGAAATATGAGAATATCAAAGTACCGTTACCGGTACCGAATCTACCGGTACGGTATCGGTTCGGTACGGTACTGGTACGAAACCGGTACGGTACCGGTACGGTACCGGTACTCGGTATTAAAATCTCACCCCTACTACGAATTAATTCAACATTAGAGGTAGGTGATAAGTTATAACTAATTTCTTGCTCACTTTGTAACTTAAAAACTATTTATATAATTATCGTTCGGATTTGAAGAATGCTTTGAGGATCTAAGAATCAATTCAAGTATTTTTGTTCAGATTTTGTGGTCTCATGATGATTGTTGGTACAATACAATTTAGAAGCTTGGGATTTGATTTTTTTATATGTGCCTGGTGTTAAATTTTGCTTGAGTTTGTTTCTTACTGCCATTTTGGAGGGTTTGGAATGCTAAATTTGCTTAATAAATTAAACTAATATTTGAATTTTGATGATAAGTAGGATGCTTTATGTAACTATGTATTTATTTATTTCGAATGAAAATGTGCTACATTATTATTTTATGATATCTGATAACTTCTTTTCTCATTATTTTCAATTTTGGAACTTTAGACTTTGGAAGAAAAACGGATATGACGATTCAAATTTCAAGCTCTGGAGTTGGTTGAAGAACTTAGAACTCAAATAGCAAACAAACAGATACATGTGCATTTTTAATTTGCTAATGAGTTTAATCATTGTTGTTTTAACTAAAATGCGGGTGCCTTGTTATTAAGTTGTGTTGATTGCATTAGAATATGGCTTAAATTGAATTGATGGCTGTTTTGTTTTTTATGTTTAATATTTAGGTCAAACAACCGTTTGAAGACTTGGGTGTGTGGGTTTTATGGTTTGCATGTGTTAAGTGTTTTGTGTGTTATGAATGTGTGATTTGTCTCTAATGTACTTATACAATATGCTCACTTGTCTCTAATGTACTTATACAATATGCTCACTGGTTCTATTTACAACCTTAAATTTGGTCCTTTTTACAAAAAGCTTCGATAACCATTGATGAAACAATTGTTGTTAAAGTTCTTGCAACTGAGTACAAACAAGGCGAAAAAAATTCCATTTGGTCTGGTTTTTAAAAGGCAAGGGGCATTTGATCTGGTTTATAAGGCTTAGATGACCACTGATGAAGCAGTTGCTGTATGAGTTGCAGGGTTATATTTGGAATGTTGATAGCACATCTATTTTTCAAAGTAGTCGATAAAGTGAGGATGATCTTATGCTTCTAGAGAAGGACTAAATTATCAGTTGTGACTTGATTTGTTTTAGAAGGTGTTGAGAATAACCTGTTTAAGGTTTGAGTTTTGTTGTTTGTTTTGTAACTTATATTCAATTCCTATTGATCTATTTACTTTTTAATATTGCTTCTTCTTGGCTTTTGTTGTTCGTGGGTGGATAAATTAGGAAAAAACGAACACCATGTTGTATATTTCGTTGTCGCTGTCGCCGTCGCATCACGCGGGTTTCCGACTAGTATATATATATGTATATGTATATATATAGAGGAGACGGTTCCAATACAAAGGGTTTTTTTGGTGAGAAGGATAAGAAGGATTCTAAGCCTTTAATCAAATTAATCAATGATGAAGATCTTGTGGTCCCACTTTTCCCTAAAAACATGCGTGAATTAAAAATGAAAGGGCAAAAAAGGAATGAACTACAGTTGTTAACTTTTTGTTGGTAAACAAGTTCCACTATTTTTTTTAAAAAATCAAATAACTTTTAAATACTTAATCGTTTTCTTTAAAAAATTACACCATAAAATTGAGAATTTTATTATCTTTAATTTGAGTATGATATTGTGTGAGGCCCCGATTCCCGGGAGCCTCCCAGAGGTTGGTTTTCATCATAACACATAGCTCTTAAACTAAAAAGTTTCATAGATAGCAGCGGAATTTAAAACATAGTTTGTCAAACATGAAATAATGTCTGAATTAAAACATAAATGATTGCCAACACCACCGGATTATCTATCTTGATGCCCGAGCTTCAGGTTTCTTCTTACCTTAGCTTTAACCTGACATACATGCTAAAATGTCAGCTTACACTGGTGAGTTCTAGTTTTCATAAAACATCGTAAACGTTTTGTTAAGTTAAAACATATTTAACATAAAACATCATTTCGTTCACCTAATCCAAAACCTTGTCACATAAACATCCTAATCATCATCGTACAACCACAGTAGGCTTATGCCGGCACAAGGCTCCATAACCGTTGATCTGACCCGCCGAAGCGTTCTGCAGATCCATACTTACCCAGTAACAAGTACCAGAGCAACCATACTTACCCCATACGAATATGGGAGCAACATCATACTTACCCCATACGAATATGGGAGCAACATCATACTTACCTCATACGAATATGGGAGCAACATCATACTTACCCCCTAACAAGTACGGGAGCAATCATACTTACCCCATACGAATATGGGAGCAACGTCATACTTACCCCGTATGAATATGGGAGCAACATCATTCATCATGACATGATATACTAGCACTATATCATCATTCAACATAACATCGTAACCTTATCCTAATAACATAGGATTACTCATAACAGGCTATGCTAGTATCATATCATCATAACCTCCTAGCATCATATACATGTCATGCTAGCAGCATATCATCATATCATTCATCATGGCATCATAAACACATTATGCTAGCATCTAATCATCATAACATCATATTTTCATCCTAGCAGCCAAGGATTTCGTCATAACATAACATCTATAATTATTATCATAGCATGTTATCATACAGTTCGTCATCATAACTTACTAACACTCATTCATCATACATAGCATACCTTCATGCATAAATCATACTAACACATTAACATGCATTCATCATCATGACATAGTCACATAACATCATAACATGTTATCAGCATGTATGCCAGCCCAAAACACATAACTTGTTAAAATAGGGCATCTAGAACTCACCTGACAGTAGCTCCTTGTATTCTTGACTGAACTCTTTAGCCAAGACTTAAGAACCTACATTAGTACATCGTCTTATTACATTACATTACCAAATGAAGTTCACTAAGTTGAATACACTAAGTGGAGTACTCTGAGTTGAGTACTCTAAGTCGTGTACTCTAAGTTGAGTACACTAAGTTATGTACTCTAAGTTGTGTACTCTAAGTTGGGTACACTAAGTTGAGTACACTAAGTTGTGTACTCTAAGTTGGGTACACTAAGTTGAGTACACTAAGTTGTGTACTCTAAGTTGTGTACTCTAAGTTGAGTACACTAAGTTGAGTACACTAAGTTGTGTACTCTAAGTTGTGTACACTAAGTTGTGTACACTAAGTTGAGTACACTAAGTTGAGTACACTAAGTTGTGTACACGAAGTTGAGTACTCTAAGTTGTGTACACGAAGTTGAGTACTCTAAGTTGTGTACACGAAGTTGAGTACTTTAAGTTGTGTACACGAAGTTGAGTTTACGAACTTGAGTACATTAAGTGAAATTCACGAACTCGAGTACTCGTCTTTTCTTCATAAAATATCTTAGAAATCTATCCAAGACTTTGGGGAGTTAGTTCTAGGTCTCTTATGAACTTACTAACGTATTGGAACCAAAAAGGAACAAACTTTCTGCATAAAGGCGTGACCTTTATGCATATTTTCCTTTTTGTATAAAAATCAAAACTTTCATGCATCAAACCCTTACCTGGTGTTACATGATCCTTTCTGTAGCTTTCCATGCGTTTTGTCCTTCGTTTGGCCGATCAAAAGTCGTTTCTTGAAACTCTCGAACCTGCCCAAGAATGCTTCCAACCAAAGGTTAGCACGTTTCCCAAGGCACTCATATATATAGGCAAGGTTCACGAAAATGGAGTACACTAAGTGGAGTTCACTAAGTGGAGTACAGTAAGTGGAGTTCACGAAATTGAGTACACTAAGTGGAGTTCACAAAATTGAGTACACTAAGTTGAGTACTCTAAGTTGAGTACACAAAGTTGAGTACTCTAAGTTGAGTACACTAAGTTGAGTACTCTAAGTTGAGTACACTAAGTTGGGTACTCTAAGTTGAGTACTCTAAGTTGAGTACACTAAGTTGAGTACTCTAAGTTGAAGTTCACGAAAATTGAGTTGGTGTACTTTCAAATTTCTTGATCTTTTGTTTGTTTGGTTTTTCATCTATTGTCAGCAAGTAAATTATCCGTTACCCATTCGTAAGTTCAAATAATTTGTATAGAAAATTTGGGGTGTTACAAGTCTCCCCCTTACAATAGGGTTTCATCCCGAAACCTGCCTCGTTACATATCGAACAGATGAGGATACAACCTCCTCATTTCTTCTTCCGTTTCCCACGTAGCATCTGAACCCTTCCTATGCTTCCACTGAACCGTGACTTGTCGAACTGTTTTGTTACGTAATTGCTTCTCCTTCGTATCCATGATCGCGACTGGTTCTTCAATGTAGTTCAGTCAGTTATCCACCTCGATGTCATCCAAAGGTACATGTGTTTGCTCATCCGCCAAGCACTTCCTAATATGTGACAAGTGAAAAGTAGGGTGGATTCCATTCGGTTCCTCTGGTAGTTCTAGTCGGTATGCGACTTTCCCTACCCGTACTTCTAGTCGGAAAGGTCCGATGTATCTCGGACTCAGCTTTCCTCTCTTTCGGAATCGAATGATCCCCTTCCATGGTGATACTTTCAGCAACACTCGATCGCCAACATCAAACTCTATCGGTCTTCTGCGTTTGTCTGCGTATGACTTTTGGCGATCTTGTGTGGCTTTCATTCGTGCTTTTATCACTCGTAACTTTTATGCCATATCAATCACGGCAGCCTTGTTTCCCATCTCCTTCTGTCCAACTTCACCCCAACATACCGGGGTAATACATCGTCTTCCGTACAACGCCTCATATGGGGCATTCCGATACTAGAGTGGTAGCTGTTATTATACGAAAACTCCACCAGTGGAAAGTGGTCATCCCAGCTCCCTCCAAAATCGATAATGCACGCCCTAAGCATATTCTCTAACGTTTGAATAGTCCTTTCAGACTGTCCATCCGTTTGGGGGTGATAGGAGGTACTGATGTTCAGTCTCGTTCCCATAGCATCATGAAACTGCTTCTAGAATAAGGGTATAAAACTTATGAAGAGTTTGATGATTTAGGTGACTCAATCATCTGTTCCAGAGGGAAGTTTCAGATGATGAAGCTTTGGCTATGAGATATGTGGGAGTAGAAGATTGAGAGTCAGTTCTCATGTCAATAACATAGACATTCCCACTTCTCTTAGCTGTTAGCAGAGTGTGTTGGTCAATTAAGACCTTTATTTCTGAGTTTATTTCTACAGAAAGAATTTTGCAGCTGTCTTTGGTGAAAAATGAAATATAATTTTTGTCTGCCAATTGAGACACACTCAAAAGATTAAACTCGAGGTTCTCAGCTAAACTGATGTCTTTAAAGTGCAATTTTCCACTAAAGATGGAACGAGACCCAACTATCCAACCTTTTGCATTATTTCCAAAAGAGACAGATCCTCCATTCTTTCGAATGAAATTATTTAGAATGGATCTGCACCCAGTCATATGCCTAGAGCCTCCTCGGTCCACATGCCATAAATTATTCTTGTTTGAAGAAGCTCTTTGCACATATAGGATCAAATGCAACAGGTTAGATATGGGTCAATGTTTATTTTGGACAAGAAGAAAAACATTTTGAGAGTTCAATTATTTCACCTGCACATTATTCATCAACTTCTGCATCATCTGAATTAGTTGTTGCTGAATTTGGTGCAGAATATTGATCTGTGAGTTCACAGAAGGTGGATTCACAGCAGCTGGAGGATAAAGAACAGGAACATCAGCCTCGTGTTCATTCATTTAAATTTTAACTTTTTCACGACGGTTCACGATCTCACAATAGAACATCAGCCTCGATGAACAACATCATTTTAATTTTTAAGAAAAAAATATTCATATAAACTTATATCAGCATGTATTATTTATTATATAGGTTTAAAGCATATGATTATAATATTAATAATTTGAATAACTTAATTGAAAAAAATAAAGAGAAAATGTTTGAGCAACTCGATTGAAACAAAATTAAATGCTGGTTATATTTTTATCAAGTTATATTTTTTAAACACATCGTCTGGTTCTTTTTAGAGATTAGGGTTTTATTTTTATTCACCTGCGCATCTTCAATTCACCTTGCTCATCACATTCACCACTGCTCATCTCTCGCCTCCGCTCTCTCGATCTCTCGTCTCTACTCTCCAACCTCTTAGCTAGTAAGCATGCACGGTTGCGCCCTTGCCCCTGCCCCTACACTTGTGGTCCCGCTCCTATGGACCTTCCTCTGCCACCTGTGACCAGTCGACCCGCTCCTGCAATCAGCCGAAAAGGTATGTATTTGTACCTTGATAATAGTTTTTGTTACTCAATTTTAAGAATTAGGGTTTTAAGAAATAAGAATTATGGATGATTTTGTGAGTATTGAACCTTGCCAAAACTAGTTTTTTACAAGTTCAAAAACAAGTATAACTCGATGATACAAAATTCGTTTTATTGCTCGATCTTTGTTGCTTAATTTGCTATTGTGTTTAAATTTTTATTTTGAAATTAAATTATTTGATTAGGTATTATGAATATTGATTTTGTGAGAATTGATTTGAATGATACACGATATGATATTTTTATATATGTGTCTGTCTGACTGTCTAGATTTTAAATTATGGATTCTTGTGTTGTTGGTTCCTATTTCTCCAACGTTTTACTCTGTAACATTGAAAGCTTAGTTTTAATGCAATTATATGCATGAAATATAAGAATTGCAGTATTTTGATAATAAATCATATGATATTCTAATATACGAGTTTGTTTAGATTTTACGTTGTGAAAATTTTGGGTTACTTTGTTTTATGAAGATTCAAGGCAATAAGGCTTATGACCAAGGATTGAGCGCCTTTTTATAGAACCTGCATCAGCCTGATTTTCACCAATACTGGTGACTGGTGGAGTTGTAAAAGGCTCTCACAGTTGATCGCAAGCCTTCAAGGGAAGAGGAAAAATATAGAATCGCAAACATGAGAAGAAGTAATACTTGGAGCATTCCTTCTATGATCAATAAGGACATTTACATCATCAATGTGTAGAGGTATGGATGGGTGTGCAGCAGCAAAAGTTGGCATAATTAAGGTTTAGCATTAAATTTCTTGATAACTGGAATGCATTTTTCCTTTCCTACTTCTCCCATAGTTGTTTATTTTCACTATTGGTTCCCTGCAGTCACTAATTGGACACCTCAATTTGGATTCAAACCGTGTCCTTGACATTGTATGTTGCCCCTTTTACTATTTTTTTTAATCTATATGCTCTATTTTATGTTAAATTACAAACAAGCCATGAGTATTTATTGATTTTTGCGAGTACTTAGGTGTTGAAATGTTTTGAACTTCATCCATATAATAATGTCTTCTTGAACCTGATTCCTATTTTTCCCAAGGTGTGTTTCATTTAGTATACTTTAAAATTTCAAATCGTCCGCCCTGCACCCACCTCTCGAGTATATGCTTCAACAGGAATCATACAAGGGTAGATTATAAACCTCTAGTAAAATGACCGCCCGTAACCCAGCAGATAAAGTACATTACATAGTCCTTTTTAGGGATTGGCGACTTACCCATTCAGTGACTTTGGCACTGGACGTTCCCCAAACGGGTACTGTCGGATCGGGTGAATTCAATAATAGACGCCTGTTGGTATTCCAGCCTTCCTTCGCCTTTCATGGCCACATATCTTTCCGGCTAAGGAATGACGAAAGCACTTTTTCACTCTTTCATATACTAGGGGATTTCACTTGGGAAAGAAAATGTTGCATACTAATGGATTCGGGTCCATAACCATGGGTTCCAATGCACGAGATCTTCAAATATTTGACCCTTTGCATTTATAATAGAAAATATTGACTAATCTCTCTTGGATGTTTCTTGTCGTCTAATGCTTTACAAGTTCTTGGCTTCAAGTTTCAATATTATCAGCGTATCGAAGTAAATAATTATGTACCTTTCGGCCTCTATCAGCTTACAGAACTGCTGGTTAAGAAATAATTTTAGATCTTGATAGCAAGTGAGTATTACGAATATATTCATTCTGTTTGTTTATTTCTTTTTGATAAAATTCAAAAAAAATGTCAAGCTACCTTGACTACCTAAGCATATTGACTAAATTGCTTTCAATATATTTTTTCCTGATTCAGATATTCACACCTACTTCCCAATGATGATGAAACCGTTGATCGTTACAATGTTTTTTTCGGTAAAACGACTTGATGAGATAAAAAGAGTTGAACAATTTGTACATTACTATAGTTGTTTTTGTACATGATTGGATAGGAAATATTCTGCTCTTGATTATACAAAATCTCATCTGCTAAATCTTGGAGCATACAAATACAATACACTAAGAGATGATAAGGTACTGTTTTACTCAAGCTTCTTGGTTCATATTGGAACTTCTTGTTCAGATTTTGTTTATGGTTACTATGATGGATTGCAGTTTGGACGTCTAAGGAAAGGAGAACCACATGATTGCCTCGTATGCTATATTTTGTGGTGAGTGCAACTTAACGATTTTAGTAGTCTATTCTCTCTTCGAATGGTGCGTGTGATCAATTTTTTTGTTGTTTTTTTTAATATTAGGTATAGTGTTTTTTTTGTTCCAACTATCTTTAGATAACAAAAGTTTCTCGGTTTTTTATATTAAAATGAATTTTAGCAGATTTACATTTCATAAGGAAATCACGTTTTAAGGATGATTCATGCTGAATTTTTTTTTAAAAAATCTGGGACTATAAATTTTCACTTTCAAAATTACTTTTTAAAAATAGGGTGTTATAGGTAGTGAAATTGAAATGAGTCGCCACTGCTACATCACGCTAGTTTACTACTATTGTATATATGTATGTATGTATGTTTGTATGTATGTATGTATATATATAGTGACAACTTTTGATATGCGTAAATTACTAATGCTTCTTTATATAGTTGATGATGGCAGGATTGATATTAGGAGAAGTTTTCGAGCTAAGTCATATGGCAGTGAAATGTTCATTAATGATGAAATTACGTGTGACGTGTAAACGTTTGAAACCGAAAGATGTTGCTTATTACATTGCTTTTTACATTTTTGTATTATGTTTCAGATCAAATTTTTAATGTTATTATTTATAATCTTGTTTAACTTTTATTTTATATTTATATTGTAAAATACTGTGTCTTTGTGACAATGTGTTTTACAACTAACTATATGTGGTTTTTACCGGCATAAAATTTGAGCAATTAAAGGTGTTTTTATATTATGGAAAAATGAAAGTACTACTAAAACCAACATGAATATGTGACTAATATTAATTTTTAGTCTACAAACTTTGTGCAACACATTAAAAAAGTGTCACTAAAAGGCTTTAACGCCACCACTTCTAGTGGCATTTTTTTTGTGTGCCACACAATCTTCAAGAGGTTTCTAGTGGCACTTTTTTGGTTTTTTAAGGCACTTTTTTTTTTAACTTTAGACTCAAGGTCAAAGCCTAGGTATTCACTCCCTCTTGAGTTTAACACTTAGTTATTTTTAGGTTGTTTAGTATTGCTAGAAAAGTAGAAAACAGAATAATGGCACAAGGAATTTTCGAGGAATTCAATTCTAATATTTCAGTAAATGTTGGGGTATAAATACCCGACATTAATTGTTATAGGACATGAAATAATAAGACAAACAGCTAACAGAAATACAGACACTGAAACAAACAAAAATGTATAACAACTGATACAAAAGTCAACAACTACGGAAACATGGTTCTTCTGTTTTTCCTTAGTGGTTGTGATCAGTTGTTGTGTCTTTCGTTGTTGAACCGCGGAAGCTATTCCATGGTTGTTGAATTCACTGTTGTCTTCAAGTCCTGATCCACGGTTGTGTTAAGCTATTGGATCCGCTGTTGTTGGATCAGTGGTTATTTGATCTATTGTTGTCAGATCCGCTGTTGTAGTCTGCGGTTCAAAGAAAGTGGTTTGTCTGTTCTAAAAAGTTACTTCAAATACTGATGGCGAACGACCACGTGTTGGAAGTTCGAGGGGATCAAGAAAAACGAAGAGTCAAAATCATTTCCTACATAAAGGCGTGTAAGTGCTTACGGAAGCAGTGTGTAACTTTCTTGGCTCATGTAGTGGAAAAGGAGAAAGACAAGATCAAGATTCAAGACGTGCCAGTAGTTAAGGAATATCCCGAAGTGTTTCCTGACGATCTACCGGGATTACCACCGGTTCGACCGGTAGAATTCCGTATTGACTTAGTTCCTGGAGCAACTTCCGTTGCTAAATCTCCCTATAGGTTAGCACCTTCTGAGATGCAGGAATTATCAAACCAATTGCAGGAGCTACTAGATAAAGGTTTCATCCGACCGAGCTACTCGCCTTGGGGAGCTCCGGTTTTGTTCGTGAAAAAGAAGGATGGATCCTTTCGAATGTGCATAGAACTAAAGAAACTGACCATCGAGAATCGGTATCCATTGCCGAGGATTGATGACTTATTTGATTAGTTACAGGGAGCACTATATTTTTCGAAAATTTATTTGCATTCAGGGTACCATCAGTTGAGGGTACAAGATAAAGACATACCGAAGACGACATTCCGAACAAGGTACGGGCATTACGAATTCATGGTGATGCCTTTCGGGTTAACGAATGCACCATCGGTTGTCATGGACCTTAGGAACCGTCTGTGCAAGCTGTATTTGGATCAGTTTGTTATTGTCTTCATTGATGATATTCTGATCTATTCAAAAAGCAAAGCCGAACACGAATGATCACAAAAGTCTACAGCACATCTTTGATCAGAAGGAACTCAACATACGACAACGAAGGTGGGTTGAACTTCTAAACGATTACGACTGTGTGATAAAGTACCATCCGGGTAAGGTAAATGTTGAAGCAGATGCTTTAAACCGGAACGAACGGGTCAAACCCATGCGCGTAAGAGCAATGGGAATGACTGTGCAGACAAGTATACGTGATAAGATTGTACAAGCTCAACAGGAATCAGTGAAACGGGGTAATCTGAAGAAAGAACTTGATTGTGGAGCACAACGTCAGTTTGAGACGAAACTAGATGGAGTTATCTACTACCAGGATCACGTGTGGATTCTTGCAGTAGATGAACTGAGGAAACTTATTTTAGATGAAGCGCACAAGTCCAGGTACTCGGTACACCTGCGCGCCGATAAGATGTACCAAGATTTGCGGGGATTTTATTGGTGGCCGGGGAATAAAGAAAGATATAGCCGAGTATGTCGATCGATGTCTGACATGTGCGAAGGTTAAGGCAGAACACCAAAAACCGTTAGGTTTACTGGAACAACATGAGATTCCGCTATGGAAGTGGGAACAAATAGCTATAGATTTCATTACCAAGCTACCCCGTATTTCTAGTAATCATGATACCATTTAGGTCATCATTGATCGTTTAACTAAATCTGCTCACTTCATGCCGATGCGTGAAACATTCACGATGGATAAACTGGCGAGATTACACATCAATGAGATAGTGGTGCGTCACGGTGTACCATTGTCTATCATATCAGATCGAGATAGCAGTTTCACTTCAAGATTTTGGCAGTCGTTGCAGAAGTCACTAGGGACGAACTTGAACTTGAGTACAGCCTACCATCCACAAATGGATGGACAGAGCGAACGTACTATACAGATCCTATAGGACATGTTGCGGACATGTATTTTGGATTTCGGTGGAAATTGGGATTCCCATTTGCCACTGATAGAATTCTCTTATAATAACAGTTACCATAGTAGCATCGGATGCGCTCCATTCGAGGCACTTTACGGTAGGAAATGCCGGTCACCGATCTGTTGGGCCGAGGTAGGAGATAACCGGATAACTGGGCCTGAGCTTATTCAAGAAACCACAGATAATATTGCTCAGATACAACAGAAGTTACAAGCAGCCCGAAGCAGACAAAAGAGCTACGCGGACAAATGACGTAAGCCGTTGGAATTTCAAGTAGGAGACCGTGTCGTGTTGAAGGTATCCGCATGGAAGGGCATAGTTCATTTCAGAAAGAAAGGAAAATTAGCACCGCGGTACATCGGACCGTTCGAGATCGTTCAACGAATCGGTCCTGGTGCATGCATATAAGCTGAGATTACCCAATGAGCTCAGCGGTGGGCACAATGTGTTTCACATCTCAAACCTTAAGAAATGCCTTGCGGACGAATCACTTGTCATACCGTTTGAGGAAATTCAAGTGGACGAGCAACTGCATTTTATCGAGGAACCTTTAGAGATTATGGATCGCGAAGTTAAGCAACTAAAGCGAAGCCGTATTCCGATCGTTAAGGTTCGGTGAAATTCAAAACGCGGACCTGATTTACTTGAGAACGCGAGGATCACATGAAGTCCAAGTATCCCCATCTATTTGCAGAGAAAGATGTACCTGATAACGATTCTTAAATTTCGGGACGAAATTTCTCTAACAAGGGGAGACTGTAACATCAGTGTCGGAACCGTAGCTGAAACAGTGGCTTGTATAGTAGATCAGGTACGAACAATGTATGTTACATGTGTATTATTATCATTTGATGTTTACTACGAAACTATTACAGATCTATTTCAAAATCATATCATGAATCCATGGTTTAACAGTTAGAATCATATCTGACAACACAGAACTGTTATGTGAATGTTAGTTAGGATGTTATTATGTATAAACGTAGGTGATATTCAACAAAACAAAACAATAATGAATGTCGTTAGGTGAATATTACACTGACAGAGTATTCGTGTGGGTGACGATTTGCACGAATATATGTGTAAGTTTAATGTTCTGAACGATATCTAATAATTAGAAAACCTTATTGGAAAGTAACGTTGTCGTCGTGTTCGAACGATTGACGATTCGTACGAATACGCGCGAAAACGAAGCGATCTGATGAAACAATAAAAATAAATGTTTTTGAAATCTTAAAACTAAATAAAAGATATTTAGTTAATTTATTAGGAATTACCACTTTAAAAAGTTTAAAAATTTCCATCTTTATAAAGTTACGTAATGTAACGAAAAACGATGAAAACGACGCGTGAAACCGAAACCGAACGAGGCCGAACGTACCCAAACATACCCGGGCTATAAAATCCCAAACCTTTTTTCTTTTGTTTTTTTTTCATTTTGGCTGATCCATGCTTCTTCTTCCCCAATTCCCAGTTTTTACCTCCCTCTCCATTTCACAACTTTAAACCTTCATAACTTATTCGTTTCTCCACCAAATTCGACGTTGTAGTTGTTAAAACGATCGTGGGAACGAGAGGAACACAGTAGTACAGAAGATCAGAGCTGGAACGGACTGATTTGGTTGCAGTTTTAGAGAGAAGTTTCGGATTTTGAGGGTTTTCTCCCATTCCAGCAAGGTAAGATTTTAAATCATTTTTATCACTTCAAATCAGTTAGGATACGCACAAAAACTACTTAGCAACTCTTAGACCATGAAGGGAAGAAGATATCAAGCTTTGAATCATCAAAAACAGATCAAAAACGTGCTCAAACGAGCTGATTTTGTGACTGCCACTGTTCAGGTGGGTTTTCCACTTTGCAGTCGAATTTCCAGCTTCAAAACATTTAGGATGTGCACCAAATAGAGTCAGGAAGCTAAGGAAAACATTAGATTAAAGTTTGAAACAGTTGGGAATCGAATTAAAGCTGTCTATGTTATTATCGAAGGCCAAGAACTGATCGAAATTATAAAGTGTCGATACTGCAACATCGACATTATACACCTGTTGTTCCATCGATATTAGTTGGTCTTCAGCATCGGTATTATCTCAGCAACCTGTTGATATTAAATGATCAAGAAATGAGATCATGAGGGCTGTTTGAAAATGGGTATATCAAGTAGATAGCCATTAGGGTGTTGTAACATGTTAACCGGTTTTGTAACCATAGAAACTACATGTTTTCTAACTCAAAGCTTTTCTAAACCAACTTAACATTTAAGCTAATGCTTTAGTAATCAGTTAGGTATAAAATTTCATAGGATTTGTTTAATGAAATTATGGGATTAAGTTGTTAACACTAATGATGGTCCAAATTGACTATTTGTTGTGATAACCGGTTTTGTGTTCATCAACACTAAGGTTCTTTAACACCAAAGGCTTTTCCAAATCATTTTAAAGTGTAAACATATGTTTTAAAAAACATTACGAATTGTAGTACTTGTGTTTTCTCAAATTAGGCCATAAGAACCTAAGGGTAATATTGAAGTGGCCAAAGTGTAGGTGACAATGTGTTAGTTCAAAAACCTTAATGACACAAACTTAGCCTAAGTTTCCGAAACAAACAAACTAAGTTGTTGATAAGTATCGACAATCTAAGGGTTTATTAAGTTACTAAGGGTTAGAAAGAACTAAAGGACAACATGGAATTCATGAGAATTCAAATAAAATGTCTAAGTATGGGAAATGACAGTGAGTTGTCACCACCCAAGAATTAGATTTATTATCCAGTTGATCTTCAAACTAGTTGTCAAATGGATATTGGTTAATAATCAACTCAAGAAAGAACAAGAGCAATGTGTAGCAAAGAACTAATGAGGGACTTGGAGTTAATCTAGTGAGATTAACTTAAGTTCTAACATGTTTAACTTACAATTTTCATAAAAATAACTTATGTTTTTACTAAAATATAATGACTTATAAATTACCTTATTGAAGCGTTTTCAAACAAATTAAGGGATATTAAACTTGATATTTTACAATTTAAAGAGAATTATATAAATGATGGTTTATTTAAAAGGTCATGAATTTCACTAGCATAAACCTTATGTAAATAAGGTTTTGTTATTATTAACTAAGGCATAAGGGTTCATAGAGGGTATGTAACATAGAATAATTAAAGAAAATCATAGTAATCCACTAGCAAGTTTATAGGACACTTAGTCGCACACCGAGACTGAAACCCGATATACGTCAAATAATAAATACTTCTAGTACTCGAATTCATAATAAATCAACTTAGGTGCTGAAGATACCTAGCTAACAACAAACGAGCGCACATATTTTCTTGATTGAATCAAAAGAGCTACAACACATGTGAGTTTATTGCCCCTTTTCTAAACATTTTTGTTTTATAAACGCGGGGCTGAGAAGCATGCGTAAATTATTTTCCTTGGATTATATTTACTTAAATGCTTTTACTTCATATATGTTTTACATGTATAATTGTTATCCTAGATTTTGTCTGGGTTAATTATGTACAGGCTTTCAAAATAGGTTATTTATTCATCATGAGTAGATAACTATTTCAAATAAAAGAACTATTTTCAACAGTCTATTTTCACAAAACTAAAGATCTAAATCAAAGAACTACTTTCAAAGGTCTATTTTCAAAGAACTAAAGATCTAATTCAAAGAACTGTATGCAACGATCTATTTTCAAAGAACTAAAGAACTATTAGGGAGAACTGTTTTCGACGATCTATTTTCAGAGGAATGTCTGCGAAATATTCAAAGATAACATGTGCCAAAGAACAAAAGATCTATACGAACAAGAACGAACATGGACGATCTAGAACGAACTATAAAATACTATACTTGAAAAGATGTCCTAGCTAGACTGATTGATTATAGTCGCATGTTTGATGATATTCACAGATTTCCTCAACTACGAAGAACCATGATGGCTATACTGGTCTACTCGATTTTGACCAAGGCCTAATCATTGGGTCTTAGATTTTTATTAAGTGTTTATTTATTCATTTACTTAAGCATTTAATTTAATGTTTCTACAATTGCTATGGTTGATCAAGTGTGTGTGATGAGCTTAAGGAATCAAGAGAATTTCCACATTTTGTTGAAACTAACAAGAACTAAGAACTGGTTTGTTGATGATGAGGAATGAAACACTTATTATCATTAACAACAATATGTTATGCGGTTTAGTATGTGGTGGGCTGGCGGCTGGGCTGCCGGTAAGCTTGACCCTACGTATGCCAATATATAAGCATTCTTGGCTGAATAGCATAGGTGGTTGTTGGTGAGGTTAAGGTTGTCATTCGGCCAGGTTTGTACAAATTCATTTTCAAACAAAACAATATGGACTCATCAACCATGTGTTGGCTTGATCTTTTTGCATGACTTCTCAGGTGACGAACATGTTAACTAGGAGTTCGTGCTATTTACAAGGGTGCCCAGATAGAGGACCTAGTATTTTTGGACGTGCATATTTTCGAACATCATTATATGAATTCTTTTGTATATCTTGTGCAGATACAAGATAGATGAAATATGATGTTGAATAGTAGATTTACATTGTTAAATTATGAACGATAAAGGTGCAATTTAATTTTGTTATTCTATTTCATTAGTGCTTTCTGTAACATCAGTGCCGGAAACGCTACCGGAACAGTGATCTGCACAGTAACTTGCACAGTAACTCAGGTACAAACTATGTGAACTATTTGTATGGTATTATCATGTAATGCTTGACACAAAACTATTATGCAATTGTTTCAGTAACCTGATTCAAACTCACTGTTTAACAGACAGAAAGACATTAGGCAACACTGAACTGACACATGAATTCTTGTTAGGAGGCTATTATGTATGAACGTATGCGAGGTTGAATAGAACAAAACAATAACGGACGTCGTACAGGAATGTTAAATCGTCGGATTATTCGTAGAGGTGACGATATGTACGAATATATCTGAAAGTCTAATGTTCTGAATGATATCCAATAATTAGAAAACCATATTGAAAAGTGTAGTTATCGTCGTATTCGTACGGGTGACGATTCGAACGGATGCGCGCGACGACTATACGATTCGATTTAAACAATAAATTAAATATTTCAGAAATTTAAAATAAACAGAAGATATTTAGTTAATTTACTAGGAATTACCACCTAAAATAAATTTATATACTTTGTTTTTAAAACCGTAACGTTTAGTTACGAAAACGGAATGAAACCGACGTTTTACGCGAAACTGGGCGAAACCGAACGAACCCGTACATACCCGGGTTATTTGAAGCCATTTAATATGGCATTTATGGCTTAACCACCCCCACCAACCAGATTTAACACCATCTTCGTTCTCCCTCTCTCTACTTTCTCTCTCTAGAACCAAACCCTAGAATCCACGTTTCTTGACCAAATCGACTCATTTTGGTGTCTAAACGACCACCACATCACGTAGATCTCGAAAGTACAGAAGATATGAGCTTGGAACCACTTTAAATGAGGTAAATCTGAGTTCTAAGTTCGAGTTTTAGGGTTTTCAAAACCCTATAATCGGCCACCTTTTTGACCGGTTGAAACACTTCCAAACCTTAGGGAAATCACCCCCACAAAACCTAGGATGTGATAGGAAAAAATTATACATCTTGGGTTAGCCTTTGGGCTCAAAATAGGAGCTGCATCAGTTGAAGCTCGAGCGGCAGAATGGCCAAAACACCAGCCAGGCCGAATTGCCGGCACCATCGAAGCACAGCCGAAGGACACAGCCTCCAGCCGACCGAACGACCCTAGGGCCGACTGTCTTTTTTCGCTCGGCAAACCCTTTCGGTCTGAGTCTGGTTCAGTCGTGGTTCATTCGCCCAAGACACACATTCGATTGGGCCTTGAGTCTTTCGACCAAGATTCTCATGCGGCTATCCCTATTCGGCCAAGGCCTCATGCGGCCAAGCCCTTCGGCCCAAGGACCCTTAGGTCAAGTATTAACCGAACCAAGAACATAGGGATTAACTGAAGAGGGAGACTAAACTATGAGGCATATGGGAAGTTTTAAACACTCACACACACTTTATGCATGCATGGTGTGTATGAGAGTGCATGGGAAGTTTGGTAGGGTTTTCCTAACATGAAGTCAACCTTGTATTATCTAAAGTATAAGCATGAGTTATGACAACAAAGAGGATAAGGTCACTTGTATTGATTAATCCCAATTCATGGAATCCATAAGTAATATTATGGCTTTCATCATGAGGCAAAGAACTAAAGAAAACAAGATAAGTGTGGGTGTGGATTAAGTACCAACATCTAACACTTAGTGATTTCTATGCAACCAATATGATTAAGCTAGAGGATTCCGTTGGACCCTCTAAGCAAAGCTATACACAAGTTTGATTCAAGAAACATGGAAAAGAAAGGATCTAACAAAGGACTTAGGGTTAATCGGAAAGAAATTAACCTAAGTCTAACTAGTTAAACTAAATTGTATTTTAATTAAATAAAATGATGTAAAAATGCCCTTAAGTAAAGTGTTTCAAGATAAAAGAAATTGATTGTTAACCTTATTAAATTGAATTTAACTGATTTCTAAACCAAGGATCAACTTAAATTGAATCATTTAAATGTGTTAATTAAAGACTTGTAATGATTACTTACGGGAGAGGGGCTATGAATGGGTAATACATTAGACTAGTTAGAGAGAATCTGAGAAAACACACTAGTGATATAGGACACTTAGTTGCACACCGAGACCAAGAACCTTAGATACGCTTACTACAAACACTTATAGTATTCGAATCTCTTAAAACAACTCAGGTGTTGAAGATACTTAAACTACAAATTCACGAGCACACATTATCTGTTGTAATTCATACTTAGCAACACAGGTGAGTTCATTTGTCCCTTTTCAAACTATTTTGTTTTACTTCGGAACTGAGAAGCATGTTTACACATTTTAAAGAAATGTTTAAATGTGTCTGAAACGCTTTTATACTTAATCATAATGCTAATGCTTTATACACTTATTCTTAATGCTAAATGCTAAAGCTTATTACAGTTATCTTCAATGCTAATGCATTACACGCTCATTCTTAATGCTAATACTTCATACACTTATACTAGTTTGCTTAAAACTCTGGATGCATTTAAATTGCTAAGAATGCTAAGGCTAAAATGTTGAAATGCTTTTATGAACTAAACTTTGGAAGCTCAAATACTCAAACTCAGAAAGGCTTATATGCTTGATGTGCTTGCTATGCTCGAATGCTCGAAATGCTTGGAATGCTTTAAACTTTTGTATGCTTGATATGCTTGAAATGCTAAGACAACAGGCTAGTACTTGTGCACAAGATACGTAAATGCTAAGCTATGTGAATCCAATAAACTTGTATGCTATGAACTTGTATGCTAAAGCTATCGGCTATTGTAGAACGGACTAATTGGCCTCTCATTGCTTGCCATATGGTGTTCTTCATTTTCAGGTCCTTGAGGAGCAGACTGTTGGCCTCTCAGTGCTTGCCATACAGTGATTCCTCATTGTCCACCCATGTTTTGTGATGTGTGACTAGGATGATTCTGGTTTTCTTTTGTTGACTTTGTGTCATCTTGGGAAATCCTTTATCCAAACACCGATGTTGCAATTCACATTTAGTTTCGATATGGACTGATACTGGATTCCTTAGGGTGTTCAGTTGTCCATAAAGGTAACTCTCAAAACTAGACTTGCAAATACTATTGTGTGCATTTTTTAAACTTTTAAACAGAATGCTTAAAGCTATGATGAAAATGGGATTGGATGGTAGGTAAAATCCTTAATTATCATTAACAACAATGTCATATGTGGTTTAGTATGTGATGGGATGGCGTCTGGACGGGTTGTAGGCTCGACCCTTTCGTATGCCCTATATATAAGAATATCGAGCTGGATATTATAGGTGATGTTAAGGAGGTTAAGGTTGTTACCGAAAAGGTTTGCAAAAGTTATTTTTGAAATACTAAACTATATGAACTCACCAACCTTTGTGTTGACTTTGTTTTCTTACATGCTTTCTCAAGTGACGTATAGGAATAAACTAAGGCTCAGGAATGCATGCTAGGATACCCAGTTAGAGGACCTAGTAGTTTTTGGAAAGCACATATTTTGATGATTGTTGTGAATCACTTTTGATATCTTGTTCAGTTACATGATAGTAAACATTTGATTCTTTTGATAGGTTTACTCAGTTAAATTATCAAACATTGACAATTGTAATTTAACTTTGTAATGCTAGTTTAATGCTATTTGTGCTTTAGTTATTCTCAATGTTGATGCTATGTAAACAATCTGATCATCACGACTATCATTCCCGATATCACGTCCCGGGAACCTTCCGCCCAACGGGACACACGATCCGGCCCGCCGGCTCGGGGTGTGACAGATTGGTATTTGAGCTCAAGGTTATAGAGAATAATAGGTCATTTACTTAAAATAGTTTGGCCTAGACTATAACTTAGGGACCCTCATATAGAGAACATAGGATTTATGCTTGCATTGTGTCTTCTGCATTCGATCACTGCACTAACCAATACTCTTTTGGTTATGATCAGAATGCCGCCTAGAAGACCATCTCCTCTGCTGCCACTGCCACAAAATTTAGCCCCACACTCGTCAACCCCATCACCAGCTGATTCAATTCCTCCACCTCCTCCTCTTCCACACATTCCACCTCCAAACCCGAATGCAACTCTAGCTCTAGATCCTGCTACTGTTGCCTTGGCAACAATACTGGGCAGTCAGCTGACTAACCAGCTGAAGGATGTTATCCCTGAGATGATCAACATAATTCAAGGCCACTGTAACAACTCTGGGCATACTACGGGAGAAGCTAGTGGAAACACCGGCACTACTTCAGACTGTTCCTACAAATCATTCGTAGGATGCAAACCGCCAAGCTTTAGCGGTGTTGAAGGAGCTGTTGGACTGATCCAATGGCTAGATAAGATAGAGACTACATTGGACATTAGCGGTTGTCCAGAACACCATAAGGTTCGCTATGCTGCTGGATCTTTTAGCAAGTGGGCCTTAACATGGTGGAACTCTCAGATAAGAGCTAGAGGCATGGAAGAAGCACTGGCTATGCCTTGGGCAGATTTCAAAATCCTTTTAAGGAATGAATTCTGTCCAAAGCATGAACTTCAGAAGCTAGAAACTGAACTGTCCAATCATGTGATGAAGGGGGTAGACCACATGACTTACACTACTCGCTATGATAAACTGGTAGCTTTGGTGCCAGAGATGGTGTTGACTCTGGAAAAGTTGATTGATCGATATGTGGGAGGATTACCATCTTGCATTCAGGGCATTGTACTTGCTGCAAACCCCGCGACACTAGAGTCAGCCATCAGCTAAACTCACTGATGTAATGATGAAATCAGGAGTTTTGAAGAAAGATTCGGGAAAAGCTAAGGAAGAGCCATCAAAGAAACCCGAACATCATCAGAAGAAAAAGCAGAACGTTGTCAAGAACTATGTGATGGCCACCCCTTTGCAACAAGTTACTGCAGCACCTGCTAATGCTGCACACAAACCCTATGTTGGAATGCATCCTCAGTGTGCACAATGCAAATTTCATCACCCTGCTACTGCGAAGTGTAGAAAATGCAACAGTTGTGGCCGACTAGGCCACTGGGCTCAACAATACCGTACCCCAGCAACACAGGCTGCAAACAATGCAGCTATAGCATTACCTCCTCCACCAAACCCTGGCAATCACAACAACAACAACAATAGGGAATGCTATAACTGTGGAGAACTAGGCCATTTCTCCAAAGACTGACCAAAGAGAATGCAACAGGGGGCCCAAGCTCCTCATGGGAGGGCATTTGTGATTGGAGCCACTGCAGCACACCAAGACCCTAACGTGGTCACTGGTACATTTCTTTTACATACTCTTATGCATCTATTCTGTTTGACACTGGTGCAGATCAGAGTTTTATTTCATCTGACTTTGCACGCCAACTTACTCTTACTGAGGAATCTTTAGACTCCCCATATATTATCGAAGTAGCGAATGGGAAACACATCACAGCTAGCACCATACTTAGGAACTGCCCACTTACACTTACTGGTCATACATTTACCATCGACTTGATACCGATGGAGTTGGGTAGTTTCGACATCATTGTTTGGATGGATTGGCTATCCCTCAATAGAGTGGAAGTTATCTGTTCTGAAAAGCTGCTTCAAATTCCATTGACGAATGATCGTGTATTGGAAGTTCGAGGGGATCAAGCAAAATGTAGTTTCAAAATCATATCCTGCATAAAAGCGTGTAAGTGTCTACATAAGCAGTGTATAGCTTTCCTGGCTCATGTGGTGGAGAAAGAGAAAGACAACAAAAAGATTCAAGACGTGCCGATAGTGAGAGAATACCAAGAAGTGTTTCCTGAAGACTTACCAGGTTTGCCACCTGTGCGACCTGTAGAGTTTCACATTGACTTAATTCATGGAGCAACTCCTGTTGCTAAATCTCCTTACAGGTTAGCACCTTCGGAGATGTAGGAGTTGTCAAATCAACTACAAGAACTGCTTGATAAAGGCTTCATCAGACCGAGCTACTCACCTTGGGGAGCTCCGGTTTTGTTCGTGAAGAAGAAAGATGGGTCTTTTCAGATGTGTATAGACTACCGTGATCTGAACAAATTAACCATCAAGAATCGGTATCCATTACCGAGGATTGATGATTTGTTTGACCAGCTGCAAGGTGCACAGTACTTCTCAAAGATTGACTTACGGTCCGGATATCATCAGCTTAGAGTTGAAGACGAAGATATACCGAAGACGGTGTTCTGAACTAGATATGGGCATTACGAGTTTATGGTGATGCCTTTCGGATTGACAAATGCACCGACAGTTTTCATGGACCTCATGAACCGAGTGTGCAAACCGTATCTGGAGCTGTTTGTCATTGTCTTCATTGATGACATACTGATTTATTCCAAAAGCAAAACAGAGCATGAACAACATCTCAGGAAGATCATGGAGCTGTTGAAGGAAGATAAACTCTATGCCAAATTCTCTAAGTGTGAATTTTGGCTAAGAGAAGTTCAATTTTTCAGTCACGTAGTCAACAACGAGGGAATACATGTAGACCCTGCCAAGATCGAAGCAATAAAGAACTGGGATATTCCGAAGACACCGACGGAGATAAGGTCCTTTCTGGGATTAGCAGGTTATTATAGAAGGTTTATCTCAAACTTTTGTAAGATAGCCCTGCCTCTCACCAAGTTAACACAGAAAAGCGAGCCGTTTGTTTGGGAGCAGAAGCAAGAAGATGCCTTTCAGACGTTGAAGCAAAAGCTATGTGAGGCTCCGATCTTATCTCTCCCAGAAGGATGTGATGACTTTGTAGTGTACTGTGATGCATCCCATCAGGGACTTGGTTGTGTGTTGATGCAACGGGACAAAGTCATTGCATATGCCTCGAGACAACTAAGGATTCATGAGAAGAACTACACTACTCATGATCTGGAACTGGGAGCAGTGGTATTCGCACTGAAGATCTGGAGACATTACTTATATGGCACCAAGTGTACCATATTTACTGATCACAAGAGTCTACAACACATATTCGATCAGAAGGAACTCAACATGCGACAAAGACGTTGGGTTGAACTTCTAAATGATTACGACTGTGTAATCAAGTACTATCCGGGCAAGGCAAACGTTGTAGCTGATGCCTTGAGTCAGAAGGAACGGGTCAAACCCTTGCGCGTCAGGGCAATGGGGATGACTGTGCAGACAAGCTTACGCGACAAAATTATTCAAGGACAACAAGAGGCAGTTGAACGAGGAAACCTGAAAAAAGAACTGGATTGTGGAGCAGAAAAACAGTTTGAAATAAAGCATGATGGAGTCATCTACTACAAGGATCGTGTATGGATTTCTGCAGTGGATGAATTGAGAAAGCTTATCTTTGATGAGGCACACAAGACCAAGTCTCGGTGCATCCGGGTGCTGATAAAATGTACCAAGACTTACAGGGATTTTATTGGTGGCCGGGTATGAAGATAGACATAGCCAAGTACGTTGGTCGATGCCTTACGTGTGCAAAAGTGAAGGCGGAACACCAAAAACCGTCAGGTTTACCGGAACAGCCTGAAATTGTGCTTTGGAAGTGGGAACAAATATTTATGGACTTTATTAACAAGCTACCCCGTACTTCCAGTGGTCATGATACTATATGGGTTATCGTTGATCGATTAACCAAATCTGCTCATTTCTTGCCAATGCGTGAGACCTACACGATGGATAAACTGGCAAGACTGTACATCAACGAGATAGTGGTACGCCACGGTGTGCCATTGTCTATCATTTCAGATCGAGACAGCAAATTCACATCAAGGTTCTGGCAATCATTGCAGAAATCTCTCGGGACACACTTAAATCTGAGTACCACTTACCATCCACAAACGGAGGGGCAGAGCGAACGTACGATACAGACCCTGGAGGACATGTTGAGAACCTGTGTATTAGATTTCGGTGGGAATTGGGGCTC
Source organism: Mikania micrantha (assembly GCA_009363875.1). Classification (NCBI taxonomy): domain Eukaryota; kingdom Viridiplantae; phylum Streptophyta; class Magnoliopsida; order Asterales; family Asteraceae; genus Mikania; species Mikania micrantha. Next base: position 27,950,064 of record CM018687.1, read on the forward strand.
TCATTTGCCACCGATTGAATTCTCCTACAACAATAGTTACCACAGCAGTATCGGATGTGCACCATTCGAGGCACTTTATGGTCGAAAATGTCGATCACCGATCTGTTGGACTGAAGTGGGAGATAATCGAATAACTGGGCCAAAGCTTATTCAGGAGACTACCGACAAGATTGCTCAGATTCAACAAAGGCTAGAAGCGACTAGAAGCAGACAAAAGAGCTATGCTGACAAACGGCACAAGCCGTTGGAATTCCAAGTGGGAGACCGCGTCATGTTAAAGGTAGTCCGTTTTGGAAAGAAAGGTAAATTAGCACCACGATACGTGGGACCGTTCGAGATCATTGAACGTATTGGTCCTGTGGCGTATAGACTAAGGTTACCAGATGAACTTAGTGGTGTGCATGACGTGTTTCACGTCTCGAACTTGAAGAAATGTCTTGCTGACGAATCACTCATCATACCAGTTGAAGAAATTCAAGTGGACGAACATCTACAGTTTATCGAAGAACCTTTGGAGATTATGGATCGCAAAGTTAAACAACTGAGGTGAAGCCGTATTCCGATTGTCAAGTTTCGTTGGAATTCAAAGCACGGACCCGAGTTTACCTGGGAACTCGAAGATCACATGAAGTTTAAGTATCCCCAACTGTTTACAGAGGAAGACGTACCGGATAATGATTCTTAAATTTCGGGACGAAATTTCTCTAACAAGGGGAGACTGTAACATTAGTGCCGAAAACGCTACCGGAACAGTGATCTGCACAGTAACTTGCACAATAACTCAGGTACAAACTATGTGAACTATTTGTATGCTATTATCATGTAATGCTTGACACAAAACTATTATGCAATTGTTTCAGTAACCTGATTCAAACTCACGGTTTAACAGACAGAAACACATCAGACAACGCTGAACTGTCACATGAATGCTTGTTAGGAGGCTATTATGTATGAACGTATGCGAGGTTGAACAGAACAAAACAATAACGGACGTCGTTACAGGAATGCTAAATCGACGGATTACTCGTATAGGTGACGATCTGTACGAATATATTTGAAAGTTTTACGTTCTGAATGATATCCAATAATTAGAAAACCATATTGAAAAGTGTAATTATCGTCGTATTCGTACGGGTTACGATTCAAACGAATGCGCGCGACGACTAAACGATTCGATTTAAACAATAAATTAAATATTTTCAGAAATTTAAAATAAAAGAAAGATATTTAGTTAATTTACTAGGAATTACCACCTAAAATAAATTTATAAACTTTGTTTTTAAAACCATAACGTTTCGTTACGAAAACGGAATGAAACCGACGTTTTACTCGAAACCAGGCAAAACTGAACGAACCCGGGGTTATTTGAAGCCATTTAATATGGCATTTATGGCTTAACCACCCCCCACCAACCAGATTTAACACCATCTTCGTTCTCCCTCTCTCTACTTTCTTTCTCTAGAACCAAACCCTAGAATCCACGTTTCTTAACCAAATCGACTCATTTTGGTGTCTAAACGACCACCACATCACGTAGATCTCGAAAGTACAGAAGATCTAAGCTTGGAACCACTTTAAACGAGGTAAATCTGAGTTCTAAGTTTGATTTTTAGGGTTTTCAAAACCCTATAATCGGCCACCTTTTTGACCGGTTGAAACACTTCCAAACCTTAGGGAAATCACCCCAACAACACCTAGGCCGAATGGCCTACACCCCCGAAGCACAGCCGAAGGACACGGCCTCCAACCTACCGAACGGCCCTAGGGCTGAGTGTCTTCATTCGCTCGGCAAACCCTTTCGGTCTGAGTCTGGTTCGGTCGTGGTTCATTCCCCCAAGACACACATTCTATTAGGCCTTGATTTTTTCGGCCAAGATTCTCATGCGGCTATCTCTTTTCGGCCAAGGCCTCATGCGGCCAAGCCCTTCGGCCCAAGGACCCTTAGGTCAAGTATTAACCGAACCAAGAACATGGGCGTTAACCGAAGAGGGCGACTAAACTACGAGGCATATGGGAAGTTTTAAACACTCACACACACACTTTATGCATGCATGGTGTGTGTGTGTGTGTGAGTGCATGGGAAGTTTGGTAGGGTTTTCCTAACATGAAGTCAACCTTGTATTATCTAAAGTATAAGCATTAGTTATGACAACAAAGAGGATAAGCTCACTTGTATTGATTAATCCCAATTCATGGAATCCATAAGTAATATTATGGGTTTCATTATGAGGCAAAGAACTAAAGAAAACAAGATAAATGTGGGTGTGGATTAAGTTCCAACATCTAACACTTAGTGATTTCTATGCAATCAATATGATTAAGCTAGAGAATTCCGTTGGACTCTCTAAGCAAAGCTATACACAAGTTTGATACAAGAAACATGGAAAAGCAAGGATCTAACAGAGGACTTAGGGTTAATTGGAAAGAAATTAACCTAAGTCTAACAAGTTAAACTAAATTGTATTTTAATTAAATTAAATGATGTACAAATGCCCTTAAGTGAAGTGTTTCAAGATAAAAGAAATTGATTGTAAACTTTATTAAATTAAATTTAACTGATTTCTAAACCAAGGATCAACTTAAATTGAATCATTTAAATGTGTTAATTAAAGACTTGTAATGATTACTTACGGGAGAGGGGCTATGAATGGGTAATACATTAGACTAGTTAGAGAGAATCTGAGAAAACACACTAGTGATATAGGACACTTAGTTGCACACCGAGACCAAGAACCTTAGATACGCTTACTACAAACACTTATAGTATTCGAATCTCTTAAAACAACTCAGGTGTTGAAGATACTTAAACTACAAATTCACGAGCACACATTATCTGTTGTAATTCATACTTAGCAACACAGGTGAGTTCATTTGTCCCTTTTCAAACTATTTTGTTTTACTTCGAGACTGAGAAGCATGTTTACACATTTCAAAGAAATGTTTAAATGTGTCTGAAATGCTTTTATACTTAATCATAATGCTAATGCTTTATACACTTATTCTTTATGATAAATGCTAAAGCTTATTACATTTATCTTCAATGCTAATGCATTATACGCTCGTTCTTAATGCTAATACTTCATACACTTATACTAGTTTGCTTAAAACCCTGGATGCTTTTAAATTGCAAAGAATGCTAAGGCAAAAATGTTGAAATGCTTTTATGAACTAAACTTTGAAAGCTCGAATACTCAAACTCAGAAAGGCTTATATGCTTGATGTGCTTGCTATGCTCGAATGCTCGAAATGCTTGGAATGCTTTAAACTTTTGTATGCTTGATATGCTTGAAATGCTAAGACAACAGGCTAGTACATGTGCACAAGATACGTAAATGCTAAGCTATGTGAATGCTATAAACTTGTATGCTATGAACTTGTATGCTAAAGCTATCGGCTATTGTATAATGGACTAATTGGCCTCCCGGTGCTTGCTATATGGTGTTCTTCATAGTCAGGTCCTTGAGGAGCAGACTGTTGGCCTTTCCTCATTATCCACCCATGTTTTGTGATGTGCGACTAGGATGATTCTGGTTTTCTTTCGTTGACTTTGTGTCATCTTGGGAAATCCTTTATCAAAACACTGATGTTGCGATTCACATTTAGTTCCGATATGGACTGATACTGGATTCCATAGGGTGTTCAGTTGTCCATCAAGGTAACTCTCAAAAATAGACATGCAAATGCTATTGTGTGCGTGTTTTAAACTTTTAAACAGAATGCTTAAAGCTATGATGGAAATGGGATTGGATGGTAGGTAAAATGCTATATTATCATTAACAACAATGTCATATTGTAGGTCTAAAAACGGATCAAGAACCAAACTTTATCTTTATAATCATCATCAGTGATCTCTAACGAGTGCGGAATCCAAGTTAGAATCAAGAAAGCAATAAGAAAAATGCAAACTTTTATAAATTCTGAAAATTTCGAGTACAAGTGCCTCAATACGTTTAGAGAGCAAATGCCTCGGGATTCTAACCTAAACCTGTATAAAATACGTCTATTTATACTAGACCTAGGAGTACACGAAATCTAATACAAAAGTTTGAGTACACGAACAGATCGTGTACTCGAAGTGACTGTACACGAAAATAATCAAAATCTGAGCGTTGACTCTTCCGGGTTGACTTTGTCAGTCTTCAACGTGTAGTGGGCTCTACAAACTCCCCCTAGACTGGCGAAGTCATCCGATCGGAAGAGTGACGTTATGTGGCCCAGCTCCAGCATAAAGTTTCAACTCGATAGCATAAGCGACTGTACGAGTGAATGGCTTAGCCTCCTTATCATTTCCAGAATACACTCGTATTGGAGACTCATGTAACTTCATCATGTCGTCCTTTCCATACTTCAAGAGATCCATAGGGTCGAGAATGATGTCGAGATCATCAACATTATCTTTTTTCTTGATGATGACCGCTGCAAGATTGAGATCGTCATAGTACCAAGACAAGAAGTTAGCCAATGAATTGTCTGGAACTCTAGGAGATACTGGAACTGCTATCTCAACATGAGGTGGAGGATACTTATAGTATATCCACGGTTTCTTCGTCTTTGGATCAATAATGCAGGTTGAAACAAACCGTCTTCCCTTGGCCGTGCGCATGACTTGAAAGTCCTTCTCACATTGGTCTTTAATAAACTTGGCAAACAGATCAGCCAGAGAGTCTTTAGAGGGATTGAAGAACATTGCTTTGTTTATGCTTCGAACATCAACCTTTGGCAATGTGCAGAAATCTCTCGGCTTCTTATAGAATTCGACCTTTCCATTCATCCTCTTAACCAATTAAATGTCCCTGACTTTGTCATACATCCAGCAGCATACGTTAGACCTATCGTTACGAATTGCAAACAGATTTCTGTCGTCTGAGATAAAGGTATGCTCTGGATGCTCGTCACTCATCTCCTTGAACCATGCAGTTTTATCCACAGGAGGTGAAGGCGTCCAATCCTTCTTCTTATCGAACCAGCTGTTGATCACTTCATGAAGAGAGGTGACCTCCTGTCCCAATGCATCAATGTATTTGAGGGCATACAAATAATCGATATAAGGATCGGATGAAACATTGCCAAGTATGATGTTTTCTGGTTCTTCCTCTACAGATGCCCCTACAGAAGGTTCAGCTCCTTCCTTAGTCTTTTCACCAGACCACTCAAAGTCAAAATCATCTGGTAAGTCATCAAACCAGCTATCAAGGCCAACTCCTGATGTTTCATCATGCTGAACACAGTCACCAAATAAGATGTCGTCAGGAATATCTCCAAAAGGATCATCATAGAGGCCAGGAGACTTTCCTGATGAGGATGGATTTCCAGTGGCTCCTCCCTGATCCTTGTCATCTGGGGGTCCCTGATCCTTTCCTTTTTCGTTTCCATCCTTATCTTCATCTTTATCATCCTTCTCATTTTTGTCATCCTCCTTTTCCTTCTGATTCTTTTCACTCTTGTCATCACCGTCATCATCGTCACTATCATCACTGTCATCAACACTGTCACGAAAAACATCATCTATGTACTCATCATCGGACTCTGGAACTTCCTCTCCTTTAAGCTTTTTGATGTCCTTCTTCATCTCATGGTTCTCTATTAATAGACATCTGATGAACTTTCTGTGAGCCTTGATTTCTCCACGATACTTGTTCAGTTGGCTACTGATATTTGTCATCCCTTCTTGCAAATTTCTGATAAGACCGTCCTTGCGCTCAGAATCTTTCTCAAGTTTGAAAACTTGTTCCTTCAAACCAACGAGATTGACAGGCACATGTCTCGGCTCGTAAGGTGAATCAACGTGCAAAGGAGATTTTCCTTTGTCACCGTTCGAGCGAGGCGGAGATGGTGGAGTTTCGGTGTGAGGGATGAAGGTAGTAGAAGATGGAGTTAGGGGTCTGACTGGGATTTTGATGATTAATTTGGGTTTGGCGGGTTGATTAGGTGGAGGTGGTTGTGGTTGAGTAGGTGGAGGTGGTTGTGGTTGAGTAGGTGCTAGTAATGGTTTGGCTGCAGGTTTAGGTTGCTTGGGCTTGGTAGGTTGTGTATATGGAGGTGGTGGAGGTGGCTGTGTAACTGTAGGAAGTTGTGTGACAGGTGGTTGTGTAGCAGGAGGTGGTGAAGGTGGTTGTGTAGGCGCCTGTGATATGATAGATGCAGCTGATGAGAAGGATAAACTTGAGAACATTTGCTGAAGTCATGGATCTCTGGTTCTCCTGGCCATTGTCTTTTGCCTTTTCTTCTTTGGTGATAACTCAGTAGTTGGAACGTAGTCCAATTCTTGTGCTTCTTCTCGTTCTTGTCTAGAAGGAGCTGGCTTTTCAGGAACAAAATCTTCGCTTGATGAAGAAGAAGACTCATGAGTAGTATCCTATGCTGCTTTATCAACTTTTGTACTTGGACTTGTAGCCTGGACATCATGCTCTTCGGCCACAAAGGCAATAGGAGTGCCTTGATCCTCTACAACATTGTCATCTCCCACAAAGCGTCCAAACTTTATCAGTGGCCTCTGACCGATGTACTGCTTTTTCCCGCGCTTGTTCATCTTCATGTATCCAAAAATGTCATCGCGCATTCTCTTGATCTCCAAGGTGCCAAGAGTGGGAGTCAGAGAAGGATACTTTCGGTTGAAGATGATCTGCAAAAACCGTGGGAATGCCAGGAACCGTTCCTTTCTCCGTCCTTTGATATTTGCGTGTATGTCAAGGAAGATCATCCTTGAGAATTTAAAATCCATTCCAAGTGCTAAAGCCACCAGACAGGAGCTAAGAGTCTGGTTTAGGACATCATATCCACCTTTTCATCCAGAGAGACACTGTGTCACTACGTGTGCCAGATACCTCCAGTAGGGATGCAGTAACTTCTTCTCAGTGGGTGGATAGGCGCCTTCATGTCCCATTTGATAGACAGTTCTGTTAACCAAATCTTGATCTAACTCTACAGGGCCTGAATCTTTGTCTCCGAACTGCAGACATTCTCTGATAATCTGCTCTGAAACAACGATGTGATGACCTTGGATCTTTCCAATGATACTCAAGTTTCCATCCGCATTGGTACTTTCTTCTACGGTGCTCCAGAAACTCCTGACAAAATCAGTCATAATAGGCGGATACTCCATGATGGCATAGTTGATGGGCGATAAGATCAGTCCATCCACCATACTCTTGAACTCTGAATGTTTTGCTAGAGGTTCCCCAAGGAATGCTGTCATATTGTGATCATGCAAGAACCGTAAGTCTGCCATCTGAAAGACACAAATAGATCAAGTTAGTTTAAGTTTAACAAAACTGAATTTTCTGAAAAATTTTCTAAGTGTGAGTATCCTGTTCTCGAACTTAACATTTTCACTCGAGACAACAGGCTGTACACGAAGACCAAGATGTACATGAAGTAGATTCTGTACACGAAATGCACTCTGTACACGAAATGGAACTTGTACACGAAATGTAGCCTGTACACGAAATACAATATGTACACGAAATTCTGGTTGTACACGAAATATATCTGTACTCGAAGTTTTACATTTCGTGTACTCAAAGTTCTTTGAAAAATTTATCATTTTGGTTCCTTAGACTTTCTAATTATGTTCAATATACTCGTAATTGAGAGGCGACCAACATATTCACGTATTGCCTTTCAATTTTAAGTATTTCGTGGTCAATTTGACCAAAAACCTTTCGTACACGAAAGTCGCATACTCGAAATCTAATTTTGACCATAACTTTTGATTTCACGGTTAAATCTTGATGAAAATTGATACCTAGGGTCGCCTATAGAGGATCTATAAGATAGCCGGAGTGGAATTTTGAGATCAAGTCTAGAAATCGAGATCGCCTCTGAGCAAAAATCTGTACTCGAAATGTAGAAATGTGTACTGGAAATAAATGGTACTTGAAATTAATGTGGTTGGACTATTTATAGAGTCATTTCGAGTACGCATTTTTCGTGTACTCTATTTCGAGTACACATACTTATTTTCTAATTTCGATTTAAAATTCTAACTTTTCTAAAATAAAATAAAATAAAATAAAATAAACTAAACTAAAATAAAATAAAATAAAATAAAATAAAATAAAATAAAATAAAATAAAATAAAATAAAATAAAATAAAATAAAATAAAATAAAATAAAATAAAATAAAATAAAATTTGAACAAGTGTAAGTTTAGTCGGGTCAAATTCGTGGGATCAAATCTGTTATCAAAATTTTACCATCTTAGATAATTTCTTAATGAAGCACAACCTTTAAATAGCTATTCCCAACCAATGATTTCCACTCGTTATTCCATCTCTTAAAAATCAGTTATATGATCAAGTTTTTTTGAAAATATCTTATGAGAAATTTGTGAACAATTAGATTGTAAGACTAAATTAATATGCAACCTATCAGTCTTGTTAAATCCTTTGTTTCAAACTTTGATTGTGTTTCAACGAACTTAAAATTATTTTGACAGAGTTTTAGATGAGAAAAGAAAAGAACAGATCTATTAGGTTAGAATCAAGAACAAGAAGGGGTTCTATCATCTTGTGCTCATTGGCATCTTTTATTATTCTGATCTGCAGACACATTGGCCTTAACGTCACACATCCAGTTATTTGCTTACGCAAAGCATAGGATGCTTCAGTAGGTATTTCCCGCTCTTTGTTTGCACAAAACATAGAAAATACCGGAGTTTTTCAAACATAATTTCAAGTTTATAAAAACACAATCTAGTTTTGATTCAAGGATTTAATCTAGAAGTCAAATAGTTGTCACACATTTCTAGTTATCTAATGATCACAATTTCACACTTATTTATCTATTTATATGTATTTTAATTTTGATCAAGTCTGATTATTTAAGTTTTGAAAAACTTATTTCAACTTCTTAGTACAAAATAGATATTCAAAGTTGTTATTCTTTTAGAAATCTTATTAAGATAGTGAAATTTTGATCCTTAGAGATTATTTCACTTCCCAGTTTGATCGATTCACTTTGCTTGTTCAAATAAACTCCTTTTGTATTTTCTTAAACTTTGAAAAGATAAAAATATTTTTGTAATTTTCTTTGAATAACAAGAGGCAGAACCTTCTTTTCTTAGGGTTTGAAAACTTAACTCCCCCTAAACTTGTAGATCATCTTAGACTGACTCAAAGACCGAAAATCTTTTTGTTGTTTTGTAAATTTTGACTCAAAGGATGAAAAATCTTTTTGTTGTTTTGTAAATTTTCTCCCCTTAAATTTGTGAACAGATTAGGACACAAATTTTAATGTATTTACAAAAATGCTTTTAATTGAAGCTTATAAGTTTGAGAGAGGCAAGCAAGTGATGAAAGCGTGCTGTGTCGAACGGTTTTGTGAAAATGTCCGCTAGATTGTCATCTGTGTGGACCTTTTCAAGATGAATTAGTTTCCGTTCAAAACAGTCACGGATGAAGTGAATCCGGATGTCAATATGTTTAGTTTTGGAGTGTTGTACCGGATTTTTGACGATCTGTAAGGCGGCTTCATTGTCACAATAAATATGAGAGTCAAGAAAATTCAAACCATAGTCGAGGAGTTGTTGTTGCATCCAGATAACCTGAGAGCAGCAACTGGAAGCAGCAACGTATTCGGCTTCCGCAGTAGATGTGGATACGGTCGTTTGTTTCTTGCATTGCCTCGAGACAAGGCGATCTCCTAGGTACTGACACCCACCGGTGGTTGACTTCCTGTCCAGGTTACATCCACCAAAGTCACTGTCTGAGTATGCAGATAGACGAAACTCAGAGTTCTTTGGGTACCAAAGGCCGAGACGAGGCTTCCCGACAAGATACCGAAAGATTCTCTTGACGGCTATAAGATGAGATGCCTTCGGATTCGCCTGATATCTGGCACACTGACAGACTGAAAACATGATGTCTGGACGACTTGCAGTCAGATACATCAGGGAACCAATCATCGAGCGATAGAGGTGTTGATCAACGTCTTCACCATCTATATCCGAAGTTAAGACAGGACGAGCAGCCATGGGAGTGGATGCTGGTTTTGATTCCATCATTTTGAACTTGGTCAAAATATCCGTGACATATTTTCCTTGGTGAATCAGCACACCCTTTGAATCTTGCTTCACTTGCAAACCTAGAAAGAAAGTCATTTCTCCCATTGCGCTCATTTCAAACTTCTTCTTCATCACCCCTTCAAATTCCTTGCACAATGCTGAGCTTGTGGAGCCAAAGATAATGTCATCCACATAGATTTGGACGAGAATTAAATCATCCTTATCTTTGCGAACAAATTAAGTCTGATCGATAGCTCCACGGGTATATCCATTTGCAAGCAGGTGATCAGTAAGCATAGCATACCATGCTCGCATTGCTTGATGAAGGCCGTAAAGAGCTTTGTCTAACTTGTAGACATGCTCTGGATACTGAGAATCTTCAAAACCAGGGGGTTGGCACACATAGATTTCTTCCTTTACCTTTCCGTACAAGAAAGCTGTCTTCACATCCATCTGATATACCGTGAAGTTCATATAGGAGGCGTAGGCCAAGAAAATTCGGATGGCTTCAAGTCGTGCAACTGGCGCAAAGACTTCCTCATAATCTATCCCCTCCTATTGATAAAAGCCTTGAACCACCAACCTTGCTTTGTTTCTGATAATGACTCCAGAGTCATCTCTTTTATTTCTGAAAACCCATCTGGTTCCTATAGGCAGTTTTCCTTTGGGCAGGGGAACCAGATTCCATACTTTAAGTTTCTGAAACTGCATCAGCTCTTCCTGCATTGCCTCAACCCAGCTGGATTCTTTGAGAGCCATTTTAACATTCTTGGGCTCAACCTGCGAGATAAAACAAGAATATAAACATGAATTAATTGGACCTGATAGACTTCTGGTAGTCGTCTCTTCAGGCAAGAGATTCTGAGCTGTAATGGATCTGCTTCGAGTGAGAACACCTTCCGAGAGAGGTCTAATAATATTTTCAACTGGATGATTCTTGTTTACACTTAGTGTTGGCACTTCTTCCACAGCTAGATTGTCTAGCAGGTTGCTGAGGTTATTCACTTGATCTACACTTGAAGAAGAGATGTTGTCGATATGAGCATTTTCACTTGACTCGATTCCTTGATCCACGCAATGTTCCTCAGGAATGCTATCTGAGAACAATGGATTGTCAAAGGTCTGGTGGGAGGAGGATGAGATTTTATCAGTTTCTGGAAGCGGTTGAACAGACTGAGAAGTGTCTGGTTCTAATGGGAGAACTTCTTGTACTGGGGTCGCTGAGCTGGAGGGTCACGATTGTACATGCCAGGAGGATCAACTGTCAAGAGATTAGGATCACATGGAACATAGTCAACTCTATAGTCCACATCATCACCCTTGTAGAAATCTTCGGTCTGCTTGGATGTTTCAGGATTCTCGGATGTATTGTTAAAAGGCCTGAAAGTAGAATCATACTCAAATAACCAGTTTGGACCAGAACCAGCATCTGTAGAGTTCATTTCTTGCCAATGTATATAGTATGATTCCACGATCATCCGAGTCTTCTTGTTGTAAACTCTGTAAGTTGCTTTCTCGGATGAATAACCCACAAAGTAACACTCATCTGCCTTATCATCAAACTTATGATTGGGCTTTGTATGAAGAAGAGTGGATGGACATCCAAATGAGTTGAAGTGGCCAACTTTGGGTTTCTGGTTGAAGAGAATTTCATAGGGAGTCTTCTGATGTCGCTTGTTCAAAAGTGCTCGATTCAGAACATAACAAGCAGTGTTAACAGCTTCGGCCCGGAAGAGGATTGGCAGCTTAGATTCTGACAGCATTGTTCGTGCAGCTTCTATAAGCGTTCTGTTCCTCCTTTCAGCAACTCCATTTTGCTGAGGTGTTCTGGCTGCACTGTACTGCCTAGCTATCCCTTTCTCATCACAGAAGTCTATAGAGTCTGATTTCTAAATTCAGTTCCATTATCAGTTCTAATCACCTTGACCTTTAGATTCTTCTGATTTTCAATCAAGGTAATGAACTTCTTCAGAATCTCTAGGGTTTCATCTTTCTTGGCCAAAAAGAACACCCAAGTGAATCTGGAATAGTCATCTGTCACAACAAGACAATATGACTTTTTCCCGATACTCATTACGTTGACCGGTCCGAAGAGATCCATATGAAGAAGTTGAAGAACTGAAGAGATAGAATTGAACAATTTAGGCTTGTGGGGTCTCTTGTGTTGTTTCCCTTTGGCACAAGCGATACATTCCTCAATAGCAGAGAAATCTTTAGAAGGTAAACCGATGACGTGATCTCCCTTGGCGAGTCTGTTCAGATTCTTAAGATTTACGTGACCCAGTCGCCGATGCCATAACAGACAATCATGCTCAGATGCCTTTGAGAACAAACAAGTATTCTCTGTGAATGAATCTGAGTTCATGTTGATAATATAGGCATTGTTTATCCTTGGAGTTCTCATCAGAATCCACTTCTCAAGCACTACAAAGCCAGGCTTCAGAATAAGACACTCTTCGTTTGTGAAGTGTGTGGAAAAACTCTTGTCACAGATCTGAGAAACACTCAAAAGACTATGATTGAGCTCTTCAACATAGTACACGTCTTCAAAACTGAGAGTTCCATTTGTGACCGTGCCCTTCATACTTATCCTTCCTCCCTTGTCTCCTACAAATGATACATATCCTCCATTGAATGGTGTAACTTCATGTAACTGAGAAAAATCCCCAGTCATGTGCCGGGAGCAGCCACTATCTACATACCAAACATGTTTGAGCTTACTTGGCCGTCCCTGCATGTTATACATAATCAATGAGAAACAGGTTCCCAAACCATAACAGGTTTAGACACAGCAGAAACACTAGATTCTTTCTTTTGAACTTCCTTTGATTTAGCTGTTTTGACCTTATCAATCTTTGATCTAGCACCACTGCCATATTTAACTGGTGTTAATGGGATATTAAAAACTGGATCACGTCTCCAATATGTCTTGTTTTTAATTTTTGAAACGTTCGATTTTAGTTTATGAAAACCATATTGATGATTTTTGGGTGATCTTTTATTTTTGGCAGTGGATTGCTTTTGTGGTCCTTTCTGAGAGTTCACCCTAGGCATTGAGGATTTATCAGTCCTCTTTGATTTGACAGAGAATTTTGCATTGGGCGTGACCTTCTGATTCTTTCCATAGAAGAATTCAGTAGGTCGGTGCAGACAATTTCTAGCAATGTGGCCTGGCTTACCACAGGCAAAGCAACATACTTTCTCATGAAATTCCTTAGGGTCAAACGGTTTTACATCATAGTTGCAAGGTTTAAACGATTTAGAAGATTGTTTCAAAATTCATTTTGGAACAAAAGGTTCACAGTTAGGATCCAATTTTGATCCCACTTCTTTGGTGACAGTGGAATGACCCTTGAACTCATGATGTAAACGAGAAGACGTTGTTTCCAAAATAACATCCTTTTTAACAAAGGTTGACTTAAAGCTTTTAGACATCTCATTTGTTATAATTTTAAATTGATCAACTTTTCCAACAAAATTAGAGTTTGATCTAAAGGATGATGTTCCAAAAGATGTTGAACAGTCTGTGCTCTTCTCAGTACTTCTTTCTTCAGTCTTCCCTTTCACACCTGCTTTGCTTAAACTATCTGCACATATCTCAGAATTATTAAAAATATTGGGACTGGTCTCAATGGGATCTGTTGTCAGAGGGACAGGTTTGTCAGAACCAATACTGAACTCGAACCTTCGATCAGACTGGGACAACAGATCATCAACAGATGTGTTGATTTTGGGCATAACTGAGTAATTGTGATTAAAAGGTGGTGCACATTCACTATACCCAATACCCTTGCCCCTCTTTTCCCGATACTGCATGGTTGTCATGTTTTCCATAACCTTGCTTGAGTAATCAAACTTTTCACATTTTACCGAGGTTTTAGAAAGTTGAGTTTTAACTTGGTCCAACTCTAATGTGAGCTCATCGATTTTGCGTCGAGCATCTCGATAGTTGGACTCTTTGTCACTTAGAAGTTCTTTTAACCTTGCCACATCCCGACCCTCTGCTTCAAGTTTCCTTTTAAAAATTCCTTGATTTTTAAGAAATTCTGAGTTAAAGTATTTAAGTTTGGTTACTTCTTTGATTAGTGATTCATTATGTGATCTATACTTAAATACTTTATCTATGCATGAGGTAGAGCAAAGATTTTCAGTTACCTCCTTCTGCTTGTCGTCTACCTCAGCTATGAATGAGTGACTCAGAGTCAGCTCCAGTTCCTGCACCTGATCACTCCAATCATAGGAGTCAGTCTCTTGAGTCACCAGTGCTTTAGATGTGCTAGCACTTCCTCCCGCAGCTGCAGTCACAGTTTTCTCTTCAGGCTTCTTTTCTCCTTCTTTGGCTACCTTTGGCTGCTTACATTCTCTGGAAAAGTGACCTGGTTGGTCACAGTTGTAACATCACAGCTTTGACTTATCAAAACCAATCTTCTTTCCCGGATTGTTTCCAAAGCTGTTTCTTCCATATCGTTTGATGAACTTCTTTGCTCTAAACACTGCCATAGCCATCTGCCATGAGATATCCATTTCCTCAACATCAGCTGGATTTATCTGCTCTAGATTGTCTTGAGTAAGATTGGAAGGTGCCAATTCTCCTGCTATGAAAGCATTGTAGCTGTTCATGAAACCCTTAAACAGCAGCAGATTTTCTTCACTTTCTGGATTGAATTTAGGCACTGATCCGGTTTGTCCAGATGATAGAAAGGCAGTTTCAAAGGGAAGTGATTGAGATGGAGAGTTCTGATAGTGATGCATCCCTGGAGCCTGAAGACTGATAGCAGACAGTAGTGCAGAGTTTTCTGATACGGGTGCAATGCCCATTGAGCTGGCATGGTTCAGTGCTCTCTGTTTATCATCCTTGTCATAGGAGCAGATAATTGAGATCAGCTCACTCAGAGAGGTCTTGTACATATCCTTTGTTCTTTTGATTGTTGTGCAGTTTGAGTTCCAAGTGTAAGGTAGTGAATTTAGAAGCTTCTTGTTCACTTCTCCCTTAGTCATCACAATTCCAGAACTTGTCATTTCGGTCATCAAATGGGTGAATCTATTCAGCTGTGCTTCAAGGGACTCTCCTTTAATGTGGTTAAACATGTTGAACCTCTGTCTCAGCATATCCTTGCGACTCTCTCGCATGTCTTCATTTCCTTCAAACCGTTCAATCAAGGCATTCCATAGTTCCTTTGCGGTCTTGTGTTCTTTAAACCCATGAGCTACTTCAGTTGATAGTGCCATTGTGATTGATGCATAGGCCTTTTCATCCTTTTCCATCATAAGGATGTCATTGTCAGTGTACAATTCAGGATCCTTGGGAACAAGAGGACCATTGATTTCACTCTGGTATGAGGGCACAAAGGGACCCTCTTCGATGGATCTCCAAAGCTTTGGATCAGTATACTTGATGAACGACTGAAATCTGAATTTCCAGTCTTGGAAGTTATCTCCTGACACGAGCCTTGGTGGCTTTGTTCCAGTGCCGATTTCATTGTCCAGATTGAGTAAGTTGGACAAATTTGTCAGATTCTTTGAAGCCATGATGAATCAAGAAATTTTCTTAGTGTAGTACACGAATTCCCTGTAGCTCCCTGTAGATACAGATCAATAGAACTGCTCGAAATCAAACAGATAAGTCTATACTCGAAGTCCTGGGTGTACTCGAAACCAACGAGTACACGAAATTAAATCTGTATTCGAAATTGATGCTGTATTCGAAATCCTTTTGTACTCGAAAATCCCCTGTAGTCGAACTCCTCTTGTACTCGAACTGCAGCTGTTCTTCGAACACTCTATCTATACTCGAAATAGCTGAACTCGAAAAATTTTGAACTCGAAAATACTTAAGAAAAATTTTATAAAATTATTTGTTAAGATTTGGAGTCCCAAATTTATACAGCAGCTAGTAGGAGTAGAGAAGAATGATAAAGTAGTAGTCTTGCTTCAAAAAGTTGTTACCTTGATGATGAAAAGAGCACTCTAGCTCTGATACCACTTTTAGGTCTGAAAACGGATCAAGAACCAAACTTTATCTTCATAATCATCATCAGTGATCTCTAACGAGTGCAGAATCCAAGTTGGAATCAGGAAAGCAATAAGAAAAATGGAAACTTTTATAAATTCTGAAAATTTCGAGTACAAGTGCCTCAATATGTCTAGAGAGCAAATGCCTCGGGATTCTAACCTAAACCTCTATAAAATACGTCTATTTATACTAGGCCTAGGAGTACACGAAATCTAATACAAAAGTTCGAGTACATGAACAGATCGTGTACTCGAAGTGACTGTACACGAAAATAATCAAAATCTGAGCGTTGACTCTTCCGGGTTGACTTTGTGAGTCTTCAACGTGTAGTGGGCTCTACACATATGTGGTTTAGTATGTGGTGGGATGGCGTCTGGACGGGTTGTAGGCTCGACCCTTTCGTATGCCCTATATATAAGCATACCGAGCTGGATATTACCGGTGATGTTAATGAGGTTAAGGTTGTTACCGAAAAGGTTTGTAAAAGCTATTTTTGAAATACTAAACTATATGAACTCACCAACCTTTGTGTTGACTTTGTTTTCTTACATGCTTTTTCAGGTGACGTATAGGAATAAACTAAGGCTCAGGAATGCATGCTAGGATGCCTAGTTAGAGGACCTAGTAGTTTTTGGAAGACACATATTTTGATGATTGTTGTGAATCACTTTTGATATCTTGTACAGTTACAAGATAGTAAACATTTGATTCTTTTGATAGGTTTACTCAGTTAAATTATCAAACATTGACAATTGTAATTTAACTTTGTATCCTAGTTTAATGCTATTTGTGCTTTAGTTATTCTCAATGTTGATGCTATGTAAACAATCTGATCATCACGATTATGATTCCCGATATCACGTCCCGGGAACCTTCCGCCCGACGGGACACACGATCTGGCCCGCCGGCTCGGGGTGTGACACTTTCTCATTTATTATCATGTGCAATGTAAAGAATGTGATCACTTTGATTATCATCCCAGTTTTGCGCCCTGAGACCATTCCGCTCGACAGGACACTCCATCTGGCCCGCCGTCTCGGGTTGTGACAATGGTGATATCCTTGAACATCTCATTGAATCCTTCATTCTTCGGATCCTCTCCCAGCCCTTCAAAAGTAAGTCCTTCAGGAAGGTCATCAAACAAGTAATCATCGTATTCATCTACTAGCTTGTTTGAGAAGGGATTTCCTTAATCATCACCACCTTGATCATCATCAGGGTTGTCATCTTTCTTGTCAGGCTTGCCTTGATCGTTTCCCTTATCATCACAATCCGTCTTTTCATCTTTAGAATCATCATCATCATCTTTGTTTTCTTCATCATCATCATCTTTCTTCTCTTCCTCATCTTCTTTCTTTTCATCTTCATCATCTTTTTGTTCCTCAGCAGACTTAGTTCCCTTGAGAGCATGAATTCTGCCTTCCTCAATTCAACATTTTCTTTCTTTAGGAAACTAATGTCGTACCGTTTCTTGTTGATGTGCTCCAGAAAAATTAGCATGCCCTCTCTGAGTTTCTCGATCAACAAAGTCTTTGTTTCCGTGTCTTGTTCCAGTACAAACACTCTTTACTGTAGGAACTCCAAGTTAACTGGCACGTATGCTGGCTCGTAGGGAGATGGAGTATCCATTGGAGCCTTTCCCTTGTCAAACCTTGTCTTAGGTAGGGAAGGTGGTTGACAGAAGTGAATGGGTGTTAGAGATTGAGGTGGTGAGGTTTGTTTATGTGGTGGTGATGGTAGTTTAGATGGTTATGGTGATGGTGGTTTGGGTGGTTTGGGTGATATGTGGTGATTGGGTGGTTTGTGGTGTAGGAATGCCTTGGGTGGCTTGTGGTGTTGGAGTGGCTTGGGTGGTTTGGGTGGTTCGTTGTGGTGGAGGTTGTTGGCTTGATGTGGGTCCCTTGGCCTCCTGGACACCATCTTCAGCCTCTTCTTCTTCTTCTTCTTCTTCTTCTTCTTCAGGGTTGACTCGGGTGACGGGACATAATCAGCATCCCACTCATCTAATGTGGCTCATGCACAGGGTGAAGAAACAACCACATGATATCTCCGCTCGAATGGGAACTCGATCTTTGTGTCGGAGGAGTCAGATGAAGTTGCTTTCTCTATAGAACCGGCTTGTGCAGTTGTGGCACCTATAGGCTAATCATGTTCCTCAGCAACAAACGCTATGGAAGTGGCCTGATCTGCTATCTCATCTTCTATTCCAGAGAATAATCGACCAAACTTCTACAATGGCCTGATGCCGGTAAAGATCTTCTTGCTTTCTTGTTCATGACCATGTATGAGATATGTCATGGTTCATCATTTTCAGAACCAGCATGCCAATAGTCGAGACAAGGTTCTCGTGGTGTTTATTGATGATGATCGGGATGAAACGGGGAAAAGCCAGAAAGCTCTCCTTCCTCTTGCCCTTAATATTATCGTACATATCCTGGATGATCGTTCAATAGTAGTTGAAATCAGCTCCTAGGACATTGGAAACGACGCATGAGCTCAGTGTCTGGTTCACAACATCATATCTTCTTTTTCTTCCAGAAAGGCACTAGTCACCACGTGAGCAACATATCTCCTATAAGGATGCAGCAGCTTCTTCTCAGTTGGAGGGTAAAGACCCTCGTATCTCATCCTGAGTAGTGTGTTATGAACAAACTGGTTGTCTAGCTCAATAGGATCTGATACGTTCTCCCCGAATTGCAGGCACTAGCGAACTATCTGCTCAGTAATGACGATGGGTTGACCTTACACCTTTCCGATTAAGGATACATTCCCATTGGTGTATGTATCCTCTTTCACAGAGATCCAAAAGTCATAAATGAAGCTGGAAATGAAAACCGGACACTCCATGATGGCAAAGTTGACCGGTGAAAGAATCATTCTGTGCACCATGGACTTAAACATTTTGTGCTTCTCGGCACGACCAACGAGGAAAGCAATCATGTTTTGGTCTGGTACAAATCGATTTTCAGTAGCCATCTGAAAAATAAACAAACTAAGTTAGTAAAATTTTAGAAAACAAAACTGAATAATTAAACAATAAAAGGAAAACAAGTTCCCGAAAATCATTAAATTCACGAAATTAAACAAGTTCACAAACGAAAGCCAGATCACGAAGTTTTTGAAGTTCATGAAGTTCAAAGAGTTCACGAACTTGAAGTTCACGAACCAGGGGTTCACGAATCCCATGTTCACGAAATTTGAAGTTCATGAAGACGGATTTTTCGTGAACTCTTTTTCCTTAATAAGATGTTCAATTTTGCTTCATAAACACTCATTTGGATCTCAAAATGCTCGGAATCCAAAGGAGACCAACATATACGAAAATGGGTTTCCGATTTGGACTATTTCTCTAGGTTTTGACCCAAATAGTGAGAGTACACGGACCAAAGTACTAGAAATCGGAATTCTTCGATAAATTTTATTCTAGCGGTCAAAATTTAGTAAAAATCAATACCTAGGTTAGTTTTAAGTTGATCTATAGTATGGCCAGAGTGAAATAGTCTAAAAGTCAAGGAACATTAAAATCGCCTAAGGAGAGTCTCTGGGAGATGACGAAGATTGAGTAATCGAAATGAAGTGTATTCGGAGTATATATAGGCGATTGGAAGTACACGAAATAGTTCGTGTACTTCCTTCATGTACTTACATTTCAAATACTTTCTTCTTGAGCTTTTATTTTCTAAAATATCTAAGTTAAATAAATTTAAAATAAAATAACATGAACTTCGGACGAGTTCAAGATTAAGTCGGGTCAATTTTGTGGGATCAAATTTTTTTTCAAAAATTTGATTATCTTATAATAATTTCCTGTAGAAACCCAACTTTAAAATAATTATACCCACCCAATGATTTCCGCTCGTTCATCGATATCCCAAAGATACGATATATGATCAAAAATTTCTAACGGTTTGTCTAAAATCCTTTTGGAAAGTTTATGAGCAATCAGACGTGTTATCCAGTGCTATATGCAACCTATCAATTTTGTGTAATCTTTTGTTCCAAAAAGTTTATGGTGTTTCAGCGAACTTAAAATGTTTTAACTGAGTTTTTAGATGAGAAATGGAAGTACATATCTATCAGATTAGAGTCAAGAACAAGAAGAGGTTCTCTCATCTTTGTGCATATTGGCTTCTTTTATTTTACTCATCTGCAAACACATTGGTCTTAACGTCACACATTTAGCTGTTTGCTTATGCAAAACAGAAGATGCTTTAGTAAGTATTTTCCACTCTTTGTTTCTACAAAACATAGAAAATACCCGATTCTTCTCAAAACAATTTCAAGTTTATCAAAACATAATCTTATTTTGACTTAAAGATTTCTGCAAAAAGTCAAATAGTTGTTGCATTTGTCTAGTTTATCTGCTTTTACCAAAACTTCTCACTTATTCATTTTCATACTTTTGAATAATCATATCTAATCTTTTTATTGCAAAATATGCATTTATTCTTTAGTGATGTATATTTATCTAAAGCTATTATTCCAAAGTAGTTATACTAAGATAGTAAATTTCTGAGTATCAGAAACCATTTCATTTCCCAATGAACCACTATACCTCACTATCCGATAAAATATTTTTGTATTTTTCTTTTAACTGACTGAATATCAATGTTGGAAAATAAGGACTGATGAGCAAAACAGCTGAAGCCAACCAACTGAATAAAACCGTGGATTGACCAACCGCGAATACCTTCTCCCTACCACTGTATCTCAACAACGGATTGCAACAGCGGATCCCAAAAGAACGGATCCAATAACCACTGGACTAGCAAAGTGCGGATCACGTAGCTGATGACAACCACGGAACAAGACCAAGACAACAACGGATTCAATAAACCACAGAATGGGTTCCGCTGTTCAACCACTGAAGACACAACAACTTATCTCAACGTCGGAGAACCACTTAAGACTTGGGTTTCCGTCGTTGTTAACTTTTGCATTCAGTTGTTGAACAATTTTGATTTGTTTGAGTCTCTTTACTTTGTCAGCTGCTTGTCTTATTATTCTTTGTCTTACAATTTTGTTTTGTTTTAGTGTCTGTACTTTGTCAGCTGCTTGTCTTATTATTCTTTGTCTTGTAAAATTGAATGTTGGGTATTTAAACCCCAACATTCCGTGAAATACTTGAATTACATTCCCCGAAAATTTCGTGTGCTACTATTCTGTTTTCTCCCTTTCTAGCAAAAACTAAACAACCTAAAATAACTAAGTGTTAAACTTTAAAGTGAGAAAATACCAAGGCTTCGGACCACACAAACCTATGGCCTTGGACACTGAGACCAAAGAGTCTATCCCTAAGGACCCTCGGAACTATATAGAAATCTTCCAGAAACTGGAGCTTGATGCCAAGGCGCATGCTTAATTAGCTCTGGCTCTCCCAAATGAAATTTATTCTGGTCTTCTTCACTATGAGTCCGCTAAGAACTTGTGGGATGCTCTAAAAGAGCAGTTTGGGGGAGCCGATGATGTTGTTTCCAATACGAGGGAGATATTGGCTCAACAATATGAGCCTTTCACCCGACTAAATAACGAGTCACTGACTTAGCAATTTGAAAGGTTCACTTCACTCTTAAGTGAACTAAAACTTGCTGGTCAAGTGTACCCAACTATCTCAGTACTCAACCGCTTCTTAAGATATCTCCCAGAAAGATGGGAAACATATTGTATTGTTATGAGATCTTTGCCAGAATTTGGCAACCTCTCACTTACCCAACTTCATGGTAAGCTGCTCACTTTTGAGCGAGAGAATGACTAGAAAAGAAAATTAATCAAGTCTAGTAAATAAACAGAGGAGTATGTTCAATGTAACACTGCTCTTCTTAATCATAACTCTGAGATTACTGATCAGAGTTATGATGAACACATTGACATAACCACTGGCATCACTTCCTCTCCTTCTTGTGATGACCACTCTTTCATCCATGACCAACTGTGTTTTCTCATGGATGATCTCCAACATATTCCAAGCGAGGACTTCGAAGAGATGTGTATCCTACATCAACTTGTCCTCTTATATATGAGAACAAACAAGTTCTATAAGAGGACATGAAGAAAATTTGATGGTATCCATGGGAAAAACAAAATTGGTCTAAATAAAGCAAAGGTCCAATGCTATAGGTGTCATGGCACAAGACATTTTGCCAAGGAATGCAGAAATGCTCCCAACATTAACTCTTCACCCTATGTGACCTTTCCAAACACTCACTCTTCTGCAGCACCTTACCCTTCATTTTCTTCACACTTTCAAAATCACAATAACACTCAGGAGACATCTCATATTGTACAAAACTCTCCTTCTCCCAGTGTACAATATGTACAAGCTGCTAATGGCAGCATGTACCAGCGTACTCTTGCTCCACTTCAGATCATTTCACCATCTCCTCCTCAAATAAATACACCAGGCCCTATTATCCACTCATCATCATCTAGCCAACCAGCTCTTTTTACACAAGAGTATGTAGACTGGAGCAGCATGCTTGATGATGTAGGCTACGCGCTCATTACTACTGAGCCAACAAAATTTGCTCTAATGGCTGTTAGTGAGAACTCCACCCCCTCTAATCAACTTGAAGCTGAATCTCATAATGCTCAGAGAGCTTCTTCAAACCAAAATCAAGTATGGTATGTGGACAACGGAGGCTCTAGGCTCATGACGGGATGTAGATCCGTTCTAAATAACTTCATTCCAAAGAATGGAGGATCTGCCTCCTTTGGAATCAACGCAAAGGGTTGGATAGTTGGGCCTGGTTCTGTCCTTAGTGTAAAACTGCACTTTAAGGATGTCAGCCTTGTTGAAAACCTCAAGTTTAATCTCTTGAGTGTTTCTCAATGTCACACCCCGACCGACGGCGGAATGCGTCGGGGCGCGAGTTTGATTGTTCATAACTCATGGTGCTATTTGTAAGTTTCATATTTAAACAATCTCATTTAAATCACAACATTCATTACATAATAATTCAATACAATCATTCCAACATTACACATGAATTCAAATACAATATATTTGATTAATGTTTAAACTAGGTCTCATATTCCTATATGATCTTCATCCATAGCTTTAACCTGTTACACATGTAAAATAGAGTTTTGATCAACTATTTGCATAGTTGGTGAGATTCTCATACAGTTTGATATATGTATAATAGAAATAAGATGCAACAATAGTCTAATAAGAATGGATCTAAATATGTATATGTTCCACAATGTTTGATAAACAGAATTTGGCAATTTCACCTTTCTATCATAATGACACAAAATCACTAAAGAAAGGTTACTAATAATACTAATAGTTTTTGGCAATTTCACCTTTAATATTAAACATGAACATAAGTCATGTAAATTAAAGGCTACTAGTACTAATGTATAGTATATGATAATCCAATAATAATAACACATAGATATACAAACAAATAGGTAACACATAACATTCAAATCTAATTCTAACTTAAACTATAGAATTGCATCATAGTATTTGTTTATGACTCTAGAATAAAATTTGTTTGATATGACATGTGCAACATCCCAAAGTTTACAAAAATGTAAAAAGGGAGTATAAGAAAACTCACGGGTTGCGTAGCGATAATCAAGTGGTATAACAACAATTGTTGTTAAACACCAAATCGTGCGTTACCCTAAAATGAACAAGTATGAATGAATAAACAATCAAGCTTGATACTTTGATTCTAAACTAAGGAATCCTAATCACATTAGTATTCCTAAAGTTTTGAGATTTAGACTAAAGTTTTTGGTTCTAAGAATTTTGTATAAATAAATTATGATTATAAGACTTATGATGATTTTAATATGAATATGAGTTATAATATTTTATTTATATCGGTCGGGGTGTGACACTCAATAAGTAGACAAAAACTGTAGTTCATCTTTCACCAAGGATAGCTGTAAAATTCTATCTCCTAAAATAAATTCTATAATAAAGGTCTTAATTGACCAACACACTCTGCTGACGGCTAAGAGAAGTGGGAATGTCTATGTGGTAGACATGACCACTGATTCTCAAATTTCCATTCCTACATGTCTCATAGCCAAAGCATCATCTTCTCAAACTGCCCTATGACACAAAAGATTCAGCCACCTAAATCATTAAACTCTTTATAAGCTTTCTACCCTTTCTTTAGTAAGAGAATTACATTCAAAAGGATTTCATTTTGAAGGACAATGCGAATCTTTCTTAAAGGGAAAGCAACATAAATCATCACATAAGTCTATTGAGTAATCTAAAACAACTAACTATCTGAATCTGCTTCATATGGATCTATTCAGTCCTGTGAAGGTAGCTAGTTTAGCCAGAAGAGATATTGTTAAGTTGTTGTATATGATTACTCAAGATTTTGCTAGACCTTCTTTCTCTTCAGCAAAGATGAGACTGCTGATAAAACAAAAGCCCTTATCACTTAACTTGAAAGACAATTTGGTCTTCCTGTCAAGGTAATTAGAAGTGATAATGGTACTGAATTCAAGAATCATGTTCTTGATGAGTTTAGGACTTACAAAGGAATTCTTAGACAATATAGTGTTCCTGTGGAAATAAAGAATAAGACACTTATTGAGGCTGCAAGAACCATGCTTGCAGACTCAGGATTACCTTTGTCTTTTTGGGCTGAGGCAGTAAA
This sequence comes from Mikania micrantha, assembly GCA_009363875.1. Taxonomy (NCBI): domain Eukaryota; kingdom Viridiplantae; phylum Streptophyta; class Magnoliopsida; order Asterales; family Asteraceae; genus Mikania; species Mikania micrantha. The sequence continues at coordinate 27,974,710 of CM018687.1, forward strand.
CACTACTTGTTATGTTTTGAACAGAGTTCACATTGTGAAAAGACATAACAAAACTGCCTATTAGGTCATTCATAAAATAAAGCCTTTCATTTCCTTTTAAGAGTTTTTGGGTGTCCATGTTTCATTTTGAACACAAAGGACTCTTTGTCCAAGTTTGCTGCAAAAGTGGACACTGGTTACTTTGTGGGATACTCTCAAACTTTAAAAGCTTACAGAGCCTTCAATCTCAGAACTAGAATTGTTGAGGAATCCATTGATGTCAAATTCAATGAATGTGCATCAACCTCCTCTTTCCCTTCTACTCCTGATGATTTGTTTGATCTTGAAAGTTTCATGTACACTTCTCCCGCCTCTTCCATGTCTCCTTCTTCAGAGTCTTGTCAAACTTCTAAAGATTTATCATCTCTTGAGGACTTTTCAGTTGTAACATCTGTAAATAAATTTGACAATCTGAATCGTCTTCTCGCTGATGAACATGATGCCCAGTAAGGTTTGGACTCATTCCTAGCCCAACCGATGAGTTATAAGCCCATATAAGATAGCAGACTTATTCCGTGAGTCGTTACGTATGTTATCGGTACTTATAAATGAGTACAAACGATTACCTGATTAAACGTGCCGTATTAACGAAAATGTGACATTTAAGTTTTTATTTTAAAGTTATAATAATATTAGTACTAAAATATAATCAGAAAAGCAAGAATGAAGTTCATTAAGACAAAAACAGTTAAAACATGAAAACGCGTTGCATACGCGATATTGAGTCGTTTTAACGAATTTGTTCATCCGGATTGGTTATATACAATGAAATAAATATTTGGAGAATATTTTTATCAAGATACTCCGGTCACAAAAATATATTCGTGGCAAGTTTTCTTGACCTTAAACATACTCGTGACGTGATTTAAATGCGTTAACAGCTCGGGCTATATATACTAGCCTACCCCGTTGTTTCTTCATTCTTTTCAAACTCTAACACACACTTAAATGTGTAATTCAGAGAAAGAGAACTGCTGGCTGGAATCCGGCGAGTACGACGGTGGTTCTATGGTGGTCCGGCGGCGGACGAGGCTGCCGGAGATCCAATTTTTAGCCTCTAACCATTTCTTGACATCCCTATCCTCATGGTAATCTCCATTTACCTTCATTTCAGCTCTAAACTTGTTTTTGTCATCAAGAGATTTCAACACTACATGTTGTGGTTTTAACTCTTCACATGCAGTTCTGGTCCCGGTTAGATCTATGATTATCCAACCGTTGAAATGAGCTGCTTTTGAATATGTTCTGCAAACTAAATTATCTTGAATCTCATTATAGATGCGGTTTTTAGCACCTGAAAGTAGACTGGCCAGAATTCGGAGGCTGAAAAGGGCAGGTCTGAAGAATTGTACATGCACGGAAATCCAACGGTTAAAATGAGCTAGATTTTTAATACGTATCTCATAACATACATATAGTGAATCGTTCTAGAAGAAATATTGATCGAAGACTCAGAGGTGCAGTTTCAAGACCTAAAATTGACTGGTCGGAATTTGAAAGCAGAAAAGGCAGATATGAAGAATCGTTCGTCCTAGGAAATCCAACCATTGGATTGATTTCATTTTTGGATATGTTATTCCGAACACACACATAGTGATTTGGACTATAGGGATTGACTCAATAATACTCAGAAGGTATACCTTTACTTGCTTAAATCGAGTCTGATCGGATTTCCAGGTGGGAAAATGAGGTTCCAAAGACACTTTAATCCCTAGAGATATAACTGTTGAAAATTCACAGAATTTGGATTGTGTCTGTAAAACATATAAATGAACGTTTTCACCAAAGGAATTTCCGATCAGCCTAAAAAATGTGTCTCTTTTTTAGTGCAGATTTTCACTGCTCTTGTGCGCTAATACATGTTTTAATCGGTCATGCAACATGCTGACAGATGTTGTATGCTTCATTCGAGACCCGAGAAATATTACGAGCATTTTAGCGTGTACTAAAATATATTTAGCTCATGTTACGTTTTGGTATTGAGGGGTTCGTGAACACGAATCGACATCGGAAGCAATCAGTACTACAAGGGAGGCTCAGGTGAGTTCTATGATGCCCCTTTTAAATAGTTTAACATTTTGGGGCTGATATGTATACTAAGAAAATAAGGTGAACAAAGTTATTGTTAATGTTTATAAATTGTGCAAAAATGATTACAAAAGGTTTTATTGTACTTTTGCAAATCAACTAATATTATTTAAGTCGTTGCAATAAATATAAACAGACTTGTATACTGTCGATCTCATGGTGGTGAGATCTTCTATTCGCTCGGGGATGAATTGCCCTGGCATATGTGTCGATTATAGGGGTTGATTGATCAATTAATTGTATGTGGCTGATGACGACCGGGCCTGGCAGAGGGCGAACGTGGCCCTAGACAGTGACTTGCTTATTGGAATTTGCCTAGAACTTGATAATGATTAGTTTGATATGAAATCATTATGAGTAATGATTTTTATGTTTGGTTTTATATTGCACAACATTTGTTTATAATTTCTTAGTTCATTTTTCTTCCTCAAACATTGTTGAATGCAACTTGAAAATTTGTGAATTATATGTTAATTACATAATAGTGACCTATTATATGTTGCCCAGTTATTTTTACAATCTGAGTTGATGATAGTTCAAGAATACTTTTTATTGGGTTCTTAAATAAGTACTGTGAAACTACTTTTTATGATTTGGATACTTAAATAAGAACCGTAGAACTATATGTACTCTCTTATACATTTGGTTGAATATGTAATATCTAAATATATAAACATATATGCAAAGCTTAGAACTCACCATTTTAAACTGACTATTTTAAGTATACATATAAGGTAATTTGGAAGTATTCAAGCAAAGGGAATACAATGAGAGGTAAGGCATAAGATTTTGAAGGCTGTCATCAAAGACTTAGAAGATGTTGCGTTCTTATCTTGTATCTCAATTTTGTAAATGTACTGAAACATGTATATAATCCTGGGTTATATTTTGTAAATGAAATCTATGTATATTTTCTACAAAATGATATTCCAGTGTTTCTGTTTTGCCATGTGTTCTTGTGTTAATCCAGTTAGTGGTGTGACCCGGGAGACGGGGCGCCACAAGTTGGTATTAGAGCCTTGGTTTAAGAGAATTAAGCACTTGCAGTAGTGCTTAAACTTAAACTAGGACTCTACAGAAAAGATACATGATGTCAGAAACATTAAGCTATAACTATCTATCATGTAATAGTAGTAATCAAAACTTACAAGTATGAAGAAAGTTGTATATAACAATTAGCTACTGTTATAGTACAATTTTAGCTACTGTCATAGTACAATTTTATCATATGAGTAAGCAATGAACTTTTACTATAATGTGATGACGATACATGACTAAAATAGGAAGTATTTCCTTAGAAGGAAGATATGGTTTCTAGATAAGTATGTACAGTGTTATAGAAATAATGAAATTACAAATAAATGAACGAACCAACCAAATAACAACGCATTATGACTTGTGACAGGAAAGGACTAGAGTGATCGTGTAAGATAATTGATAGTCACACTTTGCGCTATGTAACTATGAATTATAGTACTCGTGAATTTTGGAAAATCTTCTCATGATAATTAATGTCAATAAGAATGAGTATCAATTATCTCGACGTGAACTAGTTACGAATTAGAAATGATAGTCACTATGTGACCATCTTTACTATAGTTTCTCTTAAATACATCTAAGTAGCGTGTCTCTTTGATTAACAAAATTGGAATCCATTGAAGGTAGAATAAAAATAATGGAGCGATATACTAATATATTCCATTTCTTTGATAGAAGCATGTTGACCCTCTGTTAGATATCAAATGAAGTTTTCCTAGGCATATCAGGCAAACATTCAGATTGAGCTTCCTTCAGTCTTAGCCAGGACTGAGTGAATTCAAGATTAACAATTTAGTCGACTCGGAGAGAGAGTCACAAGTAATTGCTACATAATCCGAAATGTGAATTTCTCTTCTATGATTCCAAATCGCCATGAATTTTCTATATTGAAGTACTTCGATCAGTACTGCTCCGTGAATTGATGGAATGTTGATAGAGGTATAAGAACCTAATTATAGACAAGTGAGTGTCTATGACTCTACAAACCTTTAATCTTTAGAATTTTCGTATCTCTTGTATTTATTAAGTCATTCTAAAAGGTGCTTTTGTAGCATGATTTAAAACAAGAAAGAAAGTTGATTGCCATATTCAAAGCAGTATGAATTGTTCGTGTTGATTCCGAAAGTTTGTTAAGCCTACCCTAGTTGTACTGATATCCATGATATCATATTCCTTTGTGTGGAGACAAGTAAGTTGCTTATCCTTGATTGGCGATATCCACATCCAATTTTATTCATACATTTCCAAGGTTATAAGGTCACGATAACGACCGTTGCCAACAGGTTTAGGAATTCTTAAAGACTTCTATATTTCATAAAAGTTGACTGATGATTCACAAATGAGTATTTCATGATAACATTCTGGAAGACTCATTGATCACTAGCATCCAAAGATTAGTCTAGATGACGAATGAACCTTAATAAAGGACAATCTATTCTCTTATTTGAAGTATGGTACAACAAGCTACTGTTTTCACTTTTCTGTCTTCTTCCTCTCTGTCATAGAGGTTCTCATAGAGCCTAAATCGGGTCCAATCAAGGGGTATGTTATTGCATGTCACATTTCTAATCGAAATACGACTTCTTACTCTAGACATGGTTGTATTGAGACTTGAATTCGTGTATATTAGAAAATCATCCAGTCTGGATGAAATTTAGTGATGAGGCCGAAAGATAACGCTTCACCAATTGATTTCTCCTTCAGGAAAAATGGTGGCGATACGAGGCGTTGAAGATTGGAATGCAAATAAAAGGTAAGCATCTGCATGCTGTCAAAGTAGTGAAAATGAGTGGAATATCCTCTCGGAAGCTGTAAGGGTTGGTGATATGATAAACGAAATAAAATTATACAAAAATATTGTAAATAATGGATAATTTGGAGGAAAAAAATAGTAAATATTATAATTATTAGTCACAAGAATAGTATTTTAAGAGGGTAGCTTAATTACCAATAAGGAAAGGGAAGATAAGAAGTTAACTAAGAGAATTTATATATATATATATATATATATATATATATATATATATATATATATATATATATAAGAGGTATATTCTCAAATAGACATGCCCAGTACAATTGGAAAATAATCAGGTATAGAAACTGCAGAGAATAGGTTAAGTATGGCATATGCGAAAATACCGAGTGCGATTTGCGAATAAGCAAACAACCATGTTTGCGAATGAATATATATACCTGGTATATTTGCGAATGAGCAAATACCAAAGTTTGAGAATGAATATATATACTTGGTTTATTTGCGAGTGAACCGACACCCATGTTTGCAAATGAATATATATACTTAGTATATTTGCGAATTAGTAAAACGTCCATGTTTACGAAAGAATAAACGCTCATAATTTGCCAATGGGAAGTTTTCAATCGACTAAAGTTAGTATGTTGTGAACAAGTAATCATGTTGCACGTGAGCAAAATTACCTAGAAAAATTGCAATTTAATTACTCATGTGTTAAATTTTTTTTTCAAAGTGTTCAACATTTTTCATTAGAAAATGTTATAAGAGAGCAACACTTAGAAAAAATTCTAAGTATTCAACATTTGTTCATTAGCAAATGTTATAAGAGTGAAACATTTGTTCATTAGCAAATGTTATAAGAGAGCAACACTTATAAAAATTTCTAAGTGTTCAACATTTGTTCATCAGCAAATGTTACAAGAGAGCAACATTTGTTCATTAGCAAATGATATAAGAGAGCAACATTTAGAAAAACTTCTAAGTGTTCAACATTTTTTCATTAGCAAATGTTATAAGAGTGAAACATTTGTTCATTATCAAATGTTATATGAGAACAACACTTAGAAAAATTTCTAAGTGTTCAACATTTATTCATTAGCAAATATTACAAGAGAGCAGCAATTAGAATAATTTCTAAGTGTTCAACATTTGTTCATTAGCAAATGTTCTAAGAGAGCAGCACTTGGTCATTAGAAAATGTTCTAAGAGTGCAACACAGAGTGGTCTTTTTTTTCTTCCATTCTACAAAAAAATAAATAAATAAATTGGTTAGTGCGAGATTTTGTTTTCCGTGGCAATCTTCATCCGCTATGAACCTATAAACTCAGAAACTTCATGATCACACTTTTGTTCATGAAGTTCATCTTTTTTTTTTTTAAACTCCAACTGGGAATGCTGCTTATGGCGAAGGACAGATGCTTGTGTGGAATGTTGTCTGGCTCGATGCATTTACACTGATCTTGTCTAAGTATTCTGCTCATGGTGATCATGGTAACGACATCGGACCATGCTTCATTCCGAGACAAAACATTGTCTGTACATCAGTGTGTGCATGAAAGTACTGGTTTGTTTCTTTTCTTTTTCACTGTCTTATGTTTACAGGTTTGTCCAATAGGTAAAAACCTTAAGGTAAAACTTTAATTTTGTTATAAGTAGTGGCGGTTTCTCCAAATGAAACCGCACATATTTGCAACGGCTATATTTTTCCTTATTTATCTCTCTAAACTTAAGGCAAAATTTATAATCGTGTTTTATTCTTGAAACTGCTCTTCGATCTTCACTTAATCCATGGCGTCTGAAGCTTTGAAACTCAAGACGGTTCACAACCTTGCAGCTTACCTCACCAAGTCTTCTGAGTACCCCCACTATGATGACGTCGTCAACATTCTACTAAACTCTTTTGTTTACACTGCTCTTACTCTTGACCCTCCTATCTCAGAGTCTGCCCTAAATCAGTTTTGGGCAAACTCTGCTTTGGTGTCGATGGATGACTCTGTTGAAAGCATCACCTCGGTGGTTGCTGGTCAACTAGTCTCCATCACCCTCTTTAAACTTAGTGTTGCCTTAAATCTGGGTGATACTGATGCACTCACCACTGTTCCTCTCAAACTTCTTCACAATGTCTTTGTTCAGTGTGATTATCAGGGAAACCTGAACAACAGATGCTTGTACAAAGCCTATTTTTATTTTAAGTACAAGTTTCTCGTATAACATGCAATATGTCATGTATGCAATTCTTTCGAACAAAAAAGTCAATCTGTCCCAAATAATTTTTGATCACTTGGTGCATCACCAAAAGAGTCCCAAATTTTTATTGTACCCTCGTTTTGTGTAGGTATGTCTGTTTGCTGATGTTGATACTGTTAGTCATATTGCTCCTCTTTCTAACGTCAAGAGTGTTGACAAGCAAGTGTTCTCTAGAGTGAACACTAGGGCCAAACTCATGGATGACACTGAGGACACAACCACCCTTGGTGAACCCAAATCCACCTCCTCTTCCACACCTATCAAGGTGCCTACCAAAAAGTGTTGAAACAAAGACTCGGAGAGGCTGTTTAACTAGGAACAAATACTTTAGACACTTGGTCAAAGCTTTGGTATTAGCTCCCTCTTAAGTTTTGCACAAAGTTATTTTCGTTGTTTAGTTTCTTGCTAGAGAGAAGAATAGAAGGAAGGCCCAAGGAGTTTTGGGGGAAGTAATTCATTTTAGTACTAATATTATTAAAACATTATAATAAAAACAGAAATGACGCATTTTCGTTAATACGACACGTTTAATCGGTTAATCGTCTGTACTCATTTATAAGTACCCATAACATACGTAATGACTCACGGAATAAGTCTGCTATCTTATATGGGCATATAACTCATCGGTTGGGCTAGGAATGAGCCCAATCCTTAGTGGGCATCATGTTCAACAGCGAGAAGACGATTCAGATTATAAAATTTTTTTATGGATGTTACAATCTCCACACCTTAATTGAATTTCGTCCTCGAAATTTGCTTACCTTAAGTGTTCGGAAATTACGATTTGTGTTGTGAGTAAATTGGCATTGAGACCAATTCCCAGAAATAAAGAAAACCCAAACAATTAAGATCATGAGTGTCGTGAGAACAAATGCCCTTGGGTTCACTTGTTCTTGTTGCTTTGTAAGGTCAACTTGTAGTCTGACAGATATCAAACGAATCAACCTAGTACGGATCATGAACCGGATTGCCTTTGATCGAACTGAAGAAGTTCGGATCACTGTCTGGATTGATTTTGGACAAACCAATCGAGATCGGACGAACCGAGTAAGTTTGAATAGCTGTCTGGATTAAGTTCGGACAAACCGACTGATATCGGACAAACCATCAGTTCAGATTGATTGTCCCGATTGAGTTCGGACAAACCGACTGATAACCGTCTAAGTTCGGATTGCTTGTCTCGATTGAGTTTGGACAGACCGAATGATATCTGACATACCGTCTGAGTTCGGATCGCTTGTCCCGATTGAGTTCGGAAAAACCGACCAATATCGGACAAAGCGTCTAAGTTCAGATCACTTGTCCCGATTGAGTTTGGACAACCGACCGATATCGGACGAACCGACTGAGTTTGGGCAAACGACCGAGATCAGACGAGTTAACCGAACACGTTATAGTTCGTTCTAACTTTCTCCGATCGTTCAAATGAGCAGCTGTTCATTTCGACTACTTTTCCGGTCACAAAAATATATTTGTGGCAAGTTTTCGTGACGTTAAACATACTCGTGACGGGATTTAAATGCGTTAACAACTCGGGCTATATATCCTAGCCTACCGCCTTGTTTCTTCATTATTTTTAAACTATTACACACACTTAAATGTTTAATTCAGAGAAAGAGAACAGCTGTCTGGAATCCGGCGAGTACGACGGTGGTTCCATGGTGGTCCGGCGGCGGTTCATGGTGGTCCGGTGCAGGAGATCCATTTTTTTGCCTCCAACCATTTCTCGACATCCCTATCCTCATGTTAATCTCCATTTACCTTCATTTGAGCTCTAAACTCGTTTTTATCATCAAAAGATTTCAAGACTGCATGTTGTGGTTTCAACTTTCACATGCAGTTCTGGTCCCGGTTAGCTCCATGATTATCCAACCGTTGAAATGAGCTGATTTTTGAATATGTTCTTCAAAACTAAATTATCTTTAATCTCACCAGAGGGAATTCTAATCAGAGCATTATAGGTGCAGTTTTTGGCACCTGAAAGTAGACTGGTCGGAATTTAGAGGCTGAAAAGGGTAGATATGAAGAATTGTACATGCACGGAAATCGAACAGTTAAAATGAGCTAGATTTTGAATATGTTGTTCATAACATACATATAGTGAATCGTGCAGGAGGAAATGTTGATCAGAGACTCCAAGGTGCGGTTTTTAAGACCTAAAATAGATTGGTCGGAATTTGGAAGCTGAAAAGGCAGATATGAAGAATTGTTCGTCTTGGGAAATCTAAAGTTGGATTGCTTTCATTTTTGGATATGTTATTCCCAACACATAGACGGTGATTTTGACAGTAGGGATTGGCTCAATAATACTCAAAGGTATACCTTTACTTGCTTAAATCGAGTCTGATCGGATTTCCGGGTGGGAGAATGAGGTTCCAAAGACACTTTAATCCTTAGAGATCTAACTATTGAAAATTCACAAAATTTGGATAGAGTCTTTAAAAAATATAAATGAATGTTTTCACCAAAGGAATTTCCAATCAGACATAAATATATGCATCTCTTGTTTAGTGCAGATTGTCACTGCTCTTGTGCGCTAGTACAAATTTTAATCGGTCATGCAACATGGTGACAAATGTTGTATGCTTCATTCGAGGCCCGAGAAATATTACGAGCACTTTACTGTGTACTAAAATATATTTAGGTCATGTTACATGTTGGTATTGAGGGTTCTTGAATGCGAATCGACATCGAAAGCAATCAGTACCTCAAAGGAGGCTCATGTGAGTTCTATGATGCCCATTGTAAATAGTTTAACATTTTGGGGCTGATATGTATACTAACAAAATAAATTGAACAAAGTTATTGTTAATGTTTATAATTTGTGCAAAAATGATTACAAAAGGTTTTATTGTACTTTTGAAAATCAACTAATATTATCTAAGTGTTTGAATCAAATGTAAACAGAGTTGTATACTGTCGATCTCATGGTGGTGAGACCACCTATTCGCTCTTGGAGGAAAAGCCCTGGCATATGTGTCAATGATTGGGGAGTTGATTGATCAATTAACTGTATGTGGCTGGTGACGACTGGGCCTGGAAAAGGGCGAACGTGGCCCTAGACAGTGACTTGTTTATTGGAAATTGCCCAGAACTTGTTAATGATTAGTTTGATATGAAATCATTATGAGTAACGATTTTTATTTTTGTTTTTATATTGCACAACATTTGTTTATATTTCCTTAGTTCATTTTTTCCATAAACATTGTTGAATGCAACTTGAAATTTTATGAATTATATGTTAATTATATAATAGTGACCTATTATATGTTGCCCGGTTATTTTTACAATCTGAGTTGATGATAGTTCAAGAATACTTTTTATTGGGTTCTTAAATAAGAACCGTAGAACTATCTGTATTCTCTTATACATTTGGTTGAATATGTTATTTCTAAATATATAAACATATATACAAAACATATATACATATCTGGAAATCTGGAAGTATTCAAGCAAAGGGAATACAGTGAGAGGTAAGGCATAAGATTTGGAAGGCTATCATCAAAGACTTGGAAGATGTTGCGTTCTTATCTTGTATGTCAATTTTGTAAATGTACTGAATCGTGTATATAATCCTGGGTTATATATTTTCTAAATGGAATCTATGTATATTTTCTACAAAATGATATTCCACTGTTTCTCTGTTGCCATGTGTTCTTATGTAAATCCAGTTAGTGGTGTGACCCGGGAAATGGAGCGCCACATCAGTGTCTCATTTCTTTTATTCCATTCCTTCTTATCCAATAAATCTTCAAGATCAAAATGAACATGTATCTACTTCCACATCTCCAATAATTTATAATGCACATGTAGATACCTCTGAACAAACTCATGCTAACTTATCTGAAAGCTCTCCTGGCCCTGCTGAAACTCCGTCTTCTTCTGATGCTGCTTCTGCTAATAATTGTTTGGACATCATTCCCTTCAATAGAAATCACCCCTTGTGCAGATTTTGGGTGATTTAAGTAATGGTGTTCAAACTAGGAGCTAGATTTTAATTTTTTTTTCTTCATGCTGCTTTCCAGTCCCAAATTGAGCCATTTAAGTATCAAGAGGCTCTCAAAGATAATAATTAGGTGGAAGCTATGCAGGATGAACTGTTTCAAAAGGCAAAATGTTTGGACTCTCTGACCCTTGACGAAAGGAAAATACCCAAGAGGAACTAGATGGGTATTTAGGAATAAAACTGATGATAGGGTCATTGTAATAAAAAATAAATCCAGATTGGTAGTGCAAGGCAACTGTCAAGAGGAAGGCATTGACTATGATGAAACCTTTGCCCTGTGGCCAAACTTGAAGCCATAAGACTCTTCCTTGCATTTGCTATATCCCAAAACATAAAGGTATTTCAGATGGATATAAAAGTGCATTCTTGTATGGAACTATAAAGGAAGAAGTCTATGTCTGTCAACCACCAGGGTTTGATGATGTTCGCCATCTTGACTGGGTGTACAGATTAGACAAAGCTCTTTATGGTTTAAAACAAGCACTAAGAGCATGGTATGATACTCTCTCTCAATTTCTTCCTTCAAATAAATTTTTTGGTGGAACCATTGATAAGACTTTGTTCATTAAGAGGGTAGACAAAGAACTTTTGTTGGTCCAAATCTATGTTGATGACGTCATTTTTGAATCAATAAAACCTTCCATGTGTAAACAATTTTCAAAATTAATGTCTTCTAAGTTTGAAATGAGTGCTATAAGTGAACTAAAAATAGTTTTAGGACTCCAAGTGAAACTAACCCCTAATGGAACTTTCATTCATCAGTCCAAATATGTAAAAATATCTTTTGAATATATTTGAAATGACTGATTGTAAATTAATTTCTACCCCCATGGCAACTGCACCTGGAAAAACTCTAGATGAAAATAGTGAACCTGTAGATCAAACTCTCTATAGGTGAATGATTGGATCTTTGATGTATCTCACTGCATCAAGGCTAGACATCATGTATGAAACATGTTTCTGTGCAAGATACCAATGTGCCCCTAACCAATCTCATTTACCATTCATGAAGAGGATATTCAGATACCTAAAAGGTACTCCTATACTAGGTATTTGGTATGCTACTAATCTATCTTGCAAGCTTGTTGGTTTTTCAGACAGTGATTATGCAGGATGTTCACTCACCAGGATATCTAACTCAGGAGGATGCCAGTTCTTTGCAAATTGCTTAGTCTCATGGAAAAGTAAAAAAGAAAACATCAGTGCCTAATTCAACTGCTAAAGCTGAGTACATTGTAGCAGCACATTGCACTGCCCAAATTCTTTGGTTACAATACCAACTGTTGGACTTTGGAATAACAGAACTGAAAATACCCCTCTAAACAGACAGTGAAGCCGCCAAAAATATAATAAAAATCATGTCTATCACTCTAAAACTTAACATATAGAAATAGGACATCACTTTATAAGAGTCTGTTTTTAAAAATGATTAATAGTCCCATGTGTCCACAAGTGACAAAGTAGCAGACATATTTACCAGGCCTTTCGACTCATCAATCTTTTCTAAGTTTGCTTCCAAATTAGGTATCATAAATATGAGTTAATAAATTAATAAATATGGTTAAGAATACATTTCTTAAACCTTAAATCACTATATAAAAGGATAATTCTCAAATTATCCTAACAACGAATAAAGGAAAAACCACTTATGAAACAACCGTGGTTCTTTTTTTAGTGGTTGTCCTAAACCAAGGATAAACTTCAGTGGTTATACTAACCACTGCCTTATATCTATCCACGGTTATAATCAATCTGTTGTTACATTTTAAACACTCCGTGGTTTTTACCACATCCGTGGTTGTCCCCGCGGTAACTTATCCGCGGTTAAAACCATTCCGTGGTTAAAATCTTTTTAACTCTGTTGTTATTAAATCTTGATAATTACGCCCGATTTGAGTCTCACTAATTATTAGAAGAATTGACACCATACATTTAATAGATTTGAGACTCATTAATTGTTTTACGGCTAAAATATCTTTCCCATTTTCGAAGACAAGAAATAATAAGACAAATAGCTGACACTGTTACAGACACTGAATCATCAGACTAGTACAAATACAAAGTCAATAACAACGTAAACAAGAGTCTTCAGGAGTCTTCAGGTCTTCTGAGGTTGAGATAGTTGTACTGAAGCTCAATGGTTATTTTTTCGGAAGATGTTCATCGGAAGCTGATTAAACAATCAGTTATTTCAGAATAGGAGATTCTCTTCCGAATCATTTGATGTCTTCCGATGCAATGGTTGTATTTCGAAGGTATCATGGTCAGCTAATGTCTTCCGAAGTTGAGAAGTTCAGCGGTAGTTCTTTTTGGCAAATCTTCCGCTGTTGATCTTCCGATGTTGAAGCAGTTCTTCAATCGGAAGAGAAGCATCCGGGGTTGGTCAATCCATGGTTTATTTATTTGTTTGGCTTCAGTGGTTTTGCTCATCAGTACTTATTTTCCAACAATCTCCCTCTTGACTGATGAAGCCAAAACCATTTATTTTTGTTTTAAAGCCAGACCAATTTTAATTCTGAGAGCTCAAACACAGTTTTGAACTTCATACTCTGTATCAACATTATCCAGAGTCATATGTTGCATTTCCTTCAGATCATTATTTGGTAGAGCGAGAATTTCATCCCAATTTGAGAATAAAGTTCTTGAACCATTATATCTTTCAATGATTATGCTCTTGGAGACAGAGTCATAGAACCATCTCTTTATTCTAGTTCTAGAGTTTTTGATCTGAGGAGGCTGGGATTTAGAAGGTAGACCCAAATGAAGAGGAGCTCCAGCAGGCCAGTGAATTATTTCTCTTCTTTTCACTTGATCATTTGAATCAAGTACCTTCTTTACTACAGCATGATGATGAGGCTCGTAGTGCCTTAGAAGATCTGGAAGAATTTCCTTATCAACATCAACCCAGGGTCTGAATTTGATAGCAGATGGAGATTCTGCAGACCCAACACCTAGGCTTCCCATAGGTGCATTTAGCAGGTGATCAAGCATTGTGCTTGGCTTGGCATCCTTGAGCTGAGTCACTATAGTGGGAGAGGGTGATGTGACTTCATTCCATTTTGTTATTGTATTCTTTGGGCCCCATTGATTTTGGATAAGGATGTGTTTTATTATTTTCTATGCTCAATGGTCTTTTTCTTCTTGATGTCAGCCCTTATTCTTTTGGATAAAACCTTAGTTTCATTTCTGAGGCTAGTAATATCCCAGTTGCTGAAGTTTTCAACTTTGTACTTTCCTTCATCAAGAAGAAACTTGATCAACTGCTCCCTCTAAGCGTGATAGGCTTTATCTTGCTACTTATTCATCAAGGCTATTTGTTCCTGATAGGTCTTTGACGGCTCATCTCCTGAGAGACCAGTGGTTTCTAGACCTGCTAGGATCTTATTTTCCTTCTCCGTTTCTTTGTGTTTTGTCTCTTGAAGGTCTTTATCAGAGGGGAAAGTCCTTACAGGAGAATATGATTCCTTTATTGGAGAAGTTTGTGATTTCTCAGCATCTGCTGACTTTATTAGTGAGGGAGCTGTGGTGATTTTGGGCAGGTCAGACTCATAATCATCAGCCAATATGAGCCTTCTCTTTCTTGAAATAAGAGAGGCAATGGGTTGATCATCATTTAAGTCTGAGCTAGGTTCTTGAGAAGGGTTTAGAGATTTCCGAGGTTTGTTATTGGGGTTTTGGTTTTTCTGTCCGCACTCTTTTGTCTTCTTGAGAAAGACTGAGTGATTATTAGGGTTGGTTTTTGGCCAATTTTGGAGGCATTGAGAGTAGTAGGAAGGGAGGTATGTGAACATAGTTTTAGGAGGGTTTGAGAGGCAGAATTTGGAGAAAGGGTAGGTGATTTTTATTTATTTGCGTGTGTGGGTGAAGAAGGGATTGATATAGTGGGAGAGATCTGCTTAGGGAAGATGGGGTTATGCTCAGAGTGGAAGGAACCAGTTGGAATTGGTATGTCCTGAGTGGTTGAAACAAAAGAAGAGGGGGCAGCGGTTGTGGGTTTTATTGGCTCAGTGGGAGCAGATTTGGAGGGTTTGGGTTTCCTGGATACTCCAGATGTTCCAGTTTTTCTTTGAGCTTCAGCTTCCCTTTGCTTATGCTCAGAGCTAGCCTTAGCAGCTTCAGTCTGATACTGCTGATCCAGTGCTACTTTGAGGAGTGCCGCCTGATTTTTCAATCTTATTTCCTTCATCCTCCTTTGCTCAGTTTTATCTTCTGCTTTGTTGGCAGCTTGGGCTGCAGACAAGAGCCGTTCATTCACCCCTTTTTTGGCTTCATCAGCCTGTTCCTTGAACTAGGGAGAAGGAGGAGCAATCCCTGTAAGACATTCTAGAAAACAAGTATGGTTAGATACCTCATGTTGTAGAAAAGAGACTTTGGAATTTACTGAAATTTTCAGTAGATCCAGTTGTATCTTTTGAGTTGTGAGGAAATATGTGGTAAAGTGTTTAAGCAGGGTGGTGAGATGGGCAGTAAGAAGTGGGTTTAACACTTCTTGAAAAGCTTGGTTTGAAAAAGTGGGGGCAGTGGAAGTAGGTGGAATGTGGGGGATACCTTCAAGTGAAGGTGCCTGCATTGGGATGGGTTTGGGTTGTAGGACTTGGCTATTCAAGGCTGTTGTGACTAACTCAGTGAGTTTGGTCACATCAGCCTGAATATGAGCAACAGAATCCGTCAACTCCTTTAATTTAAGATCTGATTCGTCCATCCTTTTACGGATATCATCTGAATCCGTGACTAGTGAGTCGGTTTTATCATGACCTGAGTGCATCTTAGGAATGTCATGGACCCCTTTTTCTTGGTTTCGGGGATTTCCAGCCTCAGTTTCAAGAACTTCATGGGCTGTTGCCATACCAAGAGTCTTATTGCCTGATCCATTCAGATGAGATCCCATTGGGTTCTCATGTGAGATGGATGCTCCTGAAATATGATCATGATGTCTAGATGGACTGGACACCCTGATCTCATCCTCTTCTCCATGGGTAGGAGATTGATGAGTTTTAGCAAAGGTTTGATATGGTTGTTCCTCTATTGGTAAAGGTGGAGGAGTACCAAGATGCTCAAAGATATAATCAATCTCATGGAGAACATGGGTAGGAGAGGGAGGGGCTTTTTGTTGAGAAGAAGCAGATGTGTCCTTGGGAGACTGGACTGCCATCTGAGTGTCAAGTGACACTTAAATGGTTGGAGAGGGTTCCCTTTGGAGTACAACATCATCTTGTTGAGAGGATTGATGAGGAGCTGGATGAGGTAGAGATTCTTGATGCATCTGTGAGGATGGAATAGATGTATCCAGTTGTCCAGTGGGGATAGAGACATGTTCAGGGATCTCATCTTCCTGAACAGTCTTTTTGGACTCTTTAGGTTTACAGGCTTTGGTAGAAGTTTTTCTATTGGCTGGTACCTTTACATGTGTGGAAGAGGAGGTGGATGTGGGTTCACCAAGGATGGGTGTTTCCTTAGTGTCATCAATGTGTCTTGAATCAGTGTTCAATCTAGTGAACACTTGTTTGTCAATGCTCTTGATAGTAGAAAGAGGAGCAAGATGACAAATATTATTAAGATCAGCAAAAAGACAATCCATCACAAATTGAGGATACAATAGAAATTTGGGGCTCTACTGGTGATGTACCAGATGATCAAAAATTATTTGTGACAAGTTGACCTTTTCGTTGGACAGAGTAGCATACATGACATATTGCATGTCATACGACATTTCTCCTCAATTAGTCGTTTTTTGAGAAAGACATTGTAAAATGGTGTGATACAGAAACTTGTACTTAGGGTAGAAGAAAGCTTTGTACAAGGTCCTGTTTTTTAGGTCACACTGATAATCACACTGAACAAAAGCATTATGAAGAAGTTTTAAAGAAATAGTGGTGGGTGCCTCGGTGTCGTTCAGATTTAGGGCAACACTTATTTTGGAAGGGGTGAGGGTGACTTGTTGACCAGCGACCACCGAAGCGATGCTTTCAACAGAGTCATCCTTTGTCACCAAGGTTGAGTTTGCCCAAAACTGGTTTAGAGAAACTTCCGAGATAGGAGGATTTAGGATGAGAGCAGTATGAACGAAAGAGTTTACTAGAATGTCGATTGCTTTGTTAAAGTGAGGGTACTCAGATGATTTAACAAGGTAGGCTCCGAGGTTGTGAATAGGCTTGATTTTTAGAGCTTGAGACGCCATTTTTGCGATGATGAACACCGAGCAATTATGAATGCAAAGTGTGATTACAAATCTTTGCCTTAAATTTAGAGAGAAGGAGATGAGGAAGTTTAACCGTTTGCACACAAGGGCAGTTTCAAAAATAAAACCCTCCACTACTTATAACTTACCCAAAGTTTTACCTTAGGGTTTTTACCCGTTGGACAAACCTGTGAGCAAGAGAGAGAGAGAAAGACAAATGACAAATGAGTACGTTCATGTACACCGTGGATAAAGCTTTGTAAGGAATGAAGCATGGTCCGATGCCGTTACACCATCATCATGAGCATCAAGCTCAGATGGAATCAGTGTAAGTCCGTCATGCCAGGCTACATGCCTGACAAGCAGTTTTCCTTCGCCATAAGCAACATTCAGAAGGTTTGAATTTGAACAATGGGTTTTCTTTATCAAAAGAAGATTAAAAAACTTCGTTGAGTAATTATGAAAGAACTAAAGAAGATTACCACTGATATAAATAAGATCAGTGGTCATTAGAGAAGAGAAGGGTAGAAAGGTAAAAATGAGAAGATATTATCGAGCCGTGAGAACAATTAATGAGGGTCAATTCAATTAGTTGTAGGGAGTCTAATCTTGCAGAGTGATTAGTGATGGTCTAATCAGGCGTAAGTATCAAAAATTTGTTAACCATAGAGAAAAGAAGTTAACCACGGAAGAGATTTTTAACTTCGGAAGAACCTTATCCTTGGAAGAAATGTAAACATGGATAAGTTACAAGGTTAAGATTCTCGGAAGGAATGAAGATCTCGGAAGGATAAGAAACAATGGAAGGTTTAAAGTGTAACAACGGATAGTTTTAACCGCTGATAGATATGAAGCAGTGGCTAGCATAACCACTGATCCTATCCGTGTTTTGAGATAACCACTGAGACAGAACGAGGTTGCTTTATCAGTGGTTTATCAAATATCCATTGTTAGGATAATGCTTGTGAATTATCCTTTTATATATTTATTGTAAGGTATAAGAAACATATTCATAACCGTGTTTATTAGCTCATATTTATCATTCCTAATTTGGCAACAAACTCAGAAAAAGTTGAAGAGTCCAAAGGTTTGGTAAATATGTCCGCTCTTTGGTCACTAGTAGAAACATGTTCTGGGACAATTAGTCCCTTTTCAAAACAGTCCCTAATGAAGTGATGCCTTATTTCTATGTGTTTGGTTTTAGAATGATAGACAGGATTCTTTATTATGTTTTTGGCAGCTTCGCTGTCTATTTAGAGAGGTGTTTTTAGTTCAGTTATTCCGAAATCCAATAGTTGGTATTGTAACCAAAGGATTTGGGAAGCGCAATGAGCTGCTGCAATGTATTCGTCTTCAGCAGTTGAATCTGACACCGAAGTTTGCTTTTTTTTCTTTGCCATGACACTAAGCAATTTACAAAGAACTGACATCCTCCTGAAGTAGACTTTCTGGTGAGCGAGCATCCAACATAATCACTGTCTGAAAAACCAACAAGCTTACAAGTTTGATTAGCAGGATACCAAATACCTAGCACAAGAGTGCCTTTAAGATATCTAAGTATCCTCTTCACAAGTGATAAATGGGATTGTTTGGGGGCAGACTGGTATCTTGCACAGACACATGTTGCATACATGATGTTTGGCCTTGATGCTGTAAGTTACATCAAAGATCCAATCATGCACCTGTAGAGGGTTTGATCTACAGGTTCACGATTTTCATCTGGACTTATTCCTGTACTTGTTGCCATGGGGGTAGAAATTATTTTGCAATCATTCATATCAAATTTATTTAGAAGATCCTTTACATATTTAGATTGATGAATGAAAGTACCATTGGGGGTTTGTTTGACTTGAGGCCCTAAAAATGTTTTTATTTCACTTAAAGCACTCATTTCAAACTTGGAAGACATTAATTTAGAAAATTGTTCACACAAGGAAGGTTTTGTTGATCCAAAAATGATATCATCGACATAGATTTGGACCAGCAAAAGTTCCTTGTCTACCCTCTTGGTGAACAAGGTCTTATCAATGGTTCACCGAGAAAATTTATTAAAAAGAAGAAATTGAGAAAGAGTGTCATACCATGCTCTAGGTGCATGTATCAGACCATAAAGTGCTTTGTCTAGTCTGTAAACCCAATCAGGATGATGAGCATCATCTAACCCTGGAGGTTGACAAACATAGACTTCCTCTTTTATAGTTCCATACAGGAATGCACTTTTTATATCCATTTGAAATAACTTTATGTTATGGGATATTGCAAATGCTAGGAAGAGTCTGATGGCTTTTAGTCTGGCCACGGGGGCAAAGGTTTCATCATAATCGATGCCTTCTTCTTTGCAGTACACTTGCACTACCAATTTGGCTTTATAGTTGATTACAATTCCTCTGTCATCTGTTTTATTTCTGAATACCCATCTAGTTCCGATAGGGTATTTTCCTGCTGGAAAGGGACAAAGAGCCCAAACATTTTTCCTTTTGAACTGTAATAGTTCATCTTTCATAGCCTCTACCCAATTATTTTCATTAAGAGCTTCTTGATATTTAAAGGGCTCAATTTGGAACAAAAAGGCTGCATGAAGGCAGAAGTTTGAAATCTGGCTCCTAATTTTAACACCTTTATTTAAATCACCTAAGATTTGCTCTATAGGATGCTTTCTGTTGAAGGGAATGATGTCCAAACAGTTATTGGTAAAACCAGCATCGAAAGAAGATGAATTTTCAGTGGGGCTAGGAGAGTTTTCTGGTGGGGAAGCGTGAACATGTTCAAGAATATCTACCGATACATTATCCAAAGATGGGAATAAGAGAGTAGATATTTGTTCATCTTGGTCTTGAGGATTTATTTGATAAGAAGGGATAGAGGTAAAGAATTGAGATACTGAACATTCCTCAAGAGAGAATAGATTTTCAGAGGTCTGACACGATTCTGAAGAAGGAGAAGAAGAAGGGATAGCAGAAATGTAGGTGAAGCTCTCAAGATCAAAGAGGTCATCAGGAGCAGACGGGAAAGAGGACGTTGTTGCAGATTCATTGAATTTAACATCAATAGTTTCCTCAACAATTTTGGTCATGAGATTGAAAGCTCGGTATGCTTTAGATGTTTGAGAGTATCCAACAAAATATCCAGAGTCAACTTTAGCAGCAAACTTGGACAAAGAGTCTTTTGTATTCAAAATGAAACAAGGACACCCAAAAACTTTGAAGAAAAAAATGAGAGGATTTATGTTATGAAGGACTTCATAGGCAGTCTTGTTATGTCTCTTTACAATGTGAACTCTGTTTAAGACATCGCTAGCAGTGTTTACTGCCTTAGCCCAGAAAGATAAAGGAAATCCTGAGTCTGAAAGCATAGTTCTTGCAGCTTCAATAAGTCTCCTATTCTTTCTTTCCACAACTCCATTTTGAGCAGGAGTTCTAGGAACACTATATTGTCTGAGGATTCCTTTAGAGATGTGCAGAACTTATCAAGAACCTGATTCTTGAATTCTGTGCCATTATCACTCCTAATTGTCTTTCAAGTTGAGTGATAAGGGCAATTATTTTATTAGAAGTCTCGTCTTTGCTTAAAAGGAAGAAGGTCCAGCAAAATCTTAAGTAATCATCCACCACAACTAAACATTATCTCTTTCTTGCCAAGCTGGCTACCTTCACTGGACCAAACAGATCCATATGAAGCAGATTGAGATAGTTAGTTGATTTGGATTCCTCAATAGACTTGTGTGATGTTTTATGTTGCTTTCCCTTCAAGCAAGATTCACACTGACCTTCAAAGGGAAATTCTTTGGAAGGCAATCCTCTTGCTAAAGAAACGGTAGAAAACTTATGAAGAGTTTGGTGGTTAAGGTGACTGAATCTTCTGTGCCAAAGAGCAGTTTCAAAAGATGGTGCTTTGGCTATCAAACATATAGGAGAAAATGTTTGAGAATTAGTAGTCATATCTACAACATAGACATTTCCACTTGTTTTAGCCGTTAGCAGAGTATGTTGATCAATTAAGATCTTTATTTTTAAATTTATTTCAGGAGAAAGAATTTTAAAACTGTCCTTGGTGAAAAATGAACTAAAGTTCTTGTCCGCTAATTGATAAAACTCAAGAGATTGAACTTGAGGTTTTCAACTAAGCTTACATCTTTGAAGTGCACTTTTCCACTTAGGATAGAACCAGACCCTAGTATCCAACCCTTTGCATTATTTCCAAAGGAAATAGATCCTCCATTCTTTGGAATGAAGTTATTTAAAATGGATCCGCATCCTGTCATGTGCCTAGAGCCTCCATTGTCCACATACCATAGATGATTTTGGTTTGAAGAAGGTCTCTGCACATGAGGATGAAATGCAATAGATTAGATATGGGTCTTATTTATTTTTAGAAGAAAGGGGAGAACATTTTTGATGCTTATTTGTTTTGCTAAGTGTTATTCATCAACTTCTGCATCATTTGTATCAGATGTTGCAGATTTTGATGCAAGATATTGATTTGTGAATCCATGGAAGAAGGTTTCATAGCAGCAGGAGAATAGGAAGCAGGAGTCACCATGGGATAAGAAGGTGGTATACCAAGAATGGACGGTCCGGGGGAAGCAGGTATAGGAGAAAACAAGCGAAGAGATGAATGGGTCTTAGATCTTATTGCACTGTTAGCAGATGATCTACTAGCTTTCTTGGAATTTTTCATCTTATTGGGGATATTCCCTTTAGATGAAGAAGCCTGTTCAGCTTTCAATTTTTCAGCATTCAGTCTATCTCTAGCTTTCTCCAAAGGAGTTTTTGTCCAGTAGTTTTCAGTGGTGTGATTATACTTGAAACACTTTAGACAAGCAGGAGACAGTGAAGAATAGTTGGGGATGAAAGGCTTATTTGCCTTCATTATTGGATAAGGTGGGTGTGGATGAGAAGGAGGGAATCTGATATCAACCATGGGCCTCTTTCCTTTGTCAAGATGGGCCATAGGGTTATGAGAGGTTTCACGAAGAGTTGTACCTTCTGAACTTCTAGTAGAGCTCATGGTTGGAGAAATACTCAGTTTGTTCAGAAGAATTATTGTGATGATCACTTTCCATGTGTGTCTCTTCCAGTTTTTACACGTTAGTATCTGTGGGATATACAAACATTGGAAATTGTCTGGGTTGATACACTCTTGGAGGTGTGATCTTTATGGCTGGAATTTCATCAAGGAGAAAGGTAGGGGAGATAGGTTCAGAATCAGTTTCATTTATTTATTGTCAATCGGGGCATAATCCTCTGGAGGACTAGTGTGGTTTTACCCAGTTCCAAACTTAGCCTTACTGTGAACCTGCTTACTCAGAAGCATTTTGAATCCTTTGCAGGATTCAACCCACTTTTCACAGCTGACTTTGGTTTGAGACAGTTCATCTATACAAGCCGCATAGTTTTCATTTTGCAAATCAAATAGAGGTTGTAGGTCAACTTTTTCAGTTTTTAAAATAGAAATTTGGCTATCTTTATTTTTTTATCAACTTTTCTACTTCTGAATTTTTATTAGCTAGCAGTTGCTCCAACTCCTAATTTTGTTGTTGAACCAACATGTTGGCTTTCTTTATTTTTGCAAAAGCCTCAATGCACGCATCGATGCACAGTTTCTCAAGAGTAGAAGAGGATACCTACGCATCAAAAGTGTCTGCTTCATGTTGATCAGAAGGTGTAGAATCTTCACTAATAGCCATGAGAGCAAATTTTGTTGGTTCAGAAGTGATGAGGACATAACCTACATCTTCAGGCAAGCTGCTCCAGTCTACGTACTCTTGGGTGAAAAGAGCCGGTTGACTGGAAGAAGAATACTGTACAGCAGGGCCTGGTGCATTTATTTTTGAAGGAGATGGGTCAACATTATGAAGAGGGGCAGTAGTGAGCTTGTACACACTACCATTGGCAGCTTGTACAAATTGTACATTGGTAAAAGAGAGTTTCGTAAAATGTGAGCTATCTCATGAGAGTTGTTGTGCCTTTTAAAATGTGATGAAGAAGAAGAAGAAAAAGGTTATGTAGAAGTATGTGAGTGTGTGGTTGGGAAAGTCACATATGGTGAAAAGTTAGAGTTGGGAGCATTTTTGCATTCCCTGGCAAAGTATCCTGTTCCATGAAACCTATAGCATTGGACCTTAGCCTTATTTAGGCCAATCATGGTTTTTCCATGAATACCAGGAAATTTTCTTCCTGTCCTCTTGTAGAACTTGTTAGTTCTTATGTTCAAGAGGGCAAGTTGATGAAGAATGTCCATCTCTTTCAAGTCATCATTTGGAACCTGATGGAGATCATCATGATAAAGCACAGATGATCAGAAATAGGAGAATGGTCATCACAAGAAGAAGAGGTGATGCGAGTAGTATGTCAATGTACTCATCATAACCCTGATCATTTGTTTTAGAGTTGTGACTAAGAAGAGTTATGTACCCTTGAACGTACTCTTCAGTTGATTTACCAGACTTTATTAGTTTTCGTTTCTTGTCAATCTCCCGCTCAAAAGTGAGCAACTTACCATGGAGTTGGGTAAGTGAGAGTTTGCTGAAGATCTCATGACCATGGAATAAGTTTCCCATTTATTTGGAAGAGATCTCAAGAAACGATTAAGAACAGAGATAGGGGGTACACTTGACCAGCTAATTTTACTTCACTAAAGAGAGAAGTGAACCTTTCAAACTACTGAGTCAGTGACTCATTATTTAGTTGGCAGAATGTCTCAAACTGTTGAGCCAATATCTCCCTTGTATTGGCCACAACATCGTCGGTACCACCGAATTGCTCTTTTAGAGCATCCCACAAGTCTTTAGCAGACTCGTGGTGAAGAAGACCAGAATATACTTCATTCAGGAGGGCCATAGCCAGTTGAGCATGTGCCTTGGCATCAAGCTCTAACTTCTGGAAGTATTCTTCGGTGTAGTTCCGAGGATCCTTAGGGACATGGTCTCCTGTCTCTGTGTCCAAGACCATTGGTTTATGAGGTCCGAACATCATAGACTTCCAACATCTGGTATGGTTGTTGGAAAAGAAATGTAACATCCTTCTCTGCCATATGTTATATTGATGCCTTTCCAAGATTGGTGGCTTCATGGCAGAGCCGGTGTTATGAGGATCTTAGGTGAATTTTTCAGCCATAGGTTTACAAACGGTTATGAGTAAATCAAAGAATGATGAGTTTTCAAAGTAGTTTGTTAGAATGGTTTTTGAACATAACTTAGTTCAAAACCTAACTCTTGCAGATTTTAAAAAGTAGAAAGACAGAAGAAAAAGAACACAGAAAACTAAACAACAAGATATCGAGGAGAGCTTTGAGTTTTAGTCTTGACGGTTAAACCAAGACTAAGGACAAGGCTCTGATACCAATTGTTGAAACAAAGACTCGGAGAGGCTGTTTAACCAGGAAAAAATTCTTTAGACACTTGGTCAAAGCTTTGGTATTAGCTCCCTCTTTAGTTTTGCACAAAGTTATTTTCGTTGTTTAGTTTCTTGCTAGAGAGAAAAACAGAAAGAAAGCACAAGGAATTTTGGGGGAAGTAATTCATTTCACTCAGAGAATGTTGAGATTTAAGTACCCAACATTTAGAGATACAAGAAAACAAATAATAAGACAAATAGCTGACACTGTTACAGACACTGAATCATCATACTAGTACAAATACAAAGTCAACAACAACGTAAACAAGAGTCTTCAGGAGTCTTCAGGTCTTCCGAGGTTGATATAGTTGTACTGAAGCTCAATGGTTATTCTTTCGGAAGATGTTCATCGGAAGCTGATTAAACAATCAGCTATTTCGGAATAGGAGATTGTCTTCCAAATCATTTGATGTCTTCCGATGCAATGGTTGTATTCCGAAGGTATCATGGTCAGCTAATGTCTTCTGAAGTTGAGAAGTTCAGCGGTAGTTCTTTTTGGCGAATCTTCCGCTGTTGATCTTCCGATGTTGAAGCAGTCTTCAATTTGAAGAGAAGCATCCACGGTTGGTCAATCCACGGTCTGATTTTGTTATGATTCGTGTACTTAGCATTTCGTATACATGTGTATTTCGTGTACTCAAATATTTTCATGTAGAGTGGTTCAAGTACACCTAGAAGTAATATAAATAGACACATTATATACTATTTTAGGGTTGGATTCCCGAGGCATGCTCTATAGACGCATTGAGGCATTGTTTCGTGTACTTCACTGAAATATATCAAAGTTTTGATCTTTCTTCTTGTTCTTGTGATTCTATTTCGGATTCCGCACGTTGTAGATTCTTTTGATGCAGATTGGAGACTTAAAGCTCGGTTCTTGATCTGTTTAACCTACAAGTGGTATCAGAGCCTTAGTTCTCTTTTCAACATCAAGGCACAAGCATTTCAGTGCAAGTTTATTGCTTTCTTGTTCTACTCTATTCCTTCTAGCTGGTATTCAAATTTGGTACTCTGAATCTTGAAAAATATTTCTCCAGAAAATTTTCATGTATTTTCGAGTTCAAATTTCGAATACAGCCACTTCGAGTGTAGTAGAGTTCGGATACAATTGGAGTTCGACAACAGTTTGGTGATTTCTATTATTTGGAGATTTCGATTACTCTTTGGGTTTGAATACAAGGTCAAATTTCGAAAAGAGGTTTTAAGTTCGAATATATTGAGATCTTGAATACACAGGTTCTTCAAATACATCAGGGGTTTCGGGTACGTTGCTGAGTTCGAGTATTTCTGTGGTTCGAGTATACTGGAAATTCGAACACTTTGGACTTCGAATATGTCTTGAACTTCGGGTAGTTGTGATTGTTTCGAGTATTGTCTGGTACTTAGCACTGTTGGGGAATTCGTGAACTACACATAGAAAATTTTATGATTAATCATGGCATCAAAGAACCTGACCAATCTGTCTAACCTGATTAATTTGGATAATGAAACCGACACCAGAAGAAAGCCACCTAGGCTTGTGTCTGGACATAACTTTCAGGATTGGAAATTTAGGTTCCAATCATTCATCAAGTACACTCACCCGAAGCTATGGAGGTGAATTAAAGAAGGGCCTCACGTGCCCTTGTACCAGAGTGAGCTCAATGGATTAATTCCCAAAGATCTTGAACTGTATACAGAAAATGACATTCTTTTGAAAGAAAAAGATGATAAGGCATACGCCTCAATCACCATGGCTTTGTCAACTGATGTTGCTCATGGGTTCAAGGAACATTAGACAGCTAAGCAGTTGTGGTATGCTTTGGTAGAAAGGTTTGAAGGTAATGAAGACATGCGAGAGAGTCGCAAGGATATGCTAAGGCAAAGGTTCAATATGTTCAAACATATCAAGGGAGAATCATTGGAAGCTCAACTGAACTGATTCACACATCTGATGACCGAGATAACTAGTGCTGGGATTGAGTTGTCCAAAGGAGAAGTCAACAAAAAGCTCTTGAACTTATTGCCATATAATTGGAATTCAAATTGCACCACCATCAAGATAACCAAAGACATGTACAAGACCTCTCTGAGCGAGTTAATCTCCATTATAAACTCCTACGACATGAATGACAAGCACAGAGCTCTCACTCATTCAAGTTCTATGGTCATTGCATAGGCATCAGAGAATGCTGCTCTTCTGTCAGCCATCA
Source organism: Mikania micrantha (assembly GCA_009363875.1). Classification (NCBI taxonomy): domain Eukaryota; kingdom Viridiplantae; phylum Streptophyta; class Magnoliopsida; order Asterales; family Asteraceae; genus Mikania; species Mikania micrantha. The sequence goes on from CM018687.1 coordinate 28,001,648, forward strand.
ACTTTCAAGCATCCGGGTCGCAGAATTATCAAGCTCCTTTATCACAGCCTGTTCCATTTGAGACTACATTTCTTTCATCAGGGAAAGTTAGCTCAGTGCCCAAGGTTAGTCCAGATAGTGAAGAGAATTTGCTGCTGTTCAAGGGGTTTATGAACAATTACAACGCTTTTATTGCTGGAGAGTTGGCACCGGCCAATCTCACTCAAGGTAACCTAGAGCAATTTAACCCGGCATATGTTGAAGAAATGGAAGGAACAGTTTCGACAGATGGCTGTCTTCCATGCAAAGAAATTCATCAAGAAATAAGGAAGGAACATTTTCGGCAACAACCCCAGGAAGAAGCTGGGTTTTGATAAATCAAAGCTGTGATGCTACAATTGTGACTAGCCACGTCATTTTGCAAGGGAGTGCACACAGCCAAAGGTGGCTAAGGAAGGTGAGAAGAAGCCGGATGAGAAGGCTGCAGCTAGGGGAGGTGCTCGCACGTCTAAAGCATTGGTGACTCAGGAGACAGACTCCTAAGATTGGAGTGATCAAGTACATCAACTGGAGTTGACCCTAGGTCATGCTTTTATGGCACAGGTGGATGAGAAGCAAAATGAGGTAACCCAAAATATTTGCTCCGCTTCTTGCATTGATAAAGTTTTTAAATACCGTTCTCATAAAGAGGACTTAATCAAGGAGAAACGTAAAAATTGATGTCCAGTGTAGGAGAAAGGTAAAAATTGGGATTGGTTTTTTTGAGGTGAAACCTTCGTTTAAACACAACTACTCCATCATGCCCATCATAAACACATTTGTTGATGATCTGTTGTTGAAATCCGACCGAAGGTGTGATTTCCCCACTGGTTCTAGCAAACCAGTTCCTTTGACAGCAGATCCAGTTGAGACCGGCCCCAATATCCAGTTCAACATCATTTAGGACATCACCTTTTATTCCAAAAACTAATTTTGTTTGAAGATTTGATGAAATTAAAATCAAACCAAATGAGATGTCTATAAACTTTAATTCTACTTTTATTAAGAATTATGTTATTTCGGAATCAATTTCTTTTTCTTTGCATCAGGGGTACAAGGGTCATTCCACAATCACCAAAGAGGCGGGTTCAAACTTTAACCCTAACTGTGAACCTTTTGTTCCAACCGGGTCATTGGAACAAACCTCTGCAAGTACTTCCTCTGGTCATGATGATTGTGATGTAAAGCCATTTGACCCAAAAGAATTTCAGGAGAAGGTTTTTTGTTTTACATGTGGTAGACCAGGCCACATTGCCAGAAATTGTTTGCACAGACCTACTAAATTCTTCTATGGGAAGAATCAGAAGATCACACCCAAGGCCAAACCTACTATCAGATCAATGAGGACTAGCCAATCCTCAAGGCCTAGGGTGACACCTCAGAAGATACCTCAGAAGCCTTCTACTACCAAGAAAGCCAAATCGGTTAAACAAAATCAATATGGATTTCAAAAACAAAAATCAAAGTCTTTTAAAACTAAAAGCAAGTCACAGTAGAAGAAAAATCCACAAATGACACCACCTTTAAAACCAGTTGACCATGGCAGTGGTGCAAGACCGAAAATTGTTAAGGCCGAATCGGTCAAACCCAAAGGGGTTGTCAAGAAAGGACCTATTGTTCCATCTGTACCTAATCTGTTATGGTTTGGGTACCCATCTCTCATTGGTTGTGCGTGTAATGCAGGGACGACCAATAAGCTCAAAAATGTTTGGTATGTGGATAGTGGCTGCTCCCGGCATATGACTGGGGATTTCTCTCAGTTACATGAAGTCACTCTTTTCAATGGAGGATACGTCTCATTTGCTGAAGACAAAGGAAGGAAGATAAGCATGAAGGGCACAGTCACTAATGGAATTCTCAGTTTTGAGGATGTGTATTACGTTGAAGAACTCAGTAACAGCTTATTGAGAGTTTCTCAGATTTGTGACAAGAGCTTCTCAACACACTTTACAAACAAGGAGTGTCTTATTCTAAAGCCATGATTTGTTGTGCCTGAGAAGTGGATCTTGATGATGACTCCGAGAATCAATAATGACTCCATCATCAATATGAATTCAAATTCATTCACTGAGATCACGTGTTTATTCTCAAAGGCATCGGGGCATGACTGTCTACTTAGGCATCGCCGACTGTGTCACGTCAACCTGAAGAATCTCAACCGACTTGCTAAGGGAGATCACGTTATTGGCTTACCTTCTAAAGAGTTCTCCACAATTGAGAAGTGCATCGCGTGTGCCAAGTGGAAGCAGCATAAGAGACCCCACAAGCCTAAGGTGTTCAACACAATTTCATCGATTCTGCACCTTCTTCATATGGATCTCTTTGGACCAGTCAACGTTATGAGCATCGGGAAGAATTCATATTGCCTGGTTGTGACAGATGATTATTCCAGATTTACTTGGGTGTTCTTTCTGGCTAAGAAAAATGAGACACCAGAGATTATGAAGAAGTTTATCACCTTGATCAAAAATCAGAAGAATCTAAAGGTTAAGGTGATCAGAACTGATAATGGCACTGAGTTTAGAAATCAGACACTCATTGATTTCTGCAATGAGAAGGGGATTGCTCGGCATCACATTGCAGCACGTACACCTCAGCAAAATGGAGGTGCTGAAAGGAGGAACAGAACGCTTATTGAAGCTGCACAAACCATGCTGTTAGCTACCGATATCCTTCTAGGCTGAAGCTGTTAACACAAATTGTTATGATTAAAATCGAGCACTTTTAAACAAACGCCATCAGAAGACCCCTTATGATATCTTCTTCAACCAGAAGCCTAAAGTTGGGCCTTTTAAGTCATTCGGGTGTCCGTGTACTCTCCTCCATACTGAGCCGAATCATAAGTTTGATGACAAGGCTGATGAGTGCTACTTTGTGGGCTATTCATCAGAGAAAGCTGCCTACAGGGTATACAATAAAAAGACCCGGATGATTGTGGAATCATACTATATCGATTGGCAAGAGATGAACAGCAGCGACGCCGGTTCTGATCCAAACTGGCTTTTTCATTATGATTCTATTTTCGAGCCCCTCAACACTACATCAGAGAGTGCTGGACCATCTGAACCAACTGACAACTTCTAAAATGGGAGATGCCGTAGATTATCAGGTTGACTACGCTCCATGTGATCCCAAGCTTCTGACGGTTGACCCTCCAGGAATGTACGATCGGGCACCTCCAATTCAACCAATCCCGATCAATGAAGTCATCCCATCAGATCCGGATACTTCTCAGTCTATCCAGCCAATCGCAGAGATTGATCAAGCTTCATCTTCTTCTCACCAAACTTTTGATAATCCACTGTTCTCAAACCACATTCCTGAGGAACATTGTGAGGATCATGGAGCCGAAGTTAGTGAAACAGCTCCAGTTGACAACCTTTTTTCCTTCAGTGAAGACACATGAACCACATCAGGAATTTGCTTAATAATCTGGCTGTGGAGGAAATACCAACCCTAAGCATCAACAAGAATCATCCCGTGGAAAACATTATTAGACCAATTTCAGAAGGAGTTCTCACAGAAAGCCTGTCCATTCCAGCTCAGAACACCTTGCCTGAAAGCACTCTCTCACGAAGTCAATCAGGTCCAATTAATTCTTGTATGTATTCCTGTTTTATTTCGCAGGTCGAGCCCAAGAATGTGAAGATGGCTCTTAAGGAATCTAGCTGGGTCGAGGCGAGGCAGGAAGAGCTGATGCAGTTTCAGAAGCTCAAAGTGTGGAATCTGGTTCCATTGCCCAAGGGGAAGCTGCCAATTGGAACCATAGGGGTCTTTAGAAACAAAAGGGATGATTCGGGGGTAATCATCAGGAATATGGCACGTTCGGTAGTTCAGGGCTTCTACCAGCAAGAAGGGATCGACTATGAACAAGTCTTTTCACCAGTCGCAACACTTGAGGCTATACGGATCTTCTTGGCATATGCCTCCTACATGAACTTCATAGTGTTTCAAATGGATGTAAAGACTGCATTCTTGTATGGAAAGGTCAAAGAAGAGATTTATGTGTGCCAGCCCCCAGGGTTCGAGGATTCGCAGCATCCCGACTATGTCTACAAGTTAGACAAAGCCCTCTATGGTCTTCATCAAGCACCTCGAGCATGGTATGCTACTCTTAAAGGTCATATGCTTACACATGGATATACCCGTGGATCCATTGACCAGACATTGTTCGTTCGCAAGGATAAGGACGATCTGATTCTCGTCCAAATCTACGTGGATGATATTATTTTTGGTTCCACAAGCTTGGTGCTTTGCAAAGAATTTGAAGCAGTGATGAAGAAAAAGTTTGAGATGAGTGCGATGGGAGAAATGACATTCTTCTTGGGTCTTCAGGTAAAGCAAGATCCGAAGGGCGTGCTGATTCTTCAAGGTAAATATTTTAACTGATATTCTGACAAAGTTCAAGATGATGGAATCAAAGCATGCGTCCACTCCTATGGCTTCTCGTCCGGTCTTAACTTCGGATTCTGATGGTGAAGATGTTGATCAGCACCTCTACCACTCGATGATTGACTCATTGATGTATCTGAATGCTAGTCGACCAGACATCATGTTCACCGTATGTCAGTTTGCCAGATATCATGCCAATCCGAAGGCTTCTCACCTGATCGCTGTCAAGAGGATTTCGTTACCTTGTCGGGAAACCTCGTCTCGGCTTGTGGTACCCCAAGAACTCTGAGTTTCGTTTACATGCTTAATTTAGACAGGAAATCAACCACGGGAGGATGCCAATACTTAGGAGATCGCCTTTTCTATTGGCAATGCAAGAAACAAACCGTCTCTACATCCACTGCGGAAGCGGAGTATGTTGCTGCTTCCAGTTGCTGCTCTCAGGTTATATGGATACAACAGCAGCTCCTCGATTACGGCTTGAATTTTCTTAACTCTCATATCTATTGTGATAATGAAGCTGCTCTTCAGATCGTCAAGAATCCGGTACAACACTCCAAAACTAAACACATTGAAATCCGGATTCACTTTATCCGCGACTGTTTCGAATGGAAACTGATTCATCTTGAAAAGGTCCACGCTGATGATAATGTGGCGGATCTTTTCACAAAACCGTTCCACACAGCTCGATTTCACGATCTCCTTGCCTCTCTCAAACTAATAAGTTTTGATTAAAACAGTCTTGTAAATACTGTAAAATTTGTGTTTTGTTTTGCTTTAATTTTTATATCACAAATTTAGGGGTAGAAAATTTACAAAAACAAGAAATAGATTTTCGGTCTTTAAGTAAAATTTACAAACACAACAAAAAGATTTTTGATTTATGAGTGAGTCTAAGTTGATGTACAAGTTTAGGGGGAGTGAATTTTAAGAAAACAATAAAAAGATTTTACATTTTCAAATGTTTATGAAAACACAAAAAGATTTTGATTTGGATGGTTAAAGTATAGTGTTTCAATCCGGAAGTGAAATAATTTCTAACACTCAGAAATTCACTACCTAAAGGTAATTTCTAAAGAATAACAACTTTGGATAACTATAATTCACTAAGAAGTTAAAAGAAGTTTTTCCAAAATAAAAGAAATGGACATAATAATTCAAAAATATAAATAAGAGAGAAGTAAGGAAAATCAGATAACCAGATAAATGTAACAACAATTTGACTTTTTGTATAAATCTTTAAGTCAAAACAAGATTGTGTTTTGATAAACTTGAAACAGTTTTTGAAAAATTCGGGTATTTTCCATGTTTTGTGCAAGCAAAAAGCATGAAATACTTACTGAAGCATCCTCTGTTTTGTGTAAGCAAAGATCTGGATGTGTGAGGTTAAGTCCAATGTGCCTGCAGATCAGTAAAGAAAAAGATGCCAATGAGCACAAAGATAATAGAACCCCTTCTTGTTCTTGATTCTAATCTAATCAACCTGTTCTCTTCTTTTCTCATCATAAACTCTGTCAAAACATTTTTAGTTCATTGAAATACAATAAAAGTTTGAAACAAAAGATTTCACAAAATCGATAGGTTGCATGATAATCTGCTTCTACACTCTGACTATTCATAAACTTCCCAAAATTTGTTTTCAGAAAAACCGTTATAAAAACTTTTGATCATAAGTCTTATCTTTGAATTACGGATTAACGAGTGGAAATTATTGGTGGGGTATAATTATTTTAAGTTTGAGTTTCATAAGAAATTATTTTAAGGTGGTCAAATTTTTGATACAGATTTGATCCAACGAAATTGACCCAACTAAACTTTGAACTCGTCCAAAGTTTCTGAGTTTGTTTTGTTTTGTTTTGTTTTGTTTTGGTTTATCTTTCTGTAAAGTTTGAAAATTTTTGAAAATTAATTTAATCGAAATAACACATACTCGAAAATCATACTCGATTTCGAGTACACGAAAAATCATGTACTCGAACCTCTTCTATAAATAGGCCGAGTATGCTTGATTTCGTGTACCATTTCACTTCGTATATGATTTTGCTTCTTCCTAGGCGATCTCGATTTATGTGCTTAGTTTTTGAAATCCACTCCGACCACATTGTAGATCATACTTAGGCATACATAGGTATAGATTTTCATCAAGTTTTGTTCGTTTAATAAAAAGTTATGGACCAAAAACGGATTTCGCGTACTCTGTTCTGTTAACATAGAGAATCTTACAAAATTCACCTCGAAAACCTCAAAATTAAAAGGGGATCTTCGTATATGTTGGTCGCCTCTTAATTCTGAGCATTTCGAGTATAGCGAGTATAGTTAGGTGTTCTAAGGGGCAAAATTGAAGAACTTATAATGTTTTTGATGTTCTCAAAATTTTGACTTTCGAAAACTCTAGATTTCGAACACGATTCAAATTTCGAGTAAAACTCATTTTTCGAATACGATTCAAATTTCGAGTAAATTCTACTTTTCTAATACCACTCAAATTTCGAGTAGAACTCTTTTATCGAATACTGTTCTAATTTTGACTACATCCTAAATTTCGAGAACATATCAAATTTCGTGAACCTTCAAAAACTTGAACTGTTTTCGATTTCAAGATTTTGACTAACTCCTAGAACTCGAAATTGAATTGTTAACTGTTATCCTTTGACTTTTACTTCAATTTTGACTGACTTGACTTTGTTTATTTTTAGATGGCTAATTTGAGGTTCGGCCCTGACCACAACATGTCTGCTTTTGATGGAGATCCACCAGCAAAGCACGCCATGTCCAAGAGTTTGGTGGATGGGCTTATTCTATCTCCGGTGAACTACGCCATCATGGAACATCCAGAGATTATCGCTGAATTTGTCAAGGACTTCTGGAACACTATTACTGAGCGCACAGATGCTAACGGAACAGTCACTCTGATTGACAAGGTTCAAGGTCAGTCTATTATCATCACCGAGCAGATTCTGAGGGAATGCCTACAGTTCGGAGATATGGCATCCGATCCTTTTGAGCTTGAAAATGACTTGGTTCACAGGGTCGTATATCAGATGGGTCACGAGGGTGTCTACCCTCCGACAGAGAAGAATCTGCTACACCCGTACTGAAGATATCCCGCACGTGACCCAGTGTTTATCTGGAAGGAAGGGCGGCTATGATGTGCTGAATCAGACCCTCAGCTCTTGTTTGGTTGCAGTGGCACTGGGGATGGATTTCAACTTCTCTCGGATGATCTTTCGAGATATGCACGCCAACATCAAGGGAAAGAGAAAGGAGAGATTTGTGGCTTTTCCCCGGTTCATCCAAATCGTCATCAACCAAAGGCATCCCAACCGTGTTCCCATCATAGGCACTCTCAGGATCAAGACGATGCAAGAAGACATCTTTTCTTATATGATGATGAACAAACGAGGCAAGAAACAGTATATCAGGGAACGGCCTCTGATCAAGTTTGGCCGATTTGTCGGAGATGATGAGGTTGTAGAAGAACAAGAAACTCATGTTGCCATCATTGCAGAAGAGCACGACATTCCTTCTACTGGCACTCAGATCGGCACGACTGCTGAGGGACTCGTCTTTGAGTCGTCATCATCTTCTAGTGAGGAAATTCTGATTATAGAGAAGGAGCCTGTCATCCCTCCTCTCACCATAGTAGAACGGGAAGACGTTCAGGATGCTGATTATACACCGACTCCTGAGTCTTCACCAAAGAATGGACTGAAGATGATGTCAAAGAGGCCGAAGGACCCCATGCTGCAGAAGAAGGCAACTAGATCATCTTCCTCGATTCCTGCTCAGACTTCTCCACCTCCACCTCCTATATTGCCCACTCCACCTCAGATTCAGACTCCACCATCTCCACCTCATACACAATCCACTATACCACCTATTCAGCCATTTCCATTATAGGAAGTTGGCCAAAGAGTTGTCTGGAACTCTTGGAGATACAGGAACGGCTTCTTCAGTGTGAGGCGATAAAGATGGCGACAATGAAAATGACGACAAAGGAAAGGGGAAAGAGGATGATGATACGAGAGATGATCAGGGCCAAGGTGCCAGTTCTTCGGGTCAACAGAATGATGAGCCAGCACAGGATGCTACCTAAAGTACCGATGCTTCCGAGAATCCACAGTCTTCTGAGAAGCCTCTGGACTGCTATGATGACTTATTAGAGGATCTACTACATAAATTTTTATTCGACGGATTCGGTGAAGAGCTCGGTGGAGTAGGCCTAGGGGATTTATTCACTGATGTATCCATGGACTCAGTTTTTGAGGAGGTATGCGATCAAGAGAGGAAGGAGAAGGTGGAATCCTCTGTAGGAGCATCTGCATAGGAAAAACCAGAGAATGTTGTTATCGGCAATGTCAACAAACATCCCTATGTTGATTTCTTGTATGCTCACAAGTACGTAAACAAAGATGGATAGGAGATTCCCCCTTTGGGCACTGTTATCAACAATTGTATTAATAAGCAGAGAGATTGGACTCCGACACCTCCTGAGGTCAAAGCCACATGGCTTAGGGAAATGAGTGAAGTACATCCGGAGTACACCTTCATTACAGATGACCGAAACTCGTTTTCGGTACGCAACGACATGTCCAATGTTTGCTGCTGGATGTACGACGAAGACATAGATCTTTATCCGATAAAGCACATGAATGGAAAGGTGGAATACTACAAGAGGCCAAGGGATTTCGGCACCATGCCTAAGTTTGATATAAGGAGCATCAATAACGCCATGTTTTTCAATCTTTCAAAAGATACTGAGGCCAACTTGTTTGCAAAGTTCCTTAAAGATCAGTGCAAGATGGACTTTCTAGTGATGCGAACAGCTAAAGGAAGACGATTTGTTTTGACTTGTATTTTGGACCCAGTGAGGAAGGAACCTTGGGTATATTACAAGTATCCTCCACCTCACACTGAAGAAGCCGTTCCTGTATCTCCAAGAGTTCCAGACAACTCTTTTGCCAACTTCCTGTCATGGTATTTTGATGAGAAGAATCTTGCTGCGATCATTCTCAGAAACAAGGATAATATCAACGACATTGATATGATACTTGACCCGATGGATCTTTTGAAGTACGGTAAAGATGATACGATGAAGCTGCACGAGTCACCTATCAAAGTCTACTGTGTATGGGACAAAGAAGCGAAGCCCTTCACTCGTCCAGTCGCGTTTGCTAAAGAGCTGAAGTTGTATGCCGGAGTTGGTCCTCACCCTGTCTCGCTTCCCATCGGTTGAATTCATCAGTCTAGGGGGAGTTTGTAGAGCCCAACGGAAGATGAAGACTCACAAAGCCAACCGGAGAAGAGTCGAGGACCAGATTTTGTTCTGATTTTGTTATGATTTGTGTACTTAGAATTTCGTATACATGCGTATTTCGTGTGCTCGAATGTTTTCGCGTATAGTGGTTCGAGTACACCTAGAAGTAGTATAAATAGACGTATTTTGTACGATTCTAGGGTTGGATTCCCGAGGCATGCTCTCTAGACGCATTGAGGCATTGTTTCGTGTACTTCATTGAAATACATCAAAGTTTTGATCTTTCTTTTTGTTCTTGTGATTCTATTTCAGATTCCGCACATTGTAGATTCATTTAATGTAGATTGGAGGCTTAAAGCTCGGTTCTTGATCTGTTTAGAGACCTACAAAAAGATCCATATGTAGCATAGTTAGAGGAGTGTTGATATAATTTTCAACTTTAGGCTTATGTGATTGTCTACGTTGTTTCCCCTTTCTACAATAGATACAATGATCAGAGATCACAAAAGACTGAGATGGAACACCTTCTACAGGGCCATTTCTGATAAAAAATTTATTTTACATAAATGAACATGTCCCATCCGTGTGTGCCATGAAATTGAATCTTTTTCAGTAGCTTTAGAGAAGAAAATGCAATTTAAGAAGATGATTAGGCAAAAGACATATCTAGTTGATATGTATTATTATATCTGGGAGCTGTAATCACAATCAAATCTTTAGGTATCATCACAGCAGGCTTCAGCGTGTAAGATGCTTTGTTATCAAAGTTGACAGAATATTCTTTATCACATACTTGTGAAACACTCAACAAATTATGTTCGAGTTGTTCCATAAAGCTGACATGCTCAAAGCTTATTCTGTCAATCAATAACACTCCCTTTTTTGTGATATAGTGTCACACCCCGAGCCGGCGAGAACGGATCGACTTTCCCGTCGGGCGGAAGGTTCCCGGGGCGTGATATCGTTGTGATAATTGAAGTGATCAGATTGTTTACATAGCACATGAGATATAAAACGAGAAATGCTAAAATGACATCAATACAGAATTACAAAGTTAAATTACATCACAATGTTCATGATTTAACTAAGTAATTTTACCAAAAGAATCACTATGGCTTCTATCTTGTAACTGTACAAGATATACAAAATATGATTCAATGTTTTGTCATATCAAAGTATGCAACACAAATGAAGCTTGGTCTTCTAAAAGTCCATTAGCTTAGTCTTTGCATAGGAGTGACTACACCTGTTTGTCACCTGAGAAAACATGCATTTAAACAAATTCAACACAAGGTTGGTGAGTTCATAAGTATATTAATGGAAAACCTTGACTCATTCACATGCACAATCACAATGTAGTTCTTTTTAATGGTATGTTATTTGATTCACCCGTTCACCCAATGGCCACACTATTCGCAATACAACTATAGATATCCATTCCCAATTCACATGTTCATATCATGTGTTAAGCACCTGTCAAATCATGTGTGGAATAATATAATAATAAGAGTTTAACTATCAACCCGAATTATTGATAAACCCTTTATGTGTTAAGGAGTTTAGATTAATTAAATCTGTTCCTTGTATTATTCCATTGCTTGTGGGGTTTTCTGTTAGTCACTTTTAAATATTAAAAGTGTTAGTTAACCGTTTGTCATTTGTTCTCAACTTGAAGCACATAGAGCATAAATGGGAGTCCATTGTTATCCTCACATAATCAGATCACAATGCACCCTAATTTACCTCTACCAGCTTGTATTCCCATAGACCTCAACGAAAGCTATTACCAGTAGTGGAACATGAGAGAAGATCAATTTCTGAACCTACTAGTCAATAGGATTCCGCTGGATTAATTACATTATTCCTGCAGATTAATATAACCATGTGACGCTTTCCCAGAACCTGACTTGAAGTCGCCCTGTTACCGGCCATTGAATCAATACGATCAACATACTAGCCCTACAAGCTAGAGGTTTGTCAAACCTATGGTACCACTATGCTATCGTCAGTTTAGTCACGTCAAACTAACTGGTTAGAGATTTTAAAGGGGCTTACATGATCAATTTGACATTGGCACATGATTGAAATGATATAATACAACAGTTCAATAGTAATTAATTGTAATGTGTTCATCAATGTAATGGTTCTCAATGTTATATGTTCTCACTTTTATTAACAACTTGAATAAGAACTTGTCTTATTACATTATGTTAATTATTGTATGAATGATGTTGTTATCATGAAATTATATTATCATGATTATCATTCCTTGTTATTCCATTTAATCACCATGTTGTCACTAAGCTGTGATAAGAACTAGTCTTGTTACACTTAGTCGACTCAGATGGTGGATGATTCTTGTCCCATGTTATCCTGTAATATGTGTTGAGTTGTAAAGCTAAGTATTATAAGAACTTGTCTTATTACACTTACTTAACTCTTGTATTGAATGTTATTTAAAGATATATATTATCTTTGTAACATTCTATGTTTGTCTGTGATTATCCCAATGTTTGTTCATGTAAGAATAACTAAATGTTGTGAGATATAATCTTACAACTATGTTATCCTAGTTTGTTGATGAATTATGAAATTATCTTATCATATTCATCTTAGTTTTTCCGTGTCATATCATGATCACACAAACATGCATACAATGATAAGCAATAATAAGCAATTTAATATTATCTAGATCACAGTATAAACAATATGTTAAGAAAAACTTTTAAATAAATAAAAGTAAGCATGTTTCTCAGCCCGAGAGTTTAAAATCAGTTAAGATTAGAGAAAAGGGGGCATGTGAACTTACCTTGCTATTGAAGTGGTTGACTTAGCTTAAACAAGAAATGTACGCGCTCTGTGTTGTTCTCGTTGTGTATTCACGTTCATGTATTGATTTCATGTTGTATGCAACCTATGAGTATTGATTGTACTTGTTTTGTGTGTGTGTGTGTGTTAACACTAATTTAGATGTCACCCGTGAATCTCGGTCTTGGTCTTCATTCGGCCCGGTGTACTTGTTATTGATTTTATGCTCATATCAACTCCATGATTAGTATTAAAAATTCTAAGTGTAATACTTTGATTTTACATGAAAGATTATCAATCTTTAATGTCTTTAGTTTAACTATGTGTGATAATGTCTCAATTGTATCCACACCTCCAATTTATCATCTTTGTAGTAATTATACTATCATAATCGCACATTTTGATTACGTAATGTTAAATGAGTTTGTTAGCATTATAATTATGTGAATCCATTCCATTAATGTTGGGCCGAGTGGATCATAGTGGGCCGAAGATTCACTTGGGCTATGTTCAACATCATGGACCTAATCCATTTGTTGGGCCGATTAATGAATCTAACCCAAGATCGTGGGTCGCCTTAAAGGAAATGGGCCAATTAAGTAGGCCGTAGACTAAAAACAATAAGTTGTGGGCCGCAACAGCCTCTTGGGCCACAAAAAGAAAATCTGGGCCACCTTGGGCCAAAGTAGGGTATTTGGGCAGTAGGTTGCTGTTGGGCTGAAACCTTTATGGTGGGCTGACTAATTCAGTTGGACCAAACTATATTTGACGGGCCGAACCAAGTTAAATGGGCCAAGCCAGTGTTTAGATCGAATGTCACAGCTCGGTTGCATGACAGTGCATGACCCTGGTCCGACGAACCTTAAGGTTCGTCGGCCATGGTTCCTGAAATGTTCGTAGAGTTTAAGGTTCGGCTAGGGATGATGAAAGGTTCGGTTGGTCCCGCATAGATTCGGTTGGATGATGGGTTTGTTCATGCACAAAGGTTCGTAGCTCAGAGCTTATCCCACGCAAAGGTTCAGCAGTATGCTAGGTTTGCCGAGTAATAGGTTAGCATGATCCAGGTGAGGGTTCGCCTATGGTATACAGGTTCGGTTAGGGTTTGTCTAAGGTCGAAGGTTCGTTCAAATGAAACCCATAGGTTCGCGCAGATAGGTTCCCATGGTCGAGGGTCCGGGAAGGCAGGAAGGTTCGTTGATATGGGGAGGTGGTTCGGCTAGCCAACATGGGTTCGACTAGGTGGGTCCGCACCCACAGGTTCGCCGTGCATGATGGGGTTTCGTGATGGTGGGTCTGAGCAACAAGAAGGTTTGGCCATGTGTGAAACAGGTTCGGCTAAGCATTGTAATACACAGGTTCGGTTGGTACCGCCTCTCCCGAACCCTGTGTGCGTTGCCATCCTCCTCTAGCCCGAACTATTGGTCTGACCATTTCCAGGGTTTTGTTACGCACAGGTCAGTCCCTGGTGGTGAAAAGGGTGTGCGTAGATAGGGGTTACCCCGGTAGGGGGTGTGTGTAGAACAAAAGGATTCAAAATATTTTTCAGCCCTTTCATGGCTTCATACCTCGTTTTTGGCCAGACAAAACTCCAGATCAGTTGTGCTTCAAGGTAGAGGAGGTCGAGAGCTACGCATGGACACCAAGAACGCCCGATTTCGTTGAGAAATGACCAAATTATGAAGCTTTGAAGGTTGATAATGGTGGTAAATGGTAGAATCCGGAAATGGGGTTAGAGAGAGAGAGTGTAGGTGGTGGAAAAGAGAGGGAAACCCTCATTTAGGGCTTTTATACTACGCGTGGTGTTCGGGTTCGTTTCGGTTGTTCGGTTTGCGTTTTCGTTGCACTTCCGGAACGTTACGCGTAATTTACGTGTTTTTAATAAAAGAATTGTTTTAATTATTTTGATGAGTTTCAAAATTGTAAAATATTAAATATTTTATTTTTGTAGGACCAACGAGGAGCTCGGAAACAATCCGACTCCAAGGGAAATCTGCTTGACAGCCTCTGGAATAGTGTGGAATCCTATTCCAGGGTTTTCCAATCGAAATCAATAGCAACCTTGGTGAATCGAGTGTGTAGAATCAACGTGCGAGTGAGAATCGATCACCACGGGTTGAGAATCGAAGTTGGACGTGAAGAATCGCTCAAAACTTCAAGGGTTTGACACTAGAGTGCACTGGGAAGAATGAGGACTCGGGAAAGTTGGGTTTGAAATTATTTGAACTTATATTTATAGACTGTAGTCATTCGGCTGAATGAGTGGCCGAAGCAACTCATTCGGCGAATGACTATGTCGAATAGACAAGTCAGTCGAATGAGTCATTCGGCGAATGGCTCATTCGCTGAGTATAGTCATTCGCTATTCTCATTCGGTGAATGACTTCATTCGTTAGAGTCATTCGCCCGAATGAGTCATACTCATACTCAAACATTAGTTAATCAATATAAACAACCGTATAATCAATATTAAACATTAAGAACAATGTATAAAGACAACTTCCATTAATATAACTTTAATCTTTACATGATGATTAGTACAAAATTGAACTAGGGACATTAAGTGCATCAACAAACTCCCCCTTGGACCTAGTTCAGCTCTTGGAAGGGTCTTTCTTGAAGTATTTCTCAGTGATAGCTTTCCAGTATGCTCCAGCATGAATCTTGAATATACTGCAGAGATGGATCACTCTTATAAACTGTAGTGCTTGTACCATGTCCTGTACATCAAAGAAAATTTGATGACGAAACAATGCTTGGACATCTTTGTGGGACAAATTGGTCAACCACATTGGCTCAAAAATCCGTACTGTCTCCCACTTCTTATCTTTGCATAGAACGATCACAGCTTCTCCAGTACGTCCGTCATAATACCACCATCGGAAGCCTTCCATAAAATCTTGACGCATCTTCCTCAAAGGAATCTTCTTCAAGACTTTAGGAGGAAGCCACTTCAGGATAACTTTATGCTTTCGGGTGTCTCCATCAATCTCTGGCAGATAATAACGTTCAGGCTGTTGAGGCTGAAAGGTCACCCATCTCTTTCTGTACTCATACTGGATTTGCCGAGAGAACCAGGCAGACATCCCTGAATCTTCACTGTACAGCATCCTTAGACGTGCTAAATGATTGACTTCAAAGCCTGGCAACGTCTTAAAGTCATGGGGATGCTTGAAATAATCAATTCCTCTTTCTCTCATCACCGCATAGCACCCAAGATCATGAAAGTATGCCCAGCTCAGAATTTGACCTCTAGCCTTGAAGCCTTTGGTTCTGTAGACTTTCTTGTGTGTAGCTGGCAACTTCATGGTGCTTTCTTTCTTGAGAACCTCCCAGTAGGCTTCCCATTCCTCTTTTCTTTTCTTTTGATCATCAGCTTCGGCTTCGCTAACCTCAACTTGTTCTTCTAAGTATCGGATCAGTAGATCTTCGGTGGCTTGATCAAACTGATCAGTAAATGTAGGCAGCTCTTCCTCAGCTGATGTATAATTGGGATATTCTTCATCTATAATGTCTTCAAGAATAACCTCATCTATATCATCAAAATCCTCTGGGGTAGGCTCATCGGTAACAGGAACAGAGGTATCATCAGCAACAACCTCATCTGGATTAAGCCTGAACAGTTCTGCAATTTGCTCCTTAGACAGGCAATGAATGATTTCTCCCTCCTCCTTGTCATAGCTCACTGAGTGCTGTATAATGCCTTGAGCGTCATGAATCATAGTGAGAGTCTCGTCCAGTTGACGTCTAAGAGGCACAGCTTCTACTTCCTCAGTAGCATCAGGTTCAGCAGTCTTTGTGGGAGAAGATGGAGGAGGAGCCTGTTTCTTTTTGTCGTTGGCTTTCTTGGACCGGATCTCAGATGTAGAAGGGGCTTGATCATCATTATCATCATCATCATTATCAGTACTTGATGAACCAGAAGACCCACTTCCTGATCCGTCCTTGTCATCATTATCAGATCCATCATCTTTCTCTGAATCCTCATAATCGACCTTTTCCTCCTCAGACTCTTCTTCTTCATCATCATCTTCTTCTTTGTCTGATTCATCGGAATGAGCAACAGTGCCTTCAATCCTGGGAGTGCTATCCTTGAGACTGTCAAGCTCATCAGCTAGTCTAGCATTCTCAGTCTATAAGGACAGGATCCGGTCACTGAAATCAGTGACAGTCAATGCCAACTGATGATGCTCATCAATGTATTTCAGCAACGGTTCTTCTTGCTAGGCTGATCTGGCTCTGAGGTCTGCTCTCTGATCCGCAGCTTGAAGCAACAGTGCATCCGAATCTGTTATCCTCTGAGTAAGTTGAGCGATAACCAGATCCTGCTCTCTACTCTTCTTTTCCTGTTCCATATTCCTCTCCATCAGTCTTAGTACCATACTGTTCAGTGTGCTCAGCTGATCAACAACTGAAACAGTAGGTATAGACATGTCAGCCTGTGAGATGGAGGGACCAGCAGAAGTAGTAGAGAATATGGGAGCCTGAGTCATAGAGGTGGTCAGAGGGGCAGTAATAGCACGAACATGAGTAGCCCTTGACCGTGTCAGTGAAGAAACTGAGACAGCTGCTACTGATGTGACAGTAGTTATAGCAGCTGTCGTCAGTTCTGACATCCTCTGGAAAGAAAACCTAGATCTCTTTCCTCTCCCAGCCCGAGAAGATGTAGGTTGTATAGCAGCAACAGACATAGCTACAGTAACAAGAGCAGAAGACCGAGGAGGTGGAGAAAGATCAAACTCTGGAACAAATAAAGGATCAGTAATCTCCTCCATCTCTGCTTCACTCCTCTTCCTTTTCCTCTTTGTCATTCTCCCCAATCCAAACAGTCTCAAAATCCTCATCAGGTGTATCCTTTGAATCAGAACTACCAGCCTCATCAGCACCAGCTCCACCTTCATCTTCACTTGAGTCCTCTGACTCATCTTCATCTGCTGCAGATGTAGTGACTGTAGTATCAAGAGGAATAGACACTGTGGAGGTTGTAGTCGTCAAAAAATCCAACTCCATCAATGAATCAATGTCAACCTCTTCATCTGCAGCTAAGGAGGTGCTAACTCCAGCATCTGTACCGACATCAGCACTAACACCAACAGTGCTCACCGCGACTGAACTAATACCAGCATCACCAGCATCACTAACACCTGCACCTCCAGCACCACCAACACCTTCACCTCCAGCACCACCAATACCATCATCATCTCCATCATCACCGGGCACAACTATGTCCTCCATATCTGAGTCAGAATCATCATGTCTCCATCTCCGACCAGCAGGAGTTATGTACTCTGGCCTATAGAGATGACCAAATAAGGATCTAGTAGCAGGCTTCCTTTCTTTGCCTCTGTATGACATCACCCTGTTGAGGGTGAGATCATTCATATGCTCCAGCCTGATAATGTCAGCATTGATCTTCGGCAAGTCAGGTAACTGAGAATCTATCAACTGCTGCAGGAACCTTGGGTACATCAAAAATTTCTTGTCTCCCTTCAAAGTTACGTTCTCCTTCAGAAAGAACACCCAAGAGTATCTGGAAAATTCATCAGTAATGACAAGACAATATTGATCTCCAGCTATACTCTTATGACTAACAGGACCAAAAAGATCCATATGAAGAAGCTCAAGTGGAACAGTGATTGAGTGATACTTCTTTGGTTTGTGAGACTACTTGACTTGCTTGCCCTTTTTGCAAGAAACACAGACATCAGACAACTTGAAATTCTTCAGACTAACCCCTTCAACCAAATTGTTGTGTACCAGGTGATTCATCTTGCGTAGACTTAAATGACCCATCCTCTTATGCCAAAGTATTGAATCTTTCTCAGTTGCCTTTGTCATAAAACATGAAGCTGTGGAGGATGTTGTTGAAGCTGTGGCCATGTTGAGTACATACAAGTCTTGCTTTCTGGGAGCTGGCAATAAGATCCAATCTTCAGGGATAACCACACCTTCTTTAAGAATGTAGCATTTGGAGTCATCAAGGAGAACCTTGTACTGTTTATCACAAATCTGTGATACAGATAGAAGATTATTCTCCAATTGCTTGACATATCTGACTTTGTCAAATGTAACTTTCCCATTTGATAAAAATCCCTCTCCCGTGATAAAACCACCTTTGTCACCCGCAAAAGCTACATATCCACCATGAACAGATTGAACATTTGAGAGTAAAGAGATATTTCCAGTCATATGCCTTGAGGCCCCATTATCGACAATCCAAGAGCTGTTTAAAGCAGCTGTTGGGGCATTCTGCACCAAAATAAGACAATTAGTTTAATTTGGGAACCCAAGCCTTTACAGTCTTGGGTTGACCCAATAAGTCTGGGATCATAACATCGATCCATTTACCATCTGAAACAGCCTTGTCTGAAGTGGGTGGAACTGAAGTCTTAGACTTTACTTTCCAGACTGCATTTTTACTGAAAGAATTTTTCAGATAAATGGATGATGATTTAACTTGATCAACATTTACCATCTTGGGAACATTCAAGTTCACCAGTTTCCCTTTACCCTTGTCCAAATATTTAACCTGGTTTGGTTGTTTAGGTTTTGTCAGAATTGACTTGGATTCAGATTTGACAGGTTTAACAAAAATATGATTTTGTTTTCTGGGTGGTGCAACCTTTGGTCTGATCAACTGTGGGCAAGATCTTACAAAATGCCCAAGTGCAGCACACTCAAAGCAAACCGGTTCTCCCTTTTTATGAAAATGTTTTAATTCAGAAAAAGATTGCCATTTTGGTTTGAAAACAGTTGTTTTAGGCCTGATTAAAACCCAAACCCTTTTTCCCATTTGGAACAAGATTATCAAACTTGTTTAACACACAAGCTTCATTTTCTTTTGAAGCTTTCACAAAACCTAAGGCTTGATATATTTTTGAAGATGAGATTGGGTCACCCTTTTTGATAACAGGGAGTGGATTCTGAGCAGTAACACAATCAGATGAATCATCAGATTCATCCTCAGAATCTGAAACCCAATCCTCTACAAGTCCATCCACCGAAGATTCCTTTGACAAAGAGGAACCTTCATCAGTAATCATCCCAATCGGATCAATTGCTAGAGGAGTTATCACTTGAGAATCTTTAACATCTTTGTCATTTGGTGAATTGACAAAGCTGTTTAAGATTGGTGGAGGACATCTTTGATAACTCATAGTTCCCTTACCCTTATGATCAGCTTCTTTGCTGATCATGTGCTCAATAATATAAGATGCACTCTCATAGCTCTTGAGCTTTTGTCCTAGGGTCTCATAATCACACTCAACCATTCCTAACTTCTTCTTTACCTCATTAATGGTATTGAGATAAGAAGTTATAGCATCTTGCTTGTTAAGAACAGCAATCTCAGCCTCATGAAGTTGTCTATTTAAAAGTTCAATTTTAGCTTGAAAATCTTTTTCATTAGCTTTTAAAACTTTGTTAGCATCAATACACTGGTTGAGATCACTGATCAAAGCAGCATTGTGATTTTGATATGAAAGGACCTTGCTTTTAAGGTCAACACAATTAAAGCAGATAGAACAAGAAGATGAACAATCATCAGATACCGATCAGACTGAGAAGTTGCAGCAGGAGTAGCAGGTGAGTTTACCATCAAGGCAAACTGAGTAGGAGATTCTTCAACATCAGCATCAGACTCAGATTGAGTGTCAGAATCAGTCAAGCTTTCAGACTCTGATCCAGATGTTTCTTCTGTCTTGAGCTGTGCTCCTTCAGCAGTACTCTCTTTATGTAGATCATCTGTCTTCTGGATCTCAGCAACACATGCTTTATCTTATCCCCCTTGTTCAGAATTGAATCTGAAATCCCAATTTTCACCTTCATCCTGCTGAACCATCAAAGCTTTGCCTGCATTTGAAGAACTAGTCTGAGCAGGAGAATCAATAGGGACAAGTCTTCTTTCTGTATTTGCTGCAGAAGACTTCTGATGATGAAAAGGATTCTTGTTTCCTGCTTTCTTTGGATGTTTTCATTGCCTAGAGAAGTGACCTTTTTCTTCACAATTTTAACATGTGACTGATGCCATGTCAAAACCAAACTTAGACTCCTTGTTTAAGTTGATGTCTTTACCAGTTCTTTTGACAAACTCCTTAGCTCTCCTCACAGCACTTGCCAAAGCCCACATAATATCAATTCTTTCCATATCATCTGGATCTATCTGAGAATAGTCATCATTTGTCAGATAAGGATTGCCAATCTGTCCTGCTACTAGTCCATCATAAGAACTAACCGAAGTAGACAAAAGACCCATATGCTCTTTAGTAATCTCAACTGTAACTTTATCAAAATTCCCTGTCTTTAGACTTGTGACTGGTTAATGATGTTCTTTCTGAGAACTTGAAGAGGATGATGATTGACTGAAAAGAATCTGATTTGAAGATGGAGCTTCAGTGGTCTGAGAAACAAATGCAGTCTTCAGTGGAGCATGTGAAGAGGCTTTCTCTACAGTAGGTGTAGCGTAGTATAATGAATGATCCTGAACTTGACAACCCTTTTAGCTTTCCACTTGTTCTCAATTTCCTTCTCCTTCAATTTATGAATAAAGTCATTGATATCCATGTGTGACATCATCTCATTCTGTTTAAGTACCATAAAAAATGATTCCCATTTTGGAGGAAGAGCGTCTGCTAAACACTGAATCTTCTCCTGAGTAGTAGTGTTGACTTCATGATTAAACAACTCACTCAAAAGACGGTAAAATCTGGCAATCAAATCATCCAGTGATTCATTCCCCACATACATAAAACTGTTGAATTCCTTTCTCAATGCTTTTGATTTGATGTTCTTCAAAGCATCATTTCCCTCGTATCGCTGTTGTAAAGCATCCCACAGATATTTAGACGATGTAAACTGTCTGAACTGATGGAAGATATCAGTAGCAATGGATTGAGATAAAATGGCATAAGCTTTCTTCTCATAATCATAAAGCTTCCTTTGAGGCTAAGTCATCCGTGTGACTAGCATAGGAGTTCCATCTTCATTAAGAGGCCTCAAATATCCTCCTTCAATCATCATCCATAAATTGGTATCCACTCCATTGATGTGAATCTCAAACCGATACTTCCAGTGTGGATAATCATCTAAATATAGCAACTTGGGAGCCTTGTTGGAGTTTCCCGTCTCAGTCTCAGTCAACAATAATGTCTGAATGCGATGATTCTGGTTCGCCATCAATTCTAAGTCTTCCATTTAATCAGGAACAACAGGATTCAACACTTAGAAAAATTTGAAAACTGATTGCTGAATGAAAATCCTAGGGGCGAATGTCGGGGCCCGAATGAGTTAATTGCGGCGAATGAAAGACTGAGTATGACTGTTAGGGCGAAAGAACCTATTCGGCGAATGAAATGTCGAATGAGGCTATTCGCCGAATGAGTAACACGAATGGAGCTATTCGGCGAATGAAGATGGCGAATGATGCTATTCGGCGAATGAGGCTGATTCGACCAAACCTATTCGGCCGCCATGCTCATTCGGCCAATCTGAGGGTTTTTGCAACAAAAATCGCGATAACTTGAGGTTTTGACCAGATCTAAGTACTAAATTTGGTACAGAACATCATGAGATGATAATGAACAAATTGGGATAAACGATTTGACAAAACAACCACACAAACCCACTGATTTTCAATGAAATAGTGACTTGAAGGACAAGAAACTTAGGGTTTTTGCAGATCTCGAACCTACAATCTGAGATTTAGTGATTTTGAATGGAAATCAAGCAGAATCAAGAGCCAAAGCTCTGATACCACTTTGTAGGACCAACGAGGAGCTCGGAAACAATCCGACTCCAAGGGAAATATGCTTGACAGCCTCTGGAATAGTGCGGAATCCTATTCCAGGGTTTTCCAATCGAAATCAACAGCAACCTTGGTGAATCGAGTGTGTAGAATCAACGTGCGAGTGAGAATCGATCACCACGGGTTGAGAATCAAAGTTGGACGTGAATAATCGCTCAAAACTTCAAGGGTTAGAAACTAGAGTGCATTGGGAAGAATGAGGACTCGGGAAAGTTAGGTTTGAAAGGATTTGAACTTATTTTTATAGACTGTAGTCATTCGGCCGAATGAGTTGCCGAAGCAACTCATTCGGCGAATGACTATGTCGAATAGACAAGTCAGTCGAATGAGTCATTCGGCGAATGGTTCATTCGCTGAGTATAGTCATTCGCTATTCTCATTCGGCGAATGACTTCATTCGTTAGAGTCATTCGCCCGAATGAGTCATACTCATACTCAAACATTAATTAATCAATTCAAACAACCATATAATCAATATTAAACATTAAGAACAATGTATAAAGACAACTTCCATTAATATAACTTTAATATTTACATGATGATTAGTACAAAATTGAACTAGGGACATTAAGTGCATCAACAATTTTCTTAAATTATTTTTCGTTCGCGTCATTTTTCGTTTCGTCAGAACGCGTCAGCATCGCGCGTATTCGTTCGAATCGTCACCCGAACGAACATGACAATGGTTTTGCTTTCCGACCTTTGTTTTCTACTTTTCAGTCATTATTTCAGAACGTTAAACTCACAGATATGTTTGTGTGAATCGTCTCCCACGCAAACACACTGTCAGTTTGCTATTATGAAACAACACTGTAATTAAGCTGTGAATTGTATTTCCTCACTGTCGACTAAACTAAACATCATGTTTTCACACTGATTTGTCGGCCATCTGATTCCTGTCATCTATGGATATCAGATCGCAACCGACTTGTTCTTGTTATATACTTGAACACTGTTGTTTCTCTTGATTAGTTGTGTTAACTGTACTAAGGTTTTCACCTAATTACTAACAACTATGGTCTATAATGAGAGTTGCACTTACGACATTTAACTTTACACATAAATACGTACAACTGTTTCTTGTATTTTGAATTCTGTTAATACAAGTACTATTCACAAACATGTATTTACACATAGTATTTATTGAAAGTACACATACCATACGGACTTGCCGGCCGGTCAGGTACTAGTTGTCACAGTCTCCCCTTGTTAAAGAAATTTCGTCCCAAAATTTAAGCATCAAAGTCGGGCTCTAATTCTCGAACAGATGGGAATATTTTGCTTTCATGTTGTCCTCGCGTTCCCAAGTAAATTATGGTCCACGCTTGGAGTTCCATCGAACCTTTACAATAGGGATACGGCTTCGTTTCAGTCTCTTGAGTTCACGTTCCATAATCTCTACAGGTTCTTCAATGAAGTGTAGTTGCTCATCAACTTGTATCTCTTCCAATGGTATGATCAATGATTCATCAGCGAGATATCTGTTGAGATTTGATACATGAAACACATCGTGTAGTCTGCTGAGTTCATCAGGGAGTTTGAGTCTGTATGCCACAGGACCTATGCGTTGAGTAATCTCAAGCGGTCTGACATACCTTGGTGCTAACTTGCCCTTAGCCCCAAAACGAACTACGCCTTTCCATGGGGACACTTTCAACATAACTCGGTCACCCACATCGAATTCCAAAGGCTTGCGTCGTTTGTCTGCGTAACTCTTTTGGCGGCAACGTGTTGCTTGTAGTCTCTGTTGTATCTGGGCTATCTTATCAGTAGTTTCCTGAATAAGTTCAAGCCCAGTGATTCTATTATCTCCCACTACGGTCCATCAAATTGGAGACCGACACTTTCTACCATATAGTGCTTCAAACGGAGCACATCCAATGCTGCTGTGGTAGCTATTGTTGTAGGAGAACTCAACAAGTGGTAAGTGTGTATCCCAACTTCCACCGAAGTCTAGGATGCATGTCCTCAACATATCCTCTAGGGTTTGAATTGTTCGCTCGCTTTGTCCATCCGTTTGTGGATGATAAGCAGTGCTCAAGTTAACACTTGTCCCTAAGGATTGTTGCAATGATTGCCAGAACCTCAAAGTAAATCGACTGCCCAGGTCTGAAATAATAGATAATGGCACCCCGTGCCTCACTACTATTTCATCAACATATAGTCTTGCTAGCTTCTCCATCTTGTAAGTTTCTCTGATCGGCAAGAAGTGTGCGACTTGGTCAATCGTTCAATGATGACCCAAATCGAATCGTATCCGCTGGAAGTGCAGGGTAGCTTGTTAATGAAATCCATAGCTATCGGTTCCCACTTCCATTGTGATATCTCCGGTTGTTCCAGCAAACCCGAAGGCTTCTGGTGTTCGGCTTTGACTTTGGCCCACGTGATGCATTTGCCAACATAAGTGAAAACTTCTTTCTTCATACCTGGCCACCAATAAAAACCACCTAAGATCTTGGTACATCTTATCGGCACCCGGATGAACAGAATAACGTGTCTTGTGTGCCACGTCAAGTATGAGTGTTCGAAGTTCATCTACGGCTGGAATCCAAACGTGCTCCAGATAATAGATAACCCCATCTTGTCTTGTTTCAAATTGTTTTTCGGCTCCACAATCGAGCTCGCGTTTCAAATTGTCTCTAGCCACTGCTTCTTGTTGTGCTCGTATGATTTGATCTTTCAGACTTGTTTGCACAGTCATTCCCATTGCTCGAACGCGCAATGGTTTGACTCTTTCCTTCCGACTCAAAGCATCTGAAACAACATTTGCTTTGCCCTGATGGTATTTGATCACACAATCATAATCGTTCAGGAGCTCAACCCAACGTCTGTGTCTCATGTTAAGCTCCTTCTGATCAAATATGTGTTGTAAACTCTTATGATCTATGAAGATAGTGCACTTTGTACCATACAGATAGTGTCTTCAAATCTTTAAGGCAAATACAACAGCTCCCAGTTCCAGATCGTGTGTTGTGTAGTTCTTCTCATGTATCTTCAACTGTCTTGAGGCGTAAGCAATGACTTTGTCTCGTCGCATCAAAACACATCCGAGTCCTTGATGGGAACATCACAATACACTACAAAGTCATCATTGCCTTCTGGGAGTGATAAGATTGGAGCATTGCACAATCTTTGTTTCAATGTCTGGAATGCCTCTTCTTGTTTCTGTGTCCACACAAAAGGTTCACTCTTCTGTGTGAGTTTGGTGAGAGGCAAAGCTATCTTAGAGAAATTCGAGATGAATCTCCTGTAATAACCTGCCAATCCCAAGAATGACCTGATCTCTGTCGGGGTTGTAGGCACATCCCAGTTCTTTATTGCTTCAATCTTGGCAGGATCCACGTGAATACCATCACTGTTGATCACGTGACCCAAGAATTGAACTTCTCGTAACCAAAATTCACACTTGGAGAATTTTGCATAGATTCGTTCTTCTATCAGGAGTTCCAAGACTGTTGTGAGATGTTGTTCATGTTCCTTCTCGTTCTTTGAATAAATCAGTATATCATCGATGAAGACGATAACGAACTGATCTAAGTACGGCTTACACACCCGGTTCATTAAATCCATGATCACTGCCGGTGCGTTCGTTAGTCCGAATGGCATCACCATGAATTCATAGTGACCGTATCGGGTATGAAATGCCGTCTTTGGTATGTCCTCCTCTTGAATCCGGAGCTGATGATAACCTGATCTCAGGTCTATCTTGGAAACGTATTGTGCTCCCTGTAACTGATCAAACAAATCATCAATCCTCGGTAACGGGTACCGATTCTTGATGGTGAGTTTGTTGAGCTATCTGTAATCAATGCACATCCTGAAAGATCCATTCTTCTTCTTAACAAAAAGAACCGGAGCTCCCCAAGGGGAAAAGCTCGATCGGATAAATCCCTTGTCAAGTAGCTCTTGTAATTGGTTGGACAACTCCTGCATTTCTGATGGTGCAAGTCTGTAAGGAGACTTAGCTACAGGAGTTGCTCCCGGAATTAAATCAATTCGGAACTGCACCGATCTATCGGGTGGCAGCCCCGGTAAATCATCCGGAAACACTTCCGCATAGTCTTTCACAACCGGTACGTCTTGAATCTTGATGGCTTTCTTGTCTTTCTCGATCACGTGAGCTAGGAATGCAACGCATTGTTTTTGGAGGTACTTGCGAGCCTTCATGCACGATATTATCTTGACAATGCGTTTCGCTTGGTCTCCACGAATCTCCAAAATCTCATTGTTCACCACTGGAATGCATAATAGCTTATCGGAACAAATGAACTCAACTCGGTTAAGAGATAGCCAATCCATTTCGATAATGATGTCGAAACTGCCCAGCTCCATCGGTATCAAGTTGATGGAAAATGTGTGATCGCCAAGTGTTAGTGGGCAGTTCCTAAATATAGTGTCTACTGTGATCTGTTTGTTGTTTGCTATCTCAATAGTGTAAGGGGAGTCTAACAATTCCTCAACATAATTAAGATGGCAGGCAAAATCGGATGAGATAAAACTCTGATCCACACCAGTGTCAAATAATATGGATGCATAGAAGTCAGATAAGAGAAATGTACCCATGATCACATTCGGGTCCTGTCGTGCTACAGCAGCTCTGATCTGAAAGGCTCGTCGTCTTGGTGCTTGAGCCCTTGGCTGAGCTTTCTTGGGACAATCCGAAGAGAAGTGTCCAGGTTCACCACAAGTGAAGCAGGACCTGGTATGAGCAGTAGCAGTAGTGGCTGCGTTGTTGTTCCTGTTCTGAGCCCTCGGGCTCCTGCATTGGGATGCCAAATGACCAAACTTCCCACAGTTAGTGCAGTGTCTGCACAGGATGCTTGGTAAATGATGATACTTGCATGTGTTGCGTAAAGGTGTAGTGCTAGTGTATGGCCTTCTGATCTGCAGTGGTGGTGGTTGGTTGAGCATACGTGTCTGAGTGGTCGCAGCGAAGTTCTTGACCACTTTTTGTTTCTTAGCCGGCCTCTTATCCGGCTTCCTTGAAGTTCCAGCTTTGGCTGAGTCAGCCTCTTTCTTGAGTGCCCCAGAGGTAACCATCACATCTGTCATTGTTGATGACAGAGTAACAGCCATTTCCATGGTTGTTGGATGAGCAGCAAGAATAAAACCTTGCATACAAGCCGGTAATCCCTCGATATACCGCTCAATTCTCTTTTCCAGTGTTGGCACTATATCTGGTGCCAATGATGCTAGCTCATGAAATCTTGTGGTGTAGGCCAGATGTCCAGCACCAATCATAACAACATTGAGTAACTCAGTCTCAACCTTCTTGGTTTCATTCCTTGGGCAAAACTCTGCCCGCAGTATGGCCTTGAAATCGTCCTAGGGCATTGACAGAGCCTCATCTCTGCCTCTGGAATGAACTCGAGCGTTCCACTAAGTTAACGCTCGTTTGTGGAATGAACCAGCAGCATACTTCACGTTATACTGCTCAGGACAGTTACTAATGTCTAGGATTGTCTCCAGATGATGGCAGGCATTACCACTGCCTTCTCCAGATGAGTTGGCAATGTTGTTGCTGTTGTTGGTGTTGATCCTGTTCATCATCTCGGGAATCACATCCCTCAGTTGACTGGTCTGCAGACTGGCCAGTGCTATAGTAGTAGCATCTAGTACATGAGCAGGTGGTGGTGGAGGAAGAGGTGGTTGTGTAGGAGAGTCAGCAGGTGAAGGTGTAGATGAATGTGGTGCCAAGTCTTGTGGTGGTGGTGACAGTATAGCAGGTAGTGGTCTTCTCGGCGGCATTCTGATCATAACCGAAAGAAAATCGGTTAGTGCAGTGATCAGATGCAGAAGACACATGCAAATATAATCCTATGTCACATGATCTCTACATGAGGGTCCCTAGGTTATA
Organism: Mikania micrantha; assembly: GCA_009363875.1. NCBI lineage: Eukaryota > Viridiplantae > Streptophyta > Magnoliopsida > Asterales > Asteraceae > Mikania > Mikania micrantha. The sequence continues at coordinate 28,029,779 of CM018687.1, forward strand.
GTCTAGGCCAAACCGTTTGAAATATGATGACCTATATTTCTCTATAACCATGGATCTGATACCAATCTGTCACACCCCGAGCCGACGAGAACGGATCGACTTTCCCGTCGGGCGGAAGGTTCCCGGGGCGTGATATCGTTGTGATAATCGAAGTGATCAGATTGTTTACATAGCACATGAGATATAAAACGAGAAATGCTAAAATGACATCAATACAGAATTACAAAGTTAAATTACATCACAATGTTCATGATTTAACTAAGTAATTTTACCAAAAGAATCACTATGTCTTCTATCTTGTAACTGTACAAGATATACAAAATATGATTCAATGTTTTGTCATATCAAAAGTATGCAACACAAATGAAGGTAGGTCTTCTAAAAGTCCATTAGCTTAGTCTTTGCATATGAGTGACTACACCTGTTCGTCACCTGAGAAAACATGCATTTAAACAAAGTCAACACTAGGTTGGTGAGTTCATAAGTATATTAATGGAAAACCTTGATTCATTCACATGCACAATCACAATGTAATTCTTTTTACTTGTATGTTATTTGATTCACCCGTTCACCCAATGGCCTCTCGATAGTTATATTTACAAGTAATATCTCGTCCTAGTAGTTATGCTTATATATAAGGCATATGTAGGGGAACCAAGCCCCAGCAAACATCCCACCACATAACTACTAGAACTCCACACAATTTGCAATACAACTATAGATATCCATTCCTAATTCACCTGTTCATCTCATCTGTTAATCACCTGCCAAATCATGTGTGGAATAATATAATAATAAGAGTTTAATTATCAACCCGAAGTATTGAAAAACCCTTTATGTGTTAAGGAGTTTAGATTAATTAAATCTGTTCCTTGTATTATTCCATTGCTTGTGGGGTTATCTGTTATTCACTTTTAAATATTAAAAGTGTTAGTTAATCGTTTGTCATTTGTTCTCAACTTGAAGCGCATAGAGCATAAATGGGAGTCCATAGTTATCCTCACATAATCAGATCACAATGCACTCCAATTTACCTCTACTACCTTGTATTCCCATAGACCTCAACGAAAGCTATTACCAGTAGTGGAACATGAGAGAAGATCAATTTCTCAACCTACTAGTCAATAGGATTCCGCTGGATTAATTACATTATTCTTGCAGATTAATATCACCATGTGACGCGTTCCCAGAACCTGACTTGAAGTCGCCCTGTTACCGGTCGTATGTTACCGGCCAATGAATCAATACGATCAACATACTAGCCCTACAAGCTAGAGGTTTGTCAAACCTATGGTACCACTATGCTATCGTCGGTTTAGTCACGTCAAACTAACTGGTTAGCGATTTTAAAGGGGCTTACATGATCAATTTCACATTGGCACATGACTGAAATGATATAATACAACAGTTCAATAGTAATTAATTGTAATGTGTTCATCAATGTAATGGTTCTCAATGTTATATGTTCTCATTGTTATTAACAACTTGAAAAAGAACTTGTCTTGTTACATTATGTTAATTATTGTATGAATGATGTTGTTATCATGAAATTATATTATCATGATTATCATTCCTTGTTATTCCATTTAATCACCATGTTGTCACTAAGCTGTGATAAGAACTAGTCTTATTACACTCAGTCGACTCAGGTGGTGGATGATTCTTGTCCCATGTTATCCTGTAATATGTGTTGAGTTGTAAAGCTAAGTATTATAAGAACTTGTCTTATTACACTTACTTAACTCTTGTATTTAATGTTATTTAAAGATATATATTATCTTTGTAACATTCTTATGTTTGTCTGTGATTATCCCAATGTTTGTTCATGTAAGAATAACTAAGTGTTGCGAGATATAATCTTACAACTATGTTATCCTAGTTTGTTGATGAATTATGAAATTATCTTATCATATTCAACTTAGTTTTTCCCCGTCATATCATGATCACACAAACATGCATACAATGATAAGCGATAATAAGCAATTTAATATTATCTAAATCAAAGTATAAACAATATGTTAAGCAAAACTTTTAAAGAAATAAAAGTAAGCATGTTTCTCAGCCCCGAGAGTTTAAAATCAGTTAAGATTAGAGAAAAGGGGGCATATGAAATCACCTTGTTATTGAAGTGGTTGACTTAGCTTAAACAAGAAATGTACGCGCTATGTGTTGTTCTCGTTGTGTATTCACGTTCCTGTATTGATTTCACGTTGTATGCAACCTATGAGTATTGATTGTACTTGTTTTGTGTGTGTGTGTGTTAAACCTAGTTTAGATGTCACCCGTGAATCTCGGTCTTGGTCTTCATTCGGCCCGGTGTACTTGTTATTGATTTTAAGCGCATCTCAACTCCATGATTAGTATTAAAAATTCTAAGTATAATACTTAGATTTTACATGAAAGATTATCAATCTTTAATATCTTTAGTTTAACTATGTGTGATAATGTCTCAATTGTATCCACACCTCCAATTTCTCATTTTTGTAGTAATTATACTATCATAATCGCACATTTTGATTACGTAAATGTTAAATGAGTTTGTTAGCATTATAATTATGTGAATCCATTCCATTAATGTTGGGCCGAATGGATTATAGTGGGCCGAAGATTCACTTGGGCTATGTTCAAAATGGACCTAATCCATTTGTTGGGTCGATTAAGGAATCTAAACCAAGATTGTGGGTCGCCTTAAAGGAAATGGGCCAATTAGGTAGGCCGTGGACTCAAAACAATAGGTTGTGGGCCGCAACAGCCTCTTGGGCCACACAAAGGAAATCTGGGCCACCTTGGGCCAAAGTATGGTATTTGGGCCGTAGGTTGCTGTTGGGCTGAAACCTTTATGATGGGCCGACTAATTCTGTTGGACCAAACTATATTTGACGGGCCGAACCAAGTTAAGTGGGCCAAGCCAGTGTTTAGATCGAATGTCACAGCTCGGTTGCATGACAGTGCATGACCCTGGTCCGGAGAACCTTAAGGTTCGTCGGCCATGGTTCCTGAAACGTTCGTAGAGTTTAAGGTTCGGCTGGGGATGATGAAAGGTTCGGTTGGTCCCGCATAGATTCGGTTGGATGATGGGTTTGCTTATGCACAAAGGTTCGTAGCTCAGAGCTTATCCCACGCAAAGGTTCAGCAGTATGCTATGTTTGCCGAGTAATAGGTTAGCATGATCCAGGTGAGGGTTTGCCTATGGTATACAGGTTCGGTTAGGGTTTGTCTGAGGACGAAGGTTCGTTAAAATGAAACCCATAGGTTCGCGCAGATAGGTTCCCATGGTCGAGGGTCCGGGAAGGCAGGAAGGTTCGTTGATATGGGGAGGAGGTTCGGCTAGCCAACATGGGTTCGACTAGGTGGGTTCGCAGCCACAGGTTCGCCGTGCATGATGGGGTTTCGTGATGGCGGTTCTGAGCAACAAGAAGGTTCGGCCATGTGTGAAACAGGTTCTGCTAAGCATTGTAATACACATGTTCGGTTGGTACCGCCTCTCCCGAACCCCGTGTGCGTTGTCATCCTCCTCAAGCCCGAACTATTGGTCTGACCATTTCCAGGGTTTTGTTACGCACAGGTCAGTCCCTGGTGGTGAAAAGGGTGTGCGTAGATGGGGGTTACCCCGGTTGGGGGTGTGTGTAGAACAAGAGGATTCGAAAACCCTATTTTTCAGCCCTTTCATAGCTTCATACCAAGTTTTTGGCTGGACAAAACTCCAGATCAGTTGTACTTCAAGGTAGAGGAGGTCGAGAGCTACGCGTGGACACCAAGAATGCCCGATTTCGTTGAGAAATGACCAAATTATGAAGCTTTGAAGGTTGATAATGGTGGTAAATGGTGTAATCCGGAAATGGGGTTAGAGAGAGAGTGTAGGTGGTGGAAATGAGAGGGAAACCCTCATTTAGGGCTTTTATACTACGGGTGGTGTTCGGGTTCGTTTAGGTTGTTCGGTATGCATTTTCGTTGCGTTTCCGGAACGTTACGCGTAATTTACGTGTTTTAAATAAAAGAATTGTTTTAATTATATTGATGACTTTCAAAATTGTAAAATATTAAATATTTTATTTTCTTAAATTATTTGTCGTTCGCGTCATATTTCGTTTTCGTTTCGTCAGAACGCGTCACCATCGCGCGTATTCGTTCGAATCGTCACCTGAACGAACATGACAATGGTTTTGCTTTCCGACCTTTGTTTTCTACTTTTCAGTCATTATTACAGAACGTTAAACTCACAGATATGTTTGTGTGAATCGTCACCCACGCAAACACACTGTCAGTTTGCTATTCTGAAACAACACTGTAATTAAGCTGTGAATTGTATTTCCTCACTCTCGGACTCAACTAAACATCCTGTTTTCACACTGATTTGTCGGCCATCTGATTCCTGTCATCTTGAACACTGTTGTTTCTCTTGATTAGTCGTGTTAACTGTACTAAGGTTTTCACCTAATTATTCACAACTATGGTCTATAATGAGTGTTGCACTAACGGCATTTAAGTTTACACATAAATACGTACAACTGTTTCTTGTATTTTGAATTCTGTTAATACAAGTACTGTTCACAAACATGTATTTACACATAGTATTTATTGAAAGTACACATACCGTACGGACTTGCCGGCCGGTCAGGTACTATTTGTCACATATAGCCTCCAGTGTTTCTAGCAAATTTAACAAATCCACCGTTAGTGCGCTTAATAATTGTTAGAAGATCTAAATTTCCAGTCATGTGACGAGAACAACCACTATCAATGTACCATATATTTTGTGAAGCACCTAATATAGAGTCCTGCACATATAAAAATAAATGAATGAGAGACTGGAATCCATGTCTTAGTCATATGACTTTTGACATGGATGGAAGAAACAGATTGAGTTTCATCAATTGAAACTTTTGCCTTAACAATCCATATTCGATTAGGAATAGGAATAGGCTTGTAAGGAATAGTCTCATTTTGATATTTTATTGTTGGTTTAACAGATTTAACCTTTTTCTTTGGAACAATTTTTTATTTGACCAAATTCATCAATTTCGAATTTCCAAAAGTGGATTTGACACATGGTTTAGCCAATTTCTTTTCAACAAGTGGAAAAGAATGAACAAACTTCACTGACGTTGAATGATGTTTCGATACTCAGCTATGTGCTGTGAATGTTGTAGTAATGAAGTCAATCAAATTAATTGAATAAGTAGGCATTTTCTTCCTTCTCCTTTTGGAATGAACAACTTGTGACTGACTAGCATCTTTTGGTAGACTTATTTTCTGAACCTTAGAATTTGAACTAAACCCATGTGAAAATGAAGCTATAAGTCCACTGATACCAGACTTCTTAAACTCAACAGATTGACCACTATGTACATCCTGATTCACACATGGTAATACTTGAGAAGAAGAAGTTTGTGATAAAGGCAATGAATTTTTATTTTTGAAGAAATCAGCATTAGATTGACATAATAATTTTTCAAAGTCCTTTTGATAAGTTTGTCTTTTAACAAAATTATGTTTGTCTTTACTTACCCAATTCTGTTCACATATTTTATTTGGTTTTAGAAAAATCTTGGCATTAGGTTTTTCCAAAACTTTGTCAATCAATGCTGTTTTAATCATACTTAAAGGAAACTACCTTAAAACCGATCCCTTGGATACCAGGATTGCTTACATGATTAGCCACAATGTTATTGAAAGTCGTTTGAGCATTAGACAAACACTAAATCGATTTACATATCTTTGTCCGATCATGCAATTCATTAATCATGTGATTAATAATGTCCTTTTTATCAGCCAATTGCAATGTTAAAGTTTTAATACCAGCACTGTATTCTTGAAGTTTATTTTTATACATTAATTCATTTGCTAAATATTGTTTAACATTGTCTTCTAAACATTGGACATCATCAATCAATGATTGGTTGTGCTTAGCAACCATATAAAGTTTGGCTAAATAAGCACAACACTTCAGATAAGTGTAACAATTTACTTTCTATTTAGAGCAGCCAGGTTTTTTCTTTGAATTCGCTGAAATCTCAGCCCTTATAGTTCTCTGAAGAAATCTCCTTGCCTTTCTGGTTAACATGGCCATCTGCCACTGGATATCCATTTCCTCCAAGTCATCTGGATCCAGTTGATCCATATCCTCATGAGTCAATATTTGAGCATCATCTAACACTAAAGAATCATATGCATTAACAAACTGCATGAAAAATACTAGATGCTCTTGTGGCACCCTCTCATTCATTAACATTGATCGACTGTCTAATGTTTTATCTTTTTTAGTTGAAGAAGTAAAACACACTTCTGTTGTGTCATCAATAACAACGTATATTTTACAATCATCAGTGCTTGATAAAAAGAAAAGTGAACCTAAAGAGGCGGCATGAGTCGCAATGGGTTTCATATAAAGGCCTGGGTTTTGAGATGAATACTTGTTTCCAGCCTTTCTCTTTTACATGTCTAGATCAAAAGATTTAAGTTTGGAGATTAATACATCAATTTCAGTAATCTTCAAGTCAATGTTTTCTCTTATGATCATGACATATGTCTCCCATGAAGATAGAAGTGCATCTAAAAGTTTATCATTTTGCTCTTCCAAAGAAACCTTATAGTCCATTACTAAGCTCACTTAACAATAGAGTGTATCTAGTCACCAATTCCTCGAAGGTTTGCTTTTCTAGACAGTTGAATACTTCAAGTTGTTTCTTGAGAAGTGTTCTCTTACTTCTTTTGAGCTGGTCAACTTAGTTCATATCTCTTTGCCAAAGCATCCCACAATGCTTTAGATCTTTTATGCGACTTCAAATATTGAAAAATCTCTTTGGGAAGTGCCAAAGTGAGCAAAGCATAAGCTTTCTTCTCTAAATCATACAGTTTCTTTTTATCTTCAGTAAGACGTGTGATATTTTTGTATACCCCATTGAGCTAAGGTTGCTCATACCATTCAATCAATGGTATCATTAGACTTGGATTGACAATAGACAAAAAAAGGATTCAAACTGAGCACTCCATGATAAGCTTTGGAGGCTTGGTCATAGTACCAGCCTCATTATTAGATAACAGGCCAGATAATGAAGTTAAGTTGGTCATTTGAAGATGTTTTGTTGAAATAATCAACACTTCGAAAAATTCAGAAACCACTTTGCCGATATTAGTAGTATTGACGATATTAGTTCGTCGATAATATTAGTATCAATGAGGATATGATCGATTCAAATAAGTTCGATGAGAAGCTGTCGAAACTAATAATATAGATAGAATGACTATAGTTCGATGAGAAGCTGTCGAAACTATTAATATAGAAGCTGTCAAAAATATCAGCCATCTTTCCTAGCGATGCAACTTCTTGTCCTTGAGGATTGACATACTTATGAGCATACAAGTTTTCAACATAAGGATCCTTGGAGACGTTGCCGATTATGATGTTTTCGGGTTCTTATTCTGCGGATGCTCCTGTAGAAGATTCGGCAAACTCCTTCCTTTCCTGGTCACATACACCATCGAATACTGAGTCCATAGTGACATCATCATAAAGATTTTCGATACATGCTGTAACAAGTTCATCTCCAATTCCCTCAAACATGAAATTCTCAGGAAGGTCCTCGAATAAATCATCAAAGTCGTCTAGAGGCTTCTCTGAGAAGGGTGGATTTTCTGCATCATTACATCCTGTAACATCCTTAGTAGGTTCATCCTCCTATTGTCCTGAGGAACTTGCTCCTTGACCCACACCCCACCTGCATTATCATGATCATCATCATCCTTCTTGTCATCTTTCTTGTCAGCTTTGGCATCATCATTGTCTTCCTTTTCTTTCTCTTCCTTATCATCATCACCTTTGTCATTTTCATCTTTATCTTCTTCCTGAACATCAGACTTTGATCCAGTCAGCTCTTCAATCACTTTGGACAAACGAATGTTTTCCTTCTTTAGCAGACCGATGTCTTTGTTCTACTTTCTCAGCTTCTCACAGATTTTGATCATGCCTTCCGATAAATTGATGATGAGACTTTCTTTGGTGACAGAGTCATGTTCTAGCTGGAATACTCTATCTTGTAACCACTCTAAGTCCACAGGCTCCTTCTCGGGCATGTAAGGTGATTCGGATTGTAGTGGCGCATTTCCTTTGTCTTTTCTGGCCTTAGGTGGTGATGGTGGTGGTTCAGAGAAGTGAATGGGAATTGGGGAATTTGGAGGTGAGATGTCACTAAGAGGAGGAGATGGGTTTGGTTTGGGTGGCTTCGGTGGTGGTGGAGGTATGTGGTGGAGTCGGAGTTTGGGTGGATGTTATGGGTTGTATGGGTGGTTTAGGCTTTGGTGGTAATGGTGGTTTTGGTTGTGTGGGTTTAGGTGGAGGTGGTGGAGGCAGTGCCTGAGAAGATGAAGAAGTACATGTGGTCTTCTTCTTGAGTCTTGGATATCTTGTCCTTTTGGACATCATCTTTAACCTCTTCTTCTTTGGAGATGTCTCAGGAGTTTGAACATAGTCTGTATCCTGAATTTCTTCGCGTTTGGCTCTTGAAAGTGGTGGAATGACAGGCTCGGGTTCATGTATGAATGCTTCTTCTCCTGATGAAGAAGACTCTGATGATGATTCTTCAATAGCCGTACTGGCTTCGGCACGGGTCCCTGTTGGAGGAAGATCGTGCTCATCCGCAACAAAGGGTATTTTCCCGGAGGATGAAGATTGTGTACCGCAGCAACAAAGGCTGCAGGAGTGCCCTGATCTTCGACTTCCTTATCTAATCCCGCAAATAGCCTGCCAAACTTCTCAAGAAGGCGATCGCTGATGTATTGTTTCTTTCCTCTCTTGTTGATTATCATATAAGACAAGATATCTTCCCTCATCCTCTTGATGCCCAATGTCCCGATAGTTGGGACAGGATTTGGATGTCACTTGTTGATGACGATCTGAATAAATATGGGAAAAGCCAGGAATTTTTCTTTCCATGTTCCTTTTACGTTGGAATGCATATCCCTAAAGATCATCCTTGAGTAATTAAACTCAAGCCCCAAGGCGATGGCCACCAGGCAAGAGCTGAGAGTCTGGGTAAGCACATCATATCCTCCCTTTCTTCCAGATAAACACCGGGTAACCACGTGCGCCAAATATTTCCAGTAGGGGTGGAGAAGCTTTTTCTCTATCGGAGGGTAAAGACCCTTGTATCCCATCCTATACACAATCCTCTATACTAACTCGTGATCAAGCTTTACAAGATCCTTTGCTTTATCTCCGAACTGTAAGAACTCTCGGAGGATCTGCTCTGTAATAATAACTGGCTGCCCATAAACCTTCCCTATCAGGCTCACGTTTCAATTGGAGTCAGTTCGCTCAGTAATGGAGTTCCAGAAGTCATATATGAACTCTGAAATAATCTCTGGATGCTTCATTATGGCATAGTTGACCGAAGAAAGTATCAGTCCTGCTGACATGTTGTGATCGGGCACAAAGCGTAGATCACCCATCTGAAACAGAATGAGCCAAGTTAGTTAAAGAGAAGACAAAATTAAAATCAAAAGTCAAAGGTCAAAAGTCAAAAGTTGATTCAAAACAAGGTCTAAGCCCAAGTCCAAGTCCAAGTCCAAGTCAAAACACCAAGTCCAATGGAGTTCACGAATTTCAGGAGTTCACGAAAAATTGGGTGTTCACGAAAAATTAGAAGTACACTAATTTTGTTTGTTCCCGAAATCTTGTTTTCGAAATTGAAGTTCACGAAAATTTGTTCACGAAAATTGGTACACGAAATGTTGTACTCGAAAATTGTACTCGAAGTTCAAATTTTCGAAAACTCAAAAATCTTCATAACTCTGTCAATTTTGCTCTTTAGAACTCCAAATTGTACTCAAAATGCTCGAAAATAGGAGGCAACCAAACTATAAGAAGATCGCTTTCTAATTTTGATTATTTCGGGGTGATTTGTCCAAGATTCCTTCGGTTATCGTGTCAAAGTACTCGAAATTGGTTTTTGTTCAACAACGTTTTATTTTCCTGTCAAATTGCTACCAAAATCAATACCTAGGTTCGCCTAAGTCAGATCTACAAGATGGTCGGAGTGGATTTTTGATTTCGTGTACATAAAACGAGATCGCCAGGAGAGAGAAAAATTGTACTCGAACTACGGTATTCGAAAATGAAAGATTGAATTGGATTATATAGGCGCCTGACATCGAGTACTAGAAATCGAGTACACCAATTCATGTACTAGATTTAGAATACTCAAATTCGAACACCATTTTTCGAATAATCAATTATTATTAAAAATTCTAAGTAATTTATAAAATAAAATAAAATAAAATAAGATAAACTCAAAAACTTTGGACGAGTTCAAAGTTGAGTTGGGTCAATTTTGTGGGACCAACTCTGTATCAGAAATTGACCACCTTAAAGTTGTTTCTTATAGAAACCCAACCTTAAAATAATTATACCGCACCAATGATTTTCACTCGATTTTCATAATTCAAAAATAAGACTCATTTTGGAATATAAGGACTGATGAGCAAAACCACTAAAGCCAGACATCTGAATAAAACCGCAAAGACATGTCGAGAATGCCTCTTTTCCGATTGAAGAACTGATACAACATCGGAAGACTCTCAGCGGAAGCTTCGCCAAAAAGAAGTTTCGCTGATCATCAGTGTCTGTAATAATGTCAGCTATTTGTCTTATTATTTCTTGTCTTGTATTGCAGAATGTTTGGGTATTTAAGTCTCAACATTCTCTGAATAACTAAGGATTACCTCCCCATATTTCCTTGTGCTTTCTATCTCTCATCTTCTCTCTTCTCTAAGCAAGAAAACTAAAACAACGACAATAACTTGTGCAAAACTTTATAGGGAGCTGAAGACTAAGCTTTGACTAAGTGTCTAAAGCATTGTTCCTGGTTAAAACAGCTACTACTCGGAGCTCTTGTAGTTCAACAATTGGTATCAGAGCCTTGTCCTTAGTCTTGGTTTAACCATCAAGACTAAAACTCAAAGCTCTAATTGATATCTTGTTGTTTTAGTTTTCTTCACTCTATCTCTTCTATCTTTCTTGTTTTCTTTAAATCTGTAGGAGTTTGATTTTTGAACTAATCTATGTTCAAAAGTCATTCTAACAAATTATTTTGAGTTCTCATCACTAGTTGAGTTGCGCATAATTATTTGTGAACCAATGGCAGAGAAATTCTCTATCTATCCCCATAACATCGGATCTGCCACAAAGCCGCCAATCATGGTCAGGCATCAGTATAACATTTGGCAGAGGCGGATGTTACACTTCCTGTATGATAATCACACATGATGATGGAAGTCTGTCATGTTCGGACCGCACAAACCATTGGTCCTGGACACTAAGACTGGAAATAATGTCCCGAAATATCCTCGGAACTACACCGAACAGGATTACCAGAAGTTGGAGCTTGATGCAAAGGCACATGCTCAGTTGGCGATGGCTCTTCCCAACGAAATACACTCTGGTCTTCTTCACCATGAGTCTGCTAAAGACTTGTGGGATGCTCTAAAAGAGCAATTCGACGGAACCGAAGACGTTGTAGCTAATACCAGGGAGATATTAGCTCAACAATAGGAGACATTCTCCCAACTAAATAATGAGTCTCTGACTCAGCAGTTTGAACGGTTCACTTCCCTTTTAAGTGAATTAAAACTTGATGCTCAAGAGTACTCCCCTGTCTCGGTCATGAACCGATTCCTGAGATCTCTACCTGACAAATGGGAGACCTATTCCATTTTCATGAGATCTTCTCCAGTCTTTGGCAAGCTCACACTCACTCAACTTCATGGTAAGTTGCTGACATTTGAGCAAGATATTGAGCAGAAGAGAAAACTCATTAAGTCAGGTAAATCAAAGGAAGAGTATGTGCAAGGGAACACAACTCTTCTGAGTCATGACTCTGAATCAAATGATCAGGGTTATGCTGAATATATTGACATAACCACTGGGATCACTTCTTCTTCTTCCTGTGATGACCAGTCTCCCATCTCTGATGATCTTCATCAAGTTCCAAGCGATGTCTTGGAAGAGATGGATATTCTACACCAACTGGCCCTCTTGAGTATTACAACGAACAAGTTCAATTTGACTTGCAAAGTGAAAAATATGCAGCTTGTAGAGATGAATTGTCTCAAACCAAGGTTAGCTGTAACAAGTGGGTCGAATCCTGCAAAGGGTTTAAAATGCTTTTAAGTAAGCAAGTTCACAGCAAAGCCAAGTTTGGAATCGGTTTAATCACACTAGTCCCCCTGAGGATACACCCCGATTGATAACGAAATAAATGAGACTGATTCACAGCCCATTTCCCCGACCTTTCTCCCAGATGAAATTCCATCCATCACAATCACACCTCCCAGAGTGTACCAACCTCCACAGTTTCCCACGTTTGTTTATCCCACTGAAACTAACGTTGAGAGAAAGGTGGATACATCCTTGGAAAGTGATAGAAATAAAAGTGCTTCTGAACAAACTGAGACTGCTCCTACCATGAGCTCTACTCAAAGTTTGGAAGATACAAGTATTCATAAGACTTCTGATAGTCAAGCTGCCCGCCTTGACAAAGGAAAGAGGCCATGTTTGACATCAGATTTCCTCCTTCTCATCCTCATCCCCCTTACCCAATAATGAAGGCAAATAAGCCTTTCATCCCAAACTACTCTGCTTTGTCTCTTACTTGTCTAAAATGTTTTAAGTATAATCATACTACTGAAAATTGTTGGAGAAAACCTCCTCTGGTGAAAGCAAGAGTAAAACTAAATGCTGGAAAACTGAAAGCCGAACAGGGTTGTTCAACTAAAGGAAAATCTCCTAATAAAATGAAGAAATCAAAGAAGGCTAATAGATTTTCAGCATCTTCTCATTCATCACCTCACTCTTCTTCTTCACTAGCTTTACCCGGGCCTTCTATCCTTGGAACATAACGTTCTTACTCTATGGTGATTCCTGCTGCCCATTCTTCTGCTGAAGTGAACCCTCCTTCCGTAGATTTCACAATCAATATCTTGCATCAAAATTAGCAACAACTGATATTGATGATGCATAAGTTGATGAATAACTCTCAGCAAAATAAATAAACATCCTCTTTCTCTTCTAAAATAAAACAGGACCCGTATCTAACCTATTGCAGATAAATTGTCATGTGCAGAGACCTTCTTCAAACCAAAGTCATCTATGGTATGTGAACAGTGGAGGCTCTAGGCACATGACAGGATGCAGATCCATTTTGAACAACTTCATTCCAAAGAATGGAGGATCTGTTTCCTTTGGGAATAATGAAAAAGGATGGATAGTAGGGTTTGCATCTGTCCAGGGTGGAAAACTGCACTTTAAGGATGTTAGCTTAGTTGAAAATCTCAAGTTTAATCTCTTGAGTGTTTCTCAACTAGCTAACAAAAACATCAGTTCATCTTTCACCAAGGACAGTTGTAAAATTCTCTCCCCTGAAATAAATTCAAAAATAAAGATCTTAATTGATCAACACACTTTGCTCACGGCTAAAAGAAGTGGAAATGTCTACGTTGTAGACATGACTACTGACTCTCAAACATCTTCTCCTACTTGTTTGATAGCCAAAGCATCATCTTCTGAAACCGATCTTTGGCACAGAAGATTCAGTCACCTCAATCACCAATCTCTTCATAAGCTTTCTACCCTTTCATTAGTAAGAGGATTACCTTCCAAAGAATTTCACTTTGAAGGTCAATGTGAATCTTGCTTAAAGGGAAAGCAACATAAAACATCACATAAGTCTAATGAGGAGTCCAAAACAAATAACTGTCTCAATCTATTTCGCATGGATCTTTTCGGTCCAGTGAAGGTAGCCAGTTTGGCCAGAAAGAGATATTGTCTAGTTTTTGTGGATGATTAGTCAAGATTTTGCTGGACCTTCTTTCTCTTCAACAATGATGAGACTTCTGATAAAATAATTGCACTAATCACTCAACTTGAAAGACAATTTGGTCTTCCAGTTAAAACAATAAGGAGTGATAATGGAACTGAATTCAAGAACCAGGTTCTTGATAAGTTCTGCATCTCTAAATTAAAGGAATCATTAGACAATATAGTGTTCCTAAAACTCCCGCTCAAAATGGAGTTGTGGAAAGGGAAATTATGGCACTTATTGAAGCTGTAAGAACTATACTTGCAGATTCAGGACTACCTTTATCCTTCTGGGCTGAGGCAGTAACACTGCTTGCTATGTCTTGAACAGAGTTCAAATTGTGAAAAGACATAACAAGACTACCTATGAAGTCCTTCATAACATATAGCCTCTCATTTCTTTCTTCAAAGTCTTTGGGTGTCCGTGCCTCATCTTGAACACAAAAGACTCTTTATCCAAGTTTGCTGCTAAAGTAGATTCTGGATATTTTGTTGGATATTCCCAGACTTCCAAGGCTTACCGAGCTTTCAATTTCAGGATAAAAATCATTGAAGAAACTATTGATGTAAAATTCAATGAATCTGCTTCGACCTCATCTTTTCCCTCTGCTCCTGATGATCTATTTGATCTTGAAAGCTTCACCTACATCTCTTCTACCCCTTCTTCCTCTTCTTCTTCAGAATCTTGCCAAACTTCTGAAGATCTGTCCTCTCTTGAAGAGTGTTCTATCTCTAAATTCTTTTCTTCTCTTCCTTCTCTTCAAATAAATTCTCAGGAACAAAGTGAACAGATATCTACTCCATTATCCCCAGTCTTAAATAACACACATGTAGATGTTCCTGAAAATGGTCATGCTTCCCCTCAAGAAAGTTCTCCAGGCCATACTGAAAACTTACCTCCTTCCGATGCTGCTTCTTCCAATAATTGTTTGGACATCGTTCCCTTCAGTATAAATCATCTTGTAGAACAAATCTTAGGTGATCTACATAAAGGTGTTCAAACTAGGAGACAGATTTCGAACTTTTTTCTTCATGCAGCCTTTCTATCCCAGGTTGAACCTTCTAAATATCAGGAAGCTCTCAAAGAGAATAACTAGAGGCTATACAGGATGAACTGTTACAGTTAAAAAGAAAAAACGTTTGGACTCTTTGCCCCTTGCCGACATGAAAATACCCTATCGGAACTAGATGGGTATTCAGAAATAAAACAGATGACAGAGGTATTGTAATAAAAAAATAAAGGCCGATTGGTAGTACAAGGTTACTGCCAAGATGAAGGCATTGATTATGATGAGACCTTTGCTCCTGTGGCCAGACTGGAAGCTATTAGACTCTTCCAAGCATTTTCTATCTCCCATAACTTAAAGGTATACCAAATGGATATCAAAAGTGCATTTCTGTATGGGACAATAAAGGAGGAAGTCTATGTGTGTTAACCTCCAGGGTTTGATGATGTTCATTATCCTGATTGGGTGTACAGACTAGACAAAGCACTTTATGGTCTGAAACAAGCACCTAGAGCATGGGATGATACTCTCTCTCAATTTCTTCTTTCTAATAAATTTTCTAGGGGAACCATTGATAAGACTTTGTTCATTACGAGGGTAGACAAGGAACTTTTGCTGGTCCAAATCTATGTCGATGACATTATCTTTGGATCAACAAAACCTTCCTTGTGTGAACAATTTTCTAAATTGATGTCTTCAAAGTTTGAAATGAGTGCTTTAAGTAAACTATAAACGTTTTTAGGACTCCAAGGAAAACAAACCCCCAATGGGACATTCATTCATCAATCAAAATATGTACAAGATCTTCTAAATAAATTTGATATGAATGACTGCAAAATAATTTCTACCCATATGGCTACAAGTCCTGGAATAAGCCCTGATGAAAATGGTGAACCTGTAGATCAAACCCTCTACAGGTGCATGATTGGATCTTTGATGTATCTTACTGCATCAAGGCCAAACATCATGTATGCAACATGTGTCTGTGCAAGATACCAATCGGCCCCCAAACAGTCTCATTTATCTTTTGTGAAGAGATACTACGATATCTGAAAGGCACTCCTGTGCTAGGTATTTGGTATCCTGCTAACCAAAGTTGTAAGCTTGTTGGTTTTTCAGACAGTGATTATGCAGGATGCTCGCTCACAAGGAAGTCTACATCGGGAGGATGCCAGTTCTTTGCAAACTGCTTAGTGTCATGGCAAAGCAAAAAGAAAACATCGGTGTCAAATTCAACTGCTAAAGCTGAGTACATTGCAGCAGCTCATTGCACTGGCCAAATCCTTTGGTTGCAATATCAACTATTGGATTTTGGAATAACCGAACTAAGAACACCTCTCCTAATAGATAGCGAAGCAGCCAAAAATATAATAAAAAATCTTGTCTACCATTCAAAAACAAAACATAAAGAAATAAGGCATCACTTTATTAAAGACTGTTTTGAAAAGGGACTAATTGTCCTAGAGCATGTCTCTACAAATGATCAAATTGCAGACATATTTACCAAACCCTTAGACTCTTCAACTTTTTCTAAGTTTGTAGCTAAACTGGTTAAGATAAATATGAGCTAATAAATGTGGTTAAAGAATATGTTTCTTAAGCCTTTAAATATATACATAAAAGGATAATCTTTATTGATTATCCTAACAACGGATATTTGATAACCACTGACGAAGACCTAGGTCTCTCTTAGTGGTTATCCCATAACTCGGATAGGAACAGTGGCTATTATAACCACTTCTTCATATCTATCCATGGTTACTACTTCCATTGTACAAATTCAAACCTTTCAGGGCTTACCTCTCTTCCTACGTCACCTCTTCTGTTGTCTTTCTTTCCGAGTCCTTTAACCAGGTCATTTATCCCTGGTTAACTCTCTTTCGAAAATAAAACTCTTCTGAAGATTAAATTATCTTTCATATTTAAATCTTCCTTGCCCAAGTGGTTATCAAATCTCTTGATAATTACGCCAGATTCGGCCGTCACTAATCTCTCTATAAGATTAGACCTCTCACAGTTAACAGAATTGACACTCATTAATTGTTCTCACGGCTCGATGTTATATTCTTTCCATTTTTATCTCTCTTACTCTAAATGGCCACTGATCTTCTTTCCTTATTTATATAAGCCGCCGTCTCCTTTATTCCATCGGTTACTTCATAACACTTCTTGATCTCTTTTTATCAAGACCACTTCTCCTTCAATCTTAACGATTCCGGTTGCTACTCATAGCGGTGGACTTCTCCTTGTCAGGTATGTCGCCTGGCACGATGCATTTCCATTGCTTCCATCTGAGCTTTATGCTCATGCTGGTGGTGTAACGGCATTGGACCAGGCTTCATCCCCAACAAAGCATTGTCTGTACTTCAAGGTGTGCATGAACGTACTTTGTTGTCGTTTGCATTTTTCTCTCTGATGATCACAGGTTTGTCCGATGGATAAAAACGCTAAGGTAAAACTTTTGGTATAATATAAGTAGTGGCGGTTCTCTTTTTTGAAACCGCTCTTGTGTGTGAACAGTTAGTCTTCCTCCTTCTTTTTTTAAAGCGCATTTTCTTCTCACACTTTGCACTATCAACTACTTTGTGTTCATCATATAAAAATAATAATGGCGGTGAAAATCAAACCGATCCATAACCTCGGAGCTTACCTTGTCAAATCTTCTGAGTTTCCTCACTACAACGAAGCTATCGACACTCTGGTAAACTCTTTCGTTTACACTGCTCTTGTTCTAAACCCTCCTATTTCTGAAGTTGCTCTAAACTAGTTTAGGTAATGAAGGATGACTATGTTGAAAGCATCGCCTCGACGGTCGCTGGTCTACAAGTCACCATCACTTCCACAAAAATAAGCATTGCCGTAACCTTGAACGACACTGAAGCTCCTTCCACTATCTCTCTAAAAATTCTTCATAACACTTTCATCCAGTGTGATTATCAGGGTGATTTGATAAACAGGGCTTTGTACAAGGCCTTCTTCTACCCTAAGTACAAGTTCCTGCATCACACTATTCTTCAGTGTTGGTCGCAAAAGTCGACAAGTTGGGGAGAAATGCTATGACATGCAATATGTCATTACGCAGTTCTCCCCAACGAAAAGGTTAATCTCTCTAAAATAATCTTTGATCATCCGGTAAATCACTAGAAAAGTCCCAAGTTTCTGCTCTATCCTAGGTTTGTAATGGCCTGCCTCTTTGCTGACCTTAATAATGTTTGTCATATTGCTCCTCTTTCCTCCATCAAGAGCATTAACAAACAAGTGTTTACTAGGTTGAACACTGATCCAAAATTAATGGATGACACAGAGTACATACCCATCCTTGGTGAACCCACATCCACCTCCTCTTCCCCACCTGTAAAGGTACCGACCAAAAGAAAAGCTTCTACCAAAGCCACTAAGCCTAAGAAGCCCAAAAAGGCTGTTCAGGAAGATGAGATCCCTGAACATGTCCCTGTCCCCACTGGACAGTTGGATACATCTTTTCCATCCTCACAAATGTATCAAGGATCTCCATCCCACCTAGCTCCTCATCAATCCTCTCAACAGGATGATGTTGTACTTCAAAGGGAACCCTCTCTAGCCCATGAAGTGTCATTTGACACTCAGTCAGCAGTCCACTCTCCCACGGACATTTCCGCTTCTTCCCCACATGTAGTCCTTAACTATCCTACCTATGTTCTCCATGAGATTGATGTTGTGTTTGAGTAACTTCGTTCTCCTCCCCCTTTTCCGAGAGAGGAGCTGCTCCATCACACCTTTGCTCAAACAAATCAATCTCCTACCCATGGAGAAGAGGATGAGATCAGGATGACAAGTCCATCTGGACATTCTAATCATATATCCGGAGCATCCATCTCACATGAAAATCCACTGGACTTTCATTTGAATGGATCAGGCAATAAGACTCCTGATATGGCAACAACCCATGAAGTTCTTGAAACTGAAGCTGGAAATCCCCGAAACCAAGAAAAAGGGGTCCATGAAATTCCTGAGATGGACTCAGGTCATGATAAAACTGACTCTTTAGTCAGGGATTTGGATGATATCCGTAAACGGTTGGACGAATCAGATTCTAAAAATAAAGGAATTGACGGATTCCGTGGCTCACATTCAGGCTGATGTAACTAAGCTCACTGAGCTTGTTTCAACAGTCTTGAGCAATCAAGCCCTGCAAACACAATCCATCCCCATGCAGGCACCTTCAGTTGAAGGTTCTTCCACCGTACCATCTACTTCCACTGCCACCACCTTCTTACCTCAGATTCTTCAAGAAGTGTTAAACCCACTTCTTACTACCCAACTTACTTCCCTGCTTCATTCCTTCACCACCTAATTTCCGTCCACCCATAAGATTCAATTGGTTCTGCTGAAAATTTCAGTAGATACCAAACTCTCTTCTTTGCAACATGAAATCTCTAACCACACCAGATTTCTTGAGTCCCTAACTGGGATTGCTCCTCCTTCTCCCTGGTTCAAAGAACAGGCTGATGAAGCCAAAAAGAGGGAGAATGAAAGACTCTTATCTACTGCCCAAGTTGCTAAAAGGGCAGACGAGAGGACTTAGAAAAGGAGGATGAAACAAATAAGGCTGCATAACTAAGAGGCACTTCTCAAAGCAGCTTTGGATCAACAATTCCAAACTCAAGATGCCAAAGCTAGCTCAGAACAGACGCAAAAGGAAGCAGAAGCTCAAATAAACACCGGTACATCTTGAGTACCCAGAAAACCCACACCTTCCAAATTTGCTCCCACTCAGCAAACCAAGCCAATAACCACTGCCCCATCTTCCTCCACACAGTCAAATAAAATAAGTTCACCCACTCTCTCTCCAAACTCCGCTTCTTAAACCCTTCTTGAACTTTCTTCTCTTCCTGTCATCCTCAATGCCTCCAACATTGGCCAAAAACCAGCCCCAATAATCACTCAGTCTTTTTCAAGAAGAAAAAAGAGTGTGGTTAGAAAACCAAAATCCTCAATAACCCACCTCAAAAACCTTCCCAAGACTCAATGATGATCAGCCCATTGCCTCTCGTGTCTCAAGAAAGAGAAGGCTGCTATTGGCTGATACTAATGAGTATGAACCTTCAAACACCACCAAAGATCCCTCTCCAATAAGATCAACAGATGCTGAGAAACCACAAACCTCTCCAGAAAAGGGATCCTACTCACCTGTTAGGACATTTCCTTCCGATGAAGACCTTCGGAAGATAAAGAATAAAGAAACGGAGAAAAAAATCTGATTCCGGCTGGTCTTGATGCTTCTGGTCCATCAGGAGTTGAACTAATAAGAACCTATCAATAACAGATAGCCAGATTGGATCAGCAGTAAGATAAAGGCTATCAGGATGAGAGGGAGCAGCTGATCAAGTACCTGCTGGATGAAGAGAAATACAAGGTTGAAAACTTCAGCAGCTGGGATATTACTAGCCTAAGAAATGAAGCCAAAGTTCTATTCGAAAGAACAAAAGCTGAAGTAAGAAAGAAGAAGATCCTTGAGCAAAGGAAAAGAATAAAGCACATCCTCATCCTAAACCAATGGGGACCAAAAAATAAAATAACAAGATGGAAAGATGAAGTGTTGTTCGATGAATGGTCTAAGTTTAAAAGAGAAAACAAAGACCACCCTGAGCTCTGGAAAGATGTCATCCCCTATCCTTCCATAGTGTCTCAGCTCAAGGAAGCTAACTCAAGCACAGTGATTGATTACCTGCTTAATACACCTTTGGTAAGTCTAGGTGCTAGGTCTGTCGAACTTCCATGTACCAAGTCTCATCTTCCTCAGATCATAAACTCAAGAATAAAAATAAAGAGATGGTTCTACGACACTATTTCTAATAGCTTAGCCATAGATAGATTCAATGGCTCAAGAACCATCTTCTCTAATTGGGATGAGATCCTCGCCCTACCAACTGATGATCTGAAGGAACTGCAACACAAAACTCTGGATAATGCTGATACAGAGTATGAGGTTCTGAACTATGTTCGAACTCTCAAAAATAAAATTGGTCTGGCTTTAAAACAAAATAAGTAGGTTTTGGCTTCATCAGTCCAGAGGGATATTGTTGGAATATAAGGACTGATGAGCAAAACCACTGAAGCCAGACATCTGAATAAAACCACAGACTGACATGCCGCGGATGCCTCTCTTCCGATTGATTAACAAATTCAACATCAAAAGACTCTCAGCGGAAGCTTCGCCAAAAAGAAGTATTGCTGAATCTATTTCCCTCTGAAGACAAAGGCTGATCATCGGAAAACAACCTATTCATCGGAAGAAGTCAAATGACTTGGAAGACAATCTTCTCTTCCAAATTAACTGAATATTTAATCAGCTTCCGATAAACAAACTTCCGATGGAATAAACACTAAACTTCAGCACATCTACATCAATATCGGAAGACTTGAAGATTCTTGTTTCTTTATTGTTGACTTTGTATTTGTACTAGTCTGATTGTATCAGTGTCTGTAATAATGTCAGTTATTTGTCTTATTATTTCTTGTCTTGTATTGCAGAATGTTTGGGTATTTAAGTTCCAACATTCTCTGAATAACTAAGGATTACATCCCCATATTTCCTTGTGCTTTCTATCTCTCATCTTCTCTCTTCTCTAAGCATGAAAACTAAAACAACGACAATAACTTGTGCAAAACTTTAGAGGGAGCTGAAACCTAAGCTTTGACTAAGTGTCTAAAGCATTGTTCCTGGTTAAAACAGCTACTACTCGAGGTTCTTGTAGTTCAACAACTCATGATCAAAAATTTCTAACTGTTTTTTTGATAATCCATTTGGGAAGTTTATGAATAATCAGACAGTTAAGCCAGATTAAAATGCAACCTATCAATTTTGTGAAATCTTTTGTTTCAAACTTTGATTATGTTTCAACGAACTTAAGATGCTTCGACAAAGTATACGATGAGAAGAGAAAAGAACAGATCTATTAGAATAGAATCAAGAACAAGTAGGGATTCTATCATCTTTGTGCTCATTGGCATCTTTTACTTTACTGATCTACAGACACATTAGACTTAACGTCACACATCCAGGTCTTTGCTTGCGCAAAAAAGAGGATGCTTTAGTAAGCATTTCCCGCTTTTTGTTTGCACAAAACATGGAAAATACTCGAGTTTTTCAAAACAATTTCAAGTTTATCGAGACACAATCTTGTTTTGACTTAAAGACTTACACAACAAGTCAAATAGTTGTTACATCTTTCGGTTATTTGATTTTCTTTACTTCTCTCTTATTTATATATTTAATGTTTTTGAATGATCATATCCAATCCTTTCATTAGGAAAATGTGTTTTAAACTTCTTAGTGATTTATAGTTATTTAAAGTTGTTATTCTTTATAAATTATGTTTAGGTAGTGAATTTCTGAGCGTCAAAAATCATTTTACTTCCCAATTGAACCACTTCACTTGACCATCCAAATAAAATCTTATTGTATTTTTCTTAAATTTTGAAATGAAAAATCTTTATGTGGTTTTCTTAAGATTCACTCCCCCTGAACTTGTAGATCATCTTAGATTGACTCAAGGACCAAAAATCTTTTTGTTGTTTTTGAAAATATACTCAAAGACCGATAATCTTTTTGTTGTTTTCGTAAATATTCTCCCCTTAAATTTGTGATACAAAAATCAAAACAAAATAAATCACAAATTTTACAATATTTACAAAATTGTTTTAATTAAAACTTATTAGTTTGAGAGAGGCAAGTAAATGGTGGAATCGAGCTGTGTCGAAGGGTTTTCTGAAAAGATCCGCCAGATTATCATCAGTGTGGACCTTTTCAAGATGAATCAATTTCCGTTCGAAACAGTCACGGATAAAGTGAGTCCGGATGCCAATATGTTTAGTTTTGGAGTGTTGTACCGGATTTTTGACGATCTGCAGAGCGGCTTCATTATCACAATAAATAGGATGTTGGAAAATAAGGACTGACGAAGCAAAACCACCTTTCAAATAATCTTTGTAATAAATGTTGCAGGACACTAGCTTCCGAAGACAAGTCTTCAGAAGAACCTTCGGAAGACACAAATAAAAGCCAATTGATTCCGAAGACAAATAAAAGACACTAGCTTCCGAAGACAAGTCTTCAGAAGAACCTTCGGAAGACATAAATAAAAGACAACTGCTTCCGAAGACAAATAAAAGAAAAATTCTTCCGAAGACAATACTTCAGAAGTTGCTTCGAAAGACTCTATCTGAAGACAAACCTCAGAAGACACTATCGGAAGAGAACACTTGCTTCCGAAGAATAAAAGTCATTTACTTCGGAAGACTTCCAAAGACATCTGCCTCGAAAGAAAAACAATATTTCAGAAGACGTATGTTTCTTCTGATGAAATAATAAATGTAACCTTCTTTTGGATAACTGTCTACATTAGATAGTTTTCTATAAAGAGCTTCCGAAAGAATAATGTTTTAGCATCAGTACAAAAGTCTGAACTAAGATCTTTAAAGATCCTATGTTGACTTTACACTTGTACTATTCTGATGCTACAGTGTCTGTAATAGTGTCATCAGTCTTATCTGTTTGTCTTCTTCTTGTATTTGTCCTGAAACATTAAATGTCGGGGCTATTTATACCCCAACATAGTCTGAATAAAATATACAGAACAACACTTTTCTGAATCTTCTTTGTGTTGCCCTACTGTTTTCTCTTCTTTTCTTTTCTTCTAACTTATGAAAACTAAACACTAAAATAACTAAAGAGCAAAACTCAAGAGGGAGCAAAACACCAAAAGCTTTGTCTAAGCTCTTGATCCTGGTTAAGTTAGTCTCTCCTCAGCTCACCGGTTTTCTACAATTGGTATCAGAGCCTTGTTCTTTAGTTTTGGTTTAACCATCGAAACTAAAATTCAAAGCTCACCCTGATATCAGTGTTTAGTTTTCTTTTATCTTAATCTTTTCTAAATCTGCTGAAGATTGATTTTTGAAACTCTAAAGTGTTCAAAAATCCTTCAACCAAACTATCTTGAGTACTCACTATTGATTTACTCAAAACAGTTTAAACAAATGGCAGAAAAATTCACCTTAGACCCGCATAACACTGGTTCTGCCACGAAGCCACCAATTTTGGTTAGGCATCAATATAATATTTGGCAGAGACGGATGTTACATTTCCTGTCAAATAATCATACAGGATGTTGGAAGTCTGTCATGTTCGGACCTCATAAACCAATGGTCTTGGACACAGAGACTGGAGATGATGTCCCTAAGGATCCCCGAAACTATACTGAAGAAGACTTTCATAAATTGGAGCTTGATGCCAAGGCACATGCTCAGCTGGCCATGGCCCTTCCGAATGAAATCTATTCGGGTCTTCTTCACCATGAGTCTGCTAAGGACTTATGGGATGCTCTAAAAGAGCAATTCGGTGGTACTGATGATGTTGTAGCCAATACTAGAGAGATATTGGCTCAACAATATGAGACATTCTGCCAACTAAATAATGAGTCACTGACTCAGCAATTTGAAAGGTTCACTTCTCTCTTAAGTGAACTAAAATTAGCTGGTCAAGTGTATCCTCCTGTCTCAGTTCTAAATCGATTTTTAAGATCTCTCCCTGAAAAATGGGAAACTTACTCTATAGTCATGAGATCTTCACCAGATTTTGGTAAACTCTCACTTACCCAACTTCATGGTAAGTTACTCACTTTTGAGCGAGAGATTGACCAGAAAAGAAAACTAATAAAATCTGGAAAATCAACTGAAGAGTATGTTCAAGGGAACACTGCTCTCCTTAGTCATAACTCTGTGATAAATGATCAGGGTTATGATGAACATATTGACATAACTACTGGTATCACCTCTTCATTCTCTTCATGTGATGACCACTCTCTCCCCTCTGACCATCCTTGTTTTATCATGGACGATCTTCATCAAGTTCCAAGTGATGACTTGGAAGAGATGGATATTCTCCATCAACTGGCTCTCTTGAGCATAAGAACTAACAAGTTCTACAAGAGGACAGGAAGAAAATTTCCTGGTATCCATGGAAAAACCAGGATTGGTCTAAATAAGGCTACCGTCCAATGTTATAGATGTCATGGCACTGGACATTTTGCCAAGGAATGCACTAATGCTTCAAACTCTAACCCTTCTTCTTATGTGACCTATCCAAACATACCTTCACACACCTCTTCAACACCACATTCATCCACCTTTTCTTCTTTCAAAAGGTCCAATAATCCTCAAGAATCAGCACACATTGCACAAAACTCTTCTAACAATGTGCAATATGTACAAACTGCAAATGGAAACATGTACCAACTTACTCCTGCCTCACTTCAAGTTGTTACAGCTCCTTCTTCACAAATAAATACTCCCGGACATGCTGTCAAATCTTCATCATCTGGTCAACAGGCTCTTTTCTCTCAAGAGTACATAGACTGGAGCAGCTTGCCTGAAGATGTTGGCCATGCCCTCATCACTTTTGAACCAACAAATTTTGCTCTTATGGCTGTTGGTGAAGATTCTTGCTCTTCTGATCAACCTGAAGCAGATATTTCTGATGCTCAGGTATCCTCTTCCACCTTAGAAAAATTATGTTCCAATGCTTGCATAGAGGCTTTTGCAAAAATAAAGAAAGCCAATATGTTGCTTCAAAAGCAAAATCAGGATTTGGAACAACTTCTGGACAATAAAAATTCTGAAATGGAAAAATTAATAAAAATAAAAGATAATGAACTATGTGCCTTGAAAACTGAGAAAATCAATTTACAAGCATCTTTTGATCTACAAAGAGAAAAATATTATGCTTGTAAAGATGAACTATCTCAAACTCAAGTAAGCTGTGAAAAGTGGGTTGAATCTTGCAAAGGATTCAAGATGCTTTTACAAAAGCAAGTTCACAGCAAGGCAAGATTTGGAATTGGGTATAATCATACTGCTCAACCGGATGATTATACACCCATTGATAATAATAAGGAAGAAACTACTCCTGAACCTGTTTCACCAACCTTTCTTCCTGATGAAATTCCTTCAATAAAAGATACACCTTCGTTGGTGTATCAGCCAAACTATTTCTCTAAGTTTGTATATCCCACTAATACAAATCTGACCAGAATAGAAAAATCTCAGTTGAACTCAGTTCAACACAATAACTCTTCAGAACAAAGTGAGATTGCTCCTAATATGAGCCCTACCCCTTGTTCAGAAGAAACAATAAAGTCTGGATTCACTTCTAATATCAAGTCAAATCTTGATAAAGGAAAAGAACCTATGATAAATATCCAGTTTCCTCCTTCTCATCCTCATCCTCCTTATCCCACAATGAAAGCAAACAGACCTTTCATCCCAAATTATTCCTCTCTTTCCCCAGCCTGCTTAAAATGTTTTAAGTACAATCATGCTACTGAAAACTGCAGAACAAAAACACCTTTGGAGAAAGCTAGGATAAAGGCAAATAAGTTGAAAGCTGATCATACTTCTTCATCTAAAGGGAACCTCCCTAATAAGATGAAGAAAGTAAGAACAGCAAGTAACAAATCTGTTAGGACACATCCTCATTCTTCCTCTGTCTTACCCTCTTCCTTGAGAACTAACTCCAGACCTTCCATTTTGGGAACACCACCTCCTTACTCTAAGGTGAACCCAGTTTCTTGCTCTAATAATGGTGCTAACTCTTCTCCCGTGGATTCTCAAATCAATCTTCTCCAACAAAATCAGCAACAACTGCTGTTAATGATGCAGAAATTGATGAAAGATACACAACAAAATAAACCAAACAAATAAATAAAATAAAATACCCCATGTCTAATCTTTTGTACATAATTCTCATGTGCAGAAATCCTCTTCAAACCAAAATCATCTCTGGTATGTGGATAGTGGAGGATCTAGGCACATGACTGGATGCAGATCCATTCTAAATGACTTCATTCCAAATAATGGTGGATCTGTTTCTTTCGGAAATAATGCAAAAGGTTGGATAGTGGGATCCGGTTCTGTCTCAGGAGGAAATTTGAAATTTAAAGATGTTAGCTTAGTTGAAAACCTCAAGTTTAATCTCTTGAGTGTTTCTCAACTGGCTGACAAAAATTTTAATTCATTTTTCACTAAAGACAGTTGCAAAATTCTTTCTCCAGAAATAAACTCAAAAATAAAGGTCTTGATTGATCAACACACTTTGCTAACGGCTAAAAGAAGTGGAAACGTCTATATTGTAGACATGACTACTGATTCTCAAACATCTTCTCCTACATGTTTGATAGCCAAGGCATCATCTTCTGAAACCACTCTCTGGCACAGAAGACTTAGTCACCTTAATCACCAAACTCTTCATAAGCTTTCCACCCTTTCCTTAGTAAGAGGATTGCCTTCTAAAGAATTTCATTTTGAAGGTCAATGTGAATCTTGCTTAAAGGGAAAGCAACATAAAACTTCACATAAGTCTATTGAGGAATCCAAAACAACTAACTGTCTTAATCTGCTTCATATGGATCTGTTTGGTCCAGTGAAGGTAGCTAGTTTGGCAAGAAAAAGATATTGTCTAGTTGTTGTAGATGATTACTCAAGATTTTGCTGGACCTTCTTCCTTTTCAGCAAAGATGAGACTTCTGATGAAATAATTGCTCTTGTCACTCATCTTGAAAGACAATTCAGTCTTCCTGTTAAAATGATAAGGAGTGACAATGGCACAGAATTCAAAAATCAAGTCCTTGATAAATTTTGTATTTCTAAAGGAATCCTTAGACAATATAGTGCTCCTAGAACTCCTGCTCAAAATGGAGTTGTAGAAAGAAAGAACAGGACACTGATTGAAGCTGCAAGAACCATGCTTGCAGACTCAGGATTACCTTTATCATGCTGGGCTGAGGCAGTAAACACTGCTTGTTATGTATTGAACAGAGTTCACATTGTAAAAAGACATAACAAGACTGCCTATGAAATTCTGTATAAAATAAAGCCTCCCATTTCCTTCTTCAAAGTCTTTGGATGTCCGTGTTTTATCCTAAATACAAAAGACTCTTTGTCCAAATTTGCTGCTAAAGTTGATTCTGGATACTTTGTTGGATATTCTCAGACTTCTAAAGCATATCGAGCTTTCAATCTCAGAACAAAAATAATTGAGGAATCTATTGATGTAAAATTCAATGAATTAGCGTCAACCTCATCCTTTCCTTCTGCACCTGATGATCTTTTTGATCTTGAAAGCTTCTCATTCATCCCTTCCATCCCCTCTTCTTCTCCTTCATCAGAGTCATGTCAAACTTCTGAAGATCTATCTTCTATTGAGGACGATTCTGTTTCAAAGTTCTTCACTTCTTTTCCATCTCATCAAATAAATTCTCAAGAAGCAAATTCTCAAAACCAAGACGATATACCATCTACTCCTCCATCTCCTGTCTTGGATAATGCATCCATAGATGTTCCTGATCACATTCCAAACTCTCTGACCCCCATCGAAAACTTATCTTATTCCGATGCTGCCTCCTCAAATAACTGTTTGGACATCATTCCTTTCAACAAAAATCATCCTCTAGAACAAATCTTAGGTGATCTAAGTAAAGGAGTTCAAACAAGAAGCCAGATTTCAAACTTTTGTCTTCATGCAGCCTTTCTATCCCAAATTGAGCCGTCTAAATATCAGGAGGCTCTTAAAGACAATAATTGGGTAGAGGCAATGCAAGATGAACTGTTGCAGTTCAAAAGGCAAAATGTTTGGACTTTATGTCCCTCGCCCGATGGAAAATATCCCATCGGAACCAGATGGGTATTCAGAAATAAAACAGATGACAGAGGCATTATAATAAAAAATAAGGCCAGGTTAGTTGTGCAAGGTTACTGTCAAGAGGAAGGTATTGACTATGATGAGACTTTTGCTCCTGTGGCAAGATTGGAAGCCATTAGACTCTTCCTAGCATTTGCTATCTCTCATAACATAAAGGTATACCAGATGGACATAAAGAGTGTTTTCCTGTATGGGACAATAAAAGAGGAAGTCTATGTTTGTCAACCACCAGGATTTGATGATGTTCATCATCCTGATTGGGTGTACAAACTAGACAAAGCACTTTATGGCCTAAAACAAGCTCCAAGAGCATGGTATGACACTCTCTCTCAATTCCTTCTTTCTAATAATTTCTCACGGGGAACCATTGATAAGACTTTGTTCATAAAAAGGGTAGATAAGGAACTCTTGTTAGTCCAAATTTATGTTGATGACATCATTTTTGGATCAACAAAACAGTCCATGTGTGAACAATTCTCTAAATTAATGTCTTCTAAGTTTGAAATGAGTGCTTTAAGTGAACTAAAAACATTTTTAGGACTTCAAGTCAAACAAACCCCACACGGGACTTTCATTCATCAATCTAAATATGTAAAAGATCTTCTAAATAAATTTGATATGAATGATTGCAAAATAATTTCTACTCCCATGGCAACAAGTCCTGGCATATGTTCAGATGACAATGGTGAACCTGTAGATCAAACTCTCTACCGGTGCATGATTGGTTCTCTGATGTATCTTACTGCATCAAGGCCAGACATCATGTATGCAACATGTGTCTGTGCAAGATATCAATCTGCTCCCAAACAATCTCATCTTTCATTTGTGAAGAGGATACTCAGATATCTTAAAGGTACTCCTGTACTAGGTATTTGGTATCCTGCTAATCAAATTTGCAAGCTTGTTGGTTTTACAGATAGTGATTATGCTGGCTGCTCGCTCACCAGAAAGTCTACTTCAGGAGGTTGTCAGTTCTTTGCAGGTTGCTTAGTGTCATGGCAAAGCAAGAAGCAAACATCAGTGTCAAATTCAACTGCTGAAGCTGAATACATTGCTGCAGCCCATTGCACTGCCCAAATTCTTTGGTTACAATATCAACTGCTAGATTTTGGAATAACTGAACTAAAAACACCTCTTCTGATAGACAGCGAAGCTGCCAAAAACATAATAAAAAATCCTGTCTATCATTCTAAAACCAAACACATTGAAATAAGGCATCACTTCATTAGAGACTGTTTTGAAAAAGGACTAATAGTTCCAGAACATGTCTCTACAAGTGATCAAATAGCTGACATATTTACCAAGCCCTTAGACTCCTCAACTTTCTCTAAGTTTGTAGCAAAACTGGGCATGATAAATATGAGTTAATAAACATTAAAGGATAATTTTTTTTAATTATCCAAACAATGGATATTGGATAAACAACTGATAAAGAACTCTTGATTTCTTTCAGTAATTATCTATATACACAGATAGGATCAGTGGCTATATAATCACTGCTTCATATCTATCTGATGTTTAAACTTTCCATTGTTACATTCCTCTCCTTCCGATGTCTTTTCTTCCAAAGATATCCTCTTCTTCTATTTTCTTCTTCCGATAACTTTCATAAGTTTATTTCACTTGTGTCTAAAATAAGATTCTTCCGATTCTGCAATAAAAATCTTGAGCTTTGCATTTGATGTGACAGTTGTCAATCTTTCTGATAGACCCGAGTCTCAATACTGACTCTCACGGCTCAAGAAGATTATTACCGCCATTTTCTTTTAACCAATAATCTTCTCGGATTACTTCCCTTATTTATCATCTTCTTCTCCATAATTCCACTTAAACCCTATTCCTCCTCTGGTTTTTCAAGAAACTCTTCTTCCTCTTGAAGACTCTAAGTAATGCTCATGGTTACGGATGATAAATTGTCAGGCATGTCGTCTGGCACGAAGCACTTATGCTTCCTTTGTCACAAGCTTCATGCTTATGATAATGCGTAACGGCTTCGGACCAGGCTTCATTCCTCATAAAATTTCGTCTGTACTTTTCGGATGTGCATGAACATGTCTTCTTGACCAAATGTGTAAGTCTCAACCTCTCTCTCTCTTATTCTAACTCAGTTTTGTAATTTCATACTTAATCATGAACTTTTTAGGTTAACCTGAAAAACTTGATTATGTAGAAGTCAGTCCTTTTGATCTTTACAGGCAACTATTTCAAATAACATCTGTTTGATAACCTGGTATATCATCCAAAATGTTCATAAGTTCCGGCTATGCCTTCAGTTTGTCTCTTTGATCTTCATAATATTACGACGGACTTGACTAACTGATGTTCAAAATGATGGATGATACTAAAGAAACACCCATCTTTAGTAAACCCACATCCACCCTTCTTCCACACCTAACTTAGGTACTGGCCATAAAATACTTCTCCCAAACCCTCCAAGCCTAATAAACCCAAAAGAATCTGTTCAGGAAGATGAGATCCCTGAACATGATTGTGTTCCCACTGAACACATGGATACATCTGTTTCATCCTCACAGATATATCAAGCATCTCTTCCCATCCTGCTCCTCATTCGTCCTCTTCACAGGATGATGTTGTATTCCTAAGGGAACCCTAACTAACCATTGAAATGTCAGTTGACTTTCAGTTGGTCGTCCTCTCTCCCAGGGACAACTCTGTTTCTAAAAGCCCCCCACTATCCATCAACATTTCTCTACCCTATAAAAGAGGATGAGATCCGGTCGTCAAGTCCATCTTGACCTCCTGATCATATATCAGGAGCATCCATTTCACATGCAAATCCAATGGCTTTTCATTTGAATGGATTAGGCAATAAGACTCCTGGTATGGCAACAGCCAATGACGTTTTTCTTTAAACTAAGGCTAGGAAATCCCCAGAACCAAGAAAAAGGGGTTTATGACATCTCTGAGATGGACTCAGGTCATAATAAAACTGACTCTCTAGTCAGGGATTCGGATGACATCTACAAAATGATGGACGAATCAGTTCTTCATACTATGGAATTGACGGATATCTTTAGTCCTGTACTCCAAATCCAACCACATGCAGGCACCTTCACTTGAAGGTTTTCTAATCTTTTCAACCACCTTCACTACTACTACCCTTCCTCCCCTGCCCTTCAAGGAGCATTTCTCCCACTTCTTTCTGTCTTTCTTTCTTCCCTGCCTTGTCTCCGGCTGATTAGCCAAAAAGAGGGAGATAATCCAAAGAAGCCTAGCTCTGATTAGCTCTGATAAACAAAGAAGCCTTCGCTTTACTAAGATCCCATTTGAATCTTTCTCATTTCTTTCCCCAACTGAGTCTGATGTTCTAGAAATTGATTGGGATCTAACATTAAGTGGTTTTGGCTTCATCAGTCCAGAGGGAGATTGTTGGAAAATAAGGACTGACGAAGCAAAACCACCTTTCAAATAATCTTTGTAATAAATGTTGCAGGACACTAGCTTCCGAAGACAAGTCTTCAGAAGAACCTTCGGAAGACACAAATAAAAGCCAATTGCTTCCGAAGACAAATAAAAGACACTAGCTTCCGAAGACAAGTCTTCAGAAGAACCTTCGGAAGACATAAATAAAAGACAACTGCTTCCGAAGACAAATAAAAGAAAAATGCTTCCGAAGACAATACTTCAGAAGTTGCTTCGGAAGACTCTATCTGAAGACAAACCTCAGAAGACACTATCGGAAGAGAACACTTGCTTCCGAAGAATAAAAGTCATTTACTTCGGAAGACTTCCAAAGACATCTGCCTCGGAAGAAAAACAATATTTCAGAAGACATATGTTTCTTCTGATGAAAGAATAAATGTAACCTTCTTTTGGATAACTGTCTACATTAGATAGTTTTCTATAAAGAGCTTCCGAAAGAATAATGTTTTAGCATCAGTACAAAAGTCTGAACTAAGATCTTTAAAGATCCTATGTTGACTTTACACTTGTACTATTTTGATGCTACAGTGTCTGTAATAGTGTCATCAGTCTTATCTGTTTGTCTTCTTCTTGTATTTGTCCTGAAACATTAAATGTCGGGGCTATTTATACCCCAACATAGTCTGAATAAAATATACAGAACAACACTTTTCTGAATCTTCTTTGTGTTGCCCTACTGTTTTCTCTTCTTTTCTTTTCTTCTAACTTATGAAAACTAAACACTAAAATAACTAAAGAGCAAAACTCAAGAGGGAGCAAAACACCAAAAGCTTTGTCTAAGCTCTTGATCCTGGTTAAGTTAGTCTCTCCTCAGCTCACCGGTTTTCTACATAGGAGAGTCAAGAAAGTTCAAACCGTAATCGAGGAGTTGTTGTGGCATCCAGATAACCAGAGCAGCGACATACTCAGCTTCCGCAGTGGAGGTTGACCCAATGGTTTGTTTCTTGCATTTCCTTGAGATGAGGCGATCACGCAAATATTGGCATCCTCTTGTGGTTGATTTCCTATCTAAGTTGCAACCACCAAAATCACTGTCAGAGTAAGCAAATAAACTAAACTCAGAGTTCTTAGGATACCACAAACCGAGACGAGGTTTCCCGACGCGGTAGCCAAAGATTCTCTTGACAGCAATCAGATGAGAACTTTAGGATTTGCTTGATATTTGGCACACTGACATAAAGAAAACATGATGTCTCGTTGGCTAGAGGTCAGGTACATCAGTGACCAATCATCAAATGGTAAAAGTGATGATCAACATCTTCACCATCAGAATCTGATGCCAAGACTGGACTAGCAACCATAGGAGTGGATGCGGGCTTTGATTCCAACTTGCTGAACTTAGTGAGAATGTCGGTAATGTACTTGCCCTCATGAATCAGTACACCCTGAGGATCCTGCTTTACCTGGAGACCCATCGTCTCAAACTTCTTCTTCATCACAGTTTCCAATTCCTTGCATAGCACCGAGTTCTTGGAACCAAAAATGATTTCATCCACATAGATTTGGACGAGAATCAAGTCCTCCTTATCTTTGTGAACGAACAATGTCTGATCGATGACTCCACGGGTTTATTCATTTGCAAGCAGATGATCTGTAAGTGTTGCATACTACACTCGCGGTGCCTGATGAAGACCATAACGGGCTTTTCCTAGCTTGCAGACATGGTCGGGATACTGCGAATCCTCGAACCCCGGGGGCTGACACACGTAGATCTGTTCCTTGACCTGTCCATACAAGAAATTATTCTTCACATCCATCTGATAAACAGTGAAGTTCATGTATGAAGCATAGGCCAAGAAGATGCGAATAGCTTCAAGTCTTGCGACCGGTGCAAAGAATTCTTCATAATCAAACCCCTCCTATTGGTAGAAGCCTTGAACTGCCAACCCTGCTTTGT
This sequence comes from Mikania micrantha, assembly GCA_009363875.1. Lineage (NCBI taxonomy): Eukaryota > Viridiplantae > Streptophyta > Magnoliopsida > Asterales > Asteraceae > Mikania > Mikania micrantha. The sequence continues at coordinate 28,063,714 of CM018687.1, forward strand.
TACTGATGATCACACACAAATCATCTTTTTTGTTTTTGAAGACCCATCTGGTTCCGATTGGCTGTTTCCAGATTCCACATTGTGAGCTTCTTAAATTGCATCATTTCTTCCTCCATCGCTTCAACGCAGCTTGAATCCTTAAGAGCCATCTTGACATTATTGGGTTCGACCAGCGAAATAAAACAAGAATACAAACATGAATTAATTGGACCTGATTGACTTCGTGTGATAGTTCCTTCAGGAAAAGTGTTCTGAGCTTGAATGGATTTGCTCCGGGTGAGAACTCCTTCTAAAAGAGGTCCAATGATATTTTCCACTGGATGATTCTTGTTAATGCTTAGAGTAGGGACTTCCTCCACAGCTAAATTGTCTAGCAGGTTGCTGATGTTAGTCAGCTGATCTTCACTGGAGGAAGAGATGTTGTCAACAAAATCGGTTTCACCTGCTTCAGCTCTATTATCCGCACAATGTTTCCTCAGGGATGTGGTCTGAGAACAGTGGATTATCAAAGGTCTGGTGGGAAGAGGATGAGGCTTGATCTATCTCCGGAGTTGGTTGAACTGACTGAGAGGTTTCCGGATCTGATGGGATGACTTCATTGATCGGGGTTGACTGAACTGGAGGAGCCCGATCATACATGCCTAGTGGGTCAACCGCCAGAAGCTTTGGATCACACAGAACGTAGTCAACCCTGCAGTCCACATCGTCACCCATGTAGAAACTTTCATTAGGTTCAGATGGTCTTGCACTCTCTGATGAAGTGTTGAAGGGCTCAAATGTAGAACCATACTAAAATAACCAGTTTGAACCAGAACCGGTATCGGTGTTGTTCATCTCTTGCCAATCAATATAGTATGACTCCATAATCATCCGGGTCTTCTAGTTGTATACCCGGTAGGCAGCCATCTCAGACAAATAGCCACAAAGTAACACTCACCAGCCTTATCATCTGACTTGTAATTCGGCTCAGTGTGGAGGAGAGTGCAAGGAGAACCAAACGACTTTAAATGACCAACCTTTGGCTTATGGTTGAAGAAAATCTAACAGGGAGTCTTCAGCGTTTGTTCAATAGTGCTCGGTTTTCAACGTAGCAAGCTGTGTTAACATCTTCAGTCTAGAAGAATATTGGTAGTTTAGACTTTGGCAGCATGGTCCGTGCAGCCTCGATAAGCGTTCTGTTTATTCTTTCAGCAACTCCATTTTGCTGAGGTGTAGAAGCTGCACTGTTTTGTCGAGCCATTCCCTTCTCATCATAGAAATCTATAAGAGTCTAATTTCTAAACTCAGTGCCGTAGTCCGTTCTGATAACATTAACCTTTAAATTCTTCTGATTCTCAATCAGGGTGATAAACTTCTTCAAAATCTCTAGTGTCTCATCTTTCTTGGCCAGAAGGAACACCTAAGTAAATCTGTAATAGTCATCAGTTACAACAAGACAGCATGACTTCTTCCCGATACTCATGCCGTTAACTGGTCCAAAGAGATCCACATGAAGAAGCTGCATAATTGATGAAATTGAGTTAAACAGTTTGGGCTTGTGGGGTCTCTTTTATTGCTTCCCCTTGGCACATGCGAGGCACTTCTCAATTGTGGAGAAGTCCTTAGAATGTAAGCCAATAACATGATCTCCCTTAGCAAGTCGGTTGAGATTGTTCAAGTTGACATGACCCAGTCGGCGATGCTAAAGCAAACAATCATTATCCGATGCCTTAGAAAACAAACATATGTTTTCAGTGTATAAATCAGAATTCATATTGGTGATATGTGTATTGTTGACTCTCGAAGTCCTCATCAAGATCCATTTCTCCGGCACGACAAATCCAGGCTTTAAGATAAGACACTCTTTTCTTGTGAAATGTGTTGAAAAGCTCTTGTCACATATCTGATAAACACTTAATAAGCTGTGGTTGAGTTCTTCAACATAGTACCCATCTTCAAAGCTTAGAGTTCCATTTGTAATCGTGCCATTCATGCTGATTTTCCCACCTTTGTCTCTAGCAAACGAGACATATCCTCCATTAAATGGTGTGACTTCATGCAACTAAGAAAATTCCCCAGTCATATGTCGGGAACAACCATTATCCACGTACCAAACATTTTTCAGCTTATTTGGTCGTCCCTGCAGAACACAAACATTTAATGAGAAATGGGTACCGAAATCATAATAGTTAGGTACTAGTGGAACATTGGGCCCTTTCTTGATAATTCCTTTGGGCTTGTATGATTTAGCCCTGACCTTTATAGGCCTCACACCACTGACATGATCAACTGGTTTTACTTGATGTCTCAAATGTGGCTTATTCTTTCACTGTTGTTTAGTTTTACATTTGAAAACATTTGACTTTTTTTATGAAAACCAGATTGATTTTGGTTTGCAGGTTTGGCCTTCTTGGCAGTGGGATGATTCTGAGTCATCTTCCGAGGTTTCACCCTAGGCTTGGAGGATTGGTCAGTCCTCATTGGTCTATTGGTATGTTTAGCCTTGGTTGTTACCTTCTGATTCTTCCCATAGAAGAATTCGATAGGTCGGTGCAGACACTGTCTTGCAATATGGCATGGTCTCCCACATGCGTAGCAGCATACCTTGTCATGAATATCCTTTGAGTCAAATGGCTTTACGTCACAAGCACCTTGACCAGGGGAAGTGCTTGTCCCCTTGTTCCAATGACCCAGTTGGAACATAAGGTTCACAGTTAGGGTTTAAATTTGAACCTGCCTCTTTGGTAATTATGGAATGAGCCCTATTCACTTGCTTTGTTAAAGGAGAAGAATCTGATTCTAAGACATATTTGTTTTCAGCATCATCACCAATTTTAACAAAAGTAGTCTTAAAATTCTTAAACATTTCATTTGCTTTGATTTTAATTGTTTCAAATCGTCCAACAATATCAGTGTATGGAACAAAATGTGATTTGCTAGATGAAGTTGAACAATCTGTGCTCCTCCCAGCACTTCTTTCTTCATCCTTCTTCCTTAGACCTGTAACACTTAAACTATCTGCAAATACCTCAGAATCATCAGAAACAAAAATAAGGTCAACTATAAGGGAAACTGGTTCAGTAGAAAACTCAAAAGCATGATCAGATTGTAGAACCTAGTCACCAATTGATGTGTTAATTCTAGGCATGCTTGAGTAATTGTGGTTAAAGGGAGGCTCACACTCCGGATAACCAAGACCCTTAACCTTTTTTTCCCTATACTGAATAGTATATATAGACGTATTTTATCCCGATGCTTGAGTAATTGCATACGAATTATATCCCAAGCAGTGTACTGGATAATCTGTTCTCGAAAACCAAGTATTCGAAAACCAGTTCTCGAAATGTAGTACCCGAACCCAAACACTTAGAAACAATTCTTCTAAGGCTGTTGAAATCAAACAGGATTACTCGAAAAGCTATTCTTGAAAATCTGTTCTCGAAAAACAGATCTCGGAATTTGGAACTCGAAAATACTTGAAAATTTTCCAGAGAAAAATTCTTTAAGATTCAGAGCCCCAAATTTTAACCATAGCTGGATGATGAAGAGAAGATTAACAAAGTGTTAAAATTGCATGAAAAAGATTTTAACTTGATTTAGAAAAGAGCTAAAAGGCTCTGATACCACTTGTAGGTCCAGATCTGATCAAGACACGAGCTTTATGGCTCCCGACATCAAATGGCTCTAAAATGTTCGGAAACCATAATAGAATCACAAGAAGAGATAGAAAAATGTTGTCTTTGTATATATCGTAAAGCTCACAAGAACAATGCCTCAGAACGTATAGAGAGTAATTGCCTTGGGAATCCAACCTAGAACAGTACAAAATACGTCTATATATACCATTCTAGGACTACTCGATTCCTATACACGAAAATTGGTTCGAGTACTTGAAAATCTAAGTACTCGAAATCAACAGTACATGAAAATGGTCAAAATCAAGTCTTCAGCTCGTCATAGGTTGACTTTGTCAATCTTCGTCTTTGATTGGGCTCTACATAAATTATGTTCAAGTTGTTCAACATGACCAATGCGCTCAAAGCGATCTGATCATTTGACAATATACCCTCTGTTGTAATGTATCCTCTTGTGCATCCTGCAAATTTAGCATGCCCTCCATTCATTCTCTTAACTCTGGATAACAGATCCAGGTTTCCATTCATTTGCCGAGAACACTCACTGTCCATGTACCAAATGTTATGTGAAGAAGAATACTGGAGTTCCGGAACATATATAAAATTTATAAGTGTGAAACTGGAATACATGTCTTAGTCAATTAACTTTTAACATATAAAGGAGTGATGTAGTCATCTGTTAATTAAGACATGTAGTCATATCAAATGATACATGTGCCTTAACTTTCCATATCCGATTCGGAATCGGTTTATAAGGAATAGTCTCATTGTGATATTTAACCATTGGTTGTTTCTTGTTATCGGATTTCATTTGTAAAACCTTTGGCCTCTGAGTATTAGTCCTTTTAATTTCACAAAAAGATTTTTGGGTTTGATAACAAATGGTTAAATAATTTTCCCATCAACAATGAGAAAAGAAAGATCACACTTCACCGACTTAGCATTATGATTGTGTGTTGAATTGCATGCATTGGATATTATGGTCAGAAAATGAATTAGGTTCATCGGTTGGGTAGGTTTCTTCTTCCTACTCTTCTTTGTGTGCTTAACCTTTGACTTACTAGCTTCTTTATGTAGACTTACTCCGTGGACCTTAGGATTAGAACTAGACTCAACTGACTGTTTAGCTAAGTATCCATTATTACCTGAGTGACTTGACTTAAAACTTTTATCATTGCTGGTAACCTGATTCTACAGTGAAAAAGTTTGAGTAAAACAATCTTGTGATGATGTAGTTTGTGAGTATTTTAGACTTATGAATTCTGCATTGGACTGATTCAGAATCTTGTCGGTCTCGACATTAAAAGTCTTGCCTTTTACAAAATCATGTTTATGTATGTGTAACAAAACCTTATCTACAATCAACCCAGGGTTTTTAAAAAGTTTTTTAATTTTTTTTAAAAAACATATTCAACCGACAAAGGGTTTACTGAATTTAAAGGTCTAGCGTCATCACATAAAATATCATCATGCCCTTTAAGTTGATGATATCTTCTTGATCGGCTAGTTTTAACTTTAGTTATTTAATATCTTAACTATATTCTTCAATTTTATTTTTATAATGTTTTTCATTTTCCAAATCTTGTTTAAAATTAGCCTCAAGACAAGTAGCATCATAAACAAGTGATTGATTGTTCTTAATAACCATATCTAACTTGGCTGCATAAGCACAACACTTTAAACTATTAGGTTTAACTTAAGAAAAAAACTGATAACGATGAATCAGCCTTTTTATCAGCAACATGAGCCATGAATGCAACATGTTGATCTTCATTAATCTGGAATTCTTCTACATAAGCTGACGAGTCCGCTCCAAATTGATCTTCTTCCAGAAGAGATTTTTCTTTTTCTTGGATTGTTGTCTTTGATGGTAAGACTCCAGCTAATGGTCCAACAACAACCTTCCTTGGATCAAACTTTTCATTCTTCCCAGAGGCTTCATATCTTAAACTATTTATAGCAACGTGCGACTATTCACGCTCTCTCCCGATACATTGAAAAATCCTCCTTGTTCTGATTGTCAGCATTGCCATTTTTCCATTGTATATCCATTTCTCCCCAATCATCATGATCAAACTGATCCATATCCTCATCAGTATGTCATTGAAACCCATCTAGTGCAACCGAATAATATGCATTAACAAATTGCATAAAGAAAGCTAGATGGTCTTGGGGAATCTTCACATATACCATCTTTGGTCTATTACTTGATGTTTTCTCTTTGCCAGTTGCAGAAGTGAAGCAAGCTTCTCTGGTATCATCAACTACAACAGATACATCACCATCTTCAGTGCTAGATAATAAAACAACAGTTCCTGAAGTGATAGGTCGCATAGAGGCTGTCTTCATATATAACCCTAGATTCTGACTGGAGAATTTGCTCCTAGCTTTCTTTTTCTGCATGCCCAAATTAATAAATCAGAATTCTCGTGGATAATCAACACGTAGGTCTCCCAAGAAGAAGGTAGATCACCTGGAAGTTTGTCATTTTGCTCTACAAGAGAAACCACATGATCTAGGGCACTTAGTGTAATCTCTATGGTTTTTCCATCTGAAAAAAATCAAATTTGTAATATGTCAATTTTGATTTAATAAAAGTTGTGGGGTGTTATCGAATAATTCTATTCATAAGATATAAATACGTAATCAAATATAAACGTATATTATGCTGTACAAAATAAACTAATTAAATTCTTATTAATCTAATACAAAACATTATAATAAAATATTTATGAGAATTATTTTGATAAAATGTTTACACACACACACACAGATATACATATACATATACATACATACATACATACATACATACATACATGCATACATGCATACATGCATACATGCATACATGCATACATGCATCCATGCATACATGCATCCATGCATACATGCATCCATGCATACATGCATCCATGCATACATGCATCCATGCATACATGCATACATGCATACATGCATACATGCATACATGCATCCATGCATCCATGCATCCATGCATACATGCATCCATGCATACATGCATACATGCATCCATGCATCCATGCATCCATGCATACATGCATACATGCATCCATGCATACATGCATCCATGCATACATGCATCCATGCATACATGCATACATGCATCCATGCATCCATGCATCCATGCATACATGCATACATGCATACATGCATACATGCATACATGCATACATGCATACATGCATACATACATACATACATACATACATACATACATACATACATACATACATACATACATACATACATACATACATACATACATACATACATACATACATACATATATATATAGGGAAAGGGCAAAAAATAACCCACTAAATGTGAAATAACCCGTCAAGATCAAGCAAAATCTTCAAATTTTTGTTAACATCATTGTAAACACATGTAGAACACTTTCTTATTTTATGAGTTTTCATAAATTAATCACTGTTTGAGAGTTAACATCGTGATTGAGAAATGCCTGCAGGAAATAATTCAGGATTTGAAGCTGTCAACAAACAAGACAAGTTTGATCTAAGAAGGGGAGCTGCTGCTACTACTTCTTCTGTTGCACCACCTTAAAAGACCTCTCCAAACAAAGACAAAGCATTGTTAGTTGAAGATCAATTTTGAGCAAATTGGTCTACTTATGCTAAAGAAGGTCAAGTGCATGATGAGTCACAAGTTTCTTTCATGGCTCAGACCAGTGAAAAGAAGGTTGATTCATCATTACCAAAATTTTTCAATGTTAAACCAAGTTGTTTAAAATGTTATGCTTTTGCAGCTAAGCTAGATATGGTAACTAAGCACAATCAGCCATTTGTTGATGATGTCATCTGTTTAGAATATAATGTTAAACAATATCTGGCTAATGAAAAAATTTATAAAAATAAACTTGAAGAATATAGTACATATATCAAAACATTGAAATTGAAGTTAGCTTATAAAGATGACATTATCAATAAGATGATTGAAGAAATGAATGACAATAAAAAGACACGTAAATCAGTTGAATGTTTGCAAAGTGCACAATTGACTTTTCAACACAATTTGGCTAATCATGTTCAAAATCCAGGTAGCCGATGGTTAGGTTATAATTAGGTTCGTCTTCCAATTAAGCATCTATATGGGAAACTACCTTATGAGCCAAGTGTGAAAACTTTTATGCACACATTACAAACTTCTTATCCTAAAAAATTTTCACCAGTGCATCATGTTAAACACAGTGAAAAAAGTTTTTAGAACAATCACACTAGTAACAATGGATCTTTAATTGGATTTTCCAAGAAGTCTAGTTCATGTTCTAAAGGTCAGGGAGTATGTTTGCCTGAGGAGAGTAGGAAATCACAGATTAAGCTTTCAAAGAGGAGTAGGAAGTCAAAACATCAACAACCAGTTAATCGTGTTAATTTTATTAGTATAACTTTCACTGAACATAAATCAGCAAACTATCATCATTCCAAACTAGTGAAGTGTGGGCATTTTTTTCCAATTGTTTCAAATAAATTTCATACACCTTTGGTTATTAAGCACAAACATGTTCTTTCAAAACCATCAAAGCATTTCATTCATAAACCAAAGTTGTTTTCAGTAAAATCTGAAAAGTCACATCAAATATCTGGTAAGTGTGTGGTAAAGTATCAAAATTAGACTATTCCATATAAACCGATTCAAATCGTATTTGGATGGTTAAAAAAAAATTTCAATTATTGTCATTCCTTGTAATTCCTCCTCTTCAATTCATGTCAAAATTCATATGACTAAGACATGGATTCCAGTTTCTAATTGATTTATATGATATATGTGCAGGACTCATTATCAGCTATTCAATAGAATATATGGTACATTGACAGTGGATGTTTTCGCCATATGACTGGAAATCTGGAGCTTGTCACAAATTTTATAAGAACAAATGGAGGTTATGTGAAGTTTGCTGGGAACACCGGAGGTTACATTACTAAGAAGGGAGTGTTATCATTTAAACAGATAAGCTTTGAGGATGTTAGCCTTGTGGAACAACTCAAACATAATATGTTGAGTGTTTCACAAGTATGTGACAAAGAATATTCTGTGATTTTTGATAAGAAGGCTTGCTATATTCTGAAGCCTGGTTTGGTGATTCCTAATTATTAGATTGTTGTGACCGCTCCAAGACATAACAACACATTTCAGCTTAATATGTCCTCTGCTTCCTCGTCTTCTGAAATTGCTTTTTTTTTCTCTAAAGCCACTAAAAAGGATTCAATTTCATGGGAAAGACGGATGGGACATGTTCATTTAAGAAAATTGAAATTTTTGGTTAGAAATAGTCTTGTTGAGGGTGTTCAATCCCAGTCATTTTTTATGTATGATCACTGTATGTGTTGTAAAACGGGGAAACAACGCAGACAATCACACAGGTCTAAAATTGAAAATTCTATCAACACTCCTCTAATAATGTTACGCATGGATCTTTTTGGTCTAGTGTCTGTTAAGAGTTTAGGTGGATGATCTTTTTCATTAGTTATTACTGATGATTTTTCTAGGTTTATGTGGGTGTTCCTTTTAGCTATTAAATCGTAGACTCCTGAAATTATGAAGAATCTGATTATCAAATTGGAGAATGAGTTTAGTACAAAAGTCAAATTCTTAATAAGCGACAATGGAATGGAGTTCAAGAATCATAATATAGAATTGTTTTGTATCCAGAAAGGAATTACTCATCAGTTCAGTGCACCTTACACCCTTTAGCAGAATGGTGTGGCTGAGAGGAAAAATCGAACACCGATTGAGACTTCTCGAACAATGCTTGCCGATTCTCACCTATCAATTATATTTTGGGCGGAAGCGGTCAATACAGCAAGCTATACATTACACTGCGTTTTAACTATCATAAAGCATGGAAAACGATCTTATCGTTTGCTTAAAGGCAGGAAGCCCAATATTGCACATCTGGAGCCTTTTGGTGCAGCTTCCACATACTTGAAATTGACTACATCAAAGTTTGAGCCAAAGGCAGTGGATGGTATCTTTTTGGGACATTCTTCTAATTCTTTAAACAAACGAGTTCTCAACTTGGAAACTAGAGTAATCAAAGAGGCTTATAAAGTTACTGTCTGTCGATTCACTAAGATATTGCCTAGACTAGTCCTGACTGGTTGTTTGACTATGAATCATTGTTTCATTGTTTTCATTAACTTTTTTCTTCACCTTCACATAATCTTTATGATTCTTTGAATGGTACCATAACACCTCATGGTACTTTACTTCCAAGATTTGTTTTGGAAAATTTCGAAGGATGTTCTACTATCCCATCAGATGATTCTCCAACTTCGTTTGTTCTAGAATTGTTAGAAGTTTGTGAAGAGTCTAATTCTCATGATGAATTCCATGATTCAACCAGTGGTACATCGATTATTATTGAATCTGAAATTCAGGGGCAGAATGTTAATAAATAAGATCATGCTACAAATCTTAAAAATGAAATAGCTGTGGAGGAGATTGTAACTCATAGAATACATAAAGATCACCCAATTGAAAATATAATTGGTGATTTAAGTAATGGAGTTAGAACAAGAAGTCAGCAAGTTCAAGGTAAGATTGATAAAGTTTTATTAACAATTCAGGAGACGATGAATTCGTGTTTTATAAGTCAAGAGGAACCTAAAAATGTGAAAGAAACACTGAAGGAGTCTTCTTGGATCACAACCATGGAAGAAGAATTGAGGCAATTTGAGAAGTTTTCTCGGATCATGTTGAATATGATTGTACTGCACAGCCACCGGTGTTGAAATCCAAGATAAATGATGAAGTTGTTCAATTCTCCGTTGAAGATTTAAGAGTAGCCTATGCCACTTTCTAGAAATTTAAAGTGTTTCAACTGGATGTCAAAAGTACCTTTCTTTATGGCAAGTTGAAAGAGGAAGTGTATGTTGTTCAACCTCCAGGTTTTGAAGATCCTATCAATCCTAAAACATGCTATGGTTTTTGTAAATCGCTATATGGATTACATCACGCACCCAGGGCATGGTATGAGATATTGTCTACAGATCTCCTGAATAATGAGTTTTCAAGAGGAAAGATTGACAACACTTTTTTCATCCTGAAGAAGAATGATGATATTCTAATTGTGCAAATTTATGTTGATGACATTATTTTTGGAGCAACGAATGAACAATTATGCAAGGAATTTGAGGCGGTTATGAAGCAGAAATTTGAGATGAGTGCAATGGGAGAACTTGCATTCTTTCTTGGGATTAAAGTGGATCAGAAGAAGGAAGGCTTGTTCATACATAAGAGTAAATATGTACATGGGATCTTGAAAAAGTTCAAGATGAATGATTGTACATCTATTTCTACCCCTATTTGTACAAATCATAATTTAGAGAATGATGATAATGGTATAAATGTTGATCAACAACTATATTGTTCGATGATTGGTTCTCTAATGTATTTAACTGCTTCTAGACCTGACATAATGTGTGTTGTTTGTTTGTGCTTCAGGTTTCAAGCCAAACCAAAGGATTCACACATCAAAGCGGTTAAACGTATTTTTCGCTATCTGAAGGGCAAACCAAGTCTCGGACTTGGTACCCTTATAATGATTGTATGAAATTCACTGCATTTTCAGTTTTTGATTATGGTGGTTGTATCCTTGATAGGAAATTAACATCTGGGGGTTGCCAATTTTTTGGCAATATACTTGTAGCCTGGCAGTATAAGAAGCAACTTACCGTAGCCATATCCACTTGTGAGGCTGAGTGATGTTGCTGCTTCAAGTTGTTGTTCTCAAGCTCTTTGGATACAACAACAAATGTGAGATCACGGTTTAAAATTTACTATATTCCTATTTTTGTTGATAATACAACTGCCAAAGCCATAACTGAAAATCCAGTTTCACACAAAATGACTAAGCAAATTTACATAAGACATCATTTTATTTGGGATTGTTCTGAGAAAAAGTTAATCAAACTTTTGAAAATAAACATGGTTGATAATATTGCTGATATTTTCCCTAAAACTTTTGATTTAGCACGATTTTCTACTCTTGTAGAAGGACTTGGGATGATCAATTTTGATTGAAAAGTTTTGAAAATTACACTTGAAAGTTTATTTTGTTTTATTATAGTTTTTACTTTTATCTTTCAAGTTTAATTTTTACAAGTTTTAAAATCATAAAATCTTTGAAAATTGAATCCAAACTTTATGAAAAATGACATGAATTTGACTTATTATGAATTAAGATTTATTAAATTTTTAGAATTAAAGTTTATCAAGTTATGCATAGGAAAATAATAGAGTTTAATATGTGTATTGAAGCATATAAGTGATATATGATTAAGTTGAGCATTTTGATTTGATAATAGGATAAGGTTGGATACTTTGACTTAAGTGATACTAAGAAACAAATTAAATAAATGTCATGATTTAGTGGGATTCCCTTCTTAAAAAAGACTACCACTAACTGATATCAACAAAAATGGATTGAGAGTTGATTTATATATATACAAATTATGCCATCAATGTTCTTTTAAAACATATTCTAAATTTCCTATGTTATATGTCAATATAAACCTAGAAATTTATAGCATTCATGAAATTATATACATAGTGATTCTTTGTTGTGTGTTCACACAGACCTTTTCTCATTAGCGCGCGCATTCCATTAATTTATTAATATAAAAAGATTAATCAAAATAAAAAATATCAATTTCATTAATTTATTATATATGTAAAAAGATCAATGGCAGTATATATTTGATCACAATAAATTCTAAAGTTGGAATGGTTTATATCTATTTAAGTGTGGGATCCCTTGAATTTCAAGATTAATTAAAATTATCTAAGTGAACAATGCTTAGTTTTTGCTTTAGTTAGAGTATTCTAAGTTGTCTGAATAATCAAATTGTAAGTTGTTCATAATTTGATTATGTTGCTTATGTGTTAAATACATAAGTTGATATGATTCCATTTTTATGCATACTTTATTGATAAATTTTAAATTTTAAATTCTTAGGAATCTTGATAAAGATAGGATAAATATGATTTCATACATATCTTTTCTATGATTTAATCAAAAAGTAAAAAAAAAAAAATTATTTTTCGTAGTTTTTATTAAAAAATTCAAAAATATTTTACATTTCACCTTTCAAATGTGTTTTTCTTTTTTTTTTTTTCACAAAAGGTGTTTTTAATGTTTATTTTGAAATTTTTAAGTTAAGTTATTTTTGAAAATTTCAAAATAATCGATATTGGTAATATTGACAGATAGATTCGATGAGAAGTTATCGATACTAATAGTATCGATGCTTGAGTTTTTAATATAAAGTCCGTCGATACTATCAGTATCAACCCAACAATATCGACAAAATTCTTGTGCACTCAGAGAGATTATCGTCGATTTTATCTGATTGTTGTGTTTTTGAATTTTGTGTTTAATCAGTTTCTTCTACATCATATTGTGATCTATATGACTGGTAATACTCATAGATTTCACCGTCAAATTGTTTAATTAATTAGGTCGAATTAAAGTGTTGATCTTTAAATCTGAAAATTTGAATTAATAACATTGAATTTTAAAGTGTCTTTTGTTCAAAGCACTTATTCATTGGTGTCTGTATATAATATGATTTGTTTTACTCATTCATTTCTTGAGATTTGAATTTTGAAATTTGAATTTTTGAACATGTTCATCTGTGGATACTATTAGTATCGATGGACACAGTATCATCGATACTAATAGTATCGATGGAATGATTAATTTTTTTTTAAGTGTTTGAATATACACTTAGTATAGATATTGTATCATCAATATTATTAGAATCGATACCATTGTATCGATATTAATAATATTGGTAGGTATTGTATATTTTTCTAAGTGTTAGTATCGATACTCTCAGTATCGATACTATCAGTATCGATATTTTTGTTATCAATACTAATAGTATCGATGGTTCCAACACTAAGAAAATTTTTAAAATAAATTTTTAACTTTTTGAAATTTTTAATACTAATTTTGTTTGTTTGTGTTATTAATTTCAGGACAAAGGATGTACAAAGATAAGCATAATGTCATTGCTTTGCTTGTCCAAGAGTTAAAGGAAGCTTCTAAGTTTATGGATATTATTGTCTTTCTAAAGAGATCTTGGATTTCTTATGTGATATCAGCTAATCGTGTGATATGCATGGATCATATTACTTCCTTCTGGGATCATGCTGAATATGATTATACTGCGAAGCGACCAGTTAAGAAATCCAAGATAAATGATGAAGTAATTAAATTCTTTGTGGAAGATTTAAGAGTAGCCTTACAGGTTCAAGATCAGGATGATGATCCCTTCACACTACAAAATGAGCTTACATGTGGAGTGTTCAACCGGATGGGCTATAATGGAAATGTAACTGCCTCTTAGTTGGCAAATAAGCACCTGTTTGGATAGTGGAGATATCTTTCCCATGTTTGCATTATGTGCCTGTCCAACATGAAATCTGGTGTGGATACCCTGCATAGGGCATTTCAGTGCCTTTATAGCTTCAACGTCAGTATGTAAATTTTTTATTGCATGGTGAAGCAGATAACTGCTACAGAGAAGGAGAGTTTTCTCCAATATCCAAGATTCTTGGCACTCATATTTGATCATATTTATCCACAAATCACCAAAGAGGGTCGTGTTATTAAGATCACTATCATGAACAAAAGGATCTTTGCTGACTACATGCCTAAAAGAGGAGTTAATACTGAATATACACCACTATTTGGTCATGTTGTGGATGTTGATTACATGGAAATTGAAAATGTGGCTTGGTTTCATCAAGATTTTCCTGTTGCTGATCAAGCACATAATTCTGAAGAACCACAAGCTCAATCTGCTGGTGCTGAACCTGAAGCAACATCATTTGTACCCAGTTAACTTATATTGCTACAACCATAGTGCAACACGTTATTAAAGATGTTAATAAAGAATCTGAAGATATTGATCCAGGTGTTAAAGGCCAAGTCCATGATGCTTCTTCATTTTCTGAATCTGATGATGATGATCCTAATGATTCACTTGTTGGTACCGTTTCCGCAAGCAAAATTTTAGGAAAAAGACAATATTCTGTATATTAGCTGATGCACAAACACTTGAAGCTGCAAAGAAACAAAAGAGGATTTGTGATCATAATTATTCAGATTGTGTTCCTTCAGACACAGAGTTTCATTTTGATTCACATGTGCGTACTTCACCATCTACTTCATCACCTTCACTAGCTTCTCCACTTCCATCTACTTCCATTCTTGATCTTACTACTCCACGAGTTACTTATTCTACACCTTCATTTTCTACACTTGATTTTAACAATATGTTTACCGACAGTTTTGCCAAACAATCTGCACAGTTGCTGAGTTTTCAAACTCAATTTTTTGAACTACAAGAAGAGAATGTACAACTTAAGGCCAGGGTGAAGGAGTTAGAGGTGAAAATTGAAGAATTGACAAAGAAAACTTCTTTGATTGCTCCTCTTCCATATCAACTTAGCTTATTACAAGCTCAAGTTGAATCTCAACAAAAGATTCAAGCTGATCTTAATCAAACTGTATTAGATTCTTTTCATCTTCTTAATCGCAAGATTACTAATTTGATTCGCAATTCTTTTTTTGTTTTTAAGCATCATGATACTCAATTAAAAAGCTTAACTGCTAAGATGGCTAGTTCTGCAACTCAGGGGGGACACTGCCTGTCGAGTTTAAGAAACTAGGCCATTTCAAACTGATGATGATGAACAAGATCCTGCTAGTTGTCATGGTGGGGATGATCCCATGATTGGAGGCAAAGACATGACAACTACAGTTCAAACTGAAACTGAGGGGGAGTCATCTGGGAAGACAACCACAACTCATAAAGGAAAGGAGACAGTCTGTAGGACCTGAGAAACCCTCGGAAACAACTCGGTTCCTTGAGAGATCTGCTAGGCAGACCCTTGAATAGTGCAGAATCCTATTTAAGGGTTTTCCAATCGAAACCACCAGTCCCCCGTGGCAATCCGACGACGAGGAGTCAACGTTTTGATCAAGATCAAACACCACGGGGTGAGAATCGAAGTTGGAGAGGTAGGAGTGGCTTAAAACCCTAGGGACATGACAGAGGACTGCTCAGGGGAGAGAGGAGGCTCGGAGAGTTGTGAAACATTCGGTTTGCAGCTAAATGAGCTTGGACAACCGAATGAGACATGCGGATGACTCATTCGATTGCCTAAGTCATTCTCTAGGCGTACATTCGCCCGAGTGAACTCATTCTTAGGTATCATTTGCACGAATGGGTCTGTAACAAAGTTAAAGTCAAAATCAAACATAGATAAGCATAATAAACTCAATTAAACATATATGAACAATACTCAAAAGTCTATTTCAGTAATAATATGAACTTTACATAATCCAAAACATACAAAATACTGAACTAGGGACATTATGTGCACTAACATACTCATCCTTGGACCTAGTTCTTCACTTATCAGCACATTTCTTGAAATATTTATCTGAAATAGCTTTCCAGTCAGAGCCGGCATGAATTCCAAACACTATACATATCCGGATAACTCTCATGAACTGTAGTGCCTACTCCATATCTTCAACTTCAAAAAAAATTTAACATCTGCACAGGGCTTTCACATCTTTGTGTGACAGATTGGTCAGCCACATGGGATCAAAAATACGTACAGTATCCCATGTGTTGTCTTTGCACAAAACAATCACCGCCTCAGCAGTTCTCCCGTCATAGTACGACCATCGGAAACTATTCAAAAAGTCTTGAGGCATCTTCCATAATGGAATGTTCTTCATGACCTTATGAGGCTGCCACTTCAGGATAACTTTATGCCTTCAGGTATCTGCGTTAATCTCCAGTTGATAGTATCTCTTCGGTTGCTGAGGCTTGAAGTTGACCCATCTCTTTCGGTACTCGTACTAGATCTGTCTTGAAAACCAAGACGACATCCCTGAGTCTTCACTATAAAGCATCTTCAAACGTGCAAGTTGATTTACCTCGAATCCGGGAAACGTCTTGAAGTCATGGGGATGCTTTAAGTACTGGATCCCACGCTCTCTCTTAACTGCATAGCAGTGCAAATCATGAAAGTATGCCCAACTCAGAATGTGACCGCTGGATTGGTATCCCTTGGTCCTGTATACTTTGGTGTATGAAGTTGGCATCTGTGAAACACTGTCCTTCTTCAGAACTTCCGAATATGCTTTCCATTCCTCTTTCCTTTTTTGAATATCTTCTACTGAAGACTCGCTACCGCTGACCTTTTCGTCTATCTTACGTTTCAGCTCCTCCTCAGAATGTAGACCGAACAAGTTAGAAAAAGTAGGCAGCTCCTCTTCAGCTGAAGTGTACTTTAAGCCCTCTTCCTCTGTAATGTCTTCCAAAATCACCTCATCAATGTCATCAAATGATTCTGGAGTAGGAAGATCAGAAGTAGGAACGGAAGCATCATCTAAAATCACCTTATCAGGATTTAACCTGAAAAGCTCTGCAATTTGCTCCTTGGTAAGGCAACGTATGATTTCGCCATCCTCCTTGTCATAGCTGACAGAGTGTTGAATGATGCCCTGAGCGTCCAAAATCATCGTCAACTTTTCGTCCAGGATCCGTCTCACAGGCATCGCTTCAACCTCTTTAGTAGCTTTAGGCTCTTCGGGTTGAGGTGGAGGTGGCTTGGCCGCTTTATCGTGCCTGGTCTTTGTCCTTATCTCGGTGGGTGGGGACTGCTGTCCTGCTGAGCAAGATGAACTGACATATCCACTTCCAGTACCATCATCATCATCATCACCGGAATCATCATCCTTGTCAGTACCATCATAATCCACCTTCTCCTCATCAGACTCTTCTTCGTCTTCTTCGTCTTCCCTGTCTGAATCATCGGAGGCAAGCTCAGAGGCCTCAAGCCTAGGAGTAGACTCCTTGAGCCATTCAACTTGCTCAGATAAACGCAAGTTTTCAGCCCTAAGAGCCGAAATCCTGTCGTTAAAACCAACATCTGTCAGGGCCAGCTGATTGTATTCATCCATGAACTTGAGTAATCTTTCCTCCAAATCAGCAGATCTGGCCCTCTGATCGGCAGCCTGCAGTAGCAGAGCATCCTGCTCATTGACCCTCTGCTTGAGCTGAGCAATGGTCTGAACTTGCTCATGGTTCCTCTCCATCAACCGAAGGACCAAACGGTTCAGTGTGCTGAGCTGTTCAGCAACTGAAACAGTCTGTATACAAGGATCAGCCCGTGTAGTGGAAGGACTAGAGGAAGCTGCTGTGAAGACAACTATAATAGCAATAGACGAGGTCAAAGGGGCAATAGTAACACGTGTAGGAGTTTCCCTTGACCTGTTATGTGATGAAGCTACAACTGTTGCAGCGGATGTAG
This sequence comes from Mikania micrantha, assembly GCA_009363875.1. Classification (NCBI taxonomy): domain Eukaryota; kingdom Viridiplantae; phylum Streptophyta; class Magnoliopsida; order Asterales; family Asteraceae; genus Mikania; species Mikania micrantha. The sequence goes on from CM018687.1 coordinate 28,081,713, forward strand.
CAATGGGTGCTGCAACAGAAGTCAGCTCTGACCGTCTCTGTTGGACAAATCTTTTCCTTCTTCTTTTGGCAGGAGGAGAGGAAGTAGACTGAACAACAGCAGCAGTAGTAGTAGATGTGACTGTGAAAGTATGTGTAGTAGGAGAAAAATCAAACTCAGGAACAAAAGAAGGATCCCTGATCTCCTCCCTATCAAGCTCTGTCTCACATGGCCTCTTCCTCTTCTTTACCAGCCTTGTTCCAACCATAATGTTATCAAACTCATCAACAGGCTTATTAGAGTCTGAGCAGTCAGAACCCTCTTCTTCATCATCTTCACCACCAGCCTGATCGGGTTCCTCATAATCATCTCTCTCTTCAGCTGAGGTAGTACCACCCATCTCTAATGGAGTAGCAATAGTGGCCGTAGTAGTAGTCATGAAATCTAAATCAAGAAGAGCACCAACATCAACATCATCCTCAGCAGCACCAGCTCCACCAACACCAACATCAGCACTACTAACATTAGTTTTAACACCAGCACCACCACTCACACATGCACCATCACCAACATCAACAGCACCACTAGCACCAGCATCACCTCCATCACCATCATCACCTCCAGGCACAATGATATCCTCCTGATATGAGTCCGAATCCTCGTGTCTCCATCTCCTCCAAACGGGTGCAACGTAATCAGGGTTGAGGAGATGGCCGAACATACCACGAGTGGGAGGCTTCCTCTTGTTTCCTCTGTATGCAAGAACTCTGTTAAGAGTGGTGTCGTTCATGTGCTCCAATCTGAGAAAATCTGCATTGGCCTTAGGTAGATTCGGCACTTGTGCATCAAATATCATCTGGAGAAACCTCGGATACATCAAAAACTTCTTGTCTCCCTTGAGGTATACATTCTCCTTCATATGAGTGAAGACCATCTCCGAGAAGTTGAACGGGTTGTTCAACACTAAGGCCACAAAGTTGAACGGGTTGTTCAACACAAAGGCCACAAATGCTCCCTGGAGTGTCTCTCGAAGGTCATCAAAACCACCACGCCTTGAGCCCAAGCAGTGAATGAGAACATGACATAAATACTTGAACTGCGGGCATAAGAAGGCCTTGTTCAACACTCCGGCTTCTAAGTCGCCTTCATACTTCCATCGCATGAAAGATCCTCGAACAAGATATCTGTCAAGAAGAAAAGGCTGATCTGGAGAGTCATGAAATCCACAGACCCGTCTTAGATGTTCAGCAGATACTACAACATCCTGTCCCCGGACCTTTCCTCTGATAACAGGAGGCTCTACCTCACAGTCAATATCAGCAGAGCTCCAGAAGTCTCTCTGATGTGATAACTATGGAACATGAACAGTAGAGATAGCTGGAAATATCCTGGAACGTCTCAAGAAAGTAATAATCTCTGTAAAGTGTCGGGCATTCGCCGTGGTAAGATCAAGATGAGTACAGATGTTGTTCTTGGGAACAACCTTATATCCTGCCATATTGAAACACAGAAAAATAACAGCATGTCAGTTCAGTTCAGTAGGCAATTGAATCAAACTCAAAATTTTTGACCAAGTGTTCAAGTGGTGCGAATGAAGCACTGTCACACGAATGAGACCCAGCGAATGAGAATGATGGCCGAATGAATAGTGTCATCCGAATGACATACGAATGAAGTCATTCGGTTGAACCCATTTATTCGAATGACCTTATGATCCGAATGACCTCATTCGGTCGAACCAACTCATTCGGTTGAACTTGTGGTGCGAATGAGTCTCAATTGGGCGACCGATGGACTTCGAACACCCAATCTCCCAAGAACTCAAATCAGACCCTAAAACTAGAAACAATCAACACAGATGGGTCCGAATATTGTTTTAGAACTGATTTTAGGTTGATTAATGTTCCTATTGACCGGTTATTAGACTTTTAAATTCGAACCCTAAAACCCTAAAATTTTGAACGGTTAGGGTTCAATCCTCGGTCAAAAATGAATAATCTTGTTCCCATCAGTACCTGTAATGATAAAGATGTGGAAAACAGTCAGAGAATGGCATATTTGAGATGAAAATTGAAATGGATGAGCAGATGCATGGTTCGGGCGAAAAAGTAACACACAGTGAGTCCGAATGAACAAATGAGGTGAATGAGCTGATTCGGCCGAAGAGCGTCCATTAAATAGGAGGACTCATTCGGCCACAAGAACCGAATGACCCTATTTGCATGAAGGAATCAAGCGTATGACTCATTCGCATGAATGAATTCATTCGCTCGTATGAGCCGTACTCACACTCATTCGGGCGAAAGAAATCAGCACCCCAAAAACACAACTCATTTCAAAGATTTACATTTTGACCATAAAAAGAAAATTTTTATGAAATTCAGTCTAGTTTTGGTGATAGGCAAAGATGAGATTGAACATTTGAACCAACAAATGATCATTTAAAAAACAATTTTAAATGAAAATCTTTTTGTATTTTTCTGATAATCAAACACTGTACAAACTGAAACTAAAACAAACAAAATGCACATATTTTTGTGAGTATCCTTTCAAGACAATGATACATACACCTGATCATGTCAAATCAGCTTTCAAGAATATTTATACTTCTTGACACATTTGATTTATGAAATGATTACTAATATATTTGTCCACTTTAAACCCGACAGTACTTTGCTTCTAAACTAATCAATGATCACTCATGTTTTTCGACTGAGTTACCCATTATAGCCAACCAATCTAGATGAAAACCAGTTTATAACTCATCTCTGCATAACTTAGTACCTAGCATCATAAGTTCTATAAGTTCCCAATTTATTTTCTTTTTGTATTTTTCTTTTTGATTTGTTTCTCATGTTCAACACATTCTCATGTTCGACACATTTGCATGGACGGTTTCAGCTAGGACTTTACAAAGCAATATGGCACGTATACAAAACTGTGTTGACAAGATTAACTTATGTTATCCAAATGGATGGCTTCAACTAGGCTGCAACCCAGTAATATGGCACATGTATGGAATCAAACTTATTTTATTTTTGTGTTTTTCTTAGCTTATCCTATCTCAGTGGATGGCTTCAGCTAGGCTGCAACCCAGCAATATGGCACGTGTATAGAATCGGATTTACTATTTATAGTCTTGTGATTCAATCATTCTCATCTGAATGGACGTCTTCAGCTAGGTCTTTACAAAGCAATATGGCACGTGTACAGACTATAATTCATGAATCATTGGAAACCGTATCAGATCCTATGATAACAGGTGTATGTCTGATTTGAGTCAAAAACTGTTTATCCCTTAACTAGTTTTCTAAACTGGATCCCACAACTCAGACTTTATAAGCACTCACTAACAGTCTATTAACTTTGTAAAGTGGGCCTATCAGTACATCAGATTATCATTCCCATGTACTAACAGTTTATGCATTCAATCTTGCAATTAAGACATGACCGGTTAACACATCACTTTCTCTAATAAGACTTTCTCATTTTTTTTCATTTTTCAAATGTTTTTGGTTTTTCAATTAAACTACTTTTTCTTCCCCTAAAAACCTAAAATTGAAAATCTTTTTGAGTTTTTGAATTAGTGAAGGAAAAATAACAGAGGTACTAAAAAAAAATTAAACAAAAAAACCTAACTAACAAAATAATGATCATTTGTTTGATTCAGATGAAGGAGTGACTTCATCTTTTTGAAAAAGACCATTAGCTGATAACAGATATAAAAATCTGGGTTTGTCAAATGCTTTAGTGTAAAGATCAGCTTTCTGGTTATCGGTGTGAATCTTAACAACATCGTTTAATTTCTTTTCAAAACAATCAAGTATGAAGTGATATTTAATGTCGATGTGTTTTGTTTTAGAGTGCTTGACAGGATTTTTAGTGACAGCTATGGCAGCAGTGTTCTCAACAGAAACAGGAGTGTTAGAAAACTGTAACCCATAGTCCTGAGTTGTTGCTGAATCCAGATGATTTGAGAACAACAACTAGCTGCTGTAATGTATTCTGCTTCACATGTTGAAGTAGACACCGACGTCTGCTTCTTGCACTGCTAGGTAACTACTCGTTTCCCAAAGAACCGACACCTCGCAGATGTTGACTTGAAGTCTCTTTTGCATCCACCATAATCTGAATCACTGTAAGCAGTTAGGTCAAAGTTATCTTCATTAGGGTACCACAATCTCAGATCCGGAGTACCCTTCAGATAACGTAAATCCTCTTCACAGCTTTAAGATGAGAAACTCGTGGCTTTGACTGATAAAGAGCACACAGACAAGTAGCAAACATGATATCTGGATGAGAAGCTGTGAGATACATAAGAGATCCGATCATTCCTCGGTACAGAGTGGCATCGATTAACTCCCCCTTTTCGTCTGGAGTAATCCCGTGATCAACAGCCAGTGGAGTACCCGCAGGTTTAGCATCCAACATACTAAACCGGCTCAGAATGTCACCAACATATTTGGTCTGATGAATGAAGATTTATGCCTCAGACTTATCCACCTGCAATCCGAAGAAAAATTTCATCTCTCCCGTGGAACTCTTCTCAAACTTATCTTTCATAACCTTCTCGAATTATTTGCACGAAACATCATTTGTGGATCCAAAGATGATATCATCCACATAAACTTGTACCAAGAGTAATTCCCCGTCCATCTATTTAATGAATAAAGTTCAGTCAGTGACACATCTTCTGAACCCGTTGTTCAGAAGGTGAGTAGATAGTGTCTCGTACCACGCTCGCGAAGCTTGGTGCAATCCATACAAGGCCTTGTCTAGCTTGTAGACTTGGTCACGATGTAATGGATCTTCAAACCCGAAAGGTTGATTGACATACACCACTTCATTAATCACACGATGAAGAAATGCACTTTTAACATCCGTCTGATAAACCTTGACCTTTTTGAAGGATGCATAAGCCAGAAAAATTCGGATTGCTTTAAGACGAGCAACCGGTGCAAATACTTCATTGTAGTCAATCCCTTCAATCTGCCTAAAACCTTGCACCACCAGATGTGCTTTTTTGTGAACCACAATGCCATGATCATCTCGTTTGCAGCGCAGAACCCATCTAGTACCAATAACTTTTGCACCCTTGGGTCTGTCAACTAGCTGCCAAACACCAAGTTTATTAAACTGTAGCAACTTCTCTTGCATGGCATCTACCCAAGATTCTTCTTTCAAAGCTTCAGTGATGGTTCTGGGTTCAACTTGGGAGATAAACATGAATGGGCACAAAAACTTACATGTGCAAGATAAAGAATTTCAGCAAGACCACCTAAAGATAACTGGTTTCCGGTCTTCAGTACATCAGTTGGATTTCCAATAATATTGTCTTGAGGATGAATTATGTTAATTATGCCAACAGGATGAGCAGGAACGTCAACCAGTGGATCAAGATTGTTTACATTGAGATCCTCAAGAGCAGGTAAAATATTATGAACATCTGGTTCTGGAACATCTGGATGAGACTGATTGTCATCTAAGTCTGAACTGTCATAATTTGCCTGTACTGGAGCTCGAACTGAAGAAGGTTGCACTGGTTAATCAGGTGCATTTTGTTCATCATACATCATCTGAACAACAACATCTTCATCAGTATACATGGGAGGCATGTTGAAGGAGTCAAATAAATCAATATAGTTTAACATCCAGTCAGGAACCTTTCCAGGTGGTCGCATAGAATATTTCTGAACATCTACATGGTACCACTCCTCCACATTTTGAGTTGATGTGTTGTAGACTCGCTTATTTGGAGTACTGTACTCGAGAAAGTAACCTTCTTCCACCTTTTCATTGAACTTGCCTTGCTCATGTTTCTTAAGCATCGTTCATGGAGCACCAAATGGTTCAAGGTACTTAAGATTTGGCTTTCTGTTATGGAGCAATTCAAAGCAAGTCTTCCCATGCCTCTTCACAATCAGTACCTGGTTTAAAGAATAGAATGCATTAGCAACAGCTTCGTTCCAGAATTGAACCGGTAGGGAAGAATCAGCAAGCATAGTTCAAGCAGCCTCAATTAATGTCCTGTTCTTTCGCTCAGCAACACCAATCATCTGTTGGACATACAGAGCATTGAACTGCTGAATAATACCACGTTCTGTAGGACCAACTTGTAGCCCAGAAACAATCCGGTTCCTATGTAGATCTACTCGATAGCCTCTGGAATAGTGCGGAAACCTATTCCAGGGTTTTCTAATCGAAACCAACTGTCCCCGTGGCGATCCGAAGGTGAAGGATGAACGTTTGGATTAAGATCGAACACCACGGGATGAGAATTGAAGTTGGACAGCAATTAACCACTCAAAACCCTAAGGGTATGATTCTGGAGTGCTCTGGGAAGAGAAGCGGCTCAAAAAGTTACGTTTGAATCTGTTTGAACAAGTATATATAGACTGCACTCATTCGGCGGAATGAGTGGCTGAAGCAACTCATTCGGCGAATGGCTCAGCCGAATGAGCTTGGTCAACCGAATGAGTCATGCGGATGACTCATTCGATCGCCCTAGTCATTCGCTAGGCGTTCATTCGGCCGAATGACCTCATTCTTAGGGTCATTCGTACGAATGGGTCTATAAGACATATATAATCAAAGTTAAACATAGTCAAACACATATAAACTTGAATAAACATATAAACAACAATATAGAATAGTTGATCTCATTAATAACATAAACTTTATGCATCAAAGATCATACAAAAGCTGAACTAGGGACATCTAATGCACTAACATACTCCCCCTTGGACATAGTTCTTCACTTTGCAGCATCTTTCTTGAAATATTTGTCTGATATTGCCTTCCAGTCTGTTCCAGCATGAATCCCAAAAACAATGCAGATCTTGATAACTCTCATATACTGCAAAGCCCGCTCCATGTTTTCTACATCAAAGAAAATCTGGCATCTGCATAAAGCTTTGACATCGTTGTGTGACATATTCGTCAGCCACATCGGGTCAAATATACGTTCAGTATCCTACTTGTTGTCCTTGCACAACACAATCATAGCCTCAGCAGTACGCCCATCATAATACCACTATTGGAAGCTGTCCAAGAAGTCCCGTTGCATCTTCTATAATGGAATCTTCTTCATGACTCTTGGAGGCAGCCACTTCAGGATGACCTTGTGTCTGCGGGTATCACCACTGATTTCAGGCTGATAGTATCTTTCAGGCTCCTGAGGCTTGTAGTTAATCCACCTCTTCCTGTAGTCATACTGAATCTGTTGAGAGAAGCAAGCAGACATCTCCGAATCTAAACTGTAAAGCATCTTCAAACGTGCTAGTTGGTTGACTTCAAACCCTGGCAACGTCTTGAAGTCGTGGGGGGTGCTTGAAGTACTGGATTCCCCGTTCTCTCTTGACAACATAGCATTGCAGATCATGGAAGTATGCCCAGCTAAGTATTTGACCTCTGGCCTTGTAACCTTTGGTCCTATAAACTTTGGTGTGTGTAGCTGGCATCTTTGCAACACTCTCTTTCTTCAACACCTCCCAGTAGGCTTTCCACTCTTCCTTTCTCTTTTGAATGTCTTCTGCTGAAGACTCAGAACCACTGACCTTTTCATCAACCTTTCTGCTTAGCTCCTCTTCAGTGTGTTGTCCGAAAAGACCAGTAAATGTTGGTAGATCATCATCAGCTGAAGTATACTTTGCGTCCTCTTCTTCAGTCATATCCTCCAATGACCCCCTCGTCAGGATTTAACCTGAACAACTCAGTGATTTGCTCCTTGGATAAGCAATGAATGATCTCTCCTTCCTCCTTATCATAGCTGACTGAGTGCTATATGATGCCTTGAGCGTCTAACATCATGGTCAACTCCTCATCCAACCGACGTCTCAGAGGCACAACTTCAACTTCCCTAGCAGCTTTACGATCTTCAGTCTGAGGAGGAGGAGGTGGAGGCTTGGCACTCTTATCGTGCTTAGTCTTGGTTCGGATCTTAGTGGGAGGGGACTGCTCCTCTGGTGCACTTGAAGAACTGGCAGACCCACTTCCTAAACCATCATCTTCATCAGAATCATTATCTTTATCTGAATCTTCATAGTCAACTTTCTCCTCATCAGAATCCTCATCTTCTTCTTCATCCGCTTCTTCTTCTTCATCCGCTTCTTCTTCTTTCTCCCCGTTTGAATCATCGGAGACTGCCTTAGTGCCCTCAATCCTGGGAGTAGCCTCCTTGAGGCTTTCAACTTGCTCGGTAAGACGCAAGTTTTCGGACTCAAGAGTCAGGATCCGGTCACTGAAACCAAAGGCAGTTAAAGCCAACTGGTTGTGCTCATCAATGTATTTGAGCAGTTGCTCCTCCTGTCGAGCAGATCCGGCCCTCAAGTCTGCACGCTGGTCAGCAGCCTGTAATAATAGAGCACCTTGCTCACTGACCTTCTGCGTGAGCTGGGCAATGGCTTCCTCCTACTGATGGTTCCTCTCCACTAGCCTAAGTACCAGACTATTTAGTGTACTGAGCTGTTCAGTCACTAAAACATTATGAATATATTGATCGGCTAGTGTGATGGAGGGACCAGAAGAAGCAGCAGTGTAAAGAGCAACATGAACACCAGAGAAGGTCAAATGGGCTATAGTAATACGTGAAAGAGTAGCCGGTGATCTGGTCAGTGAAGAAACTGCAACTGTTACAGCTGATGTAACAGTATTTGCTGCAACAGAAGACAATTCTGACCGCCTTTGTAGGACAAACTTCGTCCTTTTTCTCTTGGCCAGGGGGGGGGAGGAATATATGGACTGAGCAGCGACAATAGAAATAGTGACAGCTGCAGTGGATGTAGCAATAGAAGCATGTGGAGGAGGAGTAAAATCAAACTCAGGAATAAAGGATGGATCCCTGATCTCCTCAAGCTTAGTCTCACTAGGCCTCTTCCTCTTATTCACCAACCTAGTTCCCACCATTAAGTTCTCAAACTCATCATCTGTCTTGTCAGAATCCGAGCTGTCAGAACCTTCTCCATTATCATCTTCACCACCAGCCTCTCCTAATTCATCCAAATCATCTCTCTCCTCGACTGAAGTGGTGCCTGCCATGTCTAAAGGAGTGGAAACTGGGGTTTCAGTAGTAGCAAGGAAATCCAGCTCAAGAAGACTATCTACATCGACATCATCCTCACCAGAACCTGAACCACCAACACCTGCATCAGCACCACCTCTAACACCACCTGCACTACACCAGTCACACTAGCACCAGCTCCATACCCACCAACACCAGCATCACTAGCTCCTGCACCACTAACCCAACATCAGCATATCCATCATCATTACCATCATCTCCATCATCATCACTTGGTACAACAATGTCCTCTACATCCGAGTCAGAATCATCATGTCTCCACTTCCTACCACCGGGAGCAATGTACTCAGGGTTCTGAAGATGACCAAAGAGAGCACGAACTGGAAGCTTCGTCTCCTTTCCCTTGTATGACAGCACTCTGTTGAGAGTGATGTCGTTCATGTTCTATAACCAAATGATGTATGTGCTGGTCCTCGGCAGGTTAGGCACTTGAGCATCAAAAATCTGTTGAAGAAATCTAGGGTACATGAGAAACTTCTTGTCACCCTTGAGAACGATGTTCTCCTTCCGATGTGTGAATACTATCTCAAAAAAGGTGAATGGTAGATTCAGCACCAACGCCACAAAAGCAAACTGTATGGTCTCCCGCAACTCATCAAATGTGCCAAGCACTTGAACTACAGATATAGAAATGCCTTGTTGAGAACTCCAACTCCCAAGTCACCATCGTACTTGCATCGCATAAAAAATCCAAGAACAAGATAGCGATCAAGTAGAATGGGCTGATCAGGTGCATCATGAAATCCACAAATCCTCTGAGTGTGCTCAGCAGAGACTATGACATCATGCCCTAGCACCTTGCCCCTAATCACAGGCGGCTCCACCTCATAATCTATATCCGCGGATCTCCAGAAATCCCGCTGATGTGACTGATATGGATCATAGACAGTAGAAATAGCAAGGAAGATCCTAGAATGCCTGAGAAAAGTGATGATTTCTCTGAAATGCTTGGCGTTCTTAGTGGCAAGATCCAAATGGGCACAAATGTTGTTCTTTGTCACTGCTTTGTAATCAGCCATTCTGAAAAACAAGAAAATAAACATGTCAGTTCAATTCAGATAATCAATTGATTAAAATCAGAACATTTTCACAAGTGTAAAACTTGTACGAATGAGACTATAATGACCGAATGAGTATACAAAACGAATAGGTCAAATCAACCGAATGACAACCGAATGATCTCATTCGGTTGAACCATTGACCGAAAGAGTCAAGTCAACCGAATGACCAGCGAATGAGACTAGCAACCGAAAGAGCCTCATTCGGTCGGATTGCTTCATTCTGACGCTGCCTCTCATTCGGTCGGCTATTGAAGTCCGAAAGGTGCCATTCGGTCGGCCGAAGGAGTTTAAAATCCCAAGTTTCCAAAATCACAAATCAGTCCCCAAAAATTACACCAATATGTTCAGAAACGACCAATTAAGGTTTTTAGAAAAGGTCTTAGGTCATTTTGTGTTCGATTTGGCCATTTATTGAGTGGGGACAGTTACAAGCCCTAGAATCCTAATCCAAGTGTTGTTCATAACGAATCCATGGACAAAAGTGGATTATCTTGGTTCCACAAGTACCTGTAACAATCACAGGAAGGAATCTCAGCAAATAATCGGGCTAATCATTAAAAAATGTGAAGAACAGATGAGAGAGAATGTTTCAGCCGAAGGAGAACACACAGTTAACCGAGCGAATGAAATTGGGGGAATGAGCTCTTTCGGCCGAAAGAGCCCTATAAATAGGAAGTCTCATTCGGTGAATGACTCAACTGAATGAGTTGCTTCGGCCCAGATTGATTCGGGCGAATGACTTATTCGCTTGAATGAATTTATTCGCTGGAATGAGCTATTCTCCTGTTTCATTCGCACGAATGAAGTTTAGCACTCACAAACACAAGTCAATTTAAAATTAGACATTTTGAACATTTTAGCCAAGGGCCATTATGAAGATATGTCTGGTTTAGTGATGGATTCAGATATGATTGAACATCTGAACACACAAATGATCATCTAAAACAATTTGAAATATAAAATCCTTTTGTATTTTTCTGAAACAAAATACAACTGTACAACTAACAACTAAAACTAAAACCCATTAAGAAGCACATATTTTTGTGAGCAGTCTTTCAAGAGAATGACACATACCCCTAATCACATCAAATCAGCATTAATGAATGTTGCACTTCAAACACAGTTATCTTATGATTTGATTACTGATATACTTGTCCACTTTAAGCCTGACAATACATCATTTCTAAACATATTAATGATCACTCATATATTCTGACTGAGTTACCCATGGTATTTATCCAATAAAGATCAAAATCAGTTTGTAACTCATCTCTGCATAACTTGATACCTAACATCATAAATTCTATAAGGTTCCAATTTATTTTCTTTTTGTATTTTTTTTGATTTGTCTCTCATGTTAAACACATTCTTATGGACGGTTTCAGCTAGGTCTTTACAAAGCAATATGGCACGTATACAGAAATGTGTTGACATGATGAACTTGTTCTATCCAAATGGACAGCTTCAGCTAGGTTTTTACAAAGCGATATGGCACGTATATGGAATCGAGCTTATTTTATTTTTGTATTTTTCTTAGCTTATCCTATCTGAATGGACGGCTTTAGCTAGGCTGCAACCCAGCAATATTGCACGTGTACATAATCGGATATACTTTTATTTTCTTGTGATTGAATCATTCTCATCTGAATGGACGGCTTCAGCTAGGTTTTTACAAAGCTGTATGCCATGTGTACAGACTCGAATTCATGAATTATTGAAAACCTCATTAGATCATATGATAGCAGGTGTATGCCTAATTTAAGTCAGAAACTATTTATCACTTAGCTGGTTTTTTAAAATGGATCCCACAAATCAGATTTTCTAAGTAATCACCAATAGTCTATACATTTTGTAAAGTTGGACTATCAGTACATCAAATCACAAATCTCATGTGTTTTTGGTTTATGCATTCACTTTTGCTTTTAAGACATGATAGATGAACGCATCACTTTCTCATATAAGACTTTCTCATTTTTACACTTTTTCAAATGTTATTGGATTTTTTAAATTTTTTCAAATGTTTTTGGTTTTTCAAACCAAAAACTGAAAATCTTTTTGACTTTTTGATTAAATAAAATAAAATAACAGAAATACTAACAATGAAAAATAAAGCAAAATAAACTAACTAATAAAAGCGATGATCATTTGTTTGAATCAGATGAAGGAATGACTTCATCCTTTTGAAAAACAACATTAGCCGATAGCAGATATAAAAATATTGGTCTATCATAAGCTTTTGTATAAAGATCGGGTTTCTGGTGGTCGGTGTGAATTTTAATAACATCGATGAGTTTCTTTTCAAAACAATCACATATGAAGTGATATTTTATGTCAATGTGTTTCGTTTTCAAGTGCTGGATGGGGTTTTTAGTGACAGCAATGGCGGCAGTATTATCAACATAAATAGGAGTGCTAGAAAAATGTAACCCATAGTCCCTGAGTTGTTGTTGTATCCAGATGATTTGTGAGCAACAACTAGCAGCAGCAATATATTCAGCTTCACATGTTGAAGCAGACACCAACGTCTGCTTCTTGCACTGCGAGGTAACTAGGCGGGTTCCAAAGAACTGACATCCTACAGATATTGACTTGAAATATCTTTTGCATCCGCCATAGTCTGAATCACTGTATGCAGTGAGCTCAAAGTTATCATCATTAGGGTACCATAAGCCAAGATCAAGAGGACCCTTCAGATAATGCATAATCCTCTTCACAGCAATCAGATGTGATACTCTTGGTTTGAACTGATAACGAGCACACAAGCATGTGGCAAACATGATGTCTGGCCGAGAAGCAGTAAGATACATGAGAGATACAGTCATTCCTCGGTACATAGTGGCATCGATTAACTCCCACTTTCAGTCTGGTGTAATCCTGTGATTGACAGCTAGTGGGGTACCAGCAGGTTTTGTATCCGACATACTGAACCGTGTCAGAATGTCACCAATGTATTTGTCTGATGAATGAAGATTCCTGCCACAGATTGATCTCGAATTCCTTGCACAGACTATCATTTGTAGAACCGAAAATGATGTCGTCCACATAAACTTGCACCAAGAGTAAGTCATCATCCTTCTCTCGAATGAACAGTGTGCAGTCAATGACACCTCTTCTGAACCCGTTGTTCAGAAGGTGAGTAGACACTGTCTTGTACCACACTCGCGGAGCTTGATGCAATCCATACAATGCCTAGTCCAACTTGTAGACTTGGTCACGATGCAATGAATCCTCAAACCTGGGAGGTTGATTGACATACACCACTTCATTGATCACACCATGAAGGAATGCACTCTTGACATCCATTTGATAAACTTTAAATTTCTTGAAGGATGCATATGCCAAGAAGATAAGGATTGCTTCAAGACGAGCAACCGGTGCAAACACTTCATTATAGTCAATTCCTTCAATCTGTCTGAATCCCTGCACCACCAGACGGGCTTTGTTTCGCACAACGATCCCGTGATCGTCCCTTTTGCAACGAAGAACCCATCTGGTGCCTATCACCTTTGCACCTTTCGGTTTGTCAACAAGTTGGCAAACACCTAGTTTCTTGAATTGTAGGAGTTCTTCTTGCATCGCATCAACCCATGATTCTTCTCTCAATGCTTCGGTGACGGTGCGTGGTTCAACTTGAGAGATGAAGCAAGAATGGGCACAGTAGTTTACATCAGCAAAGTCAAGAATATCAGCAAGACCACATGAAGATAGTTGATTTCTTGTCTTAACCCCATCAAGCGGACTGCCAATAATGTTTTCATGAGGATGAATGCGATTAATTCTTCCATCAGGATGAGCAGGAACCTCAACCTGTGAGTCAAGGTTGTTCAGATTCAAGTCCTCAAGTCCAGGTACAATGTTGTCAACATTTGGTTCGGGAGCAGCTGGTTGAACTGGGTTATCATCTGTGTCTGAGCTGTCATCATGTATCTATATGGGAGTTGAAGCTGATGAAGGTTGCACAGGTTCATCAGGTGGATTTTGTACATCATACATCATTTGAACTGCAACATCTTCATCAGAGTACATGGGAGTCATATTGAATGAGTTGAAAAGGTCTGAATAATCAAACATCTAGTCTGGACCTTTTCCAGGTGGGGGCATAGAGTGTCTTTGAACATCTATGTGGTACCGCTCCTCCACATTCTGAGTTGATCTATTGTAGACCCTTTTATTAGGGGTGCTGTAGCCAACAAAATACCCTTCTTCCACCATCTCATTGAACTTACCCTGCTCGTGTTTCTTAAGCATCGTGCACGGAGCACCAAAAGGTTCAAGATACTTAAGATTAGATTTTCTGTTATGGAGCAGCTCAAAACAAGTCTTCCCATGTCTCTTAACTATCAAAACCCAATTCAGTGTGTAGCAAGCATTTGCAACAGCTTCATTCCAGAATTGAACTGGAAGGGATGAATCAGCAAGCATGGTCCGAGCAGCCTCAATCATAGTTCTGTTCTTGCGCTTAGCAACACCATTCATTTGCGGGACATATGGAGCAATGAATTGTTGGACAATGCCACGTTCATTGCAGAAGTTCTCCATGTTGTGATTCTTGAACTCTGTCCCATTATCTGTTCTGAGCATACGTATCTTGACCTTATAAAGTGACTCAAGTTTAGTTACCACAACTTGAATACACTCGAACGTTTCTGATTTCTCCTTAAGAAAGAAAACCCAAGAATATCTGGAATACTCATTAGTGATGACTAAACAGTATTGATGTCCAGCTATACTCTTGCGGTTGACTAGGCCAAATAAATCCATATGGAGAAGCTCAAGAGGAACAATGATTGAATGATACTTTTTCAGCTTGTGAGACTGCTTGGTTTGCTTTCCCTTCTTGCACGAGACACAGATATCAGACCGTTTAAAATTCTTCAAGCTGACACCCTCAATCAAGTTGTTTTGTACTAAATGATTCATCTTGCGTAGACTCAAATGGCCCATCCTCTTATGCCAAAGAATAAAGTCTTTCTCTGTGGCTTTTGACATAAAAGATGAAGCTGAGGAGGATGTTGTTGAATCTGTAGCCATGTTGAGTACATACAAGTCCTGCTTACGGGGTGCAGACATCAAAATCCAATCTTCAAGAATAGTGACGCCTTGTTTGAGTATGTAGCAACTGGAGTCATCAAAGAGAACTTTGTACTGCTTGTCACAAATCTGTGACATTGAAAGAAGATTGTTCTCCAATTGCTTCACGTATCTGACTTTGTTAAAGGAAACTTGGCTGTTTGAGAGAATACCCTCTCCGGTAATGGACCCGCCTTTGTTTTTTTGAAAACAGTACATATCCACCTTGAATTGCATTAACATTAGTGAGCAGCGAAATATCTCAAGTCATGTGCATTGAAGCCCCACTATCAACGATCCAAGAGCTGTTAAGAGCAGCTGTTGGGGCAACCTGCACAAACACAAACAATTAGTTCAATTTGGGAAACCTAGCCTTTACAGTCTTGGGTTGACCCAATGAGTCTCGAATCCAAACATCAATCCATTTACCATCAGGGGTTGTCTTGTCTGAAATTTTTGAAACAGGATTCTCAGAAGACTTGACATTCCAGACTGTGTTTTTACTGAAAGAGTTTTTCAAGTAAATGTATGATGGTTTTGATTAATTTACAATAACAACTTTGGGAACTTCCAAGTTCACCACTTTCCCTTTTCCCTTATCCAAAGGCTTGATAAGATTGGGTTGTTTGTGCTTTGATTGAGATGATTTAAAATCAGGTTTGACTTCTTTGATAAAACTCTGATTTTGTTTTCTGTGTGGTGCAACCTTAGGTCTGATCAACTGAGGACAAAATCTGACAACATGTCCAAGTGCACCACACTCAAAGCAAACTCTTTTGTCTTTGTTAAAAACTGTTTGGCTTTAGACTGAGAGTTTTTTATCTGAAAAACATTTTGTTTAGCCTTTTCTTGCACAAAACCCGAACCCTTTATGCCATTAAAAACAAGTTTTTCAGTTTCTTTGGTCTCATTTGCTTCACCATCCTATGAAGGCTTTACAAAACAAATGGCTTTGGATAAATTTGAAGCCATGTTTGTCTTGGGTAAGATTGGGTCAGCCTTCCTGGCAACAGATGTCTAATTCTTGACATAAGACACTTGAGGAGTGACATCAAACTCATCCTCAGAATCAGAAACCCAATCTTCATCCACTCCCTCCACAAAAGATTCCTCAAACATTGAGGAACCCTCATCAAATATTATTCCAAAGGGATCAATAACTAATGGAGTTTTCACCTGAAATTCTTTAACCTCTTTCTCATTCGTAGAATTGACAAAGTTGTTCAAGACTGGTCGGGGACAGTGATTGTATCTTGTTTCTTTACCCTTCCCATCCTGATCAGTCCCATTACTGATCATGTGCCCAATAATGTATGATGAGCTCTCATAGATCTTGAGTTTCTGGCTTAATGTCTCATAGTCACATTCAATTATGGCAAGTTTTTTCTTAGTCTCATTTATGGTGTTAAGATAAGAAGTAACTGCATCCTTCTTGTTGAGCTCGGCAATCTCAGCCTCATGTAGCTGTCTGTTTAACAAATTAATTTTATCCTGAAAATCTTTTCCATTATATTTCAAAACTCTATTTGCTTCAATCATTTGGTTGAGATCGCTGATCAAGTTAGCATTGTGCTTCTGATAAGTCAAGACCTTACTGTCAAGATCAATACATTTAAAGCATCTAGAATGAGAAGAAGAACATTCATCAAATACCTGATCTGGCGAGAGGTAGCAGAAGTGTTCACCATCATGGCAAATTGAGTAGCAGGTTCTTCAAACTAAGCATCATAATCTGCTTGAGTGTTTGAGTCTGAAGTGCTTTCTGACTCAGAACCTGAAGATTCCTCAATACTGATCTTTGCTTCTTCAGAAGTGCTTTCTTCACCGGATTCATTAGTCTTCTAAATTTTTGCAACACAAGCTTTGTCTTGTCCTCCGTGATCAGGATTGAATCTGAAATCCCAATTCTCGCCTTCATCATTTTGTACCATCAAGGCTTTGCTAGCATTAGAAGAACTTGCATGAGTAGGAGTATCAATGGGTGCAAGTCTTCTCTCTGGATTTGTTGTAGAAGATATCTGATTCTGAAAAGGATTCTTGTTGCCTGTCTTATTTGGTTGTTTGCACTGTCTTGCAAAGTGTCCATTCTCTCCACAGTTGTAGCAAGTGACAGATGCCATATCAAAACCAAATTTTGAATCCTTTTTCAGATTAATATCTTTTTCAGTTCTTCTCAAAAAATTCTTAGCTCTTCTGACTACACTGGCAAGAGCCCACATGATGTTTATCCTCTCCATGTCATCCTGGTCTATCTGAGAATAGTCATCATTTGTCAAGTGAGGATTACCAATCTGCCCGGCTTGTAACCCATCATAAGAGCTCAAAAGGGTAGACAGAAGACCCATGTGATCCTTTGTAATCTCTACAGTCACTTTATCAAAATTTTCTGTCTTTAGAATGGTGAGAGGATGACTATTTTCTTTCTGAGAGGTTAATGTTGAAGATGACTGACTAAAATGAATCTGATTGGGAACAGGAGCTTCTTTAGTATGAGAGACAAAGGTAGTCTTCATTGGAGCATGAGAAGAAGCTCTCTCTACAGTAGGAGTAGAATAATACAGTGAAGGGTCCTGGGCTTGAGCAACGCTTTTTGCCTTCCACTTGTTCTCAATCTACTGTTCTTTCAGTTTCTGGATAAAATCATTGATGTCCATGCTTGCCATCATCTCATTCTGCTTCAAGACCATGAGGAATGACTCCCACTTGGGAGGTAACGCATCTGCCAAGCACAGAATCTTCTCTTGAGTTGTAGTCTTCACCTGATGATTAAACAGCTCACTCAGGAGATGGTAGAATCTTGCAATCAGATAATCTAGGGACTCGTTCCCCACATACATGAAACTATTAAACTCATTCCTTAATGCTTTAGACTTGATGTTCTGCAATGTCATTTCCTTCGTATCTCTGCTGCAATGCATCCCATAGAAACTTAGAAGATGTAAACTGTCTGAACTGATGAAAGATATCAGTTGCAATGGGCTGGGATGGAATAGCATAAGCTTTCTTCTTATAGTCATATAATTTCCTCTGGGGTTCAGTCATCCGGGTGACTAACATAGGAGTTTCATCTTCATTCAGGGGTCTCAGATAACCACCCTCTATCAGCATCCACAAGTTGGTATCAACTCCATTGATGTGGATCTCAAATCTGTACTTCCAATGAGGGTAATCATCTAATGAAAGCAACTTAGGAGCTTTATTAGAGTTCCCTGTCTCAGTCTCAGTGAGTAATAAAGTCTGAATCCGATGATTCTGGTTAGCCATCAAAGCTAACTCCTCCATGATATCAAGAACAAGTGTGTCCAACACTTAGAAAAATCTTCAAAATTGATGGCCGAATGTCGGGGACCGAATGAGCTTGAACTTGGCGAATGAACTGGATCAGTCGAATGAATGATGACAGAATGAACTTGAAAGCCGAAAGACTTGAAGACCAAATGACAGGAGCGCCTAATGAACTAGTGAACCGAATGAATGACCGTAGGAGTAGAGAACCGAATGTGTAAGATCCGAAAGAGAGCTATTCGGCAAATGAAGCTTATTCGGCCGAATAAGGGTTATTCGGACGAGTTATTCGGATGAATGGCTCATTCGGACCATCTAGGGTTTTTAGTTGCAAAAATCGCGATAAATTTCGATCTAGATTGAATCTAACCACCTAATTTGGTACATAACATCAAGACATCATTACCAAGCAATTGGAATGATTGATTTGACAAAACATCCACAAAAACCCACGGATTTGCAATGAAACAGTAACTTTAAGAACAAGAAACTTGGGGTTCTCACAGATCTTGAACAAGCAATATCAGATTTGATGATTTGGATTGAAAATCGAGCAGAATCAAGAGCCAAGGCTCTGACACCACTTTGTAGGACCCAATTGGAGCCCGGAAACAATTCGGTTCCTAGGTAGATCTACTTGACAGCCTCTGGAATAATGCGGAATCCTATTCCAGGGTTTTCCAATCGCACCAATAGTCCCCGTGGCGATTCAAAGGTGAGGGATGAACATTTGGATCAAGATCGAACACCACGGGATGAGAATTGAAGTTGGACAGCAAGGAACCACTCAAAACCCTAAGGGTGTGACTCTGGAGTGTTGTGGGAAGAGAGGAGGCTCGAAAAGTTAGGTTTGAATATGTTTGAACAAGTATATATAAACTGTACTCCTTCGGCTGAATGAGTGGCCGAAGCAACTCATTCGGTGAATTGCTCAGCCGAATGAGCTTGGTCAACCGAATGAGTCATGCGGATGACTCATTCGATTGCCCTAGTGTAACAACAGTGCCGAAATCGGTGCCGGAACAGTGATCGCAACAGTAGCTTGAACAGTAAACAGACACCAACTATACACAGTTCATTCTATTTCATGTTCTTATTGATAGTCAAAGTCATTTCATGTTGTCAAACAGCAGATTCATAAACATTTAGCAGAAACTAAGTACAGAACAATGGTTCTTGAGTCAGATAATTATCTGGCAACACTGAACCATCATGGGTTATTTGTTAGGATCTATTAGGATAGCACGTATGCGAGGCTAATCAAAACAATACAATAACAGTTGTTGTTACGGAATGTTAAACCGACGGACTGTTCGTATAGGTGACGATCTGTACGAATGGATCCGACAGTTTAATGATCTGAAACGATGATTGTAAATTAGACAACAAAATCAGAAAGTGAAACGTACGATCGTGTTCGTACAGTTAGCGCTCTGTACGAAGACGCGCGTAAGTGACGTTTTCTGACGAAACGAAAGACGACTCGAACGATAATAATTATAAGGAAATAAAATATTTCCTGTTTTACAATTTTGAAACTCATCATAAATAATTTAAAGCAAAACTATTTTAAAGTTAGACGCGTAAACCATAACACGCGAATAAATAATAAAACGCGTAATATTTATGAGTTTCGATAAATAAATTAGAGAAATACCATTTAATGTCATTACTAGAAATAGCCACTTCCCAAACACGTAAAATATAACCTTTTATTTTAATTTCGTAATTTTACGCGTTACGATCCGGAAACGCGACGAAGACGTGAACCGAGCAACCGAAACGAACCCGAATACCCTCGAGGTATTTAAAGTCTCAAATGAGACTTTCATCTCATTTTTCACTCATTTCTCTCTCTCTAGCTCAATTTCCGTCACTCTCTCTCTCTCTCTAAAATCTACCACTTCCAAGCTTCATAACTCACTCGTTTGGAGGCGAAATCCGGTGTTCTTGGTGTCCACGCGTAGCTAGGAACGAGCTCTACAAGGTAGTACAACCGATCGGAAGCTTTGGCCACTGAAATTTGAGGTATGTCGCTCGAAACATCACTGAAATTAGGGTTTTCTAGGTTGTTTGAAACACACTCACACACTTTCGGTTGTTGAGCTTTAGATTCGAACCCACCTTGTTCCTAGGATTCGTATACATGTAGCAATCCTATGGCAGGTGTTGGATCGAAGGTTGGAGTTCACGAGGAAGATGAGCACGTACAGGTTCGTGGGGCTGCTCATCGGCCGAACCTTTTTGGTGGTGAACGAACCCTTGTGTCTCCTGCGAACCCTAGTACCCACCGAACCCATGAATGACCATGTACCCGAACCTTAGACAGGCGAGCCTTTGGGCTGGCACACACCTCCGAACCTTAGTGCTACGCAGCAAACCATGAACGAACCATACCCTAAGCTTATCTAACCGAACCATGAAGGTACACGATCCCCCTCAAGGCAGCGAACCCTTGAACCCGGCCGAACCCTACACCTAGTTGGCGAACCCTCACGAACCCATGCATCAGGAACGAACCCTGGTTCGTTGGTCACCACAGCCGAACCCTAAGTGACATAGTGTTAGCCGAACCCTATCCTAGGAGCGAACCCTAGCGAACCCTGGGTTGTCAACATACGGTCGAACCTAAAACATCATCAGCCGAATTATATGTGAACGAACCTTATAAGAAGCAATAAGGTTCGCTGATCAAAGAACTCGATCGCAGCATTTTAATCCAATTCACGTCATAAGCAGCCCATTTACATACGGTTCAATAGTAGCCATACACATTTATCCTTTCGGCCCAAGTCCATTAGGTAGTTAGTTTCAATCGGCCCAAGTAGATTAATTTGGTTCAACCGTTTGGCCCAAGGCCATGCTCTATTCGGCCCAACTCAAATGCCTAACCCATTTTATTCAATGCGGCCCACCTAACTACAAGGTCTAGGCCCAACAATCTATCCTAGTCCCATATATGGGTGTGTTAATCGGCCCACATGTTGTGATGGCCCAACAATTTCAAGTTGGCTCATTGGGGAGGAAATTGACCAAGACCTTATTCACATTTAACCGTTTAATTAATTTGGCTCACATAACTTTCTAAGGACCAATAACCTTATGATTAGGCCAAGACCACTTAAATTGGCCCAATGTCTAAGATTGACCCGTTATACATTTGATTAAGTTTAATATTAATCAATTGGGTCACAAGGACAAACTAGGCCTAACATAAGGCCCATGAGATCTAAACTTCAATAAAAACAATGTTAGGTTAATTACCGATCTAACTTAGGTTATTCTAGCACAATTATCATATGGGATCATTATCAGGGAAATGAGCATTCATTTGGTTAGACACAAGTGAACCTCTTTAAATTAAGATATCAAATGTCATGGAAAGATTACACTAGGGATGGAAAACAAGAACCTAAAGGTTATGGTTTAATTTAAATGTTAACACCTAAACCACTGGGAATTTCAAAGGCACATGATTAATCTAAATGGTTATTTACACCATCTAGGTTAATGACCTTATAAGCAAACAAGAGATCATTTGAAAATCAAAGTTCATTATAGGGCCCAAGAATGGCCCAATGGGTTTAATATAAGCCCATCATGTTTAAATTACATTTTCTTAAATTAATTATGCTTTTCATAAAGGAAATTAAATTATAAACTTTATCAATATAATTAAACGATCTTCCTAAATAAATGATTTACTTAAAATGTAATAAACTGAAAATGTTTTATTTAAATACCTTAACGATTAATGTGGGATCCGGGTTACTAATGGGTAATAGTTTAACTTAGATAGAGGAAATTCTAGAAACACACTAGTAATCTAGGACACGTAGTTGCACATCGAGACCAAACCATAGATACGACAATTCCCGTATGTACTTATCGTATTCGAATTCTTTAAAATAACTCAGGTGTTAAAGATACTTAGGCAACAATCAAAGAGTGCGCATATCTTTTGTGGTTTATTGCACGACAACACAGGTGAGTTCATTGCCCCTTTTCTAACATTTTTGTTTTAAAACGCGGGGCTGAGAAGCATGCGTAGACTGTTTACTTAAATTGTTTACTTTAAATGCTTTTAAATTTATATGTTTCATATATATAAATGTTATCCTAAACCATGTTTAGGAAGATTTTATGCAGGTTTTACTAAGCTTATTTACTTATATATTAAGTGAATAAACGAGTTAAACTAAACTTTTCTATAAGTTAAAACATTTCAAAGGAATCAAATCAAACATTTTGGGAAAATCAAGTGGGTGAATTCAAAGGAATCAAATCAAACATTTTGGGAAATCAAGTGGGTAAATTCAAAGGAATCAAATCAAACATTTTGGGAAGTCAAGTGGGTGAATTCAAGGAATCAAATCAAACATTTTGACAAAACAAGTGTGGGACTTCAAGACGTCAAACAAAACAATCTTTGCAAAGATAACATTCAATGTTCTACAAACCAAGTGTTTGTTGGAAAACAAATCAAGTGTACAACCGATCAAGGAATCTTGTATTCTACGATCAACACATCAAGTACATCTTGTGACAAAATCAGACGATCATTAAATCATTTTTAAGGGGTAGTATGTGAAATATCAGAGATAACATTTGCCAACACATTGAACTCAGAAATCCTATATTTCAAGAAGTCCTAGCTAGACTGATTGACTTGTAGGTCTTATGTTTGATGATATTTACAGAATTCCCTAACTACTAAGTACCTAGATTGACAGACTAGTCTACTCGAGTATGACCATAGGCCCCAATCATAAGGACTTAGATTTTATTAAATGTTTATTTACTTGTTTAATTAAGCATTTATTAAACTGTTTCTACAATTTCTGTGGTTGATCACTATTGTGATGAACCTAAGGAATCAACATAGATTCCAAATTGTTGTATTGACAGGAACAAAGGACTGACGAATCATTGGGTTAAAGGTAGGGGTAAAATGCTTAATTTTCATTAACACCAATGTCCCATGTGGATTAGTATGTGGTGGGACGGCGTCTGGGCGGGGTTGTAGCCTCGACTCAGGGGTATGCCCTATATATAAGCATACCGATCTGGATGATACATGTGATGTTAATGAGATTAAGGTTGTTACCCGGGGGTTAAACAAAGGTTTTGTGAGAACATTTGAGTCATTGTGAACAAGAGTGTGTGATAGGTAAAGATGCTTAATTATCATTAACAACAATGTCCTATGCGGATTAGTATGTGGTGGGACGGCGTCTGGGCGGGGTTGTAGCCTCGACTCAGGGGTATGCCCTATACATAAGCATACCGATCTGGATGATACATGTGGTGTTAATGAGGTTAGGGTCTTTACCAAAAGAGGTTTCAAATCATTTTCAAATCATTTTCAAACACTAAACAATATGAACTCACCAACCATGTGTTGACTTTATTTTTGCATGACTTCTCAGGTGACGAACAGGTCAACTGAAGAGTTATTTCTTTGGGATTAGGTTATCTGATAGAGGACCTAGCTTTTTGGACCTGCATATTTTGAAGCATCATTTTACAGTTTGTTTAACATATCTTGTGCAGCTACAAGATTGAAGACTGATGATGTGATAGTGGGTTTACATTGTTAAATTGTAAACTTAACTAATATAATTTAACTCTGTAATCCTATTTTATTTTAGCAAAGTTTCTCATTTATATATCATGTGCAATGTGAACAATCTGATCAATCCGATTATCATTTCGATATCGCGCCTCGGGAACCTTCCGCCCGTCGGGGAAACCCGATCCTACCCCGCCGGCTCGGGGTGTGACAGATTGGTATCAGAGCCATGGTTATAGAGAAATATAGGTCATTTATGTAAACTGTTTGGCCTAGACTATAACCTAGGGACCCTGCATGTAGAGAACATAGGAATTAGGAATTTACTTGCATTGTGTCTTCTGCATTCGATCATTGCACTAACCAATGTTCTATTGGTTATGATTAGAATGTCACCAAGAAGACAACCATCACCGCCTCTACCTCCACAAGGGACGGACCCAGCCGTTGAGGTACTTGCAACACTGATCACTGAACAGTTGGTGGCGATCCTCCCTGGAATCATCACCCGGATCAGGAACAGTGAGGAATTTATCAGGAACTTCCCATTACTTGCTGCAGAGAAGAAGGAACCGGAAGAAGGAGAAACAAGCAGGAAGCGGAAACGGAGTCATTCTAAGAAATCAAGAAATCCTGAGATCTACACCGAGGCCATTCCCCTTCGTCAGATGGCCGTTGCTCCGGAGTCAGAGAATCGTAGGTGTTACGCTGGAAAATCACCCCTTTGCACTAACTGTCACTATCACCACCGCGCTGAAATCTCATGCAAGCAATGCATCCATTGTGGCAAGACGAACCATTTGGATCACCGATGCAGAACATCAATGGAATTAGTATGCAAACCGGAGGCTAGCAAATTTCCTCTATGTGCCACGTGCGGTCTCCACCATGCTAAGAATAAACTGTGCAAACATTGTCTGAACTGCGGAGGAAAGGGACACTGGAGTCGTGATTGTAATAATCCCCCGACTCATAACCAGAATCCTGGAAACACTACATATCCCCTTCCTCGACACAGCAAAGATTGTTATGTGTGCGGACTGTCCGAACACATTGCCCGAGACTGCCCTGTGAGGATATCTTTTACAAATCCTGCACCTTCTAAAGGAAAAGCTTCCCTCTATTCGGCTTGTCACTACCATGATCTGGCTGAACCTTCGTGCCTACAATGCACGCGTGGTGGAATGACGGGACACGGGATACAACAGTGTCAGCCACCAATAGCCTCTACTCCTCGTCAATATTTTGGTGCATTTCCTAAATGTGTCAGATGTGGTTTTCATCATGGTGAGGAGAAACCTTGTAAACACTGTCTGAATTGTGGTAGATACGGACACTGGATTCAACAGTGTCGGTTTAGTTCCACTAAGAAGCAGGAACAAAAAGCAAACACCTCCACTTCCTCTCACCATAACAACAACTGCTATACATGCGGAACACATGGACATTTCGCAAGGGACTGCCCTAGGAAAAGGCCTCCAGCAGACCCAGCAGTCACAGAGGAACTACTTGCCTTACCAGCTCCAGAGGAACACTCGGAGTCCGATGACTCCATAGGTATGCAAATTTCTGCTTAATACCTTAAATTATCTATTGGGGTATTAATTAGGACTGCATAGTCTGTTGTAATTTTAGGAACCATAAAATTAAGTTAGTCAAAAGCAAAGTCAGTGTCGAAAGGATAATCAGAATAATAATTGAAGGAACATTTAGGTTAAATAAGGGTTAAATGATTAAATGAGGATAGAGTGATCATTAATGACCGGCTTAATTACTGTAAATTAGAATAGGACCTTACCTAATTAGGACACTAAAAGCCTTAGAAATTAAAAATGGCAAAACTAGTGTGTAGACTTTCATTTTATACATAAAGCTCCTAGAAATTGAGTTACCTAAATTTGAGAACTCTGACTCTAGGATGTTAGGAAAAGTAAATATGAGAATTGTGTCAGGTCTTTACGTAGGCTAAATAAGTAGATCAAGGGAAGTCATTTGAGAATACAAGATGAAGGTATGCTCGAGAAAATAGTTCGAATGAATTATGGGCATTCCAAATTATGGTGATGTTCTTCGAGTAGAAGAATGCACCTATGATTTCTTGGACCTCATGAATCGAGCGTACAGACCGTAACTGGTTGGTTTGTCATTACTATTAAAGATGACATACTGAATTATTATAGTAGCACGACAGAACACGAACGACATCTCAGGGACATTTTGGAACCGTCAAGGAAAGAACAACTTCATCTTAAATTCTCCCAAATTCGAAATCAGATGAGAATAAGGAATAGTTGGAACAAAAGTTACAATAGGTTTCACGAGTCTCATGACTTTAGGGTAGGAGTAAGATAGATATACACCATCACACGGGTGGGTATAAGTGTACTGAGAAGGTAAATCCTTACCTTTATTCTAATAACTCTGCCGTATTTTAGGTAGACCTCCCCACTGTATAATGTAAACCTTCGAGTTGAGAAGAGATTTAAACAAATGGTGAAGTATGTGTATGGTTATGTCAAACAACCTAAGTATTCACCATGGGTGACTTAAGGATCTCGAATCGGAAGATCAAGACCTAGAGGTAGTGAGAGTCACCTACGAAGATTTTAAAGAGTGTGTCAGATTGTAGAGCCGAGAGACAGTTTGAGATAAACCGGATGTAATACTTATTACCAAATTAGTGGGTGGACTCTGGTGATAGGTAAACTGATGGATTATACAGCAACGAGATAGTGGTACGCTATGTGATACCATTGTTTAACATTTTGGTTAGGGACGGTATTTTCATAATGATGTGTAACCCCCATCGCAGAAATCTCTAAGGGATGTACTTGAAAATAATTACAGCTCACCGTTCACCAAAGGACGGTCGAAGCGAAAGTACGACACGAATTTTGGGGGATAAATGTTGAGAATTTGTATGTCAAACTTCAGTGGAAAGTGGGACACCCAAATGCCATCGATTAAATCTTCCTACAACATCCGTCAATATAGAAGCACCGAATGCACACCATCCGAGGCTCCTTGAGGCCGGCAACGTCAGACGCCGACTGACGGATTAAAGGTGTAGTCCATCCCAGGATAAAGGGACGAACAAGCACCACGAAACGTAGGACAATCCGAGATCATCCAATGTAATTATTTCATGGCACAGAGATTGAGGTCATTATATGACCTTAGTTGGATACGTTACGTGTTTCACGTCTCGAACTTGAATAAACGTCGTGCTAACGAATCGTTCGTCATAACAGTTGAAGAAATTCAATTAGACGGACAGTATACCTTAGGTAATAATCTTCAGAGTTTTCGGCTCGTTAGATTAAACAACTAAGGAAAAGTCGTATTTCCATTGCTAAGTTCATTGGAAATTCAAAGCGAAAACTCAAGTTTACTTGGAAAAGGCGAAGATCACGCGATGTTCAGGACATCCCCAACAACTTGCAGAGAAAGCTGTAACCGATAACTATTCTTAAATTTCGGGACGAAATTTCTCTAACAAGGGGAGACTGTAACAACAGTGCCGAAATCGGTGCCGGAACAGTGATCGCAACAGTAGCTTGAACAGTAAACAGACACCAACTATACACAGTTCATTCTATTTCATGTTCTTATTGATAGTCAAAGTCATTTCATGTTGTCAAACAGCAGATTCATAAACATTTAGCAGAAACTAAGTACAGAACAATGGTTCTTGAGTCAGATAATTATCTGGCAACACTGAACCATCATGGGTTATTTGTTAGGATCTATTAGGATAGCACGTATGCGAGGCTAATCAAAACAATACAATAACAGTTGTTGTTACGGAATGTTAAACCGACGGACTGTTCGTATAGGTGACGATCTGTACGAATGGATCCGACAGTTTAATGATCTGAAACGATGATTGTAAATTAGACAACAAAATCAGAAAGTGAAACGTACGATCGTGTTCGTACAGTTAGCGCTCTGTACGAAGACGCGCGTAAGTGACGTTTTCTGACGAAACGAAAGACGACTCGAACGATAATAATTATAAGGAAATAAAATATTTCCTGTTTTACAATTTTGAAACTCATCATAAATAATTTAAAGCAAAACTATTTTAAAGTTAGACGCGTAAACCATAACACGCGAATAAATAATAAAACGCGTAATATTTATGAGTTTCGATAAATAAATTAGAGAAATACCATTTAATGTCATTACTAGAAATAGCCACTTCCCAAACACGTAAAATATAACCTTTTATTTTAATTTCGTAATTTTACGCGTTACGATCCGGAAACGCGACGAAGACGTGAACCGAGCAACCGAAACGAACCCGAATACCCTCGAGGTATTTAAAGTCTCAAATGAGACTTTCATCTCATTTTTCACTCATTTCTCTCTCTCTCTAGCTCAATTTCCGTCACTCTCTCTCTCTCTAAAATCTACCACTTCCAAGCTTCATAACTCACTCGTTTGGAGGCGAAATCCGGTGTTCTTGGTGTCCACGCGTAGCTAGGAACGAGCTCTACAAGGTAGTACAACCGATCGGAAGCTTTGGCCACTGAAATTTGAGGTATGTCGCTCGAAACATCACTGAAATTAGGGTTTTCTAGGTTGTTTGAAACACACTCACACACTTTCGGTTGTTGAGCTTTAGATTCGAACCCACCTTGTTCCTAGGATTCGTATACATGTAGCAATCCTATGGCAGGTGTTGGATCGAAGGTTGGAGTTCACGAGGAAGATGAGCACGTACAGGTTCGTGGGGCTGCTCATCGGCCGAACCTTTTTGGTGGTGAACGAACCCTTGTGTCTCCTGCGAACCCTAGTACCCACCGAACCCATGAATGACCATGTACCCGAACCTTAGACAGGCGAGCCTTTGGGCTGGCACACACCTCCGAACCTTAGTGCTACGCAGCAAACCATGAACGAACCATACCCTAAGCTTATCTAACCGAACCATGAAGGTACACGATCCCCCTCAAGGCAGCGAACCCTTGAACCCGGCCGAACCCTACACCTAGTTGGCGAACCCTCACGAACCCATGCATCAGGAACGAACCCTGGTTCGTTGGTCACCACAGCCGAACCCTAAGTGACATAGTGTTAGCCGAACCCTATCCTAGGAGCGAACCCTAGCGAACCCTGGGTTGTCAACATACGGTCGAACCTAAAACATCATCAGCCGAATTATATGTGAACGAACCTTATAAGAAGCAATAAGGTTCGCTGATCAAAGAACTCGATCGCAGCATTTTAATCCAATTCACGTCATAAGCAGCCCATTTACATACGGTTCAATAGTAGCCATACACATTTATCCTTTCGGCCCAAGTCCATTAGGTAGTAAGTTTCAATCGGCCCAAGTAGATTAATTTGGTTCAACCGTTTGGCCCAAGGCCATGCTCTATTCGGCCCAACTCAAATGCCTAACCCATTTTATTCAATGCGGCCCACCTAACTACAAGGTCTAGGCCCAACAATCTATCCTAGTCCCATATATGGGTGTGTTAATCGGCCCACATGTTGTGATGGCCCAACAATTTCAAGTTGGCTCATTGGGGAGGAAATTGACCAAGACCTTATTCACATTTAACCGTTTAATTAATTTGGCTCACATAACTTTCTAAGGCCCAATTACCTTATGATTAGGCCAAGACCACTTAAATTGGCCAATGTCTAAGATTGACCCGTTATACATTTGATTAAGTTTAATATTAATCAATTGGGTCACAAGGACAAACTAGGCCTAACATAAGGCCCATGAGATCTAAACTTCAATAAAAACAATGTTAGGTTAATTACCGATCTAACTTAGGTTATTCTAGCACAATTATCATATGGGATCATTATCAGGGAAATGAGCATTCATTTGGTTAGACACAAGTGAACCTCTTTAAATTAAGATATCAAATGTCATGGAAAGATTACACTAGGGATGGAAAACAAGAACCTAAAGGTTATGGTTTAATTTAAATGTTAACACCTAAACCACTGGGAATTTCAAAGGCACATGATTAATCTAAATGGTTATTTACACCATCTAGGTTAATGACCTTATAAGCAAACAAGAGATCATTTGAAAATCAAAGTTCATTATAAGGCCCAAGAATGGCCCAATGGGTTTAATATAAGCCCATCATGTTTAAATTACATTTTCTTAAATTAATTATGCTTTTCATAAAGGAAATTAAATTATAAACTTTATCAATATAATTAAACGATCTTCCTAAATAAATGATTTACTTAAAATGTAATAAATTGAAAATGTTTTATTTAAATACCTTAACGATTAATGTGGGATCCGGGTTACTAATGGGTAATAGTTTAACTTAGATAGAGGAAATTCTAGAAACACACTAGTAATCTAGGACACGTAGTTGCACATCGAGACCAAACCATAGATACGACAATTCCCGTATGTACTTATCGTATTCGAATTCTTTAAAATAACTCAGGTGTTAAAGATACTTAGGCAACAATCAAAGAGTGCGCATATCTTTTGTGGTTTATTGCACGACAACACAGGTGAGTTCATTGCCCCTTTTCTAACATTTTTGTTTTAAAACGCGGGGCTGAGAAGCATGCGTAGACTGTTTACTTAAATTGTTTACTTTAAATGCTTTTAAATTTATATGTTTCATATATATAAATGTTATCCTAAACCATGTTTAGGAAGATTTTATGCAGGTTTTACTAAGCTTATTTACTTATATATTAAGTGAATAAACGAGTTAAACTAAACTTTTCTATAAGTTAAAACATTTCAAAGGAATCAAATCAAACATTTTGGGAAAATCAAGTGGGTGAATTCAAAGGAATCAAATCAAACATTTTGGGAAATCAAGTGGGTAAATTCAAAGGAATCAAATCAAACATTTTGGGAAGTCAAGTGGGTGAATTCAAGGAATCAAATCAAACATTTTGACAAAACAAGTGTGGGACTTCAAGACGTCAAACAAAACAATCTTTGCAAAGATAACATTCAATGTTCTACAAACCAAGTGTTTGTTGGAAAACAAATCAAGTGTACAACCGATCAAGGAATCTTGTATTCTACGATCAACACATCAAGTACATCTTGTGACAAAATCAGACGATCATTAAATCATTTTTAAGGGGTAGTATGTGAAATATCAGAGATAACATTTGCCAACACATTGAACTCAGAAATCCTATATTTCAAGAAGTCCTAGCTAGACTGATTGACTTGTAGGTCTTATGTTTGATGATATTTACAGAATTCCCTAACTACTAAGTACCTAGATTGACAGACTAGTCTACTCGAGTATGACCATAGGCCCCAATCATAAGGACTTAGATTTTATTAAATGTTTATTTACTTGTTTAATTAAGCATTTATTAAACTGTTTCTACAATTTCTGTGGTTGATCACTATTGTGATGAACCTAAGGAATCAACATAGATTCCAAATTGTTGTATTGACAGGAACAAAGGACTGACGAATCATTGGGTTAAAGGTAGGGGTAAAATGCTTAATTTTCATTAACACCAATGTCCCATGTGGATTAGTATGTGGTGGGACGGCGTCTGGGCGGGGTTGTAGCCTCGACTCAGGGGTATGCCCTATATATAAGCATACCGATCTGGATGATACATGTGATGTTAATGAGATTAAGGTTGTTACCCGGGGGTTAAACAAAGGTTTTGTGAGAACATTTGAGTCATTGTGAACAAGAGTGTGTGATAGGTAAAGATGCTTAATTATCATTAACAACAATGTCCTATGCGGATTAGTATGTGGTGGGACGGCGTCTGGGCGGGGTTGTAGCCTCGACTCAGGGGTATGCCCTATACATAAGCATACCGATCTGGATGATACATGTGGTGTTAATGAGGTTAGGGTCTTTACCAAAAGAGGTTTCAAATCATTTTCAAATCATTTTCAAACACTAAACAATATGAACTCACCAACCATGTGTTGACTTTATTTTTGCATGACTTCTCAGGTGACGAACAGGTCAACTGAAGAGTTATTTCTTTGGGATTAGGTTATCTGATAGAGGACCTAGCTTTTTGGACCTGCATATTTTGAAGCATCATTTTACAGTTTGTTTAACATATCTTGTGCAGCTACAAGATTGAAGACTGATGATGTGATAGTGGGTTTACATTGTTAAATTGTAAACTTAACTAATATAATTTAACTCTGTAATCCTATTTTATTTTAGCAAAGTTTCTCATTTATATATCATGTGCAATGTGAACAATCTGATCAATCCGATTATCATTTCGATATCGCGCCTCGGGAACCTTCCGCCCGTCGGGGAAACCCGATCCTACCCCGCCGGCTCGGGGTGTGACACCTAGTCATTCGCTTGGCGTTCATTCGGCTGAATGACCTTATTCTTAGGGTCATTCGTACGAATGGAATTCGTTCAAGGTTCGTCAGTGTTGGAAGGTTCGTGAGATATAGTTGGTCTGAGGGTTCGCTTGAGCTAAAGGTTCGTCTAGTTTCAAGGTTCGCCTGTTTCAGGGTTCGTCTGTTTAAGGGTTCGTGAGTTTCAAGGTTCGCCTGTTTATAGGTTCTCCTGTTTGGAGGTTTGCCTGAGATCAAGGTTCGCTACTCAAAGGTTCGGTTGGTTGATTGTAGGTTCGTCTGATTGAAGAGGTTCGGCTAGTCTTGTTCTTGAAAAAGGTTCGCTGCTTATAAAATCAGAAATCATGTCTGACATGTACGCAGCTATGGCGAGTCAGAATTCCAAACTCCAAAGTATTTTGATCTGTGAGACTGAAGTGGGAAGTGCAAATAAAGCGCCAAAGTTGTTGGATTTAGCTGATTATGATAACTGGAAGGGACGTTTTCAGACTCATCTAAATGGCACAGATACGAATCTATGGGAGAGAATTTTATCTCCTTATGAGAGACCCATGGTGGTTGGTACCGATTTGTTTCAACTCTTGGAAAGATTGGATGTAGATGAGCGAAAGAAGTATGACTTAGAGAAAAAGGCTTATTGGTTATTGAGTCAAGCCATTCCAAATCAAATTCTACATCAGTTTAATGAACACAAGACTGCTTACAGTCTTTGGAATGCATTAAAGGCTAGAGTTGAAGGAAACACAAATCTGAAAAAGATGAAGGCTACAAATATCAGAAAGGAGTTTGAGAACTTTAACATCATTGGAAATGAGATTCTGGATGTCTTAATCACAAGATACAGACATTTGTTGACCGAATTGAGGAAATATGGCATTGAGTATTCAGAAGATGAGAAGATTGACTGTTTAGCTGATGCATTACCAGATAAATGGAACTCCTTGGTGCTCATATTGAGAGAAAAGCTAACTGGATTGACATTGGTAGAGTTTATTCAGAAACTTGAGGAACAAGAAATGAAGGACAAACGAAAAGCGAGAAGAGGAAATGTCACACAAGATCCTTACTTGTATGGTGGTTATGTGCCCTCTTATCGATGTTGGCGGCATTATCATATCTTGAAAATGAATAGTAGACATATAATCCTTGGAATTTAACCCATAAAGAGTCTATAAGATATATATATAAACAACACATATAGAATAATAACATAAACTTTATATATCAAAGATCATACAAAAGCTGAAATAGGGACATCTAATGCACTAACAAGTTCATTGCAGAAAGTCTCCATATTGTGTTTCTTGAATTCAGTCCCATTATATGTTATGAGCATGCGAACCTTGAGCTTATACAGTGATTCAAGCTTAGTGACAAGAACTTGAACACATTCAAACGTTTCAGATTTCTCCTTCATAAAGAACACCCAAGAGTATCTGGAGTATTCATCAGTAATGACTAAGCAGTATTGATCTCCAGCAATGCTCTTGTGATTGACAGGACCAAACAGATCCATATGGAGAAGCTCAGGTGGAACAGTAATTGAATGATACTTCTTAGGTTTGTGAGACTGCTTGGTTTGCTTTCCCTTCTTGTATGAAACATAGACATCAGACAGCTTGAAGTTCTTCAAACTCACTCCCTCAACCAGATTGTTGTGAACCAGATGATTCATCTTCCTCAAACTCAAATGACCCATCTTCTTATGCCAAATGATAGAATCTTTCTCTGTTGCCTTGGACATAAAACATTAAGCTGTTGAAGATGTAGTTGAAGTTGTGCCCATGTTGAGAACATACAGATCTTGCTTTCTTGGAGAAGACATCAAAATGCAGTCTTAAGGAATTGTAATGCCTTGCTTCAGAATGTAACAGCTGGAGTCATCAAACAGAACATTGTACTTCTTGTCACAGATCTGTGATACTGAAAGTAGATTGTTCTCCAGCTGTTTCACATATATGACCTTGTCAAATGAAACCTTGCCATTTGAAAGAATACCCTCTCCAGTAATAAACCCGCCTTTGTCACCAGCAAAAGCCACATATCCTCCTTTAATAGAATGAACATCGGAAAGAAGAGATATGTCTCCAGTCATGTGCCTTGATGCCCCACTATCAACAATACAAGTACTGTTAAGAGCAGCATTTGGGGCAACCTGCACAAACACAAATCATTAGTTGAATTTGGGAACCCAAGCCTTTACAGTCTTGGGTTGACCCAAAGAGTCTAGGATTTTTATCTCAATGCATTGTCCATCTGAGTTAAATTATTCAGGAGGTTTACAAACAGAAATTTAAGAGGATTTGGTCATCCAAACAGTCTTTTTGCTGAAAGATTTCTTTAAATACACTGATGATGGCTTGAATTGTTTCTCAAAAACAATTTTGGGTGTATCATGATCAATCACAACCTGTTTACCCTTATCTTGAGGAATGATGGGAGAAAGATGTTTGGGTTTAACTTTAATTGATGGACAAGTAGATTTTACCTTTTTAACAAAATTCTGATTTTGTTTTTGATGTGGTGCAGCTTGTGATCTAAACAAATGAGGACAAAATCTAGCAAAGTGTCCATGTGCACCACACTCAAAACAAGCTTTTTATCTTGATGATAAAACTGTTTAGGTTTAATAAAAGGCTTTTTGTTTTGATGAAAACGATTTGTTTTTGTCTTGTCCTGCTTAAAGCCCAAACCCTTTGTCCCGTTGAAAACAAGGTTGTCAGCCTTGTTTGACGCACTTGCTTCACCATCCTGTGAAGACTTCACAAAGCATATAGCTTTGGATAACTTTGAAGACATGTTTGTCTTAGATGAGATTGGGTCAACCTTGGTGACACTAGATGTCTGATTCTTAACACAAGACACTTGAGGAGAAACATCAGACTCATTCTCAGAATCAGAGAACCAATCTTCAACCACTCCTTCCACAAAAGATTCCTCAGACAATGAGGAACCCTCATCATAAATAATCCCAATAGGATCAATAACTAATGGAGTTTTCACTTGAAAGTCTTTAATTTCTTTGTCATTTGGTGAATTGACAAAGCAATTTAAGACTGGTGGGGAGCAATGATTGCATTTTGTTTCTTTTCCCTTACCCTTATGATCAGTCCCTTTACTGATCATATGCTCACTGATGTATGAGGAGCTTTCATAGCTCTTGAGCTTCTGACTTAAGGTTTCATAGTCACACTCGACTATGGCTAATTTCTTCTTTATCTCATTGATGATATTGAGATAAGAAGTAATAGCATCTTGCTTATTCGGCACAGCGATCTCAACCTCATGCAATTGTCTGTTTAATAGTTCAATTTTAGCTTGAAAATCTTTTTCATTTGATTTTAAAATTTTGTTTGCTTCAATGCACTGGTAGAGATCGCTAATCAAGTCAGCATTATGTTGCTCATACAAAACATTATTTTCAAGGCCAACACAATTAAAACAACCAGAATGGGATGAGGAACAGTCATCATATACCTGATTTGATTGAGATGAAGCAGGAGTATTCACCATCAAAGCAAACTGTGTAGCAGATTGTTCTTCAGATTAAACATCTAATTCTTCTTGAGTTTCTGAATCTGAAGTGCTTTCTGATTCTGATCCTGAAGATTCATCCTTAATTGTCTTTATTTCATCTGAATAATCTTCATCCCTGGATCTAGCAGCTTCTTTGATCTCTGCAACACAAGCTTTATCTGCTCCACCCTTTTCAGAATTGAATATGAAGTCTTAGTTTTCTCCCTCATCATTCCGAACCATGAGTGCCTTGTTTGCATTTGAAGAACTGGCCTGAATAGGAGTGTCAATTGGTACTAATCTCGTCTCTGGATTGGCAGCTGATGATCTTTGGTTCTGAAAAGGATTGTGGTTACCCATCTTCTTAGGCTTGTTGCACTGTCTTGCAAAATGACCTTTATCTCCACAGTTGTAGCAAGTGACAGATGACATGTCAAATCCAAACTTAGAGTCTTTGTTCAGATTGATGTCTTTCCCAGTTCTCTTAACAAAATCTTTTGCTCTTCTAACTGCACTTGCAAGAGCCCACCTTTCCATATCATCAGGGTCAATCTGAGAGTAATATTCATTTTTCAGATGTGGGTTACCAATCTGTCCAGTTAGCAGCCCATCATAAGAACTCACAAGTGTAGATAACAAACCCATATGCTCCTTAGCAACCTCCACAGTTACTTTATCAAAGTTGTCTGTCTTCAAACTTTTTGCAGACTGACTTTCTTCTTCCTGAGAGGAGGAAGTTGTAGATGACTGACTAATGGATGTCTGGCCTGAAACAGGAGCTGCCTTGGTTTGTGAGACAAAAACTGTCTTCAATGGAGCATGAGAAGAAGCTCTTTCTACAGTGGGAGTAGAATAGTATAATGATGGATCTTGAACTTGAGCAACTCTCTTTGCCTTCCACTTGTTCTTTTAGCTTCTGGATGAAATCATCAATGTCCATATTAGCAATCATCTCACTCTGTTTCAAAACCATCAGAAAGGATTCCCACTTGGGAGGTAAAGCATCAGCTAGACACTAGATCTTCTCTTGTGTAGTTGTCTGGACTTGATGGTTGTAGAGCTCACTCAACAGATGATAGAATCTAGCAATAAAGTCATCTAAAGATTCATTCCCCACACACATGAAGCCGTTGAACTCTTTCTTCAAGGCCTTAGACTTGATGCTCTTCAATGCATCATTCCCCTCATACCTTTGCTATAAAGCATCCCACAATAACTTTGTAGAAGTAAACTGTCTAGATTGATGAAAAATGTCTATAGCAATAGACTGGGACAATATGGCATAAGGTTTCTTCTCAAAATCATACAACTTCTTCTGAGGCTCAGTCATCCGTGTGACAAGCATAGGTAATCCATCTTCACTAAGTGGTCTCAAGTACCCACTCTCAATCATCATCCAAAGATTGGTGTCAACTCCATTGATATGAATCTCAAATCGGTACTTCCAATGCGGATAATCATCTAAAGAAAGTAACTTTGGAACTTTATTCGAATTCCCCGTCTCAGTCTCAGTAGGAAGCAGGTTCTGATTAGCCATCAAAGCAAGTTCTTCCATCTTGTCAAAAATAGTCTGATCCAACACTTAGAAAATTTTCAGAAACTGATTGCCGAATGAAGTAATGTCAATCGAATGTCGGGGTACGAATGATACAGAATGAAGGGATTAGGCCGAATGACAATTCTAATGTGAATAAGAAATCAACCGAATGACTTCTTCTGATGCAAATGAGTATACAACCGAATGACTACTCAGCCGAATGAATCTGAACTAGCAGAAAAAAGAGTTCTTCGCACGAACACTTGGACCGAATGAGCTTTATTCAGTCGAATGACTGATTCGCATGATGGTTATTCGCATGATCAACTCATTCGCATAAACCGGGGTTTTCAGCAACAAAAATTCGATATCTCATGATTTTGATTGAATCTGACCACCAAATTTGGTATGGAACCTCAGGACACTATCTCTAACCTTTTGGAATACACTATGGATCAAAACAATCACAGAAACCCACTAATTTCTAATGGAACAGCAACTTAGAGCACAAGAAACTTAGGGTTTTCAAAAATCTCGAACTAACAATCGGCAATATGGTGATTTGGAATGAAAATCGAGCAGAATCAAGAGCCATGGTTCTAATACCACTTTGTAGGACCTGAGAAACCCTCAAAAGCAACTCGGTTCCTTGAGAGATCTGCTCAGCAGGCCCTTGAATAGTGCGGAATCCTATTCAAGGGTTTTCCAATCGTAACCACCAGTCCCCATGGCAATCCGATGATGCGGAGTCAACGTTTTGATCAAGATCAAACACCACGGGGTGAGAATCGAAGTTGGAGAGGCAGGAGTGGCTCAAAACCCTGGCGATATGACAGAGGAGTGCTCAGGGGAGAGACGAGGCTCGAAGAGTTGTGAAACATTCGGTTTGCAGCTATATATATAAGCTGTACTCATTCGGCCGAAGGAGTAGTGCGAAACACTCATTTGGCGAATGACTCAGCCGAGTGAGCTTAGACAACCGAAGGAGTCATGCGGATGACTCATTCGTTCACCTAAGTCATTCGCTAGGCGTTCATTCGCCCGAGTGAACTCATTCTTAGGTATCATTCGCACGAATGAGTCTGTAACATAGTCAAAGTCAAAATCAAACATATATAAACATAATAAACTCAATTAAACATATATGAACAATACTCAAAAGTCTATTTCATTAATAATATGAACTTTACATAATCCAAGACATACAAAATACTGAACTAGGGACATTAAATGCACTAACAAAGCCCAAGAAACTACTGATGTTTCAATAAGTGACGATGATGAAGAACAACTCCAAACGCAAGATGATCTAATGATTGATGCTTTGCTGGATGTAGATGATGAGTTTGATTTTGAAGACCAAGACACTCATGATTTTATTTTAGATGTTGACAAATCTTTACAAGTTGAAGACTATCAGATTATACCAATTTTTGATAACAATGATGAAGTGCACGATGATTTACAACAAGGTGAATGGTTTCCTATCATGGAAATAAGAGATTTGTTTTTAGATTTCGACTGGGAAGATGTTTTGCTTCAAAAAAATATTCAAAAGAGTGTTGTTGATTGAGTTATAGAATCATTTCAAGGTGAATTGAAAGCAAAATAAGTTGCAGAGACAGTTCTTGAAGATCCACATAAAGCTTTGACAACTATAGAGGTGATACAGATGGCTGAAGACACTCTTGCCTCTATTCCCAATAGTCCAATATTAAAGACTATGTACAAGAATAACTTTGAATGTACTGGAAATATTTTAGCTTGGAAGTTTGATATAGAAAGTAATCCTTTTGTTATAAAAAGTTTAGATGGATTCTAGTATTTCAAGAAGACAATAAAGAGTTTTCACCAATTCCCATTATGTGAATTAAGGGTTTTGGTAGAGCTCCACTTAATAAACCCAGTGAATGATTACATGGCTGGAATGATTTAGAGAAAAATTAGGAAATTGGTTAGAACAACCAATTTTGAATTAATAAGGACTCAGAAATTGAAGAAAATTCCTATTCTTGGGAATTTAAATTGGATTACTAGAAAATGAAAGACTTGCTAAAAATTCAAACCGGTTAAATGTAAGACCCCAAATTTTCTATACAAGTTATTTGAATTTACAAATGTCTAACGAATAATTAACTTGTAGGAAAAGTGATGAAAAGAATAAGCTAAGTAAAGATCACGAAATGGGGTCCTCGGACCCTACTTCGAGTACTTTGAGTTCACTAAGATTAAATACACGAAATCCATTTCGTGAACTCCCATTTTCGTGAACTGAATTCATGAACTTTTCCAATATATAGGAGTGCCTTGGGAAACCCGCACACCTAACATCAAGTAATGGCTTTTGAGCAACAAGTACTCGATTTGCTACTGGAACAGGTGGGGGTACTTTTTTCTTCATATGGTCCTCCCACTCCCAAGTATACTCTGGCCCACGTCTGGAGTTCCATCGTACTTTGACTATTGGTATTTGGCTCCTCTTCAAAGTTTTAACTCCTCGTTCCGTGATTTCTACTAGCTACTCTATGAAGTGTAGTTTTTCGTTAATTTGGACATCCTCCATAGGGATTATCAGTGATTCGTCAGCTAAACACTTGTTTTGGTTAGATATATGAAATACATCGTGTATCCCCGGGAGTTTTTCATGCAATTTCAACCGATAAGCCACGGGACCAACTCGTATTATCTCGAAGGGGCCTACTTATCTTGGTGCCAGCTTGACCTAAGCTCCAAAACGAAATACACCCTTCCAGGGGGACACCTTCAACATGACTCGATCTCCTACCTAGAATTCTAGTGGCTTGCGATGCTTGTCCGCATAGCTCTTTTGTCTACTTCTAGCAGCATGTAGTCTCTGCTGAATACAACCGATTTTATCTGTAGTTTCTTGAATGAGTTTAGGACCAGTGATTTGACTATACCCTCTCCCAGTCCAGCAAATTGGACACCAACATCTTCTCCCATAGAATGCCTCGAATGGAGAGCATCCTATGCTACTATGGTAGCTGTTATTGTTAGAGAATTTGACGAGTGGTAAATGAGTGTCCCAACTTCCCCCGAAGTCAAGGACGCATGTCCTCAGCGTATCCTACATAGTCTGAATGGTTCGCTCACTCTGGTCATCCATTTGTGGATGATAGGAGGTGCTCATGTTGACACTTGATCCTAGGGATCGTTGTAATGATTGAAAGAAACGTGAGGTAAATCAATTGTCTCTATCGGAAATAATAAATAGCGGTCACTATGACACGCTACTATTTCATTGACATAAAGCCTCGCTAGTTTCTCCTTCTTATAAATCTCCGGAATTGGCAGAAAATGGGCAGACTTGTTTAATCGATCAATGATGACCCATAAGGAATCATGTCCGCAGGAAGTGCGGGGCAGCTTGGAAATGAAATCCATAGCTATTTATTCCCACTTCCAGAGCGAATTTTCGGGCTGTTCCAGTAAGCGAGATGGTTTCTGGTGTTCCGCCTTAACCTTCACACATGTTAAACATCGACCTACATACTCGGCTATATCGGTTTTCATTCCTGGCCACCAATAAAATCCCATTAAGTCTTGGTACATTTTATCGGCTCCTGGATGTATCAAGTATCTGATCTTGTGCGCGTCATCAAAAATGAGCTTCCTCAGCTCATCTATTGCAGGAATCCACAGGCGATCCTGATAGTAGATAACTCCATCTAGTTTTGTTTTGAATTGTTGTTCAGCTCCACAATTCAGCTCCTTCTTCAGATTCCCTTGGTCCATATTTTGTCATTGTGCCTGCATGATTCGGTCACGTAAACTTGTCTGCACCATCGTTCCCATTGCTCTTACGCTCAAGGGTTTGACTCGTTCCATCCGGCTCAAGGCATCATCCACTATATTTGCCTTTCACGGATGATACTTAATCACACAATCATAATCGTTCACAAGTTCAACCCAACGGCGTTGTCGCATGTGGAGCTCCTTTTGATCAAAAATATGTTGCAGACTCTTGTGATCAGTAAAGATGGTACACTTGGTGCCATACAGGTAATGCCTACAAATATTCAACGCGAAGACTACAACTCCTAGCTCTAAGTCATGTGTTGTGTAATTCTTTTCGTGTATCTTCAGCTATCTTGAGACATACGCGATAACTTTTTCTCGCTGCATTAGCACGCAACCGAGTTCCTGATGGGAAGCCTCACAATATACTACAAAAACATATGTACCTTCTGGGAGAAATAAAACTGGAGCATCACATAATTTCTGCTCTAAGGGTTGGAAAGTGTTTTCCTGTTTATGTTCCCAAACAAAAGACTCACTTTTCAGGGTCAGTTTGGTGAGCGGGAAAGCTATTTTGGAGAAATTCGAAACAAATCTCCTGTAGTAACCTGCCAAACCCAAAATTGATCGCATCTCTGATGGCGTTGTAGGGGTATCCTAGTTCTTTCTCGCCTTAATCTTGGCAGGGTCCATGTGAATACCTCCACTGTTTATCACATGACCCAAAAATTGAAGCTTTCTTAGCCAAAATTCGAATTTCAAGAACTTGGCGTAGAGTTGCTCATTTCTTAACAGCTCCAATATTTTCCTGAGATGTTGCGCGTGCTCAGCTTCACTTTTGGAGTAAATCAGTATGTCACACAATGACAAACTGATCCAGATATGGCTTGCACACACGGTTCATGAGATCCATGAAAACCGCAGGTGCGTTTGTTAGCCGAATGG
This sequence comes from Mikania micrantha, assembly GCA_009363875.1. Lineage (NCBI taxonomy): Eukaryota > Viridiplantae > Streptophyta > Magnoliopsida > Asterales > Asteraceae > Mikania > Mikania micrantha. Next base: position 28,123,830 of record CM018687.1, read on the forward strand.
CATCACCATGAATTCAAAATGTCCATATCTTGTTCGGAAGTATGTTTTCGGTATATCTTCATCTTGAATCCGAAGTTGATGCTAACCGGAAAGCAGATCGATCTTTTAGAAGTGTCATGCCCCTTGTAATTGACTGAACAAATCATCACTCCTCCGTAACGGGCACCGATTCCTGATGATTACTTATTCAACTCTCTGTAGTCTACGCACATCCTAAAGGATCCATCTTTCTTCTTTACGAACAAAACTGGAGCTCCCCACAGCGAGTAGCCCGGTCAGATGAAAGCTTTATCAAATAATTCCTGTGACAGATTTAACAACTCCTGCATTTCTAAGGGAGCCAATCTATAGGGAGATTTAGGAATTGGAGTTGCTCCAGGAATCAGATCTATGCGAAATTCTAGTGGACGTGCTTGAGGCAAACCAGGTAAGTCAGCATGGAACACCTCTGGATACTCCCACACCACCGGTACGTCCTATATTTTGGCATTGTCTCCCCTTTCTCCACCACATGAGCGAGGAACGCCACACACTGCTTTCGTAACCACTTGCGAACCTTTATACAAGATATGATTTTTAAACCTCCTTCTACCCATTCCCTGCGTACCTCCAATAGACTTCCATCAGCGTTAGGGGTGCGGAGGAGCTTCTATGAACAAATGAGTTCAACACCATGCTCCGACAGCCGATCCATCCCATAATCACTTCAAAGCTACCCAGCTTCATTGGCATCAAGTAAATTAAGAAGGGTTGTTCATTCAAAATCAGTGAACAATCCTTGATCACGGTATGTACTGAGACTAGTTTTCCATCTGCTACTTCGATAGTATAAGTGGAATCCAAGGGTACCTTATGACCACCAATTGTGATTTCTATTTCGGAAGAGATAAAACTCCTATCGGCACCTATGTCAAATAAAGCAGATACATAGTTGTTGTTCAGAAGAAACGTACCTGTGATAACATTGGGGTCCTGACGTGCAGTATGTGCTCCCAAAGCAAAGGCTTTTCCTCGAGGTACGGGTTGAGCGTGCTGCACTCTCCTTGGGTAGCTGCGGGACACACGCCCAGGTTCTCCACACATATAGTAGCTACGGTTGACATTGGATGGAGGAAGTGCGAGTAAGGTGGCAACGGGTTGGTGCAGTGTTAGTGGGCCCTGAGCCCAATGGCCCATTCTCTGACAACTTGTGCATTGCCTGCACGGGACTCCTGCCGCATGATGATATTGGCATTTACTACACTAGGGTAGGTTCCCGACGTACTGTTTGCAGACAGGATTAATAGGAGTTACGGGGATCTGGGTGATGGGCGTCGCCATAGCATATCCTTGCACAGTTTTCTGCTTCTTGTGCCGGTACAGTTCCGGCTTCTTGGACTCTTCCTTGACCGGGGTAGGTTCGTCTTTCAGTATCCCAGTCTGAACCATGACATCTGTTTGGGTGGAGGAGAGAGCTATGGCTGAATCCAATGTTGGTGGATTCGTGATGAGAACGTGTGTGCGAATGCAGGGTAGCAATCCGCGGATGTACTGATCAATGGTCTTTTTCTAGGGTAGGAAAAAGATACGGTACTAGGGACACCAACTCGTGGAATCGAGTAGACAAAGTTAGATGATGCGCCCCCATCATCTCAAGGCTCCACACTTGATGTTCCACCTTTTGTAGTTGATTTTTTGGGCAAAATTTTTGGCATAACAGACTCGTGAATTTGGCCCATGGCATTGATAAGGTCGCTTCCCTTCCCTTTCCTTGGATTTGGGAATTCCACCATGCTAATGCCCATTTGTCGAATGATCCGGCTGCGTACATGACTCGATGGGGTTCCGGGAAGTTGCTAATATCAAGGGTATGCTCCATTTTGCTGATCCATTGGTCAAACCACACATCACCATCAGTGCCATCAAATGTAGGAGGCTTGCATCCTCCATAGTTTTGGTAGGCCTATCCGGTGGCAGCCCCGGTAGTGGCACTTCCCGAACTGGACGAAATCTCTACATGCCTAGTACTGCCGCTACCGCGGTTGATGTCGTTGATGATTTCCGAAATGGCAGTCCGCAGTTGTCCGGTGATCAACGTGGCCAATACAGTCGTAGCAGGGTCCACTTCCACCTCTATCCTGGGTTGGGTGGTTGCTGTCACAACCCGAGCCGGGGGGCCGGATCGTGTGTCCCGTTTGGCGGAAAGGTCTCGGGGCGCGATATCGGGAATGATAATCGTGATGATCAGATTGTTTACATTGCACAAGATGTATCATGAGAAAATACTAAATACAATAGAATTACAAAGTTAAATTACATTAGTTTCGTTCATAATTTAACAATGTAAATCTACTATCAACATCTTAATTTTTCTATCTTGTGTCTGCACGAGACATACAAAATAATATGTAAAATGTTTTTATAAAATATTTACGGCCAAAATACTAGGTCCTCTATCTGGCATCCTAGTCAAAAGCATAAACTCCTTAATCAGACATGTTCATCACCTAAGAAGTCATGCAAAAAGATCAATTCAACACATGGTTGGTGAGTTCATATAGTTTTATTTGAAAATTAATTTGAATAAACCTGTCTGAATGACAATCTTAACCTCACCATTAACCACCTATACCATCTAATTCAGTATGCTTATATACAGGGCATATGTAGGGTCAAGCTTACCGCCAGCCCAGCCACCAGCCCACCACATACCAAACCACATGATATATTGTTCCTAGTGATAACTAAGTGTTTCATTCCATACCTTTAATTCACAACGTTTGAATAACTTGAAAATCTGTTAACACTGATCACTCGAAAGGACAACCTTAACCTCATCAACAATGCCCTAAGCTTTCCAATTAAGTATGCTTATATATAGGGCATATGTAGGGTCAAGCTTACCACCAGCCCAGCCACCAGCCCACCACATACCGAACTACATAACATATTGTTGTTAATGATAATCAAGCGTTTAATTTCACACCATTTGTTGAGTTCCACAAATGTGAAATTCTATTGATTCCTTTGAGTTCATCACACATTCATGATCAACCATAGTATTTGTAGAAGCATAATATTAAATGCTTAAATAAATAAACATTTAATACGATCTAAGACATAATGATTAGGCCTTGATCAACTCAACTAGTTGTTCTTAGTTTATTGGTGGTGTCCAGTCAATATCATCTCATACGTGGCTCATATCAAGCTTGACCCAAAGGAGTCTATCTGTATGTGTCGGGACTTTATGATGTGCCCATATCAGCATGACCCACAAGGTCTATCGTATATGTCGGGACTTTAGGATATCCTTTAATTATTGTTTTCCTCTGATTCCTTGAACTTTGTTCGATTGTTGACTTGTTTGAGTGTTTGAATTGTGCCCATGTTAGCATGACTATAAAAGTTTACTATATATGTCGTATATATGTCGGGACTTTCTGTGTTTTACACATGGTCTTGATCGGCATACGACTAACAGCCACCCATATTTGTTCTTCGTCTAACTCGTTAGTTCTTTTAAACATACCCTCAGAAGTAGTTCTAAAATTAGTGTATTAGTTCTTTGAATATAGATTTTTGAAAATGAATCGTTTTTTAGCTCTTTTGTTCTTGAAAATGAACCCTGGAAAATAGTTCTTTGGTTTGAAATAGTTATCTACTCATGATGAATAAATAGCTCATTTTGAAATCCTGTAAATAGTTTACCGAGACAGAAAATCTAGGATAATAGTTATACATGTAAAACATATATTGAGTTTGAAACATATCTTAAGTACAAGCATTTAAGTAAATATAATCCAGAAAAAATAATTTACGCATGCTTCTCAGCCCCGCGTTTTGTAAAACAAAAATGTTTAGAAAAAGGGTCAATGAACTCACCTGTGTTGCTATGTAAAGAATCACAACAGATATGCGTGCTCGTTAATTGTAGCTTAAGTATCTTCAGTACATGGGTTTATTTATTATGAATTGAATACGATAAGTGTTCGAAGATGACGTACATAGGGTTTGGTCTAGGTGTGCAACTATGTGTCCTAGACGTTACTAATGGGTTTCTAATTTTCTCTAACTAGTTTATACTAGTTACCCATTGTGAACCATTATTCTATACTTATTCACATTTAAACCCTCCCTTACGCTTGTTCAAGATCTTTCCGTTAATATATCATTTGTAAAGTCCATTTTAAGTTGGAACCTTCATGTTAGAAATCATTTGATTTATTTTAAAAATCATCTTAAATAAGGTAATTTATAAATCATTTTGTTTAATTAAAACATAAGTTATTTATGAAAATATAAGTTAACATGTTAGGACTTAAGTTAATCTCACTCGATTACTCTAAGCCCTTCATTAGTTCTTTGTTCCTTCCCGGTTAATCATTGTCTTATGTTGTTCAATTCGAACAACCTAAGTTGATAACCCACGCTATGAAATTTCTAAGTGTTAAGAATGATCACTATCAATTCAATACTTAGTCGTTTCATGAGCCTTCTTGTTATTCTCGTAGTGCTGTGATCCCTTGAAGTTTAAAATCACTTAACAATCCTCGGATTGTTATGATATATACTAATTATTCTTAGTTTATCACTTGATTCTTAATGAACTCTCAACTCGTTTCTTAGTTCCTTGGGCTTATAAGTGACCATCATGTTACACGTTATACCCCGTGATTTGAGTTAACAGCTAATTTAGAACTCAATGACTTATCAAAATCCATGTTTACACATGAAAGTAATTTAGAAAGCTTTGGTGTTGAAACCCTTTTCATGGGTGATTGTCGTACTTGGAAACCCTAGTAATTTCCCACCCGTATGCTAGTATGCATGGCTAACGAGCATTCAAAGGAGAGTTCACAAACTAGTTTTCTTCTACTTAAAAAGTCCCTTTGGTCGTCACCACTTCACCATATGAGATTGACCATGCAAATGGTTGTCATATGAAGTAAGCCCCCCTTTTCTGTTACAGTCTTGGCTGAGCCATGGAACCATGCGAATGGGGTGATCAACCGAGAGAAGAAATGATCCGTGCGAATGAGTTTGGCCTGCGAATGGGTCTTCCCGAATGAGAAATTCGACTAGTAGCCATTCGGTCGCCCATGTCCATGCGAGTAGGGTCTCAATTCAACCGAGAGGATGTGTCACTCGGCCCTTGACCATTCAGTCGTGTTGAACGGCTCATTCTCCCATCGCGACTGAACCATCTTGAACACCCCATTCCTGGTGTTAATGGCTGATGCACTGAGTCACACAAGTTTCCACCTCATCCTAGACCATTTACGTGTAGTTCCCAAGGGTTTGTTGGTGGTTTAAACCGGTTATAGGTGAGGGTTTGAACCAAGGGATGAAAACCATAAAAATCGGAGGTTTGAGGTCAATTTTACCTCAGATTTGGCGATTTTTAGCTCCAAATCCTTCTACTTTCACGATCTACTAGTTGTTGTGGTCGTTTTGACACCAAGATGGCTTGATTTGGTGAAGTATTGAAAATTCTAGGGCTTGAAATTTTAGAAAGCGTTTAGAGAGAGAAAGTGACGGTTTGTAGAGAGAGATAGAATGGGTAGGTGGTGGTAGAAATGGACATTAAATGCCATTTAATGTCTTTAATCGTTCCGTAGCGTTCGGGTTCGTTCGGTCTCGCTCGGTTTCGTGTAGAAGCGTTTGTTTTCGGTCGTTTTCGTAACGAAACGTTACGGTTTTTTTTAAATTAGAATTTATTAATTTCATTTAGGTGGTAATTCCTAGTAAATTAACTAAATATCATACGTTTATTTTAAATTTATGAAAACGTTAACTTTATCTGTTTAAATTGAATCGTATAGTCGTCGCGCGTATCCGTTCGGATCGTCACCCGTACGAACACGACGATAACGACACTTTTCAATATAATTTCTAATTATTAGACATCATTCAGAACGTTAAACTTTCAGATATATTCGTACAGATCGTCATCTGTACGAATAATCCGTCAGTTTAGCATTCATGTAACAACATCCGTAATTGTTTTGTTCTGTACAACCTCGCATACGTCTATACATAATAAAATCCTAACTAAAAATCACGTGATAGTTCTGTGTTTTCAGATGAAATTCTGACTGTTAAACCATGGTTTTGAATCATGTTTCTGAAATGTATGTGTAACAGTTTTGTGTCAAACATTAAATGATAATAGTATGCAATTAATATACATAGTTCCTACCAGAGTTACTGTGCAAGTTACTGTTCCGGTTATGATTCTAGCACTGATGTTACAGTCTCCCCTTGTTAAGGAAATTTCGTCCCGAAATCTTAGAATCGTTATCAGGTACGGCTTCCTCTGTAAACAGATGGGGATACTTGAACTTCATATGATCCTCGCATTCCCAAGTAAACTCGGGTCCGCGCTTTGAATTCCATCGAACCTTGACAATTGGAATACGGCTTCGCTTTAGTTGTTTAACTTCGCGATCCATAATCTCTAAAGGTTCTTCGATAAAATGTAATTCTTCGTCCACTTGAATTTCCTCTATTGTTATGACAAGTGATTCGTCTGCAAGGCATTTCTTTAAGTTTGAGACGTGAAACACGTCATGCACACCACTAATTTCATCAGGGAATCTCAGTATATACGCCACAAGACCGATCCATTCAACAATTTCGAATGGTCCCACATATTGTGGTGCTAACTTGCCTTTCTTTCCAAAACGAACTACGCCTTTCCATGGGGATACCTTTAACATGACACGGTCTCCCACTTGAAATTCCAACGGCTTGCACCGTTTTTCGGCATAGCTCTTTTGTCTGCTTCTAGTTGCTTGTAACCTTTGTTTAATTTAAGCGATCTTATCGGTAGTTTCTTGAATAAGTTCTGGCCCAGTTATTCGATTATCTCCAACCTCAGTCCAACAGATCGGTAACCGACATCTTTGACCATACAGAGCCTCGAATGGTGCGCATCTGATGCTAATATGTTAACTGTTATTATAGGAGAATTCGATCAGTGGTAAATGGGAGTCCCAATTCCCACCGAAATCCAAAACACATGTTCCCAACATGTCCTCTAGGGTTTGTATCGTACGTTCGCTTTGAACGTCTCTTTGAGGATGTTAAGCTGTACACAGGTTCAAGTGCGTCCCTAGAAATTTCTGCAATGATTGCCAGAACCTTGATGTGAATTTGCTATCTCGATCTGAAATGAAATACAATGGTACACCGTGACGTACCACTACCTCGTTGATGTACAGTCTTGCTATTATCCATCGTTAAGGTTTCACGCATTGGCAAGAAGTGTGCAGATTTTGTTAATCGATTGACGATAACCCCAATTGTATCATGACCACTAGAAGTGCGAGATAGCTTGTAACGAAATCCATAGCTCTTTGTTCCCACTTCCATAGAGGGATTCCAGGCTGTTCCAGTAAACCTGACGGTTTCTGGTGTTCCGCCTTTACTTTCGTACACGAAAGGCATCGACCGACGTACTCGGGTATGTCTTTCTTCATTCCCGGCCACCAATAAAATCCCCGTAAGTCTTGATACATTTTATCGGCACCTGGATGGACCGAATACCTGGTCATGTGCGCTTTGTCAAGAGTAAGCTTCCTCAGTTCATCTACTGCAGGAATCCACACGCTATCCTAGTAGTAGATAACTCCATCTGGTTTCGTCTCAAATTGTCGTTGTGCTCCACAATCAAGTTCTTTCTTCAGATTTCCTCGTTCTACTGATTCTTGTTGTGCCTGAATGATGTTTTCGCGTAAACTCGTTTGCACAGCCATTCCCATAGCTCTGACACGTAAGGGCTTGACTCGTTCCTTCCGGCTTAAAGCATCTGCTACAACATTTGCCTTACCCGGATGGTACTTGATCACACAGTCGTAATCGTTCAAGAGTTCAACCCAACGACGTTGTCGCATGATGAGTTCCTTCTGATCAAAGATGTGCTGTAGACTTTTGTGATCAATGAAGATGGTACACTTGGTGCCATACAAGTAATGTCTCCAAATCTTCAGTGCAAAGACTACTGCTCCCAGTTCTAGATCGTGAGTCGTGTAGTTCTTCACATGAATCTTCAACTGCCTCGATGCATATGCGATAACCATGTCTCGCTGAATTAATACGCAACCGAGTCCATGATGTGAAGCGTCATAATACACTATAAAGTCTTTGGTACCCTCTGGGAGAGATAAGATTGGAGCATCACATAACTTCTGCTTCATTATCTGGAAGGCATCTTCTTGTTTTTGCTCCCAAACAAACGGCTCACTTTTCTGAGTTAACTTGGTGAGAGGCAAGGCTATCTAAAAAAGTTTGAAATAAACCTTCTATAATAACCCGCTAGTCCCAGAAAAGATCGTATCTCTGTCAGTGTCTTCAGAGTATCCCAGTTCTTGATCGCCTCAATCTTAGCAGGGTTTACGTGTATTCCTTCACTATTAACTACATGACCCAAAAACTGAACTTCCCTTAGCCAAAATTCACACTTAGAGAATTTGGCATAGAGTTGTTCTTTCTTTAACAGCTCCAAGATCTTCCTGAGATTTTGCTCATGTTCTGCTTTGCTCTTGGAATAAATTAGTATGTCATCAATAAAGAAAATGACAAACTAATCCAGATACGGCTTGCACACTCGGTTCATGAGGTCCATGAAATCCGTTGGTGCATTTGTCAATCCGAAAGGCATCACCATAAACTTGTAATGCCCATATCTGGTTCGGAAGGCCGTCTTAGGTATGTCTTCTTCTTGAACTCTGAGATGATGATATCCAGGTCGTAAATCAATCTTTGAGAAATATTGTGCTCCTTGTAGTTGGTCAAACAAATCATCAATCCTCGGTAACGGATACCGATTCTTTATGGTTAATTTGTTCAGCTCTCTGTAGTCTATACACATCCGAAAGGATCCGTCCTTCTTTTTCACAAATAGCACCGGAGTTCCCCATGGTGAACTGCTTGGTCGGATGAAACCTTTATCCAATAACTCATGTAGTTGATTTGACAATTCCTGCATCTCTGAAGGTGCTAACCTATAAGGAGATTTAGCAATAGGAGTTGCTCCAGGAACTAAGTCTATACGGAATTCTACCTGTCGTGCGGGTGGTAAACCTGGTAGATCTTCAGGAAACACTTCCGGATACTCTTTTACCACTGCACGTCCTGAATCTTGATCTTGTCTTTCTCTTTCTCCACCACATGAGCCAGGAAGGCTACACACTACTTCTTTAAACACTTACGTTCCTTTATGCAAGATATGATTTTGACACTGCGTTTTGCTTGATCCCCTCGAACTTCCAACACATGATCGTGCGTCAGTGGAATTCGAAGCAGCTTTTCAGAACATACCACTTTATTGAGAGATAGCCACTCCATCCCAAGAATGATGTCAAAAGTACCCAACTCCATCGGTATCAAATTGATGGTGAATGTTTGACCGTTAAGTGTTAATGGGCAGTTTCTATATACTGTACTAACTGTAACTTGTTTTCCATTCGCTACTTCAATAATGCAAGGGGAATATAAAAGTTCCACAATATGATTAAGTTGGCCAGTGTATGGTTTCTTGTGAAGGTTCTGTGGTGCAACTGCTACTTGGTTGAGTGGAGTGGCCATCGTGTAATTCTTGACGACCCTCTGCTTCTTCTTAGGATGATGGTGGGGTTTCTTTGATGATTCCTCCTTGTGCTTGCCCAAGTCAGGCTCCTTCTTTAGTGTTCTAGAGGCTACCATCAAGTCAGTGAGTTTCCCTGACAGGCTAACAACTGACTCCAAAGTGACAGGGTTTGCTGAAATGACCAGACTCTGTATGCAGGCCAGGAGTCAACCTACATATCTGTCAATCCTTTTCTCCAGAGTGGGTACCATGTCTGGCACCAATGCTACTAACTCGTGATAACGAGTAGTATACCCCAAGTGATCTGCTCCTTTCATCACATGGTTTGACAGCTCGGTCTCCTTCCTTTGTAGTTCATTCTTGGGACAAAATTCATTCCTCAGCAGAGTCTTGAAATCTTCCAATGACATCGACATGGCTTCTTCTCTTCCTCTAGCCTGAATCTGTGAGTTCCACCAAGTTAAAGCTCGTTTGCTGAATGATCCCGCTGAATAACGGACCTTGTGATGCTCTGGACAACTGCAAAGGTCCAGAGTAGTCTCAATCTTCTCAATACATTGAATTAATCCAACAGCTCCCTCATTACCGCTGAAGTTCGGTGGCTTACATCCTACAAATGACTTGTAGGAGTAATTAGATGCATTGCCAGTGTTTTACCACTGGCCTCTCCTGATGAATTCCTAGAGTTGTGGCTGTTGTTCTTGATACAGTTGATCATATCTGGTACCACCTCTTTCAACTGATTACTAGCTGACTGCTCAGTAGAGTTTCCAAGGAAACAGTAGCAGGATCCAGATTTGGGTTCACATTCGGGTCAGTAGGTGGAGTGTGTGGGGGAGGAGGAGGTGGAGGAGGAGGTGGCGGTGATGGTGATGGTGATGGTGGAGTCAATAGGGGAGGTGGTCTTCTCAGCGGAATTTTGATCACAACCAATAGAATATCAGTTAGTGCAATGATCGAATACAGAAGATACGATGCAAGTAAATCCCTAAGTCTTATGTTCTCTACATGAAGGGTCCCAAAGTTATAATTTAGGCCACACCGTTTAAAAAAATGACCTATATTTCTCTATAACCATGGCTCTGATACCAATCTATCACACCCCGAGCCGGAGGGCCGGATCGTGTGTCCCGACGGGCGGAAAGGTCCCGGGGCGCGATATCGGAAATGATAATGGTTATGATCAGATTGTTTACAATTCACATGATGTATAAAGAGAAAATACTAAAATGTCATATATCAAATTTTTCTGGGTTTACAAATTGATCAAACTAATGATGGAATCTTCATTCATCAGAAAAAATATATTCAAGATGTGCTAAAATGGTTTAGCATGCTTAACTCAAAACCAATTTCGACGCCCACTCAGCCTAATCACGAGATTGAGCCTGATATGAAGGGGGAGATAATTGATGCTACTCTTTATCGTGGAATTATTGGAAGTTTGATGTATCTAGCTGCCTCAAGACCAGATATTGTATTTGCTACAAGTATCTGTGCAAGATATCAATCAAAACCTAAAGTGTCACATCTGATTGTAGTCCAGAGCATAATTCGTTATCTGATAGGTACACCAGACACCGGTCTGTGGTATCCTAAGGATGATAACTTTTCCTTCAATGCCTACAGTGACTCCGATTATGGAGGATGTAAGACAGATGCGAAATCCACAACTGGAGGTGCACAATTTTTGGGGGAACGTTTAGTTTCTTGGCAGTGTAAAAAGCAAACGTCTGTGGCTACTTCCACTTGTGAGGCCGAATATGTAGCTGCTGCCAGTTGTTGTTCACAAGTTTTGTGGATACAACAACAGATGAGAGACTATGGTTTGAATTTTCTTAAAACCCCAATTCATGTTGATAATGAGGCTGCGATTGCTATAACAAAGAATCCTGTGTATCATTCACGATCTAAACACATTGATACTAGGTTTCATTTCATACACGAATGCTATGAAAAGAAACTTATTGATGTGGTGAAGATACATACCAATGAGCAACGAGCAGACCTTCTCACCAAGGCTTTTGATAAAAATCGTTTTGAGTATTTGCTCAAATTAAATGGCATTTGGGTCGTGGGTGAGGTAATTTTAAGTCAACTTCCTTCATAATCAATTTTATTGAATTAGCATCAGATAGTTTAATAGTTTTGTTGTTTTGTGTTTTAGGTTTTGGGGGGAGAAAATTTTGAAAAACTCAAAAACATTTGAAAAATCAAAAACACAAAAAGATTAAAAAATTAAAATTTTGAGAAATTGATTCGACCAAATGAGAAATGATAGCACATTGTAGCAATTGGAAGCACATCTGTATCACACAAGAATTTAAACATAACGAGCATTTACAATTACATACTATGATATGTTGGTAGGTTTATAACTTAGTTAAGATAACATTTGACAAAATTTTGATTATGCTTTATAAGAAACAGATATTTAGAATATAGTGCTTAGCTTTGTCCTGAATGAGTGATGATTAAACTTACAAAATGTTTCTTGAACAAAATTTAAGTGAACTAGTTTTGATCATGTGTTTATTTTTCAAAAGAAATTCTAAATTTGTTTTTTCTTTTGTTTTAGCTTAAAGCTGAAACATTCTCTGCGTATACTTACGTATCGACCTCATTGTTATAGCTTTAAACAATTCAAATTTTTTTTCTTGGTTTTGATTAAGATTTGGAAAATCTCTGCGTATATGAAAATATTGATCTGATTGTTAAAAGCTTAATCTTAAATTGTTGTTTTGTTCATTTTCCGGATCATTTGAGCATACGATAGTATCAACCTTGATTCAAGATTGTGAACAATTTGAAATTGTTTTATATTTTGTTATTTTCAAAAGATATTCTGTTTTGTTTTTGCATGATCAAGCTAGTTAAAATTGAAGTAAATTGTTTCAAGAACATTATTGTTTGTTTATTTATTCACAAAATGGGGATGTATTCAAATAAATGGAGAACATAAAGTATTTGATGATTTTGTTTTCAATTGATATTTTAACTAAGTAATTAAACTTAAATAGGTTTTATATACTGACAATCATCTTTGAATTGTAATTTGCTGTTAAATATATTCATTAATTCAATCAGGTGTGTTGATAATTGTAATACAATATAATCTCATGTATGGATCTTTCTCAAACAAAAATATGTGATTGCTTTATTAGTTTCTATTTCATAGCTAGAGTTGTTAAAATTTACAGTGTATTTGTGTTAGAATTTGAAAAAAATACAAAATGATTTTTGGTTTTTATCTAATGTTAAATCAATAATTTTTTATTATTTGTTTTGACTTTGAAACATTAAACATTGGTTTGTTTGAAATTTTAAATAAAATAGAATTTCAAAAGGTTTGCTTGGAGGTTCGTTTGGAAGGTTTGTGAGAGGTTTGTTCACAGGTTCGTCTAATAGGGATTAGACAGCTTCGCCCGAGAGGTTTGTTCACCGGTTTGTTTAAAGGTTTGTTGAAAGGTTCGGTCAACATATTTGGTCAAAGGTTCGTTCAAAGGTTTGTTCATAGGTTCATATAAATAAAGGTTCGTGTGTGAGACGTTCGTCACTTTCATCAGAACCTTTCACGAACCTGTAAAACTTTGATTTTGATTTTTTCGATTCTGGATCTCAGAAAGTTTTTGTCATATAACATTAGCTTTGAATTTGGATTGTGATTCTTAAAAGTTAAAAAGATTGATGTTTGACCGGTTAGATTAGGAGATATGTTGATTTTAGATTGGTTTTAGTCGAACCTGTTGTTTAGGATAAAAACATGTTTAAATCTAAATTCTTGAAAAAATGTTTTCATTAATGTTGTTCATATTTGAATTACGAACCTTTGGATATAATTTTTTTTTGATCTAATTCATTCATTTGAAAATTTGATTTTGAAATGGATTAGGTTCATGATATTAACACAGGTTCGCTGGTTTACTAAGGTTCGTTTGAACTTCATAGGTTCGGGCCGAACCTCTGTATGTCATTGAATCGAACCTTGTTGGTCAAGGTTCGTTTGACCAAAAGGTTCGTGATATGTTCTAGGTTCATTCATGAATAGGTTCGTTAGGTTTAAAAGGTATGTTTAATAAACAGGTTCGTCTAAATTTAGGTTCGGCACAGGGAAAGGTTCGCTGGTTTCTACACTTAGATTTTTTTATTTTTGATTTCTTTTAATTTTTGTTTTAATATTTTATTTATTCTGATTGTAGAATGGCAAATCTTACATTCGTAGATAAACACAACCTATGTGCTTATCTGGATCCAACTACGAAGAATGGCAAGGATTTTCGTCCGATGATCGAGTTCTTAAGACGATCAAGGATTTATCACGCGATCTCCTACTCCTGTCAGATTTATAGATCACATATACAGAGTTTCTAGGATTCTGCTCGATTGATCACAGTAGATGAAGATTATGTGATAGAAGCTAATGTGAGTGGGACAAATTTTTAGAGTTACAAAAGCTGACCTTCGAAGAGTTCTACAGTTTGGAGGAGAACCTGAAGGAATGACACTCATTCCTGAAAGGTGTATAAAGGTTGTTTCTTGAGGATTCGATATTTTGGAGTTTACAGTGAATACTCCATCAAGAAGGGAAAGCTTTCTCTACAGTACAAGTTGCTGGCACATGTTTTGTTACATTGCCTTAGCATGAGGAAAGGCACATTTGATGAGTTGAGGGATCTTATGAGATCTGCAATGGTGGCTATGATAATGAACAAACTGTTCAATTTCTCAGCAATGATTTTCAGATATATGTAAAACAACATCACCAAAGCCAAAGATAGATTCTACATGTATCCCAGATTTATCCAGAAGCTGATTGATGAAAGGTTTCCAGAGCAGAACTTGCCTAGAGTTGCTGCTGGTATTCTCAAGTTAAAACATATGACAGACTCTGGTCTTGGTCAAGTAAATATATATCGGAAAAGTAATGATGATATTTTGACTAAGGATGTCGTAGGACATTGTGCTAGAGCAAATTATGTTGCTCCTTCGAATGATTCTTGGAGGCATGAAGACTCAAGTTCAGACAATGAACTTTTGAGTGATAATGATGATGATCAACAACAACCACCACCTCCTCCTCCTAGATCACAAGCCATTCAATCACAAGCTCAGCCTTCACAATCACATCAACAAACTAAAGAGCAAACTCAAGGGCCAGATGTAACTTCTACTACATTGGTTCCTCTTCATGTGATTTATCCAAATCAACAAGAAGCTCAAAGACAAGAATAGTCTACTGATTCTCAAAATGTTGATACTGAAGATGTTGGAGTTGATGCTGAAGATGAAGAATCAACAGAGTACAAGTGGGAAATAAAATTGTAAGAAGGTTAAAGAAAAGGCTAGTACAACAAAGTAAAGAAGCAAGAGAAGAGGCAACTGATCCTAACTTCACAGTTGATGAGCCTGAGGCTTCAAGGCCAAAGAAGAGAAAGAGAATGGCTAAAATGCCTAACAAGAAGAAGACTAAGACTCCCAGGATCATTGTATCATCTCTGGTAGTTGTTTCTTCTACACCGGATTCCATTCATGTTTCTGAACCTGTTTCAGTAGCTACAACAGTTCAAGAAGCTGCTTCTACTTCTCCTGTTCATATGCCTTCTGATTCATTCTTTCAAAGTCCTGATTTTGTTAATGATGCTACTTTTGTTCCTTCATTCATGGATGCTACTACTGTGACTACAACATTTCAAGCAACTTCTACCTCAAGAGGAGAGTCTTTGTTTGAGGTTTTAGATTACTTGGATTTAAATTTTTCATTGGACTATGATGATGGTGAGATAAGAAGAAGAATTTATATCTTGTCACAAGAATTTGACAAGTATAGGAAACAATAGGAGAATGCTGATGCTGAACAACCATCTTCTTTAGGTCCAAGTGATATAGATGTGATGAAAGGTCATATTTCTCAGTTGTTGAAGTGGAGAGATGAAGATATTATTGAAAAGAAGTTAATGAATGAGAAGATTACAAGTTTGGAGAAATTGATTGTGAAGCAAAGTGCTGATATTGATGATTTAAATAAAGAAAATCAAGATCTAAAGCAAAAGATTGATGGTTTACAAGTTAAAGATACTCAAGCTGAAGCTACTAGTGTTGATCCAGTGTTTGTTAATCTTGATGATGAAGAAGAAGAAGAAAAGGTTGACTATGAAGAGTCAGATGTGGATGAACACCCAAGATTTAATGTTTATTATGGTGATGATGAAGATGATGATGGTGATGTTACAGGTGTTGGGAGTTCAAGTGTTTTGAATTCTATTTCTAGAGCAATAGTAATTTACAAGCGTTTTGGCATTTCATTTGATGTTACTCCTATTTCTTCTGATAAGGCTAAAGATATTGAAGATGTTGACATTGAAGATTTAATTGATTTAGAGTATACAAAGGAAAGTTTTGATTGTTCATTGCCTACTTTCATGGATTTGTTTAAACAACATGCTGATATACATTTGGAAATGATGTTTGGTGAATTATTTGAAGATAAAGAGTTGGAGGAAGGAAAAATTGGGGGTGTATATTCAGACTTTGAACATGATGATCAAATTGATGAAAATTTGTATAATCTACAAACTTTGAAAAAGATATTTGATATTGAAGTTCAGAAAGGAGTTCCAAAGATAAATGTAGATACTATGAAAGAAAAGACTTACATGGATATGTGGAAAGATAGTCAAGGTGAACAGAAATACATTATTGATCACTTATTCATTTTCAAGAAAATGGTTGAAGTTATTGAAGAAAATGTTCAAGAAGACCAAGCTAGACAATTCTTAAGATTTAAGATTGGTTCTAGGTCAAAGATGAGAGGAAGAATTATAAGTTATGGTTACTTTCATCATATTTCTGGAAGTTTGAAGAACAAGGGATGTTATGTAGTAAAAAGGACTGATGGTTGTCAATACTTTGGAAAAGCAGTTGATCTTATGACATTACCTTCTTTTGAGTGCATGTAATTATCAAGATTGAAGATGATCAAACCTATTCAGACAGAACATAATGACATCTTTGAAAAGATGCTGAAGAAAGAGGCTAAGTCTGGATGGAGTTTGTTGATTCCACAGGATAAACATAAGTTACTTGGATATTCAAAGCCTAAAGTTTATAAAAGACCAAGATTGAGAAGAATAGAACAGAATTGGAATCCTTATTTCAAGTTCTGGTTCTATGATGAAAATACATCTGAAGCTGTTATTCTTTTAAGACATGAAGAGAAGTGAAGGGTGATAAGGCTTCTGGATCCTGTGTGGCTGGTTAACTATTCAAAGGAAGATATTGACTTATTGAATGTTGCTGAAATATTAGCAAATGATGGATTTCATGATGTTTGTATAAGCTACAAAGATATGGCAGTTCTATTTCAAACAATAGCTCGAATGTGTTATACTCTTGGAATACATTCTGGATGTAAATGGGAAGATGTAAACTAGTTGTATGTTGAGCTGATGAAGTTACAAAAAGAGATAGATGATAGAGATGCCAAGCTGGAAGCTAAAAGATTATCCAAGATACCAAAGTTTGTTGCAATTCGTGCTTTTGATAATGTTTGTGGAGAAACAAGTGGAGGTCAAGTTGAAGATTGAAGAGTTATTGAAGATTTTGAAAGCGACTATTAGGGGGGGGGGCTTTGTTAGGACATTATGTAATAGATTACTTGTCAAAATGTATAAGTTTAGAAAGGTTTGGCTTAGGTTCGTCTAGCCCACGAACCAAAGCAGGTTCGGCGAACCTAGTTTATGTATTATATAGGTTCGTCCAGCGAACCTCAAGGTTCGGCTGGCGAACCTATGGGTTCAGCTAGGTTAGGTTCGTCTAAAGTTTATATATATTGCTGGTTTGTATAGAAGTTTGTAACTTTTGAACTTCTGCAGTTTTGGGTGTCTGATTCTCCCTGTATTAGAGTGAAAGAACTGTGTGTTCTTGCTCATTTCATTGTAACTACTTAATAATATTCAATGAAATGATGTTTATAAATGATTGTTTGTCTTTGATACATATAGATAGATTATAGATTCCGCATGTAATTGATTGTTAATAGGATTTCTTTGGAAGATCAAGATCAAATTAGTAGATCTACAGGAGAAAGAATTTTACAACTGTCCTTAGAAAAAAACGAACTAAAATTCTTGTCCGCTAATTGAGAAACACTCAAGAGAAGTTAAACTTGAGTTTTTCAACTAAGCTTACATCTTTGAAGTGCATTTTTCCACTAAGGACAGAACCAGACCCCACTATGCAACCCTTTGCATTATTTCCAAAAGAAACAGATCCTCCATTATTTGGAATGAAGTTATTTAATATGGATCTGCATCCTGTCATGTGCCTATAGCCTACACTGTCCACATACCATAGATGATTTTGGTTTGTAGAAGGTCTCTGCACATGAGGATCAAATGCAATAGGTTCGACATGGATCATTATTTATTTATAGAAGAAAGAAGAGAACATTTTAGATGCTTATTTTTTTTTTTGCTGAGTGTTATTCATCAACTTTTGCATCATCTGTATCAGTTGTTGCTGATTTTGATGTAAGATGTGAATTTGTGAATCCACGGAAGAGGGGTTCACAGCAGCAGGAGAATAGGAAGCAGAAGTAACCATGGGATAAGAAGGTGGTGTACCAAGATTGGATCGTCCGGGGGAAGCAGGTATAGGAGAAGACAAGCGAAGGGATGAATGGGTGTTAGATCTTATTACAATGTTAGCTGATGGTCTATCAGTTTGTTCAGAAGAATTATTATTATGATCACTTTCCAAGTGTGTCTCTTCCAGTTTTTCCTCGTTAGTATGTGTGGGGTATACAAACGTTGGAAATTGTCTAGGTTGATACACTCTTGGAGGTGTGATCTTTATGGCTAGAATTTCATCAGGGAGAAAGGTAGGGGAGAGAGTTTCAGAATCAGTTTCATTTAGTTTATTGTCAATCGGGGCATAGTCCTCAGGAGGACTAGTGTGGTTGTTCTCGATTCCAAACTTAGCCTTACTGTGAACTTGCTTACCAATAAGCATTTTGAATCCTTTGAAGGATTCAACCGACTTTTCACAGTTACTTTGGCTTGACACAGTTCATCTCTACAAGCTGCATATTTTTCATTTTGCAATCAAAAAGACCTTGTAGGTTAGATTTTTCAGTTTTTAAGATAGAAATTTGGCTATCTTTATTCTTTATTAACTTTTCTACTTCTGAATTTTTATTAGCTAACAGTTGCTCCAATTCCTGAATTTGTTGTTGAAGCAACAGGTTGGCTTTCTTTATTTTTGCAAAAGCATCAATGGATGCATCGGTGCACAGTTTTTCGAGAGTAGAAGAGGATACATGCGCATCAAAATTTTCTGCTTCAGGTTGATCAGAAGGAGTAGGATATTCACTAACAACCATGAGAGAAAATTCTGTTGGCTCAGAAGTGATGAGGGCATAGCCTACATCTTTAGGCAAGCTGCTCCAGTCTACGTACTCTTGGGTGAAAAGAGCCGGTTGACTAGAAGATGAAGATTGGACAAAACAGGACCTGGTGCATTTATTTGTGAAGGAGATGGTGCAACAATCTGAAGAGGGTAGGAGTTAGCTGGTACACACTACCATTGGCAGCTTGTACAAATTGTACATTGGTAGAAGGAGAGTTTTGTACAATGTGAGTTGTCTCCTGAGAGTTGTTGCGCCTTTTCAAATGTGAGGAAGAAGAAGAAGAAAAAAAAGGTGCTATAGAAGTATGTGAGTGTGTGTTTGGGAAAGTCACATACAGTGAAAAGTTAGAGCTGGGATCGTTTTTGTATTCCCTGGCAAAGTGTCCAGTGCCATGACACCTATACAATTGGACCTTAGCCTTATTTAGGCCAATCCTGGTTTTCCCATGAATACCAAGAAGTTTTCTTCATGTCCTCTTGTAGAACTTGTTTGTTCTCATGCTCAAGAGGGCAAGTTGATGAAGATTATTCATCTCTTCCATGTCGTCAATTGGAATCCGATAGAGGTCATCCATGATAAAACACAGATGGTCAGAAATGAGAGAATGGTCATCACAAGAAAAAGAAGAGGTGATGCCGGTAGTTATGTCAATGTACTCATCATAACCCTGATCATTTGTCTTAAAGTTATGACTGAGAAGAGTTGTGTTCCCTTGAACGTACTCTTCAGTTGATTTACCAGACTTTATTAGTTTTCGTTTCTGGTCAATCTCCCGCTCAAAAATGAGAAACTTACTATGGAGTTGGGTAAGTGAGAGTTTGCCGAAGTCTGGCGAAGATCTCATGAATACGGAATGGGTTACCCATTTATCAGGAAGAGATCTCAAGAAACGATTAAGAACATAAATAGGGGGTACACTTGACCAGCTAATTTTAGTTCACTTAAGATAGAAGTGAACCTTTCAAATTGTTATGTTAGTGACTCATTATTTAGTTGGCAGAATGTCTCATACTGTTGAGCCAATATCTCCCTTGTATTGGCCCCAACATCATTGGTACCACTGAATTGCTCTTTTAGAGCATCCCACAAGTCTTTAGCAGACTCCTGGTGAAGAAGACTAAATATATTTCATTCGGGAGGGCCATAACCAGCTGAGCATGTACCTATGCATCTAGCTCCAACTTCTGGAAGTCCTCTTTGGTGTAGTTTCGAGAATCGTTAGGGACATGGTCTTCAGTCTATGTGTCCAAAACATTGGATATGAGGTCCGATCATCACATACTTCCAACATCCGGTATGATTGTTGGACAAGAAATGTAACATCCTTCTCTGCCATATATTATGTTGATGCCTTACCAAGATTGGTGGCTTCGTGGCAGAGCCGGTGTTATGAGGGTCTAAGGTGAATTTTTCTACCATAGGTTTAAAAACGGTTATGAGTAAATCAAAGAGTGATGACTTCTCAAAGTAGTTTGTTAGAATGGTTTTTGAACACAGCTTAGTTCAAAACCACACTCCTACAGATTTAAAAAGTAGAAAGACAGAAGAAACAAAACACAGAAAACTAAACAACAAGATATCAAAAAGAGCTTTGAGTTTTAGTCTTGATGGTTAAACCAAGACTAAGGACAAGGCTCTGATACCAATTGTTGAAACAAAAACCCGGAAAGGCTGTTTAACCAGGAACAAAGACTTTAGAAACTTGGTCAAAGCTTTGGTATTAGCTCCCTCTTAAGTAATTTTCGTTCTTTAGTTTCTTGCTAGATAGAGAAGAACAGAAAAAAAATACAAGGAATTTTGGGGGAAGTAATTCAATTTTATTCAGAGAATGTTGGCACTTAAATACCCAACATTTAGAGATACAAGACAAGAAATAATAAGACAAATAGCTAACACTATTACAGACACTGAATCATCAGAATAGTACAACTAATACAAAGTCAACAACAACAGAAACAAGAGACTTGAGGAGTCTTCAGGTCTTCTGAGGTTGAGATAGTTGTGCTTAGGCTCAGTGGTTTATTCTTTCGGAAGATGTTCATCGAAAGCTGATTAAACAATCAGTTATTTCGGAATAGGAGATTGTCTTCCGAATCATTTGATATCTTCCGATGCAATGGTTGTCTTCTGAAGGTATCATGGTCATCTAATGTCTTCCGAAGTAAAGAAGTTCAACGTTAGTTCTTTTTGGAGAATCTTCTGTTGTTAATCTTCCATTGCTGAAGCAGTTCTTCAATCGGAAGAGAGGTATCCGCGGTTGGTTAATCCGCGGTTTATTTATTTGTTTGGATTCAGTGGTTTTGCTCATCAGTCCTTGTTTTCCAACAAGATTTGCCTGGGATTCCTCCAAAGCGTCAAGTATAATTTCAAATCGACTTAGTACATGGTGTGAACCCAACTGGCAAATCTCCATACAGGCTTGCGCCTTCAGAGTTACAAGAATTGGCGAGTTAACTGCAAGAATTGTCTAATAAAGGATTCATTCACCCGAGCCATTCTCCATGGGGTGCACCGGTCATATTTGTCAAAAAGAAGGACGGATCATTCCGAATGTGCGTCGATTACCGCTAATTGAATAAGTTGATCATTAAGAATAATATCCGTTGCCGCACATCGATGATCTTTTCGATCAACTTCAAGGCTCGGCATGGTTTTCAAAGATCGACCTTCGGTCTGCGTATTGTCAGCTTCGCGTTCATGAATATGATATTCCCAAGACAGATTTCAAAACGAGATATGGCCATTACAAATTTCTGGTATTGCCCTTCGGCCTTACCAAGGCCCCAGCGGTTTTCATGGACCTCATGAACAGTGTTTGCAGGCAAAACTTGGATAAATTTGTGATTGTGTTCATAGATGATTTACTGTTATACTCCAAGAGCAAAGAAGAACATGGGCAACACCATAAGTTGATTCTGGAGATATTAAGGAAGGAGCAACTGTATGCCAAATTCTCTAAGTGTGAATTTTGGCTTAAGGAAGTTCAATTCTTGGGACACATAGTCAATGAAAAGGGTGTTCACGTGGATCCTGCAAAGATTGAAGCTGTGAAGAATTGGAGTACCCCAAAGACACCGACAGAGATTCGTTCGTTTCTCGGACTTGCCGGTTATTATTGGTGGTTCATTTCGAATTTCTCCTGAATTGTTGTTCCCCTCACTTCCTTAACTCAAAAGGATGGACATTATGAGTGGGGACCGAAGCAAGAAGAGGCATTACATTGAAGCAGAAACTTTGTAATGCTCCTGTTTTGACATTGGCCGATGGAAATGATGATTTTGTGGTTTATTGTGATGCATCCAATCAAGGTCTCGGTTGTGTTCTCATGCAATGGGGAAAGGTTGTGGCATATGCATCAAGACAATTGAAAATTCACAAAACGAACTACACTACTCATGATTTGGAACTTGGAGCAGTTGTGTTTGCTTTGAAGATATGGAGACATTATCTTTATGGCACTAAGTGTGTAGTCTTTACTAATCATAAGAGTTCACAGCACATTCATAACCAGAAGGAACTCAATATGAGACAACGGAGATGGGTTGAACTGCTAAATGATTATGACTGTGAAATTCTCTACCATCCTAGTAAGGCGAATGTAGTAGCAGATGCGCTTAGTCGCAAGACTCATGTTCAAATCCATAGTGTCCGATTGCACACTTATATCCATAATGATATTCTGGTAGCCCAACAAACCTCATTGGCTCAAGCTAGCCTACATGATGAGATGTCTTGCGGGGCTGAATTACAATTGGAAACGAAAGATGATGGGTTGATGTATTATTTGAATCGGTTGTGGATACTGAACAGAGATGATCTTAGGATGACTATTATTAATGAAGCACATAAGTCTCATTACTCAATCCATCCACAATACGTACCAAGATCTTAGAGTCTTGTACGCATGGTATGGAATGAAGAAGGATATTGCTGAGTATGTGGCCAAATGCCTTAACTGTGCAAAGGTCAAAGCTGAACATCAGCGACCTTCGGGATTGTTAGTGCAACCGGAGATACCCATGTGGAAGCGGCAGAATATCTCTATTTATTTTATTACCAAACTCCCACAAACCACAAGCGCTCACGATAGTATTTGGGTGATAACAGATCGATTAACCAATTTGGCTCATTTCCTACCGATATGAGAGACGTACCCTGTGCGTAAATTAGCTCGTATCTACATTGATGAGATCGTTAGCCGACATGGGATTCCCTTAAGCATAATATCGGATCGTGATGCTCGTTTCACGACGCGATTTTGGGAATCAGTTCATGAAGCTTTTGGAACGCGATTGGATCTCAGCACCGCTTATCATCCTCAAACGGATGGACAGACGGAGGAAATGATCCAGACACTTGAAGATATGTTAAGAGCTTGTGTCATCGATTACGGTGGCAACTGGGATAGCCATATACCATTAGTCAAGTTCTCGTATAACGATAGTTATCACAAAAGTATTGGTATTGCGTCCTTCGAAGCTCTTTGTGGTAGAAAATGTCGGTCACCTATCTGTTGGACTTAGGTCGGTGAATCGCAGATCACTGGTCTTGAGATTATTCAGAAGACGACTTACAAGATCCACCAAATCCGCGAAAATTTGTTAGCTATTCGCAGTCGACAGAAGAGTTACGCGGATAAACGACGTAAACCTTTAGAGTTTCAAGTTGATGATATGGTATTACTTAAAGTATCACCATGGAAAGGAGTTGTACGATTCGGGAAGAAGGGTAAGCATGCTCCACGTTATGTTCGCCCTTTTAAGATTCTTGAATGGATCGGGAAGGTTGCATACAAGCTGGAACTTCCTCCTGTACCTAGTAATGTGCATCTGACTTTTCATGTGTCAAATTTGAAGAAATGCTTAATTAATTAAGATCTTCAAGTACCGCTCGATGATATACGTATCGATGATACTATGCACATCGTTGTAAGACCAGTCGAGATAATGGACCGTGATGTTAAGAAACTCAAGCGTAGCCGGATCCCAATTGTCAAAGTACAGTGGGAATCGAAGCGTGGTCCAGTGTTCACCTGGGAACGAGAAGATCAGATGAAGCTTAAGTATCCTCACTTTTTCACTATAGTTACTACAAGTTGAACTTCGGGACAAAATCCCCTCAACTAGGGGAGACTGTAACATCACTATTATTCAGATATTATCTTTACAACACAAACTTGTATTGATAAAACCTGTGATGATAATTTGGTAATTGAATTTAATTTATGATAATATCGATGGGTATACATTGATGAGAACATACGATTATTAAGCATAAACCATAGGGAAGTTAGTTTGAAATATAACTACACTGAACCATTGTGTTTATTGCAGTGAGATAACTATGATATGAACTAGTGTTGGTTTGGAATGGTTAAAGGATTGAGGTTTGGTCACTAAATATAGTCAAGGACACATGGTCATGCTTTATCGAAATGATGGTGGGACGGTGGCTGGATAGGTTGCGACCGCCTCCTACGTATGCCCTATACATAAACTTATTTCGGTCTATCATGGATATGTCAGTGATATGATTTAGTGGGGTTGAGGATGGGATATGGATAATTGATAAATATATTTTTATTAAAATGATGAAAAGGATATTCGAAAATAATTACACAATGGTGAGGTCACGAATATAAATTAAACGAGAATGTTATTTCAGAAATGTTAACTTAATAATGTATTTGTGTGGGTGACGATTCTCACGAATATAATTATCAAGAAAATATTCTTAGACGATATTCCATAAATTATAAATCCAGTTGGAATACAATGCGAACATTGAATTTATTTGAGTTTTTGGGTTAAACGTAAATCATAGGTTCTTTACCTTTAAAAGAGTTTTCTTAATGATTTGGGTATAAATAACTTGAAATATAAGGTTTACGAAACCATTATAGTAGAAATAGAGGGAAAAATGGGGTTTTTATGGAAACCTACAAG
The DNA here is from genome assembly GCA_009363875.1 of Mikania micrantha. Classification (NCBI taxonomy): domain Eukaryota; kingdom Viridiplantae; phylum Streptophyta; class Magnoliopsida; order Asterales; family Asteraceae; genus Mikania; species Mikania micrantha. The sequence continues at coordinate 28,148,752 of CM018687.1, forward strand.
TTACGGGAGCTCTGGGAATGAAGGGTTGAAGATGAACAATTCGAGAAAGCCACACAGGAAAACTCGAGAATCCTTTTTCTTGAAAATTCGAGAACCAATTGCCAGCTCAAGAACCCCAATTTTCCTATAACTAAATTCGAGAATCCATATTGAGAATAGCCAAGAAATTCGAGAACCTCTTTCATGGGACTCCAACATTACGAGATCCTCATTAAGAAACTAGAGAACCTCCTTATTTCTTGTGAATTCGTAAACACAAATTTAAAAGGCCTTAAAATTCAAGAAACCTTATCTTAGGCATACTCAAAAGTACAGAACCTTTTATTTTTTTGATCCAAATTTGAGAACCATCTCATTTAAATGGAAAACTCATCTTTCAATTCGCGAACACTTGTCTAAAGTCGAGAACACCACCTTTCTCGAGTGTATAAGTTGAGAACACTTAATCTAGTGCTAATCGAGAACTATTGAGGTTTTAGAGCAATTGGTTAAACATTGTACAAACATTATAGAAAGTGTTTTAAATTATATATATGGTTTCTAAAACATATCAAGGTTCATAGCACAATTATGATTGATCAAAATAACAAAAGAGGAAACCTTTAAATAAACTAGTCAACTTTACTATAAAGTTGATGAAATATTTTGAGTTAACTATATATTATTCAAACATTTGAGTGGAACGTTAAAGATTATGTTTTATAACATAATACTTAATTAAAAACACTCAAGTGATAATAACTATTTTAAGTTCATTAACGGATCATATTCTAAGTATAAAACATATAAACAAGAAATATGATGACATAACAAGATACTAATGTTTAACCTATATCGGTTAAGTGTTAATGTATTACATCACAATTGAGTTAGATTAAATTAAATAACAAAGAGTTATAAAGTTAACTAACTTTAGAGTTAACATATGAAATCAAAACTCATACTTATAATTTGCAAATAATATTGAATATACCATAGGTTTTTGAGTTATTATTGATTCTACAACAGTGAGCGCGTGTTCTACAAACCCGAACTTAAACATCACTATGAGTTTTCATAACCCCTTTTTAAATCTTTTGCTTTTAAACTCGGGGTGGAAACATGTATACCAAAGTAAACTTATTTTGATATAACAAGTGGGGAACCGAGATTATTATTGAGATTGAGATGAATTGTGATTATGGGATGATATACTTGAGTGAGTCATTGTTGATTGAGTTGACTTCGGTCCTCCGTGATGATTGAATTGTTGTTGATCGAGTTGACTACGGTCCTCCGCGGTGATTCCACTGTTGATTGAGTTGACTTCGGTCCTCCGCAGTGTACAACATTGATAATTATGAATATTAGTAATATCGTTGATTGAGTTGACTGAGGTCCTCCACGGTATCTTATATTGAGAATATTGTGATGAATGATGGTTGATGATTTGGTATCATTGATTGAGATTGATTGAATGTACTTGGATGATTACTTATGAATATTTGGATTAATTGACTTATTTGACTTGATGTGTTGTTGTTGTGACGGTACAGATTGGTGTTATTGAATAGGTTCACACGAGTTATTCTTTAAACTTTTATAAACGGTTTGAAGAATATAAAACTTATGATTACTCGCCAACTACTCCGTAGTTGACACTTGTTTTTTCTACATGTTTCAGGAAATGAAGGGAAGTAGGTAGAGCAGGGTAGCTCTACATCTTCTGGACTTCATCACATAGGGTCTCAGACTTAGCTAAATTAACTAGATCAATGAAGATTAGATTTAGTTAATTTAGCTACATCTTTTGAGTAATCATTGAAATTGGATCATGACGAACATGATTTTTGTGAAAATACTTTATTTGAATTAATTGTTATGTGATGATACTTTAGATCCCATGAGCTTGTGAACAATCTACACATCCCTCGTGGCATCCCGACGTTTCCGACATCGGTCGGGGTGTTACATCGACAACCTCATCATAGTGGGGATATTCCGAAGACTTGAAAAGATAGGCTCCGAGGTTATGAACTGGCTTGAGTTTTAAAGCTTCAGACCCCATGGATGCAGTAACAATCGAAGAACAGTTTCAAGAACAAAACAAAATTGCAAATTTTTGACTTAAGTTTATAGAGATAAATAAGGAAAAATATAACCGTTGCAGATGTGTGCGGTTTCAATAGAGGAAACCGCCACTTCTTATAACAAACTTCAAGTTTTACCTTAGGACAAACCTGTAAGGATAAGAGAGAGAGAGAGAGAGAGAGAGAGAGAGAAGGAAAAATCAGTACGTTCATGCACACCTTAATGTACAGACAATGCTTCGTTAGGAATGAAGCCTGGTCTGATGCTGTTACACATGAACATCATGAGCAGCAAGTTCAGACAAAGTCAGTGTAAGTGCATCGAGCCAGGCGACATGCCTGACAAGTGGTTGTCCTTCACCATAAGCATCATTTTGAGTTTTGAATTTGAAATAATTATCTTCTTTATCATAAAAATGATAATGAAGTTTTGAAAGCTTAGTGTAAGGATGGAAAAAGATAACCACTAATATAAATAAGGACAAGAAGATCAGTGGTCACTTGAAGTAGAAAAGGTAAAATGGTAAAATAAGAAGATATTTTTGAGCCATGAGACCAATTAATGAGTGTAAATTCTATTAATTGAAGGGAGTCAAATCTTTCAGGATAATTAGTGAGAATCAAATCGGGCATAATTATCAAGATTTTCAAAACCACGGAGAACCACGAATGTGGTAGAAACCACGGAGTGTTTAAAATGTAACAACGGATTGACTATAACCGCAGATAGATATAAAGCAGTGGTTAGTATAACCAATGAAGTCTATACGTGTTTTAGGACAACTACTAAGGAAAGATTCACGGTTGTTTCATCAGTGGTTTTCCATTTGTCCGTTGTTAGGATAAAATAAAGCAAATACCCTTTTATATATTTCTTTAAGGTTTAAGAAGCGTATTCGTAACCATATTTATTAAACTTATTAACTCATATTTATGATGCCTAATTTGGAAACAAACTTAGAAAAGCTTGATGAGTCTAAATGTGTGGCCCCGATCCCGGGTGCCTCCCAGAGGTTGGTTTTCGTCATAACACATAGCTATTAAACTAAAAACTTTCATAAATATGCAACGGAAATTAAGACTTTGTCAAATACAAGATATACTGTGATAAATTGTATCAAAACATTATGACTGCCAACACCATCGGATTCTCTATCGTGATTCCAGAGCTCCATGACTTCTCTTACCGTAGCTTGAACCTGACATACATGCTAAAATGTCAGCTTACGCTGGTGAGATCTAGTTTTTTTAAATCATCATAAACGTTTTAGGGAGTAAAACATCATTTGCATGAATACATCATCTAATACACAAACACCATGGCACATAACCATTATCATCATCATAACCATCATCATAATCATCATCATCATAACCACTGTCATTAACATGAGCAGTGGGCTTATGCTGGCGCAAGGCTCCATGATTATAGTCCGATCGACTCTTACCATGTTTATAGCCCGATCGGCTCCATTTTTATGGCCCGGTTAGCTCCATGTTTATAGTCCGGTCGACTCGGTGTTTATAGCGCGGTTGGCTCCATGTTTATAGCCCGATCGGCTACATGTTTATAGTCCGATCGACTCTCAAGTTTATAGTCCGGTCGACAATAATGTTTACAGTCTGGTCGACTCTCAAGTTTATAGTCTGGTCGACTCTAGTGTTTATAGTCCGGTCGACTCTCGTGTTTATAGTATGGTCGACTCCCTGTTTACAGCCCGATCGGCTGTTCATACCCTGTTATAGTGAGCTTGACTTTCATACTTACCCAGCGCAAGTACTGGAGCATCATTCATACATATCCCACAACAATTATGGGATCATCGTCCATTCATCATACATGGTATACTAGCATCATATCATCATTCATTATAAATGCCCTACATTTCATGCTAGCATGATAACATCATTTATCACAGTAATCATGGCATCATAAACATGTCATGCTAGCATCATTTTATCACATCAATATGTTAGTACATATTTGTAATAGGTTGTTTATCAAACATGTAAATTATAGAAGTTTTGTAAAGGTTTGGCTTAGGTTCGTCTGGCCCACGAACCTTAGTAGGTTCGGCGAACCTATTATCTCTGATAGGTTTGGCGAATCTATAACCATGGAAGGTTCGGCGAACCTATTAGGTTTGGTTGGCTAGGTTCGTCCAGCGAACCTCAAGGTTTGGCTGGCGAACCTAAGGGTTCGGCTATAATAGGTTCAGCTGGCAGTCTGTATATATAGTAGGTTTGTCTGATTTTGTCATAACTTCAGAAAACCTCTGTAAATTCTGTGTGTATTCTCTGTGTGAGATTTCTCTGTGTGAGAGTTGTAATCAGTTCAGATTGATTAATGAATTGAAGGTGATTATTGGAATGCTTGTTTTTCTTTGATTCTTATAGATCAAATATAGATTCCGCATAAATTTGATTGTTCATAGGATTCCATTATACGATCAAGATCAAGTTCAGCAGATCTACAGTGGTATCAGAGCTTTTGGTGGAGTTCTATACAAGAATTCACAAAGATCTACAAGTATTTGAATTTAGAAGTTAAAAAGATCAAGAAATGGATCAAAATTCTAGTTTTCTTTGTGTTTGATTGTTGTTTTGAGTGTAAATTCGTCATTAATTGTTGTGAAATATTACAATTAAGAGATTTGTGGTGTTAATTTGAGGATTTTGAACTATTTCTTTGAATTTTGGAGGTTTTCCCTCCAAAATTTTGAATTTTGAAGTACAGGTTCGTGAGCCGAACCTGTGAATAGCTGGAACAATAGGTTCGCTGGTATTGATATTTTTCTGAGGTTTGTATTGAGTTTTTGAAGAGGTTCGTTGAAGGTTTTTTGCAAAGGTTCGTCTGTTCCAGATTCGTTGAAGGTTTTCTGCAGAGGTTCGTTTGATTAAGGTTTGTTTGTCTTAAGGTTCATGAGATCAGATTTGTTTCTAGATTCGTGCATTAGGTTCGTGACTTGAGTTTTGTGACTTGAGGTTCGCGACTTGAGGTTCGTGACTTGAGGTTCGTGGCTTAAGGTTCGTTTAGATCAAAGATTCGTGAAGGTTCGCCTGGTTGTTAGGTTCGTGAAGTGAATTTTTTATTCAAAGGTTCGCTGATAAACATTGAAATCATGGCTGAGATGTATGCTGCTGTAGCTAGTCAGAATTCTAAAATACATAGCATTCTGATTAGTGAAACTGAGGTTGGAAGTACAAACAAAGTTCCAAAGTTGCTTGATTTGACAGATTACGAGAACTGGAAAAGAAGGTTTGAAACACACTTAAATGGAACTGACACTAATATTTGGGAGAGGATATTGTCACCATATGAAAGACCTAGAGTGGTGGGAACACATTTATATCAAATCCTTGAGAGATTACATGTTGATGAAAGAAAGAAATATGATTAAGAGAAAAAAGGCATATTGGATGTTAAGCCAAGCAATTACTAATTAGATTTTACATCAGTTTGATGAGCGTAAGATTTCTTATGGTCTACGGAATGCTTTGAAAGCAAGAGTTGAAGGAAATACAAATCTTAAGAAGATGAAAGCCACTAATATATGCAAAGAGTTTGAAAATTTCAACTTTATTGGCAATGAAGGTCTTGAAGCATTGATTACAAGATACAGACATCTATTGACTGAAGTTAGAAAGTGTTGAATCGAATATACTGAAGAAGAAAAGATCGATTGCCTTGCAGATGCTTTGCCTGAAAAGTGGAATTTATCGGTGCTAATCTTGAGAGAAAATCTATCAGGAATGACTTTGGTGGAATTTATTCAAAAAGTAGAAGAACATGAGATGAAGGATAAGAGAAAAGCAAGGAGAGTGAATGTTACTCAAGATCCTTCTTTATATGGTGCATCAGTGGTTACACCACCTGTATCTTCAGCAAAGATTCAGACAACATTTGTTTCTAGTACTTATGATAGTACTCCTACACCTTCTGCATCTGTAAGTTCTAGTTCATCTTATTATCGGAAAGAGAAGAAGACTGACTCAACAACACCTCCTGTTCAGCTGAATACAACAAATCTAGGGAAAGTAACTGTAGAGGCTGTTCGGGATCATATGTCAATTTTGTCATGTGTAGTCAATGCGTATGATGAACAAATTGCAGGAAATATTGGAAACCCTAATCTTACATTTGATGATTATGAGCAAATTGATGATGACGAGATGGAGTTGATTGACACTCAATGGGCATTGGCAAGTGTGATCAGAAGCATCAATCAATATTAAAAGAAAACTGGGAAGAAATTCACTTTTGATCGAAACACCAAGTTTGGATTTAATCCAAAGACTACTCAGTGTTACAACTGTGGTGAGTTAGGCCATTTTGCTAGAGAATGCAAGAATCCGAAGAAGCAAGAAAATTTAAACCCTTTCAAACCAAAGGAAGCTTATCAGAAGAAGAAAGAAAAGTCTGAAGAGTCATCGAAAGCTTTAGTGAGTCAAGCTGATGAAGGTTATGGTTGGGGAAAGCAGTATGATGAGTTGATGGGTGCTTTTATGGCTTCTTTGGACGAAGACACAGGCAAAGGCAAAGAGAAGGTTGATGAGGTACATGATGATCTGTTAGAGATCATTGATCAATTGAAAGAGATGAATGCTCAGCTGACTGCTGAATAGGTAGAGTGCACAGAAGCTAATAAGAAGCTAATTTCAAGAGAAAAAACCTTTGAAAAAAAGATAATTGATTTAGGAAAAGAGAATGAAGAGTTGAGAATCAAAGTTTAAAAAATAATCACGCAGTTTCTGTGCATCTCGAATCAGTGCAAAAGCTGAAGGTAGAATTATCAGCAGCAAAAGCAGAAGCTGAAATGAACAAGAGCAAGCTTGAAAATTATCAAAATTCTTAGTATGTCATCGATTACTTTGCTGACATGCAAAGATCATCGCATGATACTACTAGAATAGGTTCTCATGTTGTACCACCTCCTTCCAGCTACGTGCCAAGACCACAAATTGATTTGAATTTGGAAGTTCATCATGTCTCTTTGGATGAACATCGGTCTGAACATGTCATTTAAAGTGCTGGAGGATCATCATCTGATGAAAAAGTGTCTCTTGATAGTGATGCTCCCATTATTGAAGACATCACTGAATCAGAATATTCACCTGACACTTTGAGACAGAATGGTTATCAAGTTAAAACTGGTGATAAAAAAAGTCTGATGTCTCAGAAGTCAAAAGCTGAGATGAAACCAATTGAGAAAGTGGTGATCAAACCAAAACTTGTTTCTAAACCAGTGATGAAACCCAAAACAACCACTACTCTCAAACCTATTGTGTATGTAAAGTCATCTACTACACATGAAGGAGAGTCTAGTGATATTTTTCAAAAGCAAAATGTGATTTCTAAAAAGGTTGATAAAGTTGATTTTTCCTTTGATAAGTTTGGAGTTGGACATAAAGATAAATCAAAGAATTTTCAAAATCAAAAGACTTATTCAAAGATAAAATCAACTTGTTTGAGAAACAGATTCTCATCTGCAAAGGTTGCTTCAAAACCTTTCAGTTCATCTAAGTACTATGATCAACCAAAACTAAAGAATCATCTGAAAGATAAAAAAGGTTACCGTTGTGGTAAATTTGGTCATCTGTTAGATGATTGTGATTTGGATTTCAGTTCTACTAATTGTAGCAGCTTTAGGTCTTATTTACCAAGAGAAACAAGAAAGTGTTTTACTTGTTGTGGAAAAGGACATATTTCTGCTAATTGTCCAAACAACAGAATCAGAAAGAGTTCAGATGATGAGAGTTGGGTGAATAAGTCAGGTGGAAATCCTAGGAAAGTGAAACCTAGTGAGGAAGAAATGAGAGTTTTCGGAAGTTTGATCCTGATTGTATTTGGGTAAAAGAAGAACTTAATCAAAAGAAACGAGTTTATGATAACAAAAGAAATGTGAAAAAGATTGTGAAAATTGTGACATCATCTGATGATGATTCTTTTGACAAAGGGTCTTCAAGATCATTTTCAAAATCATCTTTTAAGTCAAAATCATTTCGGAAATTGAAAAACAGGTCAGGTGATCAAACTTTTGGGAAAGAGGGTGAAAACAATGAAGATGGGTCTTCAAGCAGTTCATCACAACAGAATGGCAGGGGTCCATTCAGGGAGACTCGACGCCGAAATGGCGGGAGTCATCCCTTTTGATACTGATCGGTTTTAATTTATTGTGCAGGTGGCATCCATGGGCCATATCAATAGCCGCTGGATTGTTGATAGTGGATGTTCACGGCACATGACTGGAGAGTTGAATTTGTTGAGAGATTTTAAATCAATGAAAAGAAGCTATGTGAACTTTGCAGGAGACAAATGTGGTCAAATTACCGGGTTTGGTAGTCTGACGAATGGTAAAGTTTCATTTGACAATGTTAATTACTGTAAAGAATTAACTAACAACTTGTTGAGTGTGTCGCATATTTGTGACAAAAAATACAAAGTGATGTTTGATAAAGACAGGTGTTATGTACTTAAGCAAGGATTTCAGATTCCTGAGGAGTGGATTCTGATGATTGCTGATCGGAGCAAGGATTTGTATGTACTTGATATGGCAAAGGCGGAGATGGTGAATAAAGTGGAGACATGTCTGGTGTCCAAGGCAACAGAGCAAGATACACGTTCTTGGCATAGACAGATGGGGCATATTCATATTAGGAAGATGAATCATCTTGTACACAATCATTTAGTTGAGGGTGTAGCTGTTAAACACTTTAAACTTCCTGATGTGTGTGTGTCGTGCAAGAAGAGTAAACAGAAAAGGAAACAAAGACAATGTTTTCTATTAATAAGCCAGTTGAACTTCTTCACATGGATTTGTTTGGACCAATCAATGTGAAAAGTATAGGTGGTGAATCTTATTGTTTTGTGGTGACTGCTGACTTTTCTAGATTTTTATGGGTCATGTTCTTAAAGCATAAATCAAATACTTATGAAAATTTTGTGTTGTTGATTAACAGGTTGGAGACATTGTATAAGTTGCGAGTAAGGCGTGTACATTCAGATAATGGGACTAAGTTTAAGAATCATCAAATGGAAGAATTATGTGATTCAAAGGGCACTCAGCAGCAATTCAGTGCACCATATGAACCCCAAATGAATGGTGTAGCTGAAAGAAATAACAGAATGCTGATTGAGTCTGCATGAACGATGCTAGCTGATTCTAAACTCCATATTACATTTTTGAGTGAAGTTGTGGCTACAGCTTGTTTTACTCTTAACAGAGTTTTGATTGTTAAAAATAGAAAGCCTAATTTGGAACACTTGGAACCTATTTGGGCTCCTTGTACCATGCTTAAGAAAGATTCAAAATTCAATTCTAAAGTTGAAGAAGGTTTCTTTCTTGGCTACAGTCTTACCAACAAACGTGTGTTTAATAAACGTACGGGTGTTGTGGAATTATGGTATCATGGGGATGTTCAAAGACATACACCTATACCAGACGGAAAAGGACCAAATTGGCTTTTTGATCATGATAAATTGTTTGAGTCTTTTAATTTGTCTCCGAATGTATCCGATGATGAAATAACCTTACAAATGTTACATGATTTGTAGAATTCTGAAGATCAAGGTATTTCTCATCAAGCTAATGATAAGAATCCACATGAGGAAGGCATTTCAGAAGCAATTAATGAAGATTGGTCATCTGATGATGATCATGATGTTTTTGAAGATGCTATTTCCCATGATCAAGATATTGATCAGAATTTTACAAATCTAGATCATAATGTGGAAGTCACGCAAATGCCTGTCACTAGAGTTCATGTAAATCATCCTGTTGATCAGATCATTGGAAATCCAGCTGCTGGAGTACAGACACGACATCAAGTTACAAATGAGGCGAGTTTGTATGTTGAGTTAGAAAGGACTCATGGAATTCTAGAGCTCTGGATGCATTCTGCATTTATTTCTCAGATTGAGCCAATGACTGTTACTGAAGCATTGTGTGAGCCTGTCTGGGTGGAGGCTATGCAAGAAGAGCTTAATAAGTTTGAGAAAATGGGCGTTTGGCATCTAGTTGATTTGCCAAAAGGAGAGAATAAAATTGGCACTAGATGGGTGTTAAGATGCAAATGAGATGATCGAGGCGTAATTGTTCGTAACAAAGCACGTTTAGTGGTTCAAGGTTTCAAACAAGTTGAAGGAATTGATTATGATGAAGTGTTTGCACCTGCGGCGCGGCTAGAAGCAATTAGACTTTTTCTTGCTTTTGCTGCTTACAAGAAATTCAAAGTTTTTCAGTTGGATGTCAAGTCTGCATTTATGTATGGTTCTTTGAAGGAAACAGTGTATGTTTGTCAGCCACCAGGCTTTGAGGATCCTATCCACTGGGATCAGGTTTATCTCTTGGGCAAAGCACTGTATGGTTTTCATCAGGCTCCGCGTGCCTGGTATGAGACATTATCGACTCACCTTATTGAACACGGGTTCAATAGGGGTCAGATAGACAAAATATTGTTTTATCGGGAAAAGGGCAAGGATATTATTCTTGTTCAGATCTATGTAGATGATATTATCTTTGGATCTACCGATGAACAACTGTGTTTGGAGTTTAAAGAGGTGATGATTGAGAATTTTGAAATGAGTGCCATGTCTGACATCAAATTTTTCCTAGGTTTACAAATTGATCAAACTGATGATGGAATCTTCATTCATCAGACAAAGTATATTCAAGATGTGCTAAAACGGTTTTGCATGCTTGATTCAAAACCAATTTCCACACCCATTCAGCCTAATCACGGGATTAAGCCTGATATTAAGGGGGAGATAATTAATGCTACTTTGTATCGTGGAATGATTGAAAGTTTGATGTATCTGACTCCCTCAAAACCGGATATTGTATTTTCTACAAGTATCTGTGCTCGATATCAATCAAAACCTGAAGTGTCACATCTGATTGCAGTAAAAAGAATTCTTCATTATCTAAAGGGTACACCAGACACCGGTCTGTGGTATCCTAAGGATGATAACTTTTCCGTCAATGCCTACAGTGATTCTGACTACGGAGGATGTAAGACAGATGCAAAATCCACAACTGGAGGTGCACAATTTTTGGGGGAGCGTTTAGTTTCTTGGCATTGCAAAAAGCAAAAATCAGTTGCTACTTCTACCTTTGAGGCTGAGTATGTAGCGGCTGCCAGTTGTTGTTCACAAGTTTTGTGGATACAACAGATGAGAGACTATGGTTTGAATTTTCTTACTACCCCAATTCATGTTGATAACGAGGCTGCTATTGCTATCACAAAGAATCATGTGTATCATTCACGTTCTAAACACATTGATATTAGGTTTTATTTCATACGCGATTGCTATGAGAAGAAACTTATTGACGTGGTGAAGATACATACAGATGAGCAACGAGCAGACCTTCTCAAAAAGTCTTTTGATAAAAACCGTTTTGAGTATTTGCTCAAATTAAATGCCATAAGGGTCATGGGTGAGGTAATTTCAAATCAACTTCCTTCATAATCAATTTTTATTGAATTAACATCAGATATTTTAATTGTTTTGTTGTTTTGTGTTTTAATTTTTAGGGGGAGAAAATTTTGAAAATCTCAAAAACATTTGAAAAATTAAAAGCATAAAAACATATAAAAAAATTAAAATCTAAGAAATTGATTCGACCAAGTGAGAAATGATAACACATTGTTTGCAATTGGAAGCACATCTGTATCATACAAGAACTTAAACATAAAGAGCAATTATGATTACTTAGTATGATATGTTGGTAGATTTATAATTTAGTTAAGATAACATTAGACAAAATTTTGATATATGCTTTATGAGAAACATATGCTTAGAATACAGTACTTAGTTTTGTCCTAGATGAGTGGTGATTAATATTACAAAATGTTTCTTGAACAAAAGTCAAGTTACTAGTTTTGATCATGTGTTTATTTTTTTCAAAAGAAATTAAGAATTTGTTTTTTCTTTTATTTTAGTTTAAAGCTGAAACATTCTCTGCGTATACTTACGTATCGACCTTATTGTTATAGCTTTAAACAATTCAAATTTGTTTTCTTGGTTCTGATTAAGATTTGGACAATCTCTGCGTATATGAAAATATCGATCTGATTGTTAAAAGCTTAATCTTAAATTATTGTTTAGTTCATTTTCTGGATCATCTGAGTATACAAAAGTATCAACCTTGATTCTAAGTTTTTGAACAAATTCAAATTGTTTTACATTTTGTTTTTTTAAAATAAATTCTATTATGTTTTAACATGATCAAGCTAGTTAAAATTGAAGTAATTAATTTCAAGAACATTTGTGTTTCATTAGTTATTCACAAAACGGGATGTGTTCAAGTAAATGGATATTATAAGGTATTTGATGATTTTGTTTTAATTGATATCTTAACTAAGTAATTAAACTTAAAGAGGTTTTATACTGACAATCATCTTTGAATTGTAATTTGCTGATAAACATATTCATTAATTCAATCAGGTGTGCTGATAATTGTAACACAATATGATCTCATGTCTGGATCTTTCTCAAACAAAAACATGTGTTTGTTTTGATAGTTTATAGTTCATAGTTAGAGTTCTTAAAATTGTAGTTTGTTTGTTTGTTTTAAAAAAATTAAAAATTACAAAAAGATTTTTTGTTTTATCTGATGTTAAATCAATAAGTTTTAATTATTTGTTTTGACTTTAAAACATTAAAACATTGCTTTGTTTGAATTTTTTTAAATAATATTGAATTTCAAAAGGTTTGCTTGGAGGTTCGCCTGAAAGGTTTGTAAAGAGGTTCGTTGGACAGGTTCGTTCAACAGGTTCGTCCAATACATTTGTTGGACAGGTTCGTCCAATAGGTTTGTTGAACAGGTTCGTTCAATAGGTTTTGGACAGGTTCGCCTGAGAGGTTCGTTGACAGGTTCGGTCAACATGTTGGTCAAAGGTTCGTGTTCAAAGGTTTATCAATAGGTTCGTATGTATATAGAGGTTCGTGTGATACGTTCGTCACTTTCATCAAAAGCTATCACCGAACCTGCAAGTCTGGATTTTTGATTTTTCGATTTAGGATCTCAGAAACATTTTGCCTGATTTCTTTTGATTCAAAATTGATTTGTGATCATTTATAGATAAAAATCTTGAAAATTGACCGGCTAAATTCGAAGATATGATTGGTTTTAGGACATTTTAGTCGAACCTTATTTGTTGAGTTAAAACCTGTTAAAATTTAATTTTTGGACAAACTATTTTCATTAATGTTGTTCATCGGTGTTTGACGAACCTTGTGATATAAATTTTGTGATCTAGTTCATAGATTTGAAATTTTGATTTTGAAATGGATCAGGTTCGCTGATTGAACGAAGGTTCACTGGATTTTTATGGTTCGCTGAATCTAATAGGTTCGCTGAACCTGTTAAGTTTAGTTTGAATTTTAAAGGTTCGGGACGAACCTCTTTGTTTTAACCGAACCTTCTTTTGTCAATGGTTCGTTTGATTATTAGGTTCGTTATAAGACAAGGTTCGTTCATCAAAGGTTCGTTAAATTTAATAGGTTTGTCTTGACAACAGGTTCGTCTAGACTTAGGTTCGGCTCAGGGGGGGTTCGCTGGTTTCAACACCTAGAAATTTTTTTGATTTTTTAATTTTTATAAATTTTGTTTTAATTTTGTTTTCTTTCTGATTGTAGAAATGGCGAATCTTACATTTGGGGATAAGCATAATCTTTGTGCGTATCTGGATCCTACTACCAAGAACGGCAATGATTTCAGGCCTATGATAGACTTTCTGAGGCGTTCGAGGATTTATCATGCAATATCAAATTCTTGTCAGATCTATAGATCTCATGTATAAAGCTTCTGGAAATCAGCAAGGTTAATCACTGTAGATGAAGATTATGTTATTGAGGCGAATGTGCTTGGGCAAGCCATTCTGATTACTGAGGCTGATATTCGAAGGGTTCTACAATTCGGTGGAGAACCTGCTGGGATGACACTTATTCCAAAAAGATGTATAAAGGGCTGCTTTATGAGGATTCATTACTTTGGAGTGTACAGTGTGACTTCTATAAAGAAAGGAAAACTTCCTCTACAATACAAGCTTCTGGCTCATGTGTTGCTGCATTGCTTGAGTATGAGGAAAGGAACGTTTGATGAACTCAGAGACCTGATGAGGTCAGCTATGGTGGCATTGATCTTGAACAAACCATTCAATTTCTCAGCAATGATTTTCAGATACATGTCTGACAATATCACCAAAGCAAAGGATAGATTCTACATGTATCCCAGATTCATCCAGATGCTTATTGATGAGAGGTTTCCTGAGCAGATGTACCCAAAGATGCTTCTGATTTGCTTAAGCTCAAGCATATGACTGATTCAAGTCTTGGTCAGGTCAAGGTGTATCAGAAGAGCAGTGATGAGATTTTGACTAAAGATTTAGTATGTCACTAAGCTAGGGCCAACTATGTAGCTCCTGAAAATGATGTCTGGAGGCATGAAGAGTCTAGTTCTGAGAGTGAATTGATCAGTGATGATGATAATGACCAACAACAACCATCACCTCCTCCTCCTCCTAGACAACAAACAAGGAAGTCACCAGCTCAGTCTTCAAAATCACAACCACAAAGTCAAGATCAGACTCAAGGGCCAAGTGTAACTCCTTCTACATATTTTCCTCTTCAGGTTATATTTCCAGATCAACAAGGAGAACAAAGGCAACAAGAAGATACTTCTTCTATTCATGTTGATGCTAAGAATGTTGAAGTTGAAGATGAAGGTGAAGAGTCTACGGAGACAGAGTCTGAATTAGAGACTATTGTAAGAGGGAGTATTGTGATTAAAAGATTGAAGAAAAGATCAGTTCAACATCAAATTCAAGAAAATAGAGAAGAAGCCGATCCTAGTTTTACAGTGGAAGAGCCTGATACTTCAAGGCCAAAGAAGAAGAAGAGGATGGCCAGAGGTCCTACAAAGAAGAAGTCTAAGACTCCTAGGATCATTGTATCCTCACCAGTGATTACTTCAACAGTTTCTACTCCACCTGCTTCTATTATTGTTTCTACACCAGTTACTATTGTTTCTACAGTTCAAGGAGGACTTGGGCAAAATCCTGAGTTTGTGAGTGTTGCTATTTTCAATACTTCTTTCTTTAGATGCTACAACAATGGCTACTTCTTTTCAAGCAACTACGTCATTTCAAGATGCTTCTACTTCCAGAGGAGAGACGTTATTTGAAGGTTTAGATGATTTGGACCTAAACTTCTCTATTGGTTATGATGATTCTGAGATTAGAAGAATAATTTCTATTTTGTCAAAAGAGTTTGATCAGTATAAAATGGAAAAGCAGAAAGTAGTTGCTGATCAACCTTCTTCTTCAAACTCAAGTGATGTTGATGTGATGAAAAGCCAAATTTTGCAACTGTTGAAATGGAGAGAAGAAGATGTTATTGAGAAGAAGATGTTAAATGATAGAATTCTTTCTTTAGAGACTTTGACTGCAAAACAAGATGTTGAGATTGCTGAGTTGAAAAAGGAAAATCAAGATTTGAAGAAAGAGACTGATGACATTCAAGTTAAGGATGATCAAGCTGAGACTACTGGTACTACTTCTGATCTTGTATTTGTGAACATTGATGATGAAGAAGAAGAGGAGAAGATTGACTATGAGGATTCTGATGTTGATGAATGCTTATCATGATGATAAAGATGATGAAGGTGATGTGAATGGTGCTAGAAGTTCAGGGGATTAAATTCCAAGACTGGTGCTCTAGTGGTTTATGATTGTAATGATGTTGACGTTGAAGATTTAACTGAAATGGAATATCCAAAGGAGATTATTGATTATTCTTTGCCAACTTTACTTGATTTCTTTAAACAACATTCTGGTATAGATTTGCAGAGAATGATTGTTGAAAGATCTAGAGATAAAGACTTGGAAGAAGGAGAGATTGCTGGTGGTTATTCAAGAAATGATTTCTATGATATGTTTGAAGTGGATTCTAATCAAGTGTTTGATTTTGAACAAGATGATCATATAGAGTTATTTGATTTTGAGCAAGATGATCCAATGGATGTAAATTTGTACAATTTGCAAAGTTTAAAGAAGATTTTTGTTCTTGGAGGTGTATCAAGAACATCAATGGCTCAGATAACAGAAAAGACTTACATGGAGTTATGGAAAGAGAATCAATATGAAAGCAAGTACATAGTTGATCACTTGTACATTTTTAAACAAATGCTTGAAGTCATAGAAGATAAAGTTCAGGAAGACCAAGGTAAACAATTTACAAGATTCAAGATTGGATCTAAGTCAAAGATGCAAGGAAGAATTGTTAGCTATGGTTACTTTCACAACATTCCAGGAAGCATAAATGATAAAGGATTTTATGTAGTAAAAAGGATTGATGGATGCCAATATTTTGGAAAAGCAATAGATCTGATGTCTTTACCATCATTTGAGTGTATGCAGTTATCCAGGTTAAAGATGATAAAGCCCATTCAGACTAAACATAATGATACATTTGAGAAGCTATTGAAGAAAGAGGCTAAGTATGGATGGAGTTTGTTGAGTCCACAAGTCAAAGAAAAGTTGCATTGATATTCAAAGCCTAAAGTTTTTAAAAGACCAAGGTTGAGAAGGATAGAACAGAATTGGAATCCTTATTTCAAGTTCTCGTTCTATGATGTGGGATATCATGATGCTGGAATCAGTTATAAATACATGGCAATTCAGTTTCAAACAATTGCTCGGATGTGTTATACTCTGGGTATACATTCTGGATGTAACTGGGAAGATACTGATTACTTATATGTTGAGCTGATGAAAGTTCTAAAAGAGATTGATGAGAGAGATGTCAAGCTGGAAGCTCAAAGATTATCGAAGATTCCAAGATCTGTGGTTATTCGTGCTGTTGATAATGTTTGTGGAGAAACAAGTGAAGTTCAAAGTGAAGAATGAAGACAAAGACTGAAGATTTTGATAGCAACTATTAAGGGGGAGTTTGTTAGTACATATTTGTAATAGGTTGCTTATCAAACATGTAAATTATAGAAGTTTTGTAAAGGTTTGGCTTAGGTTAGTCTGGCCCACGAACCTTAGCAGGTTCGGCAAACCTATTATCTCTGATAGGTTTGGCGAATCTGTAACCTTGGAAGGTTCGGCGAACCTATTAGGTTCAGCTGGCTAGGTTCATCCAAGGAACCTCAAGGTTCGGCTGGCGAACCTAAGGGTTCGGCTATAATAGGTTCGGCTGGCAGTCTGTCTATATAGTAGGTTTGTCTGATTTTGTCATAACTTCAGAGAACCTCTGGAAATTCTATGTGTATTCTCTGTGTGAGATTTCTCTGTGTGAGAGTTGTAATCAGTTTAGATTGATTAATGAATTGAAGATGATTATTGGAATGCTTGTTCTTCTTTGATTCTTATAGATCAAATATAGATTTCGCATATATTTGATTGTTCATAGGATTCCGTTATGTGATCAAGATCAAGTTCAACAGATGTACACAATATCCTAATAATATAGGAATCATCATAGTATGTTATGCTAATATCATATCATCGTATCATAACATCGTGGCATCACATGAATGTCATGCTAGTATCTATTCCTCATATCACACATCATGGCCTCATAAGTATGTCATGCTAGCATTCTTCAATCATACATCATACTTCCATCCTAACAGCCTAGGATCTCATCATGTCATAAAATTTATAAATATAATCATGGCTTGTTAACATGCAGTTCATCATCATAACTCACTAGCATACATTCATCATAATTAGAATACTCTCATGCATAAATGATCCTAATTCACTAACATGCATTCATCATCATGGCATAGTCACATAACATCATAAACAAACTAACAGCACGTATGTCAGCCCAAAACATAAGTACACATAAAGTGTTGAAATTGGGCATCTAGAACTCACCTGACAGTAGCTCCTTGTATTCCTGACCTAACTTCTTAGCCAAGACTTAAGAACCTACATAAAGGTGTGAGCTTTATGCCTAAGTTTACTTTGGCATAAAAATCCTAACTTATACGCATAAATCACTTACTTGTAGTTAGATGATCCTACTGGTAGCTTCAAGTGTGTTCCTTCTTCTCCTTGAGCGATTTATAGCCGATTCTTGATGTTCTCGAACTCCACTTCGAGTACTTGAGAGGAACTGTGCTTCCAGCCAAAGGTGTGCACGTTTCTCAAGGCACTCACATATATTGGCAAGGTTCCCGAATTGGGTACTCGAATTTAGTTCAATTTCGAGTACTGAATTTCGAGAACTTAGGGTTCTCGAAATCCATTTCGAGTACAAAAATTCGTGAACTCAACTTAGTTTTTTCTCCGTCTATTTTCCTACAAGTTAATTACCCATTACCCATTCATAAGTTTAAATAACTTGTATTTAGAAAATCTGGGGTGTTACACCAAGGGCATGGTAAATATGTTTGCTACTTGATCATTAGTAGATACATGTTCTAGGACTATTAATCCTTTTTCAAAACAGTCTCTTATAAAGTGATGTCTTATTTCTATATGTTTGGTTTTAGAGTAATAAACAAGATTTTTTATTATATTTTTGGCAGCTTCACTGTCTATAAAGAGGGGTGTTTTTAGTTCTATTATTCCAAAGTCCAACAGTTGGTATTGTATCCAAAGGATTTGGCCAGTGCAATGAGATGATGCAATGTACTCAGCTTCAGCACTTAAATTTGACACTGATGTCTGCTTTTTGCTTTGCTATGAGACCAATAAATTGCCAAGAACTGACAATTTCCTGAGGTAGACTTCCTAATGAGTGAACATCCTGCATAATCACTATCTGAAAAATCAACAAGCTTGCAAGATTGATTAGTAGGATACCAAATACATAGTACATGAGTACCTTTCAGGTATTTGAATATCGTTTTCACAAATGATAAATGGGATTGCTTAGGGGCAGATTGGTATCCTACATAGACACATGTTGCCTAGATGATGTCTGGCCTTGACGCAGTGAGACACACCAAAGATCCAATCATGCACCTGTAAAGTGTTTGATCTACAGGTTCACCATTTTCATCTGGAGTTATTCCAGGTGCAGCTGTCGTATGGGTAGAAATTATTTTGCAATCAGTCATTACAAATTTATTCAGATGATCTTTTACATATTTGGACTGATGAATGAATGTTCCATTAAGGGTTTGCTTGACTTGGAGTCCTAAAAATGTTTTTAGTACACTTAAAGCACTCATTTCAAAATTAGAAGACATTAGTTTTGAAAATTGTTCAAACAAGGGAGGTTTTGTTGATCCAAAAATGATGTCGTCAACATAGATTTGGACCAGCAAAAGTTTCTTGTCTACCCTCTTGATGGACAAGGTCTTATCAATGGTTCCCCTAGAAAATTTATTTAAAAGAAGAAATTGAGAAAGAGTACCATACCATGCTCTTGGTGCTTGTTTAAAACCATAAAGTGTTTTGTCTAGTCTGTGCACCAAATCAGGATGATGAACATTGTCAAACCATGGTGGTTGACAGACATAGACTTCCTCCTTTATAGGTCCATACAAGAATGCACTTTTTATATCCATCTGAAATACCTTTATGTTGTGAGATATAGCAAATGCAAGGAAGAGTCTTATGGCTTCAAGTCTGGCCACAGGGGCAAATGCTTCATCATAATCAATGCCTTCCTCTTGGCAGTACCCTTGCACTACCAATCTGGCTATATTTTTTATTACAATTCCCATGTCATCAGTTTTATTTCTAAATACCCATCTAGTTCCTATTGGGTCTTTTCCTTTGGACAAGGGGCAGAGAGTCCAAACATCTGGCCTTTTGAACTGAAACAGTTCATCCTGCATAGCTTCCACCCAATTATTATCTTTGAGAGCCTCTTGATACTTAGATGGCTCAATTTGGCAAAGGAAAGCAACATTAAGACAAAAGTTTGAAATCAGGCTCCTACTTTGAACACCTTTACTTGAATCACCCAAAATCTGCTCTAGGGGTGATTTCTATTGAAGGGAATGATGTCCAAACAATTATTAGCAGAAGAAGCATCAAAAGAAGATGGA
Organism: Mikania micrantha; assembly: GCA_009363875.1. Lineage (NCBI taxonomy): Eukaryota > Viridiplantae > Streptophyta > Magnoliopsida > Asterales > Asteraceae > Mikania > Mikania micrantha. The sequence continues at coordinate 28,168,841 of CM018687.1, forward strand.
TTATCAGCAGGGCCAGGAGTGCTTTCAGATGAGGAAGCAAGAGCTTTTTCAGAGGTATCTATTGGTGCATTATCAATTATTAGAGATGGGGAAGTAGATAAATGTTCATTTTGATCTTGAGGATTTATTGGATAAGAAGGAATGGAAGAAAAGAAGCGAGACACTGAAAACTCCTCAAGAGATGATAAATCTTCAGAAGTTTTACAAGACTCTGAAGAAGGAGACATGGAAGAGGCAGGAGGAGTGTAGGTGAAACTTTCAAGATTAAACAAATCATCAGGAGTAGAAGGGAAGGAGTAGGTTGATGAGAGGTTTTATTTTATGAAGAAAGGAAATGAGAGGTTTTATTTTATGAAGGACTTCATAGGCAGTCTTGTTATGTCTTTTCACAATGTGGACTCTATTCAAAACATAACAAGCAGTGTTTACTACCTCAGCCCAAAAAGACAAAGGTAATCATGAGTGTGCAAGCATGGTTCTTGTAGCCTCAACAAGTGTCCTATTCTTTCTTTCCACAACTCCATTTTGAGCAGGATTTCGAGGAACACTATATTTTCTAAAGATTCCTTTGGAGGTGCAAAACTCATTAAGAATGTGATTCTTCAATTCAGTACCATTATCACTCATAATTACCTTGACCGGAAGACCAAATTGTCTTTCAAGTTGAGTGATAAGGGCTTTTATTTTATCAGCAGTCTCTTCTTTGCTGAAGAGAAAGAAGGTCCAGCAAAATCTTGAGTAATCATCCACAACAACTAAGCAGAATCTCTCTGGCTAAACTAGCTAGCTTCATAGGACCCAATAGATCCATATGAAGCAGATTAAGACAGTTAGTTGTTTTGGATTCCTCAATAGACTTATGAGATGATTTATTTTGCTTTCCCTTTAAGCAAGATTCACATTGTCCTTCAAAATGAAATTCTTTTGAAGGTAATCTTCTTACTAAAGAAAGGGTAAAAATCAACATTAAAAATAAATAAAACATTACATTAATTTAAAATAATTCAATATTTTACAAAAAAACACACATTACACATTAGATGCTACAAACAACAATATCGGTGCGAACCCTTTCGATATGTTCGACTAAATCGGCTTTTAATGACTCGTGAATGCTTTTTTTTCGCAACGCCAAAATTTGGTTATCTCTTCGTGGGTCATCAATGTCAAAAGGAGATGGCGGTTCGTCTTCATCCGGTACAAACGGGCTAATCGACTTGCCATCGCATTCAAGTATCATATTGTGTATTATGATACAGGCATACATAACTGATCTAATTTTTTTGGGATGCCATGCTCTAGCTGGATTTTTTATAATTTGAAATCTTTTTTTAAGAACACCAAAAGCCCGCTCGACATCCTTCCTTGCACCCTCTTGAGCTACTTGAAACCATTTTCGTTTAAAGTTGTTGGACATGTTATTGTTTGCATAAAAACCGGCCATTCTGGGTAAATCCCGTCAGCAAGATACTAACCGTGAGCGTACTTGTTATCGTTATAAAAAAATGATGATTGTGGAAACACATCGTTTTCCATATCATTGAGTAACGGTGACGAGTTTAGAACGTTTAGGTCTTTATTCGCACAGGGCATGCCAAATCCATAAATCCTGTGAAGCAACTGCTTCAAGAATAATTGAGGGGTATCCGTGATCGCCTCTCATGAATTGTCCTCTCCATGTAACCGGACAATTTTCTCAATCCCAATGCATACAATCAATACTACCAAGCATACCGAGAAACCCATGATTTGGCTATCAGACATGTTGGAATGGATGTTTGAGAAATAGTGGTCATGTCTACCACATAGACATTACCAATCTCTTAGCCGTCAACAGAATGTGTTGGTCAATTAAGACTTTTATTTTAGAAATTATTTCAGGAGAAATAATTTTACAGTTTTCTTTGGTGAAAAATGAACTATAATTTTTGTATGCTAATTGAGAAACACTCAAGAGATTAAACTTGAGGTTTTTAATTAGGCTGACATCCTTAAAGTGTAGTTATCCACTAAGGACAAAACCATACCCAACTATCCAACCCTTTGCATTGTTTCCAAAGGAAACAGATCCTCCATTCTTTGGGATGAAGTTATTTAGAATGGATCTGCATCCTCTCATGTGCCTAGAGCCTTCACTGTCCACATACCATAAGTGATTTTGGTTTGAAGAAACTTTCTGCACATAGAGGATCAAATGCAATATGTTAGATATGGGTTAATGCTTATTTCAGAAGAAAAACATTTTGAGAAGTTATTTGTTTTTCTGTGCATTATTCATCAACTTCTGCATCATTTAAATCAGATGTGCTGATTTTTATGTAAAATGTTGATTTGTGAGTACACAGAAGGTGGAGTCACAGCAGCAGGAGAGAAGGATGCAGGGTTCAACATGGGTAAGAAGGTGGTGACCAAGGATTGATGGCCTAGGTGAAGTAGCCAAAGGAGGGGTGAGTAGAATGAAGGATGGGTGTTTGGTTTTATTGTGTTGTTAGCTTTTTGTCTACCAGCTTTCTTGGACTTCTTCATTTTATTAGGAGGATTCCCTTTACTATGAAGAAGCCTGTTCAGCTTTCAACTTTTCAGCCTTGAGCTTATTCCTTATTTTCTCAAGAGGAGTTTTTGTCCTGCAATTTTCTGTGGAGTGATTGTACTTGAAACATTTCAAGCAGGCAGGAGATAGTGAAGAATAGTTTGGGATGAAGGGCTTATTAATCTTTATTATTGGGTAAGGAGGGTCAGGATGAGAAGGAGGAAACTTGATGTTGACCGTGAGCCTTTTTCCTTTGTCAAGATTGACCTTAGGGTCAATAGAGGTTTCCTGTTGTGTTGTACCTTCTGAAATTTGAGTAGAGCTCATAGCAGGAGCAATCTCAGTTTGTTCAGAAGAGTTATTGTTATTAACATTTTTCAGGTGTGTTTCTTCTTGTTTTTCTGGGCTTGTATTAGTGGGGTATACAAATTTTGGAAATTGTCCAGACTGATACACCCTTGGAGTTGTGTTCTTTATTGCTGGGATTTCATCAGGAAGAAAGCTAGGGGATAGTGGTTCAGAAACATTTTCATCCACATTATTATCAATCGGGGCATAGTCCTCTTGTGGACTAGTGTGGTTGTACCCAATTCCAAAATTAGCCTTGCTGTGAACTTGCTTGCTTAGAAGCATCATGAATCCTTTGCAGGACTCAACCCACTTTTCACTGCTGACTTTAGTTTGGGCTAGTTCATCTCTACAGGCAGAATATTTTTTATGTTGCAGATCAAATAATGCTTGTATGTTAGATTTTTTAGTTTTAAGACCAAAATTTGACCGTCTTTATTTTTATTAACTTTTCTACATCTAGATTTTTATTAGCCAATAGTTTCTCAAGCTCTTGGTTTTGTTGTTGTACCAGCACATTGGCTTTCTTTATTTTTGAAAGTTTATCAATGCAAGCATCAGTGCATAGCTTTTCAAGGGTAGAGGAAGTTACCAGAGCATCAGGAGATTCTGATTCAGATTGATCATAGGGGGTGGAGTTCTCACCAACAGCCATTAAAGCAAATTTTGTTGGCTCAGTAGTGATAAGGGCGTAGCCTACATCATCAGGCATGCTGCTCTAGTCTACATACTCTTGTGTGGAAAGAGCTGGTTGGCTAGTTAATGAAGACTGGATAACAGGGCCTCATGTATTTATTTGAGGAGGAGATGGTGAAATGATTTGAAGTGGAGCAGGAGTAAGCTGGTACATGCTGCCATTAGCAGCTTGTACATATCGTACACTAGGAGAAGGAGAGTTTTGTACAATATGAGTTGTCTTTTGAATGTTATTGTGCTTTTGGATATGTGAATAAGATGAGGAACAAGGTGCTGTAGAAGAGTGAGAGTGAGTGTTTGGAAATGTCACATAAGGTGAAGAGTTAATGTTGGGAGCATTTCTGAATTCCCTAGCAAAGTGTCCTGTGCCATGGCACCTGTAGCATTGGACCTTTGCCTTATTTAGACCAATTATGGTTTGACACCTGTAGCATTGGACCTTTTCCTTATTTAGACAAATTATGGTTTTCCTATGGATATCAGGAAATTTTCTTCATGTCCTCTTATAGAACTTGTTAGTTCTCATGCTTAAGAGGGCAAGTTGATGTAGGATATCCATCTCTTCCAAGTCATCACTTGGAATTTGATGGAGATCATCCATGATAAAGCACATTTGGTCAGGGGTGAAGGAGTGGTCATCACATGAAGGAGAAGAAGTGACGCCAGTGGTTATATCAATGTGTTCATCATAACCCTGATCATTAATCTCGGAGTTATGACTAAGAAGAGCGGTGTTCCCTTGAACATACTCCTCTATTGATTTACCAGACTTTATTAATTTTCTTTTCTGGTCAATCTCTTGCTCAAAAGTGAGCAGCTTACCATTAAATTGGGTAAGTGAGAGGTTGCAAAAGTCTGGCGAAGATCTCATAACAATTGAATATGTTTCCCATTTATCTGGGAGAGATCTTTAAAAGCGGTTTAGAACTAAGATGGTTGGGTACACTTGAGCAGCAAATTTTAGTTCACTTAAGAGAGAAATGAGCCTTTCAAATTGCTAAGTCAGTGACTCGTTATTTAGTTGGGTGAAAGTCTCATATCGTTAAGCCAATATCTCCCTGTTATTAACCACACCATCATTGGTTCCCCCAAACTGCTCTTTTAGAGCATCCCACAAGTCCTTAGTGGACTCAAGGTGAAGAAGACCAGATTAGATTTCATTTGGGAGAGCCATAGATAATTGAGCATGTGCCTTGGCATCAAGCTCCAGTTTCTGGAAGTCTTCCTCTGTATATTTCCGAGGGTCCTTAGGGATAGACTCTCCGGTCTCTGTGTCCTAGACCATAGGTTTATATGGTCCGAACATCATAGACTTCCAACATCCAGTGTAATTGTTGGACAGAAAGTGCAACATTTGTCCCTGCCATATGTTATGCTAGTGCCTTACCAGTATTGGTGGCTTACTAGCAGAGCTGGTGTTGTGGGGGTCTAGAGTGAATTTTTCTGCTACGAGGTTACAAACGATATGAGCAAATCAATGAAAGATGAATTCTCAAGGCAGTTTGTTTGAATGGTTTTTGAACAAAGTTTAGTTCAAAACCAAGCTCCTGCAGATCTTTGAAAACAAAAGAAATAGAAAGCAAGCACAGTTTTTAGAGAGAAAAACTAAACAACAAGATATCAAAGGGAGCTTTGAGTTTTAGACTTGATGGTAAAACCAAGACTAAAGAACAAGGCTCTCATATCAATTGTTGAAACTCGTATGGGCTATTTAACCAGGATCAACGACTTTAGACTCACGGTCAAAGCATTGGTATTTGCTCCCTTAAAAATTTAACACTTAGTTATTTTTTATTTGTTTAGTTTTTGCTAGAAAGAGAGAAAACAGAATAGCAGCATAAATAATTTTCAGGAAATGTAATTCAAATATTTCAGGGAATGTTGGGGTTTGAATACCCAACATTTAATGTTACAAGACAAAGAAATAAAAAGACAAATAGCTGACACTGTTACAGATACTTAATCATCAGAAAAGTACAACTAACACAAAGTCAACAACTACGGAATCACAAATCTTCAGAAGTCTTTAGTTCTTCTGAGGTTGAGATAGTTGTTTAGAAATTCAGTGGTTATTCCTTCAGAAGATGTTTGTCGGAAGCTGATTAACCAGTTGTTATTACTTAACCAAGAGATTGTCTCCGAAACAGTGGTTGTCTTCCGAAAGGATCAGTTTCAGCTATTATTTTTCGAAGCCAAGGAGATCTGCGGTTGTTCTTTTGCGAATCTTCCGCTATTAAGCTTCCGATACTAAAGTTCAGTAGTTCTGCTCAAAGAAGAAAAGGTATCCACGGAATGTCATTCCGCAGTTTTATTTCGTTGTTTGGCTTTAGTGGTTTTGCTCATCAGCCCTTATTTTCCAACACATTCTTATCCTTCATTCATCCCAATGAGCCCTCATTCGCACTAAAACTCTTTCGTCTGACTCACTCGTGCGAATATGAGGCTACTACAGTCTTTGTAGGCCTTTACGAGTGATCTGTTCATTCGCACGAATGAGAAGATCGAACGTCTCATTTGCCTGCAACTCGACCGAAAACACCTTTATTGATTTTCGACCGTATTGGCGACGATTTTGCTGATCGAAGATTCTGGGGGTGTTGGGGAACACGTTGGTGCGATTATTTGAGTGAAACACTCACATGAGACTTCGGAACGGCCGTGGGTTGAGTTTCTATGGTGGAAATGTTGAAAAAGAGATGGGTAAGATAATGTGGGAGGTCTTAGGAGTGATTTGCAAGAAATTATGGTCGAAATTTCGCGTTGATCAGTCGAAGAGCCGTGTGTCGCCGTTCATGCGTGTGTAGGAGTGTTTTTGAAAAGTAATGAAAATTTGGGTTAAGTGTTGCTTATATAGCAGCTCTGCCTTACGAATGACTCATTCGTGTGAATGGTCGCCTGTCGGCCGAACGGGCTTGCCGAGGGGGTTGTTTGATTTTTTGAGTATTATTCGTACGAATGAACGAGTTCATTCGTACGAGTGACCCTTAGTTTCAAAATTCTTTACTTCTTTTCATTGACTTTTACATTATGATTTACATATGTTAAGGCATTGGTTCCAGTTAAATTTAGTTAATTCTTTTATTTAAGACCACACGACTTAATTTGCGTATGCGACTATATGAATCGTCATCCAGACAATTGCATCAGCCATTATGTCTACTAGTGGTTTGATTTTAGCTTTTAATTCAGTAAAGGCATCGTCTCAGGTTCATCTCTTAATGGATCGTCACCCATCCAAATATAATCCTAACCCGAAGGTTCGTTACGTTAATGTTTTGAGTATAGTGATTCGTTCTTGTTTGTATTTCTTTGTTATAGTTTTATCATTTATTGTAGAAGGGTTCTGTTAATTAATTGAAGGCGTTCGTAATTTACCTTGAACGTACCAGTTGTTACAATCATGACCATCTCTGGGAGGTACCCAGGATCGGGGCCTCACATTAATTCCTTAAAAATAATTCCTTTATTAAAGTTTAACTCGAGAATTATGAATAACCTCCATTTATGATTTTTGAATGGTTATACTTCAGAAGCAGTGTTTCAAGATAAAAATAAAGTGGAATTTTGTAGAGTTTTCGATCCAATCCACTTGATTAATCTTTCTGAAGATGATCAGAATATTTTGCTAATGAAGACAATTCAATTTCACAAGGGACACAAAGAAGAGACTATGCAATTCAAAAGAGTAATTGATGTCTGTGTCAAGCATAAGATATTTGCTAGCAGTCAGTTACCACCTCAATGGGCTGAATGAAGACCAACACTGAGCTGTTGCTAAGGGGGAGTTTGTTAGTACCCTGATAGCATCAGCTTCAGATGTTGAACTCAAGATGAAGACCATGGATGCCTTGATGTGAAGATCTTATGTTTTTGTATTGTTTCATATGTTATTTCTTGTTTTTGTTTTGTTTTGTTTTTTGATTTGTAATTTTTTGTCTAAGTGTTGGATTGGTCGATACTAATAATATCGACACAATTGTCATCGATACTATTAGTATCGACAGTAGGTCAATAGTATCGATGACATCGATACTAACAATATCGATGTTATGATACGTGGTGTCTATAAATAGCTTTGTGTCGAACATAATCAGGATCAGTTGTTCAGATTTTCTAGAATTCAGATTTGTATTTCTCTCTACTTGTACAAGCTTAATTCACATTGATTAATACAAGAAGCATTTGAATTCTATTGATTTTTTATCCTTCTACTCATACACGTTTGATATGGATTCTGCATGTTCAATTGTGTAATACCGGATCATTTAGATCCCAATCAAGGACCTTCAGCATGTAATGGTCCTAACTTCTAGTATATGATGGTTCATATAAGCGGTAGTTTAGTTATAGTCTAGGTGACCATTTCTAGTAACCTATTTCCCTATTAGCATAGCTCTAATTCCAATCTGTCACACCCCGATCGGCGGTGGAATATGATGGGCCATGATTTGTGTAAGATTGTCCATAAGCTCATGATACTAATTTAAGGTTTCAAAATTTAACACACCAAATTACAATATCATAACACAAACATTACAATACAAATTTTAAGTCAAGTACAACAATTAAATTACAAGTCTTTAACAAAACTATCTAGGTCCATTTTTCCTAGATTTGCCACATAGATCTTCACTTAACATGTCACACATGTAAAGTAAATGTCAACTAAATGAATATAGTGTTTGATAGCATAGTATAAGGGTAATGAAAACTTAAATGACTACAAGCATAAAAGTTATGTATGTATATGAACAACGATGTATATAATGGTGTACGGCCTTTTTTTTAACCCAGAAATGTCACGCGAAGAGAGCGCGACCCTATTAGGATTCCAATTACTAGAATACCAATGCGATTATGATTTACAAGCATATCAAGTATATTCAATAAGCAAGTAAGCAATCAAGTTTACAAAACCTATTCAACATATAATAACAAATCAACATATAAGTATTGTGTAGTGTGTATAAGTATAAAGGTATGCAAACTCAAATGACTACAAGAATGAAACTTATATATGTATACGAACAAGTATGTATATAATGGCGTACCGGCCCTTTTTATCATGGAAACGTCACGCGAAGAGAGCGCGGCTCTCTTAGGAACCAAGTACTAGAATACGATTTTAAGTAGAAAGCAGGTTCAACTAAGCACATTACAAATTTCAACACGTAATAGCATTTCAACTTATAGACATTACAAATTTGCATAGTTCCAGTAGGTATAAGAGTAAAAGTTTTGAATAAGGACATGTGTGAAAGCTCCAAAATAATGTAACACAAAAGGTATATATGAAAATTCACTTATGTTGCTAAGCAATCTAATAACATAACTAAAGCTAGTTATGCAACAGCAACACTTGTCACCTTATTTTGAATATAATATGTATAAGAATATTCTTACATGTTTCTTATCTTCTAGGAATTATAGAATACTAACGTATATGGTAAGCTTGGTTTTCTAAGGATCAGGTTGGGTTCATGCAGCTTATTTTGTGTAAACTTTTAAAGTCTAAAGGTAAATATCATATCCTTAGTTTAATATTATGATATTTAAATTTTATAAGTTCATATAATAATTTTAGAGCTAAATATTTTACTAACTTAAAGTTTCAAATTAGTATCAATATTTAATTTAAAATATATTAAAAAAAATATAACATAAATTTTATAAATAATTCTTTGTAATATAAAATTGTACCAAGTTTGTTTAAGCTAAACTTGTAATTATATATACATTAAAATGTACTTTAGTTTAAGATATATAGGAATAAAATATTAAAATGATTTAAATAACAAGACTTTTACTTTTAAAAAGATTATAAATGATTTTCAGAATTTTTACATATTTTATAAATTAATATATTTTTATTATTATATTTATAAGTTATAAATAATGATTTTTAAACCTTTGTAAATATTCAAATAAGGAAAAATAATTAATATTATTAAGAATATTATTCTGAATAAATTCAAAATATTTAAAACTAATTTGTAATAATTTTTAGAACTTCTTATATATTTATTATGAGTTAATATGATTTTTATAAGTTAAAATGAATATTTTTAACATTTATATAGGTTTAAAATGAAAAATTTATTAAAAGTTTGTGTCCTGGAAGTTTAGGAAGTTTCAAAAAGTTTTATAAAATCTAATAGTGTCATATAATATTTTTAATACTTTTATTTCTATATTTAAAAAGTAAAAAGAATGACTTTTTGAACCAAAACTGGTTCTGAATGCTCGGGCCTGACTCGAACCCACACGTCCTCCTTCAGCCTGAGTGTCGTAACCGCTGGGCTGGGTAAGGGCTTGTTGTTAAAATTGGAAACCAATTTAATTTCACATATCTACGTTGTTCATCCCCAAAACGTGAAACCCTAGCCACTGAACTCGTCCAATTCGATCCAAATGTTAGCCCTTGAATTCATGGGGCTTTCATTCAACTCATAAAAATGAGTAGATTGATGGTATTAATTACATGCAGAAGTATATGGATAGCGGGTTCGGGATCGTGAATGATTACTGTTGTTCTTGAGTTCAATCTGAGGGATAACGGTGTTCGTTTTGATGCTCCTGAAAGATTCATAGGAGTGTCACTAGTACTTAGGTGTGTTAAATTTTGAATTTGATTAAGGAGAACTACATATTCAAGTTTTAAGTTATGTTAAAGTTCGGTTGGTTCAAATCGATGGCGATTAACGCGTGAATTACCGAATTAATGGTTCAATTAAGTGTGTCAAATGATAGTTGTGGTGATATGAGCGTGCTTTGTGTATTAAATGTCCAGTATCATGATTGGGGAGGAAAACCGGTTGAGGAGGGGTTCGAACGGTGGAAGGGAAGAAAAGGTTGGAACTTTGGGAAATTGGTAGAATGGTCCTACTTGTTTTTTTTTTGTCTTATTCCCTTTTCACTCACAAATACAGTTTACGTTTTGGCAATAATTACCCTTAACATTTTCTAATTTTGTTATTTTATGTTTAAGATTTTATAAAAGTTTATAAAATTTTATTAATATCTTTTAGAACTTGTTTAAATTTTATTAAAACATAATTTAATATTTATAGGAATTTTATTTTATATTTTAAACTTTTATATTTATAAAACTAATTTAACTTTGTTTAAGTTAGAGCTTTATAAGTTTAAATAAATTTGTATTATAAACATACGAGTTTTATTATATGTTTAAGCATGTAAGTGTGTGTCTATATATATATATATATATATATATATATATATATATATATATATATATATATATATATATATATATATATGTAGAGTAAGGTTATTGTACAAAATAATAATTTTGTAAAAACAGTGAGAAATGATATGAGCCTTTGATGTGTTATCATCAATGGTTATTAAAGAACTAGTGGCATGATTGTAATTAATATGTTGTTTAAAATGGAAATAAGGGCACAAAAGGAATTTTTCATATTTGCAGATATCATGCTATCCATTAAATCAGGAGCAGTTACTATTTTTAAAGAATAAATCGGTTTCCTTTTCGCTATGTGCTAATATGTGCTAGTATCACATCAAGCGTATATCAGCACATGAAGCGTATATCAGCACATTCACATAATACGTGCTATTAATACAAGTAAGCATACATCAGCTCATATACATAATATGTGATATTAACACATGATATATCAGCATATATCAGTACATATATATCAACATATAATAGCATTACATAATCTGTGCTTTGGCTTCTAAAATTACAACACGTCAGCACACAACACTAAAAATATGCTAAATAATTATCCTACCATTCAAATAATAGCAACATATCAGTACATATATATCAACATATAATAGCACTACAAAATCGTCAATCGAATTTTGCAAATGCAATTCAAAAAATCAATGCTTGCGGTTTTTATTTTTATTTTATTTGCTTCGGTATTTGATGTTACAAATATGATTATATGATTTTAATTTTTGGAATATGTTTAATCAGGAAATTGATAAACCACTTACCTATTTTAATGCAAAATTTAAAAATCATTTAAATTCAATTTCCTATATTACCCTTTTCTATTAATTAATAAAAATGTCACATGTCAACACATTATTGGTTCCTACCATTTTTACAAAAAACTCTATTTGTATGTGAACCTACCCCTATATATATATATATACACATATATACACACACATATATATATATATATATATATGTGTGTGTGTGTATATATGTATATATATATATATATTTATATATATATATATATATATGTGTATATATTTATAGGATTTGGTTCAAATAAGAACCCACCATTTTTGTGGTAACCTATTAACCCATTTGAGCCAATCAGATTCATACACATCATAGATTCCTTTTTGAGTTTATGAGGGTATTATGGACATTTTATTAACTCATTTAAGCCAATCAGATTCACCCACATCATAAATATAATATCTATTTTCCTTTTTTTAAATCAAAGTTTCCCCCTTGATTTTTATACACTTATAACTTTTTTATACTTTGTTATTTTTTTATAAAAATTACATCATTAAACTCGTTATATTTTTCTCGTTAATTCCATAATAGTCATGCCAATTTTTTTTTGAATTTTTTTCGAGCGTTTGTAATTACACCAACATAACGAACGATAAATATAATAATTTTCTCTCGTTTTTTCAAAATCTTTCCATCTTTAAAATGTTTTCGAGCGTTCGTAATTTTCTCTCATTTTTTCGTTTAACATGTTTTTTCGAGCGTTCGTAATTTTATCTCATTTTTTCGTTTAAAATGTTTCAAAATCTCGTTTAACATGTTTAACATCTTTAAAATGTTTTCGAGCATTCGTAATTTTCTCTCATTTTTTCGTTTAACATGTTTTTTCGAGCGTTCGTAATTTTCTCTCTTTTTTTCGAGCGTTTGCAATTACACCAACGTAAAATCTTTTCATCTTGTTACAAATTATTTTTTACTACAAAAATTAGTTCATTAATATTTTAAAAAATTAAGAACACTTTGAAAAAATTCAGATCCTTACATCAGTGTAATTACGAAAACTTTGTAAAAATTCAGCTCGTTACATCATTGTGATTACATCAGTGTAAAAAATGCATTTCGTTACGTCAGTGCAAAATGTCGTTGCATTAGTGTAAAACGTCGTTGCATCAGTGTAAAACGTTGTTACATCAGTGTAAATTACGAAAATTTTAAGAAAATTTGACAAAATTATACTTGAATTAAAGATAAAAAAGTGACAAATTTAATGGTGAAATTTTTATAAAAAAAATAATAATGTATATAAAAGTTATGAGTGTTTAAAAAATTGTGGGGTAAACTTTTTTTAAAAAAGAAATCAAGTACACCCATCAAATGTCAAATCAGTGTAAAAAAATGCATTTCGTTACATCAGTGTAAAACATCGTTGCATCAGTGTAAAATGTCGCTGCATCAGTGCAAATTACGAAAATTTTAAAAAAATTTGAAAAAATTATACTTGAATTAAAGATAAAAAAGTGACAAATTTAATGGTGAAATTTTTATAAAATAATAATAATGTATATAAAAGTTATGAGTGTTTAAAAAATTGGGGGGTAAACTTTTTTTAAAAAAGAAATCAAGTACACCCTCACCAAATGTCTAAAATGCCCTTAAACAAATCTCATCCACATGTTTTTCTGACTTTTTTCAGATTGAATATGGACCACTCATTTCAAAAAGCTTTATTTTAACAACCAATGAAAATGAGTTAATAGGTTTACACACTTGGAGTGGGTTACCATTTGAACCTTACCCTATATTTATATATATATATATATGTATATATATTTATATATATATATATATATGTATATGTATATGTATATGTATATGTATATGTATATGTATATGTATATGTATATGTATATGTATATATAGGCTATGTATATTTTGGAAACCTCAATGAGTTGAAAAACTTTAGAATTCATATACTTGGTACACATTTTGCCACATCACCATTTAATTTTAATAACTTAATATACATTGACCTTCACACACTATTTTATCAATTAACCATCTTATCTCTCTTAAAATTCAAATCAAAAATAAAAAATTTAATTTTTAAATATTCCCCCCTTTATTTTACCCACCATAATTTTTAATGGGATAAAATGTTTGATAGTATGCTGGTTGTATCTAAGTGTTGTCATTGTTACATCTATGTTCCGTTGTTCGAGGATATTGTATATATTTATTGTCATACCTAACACATTGATTGGTCTATATATATCTACACTTTAACATATTTTTCCGAACCACTACTTTGTTTTCACCATTCATTTTCAACCATGTCAAACTCTAAAAAAAACTCCAATATCCATCAAAGAAGAAGAGCCAGAAGATATATCAAATATTAGCCACATATCAAATTTCGCACCTAGATACGTTGCTAAATTTCACAAAATTTCACTAACGCATAATTTCATAATATCCCAATTTTGCATACGTTGCTAAAATTTCGCACAATTTCACTAACACATACGTTACTAAAATTTAACTTAACTTGAACTTTTTTATATTCTTTTTTTTCAAATAATATTCCTTTTTACTAATGCATAATTTCATAATAATTATCCAAATTTTGCATTTCGTTATATTTAAATAAAAAATATATATTATTTAATAACAATGTTATGTATAATCGAAATTTTTTTATGGTTAGTAATATTTTATACAATTAGATACTTATAATCTAATATTATATAAACTAACACTCAAGTTACGTTTATGTTACATCTCGACGGACTTATTGAACAGATTTTTATACACGCTCTTATATTTTTTTTGTTTGTCATTTTTATAAAGTATCATAATTTGTCCTTTTTTCGTACTATACAAGTATTTAATTATTGCTTGTTTCATATTATACCTTTTACAATAGTGTACTATTATACTTTTTACAATAAAGTATGTATTCTACATCAAATCAAAATGTGTATTATTGTACCTTTTACAATTAAGTATTCATGACTTGATTTCTTAAAAAAACATAAAAATAAATTCATTATTTTGTATATACACAATTTTAAAGATACAAGAATTATTTTTGTATATATAATATCAGTTTTTCTAAGTTATTCTTTTTGAGATACAACGTTTAAAAGATAATTAAGTTTTTACACTAACGTTACATAGAACACTGTAGGTTATGTGTATTTTCCATTAAGTTCATGTTACCAAATGTATTTTCCATCTAGTATACTACTAATTATTAATTATTTTATAATTTTCATGCAAAACTGTTCATTAATTGTACTATTATACACTTTTAATTTTTTTAATGTTGCATTCTATAACATTTCATTATGTTATGTTATTTTTACATATGTAAAGTTAGTGTAACTAGAGTATTATGTTTCAAATTTTATATTTTGCTTAATATTTCAAAATTTGTATTCTTTTTTTTTTGTTTTGTTTTTTTTGCTCAAATATATTTAAACTTATGTTTACATGCAAATAACATATGTAAAGTTAGTATAATAAGATTAATTTTTTCTGTTGGAAGATAATGTGTTACATAGATGTTAAATTACACATATGTAATTTTTATATAACGTCAAGGTAACATACATGTAACAATTGGTTACGAAATTTTGCAAATTACATAAATTTCCGAATTTTGCATTTCGTTATATTTAAATAAAAAAATTTATATATTATTTCATAACAATGTTATGCATAATCGAATTTTTTTATTGTTGGTAATATTTTATACAATCAGATACTTATAATCCAATATTATAGAAACTAACAATCAAGTTACGTTTATGTTAGGCCACCAATATAGCTCCTTGAGGTCATGATACATTTTATCAGAGCCAGGGTGTACAGAGTATCGAGACTTATGAGCTTCGTCCATTACTAAGCTCCTTAGGTTCCCAAAGTTTGGTACCCAGACTCTATTTGCAAAGTAGCGAGTTCCATCAGTCTTGACCTCAAATTTCTTATTCAAGCATCGCAAGGATTCATTCTGCAAGTTTTCTTCCTTAAGGGCGTCAATTTGGGCATTTCGAATTTGGGCAGTAAGGTTTGTCTGAATAGTCATCCCCAAAGCTCGCACTCGTAATGTCTTGGTTCGCTCTTTCCTGCTCAAAGCATCTGCAACAACATTTGCCTTACCAGGATGATAGCGAATATTGCAATCATAATCATTGAGTAATTCAACCCAGCGACGTTGTCTCATATTTAAGTCTTTTTGATCGAAGATATGCTGGAGACTTTTATGATCAGTGTAAATAGTACACTTTGTACCATAAAGGTAGTGTCTCCAGATTTTGAGTGCGAACACTACAGCTCCTAGTTCCAAATCATGCGTAGTGTAGTTCTTCTCATGTGTTTTGAGTTGCCGGGATGCGTATGCAATGACTCTGTCTTTCTGCATTAGTACACAACCCAATCCTTGATGGGATGCATCACAGTACACTATGAAATCATCTGTTCCTTCAGGTAGTGACAAAATAGGTGCACTGCATAGTTTTTGCTTTAACAATTGAAATGTTGCTTCTTGTTGGTTGCTCCATTCAAATTTCTTATTCTTTTGCGTCAATGCAGTCAATGGTAAAGCTATCTTGGAGAAACCTTCAATGAATCTTCTATAATATCCTGCTAAACCGAGAAATTGACGTACTTCTGTCGGAGTCTTGGGTGCATTCCAATTCTTGATAGCCTCAATCTTGGCAGGATCAACATGTATTCCCTTTTGATTTATTATATGCCCAAGGAATTGTACTTCTCTCATCCAAAATTCACATTTGGAAAATTTGGCATACAACTTTTCATTCCTTAGTAATTCCAAAATAAGCCTGAGGTGTTGCTCATGATCTTCTTTGGTCTTGGAATAAATAAGTATATCGTCAATGAACACAATAACAAATTTATCCAGGTACGGTCTACAAACCCTATTCATAAGGTCCATAAAGACTGCCGGAGCATTTGTCAATCCAAACGGCATAACCAGAAACTCATAATGGCCGTACCGGGTTCTAAAGGCAGTGATTGAAACATCTTCTTCCTTGACCCTTAGCTGATGATACCCTGAACGCAGATCGATCTTTGAATAGAAACTGGAACCTTGCAACTGATCAAATAGATCATCTATCCTTGGTAACGGATATCGATTCTTGACTGTCAGCTTGTTCAATTCTCGGTAATCGATGCACATTCTAAAGGTTCCATCCTTCTTCTTAACGAACAAAACAGGTGCTCCCCATGGTGAGAAGCTTGGTCTTATGAAACCTTTGTCCAGTAACTCTTGTAATTGGTTAGATAACTCTTGCATCTCCGACGGGGCTAGTCTGTACGGCGACCGAGCTATTGGTGCTGCACCAGGAACCAAGTCAATTCGAAATTCGACTTGCCTGTTAGGTGGTAATCCAGGCAAATCTTCAGGAAATACCTCTGGATACTCTTGTACAATCGGTATATCTTCTAGTCTCTTCTCTTTTGACTTCCTTTCCAAGACGTGAGCTAATATCGCTTGACATCCCTTGCGTAGGTACTTGTGGGCTTTCATACAGGTGATGATTTGTAACGCCTTCCCGCTCTTTTCACCCTGAATTGAGAGAGTCTCCCCACTTGGAAGTGGTATGCGGACTACCTTCTGACAACATACTATTTCTGCATGGTTTTTGGACAACCAGTCCATGCCAACAACCACATCAAAACTTCCCAGTTTCACCGATAAAAGATCTATATCAAAAACATAGTCCCCTAATTGTAACGTACACCCCTGAATTAGCTCACTAGTTTCAATAAATTTTCCATTGGCTAATTCTATTGTGTATCTATCATGTAATGCAGTTGGATTAGCTCCAATTAATGTGCTAAATTCAGTTGACATAAAGCTCTTATCTGCCCCAGTATCAAATAGAACAGAAGCATAATGATTATTGACAAAGAACGTACCCGTCACGAGGTTTGGATCTCGTTTGGCATCCCCAGCTGCAATAACAAAGGCCCTACCTCGAGCATTGTTGCCACCTCGATTCGTTAGCTTTGGGCAATTTCTCCGAATATGACCTACTACTCCGCATTCGAAACAACTCTTATTATCCCTGTTACTATCGGTCACCAATGTAGGTACAGAGGCCCGACAATTTCTCGCTAAATGTCCACGTTCCCCACATCTGTTACAAATGAAGGGCTTACATTCACCCACATGATGATACCCACATTTCTCACACTTGGGAAGTTTTCCCTCGTAAAATTTCTTATCAGTTGTCATAGCAGTGTTCACTCTAACATGAGTCGGTCTCTTTTGTGGTTGATTTAGTGGATTGCTATTCCATTTTCGCTTATTACCAATGTTTTGCTTTTCTTCAGATACCTTCGTCCCCAAGGTTTCCCGACGAACTGCCTGATCAATTAGGCGATGAGCCAACCGAATTGCACTCTGAATGGTATCTGGCTTAGACGAAGTCACCATATCTTCAATATTTGGAGGAAGCCCTTTCAGATACTGCTCTATTCGTTTATATTCGGGAGTGACCATCGTTGGACAAAGTTGTGCCAGCTCATGAAATTTGGTGGTATAACTGGCAATGTCATTCCCTTGCACTTTCAGGTTATAAAATTCTTCTTCCATTTTCTGGATCTCACTTCGTGGACAATATTCATCCATCATCATTTGCTTCAGTGTTAACCAAGGAATCTGATAGGCTTCATCAATGCCTAAACCTTGAACATGATTGTTCCACCATGTAAGAGCTGCTCCGTTTAGAGTACAAGTGGAATACTTAACTCGGCATTCCTCAGGGCAATTACTGACACGAAATACCGTTTCCATCTTTTCACACCATCGGATCAGCGCGATAGCTCCATCGGTTCCATTAAAGCTAAGAGGCTGGCAATTCAGAAAATCCTTGTAAGAACATGCCTTTGGTGCAGATCCCATGGTTCCAGCGGACGCACTACCTCCTGCAGCACCATTTGCACCTACAGCTCCACTGCCACCTCCTGTATTGTTTCCAATAGCACCAGATCCTCCCTCTCCTGTGTTTTGTTGATTTCTGTAGGTGGCCATAGCATCAGCCACTCGTCTGTTTATAAGCTGATCCATCTCTGTTGAGATAGCAGGTTGCTCAGTTTCAGGATTGCCATGTGGATTTTCTTGCGGATTTCCCTGCGGATTTCCTTGTGGATTTCGCCTCGGTCTTCCTCTTGGCATGTTTCTGAACATGCAACAAATATGTTTCGTGTTAGAGTCATATGGCTATAGATTAGGTCTTAGTCATGCAACCTAATTCGCTATAAACCAATGGCTCTGATACCAATCTGTCACACCCTGGTCGTTGCGGAAGCGTACGGTGTGACGTCAAGGTTTCACAGTCATGATTTACAACAACAACCATACATGTTTCTATATTACAGTGCAATAATACAACGACATTAGCCACAAGCCTAATGTAATAACAGTTTTATCAGAGTTTCACACATATATATGTATTACACATATATACTACACAATATATCACACTGTTGAGTCTATCTCTTATAGACTCCACCATGGGTCTCCCGAAATTGAGCTCCCAGCTCCACCCCCTGTATCACTACATCCCCTGTATCATTTGGTATCTGAGAAAACATGATTTTAAACAATCAGCATATCGCTGGTGAGTTCACAAGTTTATTTGTTAAAGAAAACTATCAAAATGTATACAATGTATCGCAAAAGATTTAAATGTTTGCATAAAAAGAGTTCAATAATGTTAATGTCCCAAATAGGGTATAAAATATTGGTATTCAGTGCAGACATTGTTCCTTTCAACAATGTCGTGTTTCTCCGCTCTGACCAGCAGTCCAATTATAACTCCAGGGCTCCCGTAACCGAGCTGACGAGTTCAGTGTTTGCCCCTTCCCAATGTCCTTGTCGCAAGACATTGTGTGTTTAGCCTTATTGAGCGCCCGCTCGACATCCAGTCGTGGTTTTAGCTACGAACCACGGGCGAGGATTGTCAATCACAAATAGAATCTATTCTCAATAATCACGCCCCCCCACGGTTAACGGTTACAGAATAGGGGACTTAGCGACAAATATGTAACCCGAGAAATAACGACAAGCCTGGTCATATGTTTTCTCCACTGTCTCATGTTTCAACCAAATGTTTTACAACATATATTGAAAGCTTTTCAGAATTCCACCCGATCTCAAATCAGGCATCATATTTCACAAAACAGTTCACAAGATGTTTCAAAGTTCCACCTGATCAAATCAGGCATCACGTTTCACAAAACAGTTCACAAGATGTTTCATAGTTCCACTTGTTCAAATCCGTTTTCATGTTTCAAAGCTTCATAGAAATCAGGATGTTTCAAACACGTTTTTATGTTTTCTCATTCCCCGAGTTCAAAAGCCAAAATACAGAAAAGGGGATTCGTGAACTCACCTGTGTTGATTCAAATCACTAACAAAGCACAACGTGAACCACTAGTTCTTGCGCTCAAAACCTGTATGTCATTAGAGTTCTATAAGTTACTTGAGCCTAATCTGACTATCAGAACTATCCTTAATTCAACACCTATCACATGTGTTAACTGAGAACCTGTAATGATCTAGGTACTCATTAAAAGTTTTATGAATTGTTTTTGTAATCAGGACATTCACAGATTAACCAAATTAGTATTGTTGTTGATTATATCACCAAAACAATTTCTCAATGGATTCCAGGTTTAGAAACAGTTAATCCTTATCAGTGATCATTCCAGAGAATGATCAGAATCATCACAACCATTATTATGATCAAATGGTTAAAACCATTGTGATCTGTGATATGGTTTCATGATAATCGGGCATTATAACGGATCAAAACAAAGATTTCACCGTTAACCTGTCGAGTTCTTGATTTCTAACTATTCCTAGCCATCATCTAGGCAATAATCAACAACAATAACCATGATATCACTATTAAAATCTAGATCTAATTCATATATTATCAAACTAATAGAAGAGATCGAATCGTTACCCTTTAGAACGGATTTCTCGGATGAAAACGATGATCAGGACTTGTAGAAACGTTCCCTAACTTGATCCGGATGTTTGGATGGCTTCAAAACTGAGATTTGGGGGTTAAAATTCGATCTGGAGCGTTTGAAAGTCGAAAATATCGACTAAAATGAGTTCTGATCAAGAAAAGCAGATTTTTATGCGTACTGCTTCCGTCGCGTACCGTGAAGGATTTAAAAAAGGTTCCTTCGCGTACCTCCACCGCCTTAGTTAGTTTTCAATTTTGTTTTCGCGATTCCGGGAGCATACGAACTCCGTTTTACGCGCCGTTTTCGCCCACGTTCACGATTTTTCGAGCTCTTTCCAATCATTATAATTTCAAGACCTGAAAAGTTCAAAATATATGATCTCTTATTTAACGCTATATTCGAATCAGTGTATCTTGAAATCGGAGCCTCGTTTCGAAATTTCGCTTACACTCATTTTCTTTATTTTCGAGTTATGATTCTAACCTGGAATTTATGAATTGTCACAGTCTCCCCCCGTTAATAGAATTTCGTCCCGAAATTCAGTTTGTTCATCTCAATACTGATGTGTCATCAAACAAATGGGGGTATTTAAGTTTCATCTGATCTTCGCGTTCCCAGGTAAATTCAGGTCCTCGCCTTGAGTTCCAACGGACCTTTACTATTGGGATGCGACTTTGTTTCAACTGTTTTACTTCCCGATCCATGATTTCCACCGGTTCCTCTATGAAATGTAATTGATCATCGATTTGAATTTCTTCCAACGGTATCACAAGCGTTTCATCTGACAGACACTTCTTGAGATTCGATACATGAAATGTATCGTGCACCCCACTGAGTTCTGGTGGTAGTTTGAGTTGGTATGCAACAGGTCCAACCTTTGCGATAATTTCAAATGGCCCTATGTATCGAGGGTTCAATTTGCCACGTTTTCCGAATCTTACAACTCCTTTCCAAGGTGAGATCTTTAACATGACGCGGTCTCCAACTTGGAAAGACAATGGTTTACGTCTCACATCAGCATAGCTTTTCTGACGATCTTGTGCGGCTCGCAATCTGTCTCGAATTTTGAAGATTTTATCTGTCGTTTCCTGAATGATTTCTGGACCTGTGAGTTGACTTTCACCAACCTCGATCCAACATAAAGGTGATCGGCATTTACGACCGTATAACGCTTCAAATGGGGCTGCCTTGATGCTCGTGTGATAACTATTATTGTATGAGAATTCAATCAAAGGCAAGTGTGTATCCCAACTGCCTCCAAAATCAATTACACATGCTCGAAGCATGTCTTCCAAAGTTTGGATAGTCCTTTCGCTTTGACCATCCGTTTGAGGATGATATGCTGTACTCATATCCAAACGAGTACCCAATGCATCATGCAGGGATTTCCATATTCGTGAGGTGAATTTGCTGTCTCGATCTGAGATGATAGAAGTCGGAATTCCATGACGAGAAACTACTTCCTTGATGTAAAGTCTTGTGAGTTTGTCCATCTTATCGGTTTCCTTCATAGGCAAGAAATGCGCAGACTTTGTGAGACGATCGACTATTACCCAGATGGTGTCATTGCCACTAGAAGTTCTGGGTAGTTTTGTGACAAAATCCATTGTAATCTGATCCCACTTCCATTGTGGAATCTCTGGTTGCTGCAATAATCCTGATGGTTTTTGATACTCGGCTTTAACCCTAGAACATGTTAAACATTTGCTAACGTAAAGAGCGATGTCAGCTTTCATGTTAGGCCACCAATATAGCTCCTTGAGGTCATGATACATTTTATCAGAGCCAGGGTGTACAGAGTATCGAGACTTATGAGCTTCGTCCATTACTAAGCTCCTTAGGTTCCCAAAGTTTGGTACCCAGACTCTATTTGCAAAGTAGCGAGTTCCATCAGTCTTGACCTCAAATTTCTTATTCAAGCATCGCAAGGATTCATTCTGCAAGTTTTCTTCCTTAAGGGCGTCAATTTGGGCATTTCGAATTTGGGCAGTAAGGTTTGTCTGAATAGTCATCCCCAAAGCTCGCACTCGTAATGTCTTGGTTCGCTCTTTCCTGCTCAAAGCATCTGCAACAACATTTGCCTTACCAGGATGATAGCGAATATTGCAATCATAATCATTGAGTAATTCAACCCAGCGACGTTGTCTCATATTTAAGTCTTTTTGATCGAAGATATGCTGGAGACTTTTATGATCAGTGTAAATAGTACACTTTGTACCATAAAGGTAGTGTCTCCAGATTTTGAGTGCGAACACTACAGCTCCTAGTTCCAAATCATGCGTAGTGTAGTTCTTCTCATGTGTTTTGAGTTGCCGGGATGCGTATGCAATGACTCTGTCTTTCTGCATTAGTACACAACCCAATCCTTGATGGGATGCATCACAGTACACTATGAAATCATCTGTTCCTTCAGGTAGTGACAAAATAGGTGCACTGCATAGTTTTTGCTTTAACAATTGAAATGTTGCTTCTTGTTGGTTGCTCCATTCAAATTTCTTATTCTTTTGCGTCAATGCAGTCAATGGTAAAGCTATCTTGGAGAAACCTTCAATGAATCTTCTATAATATCCTGCTAAACCGAGAAATTGACGTACTTCTGTCGGAGTCTTGGGTGCATTCCAATTCTTGATAGCCTCAATCTTGGCAGGATCAACATGTATTCCCTTTTGATTTATTATATGCCCAAGGAATTGTACTTCTCTCATCCAAAATTCACATTTGGAAAATTTGGCATACAACTTTTCATTCCTTAGTAATTCCAAAATAAGCCTGAGGTGTTGCTCATGATCTTCTTTGGTCTTGGAATAAATAAGTATATCGTCAATGAACACAATAACAAATTTATCCAGGTACGGTCTACAAACCCTATTCATAAGGTCCATAAAGACTGCCGGAGCATTTGTCAATCCAAACGGCATAACCAGAAACTCATAATGGCCGTACCGGGTTCTAAAGGCAGTGATTGAAACATCTTCTTCCTTGACCCTTAGCTGATGATACCCTGAACGCAGATCGATCTTTGAATAGAAACTGGAACCTTGCAACTGATCAAATAGATCATCTATCCTTGGTAACGGATATCGATTCTTGACTGTCAGCTTGTTCAATTCTCGGTAATCGATGCACATTCTAAAGGTTCCATCCTTCTTCTTAACGAACAAAACAGGTGCTCCCCATGGTGAGAAGCTTGGTCTTATGAAACCTTTGTCCAGTAACTCTTGTAATTGGTTAGATAACTCTTGCATCTCCGACGGGGCTAGTCTGTACGGCGACCGAGCTATTGGTGCTGCACCAGGAACCAAGTCAATTCGAAATTCGACTTGCCTGTTAGGTGGTAATCCAGGCAAATCTTCAGGAAATACCTCTGGATACTCTTGTACAATCGGTATATCTTCTAGTCTCTTCTCTTTTGACTTCCTTTCCAAGACGTGAGCTAATATCGCTTGACATCCCTTGCGTAGGTACTTGTGGGCTTTCATACAGGTGATGATTTGTAACGCCTTCCCGCTCTTTTCACCCTGAATTGAGAGAGTCTCCCCACTTGGAAGTGGTATGCGGACTACCTTCTGACAACATACTATTTCTGCATGGTTTTTGGACAACCAGTCCATGCCAACAACCACATCAAAACTTCCCAGTTTCACCGATAAAAGATCTATATCAAAAACATAGTCCCCTAATTGTAACGTACACCCCTGAATTAGCTCACTAGTTTCAATAAATTTTCCATTGGCTAATTCTATTGTGTATCTATCATGTAATGCAGTTGGATTAGCTCCAATTAATGTGCTAAATTCAGTTGACATAAAGCTCTTATCTGCCCCAGTATCAAATAGAACAGAAGCATAATGATTATTGACAAAGAACGTACCCGTCACGAGGTTTGGATCTCGTTTGGCATCCCCAGCTGCAATAACAAAGGCCCTACCTCGAGCATTGTTGCCACCTCGATTCGTTAGCTTTGGGCAATTTCTCCGAATATGACCTACTACTCCGCATTCGAAACAACTCTTATTATCCCTGTTACTATCGGTCACCAATGTAGGTACAGAGGCCCGACAATTTCTCGCTAAATGTCCACGTTCCCCACATCTGTTACAAATGAAGGGCTTACATTCACCCACATGATGATACCCACATTTCTCACACTTGGGAAGTTTTCCCTCGTAAAATTTCTTATCAGTTGTCATAGCAGTGTTCACTCTAACATGAGTCGGTCTCTTTTGTGGTTGATTTAGTGGATTGCTATTCCATTTTCGCTTATTACCAATGTTTTGCTTTTCTTCAGATACCTTCGTCCCCAAGGTTTCCCGACGAACTGCCTGATCAATTAGGCGATGAGCCAACCGAATTGCACTCTGAATGGTATCTGGCTTAGACGAAGTCACCATATCTTCAATATTTGGAGGAAGCCCTTTCAGATACTGCTCTATTCGTTTATATTCGGGAGTGACCATCGTTGGACAAAGTTGTGCCAGCTCATGAAATTTGGTGGTATAACTGGCAATGTCATTCCCTTGCACTTTCAGGTTATAAAATTCTTCTTCCATTTTCTGGATCTCACTTCGTGGACAATATTCATCCATCATCATTTGCTTCAGTGTTAACCAAGGAATCTGATAGGCTTCATCAATGCCTAAACCTTGAACATGATTGTTCCACCATGTAAGAGCTGCTCCGTTTAGAGTACAAGTGGAATACTTAACTCGGCATTCCTCAGGGCAATTACTGACACGAAATACCGTTTCCATCTTTTCACACCATCGGATCAGCGCGATAGCTCCATCGGTTCCATTAAAGCTAAGAGGCTGGCAATTCAGAAAATCCTTGTAAGAACATGCCTTTGGTGCAGATCCCATGGTTCCAGCGGACGCACTACCTCCTGCAGCACCATTTCCACCTACAGCTCCACTGCCACCTCCTGTATTGTTTCCAATAGCACCAGATCCTCCCTCTCCTGTGTTTTGTTGATTTCTGTAGGTGGCCATAGCATCAGCCACTCGTCTGTTTATAAGCTGATCCATCTCTGTTGAGATAGCAGGTTGCTCAGTTTCAGGATTGCCATGTGGATTTTCTTGCGGATTTCCCTGCGGATTTCCTTGTGGATTTCGCCTCGGTCTTCCTCTTGGCATGTTTCTGAACATGCAACAAATATGTTTCGTGTTAGAGTCATATGGCTATAGATTAGGTCTTAGTCATGCAACCTAATTCGCTATAAACCAATGGCTCTGATACCAATCTGTCACACCCTGGTCGTTGCGGAAGCGTACGGTGTGACGTCAAGGTTTCACAGTCATGATTTACAACAACAACCATACATGTTTCTATATTACAGTGCAATAATACAACGACATTAGCCACAAGCCTAATGTAATAACAGTTTTATCAGAGTTTCACACATATATATGTATTACACATATATACTACACAATATATCACACTGTTGAGTCTATCTCTTATAGACTCCACCATGGGTCTCCCGAAATTGAGCTCCCAGCTCCACCCCCTGTATCACTACATCCCCTGTATCATTTGGTATTTGAGAAAACATGATTTTAAACAATCAGCATATCGCTGGTGAGTTCACAAGTTTATTTGTTAAAGAAAACTATCAAAATGTATACAATGTATCGCAAAAGATTTAAATGTTTGCATAAAAAGAGTTCAATAATGTTAATGTCCCAAATAGGGTATAAAATATTGGTATTCAGTGCAGACATTGTTCCTTTCAACAATGTCGTGTTTCTCCGCTCTGACCAGCAGTCCAATTATAACTCCAGGGCTCCCGTAACCGAGCTGACGAGTTCAGTGTTTGCCCCTTCCCAATGTCCTTGTCGCAAGACATTGTGTTTTTAGCCTTATTGAGCGCCCGCTCGACATCCAGTCGTGGTTTTAGCTACGAACCACGGGCGAGGATTGTCAATCACAAATAGAATCTATTCTCAATAATCACGCCCCCCCACGGTTAACGGTTACAGAATAGGGGACTTAGCGACAAATATGTAACCCGAGAAATAACGACAAGCCTGGTCATATGTTTTCTCCACTGTCTCATGTTTCAACCAAATGTTTTACAACATATATTGAAAGCTTTTCAGAATTCCACCCGATCTCAAATCAGGCATCATATTTCACAAAACAGTTCACAAGATGTTTCAAAGTTCCACCTGATCAAATCAGGCATCACGTTTCACAAAACAGTTCACAAGATGTTTCATATTTCCACTTGTTCAAATCCGTTTTCATGTTTCAAAGCTTCATAGAAATCAGGATGTTTCAAACACGTTTTTATGTTTTCTCATTCCCCGAGTTCAAAAGCCAAAATACAGAAAAGGGGATTCGTGAACTCACCTGTGTTGATTCAAATCACTAACAAAGCACAACGTGAACCACTAGTTCTTGCGCTCAAAACCTGTATGTCATTAGAGTTCTATAAGTTACTTGAGCCTAATCTGACTATCAGAACTATCCTTAATTCAACACCTATCACATGTGTTAACTGAGAACCTGTAATGATCTAGGTACTCATTAAAAGTTTTATGAATTGTTTTTGTAATCAGGACATTCACAGATTAACCAAATTAGTATTGTTGTTGATTATATCACCAAAACAATTTCTCAATGGATTCCAGGTTTAGAAACAGTTAATCCTTATCAGTGATCATTCCAGAGAATGATCAGAATCATCACAACCATTATTATGATCAAATGGTTAAAACCATTGTGATCTGTGATATGGTTTCATGATAATCGGGCATTATAACGGATCAAAACAAAGATTTCACCGTTAACCTGTCGAGTTCTTGATTTCTAACTATTCCTAGCCATCATCTAGGCAATAATCAACAACAATAACCATGATATCACTATTAAAATCTAGATCTAATTCATATATTATCAAACTAATAGAAGAGATCGAATCGTTACCCTTTAGAACGGATTTCTCGGATGAAAACGATGATCAGGACTTGTAGAAACGTGCCCTAACTTGATCCGGATGTTTGGATGGCTTCAAAACTGAGATTTGGGGGTTAAAATTCGATCTGGAGCGTTTGAAAGTCGAAAATATCGACTAAAATGAGTTCTGATCAAGAAAAGCAGATTTTTATGCGTACTGCTTCCGTCGCGTACCGTGAAGGATTTAAAAAAGGTTCCTTCGCGTACCTCCACCGCCTTAGTTAGTTTTCAATTTTGTTTTCGCGATTCCGGGAGCATACGAACTCCGTTTTACGCGCCGTTTTCTCCCACGTTCACGATTTTTCGAGCTCTTTCCAATCATTATAATTTCAAGACCTGAAAAGTTCAAAATATATGATCTCTTATTTAACGCTATATTCGAATCAGTGTATCTTGAAATCGGAGCCTCGTTTCGAAATTTCGCTTACACTCATTTTCTTTATTTTCGAGTTATGATTCTAACCTGGAATTTATGAATTGTCACATATTAACACTTGATTTTTTTATATATACTCTTATACTTTATTGCTTGTCCTTTTCATATAGTATTATAATTTTTCCTTTTTACATATTACACACGCATTTAATATTTCCATATTTCCTATGTTTGTCAATCTATGTGTATTGTACTACCTATGCTTACATTTATTATATTATATAAGTATTATATTCCACCTATGTCCATTTCAATTTTCTTTCCACATGTGAATCTATGTATTTTTTATTTTCACCAGATTTTATAAGATGACAAACTTTTTTTTTTCTTATTTAAAGGGTTGGATATATTTAAGCTAACTTTAATTTTTTTATATTCCTTTTTTTATTTAAGTAATATTACTTTTTACTAACGCATAATTTCATAATAAATTCCCGAATTTTGCATTCTCGTTATATTTATCTAAAAAAAATTATATATTATTTCATGACAATGTTACGTATAATCGAAATTTTTTATGGTTAATAGTATTTTATACAATCAGATACTTCTAACCCAATATTATAGAAACTAACACTCAAGTTATGTCTATGTTACATCTTGACGGACAAACTGAGCAGGTAGTTTATATACAACCATTTAATTATTGTTTGTTTCCTATTGTACCTTTTACAATAAAATCAAAAAGTGTACTGTTGTTCCTTTTACAATTAAAACTTCTTGATTTGATTTCTTAAAAAAATAAATAAATTAATTTTATTTTGTATGTACACAATTTTAAAGATACAAGAATTATTTTGTATAAATAATATCAGTTTTTCTAAGTTATTCTTTTTGAGATTCAATGTTTAAAATATAATTAAGTTGTTACACTAATTATTAAATATTTCATAATTTTCATTCTAAACTTTTTATTAATTATACTATTATACTGTTTAAATTTTTGAATGTTACATTTTATAACATTTCATTATGTTACGTTGTTGTTACATATGTAAAGTTAGTGTAACTATAGTATTATGTTACATATTTTATATTTTGCTCAATATTTCATAATTTGTATTCTTTTTTTTTGTTTTCTATTTTTGCTCAAATATTTTTAAACTTATATTTACACGCAATTTACATATGTAAAGTTAGTATAACCAGATTATTTTTTTTGTTGGAAGATATATGTGTTACATAGATGTTAAAATTATATATATGTAATTTTTATGTAACGTCAATGTAACATAAATGTAACAATTGGTTACGTATATAAAATTATTAAAATTGAACCACGTTACATAATTAGTCGGAATGGCCCTCAAACTAATGAGACATTGTACTTTTTTTACTTTTTTTTTTGTATTTTAAAAAATGTCAACAGATAGAAATTTTAATATGTTCCTTTTTCATATTTGTTTTTTTACATTGTACTTTTATTACATGTAAGTTTTTTGTCTTGTTTTATTTGATTTACATTGAAATACATTTCATGTTATTTCTTCTAATATTGAAAGAATGTGTCATGTTGGTTTCTTCTTTTGAAATTTTAATCATTTTTGACCATAATTGATTATGTTACATTTTAGTTACATTAAAATTATGCATATTTGTTTTTAAATTATTCATCACTATTACGTTAAAATTAATTTTTTTAATATATATTCATTAAAAAAACTTAACTCAAATCACTTTATGATCTTTCATGTTTTTTGTTTTTTTAATAACAAAGAAAAGATGTAAGAGATGTTTAATCAAATTTTTATAAATAAAAATAAGTACACATTGTAACATTACTGTAACGTCACTGTATTTAAGGTATTTTCATTACATATATATATATGTGTGTGTGTGTGTGTGTGTGCATTGACAGAACCTGATATGATAATTTGATAAATTGAAATTTAATTGATGATATTATCACTGTATACATTGCTGAGAACATATATTAATGAGCATAAACCATGGGAAAGTTTAGTTTGGAATACAACTAGACAGAACCACAGAGCTTATTGCAGTTGAAAATATATGATGTGATTTGGGTTGATTGGGATTGGTAGTTGTGTAGGATTCTATCACCAAAGATAGGCAAGGGTATAATCATGGTTTATCGAAGAGGTGGTGGGCTGTCGACTGGATAAGTTGTGACTGATTCCTACGTAGGCCCTATACATATGTTTTCTTCGGTTTATCATGATTATGTCATTGTTGAGGATTGGTGAGGAGAATCTAAGGTTTTGTTTTGAGTTGGTAAAGATTTATGGTTTGGTTACTAAATATAATCAAGGACACATGGTCATGGTTTATCGAAATGGTGGTGGGACGGCAACTGGACAGGTTGCGACCGACTTCTACGTATGCCCTATACATAAATTCGATCTATCATGGATGTGTCAGTGATGTGATTTAGTCGGGATAATGGTTTGGGAAAATGATAATTTATAAATATGATTAATAAAATAATGAAAGCGATACTGAAAATAATTACGCGATGGTGAGGTCACTAATATAATTAAAGCACGAATGTTGTTTCAGACGTATTAGCCTAATAGTGTGCTCGCGTGGGTGACGATTCGCACGAATACAATTATTAGAAGTAATATACTGAAACGATATTCTATATATCGTAAATCGAATTGAAATATGATGCGAACGTTGAATTCGAAAAGGTGACGATTTTTACGAATTTGTACGTAAATAACGCGTTTCGATGAGATAACCGAAATAATATTTTACGATAATTAAATTAATAAAAAGAATTTAAAACGTTTATTAGCAATTACTACCTTAAACGGATTTAAATAAAATCATTTTCTTAAACGAAATCACTTTATTAAACGTTTCAAAATATAAAACATAATTTACGTGAAAACCGAACAATTTAATAGGTGTTAACGCAAAATAAACGTAACCGAGCACGTGGGATTGTTACGGGGTATTAAAAGGGAAATCCTCTTCTTCATTTTTATTTCACAAGCTCACTCTCTCTAAACACTAAATCCGGTTCTTTTTCCCTCTCTAACTTCTCACTAAGATTTTTTCTTCATATCTTCACCATATCACTTGATTCTTGTCCCATAAGGTTAGTATAATCAACGAGAACAAGAACCCATGAAGATTTCAAGCTTAAAACCTCGTTTTGCAGGTAGATCTTGCATTTTAATTTTTGGGTTTTTGATTGAACCAACCATCGGCCGACCACACTGTTTCCTAAGCGATCTAACATCTTGAAAACCTTAAAACGAGTGTGCATGAGTTTACATGAAACGGTTAGAAACGATGGGGATGGACCTGCAACAGCTTGTTTTAACATGGCTGATTGGGAAGAAAACCCCATCGACACTAACAAGTTCGATGGGGGCGAAGGGCTGTCGACATTACTCCATCGACTATGCTAGGATCGGCGACCATCATCATCAAACTTGAGAGTTCCAGCTCTGAGCCCCATCGATACTAATAACTGATAACGTTTCATTGAATCTGTGTTGGTCGATACTAACTATTGCCGGGCTAGTCTCCTTCGATATTGGTCATCGATATTACGATGGTCGATACTATGGTGTTGTTGAACTTATTATCTTCGACAATGATCATCAATATTAGTCAATAAGAGCTGTCAAGACTAACAATCTTGATGGTGATGTTGTCGATAATGAACTAAGACTTAGGCCATCGATATTATGGATGGGCTTTGCCGATACTAAGTCTCGATACTAAAAGTCGAACATGATGATATCAATAGAAGGACTCACGCATGAAAATAACTAACTTACGAATTATATAACATGGATGCGTGCATGAAAATATATAATTTGAACTACCATCTTTTCGCAATACACATATATATGAAAATATACATCTGTTTACACATGCACTTATGAATTTAAATAACTTGAAACTTTTTATGTTAATAACATGAGCATGATTTTCTTAAACTTAATTAGAATTTTAAAAACTTAAGTTGTGGTGGTTAACTTAAATAAATATGCATGCATGCATGGTTATGTGTACGTGTAAAGTTACCACCTTCTAGTATATATATCTATAAGTGTATATGTAAAATTTTACACCATGTTTATCATCACTATTTATTTAAAACTAACAAGTTTTAAAATGTTATATTTAATAGTGATAACTTATAAAAGATCAAGTGTTTCATTATAACTTAGCTAATTAACCTAAGTTAGAGGCACACTTAAGGATTAACGATAAACACATATGGACACATAATAACGATAAAACTTATATACTTATGAACATGAAACACGCAATAAATACAGGTTGTTGAGTCGTCATTGAATTCACTTGCTTGAGCGTGCGTTCTACAAAACACTCAGACACCCTTTTTAAATCACTTTTGCTTTTATACTCGGGGATGGAACACATATACCAAAATGAATATGATTTGATAACACATGGATGAAACCTGGATTATTATTGGATATTATTATTATTGAGATGATTATCGATTGATGTGATATTATCATAACTCCGTGAGTCATCGTTGGTAGAGTTGACTTCAGTCCTCCGCGATGATTGAATTATTGTTTTGTTGAGTTGACTTCGGTCCAACTCCTCCTCAGTGCACAGTAGACACTTATGCATATTAGGAATGTCGTTGATTGAGTTGTCTTCGGTCCTTCACGATGATTCCACCTATCGTTGATTGAGTTGACTAAGGTCCTTTGCGGTAGATTATTGAGATAATTATGATGAATGTTGATTATTGATGGTGAATGATAATTATTGATTTGATGTATTGGGTTGAGATTGATTGATTATACTTGGTTGATTACTTGATAATTACTTGAATTATTTGATTGTTGCGTGTTTACCGAGTTGGATTATCTCATAGGTTCACATGTGACTTTTCTTAAGAATATAAACTTTTATAACCACTTATACACCTTTTTGGAGAATGAAAAACTTATGATTACTCACCAACTATTTCGTAGTTGACACTTGATTTTCTACATGTTTCAGGGAATGAGGAGAAGTAGGTAGAGATGGATAGCTCTACACTTTCTGGACATCATCACTTACGGTCTCGGACTTAGCTAAATTAACTGGATTGCTGAAGACTATTGTTTAGTTAATTTAGCTATATCTTTTGTGTAAATTGTTGTACTTGAATCATGACGAACATGATTTTTGTGTAATTACTTTAATTGATTTAATTGATATGTGATGATACATTTAGATTCCCAAGAGCTTATGAACAATCAACACATCCCTCGTGGCATCTCGACGTTTCCGCCATCGGTCGGGGTGTTACAGATTGGTATTAGAGCCTGGGTTACAGGGAATTAGGTTACTAGAAATGGTTGACCTAGTCTATAACCAAAGGATACCTTAGTATGAGTTATTTCATACACTAGTTAATATATTCAGGATTATGTGCCTGTTTGTTTATTACATGTTAACTTAATTCCTAATATGTATATGATCTGCATATGTGACTTGTTGATTACTTCTTTATGTGATTGATTGTGCCCTGATGACTTGATAAGGACATACTCGTGACGTATTGTAAAGGTGATAGGCTGGCAGCTGAAGCAGTTGCTACTGACTTCTACGTATACCCTATACATATACCATTTACATTATTGGGTAGATGTCAGTATTGAGGAATAAAAGAAATATTGTTTAGGAAAAATATTTGATTAGGATTGATTGATTGACCTTTGATCACCAGAATAGGACACACTCGTAGTATACTACAAAGGTGGTGGGCTGGCGGCTGGATAGGTTGCGACCGACTCCTACGTATGCCCTATACATATACCATTTGTAGTATATTGGGGTTTTTTCAGTGTCAGGAAATTAGGAAATGTTGAAAAGATTGTTGGTTGAAGGAATGTTGGTTGAAACTTATTGGATGAACATACATATACTCACTTATGAATACATTTTAAGGATAGACTTGACATGAACACTTAGTGATGATTTAGTGATGATATGAAACTTAATGCTGATATGAACACTTAGCGATGATATGAACACTTGATAATTATGATGTGAACATATAGTAAACTTAGACATTAGGGGAGCTTAAATGTCAGGTGAGCTTAGACAATAGGTGAACTTAGAAAATAGGTGAACCTAGATGTCAGGTGAACATAGACATTAGGCGAAGCTAGATGTCAAGAGTTTGGAATACACTTCACTCATAACTATCCCCTCATAGGATAGAGCTGTGAAGTGAGATATTGGGAAGCTTATGTTATACCCTAAATTCTTACAATGGCATAATCGTGGTACATTGCAACGGTGGTGGGACGGCGGATGATGCAACTGCGGTCAAGTCTACGTATGCCCTATACATAAACTTGTTGCACTGCATCGGGAAGTTGTCAGTGTTAGTGTAGGGTGGAATATGTTTGAAACTTAGGAATAATTAGTTAGTATTAGATATGACCCACATAGGATGCTTTAGTATAACATTAGGAAATTATAGCTTTGTTATGGGTTTAATAACAGATAGGAGAAAAATATAGTTCCATGTATGTAATCCTAACTGTTAAAATGAACTCATTTGACATTAGTTTGTATGACTTACGTTGTAAACCGTAGTAACATGTTTCTAATATCCTTAGAAACATGCCGCCGCGCAGTCACAGCGAAGATAATACAAACACTAACGATGGGGACGCTAACAACAACAATGACAGTACCGGCATGCAAGAGTTAGCAAATCTCATTTATGGGTTGGTGACTCAACTGAATCAAGCGAACCAAACTCTCAACCAAAACATGGGTGGTGCAAACCCACCATTTTGCACTTTTAAACACTTTAACTCCTGTAACCTGACAAAATTCACGGGTGCTGAGGGAGCAACTGGTCTGTTGAAGTGGTTTGAGAGTATAGAGAACAACTTCATTAATAGTGACTACCCTGAGAATTTGAAGGTGCGCTATGCAACCAATGTTTTCCAAAAGAGAGCACTCACTTGGTGGAATGGCGAGAAGCGAACTAGGGGAGTTGATGCAGCCCTAGCATTGACGTGGACTGAAGTCAAAACTCTGATGACCATAGAGTTTTGTCTTCTCAGTGAGAAAAGGAAACTTGAAGCTGAGTTCTGGGAACTAAAGCAAGTCATCAATGAGAATTTGATATACAATTCTCGCTTCCACGAGCTGACTTCCTTAGTACCTCATCTCGTGACACCACTTGAAAGAGCAATAGAGAAATACATAGGTGGTGTACCTATGTAGATTCAAGACACGGTCTTTGATAGCAACCCTACCACTTTGGAAGCTGCAATCCGCCTATCTGCTACACTAACGGATAACCATGTAAGGCCGGTACACTCGAAAGAAAGGGAACAAAGAAGACTGACACAAAGACAACTGCAAAGGAGACTTCAGCTGAAGTGAATACTGAACCAGCTATTAACTACATGTATGTAAGCCCAAAACATAAGTACTCATAAAATTGTGGAAATAGGGCGTTTAGAACTCACCTGATAGTAGTTCCTTGTCTTCTTAGCCGAACTCCTTAGTAAGGCTTAGGAACCTACATTGGTACATCATTTCATTACATTACATTACTAGACTTAGAATTATTCTAAGCTCTCATACCCTATTAGTTCCCTTTTATAAGTTCAAGTTCTCGAATCTTAGCTTAGTATTCGAAACACTTGAAGTTCAATAAGTACCAGGTACACGAAATCCGTGAAGTTCACGAAATACCTGAGTACTCGAAATCCATGGACTACCCGAATCCCTAGATCCACGTTCTGGAGTTCACGAATCTTGGTTCACGAACCTGTGTTGTAACATCAGTGCCGGAACCGCCACCGGAACAGTGATCTCTACAGTACAGGAACAGTAAAACAGGTATGAAACATACACATTTCAGTAATTTTCATATTCATAGCATTATCATTATCATGGTGAGTTGTCATAGAACAGTTTCAGACACATTTAACAGAAACACAGTTCAGAACAATGGTTCTTGAGCCGGATAATTATCTGGCAATACAGAACCATCATGAGATTATTTGCTTAGGACTTATTATGTATAAACGTGTGTGAGGCTTTACAGAACAAAACACACGGATATCGTTATGTGAATGCTAAACCGACGGGTTATTCGTATAGGTGACGATCTGTACGAATATATCTGAAAGTTTAACGTTCTGAATGATATTCTATAATTAGAAAACAAGATTGAAAAGTATAGTTATCGTCGTGTTCGTGCGGATGACGATTCGAACGAATACGCGCGACGACTGTACATTTCGATTTAAACAGTTTATTAATATTTTATTTTAATAGATAAGAAGATATTAGTTAATTTATTAGGGATTACAACCTAGGATAATTAAATAAACTCTATTTTATAAAATCGTATCGTTATGTCACGAAAACTACGCGAAACGACGTTCTTCGCGAAACCGAACGAGACCGAACATCCGGGTGTATTTGAACACATTAAATGAGACATTTATGTCATCACCTACCACCACCATCTCCATTTTTCTCTCATTCACGTTTTTACACCTCTCTCTCTCTAGAAATCGTTTCTCCACCTTCTCTCTAGAAGATCTCACTTGTTTCAAGTCGGATTCGAGCAAATTTGGTGCCAAGACGTTCCTCTCATTGTGTAGATTTCAGAAGTACAAGCCTTGGGGAATTTCATCCACGAAATCTAAGGTAAAGCATCATTTTAAATCCGGTTTTATAAGGTTTTCGCGAGTTCAATTGGTTTTGTTGTTTAAATCGGCACTAAAGCACTTAGAACACGTAGATTGGGTTATCACATGGGTTTAGAATCTGTTAGAGTGAGTTTGTAACAGGTTTAGCTCGTGAACATGAGGATGGGAATGCCAAAAATCTTTACAGGTTCGTGAGATCTACTGGCCGAACCAAACAGAAGCTGGCCGAACCCTCTTCTCCTCCCTAGCCGAACCAGCACCTCCAACGAACCCTAGCTCCCTTCTGCAACGAACCCTGCCCTGCCTGACTCACGAACCCTGTTACCTGCACAACCTGCCAACGAACCCTGCACTTCACATGGCCGAACCTTGGCTCATAGACTTCGGCGAGCCTTATGATGGCCGAACCCTTTAAGTTGGCCGCACCCTCACCTAGTTGGAAACGAACCTCCTTAGATGCGAGCCATGGGACGAACCCTAGGACTTGTGAGCTAGCCTGGCCGAACCATGAAGGTTCGTGGGAAGGGTTGATGTAGCCGAACCCTATCTGAACCCATAGGTTCGCTGATAGAAGACTTGTGAAATTAGATTTTTGACAAAATAATAGGAAATAAGGGGCATGCATGCATGGAATACATTGGGTGTATGCATGGGAACACACGTGATCTACGTATAGAGAAAACGACCTAGAATTTGGCATAGATTTATGGGTTAGGGGTTCTATAACAATATAATTCGTAACATACAATGACAACTCAACACGAGTGGTTAAGAGACATAAGATGGTTTAACAATTGGATAACATTGTCTTAAGTTCATGAGAATCAAAGGCACAAGTCTTGAAATCAAGTTGAAATCAAGGTTGTCAATTGGGCCTAAGTGGGCCCAATGGGGCTTAATTAAGCCCATCATACAATAAATGATTACGTAAACTCAAGAAATGATATTTTGATAAAATAAAGGCATTGTGAATTTAGTTAAAAGTTAATTTAGTAAATTTCTAAAATCTTGTTTAAATTGAAATATAAATTGTTTCTTGTAAGTGTATTTAGTTATATAAGTAAATGGTAAGGTTTTGATTTAAATACTTATTGTGATATAATTGATTGGGATTTTGTTGAAAAATAGACAAGATAATTGTCTGGAATTGCTTTAAAAACAAAGGAAACTCTGCCGAAATTTTCTAAAAATTTAAAGGTAAGTTAGTAACTAATCATGGGAATTGGGATCATAAGAAGGGTAATTAAGATAGAGTAGATCTTAGATACACTTAGTACTAAGACACTTAGTTGCACACACAACAAGACTCAAGGTCTTAGGCACAACGACTATTACGCGTACTTATTATATTCGAATTCTTATAAAATAACTCAGGAACCGAAGAAACTTAGCTTACATACAGGAGCGCGCATTTTGTGTTAGATCAAATTACATAGCAGCACGGGTGAGTTCATTGCCCCTTTTCTAACATTTTTGTTTTAAAACGCGGGGCTGAGAAGCATGCGTAGACTGTTTACTTAAATTGTTTACTTTAAATGCTTTTAAATTTATATGTTTCATATATATAAATGTTATCCTGAACCATGTTTAGGAAGATTTTATGCAGGTTTTACTAAGCTTATTCACTTATATATTAAGTGAATAAACGAGTTAAACTAAACTTTTCAATAAGTCAAAACATTTCAAAGGAATCAAATCAAACATTTTGGGAAATCAAGTGGGTGAATTCAAGGGAATCAAATCAAACATTTTGGGAAATCAAGTGGGTGAATTCAAGGAATCAAATCAAACATTTTGGGAAATCAAGTGGGTGAATTCAAGAAATCAAATTAAACAGTTTGACAAAACAAGGGTGGGACTTCAAGACATCAAACAAAACAATCTTTGCAAAGATAACATTCAATGTTCTACAAACCAAGTGTTTGTTGGAAAATGAATCAAGTGTACAACCGATCAATGAATCTTGTATTCTATGATCAACACATCAAGTACATCTTGTGACAAAATCAGACGATCATTAAATCATTTTTAAGGGGTAGTATGTGAAATATCAGAGATAACATTTGCCAACACATTGAACTCAGAAATCCTATATTTCAAGAAGTCCTAGCTAGACTGATTGACTTGTAGGTCTTATGTTTGATGATATTTACAGAATTCCCTAACTACTAAGTACCCAGATTGACAGACTAGTCTACTCGAGTATGACCTTAGGCCCCAATCATAAGGACTTAGATTTTATTAAATGTTTATTTACTTGTTTAATTAAGCATTTATAACTGTTTATACAATTGTGTGGTTGATCATATTGTATGATGAACTTAAGGAATCAACAGGGATTTCAAATGATTGTAATGACAGGAACAATAAACAGAGGTACATATGGGATTGTGTTAAGGGTAAAAATGCTTAATTATCATTAACAACAGTGTCATATGTGAATTAGTATGTGGTGGGATGTTGGCTGGGCGGGCGGTAAGTTCGACCCTACATATGCCCTATATATAAGCATACCGATTTGGATATTACATGTGAAGTTAATGAGGTTAGGGTCTTTACCAAAGGAGGTTTTCAAATCATTTTCAAATCATTTTCAGACACTAAACTATATGAACTCACCAACCATGTGTTGACCTTTATTTTTGCATGACTTCTCAGGTGACGAACAGGTCAATTAGGAAGTCATTTCTTTTGGACTAGGACTTCAGATAGAAGACTAGTATTTTTGGACCTGCATACTTTTGAAGACATCATGATATAAATTATTTTGTATATCTTGTGTACATTCAAGATAGTCATTTATTGATGTTTTACAATAGATTTACATTGTTAAATTATAAATGTTACTGCTGTAATTTAACTTTGTAATTCTATTTTAATTAGCATTTCTCATTTATATCATGTGCAATGTAACAATCTGATCACTCCTGATTATCACTCACGATATCGCGCCCCGGGAACCTTCCGCCCGTCGGGGAAACTCGATCCTACCCCGCCGGCTCGGGGTGTGACATGTGTTCTCGAAGACAGTTTCTCGAAATCACCTATAATCGAAGGGACTTGGGTGCTCATTTCGTGTACATTTTCGAGTACTCATACTTTCATCTCAAAACATCTCAGAAATCTATCTAAGACACTAGGGAGCTAGTTATGGGTTACTTATGTCATTACTAACACATTGGGACCGCAAAGTTCCAAACTTTATGCATAGGTTCACTTTCATATAAAAATTCTAACTCTTTAGTTTTGAACGCTTACTTGATGCTAGATGACTACTTCTGTAGATTCCCGTGGGTTTCCTCCTTCGTTTGGTCAATCAAAAGCTCATTTTTTGGAGTTCTCGAAATCCTCTTTATGTACTAGAGAGAGACTGTGCTTCCAGCCAAAGGCGTGCACGTTTTCCAAGGCAATAATATATATATATAGGCAGTGTTCACGAACCTGGTACTCAAAGTTGGGTGATTTTCGAGTACTGGTTTTCGAGAACTAGGGTTCTCATAATAAAATTCGAGTACTCCAATTCGTGAACTTAATTTGTTTATTTTTTTTTGTTTTCCTACAAGTTAATTAGCCGTTACACATACATAATTTCAAATAACTTGTATTAGAAAATTTGGGGTGTTACAGCGATGATTGAATTACAGTTTTGTTGAGTTAACTTTGGACCTCCACGGTGATTCCATTGTTCGTTGAGTTGACTGAGGTCTTCCACAGTGCACAGTATAGACACTTATGCATATTAGGAATGTCTTTGATTGAGTTGACTTCGGTCCTCCGCGATGTTTTCACGTACTGAAGATTGAGTTGACTAAGGTCCTCCGCGGTACATTATTGAGATAATTATGATGAATGATGATGAATGATAATTATTGATTTGATATGTTGGATTGGGATTGATTGATTATACTTGGTTGATTACTTGACAATTACTTGAATTATTTGATTGGTGTGTTTACAAAGTTGAATTATCTCACAGATTCACATGTGACTCTTCTTAAAAATATAAACTTTTATAAAGACTTATAAACCTTTTTGGAGAATGAAAAATTTATGGTTACTCACCAACTACTTCATAGTTGACACTTGATTTTCTACATGTTTCAGGGAATATGGAGAACTAGGTAGAGATGGATAGCTCTACACTTTTTGGACATCATCACTTAGGGTCTCAAACATAGCTAAATTAACTGGATTACTGAAGACTAGCGTTTAGTTAATTTAGCTATATTTTTTGTGTAATTACTTTAATTGATATGTGATGATACATTTAGATGCCCATGAGCTTATGAACAATCTACA
The DNA here is from genome assembly GCA_009363875.1 of Mikania micrantha. Classification (NCBI taxonomy): domain Eukaryota; kingdom Viridiplantae; phylum Streptophyta; class Magnoliopsida; order Asterales; family Asteraceae; genus Mikania; species Mikania micrantha. Next base: position 28,209,736 of record CM018687.1, read on the forward strand.
CATCCCTCGTGGCATCCCGACGTTTCCGACATCGGTCGGGGTGTTACAATTACATTTTTACCATTTTTGTACCCTTTTGTACTTTCAACAGATTTTTTAATATAAAACAATTTAATCACATTTTTCATATTTAATATCTTCCATCCAAATTTCTAATCAATGGTTCAAAATTAGTTTCCAAAGTTTCTTCATCTCAACCAAGTTTCTAATATAACCCTTCATTTAAATTATTTTGATCATTTTATGATTGTTGTGGAATTTAAGAATGGTGATTTTTCTTATTTATATAAGCTTGTTGTTTAGCTTTTTTTTTTAATTTCCTTTTCAAGAGACGGGATCCTCCATGATTTTGGGTAAAGTTAGGGTTTTGGGCTCTCAAAACCTTAGGGCCCTTAGTCTTCTAAAAATATAATTCTATATTAGCCTGATGAAAAATATTCAATCGAGCAGTGGCCTGTGAGTAATTAGTTGAGGAGCAGGTGTCATTAGGAGATTAGGAGACAGAAACGAGCAAGAAAAAGATGAGGCAACAATAAAACTAGTGAATTACTACTAAAGACAATATTACATTGATTTGTTTTTAATAGCAACATTATTCCCATCCTTAAACTACTTCAACCTAGTTACAAATTTATTCGAGATTGAACTCCGTGACTTTGTATCTAAGAGGCAAAAGATCTACCAAATGAGTTAATTATACATTGAATTCTTAATTGATTCAAAGTTCACGCCTTGATCCACTACAAACAAATGGGTACAAAAGAAGATTAACTAGTTTGTAGATATTCTTGTCCTTTTTTGAACATGGCTAATAGTTGTAGTCCATGCTTTAATTAATGAATCAATGGTTTATATTGATTATGAGTAGAATCAATTGTTAAAATTGATTCTAGAGCTCTATAAGTATATGTTTATCGGTTCTTTCATTTGTAGTTGCATGAAACACTTTACTTGTAATCTGATCAAGAAGAAATAATATGCCTAGATCGGGCTTGAGTGATATTGTTCTTGTGTTTTGTATGTTCTTACATATTCACAAGGGTAATCATTGAGATTGTTTCCTTCTATCTTTGTCATGATTTACCAAATCATTCTCGTTTTGTATATCAAATGTTTGATTAACACTCATCAATCAAACATTTTAGAAAAGAGTTTTCGCATACTACATAGCAGAAAACAACTTTGTTGTTTTGAAGGGCCTGAAAAATTAAGGTCACGTTGGCATATCCTACACACAAATTTAACTTTCTTTATAAGAATCATGCTCAAAGAACGATCGAAGAAAAAAGTTTTGTTGGTCAACCAATTGAAGAAGCACCATAAGGTAAATGTAGAGGTGGCAATTTTTACCCATGTCAAAGAAAATGGGTTGGTTTGGGTAAACAATTGTAGTATAATGGGTAGAAATGGGTAACATCATAAGATTGAATGGGTTGAGATGGGTAACACTTAAACACAATACGGGTCAAGATGGGTAACCAAAAAACTATGTAAATGCAATGGAATCAAATATTTAAGAATGATTAATAACATATTTGATGAGAAAATCACTAAAAATTATCTAAATGGACTATTTGTATCCTTATAACACATCTTAAGTTAAACTAAATTGACGTTTTTTAAGAACAATCAATTTAGACCCGAACTAATTTTGCTTAAAATCCATTCTGACCCGCACCCATCCTGACCCGAACCCGTTTTGTCCCGTTACTCAACCCGACCCAACCCGCCCATTTTGCCAGGTATGGGTAAATGTATTATCGTTGGGTGTGACAAATTTTAATAGAAAACAAACCAAAACAAAAGAGAAAATGCAAAGCAAACACTAGATGAGAATTGAACGTACCAAAGACATTTACTACAATAAAAACACTTGCATCAATCTCAACGATAAGGATATAATGATATTCCTCTTCAAGTGGATGACTTTGCATTGCCTCATTAAAAACACATAAAGCATGCCAATAGATCTTTCAAGGAAAAGCCTTCAACAGAGAACTCAAGTACTCAACCACTTGAAAAGGTGTTTCTAGATATGTTATTTCATGCAAAAATTTGATAAGAAATTTGGAGTAAATAAAAAATAAAATAAAATAAAGACTTGTTGCCTAAAACTCTTCTTTTTTGTAGTGATTTGCATGAAAAAAATATTGCAACGTGTTTTGACAAATAAATTTTTTGTTTCAGAATTCCCAAGATTTAATATCTCTACTCTAATAAATAACTATAATAATTTTTAGTTTTGGTTTTGATGCATTCTTATCCAAATTTTCTTAACTTGTCTCTCGTATTAAATAATGACTACATAAAAATAAAATTAAAAAAATATATTTTTCAATGTTTTAACATTAATTTAGACGGTTAAGGTTATGCTATATAGGGGCTTAAACCTAAGAAGTCTAAGAAGCAATGGATGGCTGTCATGTGGCAGATTAAATATTGTTAATCAAGGGTATTTTCGGAATTTTGCAGGTGAAGGAAAATAGGGTTAATTATGCAGACCTGTTTGTTTGTTTTTTTAATTTCACGTCTGCGTCTTCCATCAATTGATCAATTGACCGATTTCTTTTTCAATTGATCTTGTGAAAGTTCTAATTTTGCTGCAATCTATTCTTCACATTATACAAGATCTCATCAATTTGACGCAAAAACATAGAACTGCATTCCGATATACAGATTAATGCTTAAATGAGGACAATCGTATTGTTTTCAATGATTATATGCGTGATTTAGTTTCATTATACGTGTAATCATTGTTTTTTGGTATCATCGTTATGTGTATTGTGTCAATTATGTATGTTGTATTGTGTTATATGCGTATTACTTTTTACAGATCTGTAGTATGTCATATTAAGAATAGTGTTGTGTCTTATTATACATGATTGTGTCTATTGTCAAATAATATTGTGTATTTTATATAATTGTATCTTTTATATCATTTTCATAAGGTTGTTTATTTTTTATATTTAATCATATTGTTTACAATGATTATATGCGTTATCTAGTTTCATTATATGTGTAATCATTGTTTTTTGGTATCATCGTTATGTGTATTGTGTCTATTATTCATGATTGTGTTTATTGTGTCAAGTATATATGTTTTATTTGTGTTATAATGTGTATTACTTTTTTCAGATCAGTAGTATAACATATTAACAATAGTATTGTGTCTATTAAACATGATTATGTTTATTGTGTCAAATAATAGTGTTTTTTATATAATTGTGTCTTATATAATTGTGTATTTTATACAATTGTGTCTTACATCATTTTATGTGTTAATATGTGAAATGTTAACTCATTTTGTTTAATTTATGTAGATTTTCAAACATAAAAAGAAGTTGGTCAACAAGATGTATTTCCAGGTGGTAGATCATATTATAGGCCTGATTGTAACTAGCCACTAAAAGCTGTTGTAGGCATGGTATTTGATTCTATTGATCATGTGTTTTCCTTCTATCAAAATTATGCTATTGCTAGTGGTTTCTCAGTTAGGAAAAACATACAAACACTGTGGTGTTATCATGTTGAAGTATTTTGTTTGTACTAAGGAGGGTTTTAGAGAAGATAAACCGTTAATAGTTCAACTAATGAAAATAAGATTGGATCAAAGCGTAGGAGACCATCTAGAAGATGTAGATGCAATGCACACCTTAAGCTGCAGTTGAATAACGAAAATAAGTAGAGGATATATCATTTTGAGGAATTGCATAATTGTGACAACTAGTACCTGACCGGCCGGCAAGTCCGTACAGTGCGTGTACTTGCATACAGTAACTATGTGTACATATGTGTTTGTAAACAGTGTTTGTATTAACAAATTCTTAAATACAAGAAATCGTTGTACGTATTTTTGTGTAAACTTAGATACAGTAAGTACAACGTACATTTGAAACTGTAGTTGTGTCTATTTAAGTGAAAACTTAAGTACAATTAACACAACAGATCACGAGAAACAACAGTGTTCAAATAGATAACAGAAACAAATCGGTTGCGATCTGATATCCATAGATGGCAGGAATCAGATGGCCGACAATTCAAGGTGAAAACTATGTGATAACAGTATATTTAGTTGAGTCCGACAGTGAAGAAACACAATTCAAACATAAAGCACAGTGTCGTTTCAGAACAACGAACTGACAGTGTGTTTGCGTGGGTGACGATTCACACAAACATACCTGTTAGTTTAACGTTCTGAAATGACGACTGATAAGTAGAAAACAAAAGTCGGATAGCAGAACCATCGTCGTGTTCGTTCGAATGACGATTCGAACGAATACGCGCGATGGTGACGCGATTCGACGAAACGAAAACGAAAACACGACACGAAACGATAATAAATTCAATAAAATAAGATGAATAACATTTTTACAATTTTGAAACTCATCAAATTAATTAAATTAGAGTCTTTATTTATTTATTTATTATAAATTACGCGTAATTTTCCGGTTACGTGATGAAAACGGGAACCGAGCAACCGAAACGAACCCGAGCACCACGCGTGGTATAAAAACCCTAAAATGAGAGTGTTCTCTCATTTTTATCATCCACATTCCCTTCTGTCTCTAGAATTCCGGCCACCACCACCAAATCACCATTTTACACCTTCTAAACCCCATAACTCTCTCATTTCTCCACCAATTTGAGTGATTCTTGAACCCACATGAAGCCCTTGATGTTCTCTACATGAAAGTACAGCAGATCGGAAGAAACACCAACTAAAAATCGAGGTACGAGCTGAGAAAATCCATGAAAAATAGGGTTTTCATACCCTTAGTCGACCACCATTATAACCAGCCTTAAATCTGTACCTACTCGACCTAAGACCCTCATGCGAACACCCTATGCGATGATACAAGTCATTAGATGTGTAGGGACTAGTTAAAGCAACCAGGTTTGACGAAGAGGATGATGAACAGTGCAAGGTTCGCGGGTTCCAGGAGTTGGGCGACAGAGGGGCGAACCCTTTTAGTCTCACGAACCATGCACTCATCAGACGAACCTTGGTTAGCCAGGCTTCCCAGCCAAACCCATCTTGTGCTACCGAACCTATTTCATTCACCGAACCCCTTGAGGCAGCCGAACACTAACAGTAGCCGAACCCATGCAATGCAACGAACCCTCATAACCACCGAACCCTCTGGCGAACCATGCAAGCCGAACCATCTCCTGAGTACGCGAACCTTCCAGCCCACATTGGCGAACCCTGTGTTGCCAAAGCCTTGCAGTGCAGCGAACCCAAGAGAAAGTCTACCCTTTTGCCGAACCTGCGTAATCAGTCACGAACCAATTTTTTTGTGTTAGGCCGGACCAATGTTGATGCCAAGCCCAACTTCCTTCTTTTTGTGCCTTGGCCAATAAATACATGCTGGCCATATTCTTTCGAGTAACGCAACAACCGGCCTAGTTAAAACCTCTCGGCCCAATTCAAGATTTCTGGTCCATAGTTGCGGCCCACACTCTGCTGGCCAACGAATTACCCATTTGGCCCATGGCTAACTCATTCGGTCCAATCCCTTAGCCTAGCAGCCAGCCCATTACTTTCGGCCTAACATGATGTTTCGACCCATTACACTTTATTTGGCCAACCGATTGGCCCAAGGCCTTGTCCTATTCGGCCCATAACATTTGATGAGTCACATAACCCTTAATCGGCCCGTTGTGGCGGCCTACTTGTATAATCGGCCCAACAGGCCCAACGTCCCTTAACCGGCCCAAGACACGAATAGTAGCCCACACCACACTTTGTGAGGCCCATGGGATTCCATTCGGCCCATCTAGCTAACACTTGACCCAAATGGGAGGTCCACGTGGTTAAAGGTTAACGAGTATACGGAATTAAACAATTAAAGATAAATGCGTGGGATTATGATATAATTGTTTCAATGATAATAAAGGTTAAATTTTAATGCATTATCAAGATGAAACTTAACATTTTCATGGATGGTTGCATGGTTAGTTGGTGACCATGTAACAAACTAAATATACTTTATATATATCAAAGGCAATGATGGAACTTCTAAATTCAAAGATAAGTAAATACTAGAGTGGGTTACAAAGAGTCAAGGATTGTAAGCGAATAACATAATTATTAAATGGCTAAGTGTTAGTAAGTTCATGACTACTAGACAAGGGCCGAATGAAGACCGAAACCTACGATGGATTAACCGACTATAGGGTTAACACATACACGCGCACAAATCTATAAAAATCAATACTTATAAGATGAATACATCGTGAAATCAATACAGGAGCATGAAAACTATCACTAGAACAATCAAGAGCATGTGTCTTCATTCTACATTTAAGCTAAGTCAACCCTACAACTACAAGGTGAGTTCATATGCCCCTTTTTCTTTAAATCTTTACTGATTTTAACTCTCGGGGCTGAGAAACATGTTTACTTTTATTTATTTAAAAGTTTTGCTTAACATGTTATTTATACTTTGATTTAGATAATATTAAACTGTTTATTATCGCTTATCATTGTATGCATGCTTGTATGATCATAAGATAACAGGGAAACTCAGATGATTATGATGAAGCAATTTCATAATCAATGCTACAATTGAATAACATAGTTGTAAGATTTTATCTTACAATGCTTAGTTAATCTACATAAGTGAACAATGAGACAATTCGTGTACAAACAAACAAATGAGAACTATTACAGTGGAACATGATGACACTTCACAACACATAAATGATTAGAAGGTAAAATATCTTCTTAATATCATTTCACATCATAATTGATGAAGTGTGATAAGTAAATCACTTATAACACTTAATATACACCTTAAAAACATACTATGTGATAGTATGATCGCATTGGGTATCCACCACCTGCGTCACTTAAGGGTACTAAGACATGTTCTTACTACGGCTTAAGGATTACATGGTGAACATATGGATTACAGTAAATGATGATCATGATAACGTAACTTCATGGGATTCTTATCATTTCCACATAATTAACATGATGTAATAAGACAAGTTCTTATTCGACTTTGTTAATCACACGAGAACAATCCCACATTGAGGCATTGGGATCATATGGATTACAGTAAATGATGATCATGATAACGTAATTTCATGGGATTCTTATCATTTACACATAATTAACATGATGTAATAAGACAAGTTCTTATTCGACTTTGTTAATCACACGAGAACAATCCCACATTGAGGCTTTGGGATCATATGGATTACAGTAAATGATGATCATGATAACGTAACTTCATGGGATTCTTATCATTTACACATAATTAACATGATGTAATAAGACAAGTTCTTATTCAACCTTATTAATCACATGAGAACAATCCCACATGGAGGCTTTGGGATCACACGGCGGAATAGAGGTGAATGGAATGCATTGTAATCTGATTACGTGAGGATTACAGTGGATTTCATTTGGGCTCTATACGTTGCATTGAGATTACATTACAAACAGTTAACTAACACTTTTAATATTTAAAAGTGAAATAACAGTTAACCCCACAATATATAGAATAATACAAGGAACAGATTTAATAAATCTAATATCCTTAACAAATATATTGATTATCAATACTTCGGTTTGATAATTACAACGCCATCATTTTATTATTCTATACATGAGAACACAGGTGATCAAGAATGAGATACACATGGGAATTGAGAATGGAAATCAATAGTTCTATCACAAGTAGTGTGGAGTTCTAGTGTTGTTGTGGTGGGATGTTGGCTAGGGCTTAGTTCCCTTACATATGCCTTATATATAAGCAACACTACTAGGATGACATAGTACTTGTGACTATAACTATTGAGGAGCCATTGGGTGAACAAGTGAAACAGATAATCATACAAGTAACAGTTTTATCATGGTGAATGTGCATGTGAATGAATCAAGGTTTTACATTAACTTACTTATGAACTCACCAACCTAGTGTTGACTTTGTTTTAAATACATGTTTCTCAGGTGACGAACAGGTGTAATTTCATATATGCAAGGATTAGCTAGTGGACTTTTAGAAGGCCTAGCTACTTTTGGATATTGCATACTTTTGATGACTAGACAATGAATCATATTTTGTATATCTTGTACATATACAAGATATAGTTACATTGATTCTTTTGATTAGATTTACTTAGTTAAATTATGATGTACAATGTAATTTAACTTTGTAATTCTATTTCATGTCATGTTAGCATTTCTCATTTATATCTCATGTGCTATGTAAACAATCTGATCATTTGATTATCACTCATGATATCGCGCCCCGGGAACCTTCCGCTCGACGGGAAAACACGATCCGTTCCCGCCGGCCTGGGGTGTGACAGATTGGTATCAGAGCCATGGTTATAGAGAAATATAGGTCATATTACTTAAACGGTTTGGCCTAGACTATAACCTAGGGACCCTCATATAGAGATCATGTGACTTAGGATTCTATTTACATATGTCTTCTGCTTCTGATCACTACACTGACCGATTTTCCTTCGGTTATGATCAGAATGCCGCCACGAAGACAACCACCTCTATTACCACTGACTCAAGGTTCAGCTCCGCACTCTTCGACACCGACACCGCCAGACTCGCCTACACAAGCACCTCCACCTCCTCCTCCGCCACCACCCGCTTATCAGTTGGACCCTGCTACTATGGCATTGGCAACTCTTCTTACTATTCAACTGAGGGAGGTGATTCCAGAGATGATGAACCGTATCAATAACAACAACAGCAACAACGTTGCTAACTCATCTGGAGAAGGCAGCGGTAACACCAGGCAGAGTCAGGACTATGCCTACAAGAACTTTGTAGGTTGCAAGCCACCCAGTTTCAGTGGTAGCAAGGGTGCAGTCGGACTGATCCAGTGGATCGAGAAGATGGAGGCTACCCTCGACATCAGTGGCTGTCCTGAACAGAACAGAGTTAAGTATGCTGTGGGATCATTTAGCAAGCGAGCGTTAACTTGGTGGAACGCTCAAGTTTCAGTCAGAGGGCGGGATGAGGCGCAGGCTATGTCGTGGAATGAATTCAAGGCCATGCTGCGGGCAGAGTTTTGCCCAAGAAATGAATTAAAGAAGGTTGAGACTGAATTGCTCAATCTGGAGATGATTGGTGCTGGGCATCTGGCCTACACTACTCGATTTCATGAGTTAGCCACTTTAGCACCTGACGTGGTGCCAACACTTGAGAAGAGGATTGAACGGTATGTTGGGGGACTACCGCCTAGTATCCGAGGTCATGTTATATCTGCCCACCCTACTACCATGGAGTTAGCTGTTACCCTGTCAGCATCCCTGACAGATATGATAGTTGCTTCTGGTCATTTCAAGAAGGAGGCTGAAACAGCCAAGGCTGGAACATCAAGGAAGTCGGATAAACGTCCGGCTAAGAAACAAAAGGTAGCTAGAAACTTTGCTGCCACTACTCAAACTCGAATGCGCAACCAGCCACAACCATTGGAGATCAGGAAGCCATATACTGGCACTGCACCTCTGTGCAACTCATGTCAGTTTCATCACTCAAATGTTCCGTGTAGACATTGCACCAACTGTGGAAGATTTGGTCACACAGCAAATTACTGCAGGATTCCGAGGACTCAGAACAGAAACAACAATGCAGCTACTGCTGCTGCTGCTGCAGATCCTAGGTCTTGCTACAACTGTGGCGAACCAGGACATTTCAATCGGGATTGTCCCAAGAGAAATCAGCAAGGGGCTCAAGCACCGCGAGGAAGAGCCTTTCAAATAGGAGCTGCTGCTGCTCGACAGGACCCGAATGTCATTATGGGTACATTTCTCTTATCTGATTTCTATGCATCCATATTATTTGACACTGGTGCGGATCAGAGTTTCATCTCACCCGATTTTGCATGCCATCTTATTTATGATAAGGAATTGTTAGACTCCCCTTACACTATTGAGATAGCAAAAGGCAAACAGATCACAGTAGACACTATATTTAGGAATTGCCCACTAACACTATACATTTTCCATCGACTTGATACCGATGGAGCTGGGCAGTTTCGACATCATTATCGGAATGGATTGGCTATCTCTTAATAGAGTTGAGTTCATCTGTTCCGATAAGCTACTACGCATTCCTGTGGAGAACAATGAGGTCTTGGAGATTCGAGGAGACCAATCGAAACGCAGTGTCAAGATAATATCGTGCATGAAGGCTCGCAAGCACTTACGGAAACAATGCGTTGCATTTCTAGCTCACGTGATTCAGAAAGACAAGAAGGCGATCAAGATTCAAGATGTACCAGTTGTAAGAGACTTTGCAGAAGTATTTCCGGATGACTTACCGGGACTGCCACCCGAGAGATCGGTGCAGTTCCGAATCGATTTGATTCCGGGAGCAACACCTGTAGCTAAGTCTCCTTACAGACTTGCTCCATCAGAGATGCAGGAGCTGTCTAATCAGTTACAAGAGTTACTCGATAAAGGATTCATCCGACCGAGCTTTTCCCCGTGGGGAGCTCCGGTTCTTTTTGTTAAGAAAAAGGATGGAACTTTCAGAATGTGCATTGATTACAGAGAGCTCAACAAACTCACCATCAAGAATCGGTACCCGTTACCGAGGATTGATGATTTGTTTGACCAGTTACAGGGAGCGCAGTACTTTTCAAAGATTGATCTGAGATCAGGTTATCATCAGCTCCGGATACAAGAGGAAGACATACCAAAGACGGCCTTTCGTACCCGATATGGTCATTACGAATTCATGGTGATGCCATTCGGTTTGACGAACGCACCGGCTGTGTTCATGGATTTGATGAACCGGGTGTGCAAGCCGTATCTAGATCAGTTTGTTATCTGAACAACACCTCAAGACAGTTTTGGAACTTCTAAAAGAAGAACGACTCTATGCCAAATTCTCCAAGTGTGAATTCTGGCTAAGGGAAGTTCAGTTTTTGGGTCACGTGATTAACAGTGATGGTATTCATGTGGATCCTGCCAAGATAGAAGCAATCAAGAACTGGGATGTGCCTACAACACCGACAGAGATCCGATCATTCTTGGGATTGGCAGGTTATTACCGAAGATTCATTTCGAATTTTTTTAAGATAGCCTTGCCTCTCACCAAGCTCACACAGAAAACTGAACCTTTTGTGTGGACTCAGAAAAAAGAAGAAGCATTCCAGACATTGAAACAAAGATTGTTCAATGCTCCAATCTTAACACTCCCAGAAGGCAATGATGACTTTGTAGTTTACTGTGATGCTTCCCATCAGGGACTCGGATGTGTTTTGATGCAACGAGACAAAGTCATTGCTTACGCCTCACGACAGCTGAAGATACATGAGAAGAATTACACGACACACGATCTCGAACTGGGAGCTGTTGTATTTGCATTAAAGATTTGGAGACACTACCTTTATGGTACCAAATGCACTATCTTCACAGATCACATGAGTCTACAGCACATATTTGATCAGAAGGAGCTTAACATGAGACAGAGACGTTGGGTTGAGCTCCTGAACGATTACGATTGTGTGATCAAATACCATCCGGGCAAAGCAAATGTTGTAGCAGATGCTTTGAGCCAGAAGGAAAGAGTCAAACCCTTACGCGTTCGCGCAATGGGAATGACTGTGCAAACAAGTTTGAGAGATCACATTTTACAAGCACAACAAGAATCAGTGGCAAGAGACAATCTGAAACGCGAGCTCGATTGTGGAGCCGAGAAACATTTCAAGACAAAACAAGATGGAGTTATCTATTATCTGGATCTTGTCTGGATTCCAGCAGTAGATGAACTTCGAACACTTATACTTGACATGGCACACAAAACACGTTACTCAGTTCATCCTGGTGCCGATAACATGTACCAAGATCTTAGGTCATTTTATTGGTGGCTGGGTATGAAGAAAGACATTGCCACTTATGTTGGCAAATGTATTACATGTGCCAAAGTCAAAGCTGAACACCAGAAGCCCTCGGGTTTGCTGGAACAACCAGAGATACCACAATGGAAGTGGGAGCAAATAGCTATGGATTTCATTACCAAGCTGCCCCGCACTTCCAGCGGATATGATTCTATTTGGGTCATCATTGATTGATTGACCAAATCCGCACACTTCTTACCGATCAGAGAGATATACAAGATGGAGAAACTAGCGAGGCTATACATTGATGAAATAGTAGTTAGGCACGGGGTGCCATTCTATTATTTCAGACCGGGACAGTCGATTTACTTCGCGGTTCTGGCAATCATTGCAACAATCCTTAGGGACAAGTGTTAACTTGAGCACTGCTTACCATCCACAAACGGATGGACAAAGCGAGCGCACCATCCAAACCCTAGAGGATATGTTGAGAACATGCATCCTAGACTTCGGTGAAAGTTGGGACACACACTTACCTCTCATTGAGTTCTCCTACAACAACAGCTACCACAGCAGTATCGGATGTGCTCCGTTTGAAGCATTATATGGTAGAAAATGTCGGTCTCCAATTTGTTGGACCGAAGTGGGAGATAACAGAATCACTAGGCCTGAACTTATCCAGGAAACTACTGATAAGATAGCCCAGATACAGCAACGATTACAAGCAACACGTAGCCGCCAAAAGAGCTACGCGTACAAAAGGCGCAAGCCTTTGGAATTCGATGTGGGTGACCGAGTTATGTTGAAAGTATCCCCATGGAAAGGCATAGTTCGTTTTCGGGCTAAGGGTAAGCTAGCACCTAGGTATGTCGGACCGTTCGAGATTACTCAACGCATAGGTCCTGTGGCATACAGACTCAGACTTCCTGATGAACTCAGTGGAGTACACGATGTGTTTCATGTATCAAACCTCAAAAGGTGTTTAGCAGACGAGTCATTAATCATACCATTGGAAGAGATACAAGTTGATGAGCAACTACATTTCATTGAAGAACCTGTAGAGATTATGGAACGTGAAGTTAAGAAACTGAAACGTAGCCGTATCCCTATTGTAAAGGTTCGATGGAACTCCAAGCGTGGACCAGAATTTACTTGGGAGCGCGAGGACAACATGAAAGCAAAGTATCCTCACTTGTTCGAGAAATAAAGCCCGACTATTATGCTTAAATTTCGGGACGAAATTTGTTTAACAAGGGGAGACTATGACAACTAGTACCTAACCAGCCGACAAGTCTGTACGGTGCGTGTACTTGCATACAGTAACTATGTGTACATATGTGTTTTTAAACAGTGTTTGTATTAACAGATTCTTAAATACAAGAAATCGTTGTACGTATTTTTGTGTAAACTTAGATACAGTAAGTACAACGTACATTTGAAACTGTAGTTGTGTGTATTTAAGTGAAAACTTAAGTACAATTAACACAACAGATCACGAGAAACAACAGTGTTCAAATAGATAACATAAACAAATCGGTTGCGATCTGATATCCATAGATGACAGAAATCAGATGGCCGACAATTCAAGGTGAAAACTATGTGATACCAGTATATTTAGTTGAGTCCGACAGTGAGGAAACACAATTCAAACATAAAGCACAGTGTCATTTCAGAACAACGAACTGACAGTGTGTTTGCGTGGGTGACGATTCACACAAACATACCTGTTAGTTTAACGTTCTGAAATGACGACTGATAAGTAGAAAACAAAAGTCGGAAAGCAGAACCATCGTCGTGTTCGTTCGAATGACGATTCGAACGAATACGCGCGATGGTGACGCGATTCGACGAAACGAAAATGAAAACACGACACGAAACGATAATAAATTCAATAAAATAAAATGAATAACATTTTTACAATTTTGAAACTCATCAAATTAATTAAATTAGAGTCTTTATTTATTTATTTATTATAAATTACGCGTAATTATCCGGTTACGTGACGAAAACGCGAACCGAGCAACCGAAACGAACCCGAACACCACGCGTGGTATAAAAACCCTAAAATGAGAGTGTTCTCTCATTTTTATCATCCACACTCCCTTCTCTCTCTAGAATTCAGGCCACCACCACCAAATCACCATTTTACACCTTCTAAACCCCATAACTCTCTCATTTCTCCACCAATTTGAGTGATTCTTGAACCCACATGAAGCCCTTGATGTTCTCTACATGAAAGTACAGCAGACCGGAAGAAACACCAACTAAAAATTGAGTTACGAGATGAGAAAATCCATGAAAAATAGGGTTTTCATACCCTTAGTCGACCACGATTATAACCAGCCTTAAATCTGTACCTACTCGACCTAAGACCCTCATGCGAACACCCTATGCGATGATACAAGTCAGTAGATGGGTAGGGACGAGTTGAAGCAACCAGGTTTGACGAAGAGGATGATGAACAGTGCAAGGTTCGCGGGTTCCAGGAGCTGGGCGACATAGGGGCGAACCCTTTTAGTCTCACGAACCATGCACTCATCAGACGAACCTTGGTTAGCCAGGCGTCCCATCCGAACCCATCTGGTGCCACCGAACCTATTTCGTTCACCGAACCCCTTGAGGCTGCCGAACACTAACAGTAGCCGAACCCATGCAATGCAACGAACCCTCATAACCACCGAACCCTCTGGCGAACCATGCAAGCCGAACCATCTCCTGAGTACGCAAACCTTCCAGCCCACATTGGCGAACCCTGTGTTGCCGAAGCCTTGCAGTGCAGCGAACCCTAGAGAAAGTCTACCCTTTTGCCGAACCTGCGTAATCAGTCACGAACCAATTTTTTTGTGTTAGGCCAGACCAATGTTGATGCCAAGCCCAACTTCCTTCTTTTTGTGCCTTGGCCAATAAATACATGCTGGCCCAAATTCTTTCGAGTAACGCAACAACCGGCCCAGTTAAAACCTCTCGGCCCAATTCCATATTTCTGGTCCATAGGTGCGGCCCACACTCTGCTGGCCCACGAATTACCCAGTTGGCCCATGGCTAACTCATTCAGTCCAATCCCTTAGCCTAGCAGCCAACCCATTACATTCGTCCTAACATGATGTTTCGACCCATTACACTTTATTTGGCCAACCGATTGGCCCAAAACCTTGTCCTATTCGGCCCATAACATTTGATGAGTCACATAACCCTTAATCGGTCCATTATGGCGGCCTACTTGTATAACCGGCCCAACAGGCCCAACGTCCCTTAACCGGCCCAAGACACGAATAGTAGCCCACACCACACTTTGTGAGGCCCATGCGATTCCATTCGGCCCATGTAGCTAACACTTGACCCAAATGGGAGGTCCACGTGGTTAAAGGTTAACGAGTATACGGAATTAAACAATTAAAGATAAATGCGTGGGATTATGATATAATTGTTTCAATGATAATAAAGGTTAAATTTTAATGCATTATCAAGATGAAACTTAACATTTTCATGGATGGTTGCATGGTTAGTTGGTGACCATGTAACAAACTAAATATACTTTATATATATCAAAGGCAATGATGGAACTTCTAAATTCAAAGATAAGTAAATACTAGAGTGGGTTACAAAGAGTCAAGGATTGTAAGTGAATAACATAATTATTAAATGGCTAAGTGTTAGTAAGTTCATGACTACTAGACAAGGGCCGAATGAAGACCGAAACCTACAATGGATTAACCGACTATAGGGTTAACACGTACACGAGCACAAATCTACAAAAATCAATACTTATAAGATGAATACATCGTGAAATCAATACAGGAGCATGAAAACTATCACTAGAACAATCAAGAGCACGTGTCTTCATTCTACATTTAAGCTAAGTCAACCCTACAACTACAAGGTGAGTTCATATGCCCCTTTTTCTTTAAATCTTTACTGATTTTAACTCTCGGGGCTGAGAAACATATTTACTTTTATTTATTTAAAAGTTTTGCTTAACATGTTATTTATACTTTGATTTAGATAATATTAAAGTGTTTATTATCGCTTATCATTGTATGCATGCTTGTATGATCATGAGATAACAGGGAAACTCAGATGATTATGATAAATTAATTTCATAATCAATGATACAATTGAATAACATAGTTGTAAGATTTTATCTTACAATGCTTAGTTATTCTACATGAGTAAACAGTGAGACAATTTGTGTACAAACAAACAAATGAGAACTATTACAGTGGAACATGATGACACTTCACAACACATAAATGATTAGAAGGTAAAATATCTTCTTAATATCATTTCACATTATAATTGATGAAGTGCGATAAGTAAATCACTTATAACACTTAATCTACACCTTAAAAACATACTATGTGATAGTATGATCGCATTGGGTATCCACCACCTGCGTCACTTAAGGGTACTAAGACATGTTCTTACTACGGCTTAAGGATTACATGGTGAACATATGGATTACAGTAAATGATGATCATGATAACGTAACTTCATGGGATTCTTATCATTTACACATAATTAACTTGATGTAATAAGACAAGTTCTTATTCGACTTTGTTAATCACACGAGAACAATCCCACATTGAGGCTTTGGGATCATATGGATTACAGTAAATGATGATCATGATAACGTAACTTCATGGGATTCTTATCATTTACATATAATTAACATAATGTAATAAGACAAGTTCTTATTCGACTTTGTTAATCACACGAGAACAATCTCACATTGAGGCTTTGGGATCATATGGATTACAGTAAATGATGATCATGATAACGTAACTTCATGGGATTCTTATCATTTACACATAATTAACATGATGTAATAAGACAAGTTCTTATTCAACCTTGTTAATCACATGAGAACAATCCCACATGGAGGCTTTGGGATCACACGGCGGAATAGAGGTGAATGGAATGCATTGTAATCTGATTACGTGAGGATTACAATGGATTTCATTTGGGCTCTATACGTTTCATTGAGATTACATTACAAACAGTTAACTAACACTTTTAATATTTAAAAGGGAAACAACAGTTAACCCCACAATCTATAGAATAATACAAGGAACAGATTTAATAAATCTAATATCCTTAACACATATATTGATTATCAATACTTCAGTTTGATAATTACGACGCCATCATTTTATTATTCTATACATGAGAACACATGTGATCAAGAATGAGATACACATGGGAATTGAGAATGGAAATCAATAGTTGTATCACAAGTAGTGTGGAGTTCTAGTGGTGTTGTGGTGTTGTGGTGGGATGTTGGCTAGGGCTTAGTTCCCTTACATATGCCCTATATATAAGCAACACTACTAGGATGACATAGTACTTGTGACTATAACTATTGAGGAGCCATTGGGTGAACAAGTGAAACAGATAACACACAAGTAACAGTTTTATCATGGTGAATGTGCATGTGAATAAATCAAGGTTTTACATTAACATACTTATGAACTCACCAACCTAGTGTTGACTTTGTTTTAAATACATGTTTCTCAGGTGACGAACAGGTGTAATTTCATATATGCAAGGATTAGCTAGTGGACTTTTAGAAGGCCTGGCTACTTTTGGATATTGCATACTTTTGATGACTAGACAATGAATCATCTTTTGTATATCTTGCACATATACAAGATATAGTTACATTGATTCTTTTGATTAGGTTTACTTAGTTAAATTATGATGTACATTGTAATTTAACTTTGTAATTCTATTTCATGTTATGTTAGCATTTCTCATTTATATCTCATGTGCTATGTAAACAATCTGATAATTTGATTATCACTCATGATATCGCGCCCCGGGAACCTTCTGCCCGACGGGAAAACACGATTCGTTCCCGCCGGCCTGGGGTGTGACAGATTGGTATCAGAGCCATTGTTATAGAGAAATATAGGTCATATTACTTAAACGATTTGGCCTAGACTATAACCTAGGGACCCTCATATAGAGATCATGTGTAATTTACCATATTTCAAAAAGAAACTATCTGATATTGTATGGACATATACTATTACAGTTGAAGAATTTGAAAAGGAATGGCATACGATCCTTTCTGAATTTGGGTTAAGTTGTCATTCTTGGTTGGGTGATATTTATAGCATTAGAAGAGACTGGGTACCTGCATATTACAAAGATGAGGATTTGTCCGGTCTTATGCGTAACACCTCAATAGAAGAGAGCAAAAATCATTTTTTTAATCAATTTTGTAACTGAAATGCAACTTTTATGGAATTTTATACCCACTTTGAGTCAGCAATGGAGCGTCAAAGGCACGAACATTGGAAGAATGATTATGACACGAGATTTACTGATCCTGATATTTGGAGCACATTTTTCCTTGAAAAACAAGCTTCAAATATTTTTACACAAACTATATTTTTGGACCAGCAGCTGGAGATAGATGATGCAATAAATAGTTGTGGGTATGCAATGATTGAGAAAGCTGATGATTTTCTGAATTTTTCTATTAAAGATTTGTTGCATCCTTCTGATTCATATTTTAAGGTATTACCTTTCTTTTTTTTTACATATATATTTATTGTGTCTTGTTGTATATGTGTTTTGGTGGCGTGTTATGACTATATTTTTTATTGTGTCTTATATTTTGTGCCTTTTTAACTAGTTGTGTTTTATTGTTTATCATGTTGTATTGTGTTTTGTGTTATACGTAGGTTACATTTCCAATAGAGGATCTTACAAATTTTTTAAGTTGTGGGAGGTTTAAACAGTTTGGATTGCTATGCAGACATATATACTATGCTCTCAGATTTTGTGAAATCACTGAGTTTCCAAAAAAATACGTCGTTAGGCGTTGGACAAGGGAAGCCGTACCAAATAGTACCCTTCGATCAGTTATCGTTCATGGTAAAGATAATGTTGTTGAAATTGAATCTACTATTCGTCAGAGTATGTTTTCAAAAGAGTATGTTATTAATCGGTTGGTGATGAACAAAGACGAACTATCACTTTATGTAGATCATGTTAAAAGTTATATGTCCAAGGCTGATGAGGTTGAAATTGACACTCCTCAACCTAGCAAAAGGGGTAAATCTGCATCAATAACCGGAATGAGTGAACCACGTTATGCAAGTGTTCGTGTACCTGTAAGAAAAAGGACAAAAGGATGTAGTACAAATAAGTGGTTTAGGTCTACTCTTGACATAGCAATTAATATTTCAGAAGCAAAGAAGAAACTTAGGGGATGTGGATTTTGCAAATCTGTTGGTCACAATCGGCGCACATGTCAATTATACATTAAAAGTATTGAAGACAAAAAATGATCAAGTATTTCAGGATCTAATTAGATATTTTTTTTAAATATGCATTTTGTATTTCATATTAGAAATTCTATCAAATAGATTTAGAATGAAATTGAATATGTTTTACATTTGATATGTAACGTTTCATGTGTAATGTGTCTTTAACTTTTAAGTTTAAATGTGCATTTTATGTTTATCTTTTTCTTGTGTCTTTTATGTTCTTGCATTTTTCGTGCCTTTTATGTGTTATCTTTGATGTTTCTTTAAGCCTATTTTTAGTTCTATTTTGTCTTTTATGTTTAGCCTTTGTTGTGTCTTTTTGTATTTTATTTTTTCAACATAATTTTTATTTTATGTTACATCTTTATTGTGTCTCTAAGTCTTTCTTAATTGTGTCTTTTACACCTATCTTACAACTTTCTTCTATTTTTTTGTTGTCTCTTTTTTATAGTCTGTTTTTATGTTGTGTCTTTTTTATACTGTGTCTTTCTTATATGTGTCTTTCTATATCGTGTCTAACCTTGAATATATTTACCACATACAGAGCTAATCAAAATATATAAGAAAATATGACACTGACTTCAACCAAAACACAATTACAAGTAGCATGTTTTTAAGAGCTAAAAAGTATCAACAAACCACCATTGTTTCAATGCAACCAACCTACTCATAATAAACCTAACACCTTCAATCTTTCACCAATTATTGCTTGTTCTGTCTTTTGAAGTATCTTTTTTCATCAGAAGGTAGATCCAAATAGTTCTTCATGTCACTTAAAACAAAACTTTTTGATTCGTTAACGTCAGGTAGAAGAATTTTAGTAGCATAGTTTCTTCTTAAATCAACAAGCTGTCTTTTTTGGAGTTTGTATTTCTCCAATACAAATCCTGCATCCCATTCTTTTTAATCATTACCAAGGTATGTTTCCATATGTCTCATTAAAAACACTCCGCAATCCACGTGATTGTGTGAAGTTCTCCATGCCATTTAAATCTCACTATCTTTGAAATTTTTACATCTTATGCTTCTTTATGTGAGATAGACTCCAGGTAGGTCGCAAATGCATTTTTCTGGTAAAGAAAAATCTCATTATTATTAAAATATTTATTTTTATGATAGAAAGATCATCAATCTTCCCAAGTGTTCTGGTCGACCAAGATACTTTGCATCATAGTAATCAAACGCACCATTGTCTATCAATATAACCTTAGGATGCTTTTGTATCTTGAGGTTGAAGCACATAAGATAATAATGGGCTGATTCAATAACCAGAAAAAGTACCAAACCAAATTGCTTCACATCATCGAAACTTTCTTTTTCCAAAAATTCCTTAAAAAGTTTTGTGAACTCATCAATTACAACTTTGTTCCCCTTGGCATAGATGTCCCGATACTGTGAATAATAAAAAAATGTAAAACTTACAGCATTAATTATATCGTATGTGTAATATGTAGTTGTGTAATATGTGTGTAATGTGTAATGTGTTTTTGTGCATTATGTGTTGTATAATGTGTGTGTAGTGTGTAATGTGTAGTGTGTAATGTTTAATGTGTATTTTGTGTATTATGTGTTTTCTACAATGTTTATGTTTGTGTTTGTGTATTGTGTATTGTGTATTGTGTAATGTGTAATGTGTAATGTGATTTTGTATTGTGTTTAATGTGTTTGTGTTTTGTGTTTGTGTGTTGTGTAGTAAATAATGTGTAATGTAGTATAACTTACAATCATTGGAGAAGTGCAGAACAATCGATAAACTGATTCCCTTGATTTCCTGTTCTCTTCTATATTCAATAGATGAGACCATGTGTTGACAACATCGACATGGACACGAGTATCAGATCTCAATGTTTCTAGGATCACCTTTGGTGTTTCTAAGATATCTCCAAGAATAAAGATTTCTTTACTGCAAAATAATTAATATAATTTTGTTATAACACATTCAAAGAAAATAAATTTTAATAATTTCAAAGATTATGTACAAGGATTCTCTAGTTGCAGCAAATAGATAGTCTGCAATGTTGCTTTCAGCTGTAGCCCTTCGTTGTCCCATCGCAATTTGTCTTTCTATGTAAGGGGAACATAAAAGTTCACCAACGTTCTTCTTTCTCTCTGGACTCTTTTACTTATTTTCTAGTTTGATGCTTGAAATTGATTCTGTAAGACAAAGAAGTCCCCTTTCTGGTGTTTGGAAATATTTTTTCTTCTGTTTGCAAGATTGGTAATTCAGTTATATCTTTGTTTAAGTCAAACTATTTATCCTTCACTTCCTTTTCTTTCGCTGTCTCTTTATTGACAGTTTCCATCCGAAATGTGTCTTCCACAATTGTGTCTTTAACAGTTGTGTCTTTAACAGGCACCTCACTTCCCACTATATCTTTCACACTTTTTTCATCAGCAGTTATCTTCCCAATAACAGTTTCTTTTTCAACATTCGTTTCTGACAATTTGACTTTGTTCACTGTTTCTTTAGCAGCTTTGTCTTTACCCAATTTGTCTAACTCAGCCTTCTTACTTGCGTATTTCTTACGTCTGTTTTTATCAGTATTATCTATCATGACTCTGTCTATCAAGGCCTGATCTTTTGCCACTGTGTTTTCCTCAACATTCAGCTTCTGAACTGTGTCTTTCTTAACTATGCTTTTCTCCATTCTGTCTTGTACATTTTGCTTTTCAATTGAGGCTTTCTTAGCTGTTTCTTTTTCAATTGTGTCTTTATTGATTGCGTCTTTTACAATTGTGTCTTCCACCATTGTGTCTTTTCCAACTTCTTCCACATTGTTTGTTTCTTGTTGAAGAATCTGAGCTGTATTCTCTTTGTTGGCTTCACCATCTTTTGATGCTTTATCATTGTGTCCACTCTCTTCTTCACGTAATTTATGACCAGTTGTTACACACCACGTACAAATTAAGGTAAACACATTACACATTTGAATTATTAAACACTACAATATGCAAACATATTTATATATGTAGAGAACCTGTCTTCAACATAACAGATGCAAAAAAACAAAGGTAAACAATACTAATCAAATGTGTAATGCGTAATGTGTATTTGTAGTAATACGTGATTTGTAATTTATTGTAACATGTAATGTGTAATATGTAACATGTGTATTGTATCAACATGTGATGTGTAACATATTAAGAAAATCATTTTTAATGAAAGAAATATAATAAAACTTACCAATTGTAGGTGGTGTAAGCTCGATATCACTAACTTGAAGCTAGGTCCATCAGACAAATTCTTCTTTATCTTTTGCACTTCATTCTCTTTCAATGAGGTGTTTTCCATCTGGGATTATTCCGTCATTAATAATGGGGTTATTTCAATTGGTGAGCCTAGTCCCAACTTATATGCAACTTTTTGCTTGGGTGGTTCTCCATTTATGTATAATGGGCTTAAAAACACATCTCCATCAAAAGTCATTGTGTGTTTTTTGGGAGTGTATTTTTGTACCAGGGATGCTCATTCTTTCTTCATTTCTGCAATTAATGAACCTTCGGGATAATCCTCTTCTGCCTCTTTTAACATCAACATTATTTCTTTTTCTTGATCATCAAAATGAATCTAACCTTCTGCGTATAATCTCTGCCCTCACCTGTCATTATTTTTAATCGCTTATCATATCAAAATTTAAGTATTAAATAAATGAATAGAATTTCCATACCTCTTCTGAATTTTTTTTGGATCATTTACAACAAAATCACCTGCGACATTCTCAGTGACTTTCTAAGCTTCATTAAGATCCAAATTCTCAGACTCATCAACCATTGCTTCATCTCTATCAGCTTCTGTAGTGCATACTTCCTTTTTCTTTGGTAGTATCAACCTAAGATTCAAATTTTGCTTTGATTTTGTTTCTGACAATCTTGGCTTTTTCACAACAGGAGCCACTTCCACTTCCTCATCAACTCTGTCTTTTTGACCAGAAATCCCAAGCCTCTCTTCATACTCCTGCAACTTGTTAAAGTCAATTTTATGTAACTTGTTAGGTTGTTTACACCATTTTGCTTTGCTTTTCTCCTTCTGATAGATGTATTGAACCTGTTTTCAACATAACAGATGCAAAAAAACAATAATACAAATAAAATGTGTAATGTCTAATGTCTAATATAATAAATAATAAATAACAAGTATAAAATCTTACCACAAGTAGTAATATAGGCCATTGTAGAGGTCATCTTGCTTACTGTTCCATGCCTCTCCTGTTGTTTTTAGACAGCTCATCATGTAGTCACACCAATTTAAATTCCTCACATCTATTGTTGTCTTTACATAGGTAAGGAATCTCTGATTTACGGTGTTTCTCATCATTGTCTCACCCAATAATGTGAAAAAAAACAACAAAAAATTGAGCTTGAACATCCTACATCCTTCCAGCATCCTTCTTATCTTTTACGTAGGCAACAAGATCCTTTACAAAAATTTTCTTCGGTAAGTCATCACCAAATTGGCTCCTCCATTCATTGACAACAGGGTCGTTTGCATTTGGTCTTGTTTTAACAGTCACCTTTGTCCCACCATTTGGAAATTTGAATACTTTATGTATCAAAGAAGATGACAAATAGATTTCACTCTCTCCATCATTAATTGAATGAGCTTGTGGATTGTAGTTTTGAAGAAGCCAGTAAGCAAAAGCGCTTGGTATTGAGTTTAGTTTAAGGCACATGATTTCTTGAAATCCCAGTTTCATGACTGCTTTTTTCTGGCTGGATGAGAGATTGTCAATGAACTTTATTAGGTTAGAAATAGCACATCTTACAGTCAGCCTTTTTCCTTGAAACGGAAAATGAGCAGTTTTCATTTTCTTTTGCTTCTTCCTTTTCTTAGGTTGGATTTGTGTTGTAAGTACAGATTCTTCAAGAGATTGTGTTTTATTCTCTTTCTTTTTGTTGGAATGTGTCTTCATGATAAAGTTACTCAGAGGCTCTAACATCTCCTGATACTGATCAGCTGTAACACAAAAGAAATAAAAGTCAAAAGACACATTACACAAGAAGCAAACACATTACAGATTACACATTACACATACAATATACACTAGAGAAACAACATACTATGTGACACAATTCATGACATTACATTACAAAGCCATTCAAATACTTTAAACATTACATATTTGTAACATTCCTGAAATTTTAATAAACGATTATATTTAATAAACGATTTATGACGTCACTTAAAATTTCATTTATAAGTGTATGCACACCCATATATATAGGAATGCATAAGAAGAAAAAAAAAGAAAAGAAATTTTATACAATTAAAAAAATAAAAATTTAATCTCGTATTTATAAGTAAAATAGTTTATAAAATAAGTGATAAAAGGTTTATATAAAATCATACATAAAATTTTCTTTATAAACTCTAAGTGAACAATACAAATTACTTTGCTTTAAATTATATAACTTAAATATAATGTTAAAACAATGATTAAATACACATAAAGACATAAAATACTTGTTATAATAGTTTCTATAAATTTTAAACTCATTATATTAAACTTAAAAAAATTAATTAAAAAGTGTTAATAAAAAGTTAAAGGGGTTGAATTGTGACAATTCTGAAACTATTATTAGAAGGAAAGACTATGAGGGGCCAAAACTGTCAACACCTCAAACATGGTTTCCTTCCTCAACCACATTCTAGCCGGATCGCTCAATGACCCATGGCCCCAACCCGAAATTCAAACCCGCTAATCCCAATCGACTTCAGCTAACCTCGACCAAAATAAGGAAGGATTTGAGCATGTGATAAGTTTACAATCAACTATTACTCCTATTAATCACGTATCAATTCGAATTGTTACCCAAAATAAGAACCAAAAACGCGTGATTCAAAACCATCTTAAATGAGTATAAAAATCGAATTAAGACAAGCATAATACACCCACAATCATTCCAAACAAGTCTGGCTGATTTCATAAACAAAAATAAACACAGAAACGTGAAGAATCAAGGATCTATAGTTCGGTTTTCGTCGCTCCTGTTCTACATTCGATATCCATTAAACCGTAAACATCAGTAAGTTTATCGTACACCCTTTGATTCGGTTTGTAGTCTAGAACATTAGCCTTATGATTTGGATCTCAATCTGAAAACCATTCAATCGAATTGATGCGAAATGGAAATTAAGGATCAATTATCATGAACTTAGTTTGGGGGAAACATAACGGGTTTGTATATAAAAGATAGAAATCAAATAATCTCGTTCTCAGGTGCTAGCCTACTGCTTAAGTGCTTGTGATTCCAGCCCCCACGCCTCGGGTTCAAATCCCGTCCGGGCCGATTATTTTGGTTCTGGACCTATTTTTAATAATTTTTTATTTAAAATCCTATTTTAAATTCTGATTTCACCTAAATTAATAAAAATCTTAATATTTTAAGTCTGTGAAATTGAATCATAATTTATTTAACAACAAAATTTTATTTAAATTTTAAAAGCATCATTATTTGATATAGTTTTAAGTAAATTATATTATTTATTAAATGAAAATTTATTAATTTCTTTTATAACATTTTAACAATAAGTTAGTTAAATTGGAATAATGATTTTATATAAATCTTAAAAGGTTAAGTGCTGATAAAATTTTATATGTTCTTTTGTAATAACTTTGATAATAGTACTTTTATTAAATCTTATAATGTTATCATTGGGTAGATTTTAAGCCAATAATAGTAATTATTTACTAAGAATTCTATAAATTACATTTATAATATTAAAAGTTTAATCTTACGAAATTGAAATATTTTTTTTAAAGTGTCATAATTTATAAATAACTTTTAGTAACTTATATTATACAATTACTTTGATAAACTAAAACTTTATTATACATTTATAAACAAATATGGTTACATTTTATAGCATACAAATAAGCTTTAATTAAATAATATATTTATAACCTATTATTTCAACTAGTTTGTTTTTAATTAAAAATATGTTATGAGAGGTACTTATATGAACACACTATTTAATAAATTCTTTTAAAAAACTTATTAAGCATAAATTGAAATTTAAAATGATAAAACAAGTGTTTCAATGTGTTTGTTAAACATTAAGAGAATGAGATTTCAAAACTTTTTAATTTATAAGTTATGTAACATAAGAAATCTAAACATTCTAAAACGTTATTATTACTTTCAATTAACAAATCCTAATGAAATTTAAGTTATAGTTATTCATGACAAATCAAACCATTGATCCATTTAGACCTTAGATAAATCCATATAAGAACATAGTATGTTAACATTATGCCTAATGGACTATTTAGTTGAACTTTGAACTTGTTGGATATACATTGAGCTATACTTTGATATATATTATCAAAGACTACCACACATATTAAGGTGAGTCTTCATAGCCCCACTTTTACTTGTTTTTAACTTTTGGGTGAAACATGTTATCCTTGAACTTATCTTAACTTCTAAACATTTTCATGTGAACTTAGCTAATGGCTTTATAGTTTGTGAACTTTAGTTAAGGATAGGCATTGATCACACACATTTAATGACTATTATAGATATATTGGACTGACCATCCCACCACTGTTTGATTTACCCTGTTGGAGAGGCCCGTGGTGATAGTTTACTAGCTTGAGCATTGTTTGTAGTGCTAAACATTGGTCAAACATCATTTGTTAACATTAGTTGATCTACTATACTTGCTAGTTCATTTTAGCTATGTTCATTATGCTTTGTTTTCACAAATGACATCATTTATGACATTTTTTGTGTGAGTGTTCAAACCTATGAAACTCACCAACTAGTCGTAGTTGACTCCTGATTTTAAACATGTTTCAGGTGTAAAAGACAAGTTAGCTATATTAATGAGCTTGGGTTAGATTACATTTAATTTGTAATTAATGTATTAAAATTGAAATAATGTAATAGTTAGGGTTTGATCATTTGAAGCAATGTAATAAATGTTTGAGTTTATTGTTTGAACTATTTACAACTTTATACCTTGTGCTATGAACAATCTACACTTCGTGTCACCCCGATGTTTCCGCCATCGGTCGGGATGTTACAGATTGGTATGACCTAGAATTAGAGTCTGGGTTATGGAGAATTAGGTTACTAGAACTATATGACCCAGACTATAACCATAGGATAGTTGAACTGTATAGTTGCCATGCTTGGCTTTGAACTGTTACTTGAACTTTATAGTTGCCATGATAGGTCAAATTGACTATATGATTCCTTTGCGCAACTTGACTAGTTAATTGATAGGTCAAATGTTTGAACCTAGTTTAGCATGCCTTCACACACTAGACTTTAGGGCTCAAAAATTCTCGACCCCATTCTTACGACTTGAACGAGGATCGTCACTACGAGGAATGATCTTACTCAAATCTTCAATCCCATCAATAGTCCTTAGGTTCATTTTAATGATTAGGAAACACATTCAATCTGGAAGCGGGAATATCTGTACTTTGGGGAGTTCTGTCTAGGAAAGCATTTCATATAAATCCAAATCAACCGATGGACCCGTTATGCTTTCCTGGGAACCCTTGGAGTGAGTATGAACCTATAGGCTAAAGTATGTCTTTCTGAAAGTTAAATTGAACTCAAACACTTTGATCTGTCTATAGTATTCCTTCAAGAATATAATCCAAGTATTACTTTAACCATCATTTGAAATCTCAATTTAATTATTTGAACTTTTTGAGGCAATTGCATAATTTGAAATTTAGGAATTTTCTAACTTTTCCCGTACTTTCTTAGCTATGTCATCATACCCTGCTGACCAGTCTGCAAGCTTTTCTAGTAATGAATCCGAGGGCTTTATAGAAGTGCCGGAGGAGGAATCCAACGGACCCAGAATGAGAGAAACTGAGTCAGCACTAGTATATTGGGCAGAAGCTCAAGCAATACCCCCTAGTCTTACATTCCATTTTCCCATCTTCGCTCATCACATTTCTCTAGACACAACTCATCCTACTGGTCTGGTTCCATACATTTGTCAGCTCTACGGGACTACCAATTTCCATCCTCTTTCGAATGCATAGTCAGGGGTGATCCAAAATCCCCGGTGTACAGACCCTTGTCTACCAAGGAGTATGAGAGGGAAATCAAGAAAGAGAAACTAAGTATGATTTAGAGAGTCCGTACTGCCATCCTGAAGCCTCACTGCCTCTTACCAATTCTGAAGCCTCACTGCCTCAATACCTACTACTGCTGAGCCACCACCAAAGATATGTCGCCTAAGCCAAGGCGCACGACTACCTCCACCACGTGAAGGACATGTTTATGCTAGGAAGTTTGCTCACACGATTGGTTCATGTTCTAGGGGAGCTCATGAGGAGTCTGAGGATTAGCAAATTTTATTTGCTTATTTATTTCTTTTTTTATCTATTATTTCTAGTACATCAAGTATATATATATATACTAGTGGTAAACCCGCGCGATGCGGCAGGATCAACTAATATTTACAACTTTGAAAACGACAGATACGAATGAACAATCCTTGTGTAGCTAAATGCAGATAAACAATACTTGTGTGAATAAAAATTTTATTTGCGGATAAACAATTAATACGTGGATAAAAAAAATCCAAGTGCAGTGTAAACAGACCATCTTTAGTAAGCGGCAACATCACATACTTTCTTTTCTGGCCGCCCTTCATCAACCAGATTAAACAGACCATCTTTAGCAAGCCACCCATTTGACAGATGAGATTTAGTTGTTTTTTTATGCAGTGATACCTCTGAAAGAGAACCAGATCCTATGGTGCCATAAAAAGAGCAAAATATAAGGTTGCATAATCTGGGAACACAAACAAAGAAATTGTTGTCTTATCACATGGAATTTACTTTGTATGGGGTACATCATTTCCAAATGAAGTACTACAAATGAAGTTTAATGAAATAAGTACTGGTATTTAAAATTTGAAATAAAACTTGTATTGTTTGCAAATCATAGAATATCATTGAATGACCCAAAATATTAAAAAGAGATAATATCAACTCGAGTCAAGAAGACATACCTTATCTTGCTAGAGAAATTCGAGCAGAGCGACAAAAAAAAAACTACAAAAAAGAAAACAATCCAACAAATAATCATCCCAAAATTTTTAAAGAGTTCAGCATGTGTTGTCCTAAAAACTGTAATTTTCCTTACAAAATGTAAAACAACTAAAATCCTTTTTTATAAAATAAACCAACTATTACAAACAACCAGGTTTGCATCCGATCTTAATTGGTAAACATGTTGCACATACCTTAAGTAGCAAAAGAAAACCGCGCAACATTGAAAAAATGAACCTACAAAAAACTAAACGACTCAAAGCCACCTGTCATTGGATGGTTAGTATTGACAGTGAGTACACAAATGCATAAATACCTGCATATGTACATACATATATTGTACCCCTGAAGATTTTTGGCTATACATACATACATACATACACATACATACATACATACATGGTGCCACAAAAAAAAATTAATAGTTAAAATTTAAAACTGTTTTTGTAAGCAAAAGCATACAAAAATAATACTTAAAAAACCAACAACATTTCATGAGCAACAAAAGACGGACCTGAATTCCAATTGCTAGAACATAATGATTATGAAATTTCCAATGCAGAAGACAAAGTTCTATTCAAAAATGTCCAAAACTGCAAAATGTCAACTATACATTGAGTTAATGCTATATAAGATTACTTACCTAAAAAGTGTAAATGAACCCTAAATCTCTTAACTGATACTTGAGCTCCATAAATCACAACATACCTATTGATAAAGCAATCAAGAAACCCGAATTAAAGATTGGAAATGAATCTATACAACATGAAAGAAAAATTATGGAAGCAAAATTGAGAAAAAATATGTTCCATTAATTAGTTGTACTTGAGGTATCGTTTCTGCTTACATGCTTTTTGTATCAGTGTTCCATGTATACATAGTATTAAAGAGAAACAATTAATTTGCTAAATGATATGAAAGTAAACAAATTATATCCATGCTTTCTTAATAAATGCATTTTGATACCTTTATGTTGCACATTTTTTTGGCATTGATGTGTAGAGGCTTTTGCTTCATGTTGCTCCTCACCAATCTGACTCGTATAGCTAAATACAATACATTTTGCGTATATTGAAAACTATTTAGGTAAAAAAATAATAAAAAAAATATTCCTATTTTGAATACCGAGAACAGAATAATGTTGCTACTCATTTCATTACAAAATTTATTAAAATTTTGAATATGGAAGATAAAAAATTGTTCAAAAAATATAACTATGACAGTTCTCAGTTCAAGCGACTAAACTTAACACAAAATCATATGTTACAAGCAGAGATTTACCCACTAGGCCACGATATTTAAGTATTTAACTTTGTGGTTAACATCCAAGAGGTTGTTCATATTTCCATTTATACCCCTTAATATAAGAAATTTACAAATAACATTTTAGTTTGCATTAAATTTCGATTTTTTTTCCTGGGATTATTGAATTAACTGCATCTCCCAATAGAAATATACCAATACTAATCGTGCATGAAGTCAGCAATATTTCCAAAGCCCATGAGGTGAGAAATAAACACAACATATTAACAGATTTTGAACTATAACCTATTGTTTATAAGTAAATATAGAAAACCTCATATTAAACAACTCAACTCAATACACTAAATCTATATCAATAAAAATGTCTAAAATCATGAAGAACATGACTAAATAGAAACCTTGCAATCAAAGTAAAGAGGCCGACCTTAAAATTAATAAAACTAATTGACATACTCAAAAGGAAGATTTAGCGATTCATCACACACTTAAAAATAGAAACAAATCTCCATAAATCTAACCCTTATGGAAAAATTTGGAACAAAAAAAAATTAAAGATAAGCAAGCAATCGACAACCAAGATGTTACAAAAAATATATATAAAAAAAACATCTATAGGCTTCCAAAGAGGAGACTTTACCTGGCCATAGGCCGTAGCAACAAGCGAATTTTCAATTCTTCTATAACCTGCAACCCTAGAAAACCAAATAAATTTTAACTAATATAGCCAATTAATATTAGCTTATTACAACAATTTCAGATACGAAATGCCCCATCTATTAACCGTAGATTTAGCGACAAAACCTTACATTATTTAACAAACGATCACTCATGATGCAAAATTGGGGATAAAAGCAATAAGAAGCAAGATCATATGCAAATAAATCCAGGAAAACAAAGCTATCTATGATTTGCAAATTGTAGAGGCGATGAACATAATAATACTTATAAAAGATTACCATGGTTGTCGTTCACGGAGAGCATAGAAGAAGTCTCTTCATTTCCGATCACTCTTCTGATTTCTCACTGACGATTGACGACATAACGGGAGAGCTGGGGAGAATCGGAGAAGGCTAGTGAAGGCTAGAGAAGGCGGGAGCGATCGTTAACGCTTGACTGCTGGAGCAATCGTCTGCAAGAAAACGGGAGGGAATCCAAAACACATGGTTTGAATTTTGAAATGAGTTTTTAGGTTTTGAAATGGTGGTTTGTCCGCTTGCGTGTTTCATATCAGAACTTGCAATGGTGATTGTACATTAGGCTTATAGGTGTTGTACATTTCTTAATTTTAAGACATTTCACACCCTCTCTCTTATATGCTTTATATATAGTATATATATATGTATATATATATATATATATATATATATATATATATATATGCATATGACATATGTATACTCATGTCTACAATTTTGTTTACATGTCAATTCCAGTATTATTAATGAAGAGATTATTTATTTCAAGTCTTACCACAACGAGCATCGTATGGATTGATACAAACCAACTATTACCTAATATATGTAACAACTAAACACATGATAAAATGTCCCATCGTCGTAAAATTTGATTGATTGAACTTGCAACATTAATCACTAGTCGATGTAATACTTGGCATGGTCACATGACTTAGTGGTCCCCACTATTGGTAACTTTTGGGGATCGTTACCTTGGGAGTTTTTCTTCCCAAATGAGAGGTCACGTGGTCACTGCTGTTTCGACTACTCTAAAAGTTGTCATCAGATTATTTGCCCCTCTGAACGATGAGTTGGTATGAACTAGAGTTCTGATCGAGAAAGACTCTGGGAAGAATAATAAGATAGAAAGCTTGATCACCACCACAATCACAACAAGAAGTAGACCATCAAAGGAGAGATATGTCCATTCCTGTCAATAAAGCCTCTCCTAGTAATTAGGTCCCATAAAAGAAGGAATATACTGGGACATTATTCAAGTGTCCTTAATACCAGTGCCACCACAAGGGTGATGGTTACACGAAGGGTACTAAGGCTGGAAGAATGGGTCATCGAACCCAAAGCGGTAGATCAACTGCTACAACAAACGACTACAATACTTTTGGAACAAATAATGAGACATGTTATGGATGTGAAGATCCTAACCATTTAGAAAACCAATGCCCAAGACTGGTTGCTGATAACCAAAGGGCGGCTTGCGCTCGAACTATACAACTAATTGTTCATGAGCAGGACGTGTTGAATGGTACGTTCCTGGTCTAAGATGGTCGCTTTTGTGTTAATTGGCTTTAAGTATCAATAGAAATCTAGCGACTTATAACTTTGAGATTTTACTTGGTAGGTACAAACCAGATTAGCTAGACTATTTAATGGTTCACAGTAAGCATGTCGATAGTAATATGTTATACATGCTGGTATTGTGAACTTTAGTGTTGGCATTTCATTAATGGATCTTGTATCCACTCAGATGTGTACCTTAATAAGCAAATAGGGTAGGCATGCAAGGCAAATTTTCGTTACGGGTGCACACGGAACGAGAATTCGCAGTACATGTAAATCCTACGAATGCGAAACAAAAGACACAATTGTTGAAAACTTTGGATGATTAACTTAAACTCAATCAAATTTTTGTTGAAACTATATGAACTATACCTATATGGTGAAATACGTGTAAACATCAAACAAAGTGAAATATTTTATGTTGTGTGGTATTCATAGGCGATTGGTACGCTTTCAAGGTGTTGGTGGTGTGGTAGATTGGCTGCGGTATACCCTATATATAAGCACCAACAATACTTTGGGAGTAGAATCGAATGCTTTACCAATGTTAGGATTTGTAGATGCAAGTGTTATCATCATGAAGGGTAATCTTAGTCAAAACTAATACTGGAATGAATTGATTCATGTATACTAAAACTTTTAGTGTATATAAAATTTTACATCGACTTCTTCATAGATCTTGGTAGCTCTTATATCAAAACATCTAAACTATCATTAACCTAAAACAATCAAAATGAAAACTCAAAAGAGGAATGCATACATCTACCTAAGTTGAAAACTCACAATTTCCAAACTCCCACATCAAACATCAATTTATGATGCTAACATTTCAAACGATCTGAACTCATATGTAGTAATGATTATGAGATGATATATAGTTTATTACACAACACAACAATCAATAGACATCTAACGATAAAAATAAAAACATTAAAACGAGTTATCTTTGGTCATATCATTTGACGCGTTATCTAATGGTCACAAACAACAAAACTTCATACTAAGAACCAGACTTGTTCCTAAAGATATGATTTTGAACTACATACTGTTAGCTTTGTCTTATAGATTGGAGGAATTTGTCTCTATGGTATAAGATATGAAATCCTCACAAATCACAAAAGTCCTCAACACGTCTTTAACCAAAATGAATTCAACATGAGCCAATGTCTTGGGCTGAACTACTCAAGGACTTCGATTGCAAGAATTGAAAGTTGTAGTTGATACACTAAGTCATAAGAACTAAATTCAATTTCATAGTATATAAACTTAAATTAATCTTTATAACATCATAATTGTGGTCCAACAAAGCACTAAATTCAATTTCATAGTATATAAACTTAAACTAAATTCAGTTGTAGTTAAACCATTTGTTCTATCCTTTGAATTGTAATCATCTTTGACTCAAATTTCTGAATGAAGCACTAAATTCTCATTATTCTATCCACCTTATTACGGATAGAAGATATATGTAAGGATCTAAGAGTCTTTTATTGGTGTGTCTTTAACATCGTATCCAACCATGATGTTTAGTTCATGAATCATTCGTTTTGAGAATCTTTTCACGAGTCATTGATTAAACCTTAGCACGACTAACTATCCTTAAACGTAGGGTCAAACAGAACAAATGCACCAAACCTTTGAACCTCCATTGTCACCATGTAACATTGACCAACCTTTCTTGAACCTCCATTGAATAAATGCTTGACGATGAGAATCTATGAGGGGCCAAAACTATCAACACCTCAAACATGGTTTCCTTCCTCACCCACATTCTAGCAGGATCGCTCCAAGACCCATGGCTCCAACCTGAAATTCAAACCGG
Organism: Mikania micrantha; assembly: GCA_009363875.1. Taxonomy (NCBI): domain Eukaryota; kingdom Viridiplantae; phylum Streptophyta; class Magnoliopsida; order Asterales; family Asteraceae; genus Mikania; species Mikania micrantha. The sequence goes on from CM018687.1 coordinate 28,244,197, forward strand.
CTAATCCCAATCTATTACAGCTAATCACGATCAAAATAAGGAAGGATTTGAGCGTGTGATTCGTTTACAATCAACTATTACTCCTATTAATCACGTATCAATTCGAATTGTTACCCAAAATAAGAACCAAAAACGCGTGATTCAAAAATATATTAAACGAGTATAAAAATCGAATTAAGACAAGCATAATACACCCACAATCATTCCGAACAAGTCTTGGTGATTTCATAACCAAAACAAACACTGAAACGTGAAGAATCAGGGATCTATAGTTTTGTTTCCGTCGCTCCTGTTCTACCTTCGAAATCCATTAAACCGTAAACGTCAGTAAGTGTTTATTACACCCTTTGATTCGGTTTGTAGTCTAGAGCATTAGCCCTATGATTTAGGTCTCAATCAGAAACCATTCAATTGAATTGAAGCGAAATGGAAATTTGGGCTCCATTATCATGAACTAAGTTTGGGGAAACAGAACGGGTTTGCATGTAATAGATAGAAATCAAATAATCTTGTTCTCAGGTTGCTAGCCTACTGGTTAAGCGCATTTGATTCCAGCCCCACGCCACGGGTTCAAATCCCGTCCGGGCCGATTATTTCGGTTCTGGACCTTTTTTTTAATAATTCCTTATTTAAAATCCTATTTTAAATTCTGAATTCTCCTAAATTAATAAAAATCTTAATAATTTAAGTCTGTGAAATTAAATCAAAATTTATTTAACAACAAAATTTTATTTAAATTTTAAAAGCATCATTATTTGATATAGTTTTAAGTAAATTATATTATTTATTAAATGAAAATTTATAAATTTCTTTTATAAAATTTTAACAATAAGTTAGTTAAATTGGAATAATTATTTTATATAAATCTTAAAAGGTTAATTGATAATAAAATTTTTATAAGTTCTTATGTAAAAACTTTGATAATAATACTTTTATTAAATCTTATAATGTTATCATTGGGTAGATTTTATGCCAATAATATTAATTATTTACTAAGAATTCGATAAATTACATTTATAATATTTAAAGTTTAATCTCACGAAATTGAAATATTTTTTTTAAAGTATCATAATTTATAAATAACTTTTAGTAACTTATATTTTACAATTACTTTGATAAACTAAAACTTTATTATATATTTTATAAACAAATATGGTTACATTTTATAGCATACAAATAAGCTTTAATTAATTAATATATTTATAACCTATTATTTCAACTAGTTTGTTTATAATTAAAAATATGTTATAAGAGGTTTTGATATGAACACACTATTTAATAAATTCGTTTGAAAAATTTATTAAGCATAAATTGAAATTTAAAATGATAAAACATGTGTTGCAATGTGTTGGTTAAACATTAAAAGAAGGTGATTTCAAAACTTTTAAATTTAAAATTTACGTAACATCAGAAATCTAAACATTATAAAACATTACTATTACTTTCAATTTACAAATCCTAATGAAATTTAAGTTATAGTTATTCACGAAAAATCAAACCATTGATCCATTTAGACCATAGATAAATCCATAGAAGAACATAGTATATTAACATTATGTCTAATGGACTATTTAGGTGAACTTTGAACTTGTTGGATATACATTGAGCTATACTTTGATATACATTAGCAAATACTACCACACATATTAAGGTGCGTCTTCATAGCCCCTATATTACTTATTTTGAACTTTTAGGGTGAAACATGTTATCCTTGAACTTATATTAACTTCTAAACATTTTCATGTGAACATAGCTAATGGCTTTATAGTTTGTGAACTTTAGTTAAGAATAGGCATTGATCACACACATTTAGTGACTACGATAGATCCTATTGGACCGACGTCCCACCAATGTTTGATTTACCCTGTTGGAGAAGCCCGCGGTGATAGTTTGCTAGCTTGAGCATTGTTTGTAGTGCTAAACATTGGTCAAACATCATTTGTTAACATTAGTTGATCTGCTATACTTGATAGTTCATTATGCTTTGTGTTCACATATGACATCATTTATAACATTTTTTTTTGTGTGAGTGTTCAAAGCTATGAAACTCACCAACTATTCGTAGTTGACACTTGATTTTATACATGTTTCAGGTGGAAAAGACAAGTTAGCTAAATTAACGAGCTTGGATTAGATTACATTTAATTTGTAATTAATGTATTAAAATTGAAATAATGTAATAGTTAGGGTTTGATCATTTGAAGCAATGTAATAAATGTTTGAGTTTAATGTTTGAACTATTTACAACTTTATACCTTGTGCTATCAACAATCCACACTTCGTGTCACCCCGATGTTTCCGCCATCAGTCGGGGAGTTACAATATTACACATCACTTATTACACAATTCATAACATTAAAGACACAGGGAAAAGAATTGAGCATCACATACTACACAATAAACATTACACAATACACATTGTACAATTCAGACTCCATAATATTACAGACGCAACGAAACAATTTCAACATCAAATTTTACACATTAAACATTACAGATTACACATGCAATGTACACTAGGCAAACAACATACTATATGACACAATTAATAACATTACAGAGCCATTCAAATACTTTAAACATTACATATTACACATCACTTATTACACAATTCATAACATCACATACACAGGGTAAAGAATTGAGCCTCACACATTACACAATACACATAGTACCATTCAGACTTCATAATATACAGACGCAACGAAACAATTTCAACATCAAATTCTACACATTAAACATTACACATTAGACATACAATGTACACTAGGCAAACAACATACTATGTGTCACAATTCATAACATTACAGAGCCATTCAAATACTTTAAACATTACATATTACACAATTCATAAAATCAGATACACAGGGAAAAAATTGAGCCTCATCTGCACAATACACATTACACAATAGACATAGTACAATTCAGACTCCATAATATTACAGATGCAACGAAAAATTTTCAACATCAAATTTTACACATTAAACATTACACATTACACATACAATGTAGACTAGGCAAACAACATACTATGTGACACAATTCATAACATTACAGGGCCATTCAAATACTTTAAACATTACATATTACACATCACTTATTACACAATTCATAACATCAGATACACAGGGAAAAAAATTGAGCCTCACATATTACACAATAGACAAAACAACATTACACATTACACACCACATAATAATTACAAATCCAGGGAATCACTTTTACATATTTGAAATATTACACAATACATTATGCTAACAACATAATATATTACACAACTCATAAAATTACACATTAAACACAACAATTTCAAAAGACACAATTATGAAATAAACATGTCTTTATATATGAAGAAGAAATATGAGAAAATACACATTACACTATACATAAGACCCAAACAACTGAAAATTTCATGAAATGACATACAATATTACACATTCACAATTATTAAACATTAAACAAATAAACATCTGACTTATTACACGTAAAAAATCATAAGGATTAAAAACATACGTAGATGTGTTTATGAATGAAAAACACAACATTTAGGAATATTGTGCTTCCTTAGTAATTTCGCCTTCCTTGATTGAGTCTTGTGTTGTTTTTTGCTCTTCGAGCGCTGAAACGTGAATAGATCATTGCAAATCAATAGAATCATGTATTATAATCTCTTAAACGAACACATTAGCATCAATTTCTGGCTTTGATGAAGACATTGCTGACGGTTTTTTGAAGGTTTGAGAACTGTGTGTTTTGGAGGGAGATTGGGTGCAGACGTGAAGAAGAGGAAAGAGGAAGTTATTTTTTTACCATTTTGCCCTTTTCTCGGATTGAAATGCGATGGTACTTACAAATATTCCACCGCGTAAATCTGCACCCTAGATCTAAACGATCGGACGGTTTTGAGGCTTTCTTAGCCTTTTTAGGCTAAAGCCCCTATTTAGAATATCCCAACCCAATTTAGACAATTACTAAAATATTAATATCAAAAGATTATTTTTAATTGATGATCGAATAACTAGCACCGCTAAGGGTTTTCTATATTATTGTCCTAGATTAATCAGAATCTTTAACTTATGCAAATTTAAAAAAATAGTAAATTATGGATTTGGCCCATGTAGTTTAAGTGTTTTAACTATTTTAATTCAAAATAAAATATTCTATCAATGCAGCTCTATGTTTAAAGAACTAATGGTTTTGACCCCTAACCACAAAACCGTTAGAATAGTTTAATTTGGGAGCCAAAACCATTAGTTGTGTAAACCACAGGGGTTGTATTGATAGAAAAATTCAATTTTTGGTTGAAATAGTCAAAACAATTAAACCACATAGGCCAAAACAATAATTTACTCTTAATAAAAAGAAAGTACAACAAATTGTTAATTGTATTTTCTATTAGACTTATTATCTTAAACTAGCGGTATACTACGTGCACTTTATCGCGACAACCAGCATGATCTCAAATATCATAATACGGATAAAAAAAACTCCATAATGTTTGTTAGTATGTCATAAAACTCTAAATGATACTACCTCCTAAAACTAATCATCAATAGCCGTAAAATCTAAAATCATACTTAGCCGTAAAAACAAATGTAAAGAAACTCGAAAACAAACATTAAATAAACAAAGAAAAGAAGTAAAAAAATCACCATAGAAGGTAAAAAACACACTATTTATCACCCTCTCCTTTAATATTTATAATTTATAATAACCATATGCTTCCGTTCGTGAGTTAAGGCGAACTAGTTATTATGTTAGTGAGTTGATGGTAATAAATTAATAGTTTACTAGTTGTGCCTTGTAGCAACAATATGCATGATCTTGAATAAATGAATACACATAAAAATACTCCATCGTAAAAAACAGACACTTCTTTATAAAACCGAATACTCAATCGTAAAAACAAGCATGAAGAAACCCAAATGCGAATTATAAAAAAATACAAATTGACATAAGAACACTATTCTTTTCCATCAGTTTTAAAATAAATAATAATTTGACCTTTCAAAATTTATTTAATTTAATACACAATAAATAATTTTTAATTAATTTCTTAATCTTTTTTTAGATTTGCCATGCTCTTATATGCTTTTTAAATATATTATTCTATATCTCTTATTATTTAAATTCTGGTTAGATTTTCATACTTTACAAGTTAAGGATCACCATTTCCACATTTCTTTGATTACATACTTTTCGCTAATTAGCATACAATATGAACTCTCTTCCTTCAAACGATAACTATGAGCTGGGTAATTCTTCGGATCGCGGAGCAGTCTTTATCCCAACTGAAATATGGGTAAGGTTTGTGTCCATCTTCCCCTTCAGACCCTACTGAAAAGTGAGAATATATTAGGCATGTTTGTTTGTTTGTTTGTTTATATGAACTCTCTTCCGACATAAATTAAATACCAAAAATTAAAACAAACAAACAAACATACCTAGTGAAATCTCACGTAAAAGTAGGGTCTGGGGGAAGAGATGAAAACAAACCTTACCCCTACCCCAAAAGGGTAGAGAGGCTGCTTCAGAAGAGACCTGCTGCTGATGAAAACCTTTTTTTTACTATTATTATTATTTTAACTATTATTAAGATTGTTATTATTATTATCATTTTTTTTTACATCAAACACACCGTAGGAAAAAAGGCGAATGGATACATATAGGCACCTGTAGACAAAGCAATGTATAAGTAGTAAAGCAATAAACCAACATAGCAGACTAACAAAGAACCTAGTAAACCACCAAAGCATAGCCACAAACAAATTACCACATTCACCCCTGAAACAGGCATAATAGACATAAAGGAAACATACCAACATGAACAGTAATAAAAGACATAAAGCGAACATACCAACATGACAGTAGGCATTCCTCAAAACCATGGCTTCTAACCTGTTATCCTAAGTACCTAATAATCTTTAACCTTTATTTTACGTCTCCAGGAAATCCTATCACTGATCATGTCCTCCGATAGGTGCAATGCTAACAAATCCCGGCGAATCTGCTCATCTCATGTCAAGCTAGGTCGGCCCCTGCACCTCCTCCCGTCCAAAACTAATTGCTATACACTTCGAACAGGAGCCAACACGCCTCTTTTCCTCACATGACCGAACCATCTCAATCTTCCTTCCCTTACTTTGTCTGAGATGAACGCCAACCCAAGTCTTCCCCTGATGGTTTCGTTTCTTATTCGGTCAAGTCTTGTGTGCCCACACATCCATCTTAGCATCCTCATCTCTGCTGTTTCTAGCTTCCTTTCTTGAATCTTTTTGATCGGCCAACAATCACTTCCATATATCATGGCCGGTCTGACTGCTACTCTATAGAATTTACCCTTTAGCTTGCTTGGGAACCTCTTATGCTTGTAGCTGCTCTCCACTTGTTCCAACCTACCTAAAAACGATGAGCGACGTCGCAATCAATGTCTCCATCACTCTGGACGAAAGATACTAGGTATTTAAACTTTATTGTGTGTGGCCCCTCTTGCCCTCCAATATTCACATGATGCTCCTCGTCTTCCTCCTCGTTGGTCACACTAAAGTTACAACAAAGATACTCCGTTTTTGACCTACTGATGCGTAGTCCTTTACTTTCAAAGGCCAATTGCCATTGTGCTAACCTCGCATTTAGGTCCTCCTTTTTCTCTGCCACCAGCACAATATCATCCACAAATAACATGGACCATGGAATGTCTTCCTGAATAGACTTTGATAGCTCATCTAAGATAACTGCAAAAACGAATGGGCTCAGTGCCGAACCTTGGTGTAGTCTCACCTCTACATGGAAGAAATCTGTATCGCTCACTAGAGCTCTAACACTCATTTTAGCACTTTCATACTTATCCCTTTTCATCTCTATATACCTCCAAGGGATACCTCTACGATGTAGACTATCTCACATTAGCTGGCGTGGTACGCTATTGTACACCTTCTCCAGATCGATGAACACCATATGCAAATCTCTTTTTTCGTTCTCTATATTTCTCCATGAGCCTCCTAAAAACATGTATTGCTTCTGTGGTGGATCTCCCTAGCATGAATCCAAATTGGTTCTCAGTTACTTGGGTTTCTCTCCTCAGCCTTGTTTCGATCACTCCTTCCCAAAGTTTCATGGTATGACTCAAAAGTTTAATTCCCCTATAATTTTTTCAACGCTGAGCATCTCCCTACTTCTTATATAGAGGAACTAAAACGCTGCTTCTCCACTGGTCCGCCATCTTACCGGTAAAAACCAAAAATTGTTTTTAAAAATTCAAATTGAAACAAAAAGCTTCATTTTATAGAAATAATAAAAAAACACAAAACATAACTAAACAAGAAGATAATGTTGATCACTTGTGAAGAATTATATGTTTATTGAAAAAAAGTCAACTATGGATTAAAATTCTTCGTATGTAAGGGATTGATGATCTTCGGTAGTTCGTGTAACTTTTAAAAATCCTATCAGGTATAAGTTAACTTGTGAATCCTCTCATGTGTAAGATGTTCATGGGATACGTTAAATATGTGCTTTAATTCCGGGTTTGATCCCAATGGGGGGAGGGTTTACCTATTTCACGAGGTTTCTACGCATCTATGGAACTTATGTCTTACCTCTATCTATAGATTGGTTAAGATGACATACGTGGAAGGTAAAATTATCGTCGTTAAAAAAAAGTTACTTTTTTTGTAGTAAATGAGAGTTATCGTTGGTAATTGTTCAATATTCATTGTTTTTTTTCCTTTTCATCGTTTCCTAATTATATTTTAACTCTGAGTGACAATTATCATAATACGCCTCATTTGTGGTGCATGCATATAATGTATTTGTGAGTCTTCAGGTGACAAAAGTAAAATTGCACTAATTTTAACATTTTTTACTTATTTGTAAAAGTAACGTTAAAAGTGTTGGGATAATTAACTTAAAACAAAAGGTTTAACTTGATCTTTTCCCCAAACCCGACTAAAGAGTAAGAATATACTGAGTAAGTTTATTTGTTTGACAACTATTATAACGTCATCATTGGCATTTTCTCTTCGCTTGACTTCTTCTCTTTCATGCAAAATCCTTACCCGTTAGTTCTTTGTTTAAGGCTATATATGTTTAACACCGGTGTAACACTAGTCAAGTCCCCAAGCTTCAATATTAACCATAACCTTAATATAAAGAGTATAAACAACAATACAATGATAAACAAGATATGTCATGATTGGTAAGTCATCTCATCAAACCGTAAGAAAAAGTTAAAAATGAAAATTGAAATATCCATTAGTATTTAACAACAAACACTATACCAGAGTTAATATCATTACAGACGGACATGTGTTAACTACCTCTACCAAAGGGTTTCTAGCCTAACGGTACCCCTTGACTTCTCTCTGAGAGGACCTGGGTTCGAATCTGGGTCGAAGTATATTTGTTGAGGAAAGGTCAGGGGGTTTACCTAGTTATGGGATTCCTCCTAGGGTGAGCTCGAGAGTACGACCAGAACGTCAAATATGAGAGGACGGTTGAAATACCGTCTTGTCTTCATACCAAGCCGTTCAAAAAAATATCTTAACTACTTCTCAAACAAAGCGCTTGGTAATTCGTTAATGGCGTTAAAAATAAAAACGCCAAAGAATCAACCTTGAAATCGATTTTCGGCAAAGGATAGCAATCCTTTGGACATGCTTTATTAAGGTCCTTGAAATCTACGCACATGCGCCAACTTCCATCTGTCTTTTTAACCATCACTGGGTTGGCCACCCATGCATGGCAGTTTACTTCCTGCATGATCTTTGCTTCCACCAACTTTTCCACCTCAGCACATACGAGCTTTGCTTGAGAGTCATTCCTCTACTTTTATGCATTACTATGTTGGCCTTACGGTCAACATTCAGTGAATGTTCACCAATGTAGCGTGGAACACCCATCATATCTGTGGGTTCCCATGCGAAAGCTTCCTCGTTTCTTTGCAACAAACAGGCAAGGCTCTGCTTTACCTACGGTGTCAAATCTGGACCAACATTGATCCGCTCGTCAGGATGATTCTTCTTCATGCTTAGCCTTTGACTTGGCGTGTTTCCTTGTTCAACTTTTCCCACGAACATATTCTCTGTTTTGGACATGATTGTACAAACCCCTGCTTTTGTGGGGAATTTCAGCATGGCGTGGGACGTAGAGACAATGGTGCCAAAAGCGCTAATTCCCTGTCATCCCATGATAATGTTGTATCCTGATGGGGCATGTATGACAAGGAAAGTGATTTCTTCTGTTCGCCTATATTTTCCTCTGCCCAAAGTGACTGGTAGACTAATCTCGCGCATGGGACAAACCTTTTCTCCGGCGAACCTGTAACACCTTAGTATCAGGGGTGTCATGTCGTATCATCCTTAGCCAGTCAAATACAGCGGAATACTTATGTTGACCACAAAAATACGACTAAATTTGAACTTTTTCAAAACATTGTAATAGTTGCACCATTAATGAAGTAGTTACAAAATATTTGTAGATTCTTAAGTCGATGTTTTAATTAAATTCATATCCTTATCAAGTAAACGGATTTCCAAAAGTTAGTCTTCAATTTCTTGTCAGCATCCTTCTTAAATCCCTTCACTTCCTTGTTCCTGTATTACCAGTATCACGAGCTAAAACAAATCAACTACATACATAGTTGGTTAGTCATGGCTAGTGACATTTAATAATAATAATCAAATCATATTTGTGTGTGCAAGTAAATTGGTTGTCAAATCAAGTCTCAGGACGTTAAGTATTAGTCCGTCAATGATCCTAACATGGTGTTTGTTAACATGTATACTACTCTAGAGCCATTGGTGCATATACAGTGTTGAAAGACAACATGGGGTCCACTGCAATGCTACACCAAATGCTAACCTGTGACATTAACCATAACGACTCCACCGTAGTGAACAGTCGCTCGGAAATCCCTTATCCCCGTAGGGAAAGGCCCGTAGGCAGGAGTCGAATACACGACCCCATCCTGAATCCTTATCCTTATCCTTAGCTTCTAGAGCAAGGTACCTCCAATTCGCACGGATCCGTTTGAACGCGTATATGCCACGTGGTAGTTGTAATTAGATCTTATGGTTACACCGGCCCACCCCTTCCCCCTACCTTGATGATTTGCCTCTAACTAACATTCATAACCAGACGTACCTAGGTTTATGCAATACTAGCTAAGAGGTATGGTTTATCTTACAGCAACACGCATAAAAATCCTTTGAATAAAAATACTTTAAATACATCTCCATTTAAAAGAAAGCTTGGATACATCCCCAATAAATTTAAAGAAGAAGGGGAGGTCAAGACTCACCTAAGTTATTTGACCGATTCATAAAGCATGAAGTAGTAGATTCGTCGAGTCCTTGTGAGTAAGACTAATCACACACGTGCAAATCTAGTTTATAATAAACATTTTAAGTTAACACGTGAGTTTATAAAGTGGTCTTACAACCGAGTCCTTAAATCCTTAATACTAACTTTTACGACATATCACCAAAATTAGTAATTTGGTAACAATCGTAATCACTACCGGAGATGCTTCAATTCATTTTAGGATACTTTCTTTTTTTAAAGTATAATCTCATCCCTTGAAATGTATTTTTTTTAAAAGTCCTTTGAATCATTTATATATCCTTTTATTTCTTAAATGTGTATATATATATATATATATGTATGTTTGTGTGTGTGTGTATATATATACAAAGACACACATTATTGCGCGTGCTAAACCAATATGGTCTCGACTAGCCAAACACGATTAATCAAACCTACAATCCTTCTAGAAGCATTAAACATAACGATGGTTAAAACCAAAATCAATATTCTTGATAGTTTGACTTTTAAAAGTAAAACTTGCCCTCAAAATCCATTTTTACAATTTACATATCATCCTAGGCTAAATGACTAAATTCTATCATTTTATATCCAAGTGAGCTTCTATAAACATTATAACATAATCCACATATGTTCATTCTAAAAATACTTGCCAGTTCTAATTAGTCAATAATACCCATTTTGCTCTCATATAACTTAGTTACCAACAACCATTATGGTTCGATCAATTTACCACTAAAATCATCAAATATTAGTCACTTTCTATGTGCACAAAGTATGGTCAAGTTCATGTCTTTACACAAGTTGAGAGTTCAATCTCCAAAATCAAGTCAACTTTCTCAATCTTTCACTTTTCATGACTTATACCTACTCTTGACCAAATTGAAGAAAATCTTACTTGTAATCTCTGATTTTTCTTCACAAATCCCCAGTCAAATTTGGTTCAAATCATTTTTCTTGAGGTTACCTACGATAAATATCACCCTTGAAACCCTAAAACAAATAACATTACTTAAAATCATCCAAATCAGCATTGTTATACTCTTTAAACAATAGATACTAACCTTGATGCTTATCACTTCCAAATTTTTCCTTAATCTCTTGATAATGTGATTTCAAGCTTCAATTTGGTCTCCTAAACGATCATATACAAAAATTTTTAAATGGGTTACTCTTAAACTCAAGAACCCTAATTTTGAACATGAGAGTGTTAGCATACCTCAAATTCCTTGATATCTCCAAGTTTACAACTCCAATTTGTTATGATGAAGAACTTCAAGAACTCATGATCGGGGGTCTGTTGCGCTGCTCTTCTTTATTTTTTCTTCTTTGTTCTAGAGCAACCGGTGTTGCTGCTCCCTCTTATTCTTTTTCTTTTTCGCTGCTGCTACAGACTCCATTTCTTTCTTTTATGGCATTCACTTGAAACTAAATGGGCCTTTAAGCCCTATACACATATATTTGTTGAATTCACGTAAAGGTCTTTTATTTTTATTTTATTTTCTTTTTATTTTTTTTTCACGTGAACTTCTATTTTCTTCTCTTTTTTTGACATATATATTTACATTCACGCACGCGCGCGCACACACACACTGATATATATATATATATATATATATATATATATATATATATATATATATATATTCTAACTTTGGTTAGTCACGTCTGTGTTTAGATCAGATTCAGAACAAAACTTAGACGAGTCGTCTTTCAAACTCAACCGACCATCTCATCGTTTATTTTTATTTAATCCGTTCAAACCTTATTTGACCCGTCAACAATTAAATCCTTTATTCTCTCTCTCTCTATATATATATATATCAACATTCTTGAGATACGAAGTGTTACATCCTCTCCCCTTTATGAGAATTCCGTCCCGAAATTTAGTTTAACTAGTAGATTAATTCTGGTATTTCTTTTTCATATGTGCCTCAGGTTTCCAAGTAAATTCAGGTCCACTCTTGGCATTCCATTTTACCTTTATGATCAGTATCCTCTTTCTCCTTAACTTGTGTTTCCGTAATTTCTATTGGTTCTTCCATGAAATTTAATTTGTCATCCACTTGAATTTCTTCCAAAGGAGTGCTCAAGGTCTTGTCTGTCAGACATTTCTTTAAGTTGGAAATGTGAAACAAGTTATGTATTCCACTTAATTCAGACGGAAGTTCCAACCTGTAAGTTACTCGTCCAATTCTTTCTATGATCATGAATGGACCAATATAACAAGGACTCAGTTTGCCTCGTTTACCAAACCTAATTGTTCCTCTCTAGGGAGACACCTTTAACATAACTTACCATTTACTTAAAACTCCAACGGTTTACGCCGTTTGTCAGCGTAACTTTTATGGAGATCTTGTGCCGCCTTTAATCTTTCCCTTATTTGATTGACTTTGTCTGTTGTGTCCAATATTAATTCTGGTCCTTTAAGTTGTCCTTCGCCACCCTCAAACCAGCATATTGGCGTTCGACATTTCTGCCCATATAATGCCTTGAATGGTGCAGATTTCAAACTTGCATGGTAGCTATTAATGTAAGAAAATTCCATGAGTGGAAGATGTGCGTCCCAGCTACCACGAAATTCTATCACATAAGCACGGAGCATATCCTCTAATGTTTGCATTGCACCTTCACTTTGGCCGTCAGTTTGGGGATGGTTAGCTATGCTCATGTCAAGTCTAGTTCCCATAGCATTTTAAAGGATTTGCCAAAACGGTGAAGTAAACCGCCTGTCTCGATCTGAAACAATCGAAAGTGACACACCGTGCTTTGTTACAATTTCATCCACGTAGATTTATGCCAATCTTTCTAATTCATATGATTCTTTAATAGCTGAGAAGTGCGCATATCTAGTTAATCTGTACATAATTACCCAAATGGCATCATTTCCTTTCTTAGTCCTTCGTAACTCCATGAAAATAAACCTCCAATATATACAAGCTGTCAGCCAAACCTAGCCAAACCCATAGGTTCGCCACCCGAACCTTGAGGTTCGCTGGACGAACCTGTACAATCAAACCAACTAGGTTCGCCGAACCTGCTAAGGTTCGTGGGCTAGACGAACCTTAGCCAAACCTCCACAAACCTATCTATAATTTACATATTTTGATAAGCAACCTGTTACAAACATGTACTATCAAACTCCCCCTAAATAGTTACTTCCAAAATCTTTAGTCTATATCTTCAGTCTTCACTTTGAACTCCACTTGTTTCTCCACAAACATTATCAGGAGCACGAATTACAACAGACCTTGGAATATTACATAATCTTTCAGCTTCCAGTTGGCATATCTCTTATCTATCTCTTTTTGTACTTTCATCAACTCAACATACAGATAATTAACATCTTCCCAGTTACATCCAGAATGTATACCCTGAGTATAACACATACGAGCAATTGTTTGAAATTGAACTGCCATGTCTTTGTAACTTATTCCAACATCATGAAATCCATCATCAGCAAAGATTTCAGCTACATTCAGCAAATCAATGTGTTCTTTTGAACAGTTTACTATCCATACAGGATCCAACATCCTAATCACTCTCCATTTCTCTTCTTGTCTCAGAAGAATAACAGCTTCAGGTGTCTTTTCATCATAGAACCAGAACTTGAAATAAGGATTCCAATTCTGTTCTATTCTCCTCAACATGGGTTTTGTATAAGCTTTAGGCTTTGAATATCAAAGTAATTTGTCTTTGACTTGTGGAACAAGCAAACTCCATCCAGTCTTAGCCTCTTTCTTTAATAACTTCTCAAATATATCATTATGTTCAGTCTGAATTGGCTTTATCATCTTCAATCTGGATAACTGCATACATTCAAAAGATGGTAAAGACATTATATACAATGCTTTTCCAAAATATTGACATCTATCAGTCCTTTTGACTACATAACATCCTTTGTTCTGCATGCTTCCAGAAATGTTGTGAAAGTAACCATCGCTTACAATTCTTCTTTTCATCTTTGACTTAGATCCAATCTTGAATCTTGTGAATTTTCGAGCTTGGTTTTCTTGAACTTTTCTTCAATGTCTTTAATCATTTGCTTGAAAATGTATAAATGATCAATTATGTATTGATGTTCATCTTGATTTTCCTTCCACATCTAAATATAAGTCTTTGCTTTCATTTGATCAACTGATGTTCTTAGCACACCTCTTTGAACTTCACAATCAAATATCTTCTTCAAAGTTTGTAAATTATACAAATTCTCATCCATTTGATCATCTTGTTCAAAATCAAACAGTTCCAATTGATCTGAATCAACTTCAAACATATCATAAAAATCATTCCTTGAATAACCACCAATAATTTCTCCTTCTTCCAACTCTTTATCTTCAGATATTTAAACAAACATTTTCTGCAAATGTATATCAACATGTTGTTTAAACAAATCAACAAGGGTAGGCAAAGAATAATCAATAATTTTCTTTGGATATTCCATATCAGTTAAATCTTCAATATTGTAACATCAGTGCCGAACACGTGCCGGAAGAGTGATCGCAACAGTAACTCGTACAGTAACTCAGGTACACATTACGTGAAATTATGTTTATACTATGGATACATTATATTTGATACGAAACTATTAAGCGATTGTCTGAAATCTGATGAAAACCTTAGGGTTTAACAGTCAGAAACAGATCAGACAATACAGAATGGAAACACAGATACTTGATTTGATACTATTGTGTATAAATGTATGTGAGGTTAAACAGAATGAAACAATAACGGTTGTTGTTACGGAATGCTAAACCGACGAATTATTCGTATAGGTGACTATCTGTATGAATGATTCTAAAAGTTTAAGATTCTGAAATAGTGACTGAACAGTAGAAAACAAGAATCAGAAAGCCAAACCATCGTCGTGTTCGTTCGAATGACGATTCGAACGAATACGCACGATGGCGACGCGTTCTGACGAAACGAAAACAAAAAAGAAACGAACGATCATAAACTTAAGGAAATAAAATATTTCCTATTTTACAATTTTGAAACTCATCATAAATAAAATAAACGAAACTACTTTATTAACTCGCGAACAAACTTGCGAAACGCGTAAAATAATAAAATTCAACAAATAAATTAATTAAACGAAATTTAAAATAATTATTAGAATTAAATACCATCTAAATAGTTAAAATAAACTCTTTCTATTTAATTACGAAAAATGCGCGTAACGATCCAGAAACGCGACGAAATTACGAACCGAGCAACCGAAGCGAACCCGAACACTTACGGAGTATATATACACTAAATGAGCCCATTTTCTCATTTATTACATCTCCTCTCTCTCTCTACACCCTCAAAACCGTCACCTCTCTCTTTCTAAAATACCATCATCATCTTCAAGCTTGAATCCCTCATATCTTGCTCAATTCTTCATGGATTTAAGTGATTCTTGAATGCGAAGCCCTTGATGAGCTCTACACAAAAGTACAGCTATTTCGGAGGTTTAACCAGCCAAAAACGAGGTATGGAGTCCCAAAGTTTGTAAGAAATAGGGTTTTCTTGGCTTGTTTCTACACACACCCACACAATCGATTGTAGGGACTAGTATTCGAACCCCCACTCTACGAGAACACAAAATCGCTTGCCCTACTACCAACATGACCTAAGAAAAAGTGTTATTGCTGAAATGGTGATGATGAGCGGCTTAGAATGCAGGGTTCGTGGGGCGCATGGATGGCCGAACCCTAGGGTTACCGAACGTGTTAGCAGGAACTCTCATGGAGCCGAACCTTCTCGTTCCCGAACCCTCTTATCATCCACAAGCGAACCATCACCAGCAACGAACCCTTGGTTCGTTTGTCATGACCAGCCGAACCCCAATTAGCGCCGAACCATTAAGCTCGTCCCGAACCCTAGCCGAACTAATGGAATCCTAACGAACCTTGGTACCTAAGGACGAACCATACCTCCCACGAACCTAACCCTAGCGAACCATGCTGCTAGTCTACGAACTTACATTATGTGGCCGAACCCATACAGATGACGAACCTTCCGTGCCCCTGGTTTAGTGAACAACATAGCCGAACTATGTCACCTCTGACGAACCCTATGCTGTGAGGCTGTTTCCAGCGAACCCTCCTATCTGGCACCTCATTTCTCGATAAAACCATTGGGTCCTATTCACATTCCAATAGATAAACCACCATGCGGCCCAACATCATCACGCAATTAAAGTTACAGAAATTGGACCATTTAAAGTTTATTGGGCCCAGAACTTTTATTCCGGCCCATATACATGTTCGGCCCACACCTTTCGTTCGGTCAGTAAAACTCGGCAGCCCAGAGATGTTTTCAGCCCACCTTCATTTGTTGTGAACCACTTGAACAGCTTCAGCCCAAAAAACCAAGCCATAATACATACTAGGTCATCGGTCCCTGTCATTTATTTTCCATCCAAGGGGAGGGGTTAATCGACCCAACACAATTGTATTGACCATGTAATCCTCGGCTAAAGTCAAAAAAACCCCATTGGCCCAATGATTTTCGGCCCAACATCTTAAACTAGGCCCACTTTGGTTGATTCGGCCCAACATTAAAGGAAAAAGTTCACATAATTACAAAGCTAACAAATCATTTTAACCCTTATAAATCAACATGTAATAACATATAATTGGGAAATGATAACATATAGTTAAACTTAATACAGTAAAGATTTCTACTCTTTCATGTAAAAACCTAAGTTTTACTTAGAATTTCTAAGTAATGAAACATTGAGTAGAGATGAGTCTAAAATCAATAACAAGTACATCGGGCCGAATAAAGACCGTGACACCCTAGTGTTAGCCAACTTTAGGGCTAACACCAACACTCATGCGCACAACGAATTCTTAAGAACAAATGCTTATCAACTACAAACATTATGAAATTTATACAGGAGCGGGAACATCATAACTAGTGCAAACAAAGAGCGCGTGCATTCTTATTATACTTAGTCAAACACTACGGACACAGGTGAGTTCATTTGTCCCTTTTCAAACTTATTTGTTTTACTTCGGGATTGAGAAGCATGTTAAACATTTTAATAAACTATTGAAATGTTATTTAATGCTTTTAAACTTAAACATGAGACTTGATGCTTATGCTTATGAAACTATATGTTTGAACATGAGACTTGAGGCTTATGCTTGTGAAACTATATGCTTAAACATGAGACTTGATGCTTATTCTTATGAAACTATATGTTTGAACATGAGACTTGAGGCTTATGCTTGTGACACTATATGCTTAAACATGAGACTTGATGCGATACCATGGAATTCATGATAAAACTATGTGTGGACACTTGAAACTATTATTTGCGCATGAAACATTGTATCTAATCATAGGCTATGTAATTGCTAAAAGACTGCTAGTGCAGAGCTTGTACCTATGTATTGAGATACATGTAAACTAAACCATAACGAGGCTAAGCTATTACCTATATAGGAGACATGTAATTGCTAAACGACTGCTAGTGCAGAGCCTTTGTCTGCTTATATGAGGTATGTAATTGCTGGATTAAACTAAACCATGACGAGGCTAAGCTATTATCTATATAAGAGACATGTAATTGCTAAACTTCTGCTAGTGCAGAGCTTTTGTCTGCTTATATGAGATATGTAATTGCTGGATTATTTGTGTATGCATGGCTTGTGTCTATGTATGAGATACGTAATTGCTAAACGACTGCTAGTGCAGAGCTTGTATCTTGTATAGGAGACACGTAATTGCTAGACTAAGCTTAACTAATTCATGAGATACGTAATGGCTAAACGACTGCTAGTGCAGAGCTTGTATCTATCCGTGAGCTATGTAATTGCTAAACGACTGCTAGTGCAGAGCTTGTACTCACGCATGAGATTAGGGAAAGCTAAACTATGTGCGTGTGAAACTATGATGCTTGTTAAACATACTTCGAAACTAATACTCATGAATGCTAGACTTGTAAACTTTGAAACAGAAAAACAAAAGCTATGATGAGGAATGGGTTGATTGGTAGGTAAAAGGCTTAATTATTATTAACAACAGTGTCATATCCAGATTAGTATGTGGTGGGATGGCGTCTGGGCGGGTTGTAGGCTCGACCCAGGGGTATGCCGTATATATAAGCATACCGATTTGGATATTACATGTGGAGTTAATGAGATTAAGGTTTTACCGAAAGAGGTTTGTTAAAACTATTTTAAACTTAAAAACTTTATGAACTCACCAACCATTGTGTTGACTTTGTTTTCTTACATGCTTTCTCAGGTGAAGAACACGTTTAAGCTAAGGCTTTGGATTGCATGCTAGGTGGCCTAGATAGAGGACCTAGTTGACTTTTAGAAGCACATCTTTTGTGGATATTACACATCACTTTTGATATCTTGTACATATACAAGATATAAACATTTGATTCTTTTGTTAGGTTTACTTTGTTAAATTGCGGAACATTGATATTGTAATTTAACTTTGTAATCCTAGTTAATGTTTGATTGTGCTTTAGTTATTCTTAAACATTGATGCTATGAAAACAATCTGATCAATTTATTGTCACTCACGATATCGTGCCCCGAGAACCTTCCGCCCGACGGGGACTTCGATCCAACCCGCCGGCTCGGGGTGTTACAAATATCAACATCTTTACAATCTTTAGCTTTGTCAGAAGAAACAACAGAAATAGGAGTAGCATCAAATGAAATCTTGGAAGGATCATAAATCACTATAGCACTAGTCCTGGAATTCAATCGACCTGAACTTCCCATTCCTGTTACATCACCATCATCATCTTCATCATCACCATGATAAGCATTAAAGTTTGGATGTTCATCAACATCTGAGTCCTCATAATCTATCTTCTCGTCTTCTTCTTCATCATCATTATTAATATATACAGGCTCAGAAGTAGCACCAATAGCCTCAGCTTGATTATCCTTGACTTGATTATCAAAAATCTTTTTCTTCAATTCTTGATTTTCTTTTGTCAAAACATCAATATCAATACTTTGTTGTGCAGTCAAAGTCGCCAAAGAAAGAATCCATTCACTCAACAACTTCTTTTCAATTACATCTTCTTCTCTACACTTCAATAACTGAGAAATCTGGCTTTTCATCACATCTAAGTCATTTGAGCTTGAAGAAGAAGGCTGTTCAGCTTCAACTTTCTCCTTTTCCTTATTATACTTGTCAAACTCTTTTGACAAAATAGATATCCTTCTTCTAATCTCATAATCATCATAACCTATAGAGAAGTTTAAATCCAAGTCATCTAAACCTTCAAATAAAGACTCTCCTCTGGAAGTAGAAGCAGCTTGAAATGATATAGTTACTGTTGTAGCATCCATGAAAGAAGGAACAAAAGTAGCAACATTCACAAATCAGGACTCTGGAAGAATGAATCAGAAGATATATGAACAGGAGAAGTACAAACAGCTTCTTGAACTGTTGTAGCCACTGAAACAGGTATAGACATAGATATAGATGCAGGTGAAGTAGAAACAGCCACAGGAGATGATACAATGATCCTGGGAGTCCTTGTCTTTTCCTTCGTAGACATCTTTGCCATCCTTTTTTTCTTCTTAGGTCTAGAAGCCTCAGGCTCATCAACTGTGAAATTAGGATCAGCTGCTTCTTCTCTAGCTTCTTCATTTTGTTGTTATGCAGGTCTTTTCTTTAATCTTCTGACCATTCTGTTCCCAACCTAAACAGTTTCCATTTCAGATTATGTCTCAGTAGATACTTCATCTTCATCACCAACTTCAACATCTTCAGCATCAACATATTGAGAAGCATTATCTTGTTCTTGTCTTGGAGCTTCTTGTTGACATGGATATATTACTTGAAGAGGAACACGTGTAGAAGGAGTTACATCTGGCCCTTGAGCTTGTTATTGACTTTGTGACTGAGATTGAGAAGATTGAGCTTATGACTTCCTTGCTTGTGATCTAGGAGGAGGAGGTGGTGGTTGTTGTTGACCATCATCATTGTCACTCAACAGTTCACTATCAGAACTTGAATCTTCATGCCTCCAAGTATCATTATCAGGAGCAACATAGTTAGCTCTCGCACAATGACATACTAAATCTTTAATCAAAACATCATCACTGCTCTTCTGATAAATCTTGACCTGACCAAGACTATAGTCAGTCGTATGCTTTAACTTAAGCAAATCAGAAGCATCTCTAGGTAAGTTCTGCTATGGAAATCTCTCATCAATCAGCATATGGCTGAACCTGGGATACATATAAAATCTGTCCTTTGCTTTGGTGATGGAATCAGACATATATATGAAGATCATTGCTGAGAAATTGAACGGTTTGTTCAATATCAAAGCTACCATAGCAGATCTCATCAAATCTCGAAGCTCATCAAACATTCCCTTCCTCATTCTCAAACAATGTAACAACACATGAGCCAACAATTTGTATTGCAGAGGAAGCTTTCCCTTCTTGATAGAGTTCCCACTGTAGACTCCAAAATAACGAATCCTTAAGAAGCAACCCTTGATACATCTTTCAGGAATGAGTGTCATTCGAGCAGGTTCTGCACCGAACTGTAAAACCCTTCGAATATCAGCTTTAGTAATCCAAATGGCTTGACCAAGCACATTTGCCTCAATAACATAATCTTCATCAACAGTAATAAGTCTTGATGTATCCAAGAAGCTTTGAACATGAGATCTATAAATCTGACACGAGTTGGATATGGCATGATAAATCCTTGATCTTCTTAAAAACTCGATCATAGGTCGGAAATCTTTGCCATTCTTTGTGGTTGGATCCAAATATGCACACAAATTGTTTTTATCCCCGAATGTAAGATTCGCCATTTTTACAAGTAGAAAAACACATAATTAAAACAAAAAAAAAACAAAAATTAAAAAAAAATAAAAAAATCCTAAGTGTTGAAACTAGCAAACCCCCTGTGCCGAACCTAAGCTTAAACAAACCTCTTGATCAGACAAACCTATTTAAACCAGCGAACCTTTATATGAACGAACCTTGACTTTAAACGAACCTGTACTCATTCTACGAACCTAATCCAGTTTTACAATCAAATTTTCAAAACAATGAATTAGATCAAGAAATTGATATCCAGAGGTTCGCAATTAACAAAATTAACAATATTAATGAAAACATTTTGTCCAGAATTCAGATTTAAACATGTTTTAACAAGAAACAATAGGTTCGACTAAACCTATCTTAAAATCAACAAATCTCCTAATTTAGTCGGTCAATCTTCAATATTTTTACCTATATTTCTTCACAAGACAAATCTGAATTGAATGAAATATGGCAAAAAGTTTCTGAGACCCTAAATCGAAAAATCTAAAATTAGCTTTTGCAGGTTCGTAAGTTTTGTCTAATGAAAGTGACGAAGGTCTCAACCACGAACCTCTATTTATATACGAACCTGTTGAAAAACATTTGAACGAACATTTGACCAATTGTTGACTGAACCTATCAACAAACCTTTCAGACGAACCTGTCTTAAACCTCTCAGACGAACCTGTTCAAAACTTTTGAACGAACCTATTGGACGAACCTGTCCAACTAACCTACTCACAAACCTTTTGAAAATCAATTTTATTTAAAATTTTCAAACAAACCAATGTTTAATGTTTCAAAATCAAAACAAATAATCAAAAATTATTGATTTAACATCAGATTAAAAAAAATCTTTTTGTATTTTTTTAATTTTTTTAGAACAAACAAACTACAAATTTAATAAATCTAACTATGAAATATAAATGAACAAAACAATCACATGTTTTTGTTTGAGAAAGATCCAGACATGAGATCATATTGTATTACAATCATCAACACATCTGATTGAATTAATGGATATGTTTATTAGCAAATTACAATTCAAAGATGATTGTCAGTATAATTATCCTCTTTAAGTTTAATTACTTAGTTAAGATATCAATTTAAAACAAACTCATCAAATACTTTATAATCTCCATTTACTTGAACACATCCCTGTTTTGTGAATAACTAAACAAAACAAAAATGTTCTTGAAACTAATTAATTCAATTTTAACTAGCTTGATCATGTAAAAACAAATTAGAATTTCTTTTAAAATAATAAAATATAAAACAATTTGAATTTGTTCAAAATCTTAGAATCAAGGTTGATACTTTCGTATGCTCAGATGATCTAGAAAATGAACGAAACAATAATTTAAGATTAAGCTTTTGACAATCAGATCGATATTTTCATATACGCAGAGATTGTCCCAATCTTAATCAAAACCAAAAAGATAAACTTGAATCATTTAAAGCTATAACAATCAGGTCGATACGTAAGTATACGCAGATAATGTTTAAGCTTTAAACTAAGATAAAAGAAAAACAAATTTAGAATTTCTTTTGAAAAAGAAACACATTATCAAAACTAGTAACTTGACTTTTGTTCAAGAAACATTTTGTAAGATTAATCACCACTCATTCAGGACAAAATTAAATACTGTACTCTAAGCATCTGTTTCTCATAAAGCATAATCAAAATTTTGTCTAATGTTATCTTAACTAAGTTATAAACCTTCCAACATATCATACTAAGTAATTATAAATGCTCTTTATGTTTAAACTCTTGTATGATACAGATGTGCTTCCAATTGCTTACAATGTGCTATCATATCTCACTTGGTCGAATCAATTTCTCAGAATTTTAAATTTTTTAATGTTTTTGTGTTTTTGATTTTTTAAATGTTTTTGAGTTTTTCAAAATTTTCTCCCCCTAAAAACTAAAACAGAAAACAACAAAAATTAATATATTTGATGTTAATTCAGTAAAAATTGATTATGAAGGAAGTTGATTTGTAATTACCTCACCCATGACCCGAATGCCATTTAATTTGAGTAAATACTCAAAACGGTTTTTATAAAAAGCTTTGGTGAGAAGGTCTGCTCTTCGTTCATTAGTATGTATCTTCATGAAATCAATAAGTTTCTTTTCATAGCAATCGCTTATGAAATGAAACCTAATATCAATGTGTTTAGATCGTGAATGATACACAGGATTCTTTGTGATAGCAATAGCAGCCTCGTTATCAACATGAATTGGGGTTGTAAGAAAATTCAAACCATAGTCTCTCATCTGTTGTTGTATCCACAAAACTTGTGAACAACAACTGGCAGCAGCTACATACTCAGCCTTACAAGTCGAAGTAACAACAGATGTTTGCTTTTTACACTGCCAAGAAACTAATCGTTCCCCCAAAAATTGTGCACCTCCGGTTGTGGATTTCGCATCTGTCTTACAACTTCCATAATCGGAATCACTGTAGGCATTGAAGGAAAAATTATCATCCTTAGCATACCATAGACTGGTGTCTGGTGTACCCTTCAGATAACGAAGAATTCTTTTGACTGCAATTAGATGTGAAACTTTAGGTTTTGATTGATATCTAGCACAGATACTTGTAGCAAATACAATATATGGTCTTGAGGCAGTAAGATACATCAAACTTCCAATAATTCCATGATAAAGAGTAGAATCAATTATCTCCCCCTTAATATCATGCTCAATCCCATGATTAGGCTGAATAGGCATGGAAATTGGTTTAGAGTCAAGCTTGCTAAACCATTTTAGCACATCTTGAATGTACATTGTCTGATGAATGAAAATTCCATGATCAGTTTGATCAATTTGTAAACCCATAAAAAATTTGATATCTGACATTGCACTCATTTCAAATTTTTCAATCATCACCTCTTTAAACTCCAAACACATTTGTTCTTCGGTAGATCCAAAGATAATATCATCTACATAGATCTGAACAAGAATAATATCCTTGCCCTTTTCCCGATAAAACAAGGTTTTGTCAATCTGACCCCTATTGAACCCGTGTTCAATAAGGTGAAGCGATAACGTCTCATACCAGGCACGCGGAGCCTGATGAAGACCATACAGTGCTTTATCTAAGAGGTAAACCTGATCCAGATGGATAGGATCCTCAAATCCCGGTGGCTGACAAACATACACTGTTTCTTTCAAAGAACCATACAGAAATGCAGATTTGACATCCAACTGAAAAACTTTGAATTTCTTGTGGGCAGCAGAAGCAAGAAAAAGTCTAAGTGCTTCCAACCGCGCCACAGGTGCAAACACTTCCTCGTAATCAATTCCTTCAACTTGTTTGAAACCTTGAACCACTAAACGAGCTTTGTTGCGAACAATTACGCCTCGATCATCTCGTTTGCATCTTAGCACCCATTCAGTACCAATTTTCTTCTCACCTTTTGGAAAATCAACCAGATGCCAAACACCCAACTTCTGAAACTGATTTAGCTCTTCTTGAATCGCCTCCACCCAGGCAGGCTCACGTAACGCTTCAATAACAGTCTTAGGCTCAATTTTTGAGATAAATGCATAATGCATCCTGAGCTCTTGACTGTCATGAGTTCTTTCTAACTCAACATACAAACTTTCATCATTAGTGACATGATTTCGTGTTTGTGCTCCAGCAGTTGGATTTCCTATGATCTGATCAACAGGATGATTTACATGCACTCTTGTGACAGGCACTTGTGGGACACCCACATTATGATCAAGATTTGTAATATTCTGATCTATATCTTGATCATGAGAAATAGCATCTTCAAAAACATCATGATCATCATCAGATGATCAATTATCATTAATTACTTCTGAAATGCCTTCCTCATGTGGAGTATAATTACCATCTTCAAAATGATGAGAAATACCTTGATCTTCAGAATTCTGGAAATCGTATAACATTTGTAAGGTTATTTCATCATCAGAAACACTTGGAAACATATTAAAAGATTCAAACAGTTTGTTATAATCAAAAAGCCAATCTGGTCCTTTTCCGTCTGGTATAGGTGTATGTCTTTGAACATCCACATGATACCATAATTCCACAACACCCGTACGTTTGTTAAACACACGTGTGTTGGGAAGACTGTAGCCAAGAAAGAAACCCTGTTCAACTTTAGAATTGAATTTTGAATCTTTCTTTAGCATGGTATAAGGAGCCCCAAAAGGTTCCAAGTGTTCCAAATTAGGCTTTCGATTTTGAAGCAATTCATAGCATGTTTTATTGTCTTTTAACAATCAAAACTCTGTTAAGAGTAAAACAAGCTGTAGCCACAGCTTCATTCCAAAATGTAATGGGAAGTTTAAAATCAGCTAGCATTGTTCGTGCAGACTCAATCAACGTTCTATTATTTCTTTCAGCTAGACCATTCATCTGTGGTTCATACGGTGCACTAAATTGCTGCTGAATGCCTTTGGAATTGCACAATTCCTCCATTTGGTGATTCTTAAACTCAGTCCCATTATCTAATCTTACTCTTCTCACTCTCAACTTATACAATGTCTCCAACCTATTAATAAACAACACAAAATTTTCATAAGTGTGTGATTTATGCTTTAAGAACATGACCCATGAAAATCAAGAAAAATCATCAGCCACCACAAAACAATACGATTCACCACCTATACTTTTCACATTGATAGGTCCAAAAAAATCCATGTGAAGAAGTTCAAGTGGCATATCAATAGAAAATATTTTCTTTGTTTTGTGAGACTTCCTTTTCTGTTTACTCTTTTTACACGACACACACACATCTGGAAGTTTAAAATGTTTAACCGGTACACCCTCAACTAAAAGATTGTTTACAAGATGATTCATCTTCCTGATATGAATATGCCCCATCCGTCTGTGCCAAGAACGTGTATCTTGCTCAGTTGCCTTAGATACCAGACATGTCTCCACTTTATTCACCGTCTCCGCCTTTGCCATGTCATGTACATACAAATCCTTGCTCCAATCAGCAGTCATCAGAATCCACTCCTCAGGAATCTGAAATCCGTGCTTAAGTACATAACATATGTCTTTGTCGAACATCACTTTATATCCTTTATCACAAATTTGTGACACACTCAATAAATTTTTAGTTAATTCTTTGCAGTAATTAACATTATCAAATCACATTTCCATTCGTCAAACTACCAAACCCGGTAATTTGACCACCTTTGTCTCCTGCAAAGTTCACATAGCTGCCTTTCATCAACCTAAAATTTCTCAACAAATTTAACTCTCAAGTCATGTGCCGTGAACATCCACTATCAATAATCCAACGACTATTGATATGTCCCATGATTGCCACCTGCACAATAAATTAAAACCAATCAGTATCAAAAGGGATGACCCCCGCCATTTCGGCGTCGAGTCTCCCTGAATGGACCCCTGCCATTCTGTTGTGATGATCTACTCGAAGACCCATCATCACTGTTTCCATCTTCTTTACCAGAAATTTGATCACCTGACCTGTGTTTTAGTTTACAAAATAATTTTGATTTACCATTTTGTTTTGAAAATGATTTTGAAGAAATCTTGTCAAAAAATTCATCATCAGATCATGTCACCATTTTCACAAGTTTTTTTACATTCCTTTTGTTATCAAAAGCTCTTTTCTTCTGATTATTTTCTTCTTTTACCCAAACAAAGTCAGGATCAAACTTTCGACCAAACAAAGTCAGGATCAAACTTTCGAAGAACTCTCATTTCTTGTTCACTAGGTTTAACTCTTCTAGAACTTCCACCAGACTTATTCACCCAACTCTCATCATCTGAACTTTTCTTGATTTTGTTGTTTGGACAATTAGCAGAAATATGTCCTTTACCACAACAAGTAAAACACTTTCGTGTTTCTCTTGGTGTAAAGGACCTAAAGCTGCTACAAGCAGTAGAAATGAAATCCAAATCACAATCAGCAATCAAATGACCAAATTTACCACATATGTAACATTTTCTTTGCAGATGATTCTTTGGTTTTGGTTCATCATAATACTTAGATAAACTGAAAGGTTTAGAAGCAACCTTTTCTGATGAGAATCTGTTTCTCAAACCAGTTGATTTTATCTTTGAATTACTCTCTTGATTTTGAAAATTCTTTGATTTGTCTTTATGTCCAACCCCAAGCTTATCAAAGAAAAAATCCACTTTGTCAACCTTTTTAGAAAACACATTTTGCTTTTGAAAAATACCACTAGACTCTCCTTGATGTGTAGTAGATGACTTTACATACACAATCGGTTTGAGAGTAGTGGTTGTTTTGACTTTCATCACTGGTTTAGAAACTAGATTTGGTTTAATCACAACCTTCTCAACTGGTTTCATCTCAGTCTTTGACTTCTGAGACTTCAGACCCTTTTTATCAACCATTTTAACTTGAAAACCATTCTGTCTCAAGATATCAGATGAATATTCTGATTCAGTGATGTCTTCAATGATAGGAGCATCACTATCAAGAGACACTTTTTTATCAGATGATGAACCTCTTGCATTCTCAACCACTTGTTCAGACACACGTTCATTCAAAGAAACAGGATGAACTTCCAAATTCAGATCAATTTGGGGTCTGGCAACATAGCTGGTAGGAGGTGGTACAGAATGAAAACCTAAGCCGTTAGTATCATTTAATGATCTTTGCATGGCAGCAAAGTAATCAATGACATACTGAGAATTCTGATAATTCTCCAGCTTGCTTTTGTTCA
Source organism: Mikania micrantha (assembly GCA_009363875.1). Classification (NCBI taxonomy): domain Eukaryota; kingdom Viridiplantae; phylum Streptophyta; class Magnoliopsida; order Asterales; family Asteraceae; genus Mikania; species Mikania micrantha. Next base: position 28,272,019 of record CM018687.1, read on the forward strand.
TTTCTGCTTCTGCTCTTGCTACTGATAATTTAACTCTCAACATTTGCACTGATTCAAGATGCACTGAAACTGCATGATTATTTTGCAAAACTTTGATTTTTAACACTTCATTTTCTTTTACTAAATCAATTATCTTTTTGTCAAAAGCTTTTTCTCTTGAAATTAACTTCTTGTTAGCTTCAGTGCACTCCACCAGTTCAGCACTCAACTGAGCATTCATTTCTTATCAATGATCTCTAAAAGATCCTCATTTACCTCATGAACCTTCTCTTTGCCTTTGCTTGTGTCTTCATCCAAAGAAGCCATGAATGCACCCATCAAATCATCATACTGCTTTCCCCAATCATAACCTTCATCAGCTTGACTAACTAAAGCTTTTGATGACTCTTCAGACTTTTCTTTCTTCTTCGGATTCTTACACTCTCTAGCAAAATGGCCTAACTCACCACAATTGTAACATTGAGTAGTCTTTGGATTAAATCCAAACTTGGTGTTTCGATCAAAAGTGAACTTCTTTCCAGTCTTCTTTTCATATCTATTGATTCTTTTGATCACACTTGCCAATGCCCATTGAGTGTCAATCAACTCCATATCATCATCATCAATTTGCTCATAATCTTCAAATGTAAGATTTGAGTTTCCAGTCTTTCCTGCTATCTGTTCATCATAAGCACTGACTACACATGACAAAATTGACATATGATCCCGAACAGCCTCCACAGTTACTTTTCCCATATTTGTTGTATTCAGCTGAATAGGAGTTGTTGTTGAGTCAGACTTCTTATCGTTCATAGAATAAGATGAACTAGAACTAGCAGATGTAGAAGGTGCAGAAGTACTCTCAGAAGTACTAGATACAAAAGCTGTTTGGATCTTTGGAGAAGAAACTAGTGGTGTAACCACAGATGCACCATATAAAGAAGGATATTGAGCAACATTCACTCTTCTTGCTTTTCTCTTATCCTTCATCTCCTATTTTTCTAGCCTTTGAATAAATTCCACCAATGTCATTCCTGGTAGATTTTCTCTTAAGATTAGCACCAATGAATTCCACTTTTCAGGCAACGCATCTGCAAAACAATCTATCTTCTCCTCCTCAGTGTATTCAATTCCACACTTCCTTACTTCAGTCAACAAATGCCTATATATGGTTATTAAGGCTTCAAGACTCTCATTACCAATAAAATTGAAGTTCTCAAACTCTTTGCGTATATCAGTGGCTTTCATCCTTTTCAGCTTAGTATTTCCCTCAATTCTCGCTTTCAAAGCATTCCACAAACCATATGAGGTTTTGTGTTCATCAAATTGATGAAGTATCTGATTAGGTATTGCCTGGCTCAGCATCCAATAAGCTTTCTTCTCAGAATCATATTTCCTTCATTGATCAACATCCAATCTCTCAAAGGTTTGATCCAAATTTGTCCCCACCACCTTAGGTCTTTCATAAGGTGATAAAATTCTTTCCCACAGATTTGTGTCAGTTCCATTGAGATGTGTCTCAAATATTCATTTCCAGTTATCATAGTCTGTCAAATCAAGTAGTTTGGAACTTTTTTCGTACTTCCTGCTTCAGTTTCACTAATCAAAATGCTATGTATCTTAGAATTTTGACTAGCTACAGCAGCAAACATCTTAGCCATGGTTTTTAATTTTAATCAGCGAACCTCTTGTTGAGAAATTTCCCCACGAACCTAGGTAATAAACGAACCTCCACCAATCCTTGATCTGAACAAACCTAAGCTCACGAACTTGAGACAAAACTTGGTCTCACGAACCTGATGCAACGAACCTTGAGACAAACCTGATCTCACGAACCTCTTCAACCGAACCTGAGACAAACCTCTATCTCACGAACCTTGAGACAAACCTCAAACGAACCTCAAACGAATCTCAGAAAAATCTCTGTAACAGCGAACATCTTGCTTCAGCCAATCACAGGTTCGGCTCACGAACCTGTTCTTCAAAATTCAAAAAATTGGAGGGAAAACATTCGAAATTTGAAGAGAATTCTTCAAAAATCAACAATTTACACCACAAATCTATGAATTATAATATTCCACAGCAGTAGATGATGAGATTACACTCAAAACAGCAATCAAATACAAATAAACTTGAATTTTAATCCATTTCTTGATCTTTTTAACTCCAAATGCTTGTAGATCTTTGAAAATCTGGTATAGAACTCCAACAAGTATCTGCTACCACTGTTAATTTCTGATTTTGATCTTGATCATATAACGAAATCCTATGAACAATCAAATATATGCGGAATCTATATTTGATCTATATGTATCAAAGAAGAAACAAACATTTAAATCATCTCCATTTCATTAATCAAGATTAAATAATTACAATGAAATATAAGAACACACGGTTCTCACTCACACAGAGAGAATCACTCAGAGGTTTTTCAGAAGTTATGACAAAACTAGACAAACCTCCAATATATACATGCAGTCAGCCGAAGCTAGCCGAACCCATAGGTTCGCCAGCCAAACCCTAAGGTTTGATGGACGAACCTGTACAATCAAACCAACTAGGTTCGCCGAACCTGCTGAGGTTCATGGGCCAGACGAAGTTCAGCCAAACCTCCACAAACCTATCTATAATTTACATATTTTGATAAGAAACCTATTACAAATATGTACTAACATTATGGTGTACTTTCTGCACTCTGATATGATTTAATACTCGCAAAATCATGACTTTGAAAAACACTAGGAACAAATTTCAAACTGCTCGTTTTCAATTCAGTGGCCTTCACTAATTCTACAGTTGTCTCAGAAACATTCGTAACATTCACAGCTTTACCCATAGAATCAGTTACATTTGTTGACACGGTTTCAACATTTTCAAAAGAAATCTTAGGACCATACGTTATGTGTTCCTCATTTGCCTCTTCTTCTGTAGAAATTGACATGCTTGTATAATTGTCATTGAATGGAGGACGTACACTTCTATATCCCAAACCCGAACCTCTTTTGCTATTCCCATGAAGTTGTTGATCAAGCAAGTTATTCACAACCTTACTAGATGATTCAAACTCCTTGAAGCTAAACTCTGCATCATTGTATTTAGTTTTTAACTGTTCTATCCCATTAGAAATCTCTTTAATTTTATCCTTTGCATCTCTACGGTGACAACTTTTGATGCGTAAATCTGATTGAAGTCGAGAAATATCTTTCTTTTGAGCTTCGACTTTTTCTCTTAAAACTTTTTCGCTTCTAGCCAGAGCACTTTTTGATCTCTTCAAGTCTCGCAAATCCTCTGGTAACTCAGAATACTATGATTTAGATAGAATCACTTTATCTTGACAAACTTGGCAGCATAAATTTTCATTCACCTTAGAAGATGATAGCTGATTAACCTGAGGATCCATTTGTGCCGAAAACATTTTAACTCAAATTCTTCGCAGAGATCTGATGAGAACCAATTCCGAGCACAATTGCCGAGAACAACCATATTGTACCATGAATATTTGTCTAAAAGAATAAACTTATCAAGAGTCGAGAAGAACAGTAAATAAATTTTGATCAATAATGACCGAAAACAATTTTATTTTATTTTTTTTAAATATAATTTTCAAGATTTCACAAAATGTGGCCGAGAACTATTATTTACAAAATGAAGTCAATAATAGACGAGAACTCAACTGGAAGCAAATGCCGAGAACAATCTTGTAAAGAAATTGAAGCCAAAAATTATTTTGTGAAAATACTGGAGTCGAGAACCGTTTGAGATGTCGAGAACTTTAATTGTTTTGCCGAGAACTATTAAATGACTTGTGATGAGAAAAACAAAATGGTCGAGAGCTTAAATAATTATTCCCGGTGCCGAATAGAGAATCCAATTATTCCACTCACAGATTTAGTTTCCAACTAAAACTCCTTGATTTTCGGAAACACCCACAAAATATGAATAAGAAGATGAAACGCCATGTTCTTCCTTTTCTTCGATCGTTCTTCACAAACAAATAATTTTACAATCAAAAAATGAATCAATCTACAAAATTCTAACCTTGATCTCGTTGAAATTTATCGCTAAGAGCGTCAAGCTCTGATACCACTTGTGGGTCCTGATTTCACCACGTCGGATCTATAAATCAAAAATTCAACACACGAACCACTTCGGGATGGGCGGAATCCAAACCGAAGGTTAATCGAATAAGAACTTGTAGATGATTAAAGACATATATCATTCACTGCACACGATAATCATTTAAACAAACGAAATCGTCATGTACAATGAAGATTAAACAAAGTGAAAACAATGATAATCCCCTCTGTCTCTCTCTAGTTCCCGTCTACATCTCCCTTTAGAAAAGAAACAAAAATCCGTATAAATAGTATTAAACTAATCACGGCCCAAGGTAGCCCACCGAGAACCCCTTAGCTTATCGAGAACCAACCGAAAACTATTAAATGTGTTAGCCAAGAGCCTTGTTCTTGTCGGTCTTCGATTACTCAACCGAGAACTTATTCATCTGCAGAAAACACATTGAGAACCATAACATACCACCGAAAACATCAATCTTACCACTAATGATTTTGTCAACCGGGAACCTCCAATGATTGCGTAAGTCTCAAATCTAGGTCCTTAAAACCTCCCTCTAGACTTATGCGATCATTGTCTTCAATTTAGCATCAGTACCCATGCTACAGTGATTCTGGGAAATCCTGAAGAATAAATATAACATGCTTCCTGGAAACACCTCTTATTTGCATTCAACATTGGTACTTCAGTAGATTTCACTCTCCATACTTGCTTCGGTTTAGCATATTGTTTCAGTACCTTTGGGGTAGTAATTTTAGCTTTTTAAACCGATTTTGGCTTCAGAAACTTTTGTTGCTTGGAACACTTTGGATTTCGCTTGACTTCGACTTTGCTAAAACCACAAGGTTTATTCTTTGGTTTCGGATGATTCGAAATATTTGGTGTTTCACCTTTTCTCTAATTAAAACACACCTTGACCTTTGGTGTAACTTTCTGATAAAAATATGTTGGCCGATGAATACAATTCCGTGCAATGTGACCAGGCTAGCCACATGCAAAGCAAGTATGCTTTTTTTCCTATGGAACAAACCCAGCACTATTGAATCCATATGTTGACCATTGAGAGTAACACGATCTATCATTTCTAAAGTGATTCTGATTCACAAAACCATGACACCTTCTCGCTTGACATTGTTGTGGAAAGTAAGGTGTACTTTCTGACTCAGATATGATTTAATATTCCCAAAAGCATGACTTTGAAAAACACTAGGAACAAATTTCAAACTGCTCGTTTTCAATTCAGTGGCCTTCACTAATTCTACAGTTGTCTCAGAAACATTTGTAACATTCACAGCTTTACCCATAGAATCAGTTACATTTGTTGACACGGTTTCAACATTTTCAAAAGAAATCTTAGGACCATACGTTATGTGTTCCTCATTTTCCTCTTCTTCTGTAGAAATTGACATGCTTGTATAATTGTCATTGAATGGAGGACGTACACTTCTATATCCCAAACCCGAACCTCTTTTGCTATTCCCATGAAGTTGTTGATCAAGCAAGTTATTCACAACCTTACTAGATGATTCAAACTCCTTGAAGCTAAACTCTGCATCATTGTATTTAGTTTTTAACTGTTCTATCTCATTAGAAATCTCTTTAATTTTATCCTTTGCATCTCTATGGTGACAACTTTTGATGCGTAAATCTGATGGAAGTCGAGAAATATCTTTCTTTTGAGCTTCAACTTTTTCTCTTAAAACTTTTTCGCTTTTGCCAGAGCACTTTTTGATCTCTTCAAGTCTCGCAAATCCTCTAGTAACTCAGAATACTGTGATTTGGATATAATCACTTTATCTTGACAAATTTGGCAGCATAAATTTTCATTCCCCTTAGAAGAAGATAGTTGATTAACATTCTTTGCAGAGATCTGATGAGAACCAATGCCGAGCACAATTGCCGAGAACAACCATATTGTACCATGAATATTTGTCTAAAAGAATAAACTTATCAGGAGTCGAGAAGAACAGTAAAAAAAATTTAGATCAATAATGACCGAAAACAATTTTATTTTTATTTTTTTAAATATAATTTACAAGATTTCACAAAATGTGGCCGAGAACTATTATTTACAAAATGAAGTCAATAATAGACAAGAACTCAACTGGAAGCAAATGCCGAGAACAATCTTGTAAAGAAATTGAAGCCAAAAATTATTTTGTGAAAATACTGGAGTCGAGAACTGTTTGAGATGTTGAGAACTTTAATTGTTTTGCCAAGAACTATTAAATGACTTGTGATGAGAAAAATAAAACGGTCGAGAGCTTAAATAATTATTCCCGGTGCCGAATAGAGAATCCAATCATTCCACTCTCATATTTAGTTTCCAACTAAAACTCCTTGATTTTCACAAACACCCATAAAATATGAATAAGAAGAAGAAACGCCCAGTTCTTCCTTTTCTTTGATCATTCTTCACAAACAAATAATTTTTCAACCAAAATATGAATCAATCTACAAAATTCTAACCTTGATCTCGTTGAAATTTATCGCTAAGAGCGTCAAGCTCTGATACCACTTGAGGGTCCTGATTTCACAACGTCGGATCTATAAATCAAAACTTCAACACACGAACCACTTCGGGATGGGCGGAATCCAAAGCGATGGTTAATCGAATAAGAACTTGTAGATGATTAAAGATATATATCATTCACTGCACACGATAATCATTTAAACAAACGAAATCGTCCGGTACGATGAAGATTAAACAAAGTGAAAACAATGATAATCCCCTCTGTCTCACTCTAGTTCTCGTCTACATCTCCCTTTAGAAAAGAAAGAAAAATACTTACAAATAGTATTAAACTAATCACGGCCCAGGCTAGCCCACCGAGAACCCATTAGCTTTTCGAGAAACAACCGAAAACTATTAACTGTGTTAGCCAAGAGCCTTGTTCTTGTCGGTCTTCGATTACTCAACCGAGAACTTATTCATCTGCCGAGAACACATTGAGAACCATAACATACCACCGAAAACATCAATCTTACCACGAATGATTTTGTGAACCGAGAACCTCCAATGATTGCGTAAGTCTCAAATCTAGGTCCTTACAACCTCCCTCTAGACTTATGCGATCATTGTCTTCATATTCTTCAACTTAGCATCGCTACCCATGCTATAGTGATTCTGGGCAATCCTGAAGAATAAATATAACGTGCTTCTTGCAAACACCTCTTATGTGCATTCAACATTGGTACTTCAGTAGATTTCACTCTCCATACTTGTTTCGGTTTAGCATATTGTTTCAGCACCTTTGGGGTAGTAATTTTAGCTTTTCAAACCGATTCTGGCTTCAAAAACTTTTGTTGCTTGAAACACTTTGGATTTCGCTTGACTTCGACTTTGCTAAAACCACAAGGTTTATTCTTTGGTTTCGGATGATTCGAAATATTTGGTGTTTCAACTTTTCTCGAATTAAAACACACCTTGACCTTTGGTGTAACTTTCTAAAAAAAATATGTTGGCCGATGAATACAATTCCGTGTAATGTGACCAGGCTAGCCACATGCAAAGCAAGTTTGCTTCTTTTCATATGGAACAAAACCTGCACTGTTGAAGTATGTGTACTTTCTGCACTCAGATCTGATTTTATACTCCCAAAAGCATGACTTTGAAAAACACTAGGAACAAATTTCAAACTGCTCGTTCTCAAATCTGTCCTTCACCTATTCTACAGTTGTCTCAGAAACATTCGTAACATTCACAGCTTTACCCATAGAATCAGTTACATTTGTTGACACGGTTTCAACATTTTCAAAAGAAATCTTAGGACCATACGTTATGTGTTCCTCATTTTCCTCTTCTTCTGTAGAAATTGGCATGCTTGTATAATTGTCATTGAATGGAGGAGGTATACTTCTATTTCCCAAACCCGAACCTATTTTGTTATTGCTGTGAAGTTGTTGATCTAGCAAGTTATTCACAACGTTACTAGATGATTGAAACTTCTTGAAGCTAAACTCTGCATCATTGTATTTAGTTTTTAACTGTTCTATCTCATTAGAAATCTCTTTAATTTTATCCTTTGCATATCTACGGTGACAACTTTTGATGCGTAAATCTGATTGAAGTCGAGAAATATCTTTCTTTTGAGCTTCGACTTTTTCTCTTAAAACTTTTTCGCTTCTAGCCAGAGCACTTTTTGATCTCTTCAACTCTCGCAAATCCTCTGGTAACTCAGAATACTGTGATTTAGATAGAATCACTTTATCTTGACAAATTTGGCAGCATAAATTTTCATTCACCTAAGAAGAAGATAGCTGATTAACCTGAGGATCCATTTGTGCCGAAAACATTTTAACTCAAATTCTTCGCAGAGATCTGATGAGATCCAATTTCGAGCACAATTGCCGAGAACAACCATATTGTACCATGAATATTTGTCTAAAAGAATAAACTTATCAAGAGTCGAGAAGAACAGTAAATAAATTTTGATCAATAATGACCGGAAACAATTTTATTTTATTTTTTTTAAATATAATTTCCAAGATTTCACAAAATGTGGCCGAGAACTATTATTTAAAAAATGAAGTCAATAATAGACGAGAACTCAACTGGAAGCAAATGCCGAGAACAATCTTGTAAAGAAATTGAAGCCAAAAATTATTTTGTGAAAATACTGGAGTCGAGAACCGTTTGAGATGTTGAGAACTTTAATTGTTTTGCCGAGAACTATTAAATGACTTGTGATGAGAAAAACAAAATGGTCGAGAGCTTAAATAATTATTCCCGGTGCCGAATAGAGAATCCAATTATTCCACTCACAGATTTAGTTTCCAACTAAAACTCCTTGATTTTTGGAAACACCCACAAAATATGAATAAGAAGATGAAACGCCATGTTCTTCCTTTTCTTCGATCGTTCTTCACAAACAAATAATTTTACAATCAAAAAATGAATCAATCTACAAAATTCTAACCTTGATCTCGTTGAAATTTATCGCTAAGAGCGTCAAGCTCTGATACCACTTGTGGGTCCTGATTTCATCACGTCGGATCTATAAATCAAAACTTCAACACACGAACCACTTCGGGATGGGCGGAATCCAAACCGAAGGTTAATCGAATAAGAACTTGTAGATGATTAAAGATATATATCATTCACTGCACACGATAATCATTTAAACAAACGAAATCGTCATGTACAATGAAGATTAAACAAAGTGAAAACAATGATAATCCCCTCTGTCTCTCTCTAGTTCCCGTCTACATCTCCCTTTAGAAAAGAAACAAAAATACGTATAAATAGTATTAAACTAATCACGGCCCACGCTAGCCCACCGAGAACCCCTTAGCTTATCGAGAACCAACCGAAAACTATTAAATGTGTTAGCCAAGAGCCTTGTTCTTGTCGGTCTTCGATTACTCAACCGAGAACTTATTCATCTGCCGAGGACACATTGAGAACCATAACATACCACCGAAAACATCAATCTTACCACGAATGATTTTGTCAACCGAGAACCTCCAATGATTGCGTAAGTCTCAAATCTAGGCCCTTAAAACCTCCCTCTAGACTTATGCGATCATTGTCTTCAATTTAGCATCGGTACCCATGCTACAGTGATTCTGGGAAATCCTGAAGAATAAATATAACATGCTTCCTGGAAACACCTCTTATTTGCATTCAACATTGGTACTTCAGTAGATTTCACTCTCCATACTTGCTTCGGTTTAGCATATTGTTTCAGCACCTTTGGGGTAGTAATTTTAGCTTTTTAAACCGATTCTGGCTTCAGAAACTTTTGTTGCTTGGAACACTTTGGATTTCGATTGACTTCGACTTTGCTAAAACCACAAGGTTTATTATTTGGTTTCGGATGATTCGAAATATTTGGTCTTTCAGCTTTTCTCGAGTTAAAACACACCTTGACCTTTGGTGTAACTTTCTGATAAAAATATTTTGGCCGATGAATACAATTCCGTGCAATGTGACCAGGCTAGCCACATGCAAAGCAAGTATGCTTTTTTTCCTATGGAACAAAACCTGCACTGTTGAATCCATATGTTGACCATTGAGAGTAACACAATCTATCATTTCTAAAGTGATTCTGATTCACAAAACCATGACACCTTCTCGCTTGACATTGTTGTGGAAAGTAAGGTGTACTTTCTGACTCAGATATGATTTAATATTCCCAAAAGTATGACTTTGAAAAACACTAGGAACAAATTTCAAACTGCTCGTTTTCAATTCAGTGCCCTTCACTTATTCTACAGTTGTCTTAGAAACATTCGAAACATTCAGAGCTTTACCCATAGAATCAGTTACATTTGTTGACACGGTTTCAACATTTTCAAAAGAAATCTCAGGACCATACGTTATGTGTTCCTCATTTGCCTCTTCTTCTGTAGAAATTGGCATGCTTGTATAATTGTCATTGAATGGAGGACGTACACTTCTATATCCCAAACCCGAACCTTTTTTGTTATTCTCGTGAAGTTGTTGATCTAGCAAGTTATTCACAACCTTACTAGATGATTCAAACTTTTTGAAGCTAAACTCTGCATCATTGTATTTAGTTTTTAACTGTTCTATCTCATTAGAAATCTCTTTAATTTTATCCTTTGCATCTCTATGGTGACAACTTTTGATGCGTAAATCTGATGGAAGTCGAGAAATATCTTTCTTTTGAGCTTCAACTTTTTCTCTTAAAACTTTTTCGCTTTTGCCATAGCACTTTTTGATCTCTTCAAGTCTCCTGGAGAAGAGCAGAATGTCTGATTACCTCATCATCCAAGGAAGTGTCTGGTCGGCCCTTCTTCTTCTTGGGCATCCTCCCCTCTAGTTCTGCTTCCTCCTTAGAGGTTAATTTCCTTTTTCCTTTGTCCATTAATTTTGCTCCAGAGGAGATGGATCCTGTAGCCTCACCAGCTGGTTCATTGGTAAGTAGCTCCTTTGTGGAGGAATCATCAAGAATGACTAGGCCTTCGTAAGCAGCTGCAGCTTTGGAGTTAACCTTAGCATTCACTGCCTCCTCCAGGTGACCAACCAACTTGGGTGACTCCTTAGCAGCATCCGCAGAGTGCTCAGGAGTGGAGGAGAGGTCTTCAGCAGCCTTTGTCCCAAAAGGGGACACAGGTTCCATGGAAATAGGCTTTGTTCTTGAGTGGGTTCCTCCATGGCAACCTAGGCTGCCGTCTCAGAAGGAGACTTAGTCACAGAAGGGGGCTGTTGAGTCCCAACAGGGGACCTAGGCTCCATAGAGAGATTTTTTGTGAGCTCTTGTTCAGTCTCTATGGCAGCCTCACTATCAGCAGAGGAAAAAGAATAAGAGGAAGTAGTGGAGTAATGAAAATAAGTGCCCAAGAATTCATCCCATTCATTAGTCAAGGTGACTATGGATGGGTTGACATCTTGTGCAACTTCCACTTCTCTTGCTTCTGATCCTGACCCTACAGATGGTACCTTCTCCCCCTTTTTGGTAGCATCAGAGGAGAAAAAGGTAGTAGTAGCAGGATCAGGACAGAAGGGAGCACAAACAATAGGGGGTCTTCTCCTGAGGTCAAGGATAGTAACCTCTTTGGCCTGGACCTCAAGCCGTAGGGTAGCAACCACAGCTTGCAGGTGAGCTACCTTGGCTTAGAGAGTAGAGATGGTGGCCGTCAATTCCTTGGTTGTTGTGCCCTCATCCACTTGAGTGGAATCACTGGGGCGATGGAGTTCTGAGCCCTGCTCCTGCACCTCCACCACCAGATGTGGTTTCTTGGCACCCTGGATTCCCCTCATTGAGGAGGGCTTCAAATAAGTCCTCACCAGTGTGGTTTGCCACAGTTGAGGTCCTATTGTTTGTACCACTGTCCTGAAGATCCTTAGAAGGGTCAACAATAGTGGCAGCCTCAACTGCATTGACCCCTTCTATATCCCTTAGGTCAACCTCTGATGTGGTAGACTCTGGGTCAGGGAACCTTGCTTGTAGCTGTGTCACCACTCTCATTAGTGTTTGTGTAGTAGGAGAGTGTGGGTCATCCAAAGCTACAGCAGAGGGCCCTTGAGCCTGGGTGAAAGGATGGGTGGGGGGGCATTTCTGGGTGCTATGATCCTGGAGACTTGGGAGACAGTCTCTGATCTGGTGGAGCTACTTCAAAAGAAGCAGACTCAAGCATTTGGGTATCCCTTTGGGTAATCTCAGTTCCACCTAAGGTGAAGACCACACCTGTTGGAGTAGGGAACTCCATAGAGGGAAGAAGATGAGTAAAAGTTCCACTGAACTGATTGCTCTTCTTCTTCAGTTGAAGAAAAACCTTGGCAGTAACCAAGGGAATATTGTAGATGTTCCCAGATAATGAGAGGAAAGATCCCAACTCACTATAGAAAATGTGCTGTAAAAATCTGGGATACATGCAAAACTTATTTGGCGATGAAAGATTATCAGCCAAGTTATTGAAAATGAAAGCAGAAAAATTAAACAGTTGGTTAGAGACCAAGCCATGAATAGCCGAGGGTAAATCAGAGGGCACTTGATCCCAACCTCCTGCTTTATTGGACAGACAATGCAAAAATTATGAGGTACTTGTAATTGTAGGACACTCTACCCTTCAAATAAGTAGTTGTAGGGAGAGGACCTTCGTACCCCATCGACCTGAAGGTCGATGCTATCTCATCCTTTGTGAATGAGACCCTTCCCCCGGCATCACAGAGTTGTGATGGTCTCCACAGATATAGAGATAGGATGATCATCAATGGTAGCAACAAGGGATCTACCATTGGAAGAGGAAATAACGGAACAAGAGTGCCAGAACTGTTGGTGATGAGATTCATACACCACAGGCTTGACAGTTAAGGCAAAGGAATACCCGCTCCTTTGAAGAAAGGTGATAATCGGAGCAAAATCAGCGTCATTGTTAGATGATAGTTCCGCTGCTAAGTTGTGAGAAGGTCTTAAGGCAAGGAATTCCATGGTGATTGAGGATTTAGGTTAATTTGGGGAGAGATAGAGTGAAAATCGATTTTGAAATGAAACGGTGAGAAAATGTGGAGGAGCGGGAGACATTTTTATACCTTCGAATGTCAGCATTTAATATAGAGGCTCATTAAATTTTGAGATCCGGATGTCAGAAAAAGGTATTCCGATGACAGCTGTTTTAAAGTTCAAAATTTGCTATGTACAAAGTTTCTTCCGAGGGGATTATTCATCGGAAGTAGTTCATAGGACCAAAGAATGTTCTTCGGAAGATACCTACTTCCGAAGTATATATAAATATATTATCGGAAGTGTATCTTCTGAAGGTTTAAATAAATTTAACAGAAGAATTGTTCTTCGGAAGACATCTACTTCTGAAGAGTAAGTTCAGGAGATTGAGCTTCCGAAGGTATAATGTATCGGAAGGATAATACTTCAGAAGAGAATGTATCTTTGAAGTGTGACTTCTTCCGAAATAAGGAAGGAAGAATGCTTCCGAAGACTTAAACTATCTTCTGATGAGATAATTTCTCATCAGAAGATAGTTTAAGTTTATCTTCCGAAGAATTGCTCAATCAATATTAATTCATTTATTTAAAGTTAATCATGCCAATGGCTGTTATTAAATACCTGAATCTTCCTTCATCAAATGCCTTGGTGAATAGATCAGTCAGATTGTTTTCTGTATCGACTTTGACAAGATGAATCAATTTCTTCTCAGCACAATCTCTGATGAAATGGTACATAATATCAATGTGCTTGGTCTTTGAGTGCTTGACAGGATTGTTGGTGATGGAGATTGCACTTGAATTATCAATTTGTATAGGAGTGTTGAACAGCTCTACTCCATAATCCTTCATCTGATTTTGAATCCATATGACTTGTGCACAACAACTAGAGGCAACAATGTATTCTGCCTCTGCAGTAGAGGTAGAAACACAAGATTGTTTCTTGCATTACCAGGACACAATCCTAGATCCAAGAAATTGACATCCTCCTGATGTGGATTTCTTGCTAATGTTGCAACCTCCATAATCACTGTCAGTATAAGCCATGAACTGAAAGTCTTCATTTCTAGGATACCACAATCCTACACCAGGTGCCCCTTTGAGGTATCTAAAGATTCTCTTCACAGCAAGCATGTGTGAAACCTTGGGATAGGCCTAAAATCTTGCACACAAGCAAGTTGCAAACATTATATCAGGCCAGCTTGCTGTGAGATACATTAAGGAACCTATCATTGCTCTGTATTGATGTTGATCAACATCCTCCCCCTCATGGTCAGGGCTTAGAGATGTTGTTTGGACATTGAAGTTCCCAGAGCTTTGGAATCAGTAAGCTTGAATCTTTCAAGAATGTCCTTGACATACTTTGATTGACTAATAAAAATCCCTGTAGGAGTTTGCTTCACTTGTAGTCCAAGAAAGAAAGTAAGTTCACCTATTGAACTCATTTCAAACTTAGACTTCATTAATGATTCAAAGTCCTTGCAGAGAGATTCATTAGTAGAACCAATGATAATATCATCAACATAGATCTTTACTAGCATGATATGTTGATTGGACTTCTTGAATAAGAGGGTGTTGTCTATTGTTCCTCTCTTGAAATTGTTAGCCAACAGAAAAGAAGATAAAGTTTCATACCATTTTCTCGGAGCTTGATGCAGCCCATAAAGAGCTTTTTCAAGCTTACAGACATGGTTAGGAAACTTTGGATCTTCAAAACCAGGAGGCTGACACACATACACCTCCTCATCAATTCTTCCATACAGTAAGGCACTTTTCACATCCATTTGAAAAACCTTTAAGTTTCTGGCAGCTGCAAAGGCTAAAAATATTCTGATTGCTTCAATTCTTGCAACTGGAGCAAAAACTTCATCATAGTCAATGCCTTCTTCCTGAGTGTATCCTTGAACAACCAACCTTGCCTTGTTCTTGATGACTACACCTTTGTCATCCTTCTTGTTCCTGAACACCCATTTTTTCCAATAGCATACTTACCCTTAGGTAAAGGGCAAATCTTCCATACTCCCTGCCTTTCAAAACTGAAGAAGCTCCTCCTGCATGGCTTCTACCCAACTGTTGTTTTTCAGTGCTTCAGCAACTTTCTTTGGTTCTATTTGGGATAGAAAGCAAGAGAATAAACAAATGTTTGCTTCATGCATAGAGCTTCTTGTTCTTACTCCTTCTTCAACATTACCAATAATGTTCTCAACTGGATGGGTGTTATGGATGCAAGTTCTATGTCACACCCCAGGCCCGTGGAAACGGATCGTGTTTTCCCGTCGGGCGGAAGGTTCCCGGGGCGCGATATCTTGAGTGATAATCAAATGATCAGATTGTTTACATAGCACATGATAATATGAATGAGAAATGCCAATACATCCATGATATAGAATTACAAGATTAAATTACAATGTATCGTTCATAATTTAATCAAGTAAATCTATCAAAAGAATCAATGATACTATATCTTGTATCTGTACAAGATATACAAAAGATGATTCATGTTCTTGTTATCCAAAAGTATGCAATCACAAAAGTAGCTAGGTCTTCTAAAAGTCCACTAGCTATGTCCATGCATAATAGTAGCTACACCTGTTCATCACCTGAGAAAACATGTATTTAAACAAAGTCAACACAAGGTTGGTAAGTTCATAAGTAAGTTAATGTAAAACCCTGATTCATTCACATGCACATTCACAATGATGAAGATGTTACTTGTGTGATTGTCTGTTTCACCTGTTCACACAATGGCATCTCAATAGTTATATTTACAAGTATTATATCATCCTAGTAGTGATGCTTATATATAGGGCATATGTAACGGAACTAAGCCCTAGCCAACATCCCACCACATCACCACTAGAATTCCACACTACTTGCAATACAACTATTGATTTCCATTCTCATTTCTCATGTCTGTCCCACTGATTCACCTGTGTTCTCATGAATAGAATAATATGATGATAGCGTTGTAGTTATCAAACCGAAGTATTGATAACCATTTTGTGTAATAAGGATATTAGATTTAATTAATCTGTTCCTTGTATTATTCTATTTTCTGCGCGTTAACTGTTGTTACACTTGTAAATCATTAAAAGTGTTAGTTAACTGTATGTAGTGTATCTCAAATGCAAAGTATAGAGCCCAAAAGGAGTCCATTGTGATCCTCACGTAATCAGATTACAATGCACCCGATTCACCTCTATCCCGCCGTGTGAATTCCAATGACTTCATCGAAACTGTTACTAATAATATGACATGAGAGAAAATAAATTCCTCAGTCTACTAGTCCACAGGTAACGATGGATGATGTACATCTGTATTGTTACTGATCTCAATATGATTAACAAAGTTGAATAAGAACTTGTCTTATTACGTTATGTAAATCATGATACGAATGATATTGTCATCATGAAGTTACGTTATCATGATATCATTCGTGTGAACCCATATGCTCACCATGACATCCTTAAACCGTATTAAGAACAAGTCTTAATACTTTTAAGTCATGCATGGCGGTTAAAGAATCAATGCGATCATACTATCACATAGTATGTTTTTAAGGTATAGATTAAGTGTTATAAGAAATTGACTTATCATACTTGCTCCATTATGATGTGGAATGATATTAAGAAGATATTTTATCTTCTAATCATTCATGTGCTGTGAAGTGTCAACATGTTTCACTGTAGTAGTTCTCATTGTTTGTTTGTATATAAATTATCTCAATGTTTACTCATGTAGGAATAACCAAGTGTTATAAGATATAATCATACAACTATGTTATTCTAATGTGTTGATGATTATGAAATTACATTATCATAATCATCTGAGTTTCCCTGTTATCTCATGATCATACAAGCATGCATACAATGATAAACGATAATAAACAGTTTAATATTATCTAAATCAATGTATAAATAACATGTTAAGCAAAACTTTTAAATAAATAACAGTAAACATGTTTCTCAGCCCCGAGAGTTTAAAATCAGTTAAGATTAAAGTAAAAGGGGCATATGAACTCACCTTGCAGTAGTAGGGTTGACTTAGCTTAAAAAGAAGAAAGCACACACTCCTTGTTTGTATTTGATGTTGATTTCACGATCTTGTATTAATTTCATGTGATGGTAATCTTATAAGTATTGATTGTATATGTTTGTGCACGTGTAGGTGTTATTCCTAACTTTATTTGTCACCTCTTGGTCTCGATCCTTATTCGGCCCAATACAAGTGAAGTAGGATTTGTTACTACTAAATCATTTTAGGTTGAGTTAAATGTATGATTATAAGATATAACTATAGACTTGTTATATCATACCTCTCCATGACCTTACTTGATTTGTAATGATTAAATCACTTAAGTGTTATTAGTTGTTTGAATATAATACTCAATCACCATTTCCTTTAATGTTGTACTAATCCTTCAAATTTATGAATTTGTTTAAGAACTACAAGATCTATGGATGTGTAGGGATCGAATGGATTGGTTTGTTAACCAGTTAGAGTAGATGGCCGAATAAAACACCCCCAAAACCCTATTTTCGTGATTATTCATGCTCAAATACCTCGAGATTCAGTGGGCAACTCTTCATATCCGTTGTACTTTCATGTAGAGGAGATCAAGGGCTTCGCGTGGGTTCAAGAATCACTCAAATTCGTTGAGAAATGAAGGAGATATGAGGTTTTGAAGGTTGAAAATGGTGGGATTTAGTGGTAGCCGGATTTCTTGTTTAGAGAGAGAATGAAAAGGGTTGGAATGAAAAATTAAGCTCATTTAGGTTTTTAATACCCCGTGTGGTGTTTGGGTCCGTTTCGGTTGCTCGGTTCGTGATTTCGTCGCGTATCCGGAACTTTACGCGTATTTAATTGTACTAAATAAGAGAAGATTATTTTTAATTAATTGATGAGTTTCAAAATTGTAAAATGTTATTTATTTTATTTTATTAAATTTATTATCGTTTCGTGTCTTGTTTCGTTTCGTTTCGTCGAATCGCGTCACCATCGCGCGTATTCGTTCGAATCGTCACTCGAACGAACACGACGATGGTTTTGCTTTCCGACTTTTGTTTTCTATTTTCCAGTCATCATTTCAGAACATTAAACTCACAGATATGTTTGTGTGAATCGTAACCCATGCAAACACACTGTCAGTTCGTTATTCTGGAACGACACTGCAATTTATGTTTGAATTGTGTTTCCTCACTGTCGGACTCAACTAAACACCCTGATATCACATTGTTTTCACATTGAATTGTCGGCCATCTGATTCCTGTCATCTATGGATATCAGATCGCAACCGATTTATTTCCGTTAATTGACTAAACACTGTTGTTTCTCATGAACTGTGGTGTTAACTGTACTTAAGTTTTCACTTAAATACACAGAACCAATGTTTCAAATGTACGTTGTAATTACTGTATCCAAGTTTGCACAAAAATACATACAACGATTTCTTGTATTTAGGAATCTGTTAATACAAACACTGTTTACAAACACATATGTACACATAGTTACTATATGCAAGTACACGTACCGTACGGACTTGCCGGTCGGTCAGGTACTAGTTGTCACATTCTAGGAATCACATCCAGCTGAGAAGCTAAATCCAGATTTCTTGACTCAAGGTTCGGAAGTACCACCTCAAGCTGGATTTCTGGCAGATCTTGTGGTTTCTGAGATTGGACTGTGATGGGATGACTTTCTTTCTGAGAAGAAGTTCCCAAGGTGTTTGTTTCAGTTGAGGGACTCACATCTTCTTCTTGACTTATTGGAACTGAAGTAGAGTCACTTAAAGGAACAGCATGAGATGTATTCACTGACTCAGACTGTGAGACATCAATTTGTGCTGAAGTGGATTCTGCCAAGATTTGTCTTGAAGCTATTGGCAGGTCAACACGAAAAGCTTCTTCTTTTGTAGACTGGGAGGAGTCTATGGTAGTTGACTATAAATCTGGAACAAACTCTTTCACAAGATTAAATGCAGATGTAAAGCTATCAATATCAAATAGCCAATCAGGACCAGTTCTAGGCTTATTGGTAGTATGTTCATTGAACGGAACATTTGCAGACTCTTCAACAATTCTGGAAGCTTTGATGTATACTCTATATGCTTCTGCATGTGAAGAGTACCCAACAAAGTAGCCCTCTGCTGATTTCTCAGAAAACTTTGCTAAGTGATCTTTAGTATATAAGATTGTCACACCCCAAGCCGGCGGGTTGGATCGATTTCCCCGCCGGCCGGAAGGTTCCCGGGGCGCGATATCGAGAGTAATAATCGTGATGATCAGATTGTTCATATTGCACATGATATAAATGAGAAATGCTAAATAGAATAGAATTACAAAGTTTAGTTACATCAGTATCATTCATAATTTAACAATGTAAATCTATCATCAACATCATAAATTTTCTATCTTGTATCTGCACAAGATATACAAAATATATTGTATAATGATGTTCCAAAAGTATGCAGGTCCAAAAATACTAGGTCTTCTATCAGGAATCCTAGCCCAAAAGCATTAGCTTCTATTGACATGTTCGTCACCTGAGAAGTCATGCAAAAATAAAGTCAACACATGGTTGGTGAGTTCATATAGTTTAGTATTTGAAACAAATAGCTTTGCAAAACCCTTTTTTGGTAACAACCCTAATCTCATTAACATCACCTGTATCATCCGACTTGGTATGCTTATATATAGGGCATACGAATGGGTCGAGCCTACAACCCACCCAGACGCCATCCCACCACATACTAAGCCACATAGGACATTTTTGTTAATGATAATTAGGCATTTTACCTACCCTTTTGATTCCATCTTCATTATAGCTTCTAAACATGCACGTAAGACATTTGATAACCCTTGGGTAACAACCTTAACCTCATTGGCATCACCTGAAATATCCAATTCGGTATGCTTGTATATAGGGCATACGAAAGGGTCGAGCCTAGAACCCGCCCAGACGCCATCCCACCACATACTAAACCACATATGGCATTGTTATTAATGATAGTTAAGAATTTTGCCCACACCCATAACACATAAGTTCTGCAGTTCTTTGTTCCTGTAACTATACAAAGTTGAGATCTCAATTGATTCCTTAAGTTCATCACTCAATCATGATCAACCATAACATTTGTAGAAACAGTTAATAAATGCCTAGATAAGTAAATAAATAAACATTTAAATAAAATCCAAGACTTAATGATTGGGCCTTGGTCATACTCGAGTAGACTAGTCTAGCAATCTAAGTTCTTAGTAGTGGAGGAAAATCTGTAAACATCATCAAGCATACGACCTGTGCTAAATCAGTCTAGCTAGGACATCTTATAAGATATAGGATTTTATTGACCGTTCTTAACCGTTATTGACCGTTCTTGACCGTTATTGACCGTTCACATGCTATATTTGACTATTTCCCAGAGATTCCTTTGAAAATAGACCGTTGATATAGATCGTTGAAAATAGACCGTTGAAACTAGACCGTTGAAACAAGTATACATTAAATGGATCAATTATCTACTTATAATAAGTTGATAATCCCTTATGAAACCTGAAATAAGTTTTCCTGGACATAATATAGGCTAACAATTTTACACACCAACGTATGTTAAATAAAAGCATATACGTGAATATAATTCAAGAAAAATATTTACGCATGCTTCTCAGCCCCGCGTTTGAAAACAAAAATGTTTAGAAAAGGGGCGATGAACTCAACTGTGTTGCTGCGTAATGTACTACCACGAAATGTGCGCTCTTTGTTTCTAGACTATGTATCTACCGTTCCTGAGTTGTTTTAGAAGAATTAGAATACGATGAGTATTTATAACAGACGCAACTAGGGTTTTTGTTTCGGTGTGCAACTACGTGTCCTAGGTTACTAGTCTATTTCTAGAATTCATTCTATCTAAGCTAACTTATTACCCGTTAATAACCCGTACCCCACGATTATTCATAACAAGTCTTTAATTATAACATATTTAAGTTATTCCATTTTTAATTAAAGGTTTAGAAAACATCATTTATTGTAATTCAATAAAGTTTATAAATCATTTCTTTTATTAAGAACATAATTAATTAAAAGATGAGTGTAACTACAATGATGGACTTAAGTTAAGCCCATTGGGCCAACCTTGGACCCATTACTCGACTTTGATCTTTAAACGATTTCTTGTTGGATTCATTGATTAACTAAGCCTTGATAGTTTAAATAAGCCATCTAGGTTAGTCACCTATCTTTAGAGATTTCCCTAAGATTTAGGTGTTATTATTTAAATTAACCCTATAACCTTTAGGTTATTGTTTTGATCCCCAAAATAGTGTTTGACCACCTTTGTTTAGATGATACACGATTTTATGTAAAACCTTCATTATTTGAAACTTTTATTCCTTATCTTATCCAAATGAATTCGTATCATTAATCATTCCACATGAAATGACCTCGTCGTCATTCAAAGGAACTTAAACTTTTGATTCCATGAATAAAAAACTAGTGTTGATCCCATGCACACACCCATGCACTCACACACACACTCTTGATTAATTCCCATGCATGAGTCAAGCACCCTAATCCGATCCAATTCCGAATATGTCGGATGAGCTTGAGCCGAACGGGTTTGGGACGAATGGGTTGGGCCGACTGGTGGTTCAAGGCCGCAAGTGATGGGCCGATCGAATAATGGTGGCCGAATGGCCCAGGCCGGTTAACTCTTGGTTCGGCTAAGAAGGCTGGCCGAATGAGAAAACCAATCCGATCGAATGACCTTGGGCCAATCGATGGAAGCATTTGGGCCGACTGAATAATGCTGGGCCAAATGGCATGGGCCGATTATAATTTGGTCTGAGCGAATGGGAGGTTCACCGAATGAGATGTGGACCACAGGTGCTGGGCCGAGTGAAAGGTTGCCAAACGAATGGGAGTTGCCGACTGAAAATACCCTGACAGAATAGGAAGGGCGGTCAAATGGCTGTTGGTCAGACTATAGGCCAACCGAATAGCATGGCCGACAGAATGGCATTGGGCCGACCGCAAGACTGGGCTGGCGAAGGAGTGGCCTATTCGGCCAAATGAAATCCCTGGCCCATTCGTGGAGCTGAAGCAGGCCCATTCGGCCATTTGCTTTTACCCAGATGTAGCTTTCAAAAATCGATCTTTAAGGTCATACCATGGCATATCACTTGTTCCTACATCATTCTAAGGTGTTGTGCTGTGTTTCCTATGGCTTGGGATGGCATAAAACGGGCTGGTAGAGGACCGACCCAAAGGGTTTCAAAAACCCTAAAAATCGAACTAAAACTTGATCTTTACCTCAAATCGGTTGGAGGAAAGCTCAGATCCCTTCTACTTTCGTGATCTACAAGTTATGATGGTCGTTTTGACACCAAAAACTCACGATTTCATGAAGAAATGAAGGAGATCTAGCTTGAGGTTCTAGTGAGAGAAAGAAGAGAGAGAAAGTGACGGTGGTGAGAGGTTGAAGAGTGTAGATGGAAGAATTAAATGGGTATTAATTCCCATTTAATGCTTTCAAATAACTCGGGTGTGCTCGGGTCCGTTCGGTTTCGCGTGGTTTCGCTAAAAGCGTCAGTTTCTCTTTGTTTTCGTAACAAAACGGCTCGATTATAAAGCAAAGTTTATAAAATTATTGTAGGTTGTGATTCCTAATAAATTAACTAAATATCTTCCATTTATTTTAAATATCTGAATTATTTAAATTAACTGTTTAAAATCGAATCGCACAGTCGTCGCACGTATTCGTTCGAATCGTCAGTCGTACGAACACGATGATAACTATACTTTTCAATATGGTTTTCTAATTATCGGATATCATTCAGAACGTTAAACCTTTAGATATATCCGTACACATCGTCACCTATACGAATAATCCGTCGATTTAGCATTCACATAACGACATCTGTTGTGGTTTTGTTATGTAAAGTGTCACATACGTTTATATATAATAAAATCCTAACAAACAATAACATGATGGTTCTGTATCGCCAGATAATTATCTGACTGTTGAACCATAGTTCTGAGTTACGTTTCTGTACTAAATCTGAAACTGTGCTGTGATAACCATGAATTGATAATGATATATGATTTGAATATGACATATACTGAAATACGTATAGTTTGTACCTGTTTACTGTTCTTGTTACTGTTGAGATCACTGTTCCGGTGACGTTTCTGTCATTGATGTTACAGTCTCTCCTTGTTAGAGAAATTTCGACCCGAAATTTAAGAGTTGTTCTCAGGTACGTCTTCCTCTATAAACAGTTGGGGATACTTTGACCTCATGTGATCTTCACGTTCCCAAGTAAACTCGGGCCCGTGCTTTGAGTTCCATCGATCCTTTACAATCGGGATACGGCTTCGCCTTAGTTGCTTAACTTTGCGATCCATAATCTCCAAAGGTTTCTCGATAAAGTGTAACTGTTCATCCACTTGAATTTCTTCGATAGGGATGACAAGTGACTCGTCGGCAAGGCATTTCTTTAAGTTCGAGACGTGAAACACGTCATGCACACCACTGAGTTCATCTGGTAATCTCAGTCTATACGCCACAGGACCAATACGCTCGATGATCTCGAACGGTCCCACGTACTGTGGTGCTAACTTGCCTTTCTTTCCAAAACGTACTACACCTTTCCATGGGGATACCTTCAACATGACCCGGTCTCCCACTTTGAATTCCAACGATTTGCGTCGTTTGTCGGCGTAGCTCTTTTGTCTGCTCCTAGTAGCTTGTAGTCTTCGTTGAATCTGGGCAATCTTGTCAGTGGTTTCCTGAATAAGCTCTGGCCCAGTTATTCGATTGTCTCCCACTTCCGTCCAACAGATCGGTGATCGACATTTTCGACCATATAAAGCCTCGAACGGTGCACATCCGATGGTACTATGATAACTGTTGTTGTAGGAGAACTCTATCAGTGGTAAATGAGAATCCCAATTCCCACCGAAATCCAATACACAGGTTCTAAGCATGTCCTCCAGGGTCTGAGTCGTACGTTCGCTTTGACCGTCTGTTTGTGGACGGTAACCTGTACTTAGATTTAACCGCGTCCCTAGAGATTTCTGTAATGATTGGCGGAACCTTGATGTGAATCTGCTGTATGTATCAGAAATAATGGACAATGGCACACCGTGGCGTACCACTATCTCATTGATGTACAGTTTTGCCAATTTATCCATCGTGAAGGTCTCACGCGTTGGCAAGAAATGAGCAGATTTTGTCAAATGCTCAATGATAACCCAAATCGTATCATGACCACTGGAAGTGCGGGGCATCCTGGTAATGAAATCTATAGCTATTTGTTCCTACTTCCAGAGCGAAATTTCAGGCTGTTCCAGTAAAGGAGACGGTTTCTGGTGTTCCGCCTTTACCTTCGCACACGTAAGACATTGACCGACGTACTCTGCTATGTCTTTCTTCATCCTCGGCCACCAATAAATTCTACGTAAGTCTTGGTACATTTTATCAGCGCCTGGATGCACAGAGTATTTAGTCTTGTGTGCTTCATCGAAGATAAGTCTTCTAAATTCGTCTACCGCCGGGATCCATATATGATCCTGGTAGTAGATCAATCCATTAGGCTTAGTCTCAAATTGTTTCTCTGCTCCACAATCAAGTTCTTTCTTCAAATTTCCTCGATCGACTGATTCTTGTTGTGCCTGAATGATCTTGTCACGTAAGCTGGTCTGCACAGTCATTCCCATTGCTCTAACGCGCAAGGGTTTGACTCGTTCCTTCCGGCTCAAGGCATCAGATACAACGTTTGACTTTCCCGGATGGTACTTGATTACACAGTCATAATCATTTAGAAGTTCAACCCAACGACGTTGTCGCATGTTGAGTTCCTTCTGATCAAAGATATGTTGAAGACTCTTGTGATCGGTAAATATTGTACATTTAGTGCCATATAGATAGCGCCTCCATATCTTCAATGAGAAGATTACAGCTCCCAGTTCCAGATCATGAGTAGTGTAGTTCTTCTCATGAATCTTAAACTGTCTTGATGCATAAGAGAAAACTTTGTCCCGTTGCATTAACACGCAACCAAGTCCCTGATGGGAGCCATCACAATAGACGACAAAATCATCGTTGCCTTCTGGGAGAGATAGGATTGGAGCATCACATAGTTTCTGTTTCAATGTCTAGAAAGCATCTTCTTGTTTCTGCTCCCAAACGAATGGTTCACTTTTCCAGGGTTAGTTTAGTGAGAGGCAAAGCTATCTTAGAAAAGTTTGAGACAAACCTTCTATAATAACTGCCAATCCCAGAAAAGACCGTATCTCTGTTGGTGTCTTCATAGTGTCCCAGTTCTTTATAGCTTCAACCTTGGCAAGATCTACGTGTATTCCCTCGCTGTTGACTACGTGACGCCAAAATTGAACTTCTCCTAGCCAGAATTCACACTTAGAGAATTTGGCATAAAGCTTTTCTTCTTTCAACAGCTCCAAGATCTTCCTGAGATGTTGCTCGTGTTCAGCTTTGCTCTTAGAAAAAATCAGTATGTCATCAACAAAGACAATGACAAACTAATCTAGGTACGACTTGCACACTTGGTTCATGAGATCCATGAAAACCGCTGGCGCATTCGTCAATCCGAAAGGCATCACCATAAATTCGTAATGCCCATATCTGGTTCTGAACGCCGTCTTTGGTACGTTTTCGTCTTGAACTCGGAGTTGATGATACCCGGACCGTAGATTGATCTTTGAAAAATACTAAGCTCCTTGCAGCTTGTCAAACAAATCATCAATCCTCGGCAATGGATACCGATTTTTGATAGTTAACTTGTTCAGCTTGCGGTAGTCTATGCACATCCGAAACGTTCCATCTTTCTTCTTCACGAGCAAGACCGGAGCTCCCCAAAGTGAGTAGCTCGGTCTGATGAAACCCTTTTCAAGTAGCTCATGTAACTGGTTTGACAATTCCTGCA
Source organism: Mikania micrantha (assembly GCA_009363875.1). Classification (NCBI taxonomy): domain Eukaryota; kingdom Viridiplantae; phylum Streptophyta; class Magnoliopsida; order Asterales; family Asteraceae; genus Mikania; species Mikania micrantha. The sequence continues at coordinate 28,297,921 of CM018687.1, forward strand.
TCTCTGAAGGTGCTAACTTGTAATGAGATTTAGGAACAAGATTTGCTCCAGGAAATAAATCAATGCGGAACTCTACCGGTCGCGCGGGTGGCAAACCGGGTAGATCTTCAGGAAATATTTCGGGGTATTCTTTCACTACAGGCGCATCTTGAATGTTTTTCTTGTCCTTCTCCTTTTCCACCACGTGAGCCAGAAACGCTACACACTTCTTCTATAGACACTGACGCGCCTTTATGCAAGATATGATTTTGACACTTCGTTTTGCTTGATCCCCTCGGACATCCAATACATGATTATTCGGCAACGGAACTCTAAGTAGATTCTCCGAACAGATGACTTCCACTCTATTGAGAGATAGCCAATCCATTCCCACAATGACGTCGAAACTACCCAACTCCATCGGTATCAAATCGATGGTGAATACATGACCATTAAGTGTTAGTGGGCAGTTCCTGTATATTGTACTGACTGTGACCTGTTTCCCGTTAGCTACTTCTATGATGTAAGGGGAATCTAACTGTTCCTCTAAAGAGTCTAGTTGGCATGCAAAATCGGTAGATATAAAACTCTGATCCGCACCAATGTCAAATAGAACAGATGCATAAAAGTCATGTAAGAGAAATGTACCAGTGACCACATTCGGGTCTTTTCGTGCAAGTGGTGCTCCGATAGCGAAGGCTCTTCCACGGGGTGCTTGAACTGCCGGTTGTGCCTTCTTCGGGTAGTTCTTTGCAAAGTGGCCCTGTTCGCCACAGTTGTAGCATCCACCGTTGTTCTGATTAGCTGGTGGAGGGAGAGCCAAAGCAGCATTGTTGACTGCTTGGTTAGGTGTCATCCGGTAGTGTTGGACCCAACGGCCCTTTCGTCCACATCCCGTAAATTCTTTGCAGGGAGTGTTAGCAATATGATGATATTGACACTTGGTACCCAACGGATAGGAACCAGTGTAGGGCCTCTTGTTAGGGTTCTGGGTGCAACAGCTACTTGTTGGAGAGGGGTGGCCATCGTATAGTTCTTGATGACCTTTTGTTTCTTCTTCGGGTGATGGTGGGGTTTCTTTGACGACTCTTCTTTGTTCTTGTCGGAGTCAGCCTCTTTCTTCAGCACTCCAGAGGCTACCATCAGGTCGGTAAATTTCCCTAATAAACTAACACCTGAATCCAGTGTGACAGGGTTTGCAGCAACCACTAATCCTTGTATGCAGGCAGGTAGCCCACATACATACCTGTCAATCCGTTTCTCAAGAGTCGGTACCATATCTGGCACCAAAACAACCAACTCGTGATAACGAGTAGTATATCCCATGTGGTTTGCCCCTTTCATCACATGGTTAGACAGTTCAACCTCCAATTTCTGTAGTTCGTTCTTTGGGCAAAACTCACTTCTTAGCAACGTCTTGAACTCTTCCCATGGCATAGCCATAGTTTCTTCTCTTCCCCTAGCATTTATCTGTGAGTTCCACCAAGTCAACGCTAGCTTGTTGAACGTTCCAGTGGAGTAGCGAACCTTGTGGTGCTCTGGACAACTGCAGAGGTCCAGAGTGGCTTCAACCTTCTTTATCCATTGAATCAGGCCAACAGCTCCTTCATTACTGCTAAAACTAGGCGGCTTACACCCCATAAAGGACTTATAAGAGTGATTTGAAGCACCACCAGTGTTTCCACTGGCTTCCCCTGAAGAATGCCCGGTGTTGCTGCTGTCGTTCCGTAACCGATTGAGCGTATCCGGAATCACTTCTTTCAGCTGATTAGTCAGCTGACTGCTCAGTAGAGTCATCAATACCACCATAGCCGGATCTAATATTGGGGTTGTGCTCGGACCCGGAGGTGGGTTAAGTGGAGGAGGAGGAGGTGGAGGAGATGGTGTTGGTGAATCAGCTGGTGATGGCGTCGATGAATGTGGAGCTGAACTCTGTGGAGGTGGTACGATAGAAGGAGGTCTTCTCAGCGGCATTCTGATTATAACCAAAAGTATATTGGTTAGTGCAATGATCGAATGCAGAAGACACAATGCAATTAAAGTCTTAAGTCTTGTGTTCTCTACATGCAGGGTCCCTAGGTTATAGTTTAGGCCAAACCGTTTAAATAATGTGACCTATATTTCTCTATAACCATGGCTCTGATACCAATCTACCACACCCCGAGCAGGCGGGTTGGATCGATTTCCCTGCCGGGCGGAAGGTTCCCGGGGCGCGATATCGAGAGTAATAATCGTGATGATCAGATTGTTCATATTGCACATGATATAAATGAGAAATGCTAAATAGAATATAATTAAAAAGTTAAATTACATCAGTATCGTTCATAATTTAACAATGTAAATCTATCATCAACATCATAAATTTTCTATCTTGTATCTGCACAAGATGTACAAAATATATTGTATAATGATGTTCCAAAAGTATGCAGGTCCAAAAATACTAGGTCTTCTATCAGGAATCCTAGCCCAAAAGCATTAGCTTCTTAATTGACCTGTTCGTCACCTGAGAAGTCATGCAAAAATAAAGTCAACACATGGTTGGTGAGTTCATATAGTTTTGTATTTGAAACAAATAGCTTTGCAAAACCCTTATTCGGTAAGAACCCTAATCTCATTAGCATCACCTGTATCATCCGACTCGGTATGCTTATATATAGGGCATACGAAAGGGTCGAGCCTACAACCCGCCCAGACGCCATCCCACCACATACTAAGCCACATAAGACATTGTTGTTAATGATAATTAGGCATTTTACCTACCCTTTTGATTCCATCTTCATTATAGCTTCTAAACATGCACGTAAGACATTTGATAACCCTTGGGTAACAACCTTAACCTCATCATCACCTGCAATATCCAATTCGGTATGCTTATATATAGGGCATAGGAAAGGGTCGAGCCTACAACCCGCCCAGACGCCATCCCACCACATACTAAACCACATATGGCATTGTTATTAATGATAGTTAAGCATTTTGCCCACACCCATAACACATAATTTCTGCAGTTCTTTGTTCCTGTAACTATACAAAGTTGAAATCTCTGTTGATTCCTTAAGTTCATCACTCAATCATGATCAACCATCACATTTGTAGAAACAGTTAATAAAAACCTATATAAGTAAATAAATAAACATTTAAATAAAATCTAAGACTTAATGATTGGGCCTTGGTCATACTCGAGTAGACTAGTCTAGCAATCTAAGTTCTTAGTAGTGGAGGAAAATCTGTAAACATCATCAAGCATGCGACCTGTACTCAATTAGTCTAGATAGGACATCTTATAAGATATAGGATTTTATTGACCGTTCTTGACCGTTCTTAACCGTTATTGACCGTTCTTGACCGTTATTGACTGTTCACATGTTATCTTTGACTATTTCCCAGAGATTCCTTTGAAAATAGACCGTTGAAAATAGACCGTTGAACAAGTATACATTAAATGGATCAATTATCTACTTATAATAAGTTGATAATCCTTTATGAAACCAGAAATAAGTTTTCCTAGACATAATCTAGGCTAACAATTTTACACACCAACATGTGTTAAATAAAAGCATTTAAGTAAATATAATTCAAGAAAAATATTTACGCATGCTTCTCAGCCCCGCGTTTGAAAACAAAAATGTTTAGAAAAGGGGCGATGAACTCAACTGTGTTGCTGCGTAATGTACTACCGCGAAATGTGCGCTCTTTGTTTCTAGACTATATATCTACCGTTCCTGAGTTGTTTTAGAAGAATTAGAATACGATGAGTATTTATAACAGACGCAACTAGGGTTTTTGTTTCAGTGTGCAACTACGTGTCCTAGGTTACTAGTCTATTTCTAGAATTCATTGTATCTAAGCTAACTTATTACCCGTTAATAACCCATACCCCACGATTATTCATAACAAGTCTTTAATTATAACATATTTAAGTTATTCCATTTTTAATTAAAGGTTTAGAAAACATCATTTATTGTAATTCAATAAAGTTTATAAATCATTTCTTTTATTAAGAACATAATTAATTAAAAGATGAGTGTAATTACCATGATGGACTTAAGTTAAGCCCATTGGGCCAACCTTGGACCCATTACTCGACTTTGATCTTTAAACGATTTCTTGTTGGATTCATTGATTAACTAAGCCTTGATAGTTTAAATAAGCCATCTAGGTTAGTCACCTATCTTTAGAGATTTCCCTAAGATTTAGGTGTTATTATTTAAATTAACCCTATAACCTTTAGGTTATTGTTTTGATCCCCAAAATAGTGTTTGACCACCTTTGTTTAGATGATACACAATTTTGTAGAAAACCTTCATTATTTGAAACTTTTATTCTTTATCTTATCGAAATGAATTCGTATCATTAATCATTCCACATGAAATGTCCTCGTCGTCATTCAAAGGAACTTAAACTTTTGATTCCATGAATAAAACCTTAGTGTTGATCCCATGCACACACCCGTCCACTCACACACACACACACACACACTCTTGATTAATTCCCATGCATGAGTCAAGCACCCTAATCCGATCCAATTCCAAGTATGAAGGATGAGCTTGAGCCGAACGGGTTTGGGGCAAATGGGTTGGGCCGACTAGTGGTTCAAGGCCGCAAGAGATGGGCCGATCGAATAACTGTGGCCTAATGGCCTAGGCCAGTTAACCTTGGTTCCGCGAAGAAGGCTGGCCGAATGAGAAAACCAATCCGATCGAATGACCTAGGGCCGACCGATGGAAGCATTTGGGCTGACTGAATAATGCTGGGCCAAATGGCATGGGCCGATTATAATTTGGTCCAGGTGAATGGCAGGTTCACCGAATGAGATGTGGGCCGCAGGTGTTGGGCCGAGTGAAAGGTTTCCGAACGAATGGGAGTTGCCGACTGAACATACCCTGGCCCATTCGTGGAGCTGAAGCACGCCCATTCGGCCATTTGCGTTTACCCAGATGTAGCTTCCAAAAATCGATCTTTAAGGTCATACCATGGCATATCACTTGTTCCTACTTAATTCTAAGGTATTGTGGTGTGTTTCTTATGGCTTAGGATGGCATAAAACCGACTAGTAGAGGACCGACCCAAAGGGTTTCAAAAACCCTAAAAATCGAACTAAAACTTGATCTTTACCTCAAATCGGTTGGAGGAAAGCTCAGATCCCTCGTACTTTCGTGATCTACAAGTTATGATGGTCGTTTTGACACCAAAAACTCACGATTTCATGAAGAAATGAAGGAGATCTAGCTTGAGGTTCTAGTGAGAGAAAGAAGAGAGAGAAAGTGACAGTGGTGAGAGGTTGAAGAGGGTAGATGGAAGAATTAAATGGGTATTAATGCCTATTTAATGCTTTCAGATAACCCAGGTGTGTTCTGGTCCGTTCGGTTTCGCGTGGTTTCGCGTAAAAGCTTCGGCTTCTCTTTGTTTTCGTAACGAAACGGCTCGATTATAAAGCAAAGTTTATAAAATTATTGTATGTTGTGATTCCTAATAAATTAACTAAATATCTTCCATTTATTTTAAATTTCTGAATTATTTAAATTAACCGTTTAAAATCGAATCCCACAATCGTCGCACGTATTCGTTCGAATCGTCACCCGTACGAACACGACGATAACTATACTTTTCAATATGGTTTTCTAATTATCGGATATCATTCAGAACGTTAAACCTTCAGATATATCCGTACAGATCGTCACCTATACGAATAATCCGTCGATTTAGCATTCACATAACGACATCCGTTGTAATTGTGCCCCTACCTGTAATGTAACCTCCCACTGGATCACTTCCAAATGCAACAGACCCTCGATAGAATGGTTCATATTTGTGAAGGTGAGTCTTGTTGCCTGTCATGTGCCTGGAACAGCAACTGTCAACTATCCACAAGTTGCTCTTTGATTCCTACTGTCCCTGCACATGACCAGAAGTGAATTAGTTTCTGATGGGAACCCAAGCCCATGTGGTCTTGGGTTTTCCATTAGCATCATTGTAAGTAAATTTCTTTGACATCATCTTAGGTGGGACAGATGATGAATTTGTTGATGGTGGAGTGGATGGTTGAACAATTTGTTTAGCTATTTCCTTCTTCATCCAAATTTGCTTGACTTTTGAAGTCATCGGAAGAGCTTGCTTCTTTTGACAGTCATCGGAAGTAACTTTAGTCTTTCCTTCTGATGAGTTGGTTTTTGATTGTAGGTGGGATCTTTCTTCGGATGGTTTTCTTCCGAAGGAATAGGCTTTTTTGGTTTTGTAGGAAGACTTTCTTGCATGTGCTTCCGATGTTCTTTTTCCTTCAGAAACCTTCTTTTCCTTTGCTTCCGATGCTTTCTTTCCGGAAGGCTTCTTGTATTGTTTCTTCCGACTATCAGAAGTTCTTGCTTCCGATACTTTCTTGACTGAGTTTCTTCCTTGTTCTTCCGAAGAAACAGATGACTTGCTCCAACTCTTCTTTCTTCATCTTCTTTGTATTTCATAAAACATTCTGCTTCTTGGATTATAGAATCAATCAGCAGCAAAGTGATTCTTTTCACCACACATCAAACACACAGTCTGATTGTGTAGGAATTGTTGATGCAGATCTTTGTTGAAGAAGGTTGAAGTTTGGTTCACAGAAGATGATTGTTTGGAAGTTTCAACAGACTTGTTGGCTTGTTTATTTACCTGCTTTCATGAAAAACTGGCTTTTCACTCCTTTGATCTACCCCTTTTGGACTTGTCAGATGGACAAGTAATATAGTCATCTGAGGAGATACTTTCAGTTTGTATGTTTTTAGCTTTGACAAAAACTGATGAATGTTTCTTAGTTTTCTTACCTTTTCTCTTAATTTTCAAAGCTAGTTTTTCCATTTCTAAATTGATGAGAGTATCATCCTCATCTGAGCATGTAGAGTTGCTTGGGTTAGGATCAGAGAGATCATCATGTTGATCCACTAAGTGTATGTCCACCTCATCATCATACACAGGTTTAATTTCTGGTTTGCACCTAATCTACCATAGGAATATAGGCAGATGGAGGCTCCACCTTGTTATAACCCAAACCAGCCCCCTTTTCCTTTACCAATTCAGCTGTGTCACTTATTTTGAAAAGTTTTTCATACTTTTCACCTTGGCTTTAAAATTTGTCTCTGTAAGACTCAGCCAATACAAGTTCTGTCTTGGCAGTGGTTAGTCTTTCTAAAAGATTGTTAATTTGACACTGTTTGTTAGTGTCTTCATGTTTAAGCTAGAAACGGTCTTTTCCATTTCTTCAATCTTTTCTTTGTAATTTCTTTCATATTCAAAGAAATTTGCCTTGACTACTTGTAATGACTCAAGTCCATTACAGAGTTGAAAATTTATTCTTTTAAAAACATTTAACTTCTCTAAATATTAAGGTGTGCACATATCATCAGTTACCTTGAATGAAGAAGTTGAGTCATTTGCCATTAGAGCACTGTTGGAGATGGAAGCATCTTTAGCTTGGAAACTCCAATCTGCAAAGTCTTGCTCTGCAATGCTATCACTGTTTGATGAGCTTGATGGTCTTTGATGTGGTTGCCCGAAAGTTGATGGCTGAGTGTTGGAGGATTTGCACTCTCTGGCAAAATGCCCTAGTTGTTGACAATTGAAGCATTTGAGCTTAGACTTGTCCAGCCCAAACCCAGTCTTCATGTTGTGCTTTTTGAACTGCCTGCCAGTTCTTTGATAAGACTTCTTTGCTCTATTTGAGATCATTGCCATCTGATAATTGATATCCATCTCCTCAAGATCATCTGCAGGAATGCCATCTAAGTCTTCCTGGCACAGGTGAAAGTAGTTGGTTTCCTCAGCCATGAAAGCTCCTTGCCTAGAGGTCAAAAGTGGAGATGGGTTTGAAAAAGAGTTTATGTGTGTGGTTGATGAAGTTGGTGTTTCAGGAAAGGTGACATTGGGTGTGGAGGTAGGGTGGTAGATAGGTTGATAACTCTGGTAAGGAGAATTGTTGATGGGTGCATAGAGTGTGCTGAACCAGAAGTTATATGAGTGGGTTTTGGTTCCTGGGCATCTATCTCCATCTGGTAAGCACTGAGTATACCAAACAGTTCACTAAGTTTTACAGTTCTTAGATTTTCTGTCCTCCGGATAGCAACAGAATATATGTTCCAAGCTTGTGGAAGTGATCTGAGAAACTTTCTGATCACATCTTGGTTTTCCATCTTGACACCTGCAGCCATTAACTCATCAACCAACTGGACATATCTGAGATATTGAGAGGTCATCTTCTCATTGTTTTCTTGACATAAGTTTGTTTCAGCATGTCCTTCTTGTTTTCTTTAACATCTTCAGACCCTTCATACATTTGTTGTAGAGAGTTCCATAGCTCATGTGCAGATTTGCATTTCTTGAATGCATGTATGATTAAGTTAGGGATGGCCATCTGGATGAACCACAAAGCCTTCGAGTCCACCTCCATTCTCTTGTAGTCTTCATCTGAATAGAGAGCTGGATCTTTTGGCACAGGTGCTCCACTGACTCCAACAGCAGGAACAGTTGGGATGAAAGGCCCTTCAAGAACCAACTTCCAAAGTTTGAAGTCTTGATTCCTAATGAAACCCTCCATCCTGACTTTCCATGTGTCATAGTCTTCTGAAGTGAACATTGGTGGCTTGTTGAGAGTACCATTCTCTGTATCATGTTTGTTTAAAGCATCCATTTGAACAAACACACAGAATATGAGTTTTGAAGTACTGAGATTTTAGAAGAAATAGAACTGGTAACTTAAGGATGATTAATCTCTTAAGTTCAAGAGCCAATGCTCTCATACCACTTGTTGGATCGGGTTGTTAACTCTAAACAACACTTTGCATGTATTTATATCTTTCAATCTAACAGATGCGAAAGTTCTGTTAGAAGGATCTAAGAAACACTCAACGGCACACAAATAATCTTTGAACAAAATATGAGAACATGAACAAATTTCAAGCTCAAAGATATATTTCTCTCAAAGTATTACAAGTGTTACAACAAGCAAGCACACTTATACAGATTTACAATGAGATGTTATATAACCAAGGCTACAACCGTATACTCGTAGGAATACAAGTTGGGTATACTACACAATACATAAAGTAAACCTTATTCTAGTATCTAAAGTGTCTTAACAGGCTAAGACACTTAATTACAATCATTACAAATATAGACATTGACTTTACAAAAGACTAGCTAAATACAATAGACATTTAATGTTCTTGATCTTCAAGGCTTCAGATGATCTTTTGCATTTAATGCAGCTGAGTAGAAGTAAGGTGTTGTGTCTGACTCTCGGTATTTTATCTTTGTTGTAGTCAGACCAGCATGTCTGTTGTCATCACCTTTTGTACCATAAAAGATAATCAGCTACAGTCTTTGTCAGAGTGTACTCTTCGGAAGTGTTTATCTTTGGAAGATGCTGTGGAGAATCTTCGGAAGCCTTTGTTCTTCAGAAGTTTTCTGTCTTCGGAAACTCTGAAGCTTTAAATCTTTTAAGTATTTGCCTTCCGAAGTGGTTTGTCTTATACAGCCTTCGGTAGGAGTAAGTTACCTTTCGGAAGCAATGCTGCTTCTGAAGAGTAACTCCTTCCTTCAGAAGGTTGTTTGTCTCTGCAGAGTCTGGTACTTAGACAAAATAGAAGTTTGGTGAGCATCAGCCTTTATTAGTCTTTACACTTGTTGATGATTAAAGATAAATATCATTCACTGCACACGATAATCATTTAAACAAACGAAATCGTCCGGTACAATGAAGATTAAACAAAGTGAAAACAATGATAACCCCCTCTGTCTCTCTCTAGTTCTCGTCTACATATCCCTTTTGAAAAGAAAAAAAAATACATATAAATAGTATTAAACTAATAACAGCCCAAGCTACCCCACCGGGAACCCTTTAGCTTATCGAGAACTAACCGAAAACTATTAAATATGTTAGCCGAGAGCCTTGTTATTGTCGGTCTTCAATTAATAAGCCGAGAACTTATCCATCTGCCGAGAACACATTGAGAACCATAACATACCACATAAAACATCAATCTTACCATGAATGATTTTGTCAACCGAGAACCTCCAATGATTGCGTATGTCTCAAATCTAGGTCCTTACAACCTCCCTCTAGACTTATGCGATCATTGTCTTCATAGTCTTCAATTTAGCATCGGTACCCATGCTATAGTGATTCTGGGCAATCCTGAAGAATCAATATAACATACTTCCTGCAAATACCTCTTATTTGCATTCAACGTTGGTACTTCAGTGGATTTCAGTCTCCGTACATGTTTCAGTTTAGCAGATTGTTTCAGCACTTTTGGGGTAGTAATTTTAGCTTTTTCGACCGATTCTGGCTTCAGAAACTTTTGTTGCTTGGAACACTTTCGATTTCACTTGACTTAGACTTTGCTAAAACCATAATGTTTATTATTTGGTTTCGGATGATTCGAAATCTTTGGTCTTTCAATTTTTCTCGAATTAAAACACACCTTGACCATTGGAGTAACTTTCTAATAAAAATATGTTGGCCGATGAATACAATTCCATGCAATGTCACCAGGCTTGCCACATGCTAAGCAAGTCTGCTTCTTTTCATATGGAACAAAACCTGCACTGTTGAATCCATATGTTGATCATTGAGAGTAACACGATCTATCATTTCTGAAGTGATTCTTATTCTCAAAACCATGACACCTTCTCGCTTGACATTGTTGTGGAAAGTATGGTGTACTTTCTGCACTCAGATCTAATTTAATACTCCCAAAACCATGACTTTGAAAAACACTAGAAAGAAATTTCAAACTGCTCGTTTTCAATTCAGTGTCCTTCACTTCTTCTGCAGTTGTCTTAGAAACATTCATAACATTCACAACTTTACCCATAGAATCAGTTACATTTGTTGACTCGGTTTCAACATTTTCAAAAGAAATCTTAGGACCATACGTTATGTGTTCCTCATTTGCCTCTTCTTCTGTAGAAATTGGCATGCTTGTATAATTGCCATTGAATGGAGGAGGTACACTTCTATATCCCAAACCCGAACCTCTTTTGTTATTCCTATGAAGTTGTTGATCTAGCATGTTATTCACAATGTTACTAGATGATTCAAACTTTTTGAAGCTATACTCTACATCATTGAATTTAGTTTTTAACTGTTATATCTGTTATTGCATAGAATTCCCTATTTCAATAGTTTGTATGATTTTATGTATAAAGTTGATATTATTAATGAAATCAGTCATTCTATGTTGTTCGTATATGTTTAAATGAGTTTGTTACGTTTATATGTGTTTGACTTTGACTCTGACTATGTTACAGACCCATTCGTGCGAATGATACCTAACAATGAGTTTATTCGGATGAATGAACGCCTAGCGAATGGTTGAGGCGAACGAAGGAGTCATCCGCATGACTCATTCGGTCGACTAAACTCATTCGGCTGAGTCATTCGCCGAATGAGTGTTTCGCGCTACTCATTCGGCCGAATGAGTACAGCTTATAAATATAGCTGCAAACAGAATTTTATAGAACAGTCCGAGCTCCCTCTCACCCCTGTGCACTCCTCTATCATACCTTTAGGGTTTTGAGCCGCTCCTTGCTGTCCAACTTCGGTTCTCACCCCGTGGTGTTCGATTTCAATCAAAACGTTCACTCCTCATCGTCGGATTGCCACGGGGACTGGTGGTTTCGATTGGAAAACCCTAGAATAGGATTCAACACTATTCCAGTGGCTGTTGAGCATATCTTCAAAGGAACCGAGTTGTTTCCTAGAGTTATTCAGGTCCTACAAAGTGGTATCAGAGCTTTGGCTCTTGATTCTGCTCGATTTTCAATCTAAATCATCAAATCTCAGATTGGTTGTTCGAAATTTTTGAAAACCCTAAGTTTCTTTGGCTTCAAGTTACCGTTTCATTAAAAATCAGTGGGTTTTTCTGGTTGTTTTGGAAAAACGATCATTCTTATAGCTTAGTAATGTTGTCCTGAGGTTCCATACCAATTCGGCCGAATAAGCCTCATTTGGTCCAAGTGTTCGTGCGAAGAACTCCTCATTCGGCTGGTTTAAGTTCATTTGGCTGCGAAGTCTTTCGGTTAACTTTCCATTCGCATCAGATCATTCATTCGGCCTAATCAGTTCATCCGAACTCATTCGGGCCCCGACATTCAGACATAAGGACTTCATTCGGGCAATCAGTTTTTGAAAAATTTTCTAAATGTTTGATCAGTTCTCTCTTTATAAGATGGAAGAACTAGCTTTGATGGCTAATCAGAACAACAGGATTCAGAACCTACTTCTTACTGAGACTGAGACGGGGAACTCGAACAAAGCTCCAAAGTTACTTTCCTTAGATGATTATCCTCATTGGAAGTACCGATTTGAGATTCATATCAATGGAGTTGACACCAATCTTTGGATGATGATTGAGAGTGAATACTTGAGACCACTGAGTGAAGATGGTTCACCTATGCTTGTCACACTGATGACAGAGCCTCAGAGGAAGTTGTATAACTTTGAGAAGAAAGCCTATGCCATATTGTCCCAGTCTATTGCTACAGACATCTTTCATCAATTCAGATAGTTTACTTCTTCAAAATAATTGTGGGATTCTTTACAGCAAAGGTATGGAAGGAATGATGCATTGAAGAGCATCAAGTCTAAAGTTTTGAAGAAAGAGTTCAATAGCTTCATGTGTGTGGGGAATGAATCTTTATATGAATTGATTGCTAGATTCTATCGTCTTTTGAGTGAGCTTTACAATCATCAAGTCAAGACAACTACTCAAGAAAGGATCGAGTGTTTGGCTGATGCTTTACCTCCCAAGTGGGAATCCTTTCTGATGGTGTTGAAACAGAGTGAGATGATTGCTAATATGGACATCAATGATTTTATTTAGAAGCTGAAAGAACAAGAGATTGAGAACAAATCGAAGGCAAATAGAGTTGCTCAAGTTCAAGATCCTTCATTATACTACTCTACACCCACTGTAGAAAGAGCTTCTTCTCATGCTCCATTGAAGAAAACATTTGTCTCACAGACCAAAGAAGCTCCTGTTTCAAGTCAGACACACTTAAGTCAGTCGTCTACAACTTCCACCTCTCAGAAAGAAGATAGTCATTCTGTCACAAATTTGAAGACAGACAACTTTAACAAAGTGACTGTGGAGGTTGCAAAGGAGCATATGGGTTTGTTGTCTACACTTGTGAGTTCTTATGATGGGCTGTTAGCTGGGCAGATTGGTAACCCACATATGAAAAATGAAGATTATTCTCAGATTGACCCTGATGATATGGAAAGGATTGACATTATGTTGGCTCTTGCAAGTGCAGTTAGAAGAGCAAAAGATTTTGTTAAGAGAACTGGGAAAGATATTAATCTGAACAAAGATTCCATGTTTGGATTTGATATGTCATCTATCACTTGCTACAACTATGGGGATAAAGGTCATTTGCTAGATAGTGCAACAAGCCCAAGAAGATGGGTAATCACAATCCTTTTCAGAACCAAAGATCATCAGCTGCAAATCCAGGGAGGATGTCACACCCCCAAATTCCCACTCGTGGTGTCAGTCCACGTCGGTGTGACGTGGCCAGAATCACAGCTCAAGGTCATATAGAATACTCCTATATGCATTTACAAATACAGTGTTTGACATATACACTTAACAAAATAGTTTGCAGCAGAATTAGAATTCGTATTGCAGCGGAAAAATATAGTTATCATAACATGCAGCGGAAAGTAATAAGTTTAATACAACATTGTTTAACATAATAAAAGCTAAATTGTTTTCGAAATGACACGACAGAATGCATGTAGATCCCTAATGTTCGTCCCTTAAAAGGTGCATTCCTGTCATCATGCTAGCAACGCTAGTTTCCCGAGAATACAAGTTAGAAAAGTGTCAACACAAAGGTTGGTGAGTTCACAGGTTTTAATATACATATATAGTAAGAAAACATGTGTCATGATATTTATCATATGTTAGTACCGAGCCCTAGGCTCCAAGTGTCAGTGCGTCACTACCGAACTAGACTTGTTTGTTCTTGCCTCCACTGTGTCTCGTACACACAGTAAATTAGGTCAGAATTTGCACGGGTTATGACATCCGGTCAACATAGTTCCCCGTGGGGTTAGTCATTCCCTAATGGATCCATCCAAATCTACTACGTTGTTCGTACATTAACGGTAAGACTTTGTGAGGACTTGTTACGAGTTCAACACTTAATGTTTATCCAATAAACCAGCATACAAAATAAAAATGTTTGTAATAGCATAATTGTTTGATTCGATGCAACTAGTATTCTCCCCCTATTTAAAAGCGTTTGAAAAAAGTAAAGAGGGGCCGTAAACTCATCATAATGAAGAGAATGCTAAACAAGCGTAAGCTCCTGCGTCGAAAGGCGTGTTGGTCACGGGCGACCTATATCGTACACTATACGTGAGTTTGACTAACGACTGTGCTCGTGTTCGTGTTAGTGTTCGTGTTTGTGCTCAACAACCCTCGGTTATTCATGTTTGTCCGTGTTGGTCCACAATGACCGTGTTTGGTCGTGTTAGTCCACAATGACCGTGTTTGCTCGTCTTGGTCCACAATGATCGTTTTTGACCGTGTTTGACCAAAGTTGACCGTGTCATGTCAACGACCCGTTGGTGAACCGTGTGACAGTTGTGACTAGTGTAGCAATCGTGTAAGTGCTCGTTGTGTGCAAAATGCGTAAGTCGCGTCTATGGACAACTTACTATTTATAGTAAGTTTCCATTTATGGAAAGTTCACGAAGCATAACGGTTTTATAGTTCTAGCATGCTTATTAATCCTACGTGATCATGTTAACACATAACACATCATCATACGAAGTCACACAAGTCATTTTCATCATGTTAGCACATAAAAGTTTCCTAAAATAGAAAGTTTCCATTTCTAGCATACGTGATATCGGAACCATCTAACTTAGCATTCAATCATCATATTTCATCATGTTAAATCATTTAGCAAGCTCAAATCGTTCATATCATTTCTAAATCGATAACTCGTAACATGAAGTTACTAAAAATAGTAACTTTGACATAAATATACCAAATGATCATCCTAACAATTTCTGGTTCATTTTTATACCATATATCAACATAATAAACCATTTAACATCCTTTTAAACATACCAACATATCCCAAATCATTTCTTATCATTATTTTGACCCGAAAAGTTACTAAATATAGTAACTATGTCAAAAATGACCATAACCACATCACAATCTCATTCCTAAGTTTCTAATCATCATAATAAGACATGTAACATCATCTAGACATGCTCAAATGTCCAAATTCACAATTTAACAATCTTTGGTCCATAAAAGTTACTATTAATAGTAACTTTGCTAAGAATGTCCATATTCAATATCCAAATCACATTCTATGCATCAATATCATCCTAATATCATTCTAATGGTCGATCCACATACATGCATGTCACTAATATCATCCATAGCACTATTTTGTGACTAAAAAGTTACTATAAGTGGAAAGTTCTTCAAAATCACATTTTTAAACCATTTTAACAACATCCAAACATGTAGATCATCACCACTAACATCTATAATCATATAACATCATTCAAGATCATCTAAAATACCTTAGATCATACATGCATGTCGAGATTTCATCATTTCATGACCAAAACAAGTACTTTAAAGACACACATCATCATAGATCATCACTAATCGTCATTAAAGCATCATAGATCATCAAGAAACACATCTAAACTAAAAAACCTAGATTCAAAGTTCGTGCATGTGCTTTCTATGAGCTTGCATGTGGGTTTTACCCAATGCATGTGAGTGTAGAAGTGAGAAATGGGCATTTTAGCCATGAGAGATGTAAGGACTACCTTCTAAGCCTCTTGAATCTCTAAGATGATGATTCTTCAGCTTCTGGAACTCCTGGTTCGTGGGTTTCGACAAGAACAAGAAGATGGTGACGGTAGATTGTGCTCTAGAGGTCTCCCTAAGCTTCCTCCAAGCTTCCTCTGTTTCAAAAACGGCTTCCTTGGTGGTATTTAAGCTTTTCAGAGGTTGAAGATGACTCTAGAGGCTGATGATGTCGAGTAGCAAGAGTTGGAAGTCGAAATGGGGGTTATAGGGTGGTTAAACATGATTACACCTTGGTTTTGTAAAGATTTGCCGTCTGACACCCGTCGCGTACCGCGGTGGGGCTCCCAGATCCTTTCCGCGTACCGCTGCGGATTTTGGGAGTCAAACCCCGCACCGCATGTCGCGTACCGCTACAGGGCTTCCTGTTGGGCCATCGCGTACCGCGATGGGCCCCTGAAGAGCCCTATAAGCCTAGTTTAATGGGTTTGATCCATTCATCGTCGTTTTCACGCTTCCGAACTATCGTTTGGCCTCGTTTGAACTTCAAGTTCAATGTGTGAGTGTTTCGTGAGGTTTCGAGTGTTGTGTTACACAATGTGCTAGACGTTCACCAACGTTCGTGTATTTTGACACGTGTGTGATGTTTGCCGATAATTCATCGAATTATCTTGTCATGTGTCGGTGTTCTTACTGTCGTGCCACGTGTACAAATAGTATTTAAATAAACATTTAAATAAAATAAAAACTGACATGGAAATTACGGGGTGTCACATCTTCCCCTAGTTAGAAAGAATTTTGTCCCGAAATTCAACTCGTGTTGCCAGTGTTTGTCTGTTCCGCGAACAGGTGTGGGTACTTTGGTTTCATCTAGTCTTCACGTTCCCACGTGAATTCCGGTCCGCGGCGCGAATTCCATCGCACCTTTACAATTGGTATCTTGCTGAGTTTGAGTTTCTTGGTTTCCCTGTCCATAATCTCAACCGGTTCCTCAACGAAGTTCAATTGTTCGTCGATCTGTATCCCCTCAAGAGGAATAACAAGTGTCTCATCCGACAGGCACTTCTTGAGGATTGAGATATGAAATACGTTGTGCACGCTGCTCAGTTCGTTCGGCAGGTTCAACTCGTAGGCCACAGGGCCTATTAATTTGGTGATCTCGAAAGGTCCAATATAACGAGGGTTCAACTTTCCTCGTTTGCCAAACCGTACAACTCCCTTCCAGGCCGAGACCTTGAGTAACACTCAGTCTCCCACCTGGAATTCCAATGGTTTGCGTCGTTTGTCAGCCTAGCTTTTCTGTCTGTCTCGAGTTGCTGTCATCCGTTTGCGTGTTTGCACGACCTTTTTAGCTGTTTCGTGCACAAGCTCTGGGCCAATCATTTGGCTTTCCCCAACTTCCGCCCAGCAGTTAGGTGACGCCCGTAAAGTGCTTCGAATGGTGCGGCTCGTATGCTGGTGTGATAGCGGTTGTTGTACGAGAACTCAACTAGCGGTAGGTGAGTCTCCCAGCTACTGCCAAAGTCAATGACACATGCTCGGAGCATGTCTTCCAGTGTTTGTATGGTCCGTTCACTCTGCCCATCAGTCTGCGGGTGGTAAGCGGTACTCATGTCCAATCTCGTGCCCAAAGCCTTATGCAAAGGCTTCCAGAAATGCAACGTAAATCGGCTGTCGCGATCAGATATAATTGAGATTGGTACTCCATGTCGAGTAAACACTTCCTTCAAATAGATTCGAGTGAGCTTGTCCAACTTGTCGGTTTCCTTGATAGGTAGAAAATGTGCAGACTTTGTCAATCGGTCTACGATAACCCAGATGGTATTGCAACCACTTGCTGTCTTAGGCAGTTTGGTTATGAAGTCCATGGAAATTTGTTCCCATTTCCACATCGGTATCTCAGGCTGTTGAAGTAACCCTGATGGCTTTTGGTACTCAACTTTGACCTTTGAGCACGTTAGACACTTAATCACGTAAGCTGCTATCTCAGCCTTCATGTTTGGCCACCAGTAGGTTGTCTTCAGGTCATGGCACATTTTGTCAGATCCCGGATGTATAGAGTACCGGCTCTTGTGTGCTTCATCCAACACCACATTCTTTAGTTCTCCGTGGTGTGGAATTCACATTCCATCATTAACATACTATGCTCCGTCGGTCTTTGCCTCCATATGCTTGTCCATGCCACGCAAGGATTCCTGAGTGAGGTTTTCGACCTTTAGAACCTCCTGTTGAGCGTTCCGGATTTGTTGTGGCAACTCAGAATGAAATTGCAAGTTGTAGAGCACGCACGTGTTTTGTTGTTTCTTTCCGGCTCAACGCGTCGGCCATCACGTTTGCTTTACCGGGATGGTATTTAATAGCGCAATCATAATCGCCGATGAGTTCAACCCATCTTCGTTGCTTCTTGATCAGCTCTTTCTGATCGAAGATGTGTTGCATGCTTTTATGATCGGTAAATATTGTGCATTTTGTGCCGTTATAGGTAGTGTCGCCAGATCTTCAAGGCAAACACTACGGCTCCCAACTCCAAGTCGTGTGTTGTGTAGTTCTTTTCATGCACTTTCAGCTGTCGTGAAGCATATGCTATGACCTTCTCGCGTTGCATCAGCACACAACCGAGTTCCTTGTTTCGAGGCGTCGCAATACACCACGAAATCATCACATCCTTCCGGCAAGGATAGGATTGGTGCAGTGTATAACTTCTGCTTCAACAAGTTGAAAGCAACTTCATGTTTGTCTCCCCATTCGAACTACTTGTCTTTTAGAGATGTCTGTGATTGAGCGATATTTGAAAATCCTTCGATGAATTGTTTGTAGTACCCGACGAGTCCTAGGAATTGTCGCACCTTGGTTGGAGTCTTGGGTGCTTCCCAGTTTTTGATGGCTTCAGTCTTGGCTGGGTCTACATGTATCCTTTTCTTATTAACCACATGTCCAAGAAATTGGACTTCGCGAATCCAAAAGTCGTATTTGGAAAACTTTCCGTACGGCACTGTTCGTCTCTCAATAATTCCAAGACTAACCTTAGACGTTCAACATGTTCCTCCTGATTCTTAGAGTAGATCAGGATATCGTCAATGAACACTATTGCTAATTTATCGAGAAAAGGCTTGCACACTCTATTCATGAGATCCATGAATACTGCTGGTGCATTGGTCAGTTCGAAGGGCATGACCAAAAATTCATAGTGTCTGTATCTGGTTCTAAAGGCAGTCTTAGGAATATCATCTTCATGTATCCTTAGTTGATGGTAACCCGATCTTAAATCGATATTTGAATAGTAACTTGACCCTTGCAACTGATCAAACAAATCGTCTATTCATGGTAGCGGGTATCGATTCTTGATCTTTACCTTGTTCAGCTCCCTGTAGTCGATGCATACACGGAATGATTCGTCTTTCTTTTTCGCGAACCAGACCGATGCTCCCCAAGGTGAGAAGCTCGGTCTGATAAATCCCTTGTCTAACAGTTCCTGCAACTGGTTAGACAGTTCTTGCATCTCCGTTGGTGCTAGTCGGTATGGAGCTTTAGCGATCGGTGTTGCTCCTAGTGTGAGGTCTATTCGGAACTCAGTTGTCACTTCGGTGATAGTCCAGGTAAATCCTCGGGAAATACTTCAGGGAAATTTTGGACTACAGCTATGTCCTGAGTCTTCATTTCAGCCTTTGGTTGCTCAGTGATAAGGGCTAGTTATCGCAGAGTATCCCTTCTACAGGTACTTGCTCGCCTGCATACAGGATATGATGTTCAGTGGTATTCTCCGTCGTTGTCCCTAGATCAAGAGCTGTTCTCCGTCTTGCAACGTCACTCGCACGATCTTCTCGTTGCATACGATCTCGGCTTGGTTAGCGGATAACCAGTCCATTCCAACGACTATATCAAAACTTCCGAGAGTCACCGATATCAAGTCGATTTCGAGCTCGAGATCTGCCAGCACCATGAAGCATCCTCGAAAGACGTGTTGTTTTTCAATTAGTTTGTCGTCGGCTAACTCTACGATATACTTATAGTCTAGAGGTGTTGGTGTGATGTCTAGTAATTTACTAAACTCACTAGGTATAAAGCTCCTATCAGTTCCGGTATCAAATAATACACTTGCATAGATATTATTGAATAGGAACATATCGTTTATGATGTTGGAATCATCTTTAGCTTTTCCGGATCCAAATACGAATGCCCTGCCCCTTGCAGCGTTGCCTCCTGCTTTCTTGCTTTGTGGGCAGTCTCGGCGTATGTGGCCAGGCTTTCCGCAGGTGAAGCATCCCCTTTGTGTGCCGACTCTGTTTGTGTTCGGATTCAGGTTGGCACGACACTCCCTCGTAATATGCATGTTTCTCCAACATCTTGTACACTTGATCCTATTGCATGGTCCAAAGTGATGGTATGAGAAATTTTTGCATTTGGGGTAGCTACCTTGGTATGCTTTCTTGCCTTGAGCATCAGATTGAGTGGCGGTAAAGACTTTTGCTAGTGTGGGGAAATGTTGGGTTGATTGTTGTGGTGAGAAGGTCCTGTTGTTGCTTGACTCCCACTTCCGCTTGGTCCCTTGGGGCTTCAGGTGTTCACCCCTCTTGGGTAGCTTACCATGTGCTACCGCTTGGTCAGTCAGACAATGAGCCAAACAAATAGTGGGTTGAATGAGTGTGGGGTCTTCCGTGGTAACTAGGCTTTGGATCTATTCAGGTAATCCACTGATGTATTTTTCAATCTTTTTGTATTCTGGGGTCACCACTTCTGGATACAGTTTACACATCTCGTGGAATCGAGCGGTGTATTGTTCGATCTCAGATCCCTCCATTTTGTGAATCCAAAACCACTCCGGTTGCTTGATTATGCGGCGGCGTCCAACTAATTCAAATCGCTTACTGTAACATCTTACTTTAAAAAAATTATTATGAGGCATGCAGAGTTATGAACCGTATTTTTTAAAAAATTCTGCATGAATCTCAGTGAAAAAGTAATTTCCATACGAAATGTAAACTTGCTCAAATCCATTTTTATATAATAAGTAAATTACTATCAAATATTTATTAACAGTTACTAACATCGCAAAGAAAATTTGAATTTGAATGTTAACACACGTCGTGCGAAATCCTTTTATGAACAATCCATATGTATGATGAGATTAATGTTTATTCATAAGCCTTACACCATCTTCTTGCAGTTAAAAGAAAGAATGACATAATGAGAATATGGCACCTTAATAATCTTTTGCGGCTTGGAACAACTACCAGGAATAGCAAGTAAGATCATTTATCTTCAAAAGGTTGGTTTTTGTGGTCAAACATAGGGGTGTTCAAATTCGGATATCCGGAGGTTCGGATATCCGAATTTCGGATATCCGGAGGTTCGGATATCCGAATTTCGGATATCCGAAAATTTCGGATAGTGGTTTTCATTATCCGAATCCGAATCCGAAATTTTCGGATATCCGAAGTTCGGATATCCGAAGTTCGTTCGGATATCCGAAGTTCGGATATCCGAAGTTCGGATATCCGAAATTTCGGGTTCGGATATCCGAAGTTCGGATATCCGAAATTTCGTTCGGATATCCGTTCGGATATCCGAACTGTAAAAAAAAAGTGAATTTTTTTTTAAAATAAATACATCCGGATATCCAAAAATGTGAAAAATATCCGAAATATCCGAAAAACTATCCGAATATCCGAAAAACTATCCGAAATATCCGAAAAATATCCGAATATCCGAAAAAATATCCGAATATCCGAAAAACTATCCGAAATATCCGAAAAAATATCCGAATATCAGAAAAAATATCCGAATATCCGAAAAATATCCGAAAAAAATTTGTAACTACATTCATACGCATTTTATCACATAAAAAGGCTGAATTTTGAACCCAATGATAGAATTGTCAACTGCATTTTATCAAATTAGTAGAAAACCACGCGATGCAGCGACGACAATAACTTACAATGCGATACTCGTTTTTGCTGGTTTATAATCATGTCAACTATTACAAGAAATAATTCAATCAAGGAAGAGTATTAGATTTTGCATTTGAATACTTCTTTTATCATCATTGCAACAATATAGTTACATTTAAAATTAAAAAAGAATAAAATAATAAATGTATTACTTTGAATGTGTCTTCTTTCACTTTTTACATTCACCATTCATGAAATCATTGACCACAACGCTAACAGAAGGCATGCTAATGTAACTGATCTAAAAATAGTTGCAAAAAAAAAAAAACTCAAAAACATTGTCACCATTGATTAAATCCTTGACCACGAGGTCCATGACAAAGGTAAGGCTATGGCGTTTCTTAAAAAAATATGTACCTCACTGTGAAACTGAAGATGTTGCTTGAAGCAGTTGACTTTTCTCTGATCCAAGATCACCTAATCTGAAAGAGTCACCACCTGTGTACAGTGCACATTATATATTTTGATCTATGCACACAAGTTGACTACAAAACAACACACGTACTTTAAAAAGTGAAGTCAAACCCTGCAAACTGCAAAATTACAAACCTGATACATAACTGAACAAACTGCAACATGTTATGCCATCCCACCATGGAGTAAATCTTGAAGGCAAACCTGCCTGATAAGATCAGAATTTAAATTAGTGCCAGCATAAACATCAAACCATATTTCAACTATGAGTTTACAAGATTAAAAAAATTAAAAACATCAAAATGCCTACTAAACAAAATTTTTGAGGCAAGATCACCGATCCTAATTAAAAGAAATCATAATCTTTAATACAAGCAAATGGTATGAAAGGATGAAAACCGAACCATAATTCTAAATATTGTTGACAACAAATGTAAAGATAAGTTTTGAGTCTTACGAAATACAGAGCCTCTTAAACCAAATCTTGATAAACCCATAATAGTGCATAAACTGGATAAGAGGTGAAACAAAACCAACAGGAAAAATTCTGACCATGCAAGTTTAGAAATTGGTAGTAAATAAATTAGAATACGATCAACTCGTAAATAAGTTTTACTCCTCATGTTGTGGTTAACAATAAAATATCACATCTGCCATAAAATTTTTTTTCGTTAAAGTCAACATCATGGGTTCATCATGTTTGTAAAGCATGTGCATCCTTTCACACCCTGGTAATCTTATTTCGGTGATCCAATCAACCATAACATTAGACTGAATATGGTGACCCTTTAATGCAAGCAATCATACTTCAAAGTTTGTTCTGGTGTACCCAATCATCAAAACAATATGTTCAAAATGTGTAACCAATTTTACTATCTTAACGATTTATTTTATATTTTTTACAAAAAGTATTCAATTGTTAAATGTAAGTTCAATTAGAACATAATAAATGTATGCTGAGATCTTCAATGAAAGTTTACAATTTGTCATAGAGATTATAATAGCTAGCTCTTAATACGATATCCTTGTTTCTTATGTTTCATAATCCTCCTACAAACGCAACCCTGCATCAAGTGTATCATGTTAGGAAACTTGTTATCATGGAAAAACATATAAAAAGACATAGTTGTACCCGTGGATGATAACATCAACAATAATTTGGGTGGGATTATCATCAATTCGAAGATGAATGATCTCCATAGCATGCTTGACTATGCGAACAACCATCATTTTTTTACCATTGTTTCTCACATGCTTCATAATAAAATTAGTCAAACATTCAAAAACTGGACTTTGAGCCTCCCTGACTCTCCTAGTTTGGTAACTATTTTTTCCTCAGAACACCTCATTAGATCTCTACTTGAGCTATTGATGCTCTAATGCGATGAAAAGGTCTACTGTTTCAGCTCAATACATGCGCATATATGCATAAATATATAGCTAGAATGCTAGACTACAACAAAACATGTTTATTATTAATTTTAAGTATTCCAAGCACAACATGCTATAAAACAGTTGGAACACATAGAACCAACATAGGCTACATAGGAAAAAAAAATATTGATCATATTGATACTCGCATAGAACTTCCTGATTTAATTTATAAAAAAATTCATGTAACAGAAATTCATAATATATTCAGCATCAACATAAACCTAAATTCATAATAAATTTCATATAACATAAATTCATAAAAGATTCCGAATTCAAAAAAAAATTACCAAAAGTGATGAAAGATTATAAAACTCCCACAAACCATAAGAGGGTAAAATAATCAAATGATACAGGGTGTCCACGGTTTGGGTAAATCAAACGATCCAAATTTGGCAACAATCATTAGGGTTTTGTAAATTGAAATAAAAAAACCTATAAAGGAAAGCGAAAGAAAATATTACCGTCTGTTGGGTGATGGTTGAACGGTTCATAGTGGAAGACGGTGGCAGGGCAGACGTGGATGTTGGTTGACAACATTGATATGATGGTGTGTTTGGATTCTCTGTGAATTTGATGAATCTAGAGAGATGAAGAACAAATTCAATATTTCAAACATTTGAATTTGGAGCCAAATTTCTTTCATAATTTCCTCTAATCGGTTCTCTTGATTCAGAATTGAAGTAAAGATGAGAAGATGCTTACCACTTTCATCTTGATGCTTCAGTCGATTGCTTCAAGATTAGGTTCTCAAATCCCTCACCTGGTTGACATATTAACCGATTAAGGTAATAAGAATGAAAGGGGAATGGTGATAGATCAAAAGATTGCCTAGTTGGAAGATTTGAAGCTAAGAATGGTATAGAAATTTTGGGGGAGAAGGAAAGTAAAAACCAGGGTTTCAATAAGAAATCAAGAACGATTTTGAATTGAAGCTTAAATTGGTTGTACCACAAGTTTTAAAAGTTGTATTTTTCTTAAATTTAAGACATATGGTTTTTATATCACAATACTCGTTATAAAGTAGTATAGACTAGGTATAAAGCTCCTATTAGTTCCGGTATCAAATAATACACTTGCATAGATATTATTGAAAAGGAACGTATCGTTTATGATGTTGGAATCATCTTTAGCTTTTCCGGATCCAAATACTAATGTCCTGCCCCTTGCAGCGTTGCCTCCTGCTTTCTTGCTTTGTGGGCAGTCTCGGCGTATGTGGCCAGGCTTTCCGGTGGTGAAGCATCCCCTTTGTGTGCCGACTCTGTTTGTGTTCGGCTTCAGGTTGGCACGACACTCCCTCGTAATATGCATGTTTCTCCAACATCTTGTACACTTGATCCTATTGCATGGTCCAAAGTGATGGTATGAGAAATTTTTGCATTTGGGGTAGCTACCTTGGTATGCTTTCTTGCCTTGAGCATCAGATTGAATGGCGGTAAAGACTTTTGCTAGTGTGGGGAAATGTTGGGTTGATTGTTGTCGTGAGAAGGTCCTGTTGTTGCTTGACTCCCACTTCCGCTTGGTCCCTTGGGGCTTCAGGTGTTCACCCCTCTCGGGTAGCTTACCATGTGCTACCGCTTGGTCAGTCAGACAATGAGCCAAACAAATAGTGGGTTGAATGAGTGTGGGGTCTTCCGCGGTAACTAGGCTTTAGATCTATTCAGGTAATCCACTGATGTATTTTTCAATCTTTTTGTATTCTGGGGTCACCACTTCTGGATACAGTTTACACATCTCGTGGAATCGAGCAGTGTATTGTTCGATCTCAGATCCCTCCATTTTGTGAATCCAAAACCACTCCGGTTGCTTGATTTTGTTCCGAGGACAATATTCTTCCTTCAACATCTTGACGAAGTTTTCCCATGGGATTGAGTTAGCAGTCTCCAGACTTAGTATCTGAATGTGTGAGTTCCACCAAGTGAGTGCCTGTCCTTCAGAGTCCCGGTAGCAAATTTTACTTTATTCTCTTCAGAACACCCGCCCATGCAGAAGATTGACTCAACCTCCTTAATCCATTGGAGCAGTCCTACCGCTCTTTCCGGCCCCTCGAATATATGAGGATGGTAGCTAAGGAAGGTTCTGAATGAACATCCTTTTGAGTTGTGGTTATGAGTTCCGTTGCTTGTTTCATTGTTTTGGCTGCAGTCTCGTAATCCGCAATGGCTTTTCTAACCCGTTGTTCTACCATAGCTTCGATAGCCGCAAAACTGATTGATTGGTTGTCTGTATGCACATACGTTCCTTGACCAGCCATTCGCAGTATCTATATACAATAGATATTGTATTACCAACCGTTAGAGATAGTTGTGTGTTAGCCAGAGGGAAAACTTATCATTTTCTCCAAAAGTACAATAATAAGTTTCATAAGGTTACTATTACCAAATTGATTCTATGAGCATAGCTCGCTCATGTAGGTTCTAGCAATAATAAATACAATAGGGAAATAAACTACTCGGTGTAAGTAGCGGAGTTCGGATCGCCACTAGCAGCGGTGTGCTACCCACTTTCCTTAGTGGGTGTATCTTACCATCTGAATTTGCCAGAATTCGTATGTACCTATAAATTCACGATTACGTTGGCCACCATAATCGTCAATTTATCTTACACAGTCATTCTAGTTCCCTCAATATGAAGCTAGTGATCACAGTAGCGCTCGAGGTTCATCTTTGAAGTGTTATCATTAAAGTTCCAGTCTGTAAGGGTACGTCAGGTGACTGGGTTTATGCTCAAGAATAGGGATTGGAAAACGTTCGATTCGAGTTAGATCGTGCTAGTGTAGTCTTCCTCAGAACACTGAGGAGTCCCCTTCAATCCTGGGCTCGTCCATCCACTAATCCAATCTCACAGTTCTCAAGCGTAGTCTGATATGAATACCAGCTAAGGGTTCCACAAGTATGTTCGTAGGTATCCGATAAAATCACAAAGCATATTGCTAAGCTATGCACATAATGTGTTGTGCGAAACTAGTGTAGTGTATAATGTTGAGCAATGGCTATAGTCTAAGTTTACTACATGCAAACCTAGTTCTCTATAACCAAGGCTCTGATACCAGTCTGTCACACCCCCAAGTTCCCACTCGTGGTGTCAGTCCACGTAGGTGTGACGTGGCCAGAATCACAGCTCAAGGTCATATAGAATACTCCTATATGCGTTTACAAATACAGTGTTTGACACATACACTTAACAAAATAGTTTGCAGCGGAATTAGAATTCGTATTGCAGTGGAAAAATATAGCTATCATAACATGCAGCGGAAAGTAATAAGTTTAATACAACATTGTTTAACATAATAAAAGCTAAATTGTTTTCAAAATGAAACGACAGAATGCATGTAGATCCCTAATGCTCGTCCCTTAAAAGGTGCATTCCTGTCATCATGCTAGCAACGCTAGTTTCATGAGAATACAAGTTAGAAAAGTGTCAACACAAAGGTTGGTGAGTTCACAGGTTTTAATATACATATATAGTAAGAAAACATGTGTCATGATATTTATCATATGTTAGTACCGAGCCCTAGGCTCCAAGTGTCAGTGCGTCACTACCGAACTAGACTTGTTTGTTCTTGCCTCCACTGTGTCTCGTACACACAGTAAATTAGGTCAGAATTTGCACGGGTTATGACATCCGGTCAACATAGTGCCCCGTGGGGTTAGTCATTCCCTAATGGATCCATCCAAATCTACCACGTTGTTCGTACATTAACGGTAAGACTTTGTGAGGACTTGTTACGAGTTCAACACTTAATGTTTGTCCAATAAACCAGCATACACAATAAAAATGTTTGAAATAGCATAATTGTTTGACTCGATGCAACTAGTATTCTCCCCCTATTTAAAAGCGTTTGAAAAAAGAAAAAAGGGCCGTAAACTCACCTTAATGAAGAGAGTGATAAACAAGCGTAAGCTCCTGCGTTGAAAGACGTGTTGGTCACCGGCGACCTATATCGTACACTATACGTGAGTTTGAGTAACGACTGTGCTCGTGTTCGTGTTAGTGTTCGTGTTTGTGCTCAAAAACCCTCGGTTGTTCATGTTTGTCCGTGTTGGTCCAGAATGACCTTGTTTGCTCGTGTTGGTCCACAATGACCGTGTTTGCTCGCGTTGGTCCACAATGAACGTGTTTGACCGTGTTTGACCAAAGTTGACTGTGTCGTGTCAACGACCTAAGTTGACGCTTTGGTGAACCGTGTGACGGTTGTGACTAGTGTAGCAATCGTGTAAGTGCTCGTTGTGTGCAAAATGTGTAAGTCGCGTCTATGGACAACTTACTATTTATAGAAAGTTTCCATTTATGGAAAGTTCACAAAGCATGACGGTTTTATAGTTCTAGTATGCTTGTTAATCCTACGTGATCATGTTAACACGTAACACATCATCATACGAAGTCACACAAGTCATTTTCATCATGTTAGCACATAAAAGTTTCCTAAAATAGAAAGTTTCCATTTCTAGCATACATGATATCGGAAACCATCTAACTTAGCATTCAATCATCATATTTCATCATGTTAAACCATTTAGCATGCTCAAACCGTTCATTTCATTTTTAAATCGATAACTCGCAACATAAAGTTACTAAAAATAGTAACTTTGACATAAATATACCAAATGATCATCTTAACCATTTCTAGTTCATTTTTATACCATATATCAACATAATAAACCATTTAACATCCTTTTAACATACCAACTAGCCCAAATCATTTCTTATCATTATTTTAACCGAAAAGTTACTAAATATAGTAACTATGTCAAAAATGACCATAACCACATCACAATCTCATTCCTAAGTTTCTAATCATCATAATAAGACATGTAACATCATCTAGACATGCTCAAATGTCCAAATTCACTATTTAACAATCTTTGGTCCACAAAAGTTACTATAAATAGTAACTTTGCTAATAATGTCCATATTCAATATCCAAATCACATTCTATGCATCAATATCATCCTAATATCATTCTAATGGTCGATCCACATACATGCATGTCACTAATATCATCCATAACACCATTTTGTGACTAAAAAGTTACTATAAATGGAAAGTTCATCAAAATCACATTTTAAAACCATTTTAACAACATCCAAACATGTAGATCATCACCACTAACATCTATAATCATATAACATCATTCAAGATCATCTAAAATGCCTTAGATCATAATGCATGTCGAGATTTCATCATTTCATGACCAAAACAAGTACTTTAAAGACACACATCATCATAGATCATCACTAATCATCATTCAAGCATCATAGATCATCAAGAAACACATCTAAACTAACAAACCCAGATTCAAAGTTCGTGCATGTGCTTTCTATGAGCTTGCATGTGGGTTTTACCCAATGCACGTGAGTGTAGAAGTGAGAAATGGGCATTTTAGCCATGAGAGATGTAAGGACTACCTTCTAAGCCTCTTGAATCTCTGAGATGATGCTTCTTCAGCTTTTGGAACTCCTGGTTCATGGGTTTTGACAAGAACAAGAAGATGGTGACGGTAGATTGCGCTCTAGAGGTCTCCCTAAGCTTCCTCCAAGTTTCCTCTCCTTCAAAAATGGCTTCCTTGGTGGTATTTCAGCTTTTCAGAGGTTGAAGATGACTCTAGAGGCTGATGATGTCAAGTAGCAGGAGTTGGAAGTCGAAATGGGGGTTATAGGGTGGTTAAACATGATTACACCTTGGTTTTATAAAGATTTGCAGTCTGACACCCGTCGCGTACCGTGGTGGGTCTCCCAAATCCTTTCCGCATACCTCGGCGGATTTTGGGAGTCAAACCCCCACGCCGCATGTCGCGTACCGCTACAGGGCTTCCTGTTGGGCCATCACGTACCGCGATGGCCTCCTGAAGAGCCCAATAAGCCTAGTTTAATGGGTTTGATCCGTTCGTCGTCATTTTCACGCTTCCGAACTATCGTTTGGCCTCGTTTGGCCTCGTTTGAACTTCCAAGTTCAATGTGTGAGTGTTTCGTGAGGTTTCGAGTGTTGTGTTACACAATGTGCTAGACGTTCACCAATGTTCGTGTATTTTGACAGGTGTGTGATGTTTGCTGATAATTCATCGAATTATCTTGTCATGTGTCGGTGTTCGTACTGTCGTGCCACGTGTCACACTAAATTAAACTAATTCTAGTGCCACGTGTACAAATACTATTTAAATAAACATTTAAATAAAATAAAAGCTGACCTGGAAATTACGGGGTGTCACATAGGAGATTAGTAACAATTGACCCACATGCTCAAACTCGTTCATCAAATGCAAACAAGGCACTCATGGTTCAGAATGATGAGGGACAAAATTGGGATTTCAGATTCAACTCTGAGAGGGGTGAAGCAGATAAAGCATGTGTTGTAGAGATCAAAGAAGCTGTTGGATCCATGGATGAAGATCATTTAAAGAAACCAAGAAAAGTCTGGATGAATCATCAGGATTAGAACCAGAAAGCACATCAGATTTAGATACTCAAGGAGAATCAGATGCTGAATTTGAAGAACAATCTGCTACACAGTTTGCTTTGATGGTGAATACTTCTTCATCTCATTCTAATTGCTTTAAATGTGTTGACCTTGAAAGTAAGATTTTGGCTTATCAGCAACACGGTGCTAACTTAATCAGTGATCTCAACCAGTGCATAGAAGCAAAAAAATTTTTAAAATCAAATGAAAATGATTTTCAAGCTAAAATTGAGCTTTTAAACAGGCAGTTGCATGAGGCTGAGATCGCTGTGCTGAATAAGCAAGATGTTATTATTTCTTATCTGAATACCATCAATGAGATAAAGAAGAAATTAGCCATAGTCGAGTGTGACTATGAAACCTTAAGTCAGAAACTCAAGAGCTATGAAAACTCATCTTATATTATTGAGCATATGATCAGTAGAGGGACTGATCATAAGGGTAAGGGAAAAGAAATAAAATACAATCATTGCCCCCCACCAGTCTTCAATTGCTTTGTCAATTCTCCAAATGACAAAGAGATTAAAGACTTTCAATTGAAAACTCCATTAGTAATTGATCCCATTGGGATTATTTCTGATGAGAGTTTCTCACTGTCTGAGGAATCTTTTGTGGACGGAAAGGTTGAAGATTGGGTCTCTGATTCTGAGGATGAGTTTGATGTTTCACCCCAAGAGTCGTGTGTTAAGAATCAGACATCTAGTGTCACAAAAGTTGACCCAATCTCATCTAAGACAAACATGTCTTCAAAGTTATCCAAAGCTATATGCTTTGTGAAGTCTTCACATGATGGTGAAGCAAGTGAGTCCAACAAGGCTGACAACCTTGTTTTCAATGGGAAAAAGGGGTTGGGTTTTAAGCAAAACATGACAAAACCAAATGTTTTTCATCAAAAAAAATTGTCTTGTTCTAAAACCAAATAGTTTCATCACAAAGTTAAAAGGGCTTGTTTTGAGTGTGGTGCACTTGGGCATATTGCTAAATTTTGTCCTCATTTGAATAGACCACAAGTTGCGCCACTCAGAAAACAAAATCAGCATGTTGTTAAAGAGGTCAAGTCTGGAAATCTCAAACAACCCATTCCCATTAAGTCTTTGGATAAGGGTAAAGGGAAAGTTGTTAATTTCGATGTCCCAAAGGTTGTTAATGTCAAACAATCCAAACCATCATCCATCTATATGAAAAACTCTTTTTGCAAAAACACAATCTGGAAAGTTAAGTCTTCTGAGACTTCAGTTTCAAATCCTCTAGATAAGGTGATCCCAGATGGAAAATGGATTGATGGTTTAATCCGAGACTCATTGGGTCAAGCCAAGACTATAAAGGCTTGGGTTCACAAATTGAACTAATAGTTTGTGTTTGTGCAGGTTGTCCCAAATGCTGCTCTTAACAGCACTTGGATTGTTGATTGTGGGGCATCAAGGCACATGACTGGAGACATATCTCTTCTTTCTGATGTTCATTCAAATAAAGGAGGATATGTGGCTTTTGCAGGTGACAAAGGCGGATTTATTACTAGAGAGGGTATTCTTTCTGATTGCAAAGTTTCATTTGACAAGGTCAGATATGTGAAGCAGCTGGTGAACAATCTACTGCCAGTCTCCCAGATTTGTGACAAGAAGTACAAAGTTCTGTTTGATGACTCCAGCCGTTACATTCTCAAGCAAGGCATTCCAATTCCTAAAGATTGGATTCTGATGTCTGCTCCAAGAAAGCAAGATCTGTATGTACTCAACATGGCCACAGCTTCAACTACATCTTCTACAGCTTCATGTTTTATGTCCAAGGATACAGAGAAAGATTCTATTCTTTGGCATAAGAAGATGGGTCATTTCAGTTGGAGTGAGTGTGAAGAATTTCAAGTTGTCTGATGTCTGTGTTTCATGCAAGAAGGGAAAGAAAACCAAGCAGTCTCACAAACCTAAGAAATATCATTCAATTACTGTTCCTCTTGAGCTTCTCCACATGGATTTGTTTGGTCCTGTCAACCGCAAGAGCATTGCTGGAGATCAATACTGCTTAGTTATCACTGATGAGTACTCCAGATACTCTTGGGTGTTCTTTATGAAGGAGAAATCTGAAACGCTGGAATGTGTTCAAGGTCTTGTCACTAAGCTTGAATAAGTGTATAAGCTAAAGGTTCGCATGCTCAGAACAAATAATGGGACTGAATTCAAGAATCACAATATGGAGACTTTCTGCAATGAATGTGGTATTATTCAGCAGTTCAGTGCTCCGTATATCCCACAGATGAATGGTGTTGCTAAGCGAAAGAACAGGACATTAATTGAGGCTGCTCGGACTATGCTTGCTGATTCTTCTCTACCTGTTCAATTCTGGAATGAAGCTCTTGATAACGCTTGCTATACTTGGAACCGGGTATTGATTGTGAAGAGGCATGGGAAAACTTTCTTTGAATTGCTCCATAACTGGAAGCCTAATCTTAAGTATCTTGAACCATTTGGTGCTCCATGCACGATGCTTAAGAAACATGAGCAAGGCAAGTTCAATGAAAAGGTGGAAGAAGGCTACTTTCTCTGGTACATTACTCCAAGTAAGCAGGTCTACAATAGATCAACTCAAAATGTGGAGGAATGTTACCATGTAGACGTCCAGAAATATTCTATGCCTCCACTTGGGAAGGGTCCTGACTGGATGTTCAAGTATTCTAATTTGTTTGACCCCTTCAACATGCCTCCCATGTATACTGATAAAGATGTTGTTTTTCAGATGATGTATGATGCACAAAATGCACCTGATGAACATGTGCAACCTTCTTCAGTTCAAGATCCAGTACAGACAAATGATAACAGCTCAGAATCAGATGATAATCACCCTCATCCAGATGTTTCAGAACCAGATGTTGATAATATTGTACTTGCTCTTGAGGATCTTAATATCAACAATCTTGATCAACAGGTTGAGGTTCCCGCTCATCCTATTGGCAGGATTAACAGAATTAATCCTCAAGACAATATTATTTGAAATCCTACTGATGGAGTAAAGACCAGAAATCAGTTCTCTTCAGGTGGTCTTGCTGATATTCTTAATCTTGCTGATGTAAGCTTTTGTGCACATTCATGTTTTATCTGCCAAGTTGAACCAAAAACTGTCACAACCAGTACCTGATCGTCCGGCAAGTCCGTACGGTACGTGTACTTTCAATATCTACTATGTGTAAATACAATGTGAAAACAGTTGTGCGATAACAGAACTTAGAAAA
Source organism: Mikania micrantha (assembly GCA_009363875.1). NCBI lineage: Eukaryota > Viridiplantae > Streptophyta > Magnoliopsida > Asterales > Asteraceae > Mikania > Mikania micrantha. The sequence continues at coordinate 28,331,193 of CM018687.1, forward strand.
CAAACAACAGTTGTATGTATTTACGTGAAAACTTAAATACAGTAAATACAACAACTCACGACAAACAACAGTTGTATATATTTAAGTGAAAAATTAAATACCGTAAATACAAATCATGAGAAACAACAGTGTATAAACAAATGACAAGAACATATCGGGTGTGATCTGATATCCATAGATGACAGGAATCAGATGGCCGACAACACAGTATGAAAACAATATGAATTGAAGGTTAACAATGTGAAAACAGGCAAGTTTAGTTGAGTCCGTCTGTGGGGAAACACAATTCAAAACTTAAGTTCAGTATCGTTCGAGAATAAAAAACTCACAGTGTGTTTGCGTGGGTGACGATTCACACAAACATATCTGCCAGTTCAAAGTTTTGAAATGGTGACTGAAAAGTAGAAAACAAAAATCAGAAAGTGAAACCGTCGTCGAATTCGTTCGGGTGACGATTCGAACGAATACGCGCTAAGGTGACACGATCTGACAAAACCTTTAAAATAAACGTTTTCGATAAACAAATTTAAGAAAAATAAATTTAAAAGATTTACTAGGAATAACCACGTTCCAAATGTCAAATTTAAAACCTTTCTATTTAAATCCGTAAAATACGCGCGTTACGTGCCGGAAACGTAACGAAATTAAAAAAACCGAGCAAACGAAACTAACCCGAACACACTCGGGGTATAAATACCCTAAATGAGCCAGCAACCTCATTTATTTCTCCCATTCTCTCTCTCTAAAACACATATCCCGGTTCTCTCTCTCTCTCTAGGAATTTCAAACTTCAAACCCTTGGTTCTCCCTCGATTCTTGACGAAATCCTGTGTTCTTGGTGCCAAATCAAAGCCCTTGATCTCTTCTACAAGAAAGTACAAGGGATCTGCTCAAGAAATCACTGAATCGAAGGTAAATGGGGCTCCAAGGTTGCGAAAATTAGGGTTTTTGTAACCCATATTGAACACTCCATATAACTGGTTAACCACCTTCCCTTCCAAACCATATACCTTTGGAAAAGACCTCACACACATAACCATTGACAACCCCATAAACCACGACTGGAACGGGCAATGTTGGTCGAGACTCGTCCACCCACAGCCCTAGCAAATGGGTCCCGACCTAGTGAAAGGATGCCAGAAGGAGGGGCCGACCGAAAGGATAGAGGGCCGAACCAGGGGCCGACCGAAGGGGTCTCTTTCGGATGGTTGTCACATTCGGACCCCAGCCCATTCGGGTGACAAATCTTCATTCGGTCAAAACATGGTTCCTTCGCCCCATGATTCATTCGGCTAAGTCTATCCCCATTCGGACTTGACCTCCATTCGCCCGGAGCCTTTCGATTCGGCTTAAACACCTTCGGCCAAGCTTCCAGTCAGCTTAAGTCATCATCATTCTACCCATGATCCTGGTTCGGCCCATGTTACTGGTTCGGCCCATGATCCTGGTTCGGCCCATGGTTATTGGTTCGACCACATGACTAAAGATGTAAACACACAATTAAACCAAAGTCAGTTTAATAACATGCATGGACAGCTTTACTACAAAGGAGGTGAGATTTTTATAAAAATCTAAACATAACACTTGGAGATCCTTTCATGGGCTTTAATGGTTGTGAGTACCACCAAAAACACATATTAAAGGGATTCAAACATGATAACTAACTAGTCTACTCAATTACAAAAGTAATATGCAAATTTGATACAAAAACCTAAATGTATACTTAGAAAATGCAATGGGTTTCAAACTGCCATAACATACTTTGGTATTAAGTCAATTTAAACATAAAATCAATAACAAGATGTACTAAGCTTAACCAAATTTGGTTAAGTGTTAGTATAATCCATAACAAGTGAACCAAGGCCGATTGTTGACCAAGACCGATAAGTGTTAGCCAACTTTAGGGCTAACACATACATGCACTAAAGTACATAAAACTTATGCTTATAAGTTACAAACATCGTAAAATTAATACAGGATTGTGAAAACAACATCAAGAACAACAAAGAGCGCGTGCATTTCTTGTTTATACTTAGTCAACCACATCAACTACAAGGTGAGTTCATACGCCCCTTTTCTAATCTTAACTGATTTCAACTTTCGGGGCTGAGAAACATGCTAAATCTTTTAATTACTTAAAAGTTTTAGTACAACATATTGCTATTACTTTGAATTAGATAATATTTTTTATCTTTATTATCACTTATCATTGTATGTATCTTGCGTGATCATAACATAACTAAGAAATCTAAGATGATACATGATAATATAGTTTCATGAATCATCAACACAATAGAATAATACTACTTATAAGATTATATCTTATAATATCTTATTATCCTTACATGAATGAACCATGGGTTGATCAGGAGACAACACGAACAACTAACAAGAATGATATGATGATAACCTAATTTCACAATATCATTCACCACCGGAGTTAGCTAAGTGTAATAAGACTAGTTCTTACCACACTATGCTTGCAACTCGGTGAATACTACGGGATAACACGAAACAAACACTAACGAGAACAAGAATGACGATCATGTCCACATGACTTCATGACATCATTCACCACCTTAGCTAACTAAGTGTAGTAAGACTAGTTCTTACAACACTGTAGTTACAACCAGGTGAAAGCTATGGGATAACCAGAATGATAATCATGATAATGTAACTTTATGATAACAACATCATTCACACAACTACTAACATTGTATAGTAAGACGAGTTCTTATAAAACTTTGTTAAGAACACTGAGAATAAACAACACTGAGATGATGACTATGGTGAACACAACAACAATTGATTACTATTAAACTGTCTTTATTATATCACATCAATCATGTTCCATGTATTCAAGTTCAAATTGTAAGTCCCTCATCAACGAATCATTTACCAGTTAATTTGACGCTAAACCGATGATAATGTAGTGGTACCATAGGTTTGACAAACTTCGGCAGTTGAGGCCAGTATGTTGATCGTATTAATCATTTGCCCGGTAACGTATGACAGGTGATAGGGCGACATCAGTCAGTGTCTGTTAAGCGACACATGGTGATATTAATCTATAGTAATAATTGTAATTAATCCTTCGATTCTATTGACTAGTAGATTGAGGAATTGATTTTCTCTCATGTCACATTACTGGTAGTACTTTCGTTGAAGGCTACAAAAACATCAAAGTGGTAGAGGTAAATCATATGCATTGTGATCTGATTACGTGAGGATCACAATGGATTCCTTTTCGGCTCTATGCACTTCAAGCAGAGAACATATATCAACTGGTTAACTAACACTTCTATTATTAGTAGTGAATGACAGTTAACCCCACAAGCGAGAGAATAATAACAAGGATAAGATTAAATAACTATTTTCCTTAAAACATTGAGGGTTTATCAATACTTCGGTTTGAAAACTAAATCCCTCTTACTAAATTATTCTACATATAACACACAGGGTGATGAACATGATCTTATGGGTGAATATTAAACGGGTTGAACACATGTGAGATGAAAATGGGTATCTATAGTTGTATTGTAAGTGGTGTTGAATTCTATTAGGTATGTGGTGGGATGTTGGCTGGGGCTTGTTCCCCTACGTATGCCCTATATATAAGCATAACTAATAGGATGAGATACTACTTATGAATATAACTATGGAGGCCATTGTGTGACACGGATGAATCAAACATTAACAAGACTCTTTTATGACATTTTGAATGTGAATGTTAACAAATCAATGGTTTTCAATTACTAAACTTATGAACTCACCAACCTAGTGTTCACTTTGTTTAAATGCATGTTTTCTCAGGTGACGAACAGGTTTAGTCACCAGCATTCAGGGATTAAGATAGAGGACTTTTAGAAGACCTAGCTTCATTTTGTGTCGAGCATACTTTTGAATGATAAAACAGTGAATCGTCTTTCGTAAATCTTGTACAGTTACATGATAGAAAACTAAATGATTCTTTTGGATAGATTTACTTAGTTAAATTATGAACGAAACATTGTAATTTAACTTTGTAATTCTATATCATTGTCATGTTATCATTTCTCAATCATATCTCAGGTGCTATGTAGACAATCTGATCATTTTGATTATCAAACGATATCGCGCCCCAAGAACCCTCCGCCTGACGAGAAAGTTGATCCAGCCCGCCGGCTCGGGGTATGACAAAAACCATGCAAGAAGAGTTGCTAGAGTTTAAGAAGCTGGGGGTTTGGCAGCTTGTTGATAGACCCAAGGGTGCAAATGTTATTGGCACTAGATGGGTTTTGCGCTGCAAAAGAGACGATCATGGCATTATGGATCGCAACAAGGCATGTCTGGTGGTGCAAGGTTTTAGACAGATTGAAGTACTTAACTACAATGAAGTGTTTGCACCGGTTGCTCATCTTGAAGCAATCCGCATTTTTATGGCTTATGCATCCTTCAAAAAGTTCAAAGTCTATCAAATGGATGTCAAGAGTGCATTCCTTCACGGTGTGATCAATGAAGTGGTGTATGTCAATCACCCTCCTGGGTTTGAGGATCCATTACATCGTGACCAACTCTACAAGTTGGACAAGGCTTTATACGGATTGCATCAAGCTCCGTGAGCGAGGTATGAGACACTATCTACTCACCTTTTGAACACGGGTTCATAAGAGGTGTCATTGACGACACTTTGTTCATTCGAGTGAAGGATGATGATTTACTCTTGGTGCAAGTCTATGTGGACGACATTATTTTTGGTTCTACAAATGATGATTTGTGCAAAGAATTTGAGAAGGTTATGAAAGAAAAGTTTGAGATAAGTTCTATGAGGGAGATGAAATTTTTCCTGGGATTACAGGTGGATCAGTCTGAGGCAGCGATTTTTATTCATCAGACCAAATACGTTGGTGACATTCTGAGCCGTTTCAATATGTTGGATGCAAAACCTTCTGGTACCCCACTGGCTGTCAATCACGGGATTACACCAGATGAAAAGGGGGAGTTAATCGATGCCACTCTGTACAGAGGAATGATTGGATCCCTCATGTATCTTACAGCCTCTCGTCCAGACATCATGTTTGCCACATGCTTATGTGCTCGTTATCAATCCAAGCCAAGAGTTTCCCAATCTAATTCTTGTGAAGAGGATTCTGCGTTATCTGAAGGGTACTCCTGATCTAGGCTTGTGGTACCCTAGTGATGATAATTTTGAGCTTACTGGATACAGTGATTCAGATTATGGTGGGTGCAAAAGAAATTTCAAATCAACATCTGCAGGATGTTAGTTCTTTAGAAATCGTTTAGTTACCTGGCAGTGCAAGAAGCAGACGTCGGTGTCTACTTCAACATGTGAGGCAGAATACATTGCAACTGCTAGTTGTTGCTCTCAAATTATCTGTACTCAACAACAACTCAGGGACTATGGGTTACATTTTTCTAATAATCCTATATATGTTGATAACACTGCTGCCATAGCTGTCACTAAAAACATTGTCCAGCACTCTAAAACAAAACACATCGACATTAAATATCACTTCATGCGTGATTGTTTTGAAAAGAAATTAATCGATGTTGTTAAGATTCACACCGATCACCAGAAAGCCGATATTTACACAAAAGCATTTGATAAACCCAGATTTGTATATCTGTTATCGGCTAATGGTGTTTTTCAAAAAGATGAAGTCATTACTTCATCTGAATCAAACAAATGATCATTCTTTTTCTTAGTTACTTTCTTGTGTTTATTTTTCCTTTTCAATATTTCTGTTACTTTTCTTTCACTTAATGAAAAACTCAAAAAGATTTTCAGTTTTAGGTTTTTAGGAGGAGAAAAAGTAGTTTAATTGAAAAACCAAAAACATTTGAAAAATTGAAAAAAATGAGAAAGTCTTATTAGAGAAAGTGATGTGTTTACCTGTCTCGTCTTAAATGCAAGATTGAATGCATAAACTGATAGCACATGAGAATTATGACCCGATGTACTGATAGGCCGACTGTACAAAATCAGCACACTGTTAGTGATTGCTTAGAAAGTCTGATTTGTGGGATCCAGTTTTAGAAAACTAGTTAAGGGATAAATAGTTTTTGACTCAAATCAGGCATACACCTGTTATCATAGGATCTTATGAGGTTTCCAATGATTCATCAATTCAAGTTTGTACACGTGCCATATTGCTTTGTAAGGACCTAGCTGAAGCCGTCCATTCAGCTGAGAATGATTGAATCATAAGAAAATAAAAGTGAATCCGATTCTGTACACGTGCCATATTGCTGGGTTGCAGCCTAGCTGAAGCCGTCCATTCAGATAGGATAAGCTAAGAAAAATACAAAAATAAAATAAATTTGATTCCATACAAGTGCCATATTACTGGGTTGCAGCCTAGTTGAAGCCATCCATTTGGATAGATTAAGTTGATCTTGTCAACACATTTCTGTATACGTGCCATATTGCTTTGTAAACACCTAGCTGAAGCCGTCCATGAGAATGTGTTGAACTTGAGAAACAAATCGAAAAGAAAAATACAAAAAGAAAATAAATTGGAACCTTATAGATTTTATGATGCTAGTTACTAAGTTATGCCGAGATGAGTTATAAACTGGTTTTGATCTAGATTGGTTGACTATAATGGGTAACTCAGTTAGAAAACATGACTAATCATTGATTAGTTTAGAAGCAAAGTACTATCAGGTTTAAAGTGGACAAATATATCAGTAATCATTTCATAAATCAAATGTGTCAGAAGTATAAACATTCTTGAATACTGATTCGACATGATCTGGTGTATGTGTCATTTTCTTGAAAGGCTACTCACAAAAATATGTGCATTTTGTTTATTTCAGTTTCAGTTTGTACAGTTATTTGTTTATCAGAAAATACAAAAGGATTTTTATTTGAAATTTTTTTAAATGATCATCTGTTGGTTCAGATATTCAATCATCTTTGCCTATCACCAAACCAGACTGAACTTCATAACAATAATCTTTTTTGTGAACAAAATGTCAACACTGAGAATGAGTTGTGTTTTTAAGGTTCTGATTTCTTCCACCCAAATGAATGTGAGTATGACTCATATGAACGAATGAACTCATTTATGCGAATGAGTCATTCGCTAGACTCCTTCATGCGAATGAGGTCATTTGGTTCTAGAGACCAAATGATCTCTCCTATTTAATGGATGCTCTTCGGCCAAATGAGCTCATTCACATCAAAACCTCATCCGGACCATATTGTGTGTTCCTCCTTCGCCCGAAACACGTTCTTCGTCATTCTCTTTGATTTTCACCACAAAACCTCCATTTTCTCATCATCATTGTTATCATGATCATCTCAGGTAATGCTAGAACAAATATCATCAACTTCTGACAATGGATTGTACCAGAACCGTTCAAATTTTAGAGTTTTAGGGTTCGAGCAACATATAAGTCCAATAATCGATCTGAATGAACCTTAAAACACTTAAAATCAGTTGTATAACCTTATTCAGACCCCTCTGTGTTGATTATTACTAGTTTTAGGGTCTGATTGGCGTTTTTTGAAAGATTGGGCGTTCAAATTCCATCGATCTCCCGAATGAGGTTCATTCGCACCACAGGGTCAATCGAATGAGTTCATTTGACTGAATGAGTCATTCGAAGCATGTGGTCATGCGAATGAGTTGGTTCAACCGAATGACTTCATTCGTGTGTCATTCGGATGACACCAGTCTTTCGGCCACTGTCCTCATTCGTTGGATCTCATTCGTGTGACAATGCTTCATTCGCACTACTTGAACACTTGGTCAAAATTTTTGATTTTGATTCTTTTGCCTACTGAACTAATATGTTGCTATTTTTCTACGTTTTAGTATGGCAGGTTATAAAGATGTTCCCAAGAACAACATATGTGCTCATCTGGATTTTACAACAGCGAATGCCCGACACTTTACAGAGATTATTACTTTCTTCAGGCATTCCAGGATATTTCCAGCTATATCTACTGTCCATGTTCCTTATTTATCACATCAGAGAGATTTCTCGAGCTCTGCTGACATTGACTGTGAGGTAGAGTCTCCTGTCATCAGAGGGAAAGTCCGTGGAGATGATGTGATAGTATCTGCTCAGCATCTTAGACGGGTTTGTGGTTTCCAGGACGCTCCCGATCAGCCTTTTCTTCTTGATAGATATCTGGTTCGAGGATGTTTTATGCGATGCAAGTACGACGGAGATCTAGAGGCCGGAGTGCTGAACAAACCCTTATTATGCCCTCAGTTCAAGTATCTATGCCATGTCCTTATTCATTGCTTGGGCTCAAGGCGTGGTGGTTTTGATGACCTACAAGAGAGACTCCAGGGAGCATTTATAGCTTTAGTGTTGAAGCTTCCGTTCAACTTCTCGAAGATGGTCTTCACACATATGAAGGAGAATGTCTACCTCAAGGGAGACAAGAAGTTCTTGATGTATCTGAGATTTTTTCAGATGATTTTTGATGCACAAGTGCCAGATCTTCCTAAGGCCAATGCATATATTGTCAGACTAGAGCACATGAATGACACCACTCTTAACAGAGTTCTAGCTTACCGAGGAAAGGAGAGGAAGCCTCCCACTCGTGACATGTTTGGTCATCTCCTCAACCCTGATTACATTGCACCTGTTGGGAGGAGATGGAGACATGAGGATTCAGACTCTCACTTGGAGGATATTATTGTGTCGGGTGGTGATGACGGTGATGATGGTCAGGATGGTGATGGTGGTGATGCTGGTGCTAGTGCTAGTGGTGCTGCTGATGTTGGTGATGGTGATGGTGCTGGTGTGAGTGGTGGTACTGGTGTTGTCACTGATGTTGGTGGTGCTAATGTGAGTGGTGCTGGTGTTGGTGGTTCAAGTGTTGGTGATGATGATGTAGATGTTGGGGCTTTTCTTGACTTGGACTTCATGACTACTTCTACAGTTACTGCCTCTACCCCATTAGAGATAGGTGGTACCACATCAGCTGAGGAGAGAGATGATTATGATGAATCAGAGGAGGTTGGTGGTGAAGATGATGATGAAGAGGGTTATGATAGCTCAGACTCTGATAAGCCTGATGATGATTTCGACAACGTTATAGACGGGACCAGGCTGGTAAAGAAGAGGAAGAGGCCCAGTGAGACAGAGCTTGAAAGGGAGGAGATCATGGATCCATTGTTTGTTCCTGAGTTTGATTTTTCTCCTCCCCCACGTACTTCCACTGTTATATCTACTGCTGCTGCTGCAGTTGCTCAGTCTACCTCTCCTCCTGCCAAAAGAAAAAGGACTAGATTTGTCCTACAGAGGCGGTCAGAGATGTCTTCTGTTGCAGCAACCATTGCTACATCCGCTGCAACAGTTGCAACTTCTTCACTGACAAGGTGAAGGGCAACTCCTACACGTGTCACTATTGCCCCTCTGACCTCCTCTAGTGTTGCCACAGCTGTCTTCACTGTAGCTTCCTCTGGTCCCTCCACTACATGTGCTGATACTTATATACCGACTGTTTCAGTTGCTGAACAACTCAGCACACTGAACAGTTTGGTCCTTAGATTGATGGAGAGAAACCATGACCAGGATCAGGTTATCTCCCAACTTACTCATAAGGTCAGTGAGAAGGATGCTCTAATGCTGCAGGCAGCTAACCAACGGGCTGATTTGAGGGCCCGATCTGCTGACTTAGAGGAGAGGTTACTCAAGTCTGTGGATGATTACAACCAGCTGGCCCTGACGGATGTTGGCCTAAATGACAGAATTTCGGTTCTTGAGGCTGAAAACTTGCGTCTCTCTGAGCAAGTTGAAAGCCTTAAGGATGCTGCTCCTAGGCTTGAGGCCTCTGAGTCTGCCTCCGATGATTCAGACAGAGAAGAAGACGAAGACGAAGAAGAAGAAGATGAGTCTGATGAGGAGAAGGTCGATTATGATTACACCGACAAGGATGACGACTCTGGTGATGATGACGACAGTGCAGGTAGTGGTTCTGCAACCTCTTCCAGTGCAGAAGAGCCAACTCCACCAACTGAAGTCAGAACCAACACAAAGCATGATAAAGCTGCAAAGCCTCCTCCGACTCAAACAGAAGAGCCTAAAGCTACAGAAGAGGTTGAAGCGATGCCAGTGAGACGGATTTTGGACGAAAAGTTAACTATGATTTTGGACGCTCAGGGCATCATTCAACATTCTGTCAGCTATGGCAACGAGGAAGGCAAAATCATACATTGCCTCACCAAGGAACAGATTGCAGAACTGTTTAGGTTAAATCCTAATGAGGTGATTTTAGATGATACTTCCATTCCTGCATCTGATCTTCCAACTCCAGAATCATTTTATGACATTGATGAGGTGATTCTGGAGGACATCACAGAGGAAGAGGGATTAAAGTACACTTCAGCTGAAGAGGAACTGCCTACATTATCTGACTTGTTCGGTCTACATTCTGAGGAGAAGCTAAAGCGTAAGATAGAAGAAAAAATCAGTGGCAGTGAGTCTTCAGCAGAAGATATTCTAGAAAAGAAAAGAGGAATGGAAAGCTTATTGGGAAGTTGTGAAGAAAGAAAGTGTTGCAAAGATGCCAACTACACACACCAAAGTATACAGGACCTAAGGATACAAGGCCGGAGGTCAAATTCTAAGTTGGGTATACTTTTACGACTTGCAATGCTATGCAGTCAAAAGGGAACAAGGGATCCAGTACATCAAACATCCTAATGACTTCAAGACGTTGCCCGAATTCGAGGTAAATCAACTTGCACGTCTGAAGATGCTTTACAGTGAAGAATCAGGGACGTCATCTTGGTTCTCAAGACAGATTCAGTATGAGTACAGGAAGAAATGGATCAATTTCAAGCCTCAGCAACCAGAGAGATACTATCTTCCGGAGATTGATGCAGATACCCGCAGACATAAAGTAATCCTGAAGTGGCTGCCTCCGAAAGTCATGAAGAAGATTCCATTACGGAAGATGCCTCAAGACTTTTAGGACAGTTTCCGATGGTGGTATTATGATGGGAGAACTACTGAGGCAGTGACTGTTTTGTGCAAAGACAACAAATGGAATACGGTGTGTATATTGGATCCCATGTGGCTGACCAATCTGTCACGCAAAGATGTGAAAGCCTTGTGCAGATGTCAGGTTTTCTTTGAAGTTACATACATGGAGCAAGCTCTACAGTTCATGAGAGTCATCCGGATATGCATAGTATTTGGAATTCATGCCGGCACTGACTGGAAGGCTATCTCTGACAAGCATTTCAAGAAATATGATGACAAGTGAAGAACTAGGTCCAAGGGGGAGAATGTTATTGCATAGAATGTCCCTAGTTCAGTAGTTTGTATCATTTGATGTATAAAGTTTATATTATTAATGAAATCAGTCATTCTATATTGTTCGTATATGTTTAAATGAGTTTGTTATGTTTATATGTGTTTGACTTTGACTTTGACTATGTTACAGACCCATTCGTGCGAATGATACCTAAGAATGAGTTCATTTGGACGAATGAATGCCTAGCGAATGACTGAGGTGAACGAACGACTCATCCGCATGACTCATTCGGTCGACTAAGCTCATTCGGCTGAGTCATTCGCCGAATGAGTGTTTCGCACTACTCATTCGGCAATATGAGTACAGCTTATATACATAGCTGCAAATAGAATTTTATAGAACAGTCCAAGCTCCTTCTCACCCCTGTGCACTCCTCTGTCATACCCTTAGGGTTTTGAGCCGATCCTTGCTGTCCAACATCGATTCTCACCCCGTGGTGTTCGATGTCGATCAAAACGTTCACTCCTCATCGTCGGATTGCCACGTGGACTAGTGGTTTCAATTGGAAAACCCTGGAATAGGATTCCGCACTATTCCGGTGGCTGTTGAGCAGATCTCTGAAGGAACCGAGTTGTCTTCTAGGGTTGTTCAGGTCCTACACTATCTAATTAGAAATCTCTTTAATTTTATCCTTTGCATTTCTATGGTGACAACTTTTGATACGTAAATCTGATTGAAGTCGAGAAATATCTTTCTTTTGAGCTTCGACTTTTTCTCTTTAAAATTTTTCGCTTCTAGACAGAGCATATTTTGATCTTTTCTAGTCTCGCAAATCCTCTAGTAACTCAGAATACTGTGATTTAGATAGAATCATTTTATCTTGAGAAATTTGACAGCATAAATTTTCATTCACCTTAGAAGAAGATAACTGATTAACCTGAGGATCCATTTGTGCCGAAAACATTTTAACTCAAATTCTAGGCATAGATCTCATGAGAACCAATGCCGAGCACACTTGCCGAGAACAACCATATTGTGCCGAGAATATTTGTCTAAAAGAATAAACTTATCAAGAGTCGAGAAGAACAATAAATAAATTAAGATCAATAATGACCGAAAACAATTTTATTTTGATTTTTTCAAATAGAATTTCCAAGATTTAACAAAATGTGGCCGAGAACTATTATTTACAAAATGAAGTCAATAATAGCCGAGAACTCAACTGGAAGCAAATGCCGAGAACAATCTTGTAAAGAAATTGAAGCCAAAACTTATTTTGTGAAAACACTTGAGTCGGGAACCATTTGAGATGTTGAGAACTTTAATTGTTTTGCCGAGAACTATTAAATGACTTGTGATGAGAAAAATAAAACGCTCGAGAGCTTAAATAATTATTCGCGGTGCCGAACAGAGAATTCAATTATTCCACTCTCAGATTTAGTTTCCAACTAAAACTCCTTGATTTTCGCAAACACCCATAAAATATGAATAAGCAGATGAAAAGCCCTGTTCTTCCTTTTCTTTGATCGTTCTTCACAAAAAAATAATTTTTCAACCAAAATATGAATCAATCTACAAAATTCTAACCTTGATCTCGTTGAAATTTATCTCTAAGAGCGTCAAGCTCTGATACTAGTTGTAGGTCCCGATTTCACCACGTCAGACCTAAAAATCAAAACTTCAACACACGAACCACTTCCTGATGGCCGGAATCCAAACCGAAGGTTAATCTAATAAGAACTTGTAGATGATTAAAGATAAATATCATTCACTACACATGATAATCATTTAAACAAACGAAATCGTCCGGTACATTGAAGATTAAACAAAGAGAAAACAATGACAGCCCAAGAAACAAAATCGGTAAGTCAGTAGATTTCACTCTCCATGCTTGTTTCGGTTTAGCAGATTGTTTCAGCACCTTTGGGGTAGTAATTTTAGCTTTTTCAACCTATTCTAGCTTCAGAAGCTTTTGTTGCTTGGAACACTTTGGATTTCGCTTGACTTCGACTTTGCTAAAACCACAAGGTTTATTCTTTGGTTTCGGATGATTCGAAATCTTTGGTCTTTCAACTTTTCTCGAATTAAAACACACCATGACCTTTGGAGTAACTTTGTGATAAAAATATGTTGGCCGATGAATACAATTCCGTGCAATAAGACCAGGCTTGCCACATGCAAAGCAAGTCTGCTTCTTTTCATATGGAACAAAACCTTCACTGTTTAATCCATATGTTGACCATTGAGAGTAACAAGATCTATCATTTCTGAAGTGATTCTGATTCACAAAACCATGACACCTTCTCGCTCTGCATTGTTGCGGAAAGTATGGTGTACTTTCTACATTCAGATCTGATTTAATACTCCCGAAAGCATGACTTTGAAAAACACTAGGAACAAATTTCAAACTGCCCGTTTTCAATTCAGTGTCCTTCACTTCTTCTGCAGTTGTCTCAGAAACCTTCGTAACATTCACAGCTTTACCAATAGAATCAGTTACATTTGTTGACACGGTTTCAACATTTTCAAAAGAAATCTTAGGACCATACGTTATGTGTTCCTCATTTGCCTCTTCTTCTATAGAAATTGGCATCCTTGTATAATTGTCATTGAATGGAGGAGGTACACTTCTATATCCCAAACCCGAACCTCTTTTGTTATTCCCGTGAAGTTGTTGATCTAGCATGTTATTCACAACCTTACTAAATGATTCAAACTTCTTGAAGCTAAACTCTGCATCATTGTATTTAGTTTTTAACTTTTCTATCTCATTAGAAATCTCTTTAATTTTATCCTTTGCATCTCTATGGTGACAACTTTTGATACGTAAATATGATTGAAGTCGAGAAATATCTTTCTTTTGAGCTTCGACTTTTTTTCTTAAAACTTTTTCGCTTCTAGCCAGAGCACTTTTTGATCTCTTCAAGTCTCGCAAATCCTCTAGTAACTCAGAATACTGTGATTTAGATAGAATCACTTTATCTTGACAAATTTGACAGCATAAATTTTCATTTACCTTAGAAGAAGATAACCGATTAACCCAAGGATCCATTTGTGCCGAAAACATTTTAACTCAAATTCTTGGCAAGGATTTGATGAGAACCAATGCCAAGCACAATTTCCGAGAACAACCATATTGTGCCGAGAATATTTGTCTAAAAGAATAAACTTATTAAGAGTCGAGAAGAACAATAAATAAATTGAGATCAATAATGACTGAAAACAACTTTAATTTTATTTTTTTTAATATAATTTCCAAGATTTCACAAAATGTGGCCGAGAACTATTATTTACAAAATAAAGTCAATAATAGCCGAGAACTCAATTGGAAGCAAATTCCGAGAACAATCTTGTAAAGAAATTGAAGCCAAAACTTATTTTGCGAAAATGCTGGAGTTGAGAACCATTTGAGATGTTGAGAACGTTAATTGTTTTGCCGAGAACTATTAAATGACTTGTGATGAGAAAAATAAAATGGTCGAGAGCTTAAATAGTTATTCCCGATTCCGAATAGAGAATCCAATTATTCCACTCTCAGATTTAGTTTCCAACTAAAACTCCTTGATTTTCACAAACACCCATAAAATATGAATAAGCAGTTGAAACGCCATGTTCTTCCTTTCCTTCGATCTTTCTTCACAAACAAATAATTTTAAAACCAAACTATGAATCAATCTACAAAATTCTAACCTTGATCTCGTTGAAATTTATCGCTAAGAGCGTCAAGCTTTGATACCACTTGTAGGTCCCAGTCTCACCGTGTCAGATCTATAAATCAAAACTTCAACACACGACCCACTTCGGGATGGGCGGAATCCAAACCGAAGGGTAATTGAATAAGAACTCGTAGATGATTAAAGATAAATATCATTCACTGCACACGATTAGCATTTAAACAAATGAAATCGTCCGGTACAATGAATATGAAACAAAGTGAAAACAATGATAACCCCATCTGTCTCTCTCTAGTTCTCGTCTACATCTCCCTTTAGAAAAGAAACAAAAATTCGTATAAATAGTATTAAACTAATCACGGCCCAAGCTAGCCCCCCGAAAACCCATTAGCTTATCGAGAACCAACCGAAAACTATTAAATTTGTTAACCAAGAGCCTTGTTCTTGTCGGTCTTCGATTACTCAACCGAGAACTTATCCATCTGCCGAGAACACATTGAGAACAATAACATACCACCGAAAACATCAATCTTACCACGAATGATTTTGTCAACCGAGAACATCCAATGATTGCGTAAGTCTCAAATCTAGGTCTTTACAACCTCCCTCTTGACTTATGCGATCATTGTCTTCATAGTCTTCAATTTAGCATCGGTACCCATGCTATAGTGATTCTGGGCAATCCTGAAGAATCAATACAACATACTTCCTGCAAACACGTCTTATTTGCATTCAACGTTGGTACTTCAGTAGATTTCACTCTCCATACTTTTTTCAGTTTAGCAAATTGTTTCAGCACCTTTGGGGTTGTTATTTTAGCTTTTTCAACCGATTCTGGCTTCAGAAACTTTTGTTACTTGAAACACTTTCGATTTCGCTTGACTTCGACTTTG
The DNA here is from genome assembly GCA_009363875.1 of Mikania micrantha. Classification (NCBI taxonomy): domain Eukaryota; kingdom Viridiplantae; phylum Streptophyta; class Magnoliopsida; order Asterales; family Asteraceae; genus Mikania; species Mikania micrantha. The sequence goes on from CM018687.1 coordinate 28,346,987, forward strand.
CTAAATCCGCACGGTTTATTCTTTGGTTTCGGATGATTCGAAATCTTTGGTCTTTCAACTTTTCTCGAATTAAAACAAACCTTGAACTTTGGAGTAACTTTTAGATAAAAATATGTTGGTCGATGAATACAATTCCGTGCAATGTGTCCAGGCTTGCCGCATGCAAAGCAAGTGTGCTTCTTTTCATATGGAAGAAAACCTGCACTGTTGAATCCATATGTTGACCATTGAGAGTAAAACGATTTATCGTTTCTGAAGTGATTTTGATTCACAAAACCATGACACACATTGTTGTGGAAAGTATGGTGTACTTTCTACACTCAGATCTGATTTCAAACTGCTCGTTTTCAATTCAGTGTCCTTCACTTCTTCTGTAGTTGTCTCAGAAACATTCGTAACATTCACAGCTTTACCCATAGAATCAGTTACATTTGTTGACACGGTTTCAACATTTTGAAAAGAAATCTTAGGACCATACGTTATGTGTTCCTCATTTGCCTCATCTTCTGTAGAAATTGGCATGCTTGTATAATTGCCATTGAATGGAGGAGGTACACTTCTAATCCCAAACCCGAACCTCTGTTGTTATTCCTGTGAAGTTGTTGATCTAGCAAGTTATTCACAACCTTACTAGATGATTCAAACTTCTTGAAGCTAAACTCTGCATCATTGTATTTAGTTTTTAAATGTTATGTTTCATTAGAAATCTCTTTAATTTTAACTTTTGCATCTCTATGGTGACAATTTTTGATACGTAAATCTGATTGAAGTCGAGAAATATCTTTCTTTTGAGCTTCGACTTTTTCTCTTAAAACGTTTTCGCTTATAGCCAGAGCACTTTTTGATCTCTTCAAGTCTCGCAAATCCTCTAGTAACTCAGAATACTGTGATTTAGATAGAATCACTTTATCTTGACAAATTTGACAGCATAAATGTTCATTCACCTTAGAAGATGATAACGCAGAGATCTGATTAGAACCAATGCCAAGCACAGTTGCCGAGAACAAGCATATTGTGCCGAGAATATTGGTCTAAAAGAATAAACTTATCAAGAGTCGAGAAGAACTATAAATAAATTGAGATTAATAATGACCGAAAAAAAAATTTATTTTCTTTTTTTTAAATATAATTTCCAAAATTTCACAAAATGTGGTCGAGAACTATTATTTACAAAATGAAATCAATAATAGCCGAGAACTGAACTGGAAGCAAATGCCGAGAACAATCTTGTAAAGAAATTGAAGCCAAAACTTATGTTGTGAAAATACTGGAGTCCAGAACCATTTGAGATGTTGAGAACTTTAATTGTTTTGCCGAGAACTATTAAATGACTTGTGATGAGAAAAATAATATGGTCGAGATCTTAAATAATTATTCCCGGTGCCGAACAGAGAATCCAATTATTCCACTCTCAGATCTAGTTTCCAACAAAAATCCTTGATTTTGCAATCACCCATAAAATATGAATAAGCAGATGAAACGCCATGTTCTTTCTTTTCTTCGATCGTTCTTCACAAACAAATAATTTTTCAACCAAAATATTAATCAATATACAAAATTCTAACCTTTAACTCGTTGAAATTTATCACTAAGAGCGTCAAGCTCTGATACCACTTGTAGGTCCAGATATCACCACGTCGGATCTATAAATCAAAACTTCAACACACGAACCACTTCGGGATGAGCGGAATCCAAACCGAAGGTTAATAGAATAAGAACTTGTAGATGATTAAAGATTAATATCATTCACTGCACACGATTATTATTTAAACAAACGAAATTGTCTCGTACAATGAATATTAAACAAAGTGAAAACAATCATAACTCCCCTATGTCTCTCTCTAGTTCTCGTCCACATCTCCCTTTAGAAAAGAAACAAAATATGTATAAATAGTATTAAGTAATCATGGTCGAAGCTAGCCCATCGAGAACCCATTAGCTTATCGAGAACCAACCGATAACTACTAAATGTGTTAGCCAAGAGCCTTGTTCTTGTCGGTCTTCAATTACTCAATCGATAACTTATCCATCTGCCGAGAACACATTGAGAACCATAACATACCACCGAAAAAATCAATCTTACCGAGAATCATTTTGTCAACCGAGAAACTCCAATGATTGCATAAGTCTCAAATCTAGGTCCTTACAATAGCTTTTGCAACCTCGTTAATAATCTTAGGCATGGCCTTTGTGATGCCATCTGCTATTAGTTCCTTAAGTTTGGTTTCCGTTCCATTTTCCCTTTGTTCTTCATAGCTGGGAGGAGGTGTATCATTCTTCCTAACTTCAACAAAATGGGATCTCTTAGTCATTTCCACAACCTTCTTACTACGGGTCCCTTGAGTAGGACCTGCTCTTTTGTCAACCTTCTTAATTTGTCGTTTCCATTCTATACAAAACAGCCAAACCAAGATATACATATCAGAAATCATATATCTCATAATCATCATATGTCCTAACATTTATGAGTGCCTTACAAATAATTTTTTTTCAACAAAAGAAACATCATTTCAATACATCATGCATGCAATTTACAGTGAAGATTATCACAAAGTACTTAATAATTAGAATCCCAAAGCTAGATAGTACAAGATCTAGTTAGGCAATACAACATAGTATGGTATCATAAGAGTCTGGTATTACAAAATACAAAAATCTTGAAATACCCTGCGATGGGAAATTCCCTCGCCTCGATCATCCAAGCGAGCGTCGGTTGATCGACGATACGGATCACGTACATGTGGTCGGCTCGAAGGTCCAGCTTCAAATGATTATCTATGTGGCTCTGGATATGGCTGGTAATGTGGGTAAGGAGGTGCATATGCTGGCGGAGATGCGTACATAAGGTAAGCTGGTATCGGATATACAATAGGTGGAGATGGGGATCCAATGAGAGGAGGTGATTGATACATCAGTGGTTATGATAGGTAGGCGCTGGAACATAGGTAGGCATAGGCTGATAAATTGGAAGCTATGGATAAACAGGTGGCACCTGATACATGATCGGTGGTGTTGGCGGACATACAAGAGGAGGCGGTTGATACATTACATGTTGTCTCCTATGTTCTTCCTCAAAACTCTGCCATAGTGCATCTTGTTGAGCAAATGTGTCACAACGTTGTCCGAAATGCTCATCCGATCGTCTGTGCGAGTCTGCCATGTCATGTTCCTCATGTCGTCTAAGTGTGCGACGAGATGATGTGAGTACTCTCCTTCTGGGCACACATGTGTTCTACTGCCTCTATCTGATCATCTAACAACACCAGGAGTGGCACACTGTCGGCAACCACAACCTGTATGTCATTGTCTGAAATCACCACATGAGTTAGAGCCTCAGACTCTTTAAAAGGTTCCTCATCCTCAAAAGGTGTTGGGGGAGTATGAGTGATCTCCCTAAGGTGTCTCGAGACCTCAAACCACTTGATCACTAGCATCTAGATGGTCATCCTTGGACAAGAAGAGCGTCTTTCATGTGTTGCCTGTGGAACACTAACCGCAGGAGTAGGTGATCGTCTCTATCTAGGCCTACTCGGGCCCTCTTCACTGCCTCGGCTTCCAGAATGAGACTTCGATGAAGTCTTCTTTCGTTCAAATATTCCAAAGATACCTTTACCTTTGTTGTTTCCTTCAGACATTCTAAAATTTAAAATAAATATCATCAGTAATTAATCATGTATAAACATATGTGTATAATCAAACATCAGCAATCACTTGTCAGTCGTCCGTCGTTTTTTGTCAGTTGTCAGTCGTGTGTTGTCAGTTGTCAGTTGTCAGTTGTCAGTTGTCAGTTGTCAGCTTCCCGTCATCTCTGTGATGAGGTTTCTAAGTAATCCTCACTATAGATAACCATTATTATATTCTTATCAAGATAACCTTGAAAACTATGTTGATCAGTCACCCTTTTCAAGTTGTCTTGCACATGTACACTAACTATTAACTACCATGCTTCCTAAATATCCTAGGCTAGATTCTAATACTTTTGCGGTCAAGAGCACTAAAGATTAGAGCTTAAGGATCTACGTGACCCTTACGTCGCTGAAAACCTATGGCTCTGATACCAGCCTGTAACACCCTGATCTCAGGGGTGTCACGTCGTATCATTCTTTTTCAAACAAATACAGCAGAAGACTTATGTTGACCACAAAAATATGACTAAATTTGAACTTTTTCAAAACATTGTAATTGTTGCACCATCAATGTGCTTAAGTGAAGTAGTTACAAAATATTCATAGATTCTTAAGTCGATGTTTTAACAAAATTCATAGCCTTATCATGTAGACGGATTTCCAAAAGTTAGTATTCAATTTCTTAGCCAATCAAATACAGCGGAAGACTTATGTTGACCACAAAAATATGACTAAATTTGAACTTTTTCAAAACATTGTAATAGTTGCACCATTAATGTGCTTAAGTGCAGCAGTTACAAAATATTCATAGATTCTTAAGTCGATGTTTTAACAAAATTCATAGCCTTGTCACGTAGACGGATTTTCAAAAGTTAGTATTCAATTTCTTGTCAGCATCCTTCTTAAATCCCTTCACTTCCCTGTTCTAGTATTACCTGTATCGCGAGCTAAAACAAGTCAATCACATACATAGTTGGTGAGTCATGGCCAGCGACAATTAATAACAATAATCAAATCATATTTGTGTGTGCAAGTAAACTGGTTGTCAAATCAAGTCTCACAACGTCAAGTATTCATCCGTCAAGGATCCTAACGCGGTGTTTGTTAATATATACACTACTCTAGAGCCATTGGCTCTGATACAGTGTTGAATGACACACATGGGGTCCGCTACAGTGCTACACCAAATCCTATCATGACATTAACCATAACGACTCCACCATAGTGAACAGTCTCCCAAAAATCCCTTATCCCGTAGGGAATGGCCCGTAGACCAGAGTCGAATACACGACCCTATCATGAATCCTTATCCTTATCCTTAGCTTCTAGAGCAAGGTACCTCCAATTTGCACGGATCTGTTTGAACGTGTATATGCCCCGAGGTAGTTATAAGTAGGTCTTACACTTACACCGGCCCATCCCTTCCCCCTACCTTGATGATTTGCCTCTGACTAACATCCATAACCGGATGTAGCCAAGTCTATACAATGCTAGCTAAAAGGTACGGTTTATCTTACAGCAACACACATAAAAATCCTTTTTATAAAAATCCTTTAAATAAAAATCCTTTAAAAAGAAAGCTCGGATACATCCCAAAACATTTAAGTAAGAAGGGGAGGTCAAGACTCACCTGAGTTTTTTGACCGGTTCGTAAATTCTAAAGTAGTAGATTCGTCGAGTTCTTGTTAGTAAGACTAATCACGCACATGCAAATCTAGTTTATAATATACATTTTGAGTTAACACGTGAGTTTATAAAGTGATCTTACGATCGAATCCTTAAATCCTTAATATTGGCTTTTACAACATAACACCAAAATTAGTAATTTGGTAACAATCGTAATCACTACCGGAGATGCTTCTATTCATTTTAGGATACTTTCTTTCTTTAAGTATAATCTCATCCCTTTAAATTCTTTTTTAAAGTCCCTTGAATCATTTATTGATCCTTTTATTTCTTAAATATATATACATATATATATATATATGTTGGTGTGTGTGTGGAGACAAACATTATTCATCATGCTAAACCAAGATGGTCTTGACTAGTCAAATATGGTTAATTGAGCCAACAATCCTTTTAGAAGCATTAAACATAATGATGATTTAAACCAAAATCTATATTCTAGATAGTTTGACTTTTAAAAGTCAAACTTGCCCTCAAAATACGTTTTTACAATTTACATACCATCTGTCACACCCCGAGCCGGCGGGGTTGGATCGGATTCCCCGTCGGGCGGAAGGTTCTCGGGGCGCGATATCGTGAGTGATAATCGTGATGATCAGATTGTTTACATAGCATCAATGTTAAGAATAACTAAAGCACAATCAAACATTAAACTAGGATTACAAAGTTAAATTACAATATCAATGTTCAGTAATTTAACTCGGTAAACCTAACAAAAATCATATGTTTCCTATCTTGTATCTGTACAAGATATCAAACGTGATTCGTATCCTTAGCAAAATATGTGCTTCTTCAAAAGTCTACTAGGTCTGCTAACTGGCATCCTAGTATGCAATCCAAAAGCTTAAGCCTATTCATGTGCGTCACCTGAGAAAACATGTAAGGAAACAAAGTCAACACAATGGTTGGTGAGTTCATGCAGTTTTAGTATTTGTAAAATAGCTTTTGCAAACCTTTTTGGGTAAAACCTTAACCTCATTAATAACACATGTATCATCCAACTCGGTATGCTTATATATAGGGCATACCCCTGAGTCGAGCCTACGACCCGCCCAGACGCCGTCCCACCACATACTAAGTCACATAGGACATTGTTATTAATGATAATTAAGCATTTTACCTATCATTCGATTCATTCCTCATCATCGCTTTAGTTTACTGTTTTCAAAGTTTACAAGTCTATAGCATTCTTATGTAATAGCTTCCATAAGTTTAACAAGCATCGTGTTTAAAAGTTTATGATGTTGACCCAAAAGCATTTGTGCATCCCCTAGGTAACAACCTTAATCTCATTAACACCACCTGTATCATCCAACTCGGTATGCTTATATATAGGGCATACCCCTGAGTCGAGCCTACGACCCGCCCAGACGCCGTCCCACCACATACTAAGTCGCATAGGACATTGATGTTAATAATAATTAAGCGTCTTACCTATCCCCCATTTCGTTTATAGCTTTAGCATTATGTTTAAGTTTATAGCATGAGTGAACATTGAGGAATCACTGTATGGCAAACACTGAGAGGCCATAAGTCTACCCCTCAAGTCCCGACTATAAAGGTCACCCTATGGCAAGCACTAAGAGACCAAAATAGGTGCCTTCTAGTCCTGACTGTGAAGAACACATGAAGGCAAGCACTGAGAGACCAACTATTGTTCTTCAAGTCCCGACTAGGAAGAACACATGAAGGCAAGCACTGAGAGACCAACTATTGTTCTTCCATAGCCAATAGTTTTAGCATCCAAATAGTTTCACAACCGGTAAGGCAAGCACTGAGAGGCCAAACCGTTGCTTTTGCATAACAAGTTTATAGCTTTCAAAGTTTAACAACCGGAGAGGCAAGCACTGAGAGGCCAAACCGTTGCTTTTGCATAACAAGTTTATAGCTTTCAAAGTTTAACAACCGGAGAGGCAAGCACTGAGAGGCAAAACCGTTGCTTTTGCATAACAAGTTTATAGCTTTCAAAGTTTAACAACCGGAGAGGCAAGCACTGAGAGGCCAAACCGTTGCTTTTGCATAACAAGTTTATAACTTTCAAAGTTTAACAACCGGAGAGGCAAGCACTGAGAGGCCAAACCGTTGCTTTTGCATAACAAGTTTATAGCTTTCAAAGTTGTTTAAAGCATTCGTAGTTTTAAGCATATAGTATATGGCATAAATGTTAAGCATCTAGTTTAAGTATATAGTTTATAGCATAAACATCGAGTGTGTAGTTTAAGAATATAGTTTATAGCGTAAGCATCAACAGTAGCGTTTAAGAATATAGCTTAGATCATAAGTAGTAAGAGCATAGTTTAAGAATATAGTTTATAGTATAAGCTTCAAGAATATAGTTTAAGAATATAGTTTATAGCATAAGCTTCAAGAATATAGCTTCAAGAATATAGTTTAAGAATATAGTTTATAGCATAAGCTTTAAGAATATAGTTTAAACATCAAGTGTATAAATTAAGCTTTTAGTTTGCAACGTAAGCATCAATCACCAAGTTTAAGCATATTGTTGTAGCATAAGCATCAAATCTCATAAGCAATCCAACATATGTTTTCAAGCCTCAAGTTTAAAGTATAAGTTTCAAGTCTATTGTTTTTCAAAGTATTCTAAGTCTCAAGTATAAGTTTCAACATAAATATCGTGTTTATGTCTAAAGCATTAAATAACATTTCAAGTGTTTTATGAAAATGTTTAACATGCTTCTCAGTCCCGAAGTAAAACAAATAAATTTGAAAAGGGACAAATGAACTCACCTTGTGTCCTTAGTAGTTGACTTAGCTTAAAAGAAGAATGCACGCGCTCTTGTTTGCACTTGAGTTTGTTTCACTATCCTGTATTGAATTCATGTCGTTGTATCTTATAAGTATAAGTTATATGAATTTATGTGCGTGTAAGTGTTAGTTATAAGGTTGACTAACACTCATTAGTCTTGTTTACTATCCGGCCCTTAGTTCATAATATAGTGTAAAAAAAAATATTAAGTTTCTTTAACTTTTTGTTGTAACTTCTCAACTTAAGGTTTAGTTCGAGAGCTATCACTTTTAGTCAAATCTCTAAATATTAGTTTGCTTTGCCTACTCACTCGTCACCACATTTATTTAAAAGGGTAACTCGTGCATTCAATTATCATAATTTCTCATCTTTCACTCTTGAGTTTATTAAGCGTTAGAACTTGTTGGGCCGGATAACCCCTTTTCGCGTCCTTGGTATATAAGTGGCTTAAAAGTCATGGATGTGGGCCGAATAGATGTGCTTGGGCCGGCTAATCATTGTTGGGCCTAAGTAAGTGGTGGCTTGGGCCAATGAGTGGCTTTGGGCCGATTAACACAGAATTGGGCCTAGGGTAGCCTTGGGCCAAATATTATGTTGTTGGGCTTGCTTAACAGTTCACAGTTTTCTGTTGGGCCAAGAAAACGAAATTGGGCCATGACTTAAGCCGAAGATATGAGACAGAAACAGAAACAGCATGGCCAAATAACATTATTCGGATTTTGAATATGGGTCGGCTAACTTAATCAGTAAGAACTTGGGCCTAGTGTACAAAGGATGGGCCGAAATCATAAGATGGTCCAACGACTTAGAGTTGGGTCGGTTGAGCTGGTTGTCAACAGCGAACCTCCTAGCTTCCACCAGGTTCGCCCCTAGTATCTCTATGGTTCGGCTGATGTAGAGGACTAGGGTTCGGCCACAATACAACAGGGTTCGTAGCCATGATTTGCAGGAGGCAGGTTCGTGTTCAGCTCGAAGGTTCGTTGGCCATCTCAAGAGCTCGTGCATCCACTGGTTCGGCAATATTAGAACAGCAAAGGTTCGTTGAGAACTAGAGTTCGGTGGCTGGTTGGTTCATGTACATGGGTTCGGTAGTCTGCAACAAGGGTTTGTGAGGGTTCGTCACTATGGTTCGCCATGTATAGTAGGGTTCGCGGGTGTAGGAGAGTTCGGCTGACCCAGATGGTTCGCCGACCGAGGAGGGGTTCGTCACTCGCGCAGGGCTCATGAGCAGAGACTGGTTCGGCTCCGCCTTGCCACCCCCCCACAACCACAAACCTGCAACTCTCGTCATCCTCACTGAGCATTAAAGTTCTAGGGTTGTCTATACACCATAGATGCGTCAGAGGAGGGCTTGAAGGTATGGAGTTCGAGTAGAAGATGAGCACCAACCAAAATGTCACGTTTGAACAACCCACATACAAAAACCCTATTTTTCCAGCACTTTAACACATGATTACCTGCGATTTGGCTGGAGATATCACGAGATCCGTTGTACTTTTGTGTAGAGGACTTCAAGGGCTACGCGTGGGCGAAAGAATCACTCGAATCGGTTAAGTAACGAGGGAGTTATGATGTTTTGAAGGTGGGTTGGTGGTGATAAATGTGGTAGCCGGAAATGAGAGAGAAGGAGAGGTTGAAGATGATAAAAATGATTTAATGTGGTCATTTAGGGTTTTTATACCCTAAGTGGTGTTCGGGTCCGTTTCGGTTGCTCGGTTCACGTTTTCGTCGCGTATCCGGGTCGTTACGCGCGTATTTTATAAATTTAAATAAAGAGAACTATTTTAGGATGACTAAATTATAAATATTATTAAAAATTTATATTAAATATCGTTGCGTAAAATTAAATATCGAATTATAATATTTTACGCGTTTTATTAATTTATTCGCGATTTAAGAAAATAGTTTAGTTAAAATCATTTTATGATGAGTTTCAAAATTGTAAAATAGGAAATATAATATTTCCCTAAATTTATGATCGTTCGTATCGTTATTCGTTTTCGTTTCGTCAGATCGCGTCGCCATCGCGCGTATTCGTTCGAATCGTCATTCGAACGAACACGTCGATGGTTTGGCTTTCTGATTCTTGTTTTCTACTGTTAAGTCATTATTTCAGAACGTTAAACTATCAGAATCATTCGTACAGATCGTCACCTATACGGATAATTAGTCGGTTTAGCATTCCGAAACAATAACTGTTATGGTTTTGTCTTGTTTAACCTCACATACGTTTACACAAAATAGTATCACATCAATTGCTCATGTTTCAACAATGTGTCGTCTGACATGTTCCTGACTGTTAAACTCTAAGGTTTAAGTCAGATTCAGACAATAGTTTAATAGTTTCATGTTAATCAAAAATGTATCAATAGCATAACATAGTTTCCCGTAATGTGTAACTGAGTTACTGTACAAGTTACTGTACAGTTTACTGTTCTGGTAACGATTCCGGCACAGATGTTACAGTCTCCCCTTGTTAAAGAAATTTCGTCCCGAAATTTTAAAATTACTATCGGGTACTACTCCTTCTATAACAATGAGAAAACTTTTGGTCTGTGTGATATCCCTGCGCTCCCAGATTAAACTCTAAGTCGCGTTTGGGATTTCCTATGTATCGCCTCAATGTTTTGCTAGCCTTATTGCTTATAGTTGTCTTATGGTTATGGCTTGCTTAATCCTTGTGTAACTCTAACACTTCATTGTTTAAACTAACCAATGTTATGAGTATCAGTTGTTACACAACTTTAGTGCTAGCTATGGTTTCCTATGTATGTTATGTGCATCAACCAAGGATTCTTTCTTTGTCTCTATTGAAATAAAAGAATTCCTATGTTCCATAGAATACTCGCGTGATTGTACTAATAGGAATAAGATAAATTTCTTATTCATATTAGTATCAAAATAAAATAAAATCTTATGAGTAAGGAGATACTAGATACTAGTACCCGTTTCTGGCATATTTTTGTCTTGTATTCACAATTGATTCCCCCGATCTACTTATTTAGTTTAACTATGATCTCAGCATAGTCTTAACATTCATCCTTTCCTTAACATCTTAGAATCGAAGTTCTCCAAATTAAGTAACTCGAGTCCTATGAGGTCTAGGTGGAAAGTGACAGCTTATACGCTAATTTTAGCATTTTGACTTTCTACGGCTTTTAGTGTTCTAATTAGATAAGGTCCTCTTTCGAATTACAGTAATTAAACTATAATCAAGAATTACCCTATCTTTATTTAATCATTTAACGCTTATTTGACCTAAGGATTTCTCAAGTTACTATTTTGATTATCTTTTCGGCACTAAGTTTGCTTACAGTTACCTTATACTTATTGTTTCTAAAATCACGACAGATCATGCATTTCTAGTTAACACATCAATAAATAATTCATCGTAACTTAATGAAATTTGCATACCTATGGAGTCATCGGACTCCGGGTGATCTCTAGGAGCTGGTAAAGCAATTAATTCCTCTGTGATTACTGGGTCAGCTGGAGGCATCCTCCTAAAGCAGTCCCTCGCGAAATGTCCAAGCATTCCACATATGTAACAGTTGTGGTTATGTTGAGAGGAAGTAGAGGTGCTTGCTCTTTGTTCCTGCTTCCTAGTGGAAATAAACCGACACCGTTGGATCCAGTGTCCGTATTTCCCACAATTCAGACAGTGTCTACAAGGTTTCTTCTCTTCATGGTGAAAACCACATTTGGCACATTTAGGAAATGTTCCAAAATATTGACGGGGAATGTGGGTCATGGGCGTCCTGCATTGTTGCATCCAATGGCCTGTTTTCCCACAGCGTGTGCACTGCACACATGGGAGTTCAGCTCGATGATAATTATGACAAACTGGGCAGTGAGGGGTTTTTCCCTCGCATTGGGCACTTATCCCTGAAATCGGACCAGGCAGGATTTGACTTATGGGTGTAGCGTCAATGTAGTTCACGGTTCTCTTTCGCCTTTTCGCAGTACGTCGTTTAGGTTTGTTGCTGGTTTCTCCTTCCTCCGGTTCCTCTTTCTTCTCAGAAAGGAGTGGAAAGTTCCTAGCAAACTCCTCACTGTTTCGGATCCGGGTGATGACTCCAGGAAGAACCGCCATCAACTCTTCAGTGATCAGAGTTGCGAGTGCATCGATTGCTGGGTCTATCTCCTGTGAAGGGAGAGACGGTGATGGTTGTCTTCTCGGTGACATTCTGATCGTAGCCAATAGGATATCAGTTAGTGCAATGATCGAATGCAGAAGACATAATGCAAGAAATTTCCTAATTCCTACGTTCTCTACATGAAGGGTCCCTAAGTTATAGTCTAGGCCAAACCATTTAAGTAGATGACCTAATATTCTCTATAACCTTGAGCTCTGATACCAATCTGTCACACCCCGAGCCGGCGGGGTTGGATCGGATTCCCCGTCGGGCGGAAGGTTCTCGGGGCGCGATATCGTGAGTGATAATCGTGATGATCAGATTGTTTACATAGCATCAATGTTAAGAATAACTAAAGCACAATCAAACATTAAACTAGGATTACAAAGTTAAATTACAATATCAATGTTCAGTAATTTAACTCGGTAAACCTAACAAAAATCATATGTTTCCTATCTTGTATCTGTACAAGATATCAAAAGTGATTCGTATCCTTAGCAAAATATGTGCTTCTTCAAAAGTCTACTAGGTCTGCTAACTGGCATCCTAGTATGCAATCCAAAAGCTTAAGCCTATTCATGTGCGTCACCTGAGAAAACATGTAAGGAAACAAAGTCAACACAATGGTTGGTGAGTTCATGCAGTTTTAGTATTTGTAAAATAGCTTTTGCAAACCTTTTTGGGTAAAACCTTAACCTCATTAATAACACATGTATCATCCAACTCGGTATGCTTATATATAGGGCATACCCCTGAGTCGAGCCTACGACCCGCCCAGACGCCGTCCCACCACATACTAAGTCACATAGGACATTGTTATTAATGATAATTAAGCATTTTACCTATCATTCGATTCATTCCTCATCATCGCTTTAGTTTACTGTTTTCAAAGTTTACAAGTCTATAGCATTCTTATGTAACAGCTTCCATAAGTTTAACAAGCATCGTGTTTAAAAGTTTATGATGTTGACCCAAAAGCATTTGTGCATCCCCTAGGTAACAACCTTAATCTCATTAACACCACTTGTATCATCCAACTCGGTATGCTTATATATAGGGCATACCCCTGAGTCGAGCCTACGACCCGCCCAGACGCCGTCCCACCACATACTAAGTCGCATAGGACATTGATGTTAATGATAATTAAGCGTCTTACCTATCCCCCATTTCGTTTATAGCTTTAGCATTATGTTTAAGTTTATAGCATGAGTGAACATTGAGGAATCACTGTATGGCAAACACTGAGAGGCCATAAGTCTACCCCTCAAGTCCCGACTATAAAGGTCACCCTATGGCAAGCACTAAGAGACCAAAATAGGTGCCTTCTAGTCCTGACTGTGAAGAACACATGAAGGCAAGCACTGAGAGACCAACTATTGTTCTTCAAGTCCCGACTAGGAAGAACACATGAAGGCAAGCACTGAGAGACCAACTATTGTTCTTCCATAGCCAATAGTTTTAGCATCCAAATAGTTTCACAACCGGTAAGGCAAGCACTGAGAGGCCAAACCGTTGCTTTTGCATAACAAGTTTATAGCTTTCAAAGTTTAACAACCGGAGAGGCAAGCACTGAGAGGCCAAACCGTTGCTTTTGCATAACAAGTTTATAGCTTTCAAAGTTTAACAACCGGAGAGGCAAGCACTGAGAGGCAAAACCGTTGCTTTTGCATAACAAGTTTATAGCTTTCAAAGTTTAACAACCGGAGAGGCAAGCACTGAGAGGCCAAACCGTTGCTTTTGCATAACAAGTTTATAGCTTTCAAAGTTTAACAACCGGAGAGGCAAGCACTGAGAGGCCAAACCGTTGCTTTTGCATAACAAGTTTATAGCTTTCAAAGTTGTTTAAAGCATTCGTAGTTTTAAGCATATAGTATATGGCATAAATGTTAAGCATCTAGTTTAAGTATATAGTTTATAGCATAAACATCGAGTGTGTAGTTTAAGAATATAGTTTATAGCGTAAGCATCAACAGTAGCGTTTAAGAATATAGCTTAGATCATAAGTAGTAAGAGCATAGTTTAAGAATATAGTTTATAGTATAAGCTTCAAGAATATAGTTTAAGAATATAGTTTATAGCATAAGCTTCAAGAATATAGCTTCAAGAATATAGTTTAAGAATATAGTTTATAGCATAAGTCTTAAGAATATAGTTTAAACATCAAGTGTATAAATTAAGCTTTTAGTTTGCAACGTAAGCATCAATCACCAAGTTTAAGCATATTGTTGTAGCATAAGCATCAAATCTCATAAGCAATCCAACATATGTTTTCAAGCCTCAAGTTTAAAGTATAAGTTTCAAGTCTATTGTTTTTCAAAGTATTCTAAGTCTCAAGTATAAGTTTCAACATAAATATCGTGTTTATGTCTAAAGCATTAAATAACATTTCAAGTGTTTTATGAAAATGTTTAACATGCTTCTCAGTCCCGAAGTAAAACAAATAAATTTGAAAAGGTACAAATGAACTCACCTTGTGTCCTTAGTAGTTGACTTAGCTTAAAAGAAGAATGCACGCGCTCTTGTTTGCACTTGAGTTTGTTTCACTATCCTGTATTGAATTCATGTCGTTGTATCTTATAAGTATAAGTTATATGAATTTATGTGCGTGTAAGTGTTAGTTATAAGGTTGACTAACACTCACTAGTCTTGTTTACTATCCGGCCCTTAGTTCATAATATAGTGTAAAAAAAATATTAAGTTTCTTTAACTTTTTGTTGTAACTTCTCAACTTAAGGTTTAGTTCGAGAGCTATCACTTTTAGTCAAATCTCTAAATATTAGTTTGCTTTGCCTACTCACTCGTCACCACATTTATTTAAAAGGGTAACTCGTGCATACAATTATCATAATTTCTCATCTTTCATTCTTGAGTTTATTAAGCGTTAGAACTTGTTGGGCCGGATAACCCCTTTTCGCGTCCTTGGTATATAAGTGGCTTAAAAGTCATGGATGTGGGCCGAATAGATGTGCTTGGGCCGGCTAATCATTGTTAGGCCTAAGTAAGTGGTGGCTTGGGCCAATGAGTGGCTTTGGGCCGATTAACACAGAATTGGGCCTAGGGTAGCCTTGGGCCAAATATTATGTTGTTGGGCTTGCTTAACAGTTCACAGTTTTCTGTTGGGCCAAGAAAACGAAATTGGGCCATGACTTAAGCCGAAGATATGAGACAGAAACAGAAACAGCATGGCCAAATAACATTATTCAGATTTTGAATATGGGTCGGCTAACTTAATCAGTAAGAACTTGGGCCTAGTGTACAAAGGATGGGCCGAAATCATAAGATGGTCCAACGACTTAGAGTTGGGTCGGTTGAGCTGGTTGTCAACAGCGAACCTCCTAGCTTCCACCAGGTTCGCCCCTAGTATCTCTATGGTTCGGCTGATGTAGAGGACTAGGGTTCGGCCACAATACAACAGGGTTCGTAGCCATGATTTGCAGGAGGCAGGTTCGTGTTCAGCTCGAAGGTTCGTTGGCCATCTCAAGAGCTCGTGCATCCACTGGTTCGGCAATATTAGAACAGCAAAGGTTCGTTGAGAACTAGAGTTCGGTGGCTGGTTGGTTCATGTACATGGGTTCGGTAGTCTGCAACAAGGGTTTGTGAGGGTTCGTCACTATGGTTCGCCATGTATAGTAGGGTTCGCGGGTGTAGGAGAGTTCGGCTGACCCAGATGGTTCGCCGACCGAGGAGGGGTTCGTCACTCGCGCAGCGCTCATGAGCAGAGACTGGTTCGGCTCCGCCTTGCCACCCCCCCACAACCACAAACCTGCAACTCTCGTCATCCTCACTGAGCATTAAAGTTCTAGGGTTGTCTATACACCATAGATGCGTCAGAGGAGGGCTTGAAGGTATGGAGTTCGAGTAGAAGATGAGCACCAACCAAAATGTCACGTTTGAACAACCCACATACAAAAACCCTATTTTTCCAGCACTTTAACACATGATTACCTGCGATTTGGCTGGAGATATCACGAGATCCGTTGTACTTTTGTGTAGAGGACTTCAAGGGCTACGCGTGGGCGAAAGAATCACTCGAATCGGTTAAGTAACGAGGGAGTTATGATGTTTTGAAGGTGGGTTGGTGGTGATAAATGTGGTAGCCGGAAATGAGAGAGAAGGAGAGGTTGAGGATGATAAAAATGATTTAATGTGGTCATTTAGGGTTTTTATACCCTAAGTGGTGTTCGGGTCCGTTTCGGTTGCTCGGTTCACATTTTCGTCGCGTATCCGGGTCGTTACGCGCGTATTTTATAAATTTAAATAAAGAGAACTATTTTAGGATGACTAAATTATAAATATTATTAAAAATTTATATTAAATATCGTTGCGTAAAATTAAATATCGAATTATAATATTTTACGCGTTTTATTAATTTATTCGCGATTTAAGAAAATAGTTTAGTTAAAATCATTTTATGATGAGTTTCAAAATTGTAAAATAGGAAATATAATATTTCCCTAAATTTATGATCGTTCGTATCGTTATTCGTTTTCGTTTCGTCAGATCGCGTCGCCATCGCGCGTATTCGTTCGAATCGTCATTCGAACGAACACGTCGATGGTTTGGCTTTCTGATTCTTGTTTTCTACTGTTAAGTCATTATTTCAGAACGTTAAACTATCAGAATCATTCGTACAGATCATCACCTATACGGATAATTAGTCGGTTTAGCATTCCGAAACAATAACTGTTATGGTTTTGTCTTGTTTAACCTCACATACGTTTACACAAAATAGTATCACATCAATTGCTCATGTTTCAACAATGTGTCGTCTGACATGTTCCTGACTGTTAAACTCTAAGGTTTAAGTCAGATTCAGACAATAGTTTAATAGTTTCATGTTAATCAAAAATGTATCAATAGCATAACATAGTTTCCCGTAATGTGTAACTGAGTTACTGTACAAGTTACTGTACAGTTTACTGTTCTGGTAACGATTCCGGCACAGATGTTACACCATCCTTGGCTAAATGACTAAATTCTAACATTTTATATCCAAGTGAGCTTCTATAAACATTATTGAACATAATCCACATATGCTCGTTCTTAAAATGCTTGCCAGTTCTAATTAGTGAAAAATGGACATTTTGCTCTCATATAACTAAGTTACCAACAACCATTATGGTTCGTATCAATTTACCACTAAAATCTGCAAATATTAGTCACTTTCTAAGTGTACAAATTATGGTCAAGTTTATGTCTTTACACAAGTCTTGAGTTCAATCTCTAAAAAACAAGTCAACTTTCTCAATCTTTGACTTTTCATGACTTATAGCTACTTTTGACCAAATGGAAGAAAATTTTACTTGTATTCTCTGATTTTTCTTCACAAATCCCTTGTAAAATTCGGTACAAATCATTTTTCTTGAGGTTTCCTACAATAAACATCACCCTCTTGAAACCCTAATACAAATAACCTTACTTATAATCACCCAAATCAACATTGCTATACTATTTAAACAATAGATACTAACCTTGATGCTTATCACTTCCAAATTCGTCCTTAATCTCTTGATAATGTGATTTCAAGCTCCAATTTGGTCTCCTAAACTACCCTATACAAAAAGGTATAAACGGGTTACTCTTAAATTTAAGAACCCTAATTTTGAATATGAGAGTGTTAGCATTCCTCAAAGTCCTTGAGATCTCCAAGTTTACAACTCCAATTTGTTATGATGAAGAACTACAAGAACTCATGATCAGGGGTCTGTTGCTCTGCTCGTCTTTATTTTCCTTTTTTTTCTTCTTTGTTCCAGAGCAACCGGTCTAGTTGCTCCCTCTGGTTCTGTTTCTTTTTTTTTTCTCGCTGCTTCTCCAGACTCCATTTCTGTCTTTTATGGCATTCACTTGAAACTAAATTGGCCTTTAAGCCCTATATGCAAACATTTGTTGAATTCACGTAAAGGTCTTTCATTTTTATTTTATTTTCTTTTTTTTCACGTGAACTTCTATTTTCTTCTCTTTTTTTGACGTATATATTTACACACACATATATATATATATTCTAAATTTGGTTAATCACGTCTGTGTTTGGATCAGATTCAAAACGAAACTCAGGCGGGTCGTCTTTCAATCTCAACCGACCATCTCATCGTTTATTTTTATTTAATCCGTTCGAACCCTAATTAGCGAGTGAACAATTAAATCCTTTATTTTGTACACACACAAGAATATATATATATATATATATATATATACACATACATACATATATATAGGGGAGGGTTCATAAGAAAACCCTCTTTTTAAAGAAAACTAAGAAAACTTAGATCTCACCATTAAATTGTATGATCAATGGCTAAAATTGAGTGATGATATTTTAGTAAATAAGTATTAAATAAATACCTTACATAAATAATAAAAGGCATTTTTGTCTAAACATTAATTCATAAATTGGAAACCCTATTTTATTAGGAGACTTTACCGCAAGGAGTTTCCACGTGATTTAAGAGATTTCATTTTCATATATTATATCTCATTTTTTATATATGTAATAATACAATTTGAAAAGAGAAATTTTATGACCGCTTATATAGAATTTTAGATTTAATTTAAATAATCTATAATTTTTTATTTTCAAAAATTTTGAATTTTTTCAACTAAATCAGCTGATTACATATATGTAATTATATATTTGATTATATGTCTGATTACATATATGTAACTGTTCGTCAATATTAAAAATCCATTATGAGAAAAAAATTTAATATTATGTGTTACTATATATGATTACATATATGTAATCATACAAACATATTAGTTCAAACAAGTTACATACATGTAAGCATGCTTACATTTATGTAATCATTTGAGAAAAAAAAGACTATGTAAGCATTCAAGAAAAAACCATTTGATTAATATATGTAATCATACTAACGAATTAGTTTAATCAATTTTTGCAATAAAAAATGGATTCAAATAATCTGAATTTTTGTTGCAAAAAAATTGAATTTTTTCAACGAAACCATCTTGCAAATGGATTAGTTCAATCAACTTACTTACATGCATGTAAGCATGCTTACGTATATATAATTAAGTATTAAACTTGATTACATATATAGGCATTTAAGAAAAAAGATATATGTAAGCATTATTTTTTCAATAAAATAGAACAATGAACAAGATTTTGATTATATAAATGCGCTTACATATATGTAATCATATACTTGGTTACATTTATATATGTGCTTACATATATGTAATCATAAATCATACACACATATTATTAAGGCCACAAGGAGTCATCCCACATTTCCCCACTTTTCCCCATTGCCACATTAGCGCCACATCAGCTTTCCCCACTTTTCCCCATTTTGCACGGTGTCGTCCCACTTTTTCCCACTTTTCCTCATTTTCAAATATTATTTTTAATTAATTATTTTAACAATAAATAATAATAATAATAATAATAATAATAATAATAATAATAATAATAGGAAAAAAATTGGATTTTTAGAGTTGTTTAAATAGGAAAAAAATTGGATTTTTTTTAAACCTCAACTGTCGAATCCTCAACGGATCTTTCTCCTTCCCACGCTCGGCTTCCATCGGTGAGTAGATCCCGAAATACCCCACCCCGAAACCGGGGGGTGGTGTTCCCTTCCATTCCCGAACCGGGGTGGTGCTCCCCGTGCTTCTCCCGTGAACCACTCCGAGTGGCCTAATAGACTCATGTGTAAAAGTATCTCTTTTTAAAAAGTTAAAGATCTTTTAGCATAATTTCATTGTCATAAAATTTTAAAAACAAAAAATTTACATCTTTCAATTCTCGGGCAAAAAAAAATAAAAAAAGAGGCAAAAGCACAAAACTATAACATGGAGTGAATATATAGAGATTGTGGGCAAAAGATTAGTGCGTGGTTGACTCGTTGTAGTTTGACTTTCATGATCTCAAATGAATTCAAGTGGAACATACTCCTAGGAAACCCATAAAGTTGCAGAACAATCCTATGAATTAAAGGATTCACGACTCATGAGCAACGTTGGGTAAATCAATAGATCACGACCAAGATGAACGAATTCTGCCATAGCATCTTCGACCATCGTAATAATATATATTAGCATGTACTTGTAATTCTTCTCGACATGAACCCCCATTCCGACTTCCGTCACTGGGAAACAATTCAAATATTAGCAAACCAATGTCTGGCAATGGTGGTCCTTCACTCATGGACTCCCTCTTACAATGCATCCTGATCAATCTAACCCATGGCATCGTCTTCATCTAATTAGGGTTAGACATAGAGAAATTGAATTTTAAATATTAGAATAATAAATGGTAGTCTGGTAATCATTGAATATACAATAAATTCCATAAATAAAAAAGTTAATTTACCAAAAAAACCCTTATAATTAAAAATAATTAAATATTAAAGAAAATTTTTGATTGGTTGAGAGTGGTTTTCTTGGTTTTCTTGAAAATGAGTTGTTTTCTCTTGAACCTTCCTCTATATATAAATAAATATATATATATATATATATATATATATATATAATCATTCTTGAGATACGAAGTGTTACAGAACCCGATGAGAGGTGTGTTATGTGGTTGCAACTTTGCCTTAACATCTTCGGTTAGTTGCATAAAGCAATATTTGTACATTAGCTCAACCGCACTGCCTCCATCCCAGTATATTCGGTGGACTTACTGGTCCTCAATCCTGGCGTTTACTATTATTGGTACCGGTGGTTTTGCAGGAGTAGGTATCCGTGGAAAGTGTATCTTGACGTGCATCCACGGTTTGGACTTCTTTGTGGACTTCTTTATGGGAGATCCGGATTGTGAAACCATTAAGATATCAGCCTTTTTTTCCTTTATCTTTGACTTGGTCATTCTTATCGCATGATGCTTTATTTCCTTTGATATCTTTGACCAAGTGGGCTTGCTCACCCGACTTAACTGCCGCTTTAATCCTTTTCTTTAGTTGGAAACAATCGTTTGTATGGTGACCTATTTATTCATGAAAATGACAATACTTGCTGGGATTCCCTTCACTTGTCCCTTAGGACAATGGTTTAGGACATCGAAAGCTGAAATAAGCCTCCTCGGTGGCTAAAATTTCTTTGGGCGTTTTTGTTAATGCACTGAACTGTACCTGCTTATCCTGCTCATCTTCATGATCTTTTGGTGAATAAGATGCCCTGTCGTACGGTCTCTGTGACTCGTAAGGGCGGTGGCTTTGTCTTCTATTAAACAGTTGGAATGTGTGTGATCTGGATCGTGGGGGCGAGTGCTTTCTTGGTTGCACCCTGGGTTTCCTCGCCACATCAAGTACCTGAGCAGCTTCCTTCCCTCTTACAAAGGCTTCAATTCTTTGCATGGCTTCAGTTCTTTCCATGGCCACCTCCAAAGTTTTTGGTATTTTTCTATTGAGGTCCTTGATCAACTGCCTCGGTTGTACTCCGTGTATGAAACCGAAAACTCTCATATGTTCGGTAGCCCCACCAATACTTAGGCTTTCCAACTTGTACCATTCCGTAAAGGCTCCTAATTCCTCGTCTTCTTTCTGCTTTATGTTGTGTAACTCCACATGATCTCTGGTATACCGTTTATGTTGTACAAAATTGGCAAAAAATTTTCGGCTAAGATCCTCGAAACCATCAGGCAGGCTGTTGAACCACAGGCGTGCCGGTTCTACCAATGTTTGGGAGAACATGTCGCACCATAACGGTAAGCACCACCTTTCTATGGTAGCCGCACCGAAATAAAGTTCATGATGGTCGTCTATGTCACCGAGGCTATCATAATTTTTAACATTGGCTGGTATTTATGTTTTTTGAAAGAAAGCGAAATTATTATTCTGGCCGAAAATTTGGAATGTGTAGTAGGTATATAATGTTGAGATAGGTCATCGACGCTTCCCATTGCCTGGGTAAATGGTTGTTGTCCAGTGTAAGTGCTGAAAGGCATAGAACCGATGCCTTAGGTGACCGAGTAAGGTACGGTGGGCATTTGAGGGACCAAAATGGTTGGGCCATATTTTGGCCAATCCCAGGGTGAAAAAAGTGATCACCCCGATACCTAGGGTTAAGTGATGTTTGAGAAAAAAGGCAGGGAGTATGTTGCAAAAGGGTTAGTTTCTTGGGCCACCAAGGATTGTAGAAAACTTGACTGACCTTGGGTAAAGAGCATGGCCTTCGGGATGACCAGCTCATGCGAAGTGCTTCCTGGGATCCCTACAAGGGTTTGGCCTGTGACCTCGGGTACTGTCATTGGATCCAGTGCCATTGTACTTGCCAATGCATTCATTTCCACCAGGGTTTGCGTGGGTACAAAAGATTCCGGAGCACTTTGGACTGGCGGGGTCAATGGTATGAGAGTATCCCCATCGTAGACTAGGCGAACCCTGACACCATTGAGGTGCTCTTCTCGTATGTAGTTGATCACCAGCTCTTGTAAATGAAGAAAATTCTCCCTTATGCCTTCATGCGTTAGCTCTATCATGTCAGCTATTACCGGAGACTTACCATGAGCCTCTTCATTGTTACTCGTTCCTTCCATCTTTCTCCTTGGGGAACTCCTCAACCTGTGTTATTAGCAAAGAACAATGAGTGGAGGTATCTTACTTGAAGAAATTAGCAAGACTCTGTCCTACGGTGGGCACCAAATGTTGCTACAACGCTTCCTTTGAACCAGCTTCTTACTTAACCTGCTAAGACAACATGAACACCGTGTTAGCCTAACCACACGAGGTATGTTTTGTGAGCTTGGGTACTTACCTTTGATGTCTCCTGCTGTTCTACTTATACTGGCGTGAGATCCTTCCCCCGTTCTTCTTACGGTGGTGATCTTTCTTGCTTCATCGTCTCTTTCTTGGTAACACTCATCCTTGCCTTATTCGTATAAAAGATTGACCACTGTAACTCTTTGAGCCTTGCCCTGGCCTGACTGTTCCATCTGCCAAGGCTTCGCTTTCGACAGTCAATTATGCCATTCACCAAAATAGGGAGATCTCCTTTATTGCCCAGGATCTCTTGGTTTCACTTCCCTTTACTGATTGAGTGAGTTTCACTTGCCATTAGATATATTTTTCTCACATGCTAGACACGCATTGGCTTTTGGATTTTGTCTTATTCCTTTTCATTAGGAGGTCAGGTTGAATCTCCTTACGTTATTGTTGTGCACTAAAAATCACCCGGAATATTTCAGGATCAGGGATATTTAGGGATATTTGAGAATATATTTATGACTAACCAATATCTCTGTTTATTCCTAATATTGTTTCCGAGATTTCAGGAGATAACAGGTTGGCAGATTGCTGAGCAGTAATCATAGAATGAGTCAAGACATGTTCCAACCGAATGATCATAGACCGCGGTAACATTGAGGATTCCACGCCACTAATTTGAATAAGTCACCCACGTATGGAAAGCGGCCGAAATATTCGCAACGGCTATTATGGCCGTTCTTTATAGTTTGTTTGTAATTTCTTTGTATAAATGTCGAGGCATTGATCGATCTTAGGGACACACAATTCACTTACCATCTATACAAGTTTACACACACCACTAGCATCGATCATATTGCGCTCTTTATTTGTAATTGACTTGGTTTCATATTAGTAAGACTAGGAAGAGTGACAATTGTCACCTCCGGAGGTTTTTATGCCGGAAATCCTAAAGGAATAAGGGCTTTTCCTCGAATAAATCTCATGTGCTTGGCTATTTTTCTGTTTCATATTCTTGAATATCCCTTAGGATCCTCAAGGATATTTTATCGTAAATTTGATCTACTTGATATATTTGATGGTAAAATACAATACACCACTTTTCTAGTTCAGTTTTGCTAAAAATTATACTTGTTAATTTTTACCCAAAACAATTTGGCACCCACCGTGGGGCAAACTTGTGCTATTTATAACAAAAACATTGTTTAAAGGCGTTTTCTAAAGAAATATAGTGAAAATGGCTTCACAACAAAGATCAACATCTGCATTACCTACTGTTTCTACTACTACTAATGTATCTTCACAGATCCCTGTTTTCTACCAGAAGCCCAAGAATTCTGTAAAGAAGACTACTTTTGTGGCCAAAAGTGTACCCTCAACGAGAATGACCACTACTGCCCTTGCACTTGTTTCTAACAATGATATTTTGAGTATGTTCTAACAGGTACAGTAGCAAATGATAGATCAACAAAGGATGATGTGACAGTTGCGTACGAAGAATTCGGCATTAATGACGTGACCACATTTGGTCGTGCTTGAAATCCACGAGGATTTAGTAACTTTTGTTATTGGGGATTGATAGTATGTGAAAAATGATGAACGTGGGCGAAAACCGTGCGCAAAACGGAGTTCGTATGCTCCCGGAATCGCGAAACGAAGTTTAAATCAAATATTGGAAGAAAAACACGTCAGGCGGTACGCCTAACCCCCAACTCTCCAGTTCAGGCGATGCGCCCAGGGACTATGTCGGCAAAAATTTTGTTTAAACGATCAGAACGTCTGGAAAAACTCAAAAACGCAATTCTTCGACCCCAAGCGACCTCCAGGCGAAAAAATGGTTTCCTAACACCTTCATACTTCAAATCAAAGCCTTTTAAACATCCGGATCATCCCAGGAATCATATATACAAGTCCTGATCGTCGTTCTAACCGCAGAAATTCGTCAGAACAGGTAACGGTTCATTTTAACCTTCTAGTTTGATTTTGATTGATTAGATCTTGATTTTGAACGTAATGAGATAGTTAGGATTGTTGATTATTGCCTAGATGATGGCTAGGATTGATTATAAACGAAGAACACGAAGTTCTAACGGTTAAATCCTTGTTTTGATCCGTTGTAATGCCCGATTTTCATGAAATCATACCCATGATTATAATGGTTTAAACCATTTGATTATAACAATGTAGGTGATTAGTTTGATTAATCTTTGAAATGCAAAGGTTAAATCCAAGTGTTTCAAACTAATCATAATCATTAACATACTCATTGGAATGATTATCTGATGTTTGTGATAACAGTCAGATTAGTATGTTAAATCTGGTTATTTCACCTATTCTAATGCTACATTGTGATATTTCATGATATTTGGGTAATCAATAATAAGGATTAATCATTTCTAAGTCATTAAATTATCTAGAAACTGTTTTAGCATTATAATCAACAACATTAACTATCTGATTAATCAGAGATTATTCTGATTAATCTAGAGTGTCATCAACTTTGAATTAGGAATCTAATACAATGTAGGTTCCTACATTATCATACATTGTATGATATAACCTTAAATTAATTAATTATATAATTAATATCGAGTTGATGATTTACTAAGCAATGTCTTTGACATTGAACGTTCAGAAGGATCTAATCAGTAAACTAGAACATAAATAACTTATTAAAGATAACCAAATGCAGAATCATCTCTATACTATCAGTTTGGTGATACTCTGCTACCCTATTATCATCAGGTGAGTTTCGTACAACCCCTTTTATTTTTAATCTTTTATAAACATCGGGGAAACTCTGCAAACTGTTGTCTGAACATATGATATGCATCAATGATATCTGTGTGATTTCATGTGATTTTGTGGGATTTCATGGGATTTTGCCTGTAGACTGAACTCTATCATGGAACTGAAAGTCCTCATTTTTGAACTGTATCTAGTGAACCCATGTGTGGCCGAGCAGAAAACATTGATAGTACTATTGGTTGACACCCCATTCGCTGGGAGGATTGCATCTCCCCTTGTGTGAATGTTTGTTATCTGTTTCTTGAACTTCTTAATGGTATGATAGACATTAAGATAATGAGGCATTAAGATATGTACCGACGGGTAATATCTTGAGACAGACTAGACGTCCCAAAGGAACTAGATACAGGTCCCATGGTTATCCGAAACTGAACTTTTGAGAACGTGCTTATCATATCATATTGTTTTAAATTGAACTGTCGATCTCACCAGCTTTGTGCTGACGTTTCAAACTCAAAACTTTTTGCAGGTAAACAGTAATAGCCGGTGAGGATGCACTTTTGGGATATTTTCACTTGTATAATTAATATTGTAATTAAATAAATATAGTTGTAATGTAATTGTGATTGCGACATCCTTGTAATGAGTTTACTTTAAGTTAATCTGTGTGCTTATGATATCGGTTCAAGTAAGTCACCCCTCACCTCGGAGACATCACCACTATGCTTCCGCAACCAGTTCGGTGACGTCAGACCAGACACGAGGTGACGAGGGGTGGGGGTGTGACAGGGTGGTATCAGAGCCACAGGTTATAGAGAATTAGGTTGACTTAGAAACCTAGACTATAACCATAGGCTCGTATAGTAACACAGAGAGCACCGAACATTAATATTGAACAAAACTTGTTTTGAATTAAGCCAGGATAATCAGGTGGTACAAATTCCAGTTATGAGTGGCCAGCATAACTGAAATTTGCAACACGTGTGCGTTCTAGTTTACTTTAATTCAAGCAGAACCTCAATAACTATAAAGACGAATAGTTGCGTTAAGATAGGAGGACGTCTCATATCATGTTTATGTTGAATTTTATTATTCAATATTTATTTCATACTACTGATCTGAGAATTCTGTTTATACAGCGATGGCAGACCAAAGAGAGAGATACATATATCAGAGGTTTCCATATGTCATTCTGGATGATACTCCCAGTTCCAGTTCCGGATCTGACTCAGATCCTTCGGAGGCTGTGTCATTAGCATCACATGCATCTGCAGTGCCTCCCATACCACCACTACCTGAGCCAGTACCGGTGCTGCCACCATCACCAGCACTTCCTATTATACCTAGTCCTCCGCACTCACCTCCGGTTGAACCAGTTGCTGATCAGAGACAGAGTATTACACCTCCTAGAGTACCCGCTTGGGACGGGTTGCGGCGTATGCGGGGTCAAGCCCGCAAAACTACAGGATTGCCTCCGAGACGACAGATGGCTCCCCGAGATGAGCCACCGATTATACATGAGGTGGGAGAATCCTCCCATCAAGCTGAGTTGAGGGCGCAGGTACAGCAGATTTCTCAGGGTTTACAGGCTTTGAGACAGGATGTATTTCAGCACCATACTTTTCTGGAGGATACCCGCACCACTGTTCTAGACATTCTCACTTCTCATCTGATTCTTATGGAGCAGGTGAATGTCTTAGGTGCTAATACTCAGGCTTGGAGAGCGACGATGGAGGAGCGACTTCGGAGGACCTGGCGACAGGCGTTAGTAGTTACTTTTTGGTAGGAGGTAGCGTTGTGGAGTGAGAGATGGGTGTATCTGAGGCAGTTAGTAAGCACCATGAGTATGGAGGCTCGGTTGATGATGATAGTTATAGTGATGGTTGCTATAGCTATAGTGATTTCCTGCTTACCGTTCTTTATACGGTAAACGATGAGGGATGTTTATTTTGGTTGTTATTATATAGTCGGATAGGTTGTGAGTATGTGATACATAGGGAAATTTTGTTTGTATAATAGATTCCCGATAGTTAGTATGGATGAATCGGTTCTGATGGTTCTTGTATTATAACCTTGTGATGTATGAAATTATGGTACTGTAATAATATGGGTGTTTTGTATATCTGTTTGTACAATGAACTATGTGTGTGAACTATAATTAATTTTTCTGTGTGAGAACATAACCGTATGCGAACGAATTAATATGAGAACATGTCAAACTAATATATATATTTCGCTGAAATACAGTACGGGAGCAATACTGTATGCGAATATATCGAACTAAAATATATATTTTGCTGGAATACAGTACGGAGCAATACTGTATGCAAATATATCTGTAACTAAAGTACAGTACGAGAGCCATACTGTACGAGAACATATCTATGGTCTGTATGAGAACTTAATGTATGAACTGAGAACATATTAGAGAACTTGTCTGAGAACATGTCCTAGTTCTGTATGAACATATTTCTAAAAACATGTGTTGCAATGCAAAGAGCTGGGTAAGACTCTAACATGTTTTTGAAATAATAGGACTAAGTATAACTACGAATAATTGTGTGATCTGTGTGTAATGTGAACATGTCTGGACTGAATTCATGTAGTTATACTGTATTCTTTATAATCACCTTTTAATACAAATTTTCAGTGTAACTGAATGGGATTGTATTTATGTGATAGAACGGGTTATATCTTTAATGTTCTTAAACTAACCTGAATTTGTCTGCTTGTGAGCAGATTAATGGCTCCTAAAAGAGGTCGACCAGCTAAGAAAGCTGCTAAGAACATTACAAACCCTGGACCGAATCAAATTCCGCCTTTGAATGTTGACTCAAATCCGGATCCGTATGTTAATCCGGAAGCGAACGTGGTTCCACCTAGGAACTTGGAAACGAATACTACTCCACCAGTGAACCCTGGAGCAGGCATTGTTCCACCTGCTGGTACAAGCGGATCTGAAACAAATGAAGCTATGATAGCTCGTATTGTGCGTGAACAATTATCTGCTTGTGGTGTTCTGACACAACACCAACCACATATCACCACAGGTTCTGGTGGGGAACACGATCATGTTGAGCATAATGCTACTGGTGGTCACGTTGAAATTCATACCACTACCGGTACAACTACCATTATTCCTGATCCACCCCGACAGGGATGTACTTACAAGTATTTTGCTTCCTGTAACCCTCCTACTTTTACTGGTAAAGAAGGAGCGGCTGGTCTAATAAGGTGGATTGAGGAGATGGAAACTAAGCTCAAAATCAGTCAGTGTTTGGAGGAGCATAAGGTGTCTTATGCTGCCTGTTCTTTGAAAGACTCTGCTTTGACCTGGTGGAATACCCAGGCCAAGACTTTGGGTTCAGCCACAGTTGACTCGATGGGCTGGAATGATTTTAAAACTCTAATTAGATCAGAGTACTGTCCCATCACTGAAATTCAAAAACTCCAGGAAGAATTCTGGAATCACTCGATGATCGGTGCTGACTGTCTTGCTTACACCGATCGTTTTCATGAACTTACTTGTTTACTTCCCGACATGTTTCCTACGGAAGCCGCTTTAATCGAGAAGTACATTAAGGGTCTGATTCCTCAGATACGAGGAATGGTGACTGCTGCTGAACCTACAACCCTGAAACATACCATTCTTTTGACCACTAAGCTTACCAATGAGGCGGTAAGGAGTGGTACTCTGTCTTTGAAACCTCAGACGGTTCATAGTCGTAGTGATGTCGGTACCTCGAATGTGTCAAAAGGTACCAAACGAAAGTGGTTTGGTAAGAATAAAACAAGGGCTCCGGCTGAGATAAGTCAGAACAAACCAACGGTGAAGAACTATGGTGCAAATGTTCCTGAGAGGAAAACTTATACTGGGCAGGCGCCCAAATGCAATAAGTGTCCACTCCATCACACGGGACCATGTCCTGTTTGTCTGAACTGTAACCGAGTTGGACATTATGCTAAATATTGCAACTTTCCTGCTCAGACACCAAACCAAGCACCACGACAAACCACTCAAACCAACCGGTCATGTTACAAATGTGGAAGTCCTGATCATCTCATACGAAACTGTCCGAACAATAACACCAATCCGGGAACTGAAGCTAGGGGGAGAGCTTTTCAGATTGGTGCGACCGAGGCGAGACATGATGCAAATATTGTTACTGGTACGTTTCTCCGTAACAATCTATACGCATCAGTTTTATTTGACACAGGAGCGGATAAGAGCTTTATCTCTCCTGAATTTGCATCATTAATTTCATTGCCTACGGTAGATCTAGAAACTCCTTATGTTATTGAACTTGCTAACGGCAAGTTGATCAAAACAAACAATGTTATTCAAGGATGTTCCTTGAATTTGAATGATCATCTTTTCGATATTGATTTACTTCCTATTGAGCTTGGAAGCTTTGATGTCGTTGTTGGTATGGACTGGCATTCTGATAACCAAGCGGAAGTTGTCTGTCAAAACAAGGTGATCAGTATTCCATTACCTAACGGTAATACACTGATAGTTCAAGGAGAACGAGCAGGTAGAAAACTTGGTCTCATATCTTGTATGCAAGCTCAGAAGTTCTTAAGGAAAGGCTGTTATGCTTTCCTAGCACATGTGACTTAGCACAATTCTTCACCCAAACAAATCACAGATATCCCAGTAGTCAAGGATTTTCCTGAAGTTTTTCCTGAGGATATATCAGGATTACCCCCAGTAAGACAAGTTGAATTTCGAATCGACTTGATTCCAGGTGCAGCACCTGTTGCTAAAGCCCCGTATCGACTTGCACCATCCGAAATGCAAGAACTTTCAGGTCAATTGCAAGAACTGTTAGACAAAGGTTTTATCAGACCTAGTTTCTCACCCTGGGGAGCACCTATTCTTTTTGTGAAAAAGAAGGATGGTTCATTCAGGATGTGTATTGACTACAGGGAACTCAATAAACTGACAATCAAGAACCGTTATCCACTACCTCGTATCGATGATCTGTTTGATCAACTACAAGGTGCTACTTATTTTTCAAAAAACGATTTAAGATCTGGATATCATCAGTTACGTATTCATGATGATGACATTCCAAAAACTGCTTTCAGAACTTGATACGGACATTACGAATTTCTAGTAATGCCGTTTGGTTTAACAAATGCACCAGCAGTTTTCATGGATCTGATGAATCGAGTATGTAGACCTTATCTGGATAAATTTGTGATTGTGTTTATTGATGATATTCTTATTTATTCTCGAAATCAACAAGAACATGCTCAACACTTGAAATTAATCTTAGAACTATTGGCACGTGAAAAATTATATGCCAAATTCTCCAAGTGTGAGTTCTGGTTACGAGAAGTTCAATTTGTTGGTCATGTAGTAAATCAAAACGGTATTCAAGTGGATCCCAGTAAGATTCAGGCGGTGAAACAATGGGAAACACCACGAACCCCGACTGAAATACGCCAATTTTTGGGGTTGGTAGGTTATTATCGCCGGTTTATCAAGAACTTTTCAAAGATAGCCTTGCCACTGACTACATTGACACAGAAAAATCAACCGTTTATATGGAGTTCTCAACAGGAGGAGGCGTTCCAACTATTGAAACACAAACTCTGTAATGCACCTATATTGGCATTACCGGAAGGTACGGATAACTTCACAGTGTATTGTGATGCTTCACGTCAAGGTCTTGGGTGTGTTTTAATGCAGAAGGATAAGGTAATTGCTTATGCTTCTCGGCAGTTGAAAGTACATGAGAAGAATTATACCACACATGATCTAGAACTTGGTGCAGTAGTGTTTGCACTCAAGATTTGGAGACATTATCTATACGGAACTAGGTGTATTATATACACTGATCACAAAAGCCTCCAACACATTCTAGATCAGAAAATGTTGAACATGCGACAGAGGCGATGGGTTGAACTTTTGAATGACTATGACTGTGAGATTCGTTATCACCCAGGCAAAGCAAATGTTGTAGCTGATGCTTTAAGTCGCAAAGAACGAGTCAAGCCTTTACGTGTGAAAGCGTTAGGTATGACTATTCAAACCAGTCTAATTCCTCAAATCAAAGACGCTCAGCAACAAGCTTTACAAACAATGAACTATTCTGCTGAAGGACTGAGAGGATTAGATAAGAAACTTGATACCAAAAACGATGGACTATTGTATTTCAAAGACCGAATGTGGGTTCCCCTATTCGGTAACTCTCGAACGATTATCTTGGATGAGGCGCACAAATCCAAGTATTCTATTCATCCAGGTGCTGATAAAATGTATAAGGATCTTAAAGATTTTTACTGGTGGCCTGGAATGAAGAAACACATAGCTGAATACGTGGATCGATGTTTAACATGTCTCAAAGTTAAGGCTAAACATCAACGACCTTCTGGGTTATTGCAACAACCTGAGATTCCCATGTGGAAATGGGATCAGATTTCTATGGATTTCATTACTAAATTACCCAGAACATCACGTAATCATGACTCTATATGGGTTATCGTTGATCGCCTTACGAAATCTGCGCATTTCTTATCCATCCGAGAAGATTATTCTATGGATCGACTCGCTAAACTCTATGTTAATGAGATTGTATCTCGACATGGAGTACCGATCTCTATCATTTCCGACAGAGATAGTCGATTTATGTCACGATTTTGGCAAACTCTTCAGAATGCTCTGGGCACGCAAATCAATATGAGCACAACTTATCATCCACAAACTGACGGGCAGACTGAACGAACGAATCAAACTCTTGAAGACATGCTCAGAAGCTGTGTAATTGATTTTGGAGGTAGCTGGGATATTCATCTTCCACTTGTTGAATTCTCATACAACAACAGCTACCATACAAGTATTCAATGCGCTCCATTCGAAGCACTTTATGGACGCAAATGTAGATCACCTATCTGTTGGTCAGAAGTAGGTGAGAATCAAATTATAGGCCCAGAATTCATTCAGGAAACAACTGATAAGATCGCACTCATTCAAGAACGAATCAAAGCTGCTCGCGATCGTCAAAAGAGTTATGCTGATAATCGCCGTAGACCACTCGAATTTCAAGTAGGTGATCGTGTAATGTTGAAAGTGTCACCTTGGAAAGGCATTTTCAGATTCGGGAAGCGAGGTAAACTTTCGCCAAGATTTGTAGGGCCATTTAAAATTCTTGAACGAATTGGACCAGTAGCCTACAGACTTGAATTACCTCTTGAACTCAGTAACATTCACGATGTCTTTCATGTATCTAATCTGAAGAAATGTTTAACTGATGAATCATTGATCGTACCTCTCGAAGAGATTCATATTGACGAAAAATTCAATTCAGTGAAGAACCAGTAGAGGTAATGGATCGAGAAACGAAAGTACTAAAACGTAGCCGCATACCAATAGTTAAAGTGCGATGGAACTCGCAGCGAGGACCCGAATATACGTGGGAACGTGAAGACCAAATGAAAGCAAAGTACCCACATCTATTCTTATAAACAATTGTCTTAATGTAAGTCTTCATTAAATTTCGGGACGAAATTCCTCTAACAGGAGGAGACTGTGACAGTTGCGTACGAAGAATTCGGCATTAATGACGTGAGCACATTTGGTCATGCTTGAAATCCACGGGGATTTAGTAACTTTTGTTATTGGGGATTGATAGTATGTGAAAAATGATGAACGTGGGCGAAAACCGTGCGCAAAACGGAGTTCGTATGCTCCCGGAATCGCGAAACGAAGTTTAAATCAAATATTGGAAGAAAAACACGTCAGGCGGTACGCCTAACCCCCAACTCTCCAGTTCAGGCAATGCGCCCAGGGACTATGTCGGCAAAAATTTTGTTTAAACGATCAGAACGTCTGGAAAGACTCAAAAACGCAATTCATCGACCCCAAGCGACCTCCAGGCGAAAAAATGGTTTCCTAACACCTTCATACTTCAAATCAAAGCCTTTTAAACATCCGGATCATCCCAGGAATCATATATACAAGTCCTGATCGTCGTTCTAACCGCAGAAATTCGTCAGAACAGGTAACGGTTCATTTTAACATTCTAGTTTGATTTTGATTGATTAGATCTTGATTTTGAACGTAATGAGATAGTTAGGATTGTTGATTATTGCCTAGATGATGGCTAGGATTGATTATAAACGAAGAACACGAAGTTCTAACGGTTAAATCCTTGTTTTGATCCGTTGTAATGCCGATTTTCATGAAATCATACCCATGATTATAATGGTTTAAACCATTTGATTATAACAATGTAGGTGATTAGTTTGATTAATCTTTGAAATGCAAAGGTTAAATCCAAGTGTTTCAAACTAATCATAATCATTAACATACTCATTGGAATGATTATCTGATGTTTGTGATAACAGTCAGATTAGTATGTTAAATCTGGTTATTTCACCTATTCTAATGCTACATTGTGATATTTCATGATATTTGGGTAATCAATAATAAGGATTAATCATTTCTAAGTCATTAAATTATCTAGAAACTGTTTTAGCATTATAATCAACAACATTAACTATCTGATTAATCAGAGATTATTCTGATTAATCTAGAGTGTCATCAACTTTGAATTAGGAATCTAATACAATGTAGGTTCCTACATTATCATACATTGTATGATATAACCTTAAATTAATTAATTATATAATTAATATCGAGTTGATGATTTACTAAGCAATGTCTTTGACATTGAACGTTCAGAAGGATCTAATCAGTAAACTAGAACATAAATAACTTATTAAAGATAACCAAATGCAGAATCATCTCTATACTATCAGTTTGGTGATACTCTGCTACCCTATTATCATCAGGTGAGTTTCGTACAACCCCTTTTATTTTTAATCTTTTATAAACATCGGGGAAACTCTGCAAACTGTTGTCTGAACATATGATATGCATCAATGACATCTGTGTGATTTCATGTGATTTTGTGGGATTTCATGGGATTTTGCGTGTAGACTGAACTCTATCATGGAACTGAAAGTCCTCATTTTTGAACTGTATCTAGTGAACCCATGTGTGGCCGAGCAGAAAACATTGATAGTACTATTGGTTGACACCCCATTCGCTGGGAGGATTGCATCTCCCCTTGTGTGAATGTTTGTTATCTGTTTCTTGAACTTCTTAATGGTATGATAGACATTAAGATAATGAGGCATTAAGATATGTACCGACGGGTAATATCTTGAGACAGACTAGACGTCCGAAAGGAACTAGATACAGGTCCCATGGTTATCCGGAACTGAACTTTTGAGAACGTGCTTATCATATCATATTGTTTTAAATTGAACTGTCGATCTCACCAGCTTTGTGCTGACGTTTCAAACTCAAAACTTTTTGCAGGTAAACAGTAATAGCCGGTGAGGATGCACTTTTGGGATATTTGCACTTGTATAATTAATATTGTAATTAAATAAATATAGTTGTAATGTAATTGTGATTGCGACATCCTTGTAATGAGTTTACTTTAAGTTAATCTGTGTGCTTATGATATCGGTTCAAGTAAGTCACCCCTCACCTCGGAGACATCACCACTATGCTTCCGCAACCAGTTCGGTGACGTCAGACCAGACACGAGGTGACAAGGGGTGGGGGTGTGACAGATGAATCAAACACTTCATTGAGAAATGGAAAACTTAAAGGCTGAGAAGAACAAGCAAGTTGAAGTTACTACACCAATAGCTCCAAGGATCCTTTATTTTGGAGCATCAATGATGTCCAGGAATCATTCTGGGGACTTATTCCTATGCAAACAAGTATCCGCACTTCCTCAGGATCCCAAGATCTAGGGATATCTCGGGATAAAATTCTTATTCCCTGAACAACACTTCCAACACCCATTACTGGTAACACTTATAATTATTCTCCTATCGACTCTACTAACTTTGGTTTTTCTCAGGAAACAGGAATAACTCCTCAAGTGGCTAAAGAAATACAGAAGCTTCGAGATATGATATCAAGTGTTCTAGGAGTGGTTAAACATATTCCGGAAGTTCCTGCGATCACTCACAGGATATCCAGATTTACTCCACCTATATGTGATGTTGAGATCCCAAAGAGATTCCAAACTCCTACCATGAAGCTATATGATGGAACCATAGATCCTGAAGAACGTGTAGCGCAGTATAGGGAAAGAATGAAGACAAACCCTATACCTCCACATCTGAAAGAAACTTGCTTGTGCAAGGGATTCAGTTTAACATTGACAGGAGAAACCTTGAAATTGCTACTCAATGTTCCTCCCTATTCAATCACATTATATTCTCATTTGATTAACTTGTTTAATAACCAGTTTTCTTGCAGCCGGACATTAAAGAGATTGACTGGTGATCTCTACGGGATAACACAAGGACCCGATGAGTCTCTAAGGAGTAATGTCAACAAATTTGGCAGAGAATCCTTGGATATCCCTAACCTTGATATCACCACGGCTGTCCAAGCATTCCAGATGGGATTACAAAGAAACTCACCATTTTATGATGATTTAGTTATGAATCCTTGCAGGAATATGGATGAAGTCCGGAACCGTGTGTTGAGGTTCATCAGACAGGAGGATGATAAAAAAATCCAATATAGGATCACTACAACACCTCCTAATGACTAAGGAAAAAGGAAGCTGGACTCTCCCACGAACAAATCCTTCAAGTCCAAACCTTACTACAAGTCCGATAACCACAAGATCAATGATGTGGACGATGAGGAGGACGAAGAAGAATATCACAGGATATCTGATTACTGTTTTTCTATTGATATTCCTGAACTAATGTGTGCCATGCAGGATCTAGGAGAGAAAGCCATATGGCCTCCTAAGGATAAGAATTTTGATGTGAAAGACAAGTCCGAATGGTGCACCTTCCATGAAGACTTTGAACATAAAACAGAAGATTGTATTTCCTTGAGGAAAGAGATAAGTTATCTGCCTAGCAAGGGCCATCTCAAGGAACTACTTGCCAAAAGGAAAGACAGGAAGCAGGATCCTGATGGATTTCCAAAAAGAGCTGCATCCCCGCCAAAGGATGCCAAGGTAATAAATTTTATCTTTGGGGGATCTGACATATGTGGTACATCTTATTCTGCAGCCAGAAGACATGCCAAAGAAGCTAAAATGGAGAATGGAGAGAGCCCAACAAGGACATTGACCCTAACCACAGAAACCGTGGTATCCTTCGAAGAACAAGACCGGGAAAACATTATGGATCCTCATCATAATGGGTTAGTAATTACTCTATATGTTGCTAACCATTATGTACGCAGGACACTCATCGATGGAGGAAGTTTCGTGAAAATCATCCAATTGGAGACACTCAAAAGGATGAATATTCTTGAATCCGAGATAACAACCAAATCATTCGTTCTAGTCGGATTTAGCGGGGAAGCTAAAGTCACTGCCGGAGAAATTAAACTATCGGTATATATCGAGGGGGTAAATTCTAAGCAACGCTTTTGTATTATAGATTCGTTGTCTTGTTATAACATCATATTAGAAAGACCATGGATACGTGATATGAAAGCAGTCCCCTCAACCTACCACCAGTGTGTCAAACTACCTACACCATGTGAAATAGTGAAGATAAATAGCGATCAACAAGAAACCAAGGAGTGTTATTCGCCTTCAATGAAGGCAACAACGAAACCATCATCAGCATAACAATCAAAGAGTGACCTTGGGATACCCAGGAATCTCGGGAAAAGGAAGTAAAGGAAGTACTACTGAATCCTGAGGATCCTGAGACTAAAGTTCTCATCAGAACTAGTATCCCTGAGGATATAGAAGAAAAATTGGTTTCTTTCCGAAAATCAAAAATTTATACATTTGCATGGAAACATGAGGATATGACAGGGATATCCTCGGACGTAATCACACATAAGTTAGGAATAGATAAAGTTTTAAACCTATCCACCAAAAAAGAAGGAAATTTGCCCCTGAAAGGATTATAATCATCCAATAAGAATGGAAAGTGGAGAGTTTGGGTAGATTAGACAGATCTTAACAAAGTCGGTCCTAAAGATCCTTTTACATTGCCACATATTGATTCGATGGTATATGCAACAGCGGGACATGAAATGTTGACTTTCATGGATGCATCAGTAGGATTCCAGCAAATCCAGATGGAACCTTCGGATCAAGAAGATACTGCTTTCATGACGCCGACAGGGATATATTGCTATACAGCAATGCCATTTGGCTTGAAGAATGCTGGAGCTACTTATCAAAGGCTTGTCAACATGATGTTCAAGGATAAGCTGGGGAACACTATGGAGGTTTATATCGATGATATGGTAGTCAAATCAAGGATTACCAAGAATCATCTTAAGGATCTTCAGGAATCATTCTATATCCTGGATTAATACAATATGAAACTTAATCCTTCTAAGTGTCATTTTGGAGTAAGATCAGGAATGTTTTTGGGATATATGGTCACTAAGAGAGGAATAGAGGCCAGCCCAGAACAAATTCAAGCTATAATGAACTTAAAATCCCCAACAAGTATAAAAAAGGTGCAAAGGTTAACCGGAAGGATAGCTGCACTCAACAGATTCATCTTAAGATCTTCTGAAAAATTCAAAGGATTCTACGATATCCTTAAAAATAATAAGAAGTTTCAATGGGATGAAGAGCATGAAAAGGCGCTTCAGTGTTTGAAAGAATATCTATCCTGTATAGCGGAACAGATAAAAGAAATGAATGGTACCCCTCCGCCCCTTACTATTCAAAAATGACCAGACGTTGCGATCAGATGTAGGAGAGAAGTTCGTTAACCGCCATTACTTATGAAACCGGAAGATGGTGAACCACTATCACTATACTTAGCAGTATCCTGAACTACTGTAAGTGCTATGCTAGTTGAGGATTACCAAGGATCACAACATACGGTATGCTATGTAAGTAAAAGCCTATTAGATGCTGAGAATAGATATTCTCATTCGAAAAGCTAATCTTAGCTTTAATCATCGCCTCAACAAAACTTTGGCATTACTTTGAAACACATAGAATACATATTAAGACAAACTATCCTATTAAGTGAGTGTTAAGAAAACCTGAGCTATCAGGAAGAATGGGAAAATGTTCACTGAAGCTTAGCACTTATGATTTAATATATGAACCAAGAACATCAATTAAATCCCAAGCATTAGCAGACTTTGTGGCAGATTTTAGTAGTGATATTCTACCAGAAGTAGATTCAGAAATCAAACTTTTGGATGAGGATACTGCTGAATGGACCTTATACATAGATGGTGCCTTGAATATAAGGGGAACATGATTAGGAATCATACTAAAATCACCACAAGGGGGCATAATACCCCAATCGATCAATTGTGAATTTCAAGCAACTAACAATGAAGCTAAATATGAAGCCTTAATAGCAGGACTTCAATTAGCTAAGGATATGAACATAAGAAATCTCCATGCATTTGTTGATTCCCTAATAATAGCCAATCAATTTAATGGCCCCTAACAGTTAAAGGAGATAAATTGTGAAAATAATTAGAGATAGTCAAAGATATAGTAGGATATTTCTACACTTTCGATATCAAGCAGGATCCTAGAGAAGAGAATGCTGAAGCAGATGCATTAGCAAAGCTCGCATCATCTCTTAAGATTTCTAATGATATCAGTATCCCTATCCAACATATCTTGAATCCAGCAATAGACATAGAAAACTCGTATCAAATTCTTGAACCAAAGAATGTTGAGACTCGAAATACGAATACACAAGAAATATCCTGGATTGTTCCTATCAAGGATTACCTTCTAACAGGAAAAATACCAGACGAAGAAACAAATCCCAAAGCTTTTAAAGTTATAGTATCTAGATACACGGTCATCCGGAATATCTTATATAGGAAATCGGTACCTTGTCATACCTAAAGTGTTTGGAAAAACCATAAAGTTTTTAATTAATGAGAGATATTCATGAAGGAGATTGTGGAAATCACATTTGGGGCAGAGCATTACTTTCAAAGATCCTAACAACAGGATATTTCTGTCCCGTCATGAGAAAGGATGCAATGTCTTATTCTCAGAAATGTGATGTTTGTCAAAGACATAGTAATATTCTTCATCAGTCAGCCAAACCTTTATATCCGATAGTCTCATCATGGCCATTCATGAAATGGGGAATGGATATAGTAGGTAAGCTACCAAAAGCACCAGGAGGAAAGGCATTCATGCTTGCCATGACCGACTATTTCTCGAAATGGATTGAAGCTGAAGCCTTTGTACAAGTCAGAGAAAAAGAAGTAATTTCATTCATAAAAGGGAATATCCTGACCAGATTCGGGATAACTTTCGAAATTACTAGCGATATTGGGTCTCAGTTCATGGGTAAAAGAACTACAAACTTTTGTAAAGCCTGAGGCATAAAAATGATTACTTCTACACCTGTACATCCTCAAGCCAACAATCAAATAGAATCATGCAATAAAATCGTCATCAACAATCTTAAAAAGAAGTTGGGGTCCAAGAAAGGAAAATGGGCTGCAGAACTACCATTTGTCCTATGGGCAGATAGAACAACCACAAAAAATGCGACTGGACAAACACCATTCTCATTAGTATTGGGTTCTGAGGTTGTACTCCCAACTAAGATGGTTATCCCTACCGCAAGAACAAGTTTACAAACTATAGAATTTAACAATGAAGTATTATCTCATGATATAGACACCATTGATGAAATTAGGGATATTGCAAAGATTAGGATGGCAACCTACCAGCAAAAGATGGCTAAATCCTATAACAAGAATATAAGGGTCAGAAGATTTCAAGTTGAAGATTTGGTTTTAAGAAAAGCATTCCAGAATACCACCAACCCAACGGATGGAAAACTTGCCCTAAAATGGGAGGGACCCTATAGGATTGAATCCGAAGCCGAAAAATGAGCATATAAACTAACAACCATGGAAGGAGAACCTCTTCCAAGAGTGTGGAATGCCATTCCCCTTAAAACTTACTTTATATGAT
Source organism: Mikania micrantha (assembly GCA_009363875.1). Taxonomy (NCBI): domain Eukaryota; kingdom Viridiplantae; phylum Streptophyta; class Magnoliopsida; order Asterales; family Asteraceae; genus Mikania; species Mikania micrantha. The sequence goes on from CM018687.1 coordinate 28,387,568, forward strand.
ATTCTTACAGTTCACATTAAATATCCCTATACTTATATTCTGATATATTCTTAAAATATCCTAATACCGAATTAAGCATCGGAGGGGCATTGGGATCCTGATGCCTACCTTTGCAATAATGTTAATGTTTTGCAGGTATAGTTGGAGAAGATACGAGACTATATGTCTCATACAAGTTTTGACCTGAAATCAAAACTTTATCAAGACCCTCGCAGAGACTGTATGTCTGGTTGTGAAGTTTTAACCTGAAATCAAAACTATGTAAAAGACCCACACATAGACTTTATGTCTGCTTGCAAAGTTTTGACCTGAAATCAAAACTCAAGGGACTTTTGTCTCTCAAACAAAATAGGGTTCATACACTCTCGCAAGTAGCGTATGTATATCCTGTTATAGTCCGAGATAATGGGATCAGTGCACGCATGAGTGGCTGAGAATTTCATTATTAAGGGCTATAATCATGGATCCTTCGAATTATCTCGGTATAGTTGGAGATTTTGGGACAAGTACACATTTTAGAGGCTAACAATTTCATTTTCAAAAAGTATAACCAGGGATCCTCCGAAATATAACATTCACATACTATACAACCAGGCCTTGTTGCCAGTATCTTCGGCCTTAATCGCCAGTTTAATCGGCCTTATTCGCCAGTTTAATTGGCCTTAGTCACCAGTTTAATCGGCCTTGTCACCAGTATATTCTACCTTAGTCGCTAGTTTAATCGGCCTTGTCGCCAATATTTTCCGCCTTAGTCGCCAGTCTAACCGGCCTTGTCGCCAGTATAATGAGCTTGTCCCAATTTTTCTTTTTCTTGAATATGTATAGGAACTAATTTTCAAAGATATTTCGGGATATCACATCAACCTATGACATACCTAAGGATATTGAGGTATGTAATTATTACATTATTTTAGCATGGATAAAGAAGGCTTCGGAAATAAGTCTACTATCTCAAGGAGTTGGTATTTATTTCTTAAATCTTAAACCCTTTAGCATTCCTTAAAGCTGATCAGGAATATGCTATTATGAAATTAGAAAATAGGCATTGCAAGTATTTTCACTTATTTAAAATCTTATATGATTAATACATATATATATATATATATATATATATATATATAAACCGAATATTTCTTATTCTAAAAACTTCATCAACCAAATAACAAAAACTATAGTAATATCCGTAATTTACTATCCTGATCAAGAGAGTCGAGACTTTTCTCAATTATGTCCCAGTTATAAAAAAATCTATTAGCAAAAATACTCTGACACACCTTATGTAACATTTGCGAAATTCCGATAACAAAAACCAATGAAAAGCCTTATAATCTTTGAACAACGAAATTATTTTATGAGAATTATACTATTTCACCATATTCAGTCCAAAAAAATAAATAAATAAATAAAATAATAAATACATACATGTGTGTGTATATATAAATTTGTACTTAAAGGAATAATTAAACCCATATAATTATAGTTGCGATTTATTTTAACTTATAAAGCTTTAAATCAAATTAAATAAGTGTGTGTATATATACTTATATGTTTATATATGTAGATATATGGGATGATTTCATTGTTAACCCTCCCTTATATCATTAACCCGTTAACCTTAGCAAAAAATCCGTGAATCTTTGAATTTTTTTTTCATAGCCTTTTATTATACATAAATAGGGTGGTTTCTTTTTTTGTTTTTGCTAATTCATCACCGTTTAGAATTTAAATCAAGTGTAAGTTTGCGTTACACTGCTTACATCAGATAGTGTAACTCAAACTTACAATTGTTTTAAATTCTAAACGGTGATGAATTAGCAAAAACACAAAAAAGAAACCCCTATTTACGTATAATAAAGACCATGAAAAAAAATCCAAAGATTCGGACATTTTTTACTAAGGTTAACGGGTTAACGCTATAAGGGAGGGTTAACATTTGATCCTCTCCCTGTAGATATATAGTTGAACATATCGTAAAACCTTTCTAGGTGTGTGTATACTATATTTAATGCATATTGGATAGAGAGTGTTGAAATGTCTTAATTTTAAGATATGTATAACTATTCTTGCCTATGGTACAATACTTGAAGCATATAGGGAGAAATGAAGAGGTACAATACTTGAAGCGTAGAGGGAGAAATGAATTCAAAATGCGGTTCTCAGAATTCAAAATGCGGACCTCAAAATTCAAAACACCACCACTCAACAAAACCCTACCACTCACACACATTATCAGCTCTCTCTCGTTCATTCCGGCGACCGACTTTGACGAAAAACCAACTGCACAGCCGCACCACAAGTGAAACAACCAAGCGGCAGCGTTGGTCTAAAGGAAGAATCCGACCTGGTGGCACCTCCGACGTGAGCAGCCGACCGGTCACCTGAGCGTGTTGCCTCCAGCGTATTCCCGACCACTTCGATGGTGAAGATGACAGCCCCCTGACCATGCGTTTCATCTCATCGGAAGATCACCACCACCCATGGCGGCGACGACTTGGTGTTTCCACTCATCTTTGAAAGGTAAGATCGTCGATTTTAAATTTGAATCTCTGGTTGAGGTGAACACATCACCACCAGCAGCAGCCATGGTCGAAATGATGATGATGATGATGATGATGTTATGTTTTCGTGGTTCGACGACTCGCGCGCACACACCCCTCCAACCTCGCCCTCTTGGCTCCTTTACGCTGTGTTCCCGAGTTCATTTAACGAGAGAAAATAAAGCAAATGGAAGGAAAGGGGAAACATTTTTGTGTTCCCGAGTTTCATTTAACGAGGGAAGGGAAAAGAAAATAACACATTTTGTGTTCCCGAGTTTCATTTAAGGAGAGAAAGGAAGGGAAGTGGAAGAAAACCTAGGCTAAATTTCCTTGCTTTTCTTTCCTTCCGATTTGGAAGGAAATGGAAGGAAAGAAAGTCATTCTTTTCCTTTCATTTCCTCTCATTTCTTTTCTTTTCTTTTCCTTTCTGTTCCCTCCTTTAATAAACTCGGGAACACAGCGTTAGGGTTTGGTTTGTGGAACTAGCTTGTCTATGTGCTCTGTATGTTTTTAGAGCTATGTACACATATAGTTGGGTAATATAAGTTTTAGGTAAAATGTGTAGTATTCATTTATTTTTGTTGCTCATAATTGCTTGAATTCTAAATATGTAATGAATTCTAACTATTTTATGAATTGTTATTGTTTTAAGTATGTCATTTTGTATACTTGTCATGATTCATTTGTTAGATAAAAATGAGTAATATAAAATTTTCTATTTGTTTCCCATGAATTATGTATAGTTCACGCCCTATTTGTGGTGCACGCATATCATGTATATATGTGTGGGTCCTTAAGGGGCAAAAGTAAAAGTGCACTAATTTTAACGTCATTTCAATTATTTTGTGAAAATAACGTTAAAATCATTGGGATGATCAACTTCAAACGATAACTTTGAGCCGGGGACTCTTTTGGAGCAGCCTCTCTATCCCAATTGGGATAGGGGTAAGGTTTGTATCTATCCTTCCCCCCCAGACCCTACTGAAAGTGGGAATTTACTGGGTAAGGTTGTTGTTGTTGTTGTTGAATTATGTATAGTTCGTGTATATATGTCTATTTTATGTATTTGAGAATTTCATATATACGAATTGTGTTTTGCTTTTTGACAAGGGGTATATGCCACAATTTGTCGATTAATCTGCAACTTTTGTTGTAGATGATTTTAGTATAACTTCATTTATCTTGATTTCATTATTTTGATTATTCGTTTTTAGTCATCAGGCACAAAGTTTAAGGGCAACTTGTTGATTTTGGGTTGTAGTTAGCTATCACCATATAAACTTGAAAGCAACGTGCTGATTGCAATTGCTACTTTATTGAGTTTAAACTATGAATTTAGGTATGTGAAGAATATAGGCTAGCTTCATAAGCATTTCACCTAATAGGCTAGACCTTTTTGCTTGCTTTGGCCAACTACAAGCTCAAAGATTTGCTTTATTGATGCAGGGGAGAAGGCATTTGTACCAGTTGCAAATTGATGTGGAATTGTTGAAATTGTTAACACAATTGTTCATGGTCATTAGTATTGAATGATCCATTGTCAGAATGACCAGTGCAAGCATGAGAAACTTTTGGTGTAGAAGAAGGTTCTGGAAATGAATGTGGAGAAGGGCATGCAGAATGCGGAGAAAATTACATTCCCTCGAGAGGCGGATGCAGTTGTATGCTTTTTGTCTATTGTTTTTTTAGTAGATCTAATATCTTAATATATTTGTCACATCAATTTTATAGATCTCTACATGGGTTTCAATGTTTGACGTCAAACAAAGCTAATGTGGAATCTGCATCTTTAGGCTTAAGTTTAGTCAACATGGGTTTGAGTCAAACCAATAAACAAGTTTGTGCTAGGATATAGCCAATGTTTAAAAAAGCGGAAACGAGCCTCGAGGCGGACCGAGGCGTAAGCCTCGAAACTATATTGAAATATAATTAAAATTACAAATATATTTAATAAAAGTTGCAATTTAACATAAAACAAACAATAAAAGTGTCATAATTTAAGCATTAAAATACTCCAACAAGCTAAGTTAATAATGTTTTGAACTTCAAATGTTAAAAAATTCATCTTCCTCCCCATCAATCTCGACATCTTCATCTACCAAAGTTGGCTCCTCATCATCATCTTCATCAATCAAATTTACTTCAATACTCTTCCTTTTCCTAGATGATGAAGTTTGAGCTTCTTCATTTGACCCTCCAACCCCACTAACATTGTTTTCATCAAAACTTGGGTCAGCTATCCATTCATCATTAGAAAAAACCTCATCGCCAACCATTGGATCCTCACCATCTTTTAAATTGGTCTTTTTTATGAATTTTTGCTTCAATTTCTTGTTGTACATAATGTACACTAAGCTTGTTCATCTTATCGGTGCTTAATCGATTTCTTCTTTTTGTATGGACTTGATTAAACGTACTCCAATTAAGTTCACAAGTTGAAGCCGAACAAGTAAGACCCAAGATCATCATCACAAAATAAGAGGAAATAAATTAGTTAATAATCAAATAAATAATAAGATTTAAGAATCATAACTTATAGATCAATTACTTGGCACACGATCCATATATGAACGGAGAGAAGCTCTATGCCCAAACAATCTTCTCTTATATTTGTAATCATCAAGTTGGGCTTCGATCTTCATATAAACATCATCATTCTTAACAAATCTGTCCTTGCAATTATACAATCCTCTTTTAATTTCTGGGTGTTCAGAAACATTGGAACTCCATCTAAATCAAGGATTCAAGTAGTAGGCGGCCACATGCAAGTCTCGATGCTTTTGATTTTCCCATTTTTGATCAATGATATCCCAAATCTCTTTATAAGAAGAAAGTTGATTATCAAAGTTCTTTGAAATTTTTTCCTTGCATTCTTCCATCGCACCATAAAAAAATGCCATGGCCGGTGATTGCTCGCCATCAACAATCCTCAAAACCTCCACAAGTGGCTTTGTGGTCTTAAGAGAATAAACCACACTAGGCCAAAAACTTCTCTCATCCATGATTATTTTTTTATCTCCTTTCCATCTGGTTTCTTTGCCCAAGCACAACTACCCCATACAGTTGAAACAAACATTTTTTGTAATTGTTCTTTCAATTCATACACGCTTTCTAAAGTCAAAAAAACAGTGACGGATCTAGTGGCTGTCCGTCGAAGAAGATCTTTCTTTAAAAATTTTATTGCCAAACTAAATAACCATTGATGATTGTAAATGAAGTTACTAATTTTTTTTGCTTTAGTTAAAGCGGTTTTTTGTTGTGTTTTTTTCAAACATCAAGTCTATGCAATGAACAACACATGGTGTCTAATACAAAGTGTTCCTTTTCTCCATCAACAAAGCTCATGCTGCTTTGTATGCACTCGCATTATCAGTCTTGACTTGAACAACAATATCTTCACCAATTTCTTAAACCACCCCATCAAGCAACTCAAATAATTTTTCAGCATTCTTAACACAATCTGATGCATCAACTGTCTTCAAGAATACTGTACCATGTGGATTATTCACCAAAAAATTGATAAGACTGTTATTTCTCATATATGACCAACCATCTGATAACAATGACACTCTAGTACTCTTCCATGTAGCTTTTATATCATTCACAAGTGTCTCTGTTATTTTAACTTCTTCTTGTAGTATCCATGTTCTCAACTCGTACATAGTTGGAGGTTTTAATCCTCGACCATAGTTACCAACGGATCAAAGCATGCTGTAGAATGATGGGCTTGTTGCAATATTGAAAGGAATTCCATTCTCGTAGAAGAATCTTCCAATGTCCAAGCATACTTTGTTCCGTTGTTCTTTAGCCATTGTTGGTGTCATCTTTTCACTAGCAATTGGTCTTTCTCTTTCATCATCCTCCATGGAATTTAAAAATCGATCCATTGGGCCTTTAACTCCCCTTGCACACTTGGACATGAGTCACCACTTCCACTTCCACCGGCACCACTAACAAAGTATGCTCCATCATCAATAGTCTCCTTAAAATTTCTTTGGAAGTTGAATTTGGAAGTTTCAAATTGTTTCAAAAACTCTCGAATCTCATCTTTTACCAATTGTGGTACTTGAGGACATGGTATAACATTCTTGTGTGTGCAAGCAAGATGTGCTTTCATTCTTTGCACCCCTACTGTAATAACTTTATTACAAAAACTGCATTTGTCATATTTGTATCATTTCTTGACACCTTCTGCTGGAACCTCAATTTAGCCTTCCCCTTCTTCCCCCTCGTTGGAATGCGCCTGCAGCCGGCTCCCCCACCCAATCGCGATACTGAGCCATTAAAGACGCAACCACGCTTGTATTAACTCAGAACCCATGGTTCTTCGAGATTTGTCCTTCAAAGGAGGAGCGGGGCTCCTGTTCTTGTTCCTTGTATCACCTTGAACGAGGATGAATGGAGAAACAAATTCTTCTTTGTAAAGAGGATGTCAATCCCTGATGGCCGGAATACTGGCAACTAAGGCCGGAATACTGGCGGCAAGGCCGGAATACTGGCGGCAAGGCCGGAGTACTGGCGACTAAGGCCGGGATACTGGCGACTAAGGCCCGGTTGTGTAGCATATGAATGCTATATTTCGGAGGGTCCCTGGTAATAGTCTTCAAAAGTGAAATTGTCAGCCACTCATGCGTGTACTGGTCTCACAATCTCCAACTATACCGGGATATTTCGGAGGATCCTTAGTTATAGCTCTTGATAATGAAATTGCCAGCCACTCATGCGTGTACTGGTCCCATTATCTCGGCCTATAACAGGATAAACGTGCGCTACTGGCGAGGGTGTATGAACCTTAGTTCTTCTTAAGAGACAAAAGTCTCTTGAGTTTTGATTTCAGGTCAAAACTTTGCAACCAGACATATAGTCTCTGCAGGGGTCTTCTACATAGTTTTGATTTCAGATCAACACTTCGCAACCAGACATGTAGTCTCTACGGGGGTCTTGATCAAGTTCTGATTTCAGGTTAGAACTTGGGTTAAGACATAAAGTCTCATCTCTTCTCCTGCTATACCTACAAAACATGAAGATTTTTGCATAGCTGGGAATCAGGAATCCTGATGCCCCTCAAATGCTTAAGCTAGTAGCAGGATAATTAAGAATATACAAGAATATGTAAGAATAAATAGAAATATTTAGGAATACTAGTATAGAGTTTAAGTAGCAAACTTTATATAAAGCATAACTTAATATGAATAGCATTTCATGATCTTGGAATAGGTTCTCCTTCCATGTTGGTTAACTTATATGCCCCTTTTCCAGCTTCGGACTAGATCCTATTAGGACCTTCCCATTTTGGAGCAAGTTTACCATCAACTGGATTGGTAGTATTCTGGAATACTTTTCTTAAAACCAAATCTTCGATTTGGAATCTACGGATTCTAATATTCTTATTATAGGATTTGGCTATCTTTTGCTGATATGTTGCCATTATTATCCTTGCAATATCCCTATGTTCATCAATAGATAGTATCTCATTGTTGGATTCTAGAGTTTGTAAATTTGATCTTGCAGTAGGGATAACCATTTCAGTTGAGAGAACGGCTTCAGAACCATACACTAATGAGAATGTTGTTTGACCAGTCGTATTTTTTGTAGTTCTATTTGCCCATAGGACAAATGAAAGTTCTTCAGCCCATTTCCCTTTCTTAAATCCCAACTTTTTCTTAAGATTGTTGATGATAATCTTGTTGCTTGATTATGCCTGACCATTGTCTTGAGGATGGACATGTGTAGAGGTTATAATCTTTATGCCCAAGCTTTCACAAACGTTTGTAGTCCTTTTGCCTATAAATTGAGATCCATTATCACAAGTGATTTCTGCGGGTATCCCAAATCTAGTCGGGATATTTCTCTTTATGAATGAGATTACTTCTTTTTTCTAACTTGTACAAAGGCTTCAGCCTCAATCCATTTTGAGAAGTAATCTGTCATAGCAAGCATAAACACCTTTCCTCCGGGTGCTTTGGGTAACTTACCTACTATATTCATTCCCCGCTTCATGAATGGTCATGATGAGACTATTGGATATAAAGGTTAAGTTGGTTGATGAATAATATTACTATGTCCTAGACAAGCATCACGCTTTTGGGAATAAGACATAGCATCTCTTCTCATGGTTTGCCAAAAGTATCATATTCTCAGGATCTTTGAGAATAATGCTCTACCTCCAGTGTGATTCCCACAATCTCCTTTGTGGATATCTTTCATTTCTTCCAAACTTTCAGGTTTCTCCAAACACCTTAAGTATGGGCCTGCTACTGATTTTCTATATAAGATATCCCGTATGATTGTGAATCTAGATACTTTAGCTTTAAAAGCTCTAGGATTTGTTTCTTCATCAGGTATTTTTCCTGTTTGAAGGTAATTCCTAATAGGGGTCATCCAAGATATTTCATGTGCTTCTAAATGATGAATCTCAATATTCTCAGGTTCAACATGTTGATTTGTGTCCTGCATATCTATTGCCGGATTTAGAATATGTAGGATAGGAATATTAATATCCTCCATCTATAAGTATCATGCGGACATAGTGGTTAGCAACATATAATGTAATGACTAACCCATCAAGGTGAGGATCCAGGATATTCTCGTGGTCTTGTTCTTCAAAGGATACCACTGTCTCAGTGGTAAGTGTTGATGTCTTTGTGGGTCTCTCCCCATTCTCCATCATGGCTTCTTTAGCATGTTTCCTAGCTGCAGAATAAGAGGTACCACATATGTCAGAACTACCAGAAATAAAATTTATTACCTTTGCATCCTTTGGTCAGGATGCAGCTCTTTTCGGGAATCCGTTGGGATCATGTCTCCTTTCTTTCTTCTTTCCCAGTAGTTCCTTGATATGTCCTTTGCTTAGCAGATAGCTTATTTCCTTCCTTAGTGCAATGCAATCATCTGTTATATGGCCGAAGTCTTCGTGAAAGGCACACCATTTGGATTTGTCCCTTGTTGCAAACTTCTTTTCCTTTGATGGTTACCTGGCTTTTTCACATAAATCCTACATAGCACACATTAATTCAGGAATATCAACAGAAAAACAATAGTCAGATATCTTGGGATATTCTTCATCATCCTCATCCTCGTCCACAGTGTTAATCTTGTGGTTGTCAGCCTTGTAGTATGGCTTAGATTTGAATGATTTGTTGGTAGGTGAGTCTAGCTTTCTTTTGCCTTGGTCATTAGGAGGTGTGGTAGTGATCCTCTTCTGGATTTCTTTATTATCTTCCAATCTAGCGAATCTCAATGCACGGTTCCGAACTTCATCCGTGTTCCTGTAAGGATTCATAACCAAGTCATCATAAAATAGTGAGTTTCTTTGTAATCCCATCTTAAATGCTTGAACTGCCGTAGTTATATCCAGGTTTGGGATATTTAGAGATTCTCTGCCAAATTTGTTGACATAGCTCCTGAGGAATTCATCGGGTCCCTGGGTTATCATGTAAAGTCACTAGTCAGCCTTTCGAATGTCCTGCTACAAGAAAACTGATTGTTAAATAGATTAATCAAATGAGCAAATGATATAATCGAATAAGGAGGAACATTAAGCAGCCACTTCAGGGCTGCCCCTGTCAATGTTAAACCAAATCCCTTGCATAATCATGCTTCCTTCAAATGTGGGGGTATAGGGTTAGTCTCCATCCTTTCCCTATACCACACCACATGTTCTTCAGGGTCTGTGGTCCCATCATTCAACTTCATGGTTGGAGTTTGGAATCTCTTTGGGATCTCAGCATCGCATATTAGTGGAACAAATATGGAAATCCTATGGGTAGTCAAAGGAACTTTAGGAATAGGCTTAACCACTCCTGGAACACTTGAGATCATATCCCTGAGTTTCTGTATCTCCTTTGCCACTTGGGGAGTTAGCCATGATTCCTGCATAGAACCAAAGTTAGTAGTATCAATGGGAGAATAGTTGAAAGTATTACTAGTAACAGGAGTTAGACAAGAAGTTCTCGAGATATTGGTATTATCCCGAGATATCCTTAACCCTTGGAATCCCGAAGGATCCCCGAGACTAGTCTGCATGGAATGAAGTCTCCAGATTGATTTCCAGACATCCCTGATGTCCCGAAATCCAGGATCCTTGGAGCCAGCGGAGTAGAAGTTTTGATATGCTTATTCTTTTCAGCCCTCAAAGTTTTCATTTCCCTAAGAAGCCTTTGATTCATTCTTTGCTGATCCAACATCTATTGCTGAACCTGTTGAAACATATTTAGAATATCATTGTTAGAAATAAGTACATGAGCAGAAGTGGTCATCCTTGTTGATGGAACACTCTCGGCTACAAATGTGGTCTTTTTCTCGGAGTTATTGGACTTCTTGAAGAAAACAGGAATTTGCGAGGACACATTCGTAGTAGTAGCAGAAACAATAGGTAATGAAGAAGTTGATCTCGGTTATGAAGCCATTTTTCACTGTATTTTTTCAGAAAATGTCTTTAAGCAAGGTTTTTGTTATAAAAAACACAAGTTTGCCCGACGGTGGGCGCCAAATTGTTTCGGGTAAAAATTAACAAGTATAATTTTTAGCAAAACCGAATTAGTTTAGTGGGGTTTTGTGTTTTACAATCAAGAAAACAGTTTAGAAGTAAAATTCAATAAAATTATCCCCAGGGATCCCTAGGGATATATCAGAATATGAAATGAAATAAACAGCTCAACACACGAGATTTATACGAGGAAAAACCCTTAATCCCTCAATTTTGCCGGCATAAAAACCTCGGGAGATCACAATCGTCACTCTGCCTTGTTCTTATTAATATAATAAAACGAAATTACAAAGAAAGAGCACAAATGATCGATATCTAAGTATTGCAATACTCCAAATACTGTGAATGCGAATGAAAAATAAGCAGAAGTAAGCTAAGAGTGTACGGTGTGTGTTCCTAAATCGACCTTTGCCTCAATTTATATTACAAAATCATACAACGGTAGACTATACGGTACCACAATTCCCGCTCCACTCCTGGTCATGCGCCAACTCAGTCCACATAACCGTTGATGGCTTCTTCGTTTAACCCATGTTTTTCTACTCAATCCGGTAAAGTAGGAACATTAGTTTTACTTAACCTGTTGACTTAATTCAAACATTAGCAGCACATGTTGAATTAATAAATAACAATAATTAATATAAAATCATTATTTATTAATAAAGTCGTCTGTTCATGGAAATTTATAAACGCAAATATTCCAACATATTCGGAAATATTATGTATCCCAAAATATTCTTAATTATAAGGCGAAATTTTACAGGCACAACAAATATATTGGGCTTCGCCATGAAAACTCATGGTCCCTTCACCCAATATACTAGAATTGTTAGTTAAACTAATAAGGATATTTAGGCTTCTCCATGAAACTCATGGTCCTTCCACCTAAAATATCCTGAATTATCTAAAAGTTGTCTGCCCACATATACTGGGACTTCCATCATAACATTGTTTAAAACAAAGAAAACATCATAAGAGAACCACGAACAAGATGGGCTCAGAACTTGTCAATCCTATCTTCATCGCTTATCACAATCTCGTCACCACCTGCACCTGCACCCATATCCTCACTTTTGCCCGCCTTAATCGTCTCCACCACTTTAGCTGTCTTCACCGCCGCCGCATCAAGAGCCTCCGCAGCATCCCCGGTTAAGTTGGTCAGGATCTTGGCCCAATCCGAAAGCTCCTATCCCCACAGGTCTGCTCCCTCATGCTTAGCTTTTATCTCCATCTGAATTTGGCCTTGAGGATAGCAATGGCAGCAGACTTCTTGGTGCCCTCTATAATATCCTTGATCTTTAGCTCATGGGCAGCCTTGATATCCTTGACCTGTTTCTTCAACTTCTGAACTTCCTTCTCATAATGACCGGCCTTGGCAGCAACAATCTTTTTCTGATCCTCGAGGTCTTTGATTTGTTTGTCAAAAACCTCCTTATCAGCAACAACCTTGAGGATAGCCTGCAAAAATATGGATACATCAGGATATGATAAAAATACAACAAATATATCCTGAAAATAACCTTTTGGAGAAGATCAGCAACAGGGAAGTTGGGAATGTCGCCATATTGATGGGCTCAACACCATTTCGCTTCTTGGAGACCTTGGAAGAACGGGTATGCATTATCCTGGCTTTGGGGGCAACCGGGCTCGCCTTCTCCTTCTTGATGGTAAGGAAACCACTAAGATCCTCGAGGTCAAAGGCGGATCTTAAAAATAGCAAACAGAATAAAACCATAAGAATAAAACAAAATCAAGTAATCTACGAAAATGAAAAAAATAAACCTGAAGTCATTTGAGCGTGAGACTGTTTGGAAGATGCACTCTGATATGGGGATATGTTGGGGATATCAGCTCTCAAGGAAACACCAAACTTCTTTTCCCTTTCCTCAATCTGCAACAGGGCCTGGATTTTTTGCTCTGTATCTCTATCTTCTGCAACCAATGATTCGAACTTTGGCGCTAAAAATAAATCACAAAAAGAAATACATTATTAATCAATACAAAATCATACAAGAAAAAGTAAACCTAGAAGTCATACACTTTAAAAACCAACTGACGGGAAGAGACTTCTCTTCAGGGATAGAACTTCTCCTAACAAAGAAAAACTTATTCCGCCATTCCTCCTCATTCATAGTTATCCCAGGAACTAGAATGGGGGCATTGATTCTCTTTTGAAGCAGAAATCAAGAGTAACCAGGAGTACGGAGTTGGGATACACGAGAAATTTCGAGGACTCGGATCCTTAGACAAAATTTCTGGTTCAATTTGTGAAAGGTAGCATGCAAACGCCAACCCATTAGCATTAACTGAGGGTAACAGAGGCGAGTAATAAGAAAAAACTCAGAGATCAATGATGGAAAAGGAATAGTTAAACCCAAGAAGAAGGGATATTCTGGAAAACAGGCCCAATAAGTAGAACTGTGGTCTGCTTTGAGATCGGGGTCAAAACGACGGAAGACCGCTTACTCAGGGGAAGCTTGAGATAGTTGCATGGAATCAATGTGGTCATCATCGAAGACGCAAATTTTCTACTCTGTAGAAGGCATAATATTTTGGTTGAAGAACTCATCGGAGTCGGAAGAAGAAGAAGAAAAATGAGGCATTCTATAAAATAAAAACGAAGAAAAAATAGAGGATGGAAACCAGAAACTTACCAGAGAGATGATCGAGAGAGAAATTTGTGAATTGAAAGGAAGGACAAGCGATCATTAAATCTGCAAAAAACTGTCATCATAGATAACCGCTATCACAATCGTAACCGTCCAATTAATCAAGATACTGTTCATTTTAAAATTCAAAATTCGAATTTTTACAGCTGTAACCCAATAACTGTAAAAATTGGGGGCAATTGTTGTGCGCTAAAAATGACTTGAAATATTTCAGGATCAGGGATATTTAGGGATATTTGAGAATATATTTATGACTAACTAATATATCTGTTTATTCCTAATATAGTTTCCAAGATTTCAGGAGATAACATGTTGGCAAATTGCTGAGCAGTAATCATGGAATGGGTCAAGACATATTCCAACCAAATGATCATAGACCAAGGTGACAATGAGGATTCAACGCCATTAATTTTAATAAGTCACCCACGTATGGAAAGTGGCCGAAATATCTGCAACGGCTATTATGGTCGTTCTTTGTAGTTTGTTTGCAATTTCTTTGTATAAATACCGAGGCATTGATCGATCTTAGGGACACACAATTCACTTAGCATGTATACGAGTTTACACGCACTACTAGCATCGATCATATTGCGCTCTTTCTTTGTAATTGACTTGGTTTCATATTAATAAGACTAGGCAGAATGACAATTGTCACTTCCCGAGGTTTTTAACTGGCAATCCTAAGGGATTAAGGGCTTTTCCTCGAATAAATCTCATGTATTTGGCTATTTTCCTGTTTTATATTCTGGAATATCTCCCGGGATCCTCAGGGATATTTTTATCGTAAATTTGATATACTTGATATATTTGATTGTAAAACACAATACCCCATTTTTCTAATTCGGATTTGTTAAAAATTATACTTGTTAATTTTGACCCGAAAGAGTTATCATAGCCCATGTATACTTTTCAGTCGTTTTTCGATGAGACAAGTTTTGTGACAAGGAGATCTGTTGGTTTGTATCATTATTATTTTAATGGCGAACCCGCACGCTAACTAATTTTAATCCAACCTACACCAACAAACTTTTGTCATAATTGAACCATTAATCTTCTATTTAAGAGGTATATGTGTCAGCTATAACACAAGATAGTCTGATAATATTTACCATTAATCTTCTATTTAAGAGGTGTGTATATATATATATCTTTCTATTTTTAATAGCACATGTCCGTTCACCCGTGATCATCCTTCCACTCAAAGAACATAGCGTGATGACCTAACTCACCCGTCCAGAAAGAAACCTACAACTAGGAAAAACCCTACCTTAACGCAGAGCAAAATTTGTGCTATAAGTAAGACTCCAACCCAAGACCTCTCATGAGAAAAGTGAAGGAAGTACTACTATGCTTGAAATCCGCTTATTAATTAACTAAATTTAATTTCAAGCGTTCTTCTATACGCATTTTATGACATGTATATGTGTGGATATGGACACATCACACATACATAAAATATATATTTATACACAAGAGTTCCTTGCGTGTAAATTAAAGAGAGCTAATACTAGAGACGTCTGGTTAGTAACAAACAAATTATGTGGTTTAACATAATTCATCTTTAATCACATATAAATAAAATATATTTATTTTGTGGCAAATATGCTAAAAGCATGTTCTTTTGTGAAAAGAGTGAAACTAAAAGCATCAACGTGACATGAATCCAATAAAACAATAAAATGAAATCAATACCCATCAATAAAAAAGGATAAGATGTTACACATAATTCTCATGTAACAATTTTTTTAATTAAATAAATATACTTAACTTTTCTCTTCAATGGTAAATTACACACAAAATAAAATTAATGTAATAATTATTTTTTGTTTTAGATTTTCTAAATTACGTATTTTCTAGGCAATAGTTATCTGAAGATATAATTAATAAAGACATTATTTTTATTTAGGGTCAATTACATATATCCCCTTACTAAAACCATTTATTACATATTTACTCAATCAGAAAACTAAATTACATATTTCCCTTTTTTAAATCACATATATTACATATTTATCCATTTCATTAAAAAACAAATTATGTATTTCCTATTTTACCTTTAATAACTAACTAACAACAATTTACATATTTCTCCTTACTAAGGGGCAATTTTAAAACATGGGGATTGTGTATTTTTCGTTTAACATTGGGGTTATATGTAATTTTGTCGTTTAATAAGGGGATATATGATATTATCCCTTTAATTTAAATTTAAAGATAAATACTCCATAATTATTTTCGATACTTTTTTTTTGAACGGCTAAACTTACTCTCCACCTAAATTACACCATAATTACACCTTTGCATGGGATTGAACCCATGACCTCCCATTGTAAAAGTCAAGCCTCTACCAAGTGAGCTAATTCGTTTGAACTATAACAGAATATTCTTTACTATATATTTATTTATTTTTGATCGTTTGAAACGATGACACCAAAGACGAGATTTCATTTTTCTTCGCGTATTTATACACTTGATCGCATCCTAGAAAGAATCCAACAACTTGATAAATACCATCACCTTACCTAAGTTAAAACGGGTAAAACTAGACTAGAAGCCCACATTAGTGAATACTCTTTATTAGAATATTATATACATGCTACCTTCTACATATTGCACTAAATATTTACAGATGCGGCCAATCATCGAAGCCAACCTAATTGGATCTTCTTGTAAGAAATGGATAATATCATATATCTCCTTATTAAACAACAAAATTACATATATTCTCAATGTTAAACTAAAATTACAAATATCCTCATGTTTCAAAATTGTTTCTTAGTAAAGAGAAATATGTAAATTGTTTTAAGTTAGTTCATTAAGTGTAAAACAGGAAATATATAATTTGTTTTTTAATTAAATGGATAAATATGTAATATATTTGGTTTAATAGGAGAAATATGTAATTTAGTTTTATGATTGGTTAAATATGTAATAAGTGGTTTTAGCAATGAGATATATGTAATTGACCATTTAATTCATTTAACATAAATTTTTATAAAGGGCATTTTTTTATATATTTATGTATTATAATGATCATATACACATGTCTTTAATCGTTCACATTAATTAAGATCTAAAACCTTCAGTAAGTACATGCATACATATGTATATGTATATGTATATGTATATGTATATGTATATGTATATGTATATGTATATGTATACGTATATGTATGTATATATTTAAATAATTCACATTAATTATAATTTTATGCCTAACAAATTAAGACTCGAAGATTTCAAAAGTATATTAAAATATTTCAAAAAAAGTCATTTTATAAATTATAGAAATACTTATTTAATAAAAAAAATCAGAAAGCTAAGTACATTATTTAATAGAATCCTATTAAAGTATAAGACATATAATAATATTTTATTACCAAACTATTATACAAAGTTATATAAACTAGGTTTATTCACCACGTGCGTTGCGGCAGGTTATTACAGCACACTCCAGAAAATGGGTATTAAATATCATTTGCAAAAGCATAAGTTGTATAACAAAATTAAATCTCATCACAAGCTCTATACTAATTTATCAGAAAAAACATAAAATTATACAAAATACTCACAAATATGTTATAAAATAAATATAAAAATTATTCACAAAATTCGTCTCATCAATCGTTTGAATTAAAAGAAAAACTCAAATCTCTAAGTAAATATCTCAAAGTTAAAACAATTATCTCGTTTACTACTTTTCAAAGTTAAAAAAATTCTGATGGTTCAAGTCTAAATTTTCAAAACGTCACTATATGGATCAAACAACTAAATCTATATCTATATATATATATATCTATACTATATAATAAATAAAGGTTTTAATAGGACACATGTCAACATTGTAAACCATATAAAAATTAGTTTTCCCACTTCTCTCACTTATTAATTGTTTGTAAACCATCTTTTGTTAAATCTTGATATTTTCTTCTTTTTCTTTTGTTAAATAATAAAAATTTTAATCAATTTAACTAATAATATTATTATATCATAAGTCATATTATTTAATTTTTTATAAAAAGTCATTGAAAATTATGTAATAATTTATTTAAAATAAATAATTTTATAATTTAATTACTGAACCTGTGTAATACACAAGTGTTTACCTAGTGATGTAATATATATATATATAGGGAAGGGATCATATAATAACTCTTTCTAATTGAGAAAACTCAATAACTCAAATCCAATGGTTCAAATTTCCAAGATTAAATCTAATGGTGACATGTGTCACTAATTAATTTATAATACAAAAGGGCATTATGGTCATTTCTCTTAATTACAAAAATCAGATTTAATATAAGAGTGACAAGTGTCACACTCTTAATAAACCATCTATTTTCCTATTTTTAAATTAAAGGTATTTTTAAATTAAAGTTTCCCCCTTGATTTTTATACATTTATAACTTTTTTATACTATGTTATTTTTTTATAAAAATTACATCATTAAACTCGTCATATTTTTCTCGTTAATTTCATTATAGTCATGCCAAATTTTTTTCGGGGCGCTCGTAATTACACTAACGTAAAAAACATAAGTACAATAATTTTTCTTTTTTTTCAAAAATTTTTCATCAAATTTTTTTCTCTCATCTTAAATATATATTACAAACTTATTTTTTATTATAAAATTTAGTTAATTAGATAAATTTATATCAAATAAGATAGAAAGTTAGATAATTGTAACGTAAAATAAATAATAAGTTACAGTTCGTTACATCAGTGTAACAACTCGTTACATCAGTGTAATTATGAACACTTTGAAAAAATTCAGCTTGTTACATCAGTGTAATTAGGAACACTTTGAAAAAATTCAGCTCGTTACATCAGTGTAATTATGAACACTTTGAAAAATTCAGTTCGTTACATCAGTGTAATTTCGAAAACTTTAAAATTTTTTGACGAAACTATACTTGAATTAAAGATAAAAATGTGACAAATTTAATGGTGTAATTTTTTTAAAAAATAATAATGTATATAAAAGTTATGAAGGTTTAAAAAAATGGGGGGTAAACTTTTATTTTAAAAATCAAATCAAGTACACCTCACAAATCTCCAAAATACCCTTCAAGAAATCTCAACCACTCATTTTTTCCAGATTTAATATGGACCACACATTTCAAATTCATTAAATTAGACAACCAATCAAATTGGGTTTATAAGTTACCTCAATTACCATGGGTTAACATTCACTCCTTTCCCTATATATATATATATATATGTATATATAATATTATATAGGATCTTGAATATATATAATCAATGGACCTACTAATATATAAAAATAATATTAAGACTATTTCTTTTCATCTAGTTTAATTATATATTATATATAGTAATTCAATGAAGAATTTACCTGTGACTTAAATAAATGTTACCAAACTATAAATCAATCTTTCAAACATCTCATGATTATTAAAATAAAATACTTCAAAAAATAAAAAAATAAAAATGAAACGTTTTCTATAAATAATTAAGATTTAATTATTATTCAAATTTCTTTAAGAACATATTTTGAAATTTATTAATTATCTTATTTAATGTAAATATTATCAAATTTGTAAATTTTAAACAATACTACTTAAGCTAATATTTAGAATTTTATTAGTGAAAGGAATATTAACTTTTATCAAAGTAATGTACTAAAACACTCTAAGTGTACAATTAGGAAATACTAAATCACATTTCTATTTAATAGCTTGACTCGTGAAATACTTACCCTCAAAACTTCATTGTGATATTATTGGAAATACTTACCCTCATAACTTCATTGTGATGTTATTGGGTAGCAAAACAACCTGTGAGTTCTCATACTCACTCTTTACATATTTTGTTTTAAGGGATGCTACACTCGTACCCATTCAAACATGTTTTAATTCTAGGATGTATTCAAACTATAATACAAACCTTAGACCTAGTTAGTTTATGTGTTAGATGCTTTGCTAACTACAATGTGTTGATTCTATGTGTGTTGTCAGTCAAGCAATGTATACTTAGCAGTGTAAGATGTGTTAGATATCATTTTCGCATTTGGTTTTACCATTGTGTAAAAAAGGTGAAAAGTACACCTACTAAACTTGTTGAAATATGTACGTTAATTTATAGTATGGAAATACTTTTGAATTAACATGTTGTATGAATACTTGTTTGGACAATATTGGTTATTCATTCGTTCATTCTTATTTGTTAATCTTGTATTCATGTTATGCTTTTGATCATTATCTGGTTAGGCTATAGTTTGCATCTTTTTCTATGTATTATTAAACTAAGTGTGTGATCTCAACAACTATGCAAATAGTTGACAAAATCTTATTTTACGTGTGTAATAGGCTAAGGAAGTTTTGTGAAGACATGAGATAGATATAGTGACTTAATTTAAATATTAAAACAATTGTTTAGATTCTTTAATGTAATGTTTGGTTTGTGAACTATTGTAATGACAATTTTATTGTGTTGGTTGAATGAATGGTTGATTTCTATTAAATGAATGTTTTAATTATTTAAATTTTAACATACTTATGAACAATCAAACTCTTGGCCAAACGTATTCCGCCGTTGATAGGGGTGTTACATTTTGTGTTTCCTACTCCATGTTATGTTTTCTTGAACAAATTAAGACACAATGGTGTTTGATATGTCGGTTTATATATATAGAAATAATGGTTCAACACTATCGTGTAATAAATCGAAATAACCAAAACCAAACTAGACAATACAGGCAAGTGTACCTGATGTATGAAGTATAGCTAAGAAAAGTTCGGATATCGAACCTAAGGACACGAAATCGACTACTAAACCCTAACTGTAAACCAAACAAAATGAGAAACTTACTAAATTTATAAAACAGAATCGGCTTTACGAAATTGAGTTTAGACAATTAAAGAAATTAAGAAAACTAAATGAATCAACTCAACACAGCAAGAATAACTAAAATCAGATACGAATGATGTTCTACCCAGACTAGGAACCTTAAAGGAATCTAACAGCTATCGGGATGTAAGAATGGATCATCAAGTCAATCTCTTCAAACTAGCAATGCTTAAGACTTCTGTGGTTGAATAACCAGGTTAGTCTCAACAACCACAATATACCAAGGCACAAATGAATCAATCTAATTACAAGATTAACTATGAATTTGACATACATGACATAAACAATAAACAAGCAATCCAATGATCATGCGAGTTACCCGAAAACCCTATTTAAACCACAATATCCCGACACCTTATTACTTGATTAGCCTTTAAGGTAGCTATCCCACTGATTATAATTTGATTGTATGATGTTCTTATGATTTTCTAGGATTAGTCAAATCACAGTTAGGTTAAAAACTAATTTTTTAACCCTAAATCATGCAAAAATCAAGTTTTTACCGAAACCGATTAGAACTTTATTCACAAGTTAGTTTAACCATACAATACGATCATTCACAATAGTCTAAGAACATTCATAATCATTCACAATCAGATTTAAATCAAAAGCAAAGCTTCATTCAATCAAAACAAACCCGAAAAACCGATTTTTCATCCAATAATCATCCAAAGCCTAGGCAGAAGTAAAGATCTAGCCAAGAATCATCATCCAAACATTCATAAAAATGAAACCAGATCTGAACATGGTAGAAAATTAGAGAGCAAACTGAAAAGAACAACGAACACATATAAACAAACCCGAGTATCCTCCAGGATATCGACTCAACCTCCATAGCAGACAACTACTCGTTAAGGCTCTACTGAAAAGTACGGAAATGTTCTAGTGAAGCATGGGTCTGTTGGATCGTAGTATAAGCCCTTTGTTGTAACCCTCTGTAGTCGCGCTTGTAGCATGACCTATGCTGAGAACTCTCCTTGTTCGTAGTTAAGATGGGATAGGTCACGTGTAGCTAGCTAACCCCACATAGGGCACTGTCTAGATGATGGAGGGTATCTTGATACAATATGATCCCTCCCACAACAGGCATTAGCAACATCATCATCATCATCATCATCATATACATGTGGTTACCTGACAAATGATTGATGTTGTACAGGAGTAGCAGATACACGTGACACAGTTGTACTAGTTGCTAGGTGAGGAGATTCAGAAAAATCAATGTCAGAGGAACTGGAACTGAAAGGAGTGGCCATAATGCATTCTTTAAGTCACCTCAAAATCTTTGTATGAAAGTTTTGAAACCGTATCCACAACCTGTCGTTAGTATATAGTAATAATAAGTACTTTTGTAAAATACGCATGTAATTACCTCTGTGTTACTATATGAGCGTGAGGCTATAGACTAGGTTTCTAAGTCAATCTAATTCTCTATAACTATTGGCTCATATACCAACATGTCACACCTTCCCCCTCTTGTCACCCAATAATGTCACTTGTTGTTGTAAGTGTTGCGGAAGCTTGGTGGTGAAGTCACCGAGAGAGGGTGTTACTTTCACTGTGGTTGTATCAAAACACATACATGGCCTGCTAAACATAAGTTATATTACATGATACGTTAAAACTTCAACATTTGTGTTACATTCATCCATAGTCAAAGGTTTCCTAATGTGTACGATCTTGTTGTGCATCCTCACCTTCATTTCTTTTATTATTCACCGTTCTCCTGAAATTGGTTTATGTAATGTAAAAGATCAGCAAGGATGCTGGTGAGTTCATAGATGTAATAAACTTGATATGATATGATTTGATATGACATGACATGATATGATAAGTATGCATGCATATGCAACTTTATGAATATGATTCACCATGAAAACCCATAACCAACGCCTATGTGACTGTAATGTAATTGGCGGCAATACCCAAAGGTAAAACCTTAGCCTCACTCTTAATGCCTATCGTTGCATTAAGCTGTTTTCTTGTAATGTAACAAATGGTAACAGACATTCACACAAGGGTAGACGCTATCTACCCGTGAATGGGGTGTCAGCCTGATAGTACTATCATTGTTATCATCCGGCTCATCCATAAGTTTATTGGTTACAGTTGTTATGTGAGGACTTTTACGATAGCATGGCAAAATTTTCATGTAATCAATAGAAAAGAGTTGAAATGCATAAGTAACATGCAAGCATATCATTGTAATTGAAATATGTAACCATAATGTTATTGTAATACGAATCCCGAGTTTTTAGAAATCCGAAGATTTCAAAAGGGGTAATGAAATCGTATAAGTATACCACTGTAGTTGAAATACATAACCATACTGTTATTGTAATGCAAACCCCGAGTTTTAGAAATCCGAAGATTTGAAAAGGGGTAATGAAATCATGTAAGTATACTAATGTAATTGAAATATGTAATCATAATGTTATTTTAATGCGAACCCCAAGTTTTAGAAATCCGAAAATTTGAAAAGTGGTAATGAAATCATGTAAACACATCACTGTAATTGAAATACGTAACCATAATGTTATTGTAATAGAATCCCCGAGTTTTGGAAAACAAAACATTTAAAAAGGGGGTCTATGAAACTCACCGATATTGTTGCAATGCTACACACAGCTTCAATTGAATTCTGCATATCATTAAGGTTCTATAAGTTCTTTGTATCCAATTTGGATTATCAGAACATTACCTGATATTAAATATAAAGGATAATGTAATTCAATTCATCAAACTGATTCTAAATCATGTATTTATTCAGAATCAATGTAATAAGGGTATCAGTTAATTTGTAATGTTAAAATCACTGATTTTTTTAGTATTTGAGTTCTTATACTCATTTGATTGTAAATTGATGATAATTGCATCCCGTTGTTAAAACCAGAATCCTAATCGACTTTTAGATAAAAAATTGGGTTTTCAGATTATGAAATTGATTGCAAAATCGAGTTCGGAATGCGAAATCGATTGAGAATATGTTTTCGTATTGAATTTCACTGATTAAATTATGTCCTGTATTCAAACCATAGTTTCAATCAGAAATCAGATAAAAAATTGGGTCACCGGATTGTAAAATGGTTTGTGAAATCGAGTCAGGAATGCGAAACCGATTGAGAATATGTTTTCGTATTGAAAACCAATGCTTAAATTAATTCTGTATTGAAACCGGAGTGTTAATCATAAATCAGATAAAAATCGGGTCACCGGATTGTAAAATGGTTTGCGAAATCGAGTCCGGAACGCGAAATCAATTCAAAGTATGTCCTATTTATCGAAAACGGATCATCGGATTGCGAACCGGAGCACGAAACGTAGTTCACAACACAAAACGGACAAAACTGTTTCTGTCGGAATACTTCTTTTGACCAGAATATTTTCTGGAATTTGGTGGTGTTTGGAAGACGGCGAAGGATGCGGAGGTGGCTCGGTGGGGGCTGCGGTGGTGGCTCAGTGGCCTTATCCGGTGACCCAGCAGCCTTGGCCTTGGCCTGGCCATGGCTCAGTGTGGCCTGGCCTTGGCCTTGGCCGTGGCCTTGGCCGACTTGATGATGGTCGAGGGTGGCTGAGCCAAAGGCTGGTTGCTATCCGGAAATGCTCGGCAATATGGGCCATGCTGGGGCCACGCTGGCCGCGTCCCGTGCCATGTTGGGGCCGTGCCCAGGCCACTGCGCCCATCTATGTGCCATTCAAAGTTTTTGTGTGCCAAACTCGACTTTGTTGCACTTTTGCTAAGCCAAAATTTCCAGATCCTAGTTTTTAACATATATCTAGTGTTTGGTGAAGAAAAATTCCAATTTCGACCATTTTGAAAAATCCAGTTTTTGAACGAAAATGCCCTTTTAATGGGTTTTCAAGATCTGATGATTTTCAAACTTCAGCAGTCATTAAAACATGTTTGTTTAAGTCATATGAAGCTATTAGAATCAAGGATTCAGTTTGAAACTTATTTGGTGAAGGATTTGCTTGAAAAATACCAAAAATCACACTTTGGATGCTTGATACTTGATTTCATTTGTTCTTGGGTATGGACACCTCTTGGAACGGATTAGAATTGTTGTTTGAGAGGTTTTTAAGGTTCCAATAGTGGTCTGGTCGAGCTTGAGGGTTTGGAGGAAGGAAGAAAGTGGTAGAAATTTGACCAAAGTCAACTTTTGGCTTTATATGAACTTTTGAATTGTTTTCCAAGTTTGGCATTTTATCTTGGCCATATTTATCTGATTTTAATCAGATGGGATGGTATAAACATGCCACAATGGGATAGGGTTGGAATTAAATCAAGGCCTTGCGTGATTTTGCCATTTCCGCAATAATTTGTTCAGCTTTTCGCGTATAATTTTCGGAATTGCTAACAATGATCAACTATCATTGTCATGCTTCCAATTACATCCCATTATGATTATAATGTGATTAGGAAGCTCGAGTTGTCATGAATTTGCCAATTACGCATGCTGAATTGCCTTTTCACAGGTTTTCGCAATTTCACTTATCGAACTTAGGGATTCTTTGATTTCGTTATGTTATCATTTATTTCACTTCAATTCATCGTATAATTTATATTAATTTAGTTTTGGACCCTTGAATTTGATTTTTGGTCATTATTATAGAAATTTCGCGTAATTTGGCAATTCTGCGTAATGTCATTTGTGATTTATTTTATCTTGTAATTTCGTTACGTATATACACAGATTCACATGTATATAAATATTCAGTCATGATTTGATTAATTAAGATGTTAATTTATGAATTTAGGAAATTACCTTCCAATAAAGAATGAAATGTCACACTAGGTGCCGGCTTCCAGACGCGGGTCAAAAGAGTTTTTAGGGCTGACATGGCACAACCTATTGCTTCCACGTGTCTAGGGCGGGTAGCATTTTACCAGAATTACAAAAACACCCCTGAACTTCAGAATTCCAATTTTTAAGCCCCCAAAATTCCTGAAATGCCATTTTTTAACTCCGAAACTTTTAAAAATTATATTTAAAGCTTCCAACTTTATAATAATTATTCTGTGCTTCAGTTTCTTCGTAAATATGAATGTTTATTATTGCGAAACCTACAAAGTATCATTAAAAATACAAATAAGTAAAAAATGATTAAAATTAACTAATAACTAATTAAAAATCTAATAAAATAAGATAAAATAGTATAGAATAAATACAAAAATGATGTGTAAATAACGACACATCAAAAATCTCCACACTTGAACTTTGCTTGTCCCTAAGTAAACGTAAAGCAATGCAAAACAAAACCTAATTCAAAAGCGGACATGTGTTTATGAATCAACTACACAATCAATCACAAGAATTGCAATAGTCAATTGATTTACAACCCAATCAGACACAAATGATGCAAATTTTAAAAACATGGGATTTCCTAATCAAGATTCACCTACTTGTCAAGTATCCAACCATATACACCCACAACCCTCACAATTATCACTCATCACTTTACATATATCCATTTTATTAAGTGAACGCTGAGAACC
The DNA here is from genome assembly GCA_009363875.1 of Mikania micrantha. NCBI lineage: Eukaryota > Viridiplantae > Streptophyta > Magnoliopsida > Asterales > Asteraceae > Mikania > Mikania micrantha. The sequence goes on from CM018687.1 coordinate 28,413,629, forward strand.
TAACATTTTAACAACACTTGGTCTTTTTGATCTTTTATTCACACATTGCTTCATTTTTTTCTTTTATCTCTTTTTTTTCATTTCTTTTGGTTTTCTTTTTCAACTAGAAACAACCAACATATACACATAACTGTCTAACTAACCGGATGTCTGAAATAAAACTGGGTCAATCGAATGAAAAGTGTTAGGCTCAACATGGTGTCTAATTTGAATATATAATGGTTTAAAACAAAAGGAACTTAAAAAGCTAAGAAATGGGTGAACCTAATGCCTTAATCATATCTGTGTCAAATCTTAACCAAAGTCTTAAACTGTATACCACTAGTTCTGAAGCAATGCAACAGGTAGGTTAAATCACACACACCTGAATCAATGAATACATAAAGACTATTGAGGCTCAAAAATCTCACTGGAAATGTGTGGAATAGGGTTAACAATATGAGCATAAATGGTTTTCAACTATCAAACAAGTTTCACTATCTTAAGAATCCCAAACTCATAAGTTTGAAAACATGTCCAATTGGGAACATTTTATCACGCAACTTAAAGACTAACTATGTAACCAACTCAATAACCCATGCCGACTCGCCTTTTGTTAACTATTTACAATGAAATAGACTTGTTAAGCATCGTAGCAAAAGGTAACCAGGACTTACAAAAGTTCAAGTTTTATTTTATTTTTGGTATTTTTAAAATTTTTATTTTTTTTTCTTTTTTGAAAAAGAAAGTATTCAAAAGAAATAAATAAAAAGAACGGAATTTCCCCATCCCCACACTTGAAACACACATTGTCCCTAATGTGTTTAAAAACAGGGAAAAACTAAAACTGAAGTAAAAACAATCTAATAAACGACAGAAACAAGAACAAAAATAGGTACTTCCCTGACAAGCAATCCATGCAAACACGTAAGCTCCATAGTGATCTGCTAAGATCCAAATAAAATGAAACAACCATGAACGTACTTGGGATCCTATAGTAGCTACTCATGCGTGACTGCATGGCACAAAAACATGTTAGCACACAAGTAGAACATAAAATAAAACGATTAAAAATGCAAAGGAAATAAATAAAAAGGAACGAAAATGTATATAAATGTGGGTTGCCTCCCAATAGCCTTGGTTTATTAACGAGTCTTTAGCCACACTCGGATCCACAGCCATATCTATGGGTGTTCGAAGGAAACAGTCCTACCCTCGTACTCAGTAAACATCCGAGGGTGGTGGTGCTCGTATACATAACCACCGCCTGAGTCTTCAAACTTAGCAAACCTTTCAGACCCAAAGTCACTCAGCATGAAAGCACTTAGTTGTGGGGATCCATGTGAAGCAGTGTGATCCCCACACTTGGACTTTACTTTATCAGCAAATCCACTGTAAACTACCCCAATGTCGGGTGGTTTGTCTCTCATTAGCACCTGGTACTCAATATCAACACTCTGTGCAAGAAAGTGCTCATCCTCACTAACATAGGTACTAGTAATAGGCATATGTGTATCAACAAGGCACAAGGTGCCAATCTGCTATGTCGTCTCCCTCTTACCGTACTCAAAGGTTACCGTATCGTTCTTAACTTGTAAGGTCAACCTACCATCGCTCACGTCTATTAATGCTCTTGTAGTGGCTAAAAATGGGCGACCTAAGATTAATGGTACCCTTTCATCCTCCTCCATATCCAAGATCACAAAGTCCACGGGGAAAAAGAATCTATCAATCTTCACCAACACGTTCGGTACTATTCTCCGATGATACTTCACTGATTTATCTGCTAGATGTATGGTTAGACGTGTAGGCACAGGCTTGCCTAAGTTACACTCAGCAAAAATCAAATATGGCATCAGATTAATACTAGCACCTAGGTCTGCCAATGGATAGTTGACAGACGAGCCACCCAAATCACACGGGATAGTAAAACCTCCCGGATCACTCATCTTTTGGGTTAGCTCCTTCTGTGATCATGCAAAACATCTCTCACTTAGTGTTACAGCTAAGATTTCCTCCCAATTCTTCTTCTTCAATAGGAATTCATTTAGAAACTTAGCATATTTGGGAAAATGTTGTAACACATCAGAAAATGGTAGGTTCACCTTAAGTTGACTAAACAAATCAAGGAATTTCCCATACTCCTTCTCATACTTTTGCTGAAAGATTCTAGCTGGGTATGGCATATTGGAGATATTAATTTCTATTACCTTCAGCTTCTCCTTCTCCACAAGAGGTTGCACAGGCTATGCGGTACTTGCTGGGCTTAGCCTAGTAGGGTGCACCTTGCCTGAAACCTCAACTTCAGTCTCCTTATCCACTAGTTCCTCCTCCTGAACCAGCTCAGTAGATGACTCCTCTTCACCCATATACTTGCGACTTCTAGGAGTGACTGCATTCACAAACTCTTTCGGGATTTTCTCTGTGTTGCTTGATAAGTCACAAGGCCTCCTCTCTTTTAGATGATCAGCCAACTCTCCTATCATCTTCTCTAAACTCAAAATGGTTGCCCCCTGAGTCTTAATTAGCTCAGCATGTCTAGCTTTAACAGTCTGATTAGTAACAATAACTTGTGTCAGCATCTACGTCTGCTGCAGGATAAACACCTCAAACCTAGCCATCCTTTCGTCTGTAACACTATTCTGCTCATGCGGATGCTGATTGAACCTAGACGGGTTCCCATTCTTCCATGTAAAATCAGGATGGTTTCTTCCTCCCGATTTATAGGAATTGCCATAGGCATTTCCTAGACCGCGGTTAAAATTACCAGCATACTTCACCTGCTCGTGAGAATCATCGACCAACATAGGGCATTGTCGAGTATCATGGCCTCCTCTACATATCTCACACATAGCATTTTCCTTTGACTGCAAATCCTTCACCATCTTAGTGAGTGCCTCCACTTATGCTACCAATGAAGTGTTAAAGTCTATAGTCGAGACCCTAGATCTATGGACAGTGGCCTTCCCTCGGTTGGGATACTGATAGCTGCTCATGGCCATGTTCTCAAATAATTGTAGACACTCGTCAAGGGTTAGATTGGTAAGAAATTTACACCCAGCAGTAGAATCGAGTGTGTGTCTAGTGGCAAAGGTGACTCCATTATAAAATTTTTCAACTAAAGCCGAATTTTCCAATCCATGATGCGGGCATTTATTTAGGAGCTCTTTGAACCTCTCCGAAGGTAAAGAAGCTCTCTCCCTCCTCCCGCTGAAAATAATGGATAAGACTCCTCAGGCGAGCAGTCTTTGCAGGATGGAAGTACTTAGTCAAGAACATCTCCTACATCTCATCCCATGAAGTGATTGATTGTGAGGCCCCGATTCCCGGGTAACCCCACAGAGGTTGGTTTTCATCATAACACATAGCTCTTAAACTAAAAACTTTCATAGATAGCAGCGGAATTTAAAACATAGTTTGTCAAACATGAAATAATGTTTGAATTAAAACATAATTGATTGCCAACACCACCGGATTCTCTATCTTGATGCCCGAGCTCCACGTTTCTTCTTACCATAGCTTTAACCTAACATACATGCTAAAATATCAACTTACGCTGGTGAGTTCTAGTTTTCATAAAACATCGTAAACGTTTTGTTAAGTTAAAACATATTTAACATAAAACATCATTTCGTTCACATAATTCAAAACCTTGTCACATAAACATCCTAATCATCATCATACAACCACTGCTACCGAGCGTAACAGGGGGCTTAAGCCGGCACAAGGCTCCAGAACCATTGATCTGACCCGCCGAAGCGTTCTGCAGATCCATACTTACCCAGTAACAAGTAGTGGAGCAACCATACTTACCCCATACGAATATGGAAGCAACGTCATACTTACCCCGTAACAAGTACGGGAGCAACCATACTTACCCAGTAACAAGTACTGGAGCAACCATACTTACCCCCATACGAATACGGGAGCAACATCATACTTACCCCGTAACAAGTACGGGAACAACCATAATTACCCCATACGAATATGGGAGCAACTTCATACTTCCCCGTAACAAGTACGGGAGCAACCATCATTCATCATGACATGATATACTAGCACTATATCATCATTCAGCATAACATCGTAACCTTATCCTAATAAAATAGGATTACTCATAACAGGCTATGCTGGTATCGTATCATCATAGCATCCTAGCATCATACACATGTCATGCTAGCAGCATATCATCATATCATTCGTCATGGCATCATAAACACATTATGCTAGCATATAATCATCATAGCATCATACTTTCATCCTAGAAGCCTCGGATTTCATCATAACATAACGTCTATAATTATCATCATAGCATGTTATCATATAGTTCATGATCATAACATACTAACATGCATAAATCATAGTAACACATTAACATGCATACATAGTCATGGCATATCATCATTCGTTCGTCATCATCATAAGCACATAATATCATAGACATAACAATAAGCATGTATGCCAGCCCAAAACATTAAACATAAAATAGGGCGTCTAGAACTCACCTGATAATGGCTCCTTGTCTTCTTAACCGAACTCCTTAACTAAGACTTGGAAACCTACATCATTACTTTATCTTATCACATTCCATTCTTAGACTTAGGATTTATTCTATGTCCCCATAGCTACTAGCTCCCCCTTATGTGTCCAAGTTCTCGAAACATGGTTAGTATTCAAAACACTTGTAGTTTACGAAATACTCATGTACTCGAAACTCCTGGAGTTCAAGAATTACCTGAGTATTCGAAATTGGTACATTCAAAACTAGTGTACTCGAACTAATGTACTCAAAACTAGTGTACTCAAAGCTAGTGTGGTTTCGAGTACACCACTTTGTGCATATCTTCGAGTATGCATCTTTTCTAAATAAACATATCGGAAGTCCAACCTAGGCTTTGGGGAGCTAGTTCAAGGTTCCTGATGGCATTACCAACACATTGGAACCGCAAAGTCTAGAACTTTATGCATAAAGGTGCGACCTTTATGCCTAAGTTCACTTTTGTATAAAAATCCTAACTTTTTCATTTAGAACACTTACTTGATGGTAGATGACCCTCCTGATTGCTTCCTAGGTGTTCCTTCTTCTTCCTCAGCGATTTACAGCACATCTTTTAAGTTCTTGAACCCTACTTCGTGTACTCGAGAGAGAATGTGCTTCCAGCCAAAGGTATGCACGTTTCAAAGGCACTCATATATATAGGCGGGGTTCACGAACCTGGTTCTCGAAATGGGGAATTTCGTGTACTAGGATTTCGAGAACTGGTGTACTCGAAATCCAATTCGAGTATATGATCTCGAGACCTTAACTTGGTTATTTTTCGTCTCTTTTCCTTCAAGTTTATTATCCGTTACACATTCGTAAATTCAAATATCTTGTATTAGAAAATTTTAGGGTGTTACAAGTCTCCCCTCCTTACGATAGGTTTCGTCCCAAAACCTGCCTCGTTACACATCGAACAAATGAGGATACAACCTCCTCATATATTCTTCCATTTCCCACGTAGCGTCTGAACCCTTCCGATGCTTCCACCAAACCTTGACTTGCCGAATTATTTTGTACCGCAATTGCTTCTCTTTCGTATCCACGATTGCGATTGGTTCTTCGATGTAGTTCAGTCAATTATCCACCTCAATGTCATCCAAAGGAACATGTGCCTGCTTGTCTGCCAAGCACTTCCTAAGATGTGATACGTGGAAGGGAGGATGAATCCCGTTCAGATCCTCTGGTAGGTCTAGTCAATACGCGACTTTTCCTACCCTTGCCTTTATCTGAAATGGTCCGATGTACCTCGGACTCAACTTGCCTCTCCTTCGGAATCGAATGATTCCCTTCCATGGTGACAGCTTTAGCAACACTCGATCGCCAGCATCAAACTCTAGCGGTCTTCTGCGTTTGTCTGCATATGACTTTTGGTGATCTTGTGCGACTTTCATTCGTGCTTTTATCACTCGTAATTTTTCTGCCATATCGATCACGGCAGCCTTGTTTCCCATCTCTTTCTGTCCAACTTCACCCCAACATACTGGGGTCCGACATCGTCTTCCGTAAAACACCTCATATGGGGGCATTCCGATACTAGAGTGGTAGCTGTTATTATTCGAAAATTCCACCAATGGCAAGTGGTCATCCCAACTCCCTCCAAAATCGATAATGCACGCCCTAAGCATATCCTCCAAAGTTTGAATAGTCCTTTTAGACTGCCCATCCGTTTAGGGGTGATAGACGGTACTGATGTTCAGTCTCGTTCCCATAGCATCGTGAAACTGCTTCCAGAATCTGAAAGTAAACCTCGTATCCTGATCTGATACAATGGAGACAGGAACTCCATGTCTAGTCACAATCTCTTTCAAGAACAAATCAGACAACCTTTCGGACGTATATGTTTCCCTGATCGGGAGGAAGTGTGTATTCTTCGTCAGCCGGTCCACAATCACCCAAATGGTATCCCATTTCCATTCCGGTACCTCAAGAGGTTGCACATATCCGTAGGGCTTCTGATGTTCAGCCTTCACTTGCGCACAAGTAAGGCACGTGTTCACATACTGCATCACATTAAACTTAATGCCTGGCCACCAATAATCCTTTCGATGATCTTGACACATATTCGTTGCACCGGGATGCATAGAATAACGCGATTTGTGGGCTTCATCTAAAATTCTCAATCGAATGTCCTCATTTCTGGGCACCCACATACGACCGAATCGTACCTTCACACCATGATCATTGTCTTCCAAGTTCTTGACTTGCCCGAGGACACGTTCAAAACCCACATTCTCTTCTTTCAGTCCCTCATGTTGCGCTTGCTTTAGCTCGTTCAGAAAATCTGGCGTTATCACCAAACTATACGATTTTACTCGTATGGCAGGATGATCAGTCTTGCGACTTAAAGCATCTGCCACCACATTAGCCTTTCCCGGGTGATATAAAATATCGCAATCATAATCCTTTAACAGCTCAAGCCATCGTCTCTGCCTCATGTTCAAATCCTTTTGCTCGAAGAAGTACTTCAAACTCTTGTGGTCGGTATAGATGGTATGCCTTACTCCATACAAATAGTGCCTCCATATTTTCAATGCAAACACCACTGCAGCGAGTTCAAGGTCGTGGGTCGGGTAGTTAGCCTCATGGATCTTTAGCTGGCGCTAAGCATAAGCTATCACCCTTCCCCGTTGCATCAGTACGCATCCCAACCCTTGTCTTGATGCATCAGCTTACACAACAAAATCATTATTTCTATCTGGCAATGCTAATAAAGGAGCTCGGGTAAGTTTCTCCTTTAGCACTCAGAACGCTTGTTCTTGGTTTGGGCCCCATTCATACTTTACATCTTTCTTTGTGAGCTTCGTCAGCGGCGTCACTATCTTGGAGAAGTCTTGAATAAATTTCCGATAGTAAACGGCCAAACCAAGAAAACTGCGTACTTCCGTAGGTGACTTTCGAGATTTCATAACTGTTTCAACTTTAGTTGGATCTACCATAATGCCTTCTGGGTTAACCACGCCAGAAACTGTACTTCACGTAACCAGAAGGCGCAATTGGAGAACTTAGCATGAATTTTCTCTTTCCTCAGGATCTTCAATACCTCACGTACGTGGCTAGCATGGTCTCCCTCATTCTTTGAATAAATCAAAATATCATCTATAAACACTATCACCGATCGGTCCAGCATCGGTCGACATACCCTGTTCATCAAATCCATAAATGCTGCAGGAACATTCGTCAATCCAAATGACATAACGAGATACTCGTAGTGTCCATAACGTGTACGGAAAGCAGTCTTCGGAATATCCTGCTCTCGAACCTTCAAGTGATGGTAACCGGATCAGAGATCAATCTTAGAGAACCAGCTTGCACCTTTCAATTGATCGAACAAGTCATCAATTCTAGGAAGAGGATACATGTTCTTTATGGTCAACTTATTCAGTTCCCTGTAGTTGATACACATACGCACACTTCCATCTTTCTTCTTAACAAACAGCACCAGTGCTCCCCATGGAGAGACACTCGGTCGTATAAAACCCTTATCAAGGAGTTCTTGTAGCTGGGTCATCATTTCCTTCATTTCAGTAGGAGCCAAACGGTAAGGTGTTTTGGCAACAGGTTGTGCCCCCGGCACTAGGTTGATTTGGAACTCAATTTCCCGTTCCGGTGGTAATCCAGGCAATTCCTCAGGGAACACATCGGGGAAGTTACGCACCACGGGTACATCATCAATCATCCTCATATCCGTACGTTCCTCAATCACATAGGACAACTAGGCTACACACCCTTGCCTCATCATAACATCAGCCTTGATCATCGAAATGATCTTCGGTACATACATCGCTTTATCACCGTAAACCATTACGGAGCTCCTATCCATCGCACGTAAGCATATCATCTTTTGTCGACATATAATGTTAGCCTCGTATTTGGCTAACCAGTCCATACCCAACACTACATCGAAACCTCCCAAGGTTATAAGAAACAATCGTACTGGGAACTTATGACCTTCTATCTCAACATAGCAATCATCTATAGCCTCAGTCACCCTTGTCATCTTACCAATCGCCGTCTCTACATCAAATACCCGATCTATCTTCTTAACCTTCCCAGATAACCCATCACAAAAAGTAGAAGATACAAAACTCACACTGGAACCAGAATCAAACAATACAGAAGCAGGAATATTGTTGATAGAAAAGGTACCTGTGACCACATCAGGGTCCTCGATCGCATCATCCTTCGTAAGTGTGAAGGCTCGAGGTTTAGCCTTCTACTTCTCCTTCCCTTTCTCTTATTTCTTACCAGAGCCTGAAGCATTGGCCCTTGGTTGTTTGCAATCCTTGTACAGCTGTCCTAACCCATTGCAGTTGAAGCATCGAGTAGCATTCGGGCAACTGCTAGAAAAATGCCCCGTATTTACGAACCTGAAACATAAATTAGTACCCACCAGGCATTGTCCCGTGTGGCTTTTCCCACACTTGTTGCATCGGCTCGCATTCTCACGCTTCACCTTCTTTCCTGAAAATCGTCGTTGGTCTGTTCGACCCCTCTTAGTCCTGGTGGACTCCATCACCCTGGTTTCCTCTTTCACTGGCTCATCAGTCATCACATCATCCCATACAATACCACTGAGTTCAACAGTGGAGTCAAAGGTCTATGGGGCATTTGCTTTAACATGAATCCTGACCTTTGGAGGCAAACCCTCCATGCACAACTTCACCCTACGTTCCTCAGTAGAAACCACGTGAGGAACAAGTCTAGCCATCTCGCTAAATCGTGAAGTATAATGCCTGTGGTTCAGACTCCCAGCTTTCAGAACCGGAAATTCCCTTTCAACCTTATCCAGCTCGTTCTTGGGACAGAACTATTTTGTGACCAGCTCCTTCAGGTCGTCCCAAGTCATCTTCTCCATATCAGCTGTAGACTTAGTCTGCTTGATGGTGTTCCACCAGTGAAGTGCCTCCTTGACAAAGGAATGAGCTGCAAACTTGACAGCTTAATCAATTCGGCACTCACTGACGGAGATAATAGTCTCCATCGCAGAAATCCAATGGCAGGTGGCCACAACATCTTTCCTTCCGTCAAAGGATGGTGGATTGCATCCTTTAAAGGCCTTGTAGTCACAGCCTTTCGTCATACTTCGGTTGGAGTCACCACTCTTTGTCTCGAGGATCACGATTTCCTCGTCATCTTTGGTGCTTTCTTTTGTTCCCTCAGACTTTTCCTTCAGCGCATCCTTTAATGCCTTAGCGATCATTGCCGGCATTTTCTCAGCCATGATTTTGCAGACTTCATCAGAAATAGCTTTTACCACAATAGGCTCTAGCGTGAACTCTTCTTCGTTGACATGTTTCTCGGTCTCGACATGTGGCTCCTCAGCTCCCTGTGGTTTCTTTCGTGGTCTACCCTTTTGTCCGGCCATCTAAACCTTCTACATAATGCAACAATTGATGAGTCAGTACGGGAATCAGTTTAGCACGAAATAAGTGTTGTAAATCGTTAATGATGTTGATCAGGTGTTATTAACCATTTACCCAACTCATAGGCTCCAAATGTTTCCCATCCCATCTCCTCAATGTGCATGACACTAAATACTTTTCTAACCTTACATCTACATCTTAACTCGTACATAACATTCAGCTCGTGGCATCCGTTCATCCGTGGTTGGCAATCCGCATCATTCAATCCCATTCTCAGTTTAAGTCTTAGCATTTGGGATGCTAAGATCTCTCAAACTATGGCTCTGATACCAACTTCTGAGGCCCCGATTCCCCGATGACCCCACAGAGGTTGGTTTTCATCATAACACATAGCTCTTAAACTAAAAACTTTCATAGTTAGCAGCGGAATTTATAACATAGTTTGTCAAACATGAAATAATGTCTGAATTAAAACATAATTGATTGCCAACACCACTGGATTCTCTATCTTGATGCCCGAGCTCCACATTTCTTCTTACCATAGCTTTAACCTGACATACATGTGAAAATGTCAGCTTACGCTAGTGAGTTCTAGTTTTCATAAAACATCGTAAACATTTTGTTAAGTTAAAACATATTTAACATAAAACATCATTTCGTTCACATAATTCAAAACCTTGTCACATAAACATCCTAATCATCATCATACAACCACTGCTACAGAGCGTAACAGTGGGCTTATGCTGGCACAAGGCTCCATAACCGTTGATCTGAGCCGCCGAAACGTTCTGCAGATCTATACTTACCCAGTCACAAGTACTGGAGCAACCATACTTACCCCATACGAATATAAGAGCAATGTCATACTTACCGCGTAACAAGTATGGGAGCAACCATACTTACCCAGTAACAAGTTCTGGAGCAACCATACTTACCCAATACGAATATGGGAGCAACATCATACTTACCCCGTAACAAGTACGGGAACAAACATACATACCCCATACGAATATGGGAGCTACTTCATACTTACCCCGTAACAAGTACGGGAGCAACCATCATTCATTATGACATGATATACAAGCACTATATCATCATTCAACATAACATCGTAACCTAATCCTAAAAACATAGGATTACTCATAACAGGCTATGCTAGTATCATATCATCATAGCATCCTAGCATCATACACATGTCATGCTAGCAGCATATCATCATATCATTCATCATGTCATCATAAACACATTATGCTAGCATATAATCATCATAGCATCATACTTTCATCCTAGCAGCCTAGGATTTCATCATAACATAACGTCTATAATTATCATCATAGCATGCTATCATACTGTTCATCATCATAACATACTAACATGCATTCATCATACTTAGCATACTTTCATGCATAAATCATACTGACACATTAACAGGCATACATAGTCATGTGATATCATCATTCGTTCATCATCATCATAAGCACATAACATCATAGACATAACAATAAGCATGTATGCCATCCCAAAACATTAAACATAAAATAGGGCGTCTAGAACTCACCTGATAATGGCTCCTTGTCTTCTTAGCAGAACTCCTTAGCTAAGACTTGGGAACCTACATCATTACGTTATCTTATCACATTCCATTCTTAGACTTAGGATTTATTCTAAGTCCCCATAGCTACTAGCTCCCCCTTATGTGTGCAAGTTCTCGAAAAATGGTTAGTATTCGAAACACTTGTAGTTTACGAAATACTCATGTACTCGAAACTCCTGGAGTTCACGAATTACCTGAGTATTCGAAACTGGTACACTCGAAACTAGTGTACCCGAACTAATGTACTTGAAACTAGTGTACTCAAAGCTAGTGTGGTTTCTAGCACACCACATTGTGCATATCTTCGAGTACGCATCTTTTCTACATAAACATATCAGAAGTCCAACCTAGGCTTTGGGGAGCTAGTTCTAGGTTCCTTATGGCATTACCAACACACTGGAACCGCAAAGTCTAGAACTTTATGCATAAAGGTGCGAGCTTTATGCCTAAGTTCACTTGTGTATAGTAATCCTAACTTTTTCGTTTAGAACACTTACTTGATGGTAGATGACCCTCCTGGTAGCTTCCAAGGTGTTCCTTCTTCTTCCTCAGCGATTTACAGCCCTACTTCGTGACTCGAGAGAGAATGTGCTTCCAGCCAAAGGTATGCACGTTTCCCAAGGCACTCATATATATAGGCGGGTTAACGAACCTGGTTCTAGAAATGGGGAAATTCGAGTGCTAGGATTTCGAGTATACGATCTCGAGACCTTAACTTGGTTATTTTCCCTCTATTTTCCTTCAAGTTTATTATCCGTTACAAATTCATAAATTCAAATATCTTGTAGTAGAAAATTTTGGGGTGTTACATTGATCCAGTAGGAAGAGACTCAAGCCAGGTGATGGCTTTATCCTCAAGTGAGAATGGGAAGAGACGCAGAAAAAACACATCATCTGTGACACCCTTGTTTCTGAAGGGGTCACAAATACGAAGGAATTGCCCAACGTTGGCATTCGGATCCTCATCAGGCAACCCATGAAACTTAGGAGAATGAATGATAAGATTAATGATCTGAGCAAGAATGTGCCAGTTGTCCTCGGTGACAACCCGTAACATCAGTGCCGGAAACGTAACCGGAACAGTGATCTACACAGTAACATGAACAGTAATCAGGTACAAACTATATGCATTTCATTGTATTTCATTGTCATTTCATGTTATCATAGAACAATTTCAAATTCATTTTAGAAACGTAACTCAGAACCATGGTTCAACAGTCAGATCTTTATCTGATGATACAGAACCAACATGTGATTGTTAGTTAGGATTCTATTATGTATAAACGTATGTGAGGATATACAGAACAAAACAACAACGGATGTCGTTAAGTGAATGCTAAATCGACGGATTGTTCGTATAGGTGACGATCTGTACGAATATATCTGAATGATTAACGTTCTGACTGATGTCCAATAATTAGAAAACCATATTGAAAAGTGTAGTTATCGTCGTATTCGTACGGGTGACGATTCGAACAAATACGCACGACGACTGTACGATTCGATTTAAACTATAATTTAAATATTTTCAGAAAATTAAAATAAACGGAAGATATTTAGTTAATTTACTAGGAACCTAAATTAAATTTACAAACTTTATTTTTAAAACCGAGACGTTTCGTACGAAAACGAAACGAAACTAACGTTTCTACGCTAAACCAAGCGACACCGAACGAGACAAAACAAACCCGGGTATTTTGGAAGCATTTAATGGCATTTAATTTCCATAAACACCCCCACCTACCATCTTCAACCTCCCATTTCCGTCACCCTCTCTCTACTTTCTCTCTCTACAACCCCAGCCTCTATCTCCCTCATTTCTCCACGAAATCAAGCCCTCTTGGTGTCAAAACGACCACTACAACTTGTAGAAAACGAAAGTACAAACGATCTAAGCTTTGAACCAGTCGATTTGAGGTAAAAACGAGATTTATGTTCGGTTTTTAGGGTTTTCTAAACCGCACATTTGAACCCCTTTCAAAACCCGGTTCTAGCCTCTAAACTTTAGGGAAACCACACAAAAATGAATTAGAATGATGTGGGCACTTGAAATACTCCATAGGTTAGTCACTAGGCCGAAACTTGGTGACCTACACCACCATAGTCACGAGCGGCCGAAGGAGGGCAGCAACAGCCCGGCCGAATGGCCAAGGGCCGAAAGAAGGTGGCCAAAGGGTTGTCCTTCGCATGTACACTCATTCGGCCATGTTGATCTTATTCGCAGGCATCCTCATTCGGATATGTTGGTTCGATCTAAGTCCTTTCGCTTAACCTGGATCAGTCGGCTGCTCCCCCATTCGGCTACTCCCCTATTGGGCTAAGCCTTCACTCGGCTGCCCATGTTTCGGCCCAACGCCTCATGCGGCCAAGCTCTTTCGGCCAAGACCCCTTCACATGAACTACATTCAGTCTAAGCATCATTAGAATGAAACCCTTATTCGGACAATGAAACATGGTGTGAATGGCTGGGTTTAGGGGTACGTAATAGCAAGGATGTGTATGTGAGTGCATGGTATGCATGGTTTGGGTACGTGGGTGCATGTTGGGGGGTAGCATATGGATGCCAAAGTGGGGAACTAATTTGATTAACACTAATGTTTTCCAAGGGATAATGAAGTTTGATCATGGGTTATAATGTGTGGGTTTGATCAAATATGCATGAGTTCATTTAAAGAAAACATGAATTAGGGTTTCTAAGGACCCTGGTTTTCTTTAATCAAACTAACAACTAAACATGGGTTGTGAACATCATTTGAGTTCAACACAATTGAGAATTCATTGAGAATCAAAACGGTAGTCTAAGTATATGGATGTTGATGTATTATTAACATCTAATACTTAGAAATTTCATGAGAACATACAACTACATTAGGTTGTTCCTTTGAACTACCTAGGATGGGTTACACACACTAACGATCGAAGAATCATGGGACAATCAAGAACTAGTAATGGGCCCAAGGTTAATCAAATGAGATTAACCTAAGCCTATCATGTTTACTTATATTTTCTTAAAATAAATTATATTTTTAGTAAAAGAAATTGAATTACAAACTTCTTTAAATTAAACTAAATGATTTCTAAATTAATGATCAACTTAAATTGAATTATTTAAAAGGTTTTAATTAAAGACTTTGAATGTAATTAACATAAACCTTATTTAGCTAAGGTTAGTAGTGACAATTCATGCGAAAAACCTTTTTATTTAAATATGTTTTACGTAAATGCTTTTACTTATTGTATGTTTTATATACATGATTGCATTCCTAGACTCCTGTCTAGATAAATTATATGCAGGTTTAACAAATGAATTAATTAATTACTCTGATGAGTAAGACAATAATTCTAAATCAAACAATTAACCTAACAAAGTTCTAATTCAAAGAATCCAAAATTAGTGGGAAATCGGGAGAACTAAAACTAAAGATCAAATCTAAGGAAATCTAATTCAGTGTGTGTATTCAATGAAACTGAAGATCGAATTCAAGAATCTAAAATCAATGTTGTTGCCATGGAATTCTAAGGATCAGAATCAAGGAAATCATATCCGTGTGTGAACCAAAGAACTAATGAAATCATTAAGATCTAATGAAATCATTAACGATCAAGTTAAGGTGGATGTCAGTGGTATGCAGATCAAGACCACGTGTTAACACACGGAAAGTCCCGTAATAAATATTAGACTTTTATAGTCAAGCTATATGGGCATAAATCAAACGATCAAACGAATTATAAAGAACAAAGGCGGTCAAAATCAAAGGATATCCTAAATTCCCGACATGTACAATAGACTTGAGGGTCAAGCTGATATGGGCACATGATGAAAGTCCCGACACATACAGGTAGACTCATTTGGGTCAAGCCTGATATGGGCCACGTGTGAGACGGTACAACTTGGACACCACTAACAACTAAGTCTAATTGATCGAGTCAAATAAGGCCTAATCATAATGTCTTAGTTGTATATAAATGATTAATTATTAATTTAATTAAGCATTTATTATTATGTTTCTACAAGTGCTATGGTTGATCATGAATACGTGATGAACTCAAGAAATCAATAGTATTTCAATTTGTTGAAATCAAAATCTAATATGATGATGGATGGAATGAAACGCTTAATTATCGTTAACAACAATATGATAAGCAGTCTGGTATGTGGTGGGACGGTGGCTGGGGCTTGTTCCCCTACATATGCCCTATATATAAGCATACTTGATTGGATAACATAGGTGGTCGTTGATGAGGTTAAGGTTGTCATTTCGGGGGATCAAGGTAAACAGTTTTCAGGGCAACCAAACGTTGTGGATCAATGATATGGGATGAAATTCCTAATTATAACCAGGAACAATATATCATGTGGTTTGGTATGTAGTGAGACGGTGGCTGGGGCTTGTTCCCCTACATATGCCCTATATATAAGCATATTGAACTGGATGGTATAGGTGGTTAATGGTGAGGTTAAGGTTGTCATTCGAATGGTTATTCAAATTCATTTTTAAATAAAACTACATGAAGTCACCAACCATGTGTTGACTTGATCTTTTTGCATGATTTCTCAGGTGACGAACAGGTCTGAGTAGAAGTTATTACTTTTGAACTAGGATAATAGATATAAGACCTAGTATTTTGGACCTGCATATTTTTGAATATCATATACAGAATATTTTGTATATCTTGTGCAGATACAAGATAGAAGATTTATGATGTTGATAGTAGATTTACATTGTTAAATTATGAACAAAACTGATGTAATTTAACTTTGTAATTCTATTTTCATTTAGTAGTTTCTCATTATATATCATGTGCACTGTAAACAATCTGATCATCATGATTATCATTCCCGATATCGCGCCCCAAGGCCTTTCCGCCCAACGGGACACACAATCCGGCCCGCTAGATTGGGGTGTGACAGATTGGTATCAGAGCCATTGTTATAGAGAAATATAGGTCATTTATATAAACGGTTTGGCTTAGACTATAACCTAAGGACCTTTCATGTAAAAAACATAGGACTTATATAATTGCATTATGTCTTCAGCATTCGATCATTTCACTAACCGATTCCTTTTCGGTTGTGATCAGAATGCCGCCGCTAAGACAACCTACACCACCACCGCCACCTCCTCCTCCTCCCCCACACTCTCCACCTCCAGACCCGAACGCAAATGCGAACCTGGATCCTGCTACCGTTGCCTTGGCAACACTACTGAGCAGTCAGCTGACTAATCAGCTGAAAGAGGT
This sequence comes from Mikania micrantha, assembly GCA_009363875.1. Taxonomy (NCBI): domain Eukaryota; kingdom Viridiplantae; phylum Streptophyta; class Magnoliopsida; order Asterales; family Asteraceae; genus Mikania; species Mikania micrantha. Next base: position 28,430,349 of record CM018687.1, read on the forward strand.
GATTCCAGAAATGATCAACCGTATCCGGAATGAGTGCAACAACTCTGGAAACTCATCGGGAGAAGCCAGTGGGAATTCTGGCAGTGCTTTTAGCTATTCCTACAAGTCCTTTGTGGGATGTAAGCCGCCAAGCTTCAGCGGTAACGAAGGAGCCGTTGGATTAATCCAATGGATAGAGAAGATCGAGGCTACTCTGGATCTCTGCAGTTGTCCAGAGCACCAAAAGGTTCATTACTCTGATGGAACATTCAGCAAGCGAGCCTTGACTTGGTGGAACTCTCAGATCCAAGCGAGAGGAAGAGAGGAAGAGAAGAATCCATGTCGATGACATGGGAAGATTTCAAGACCCTTCTGAGAACCAAATTATGTCCAAAGAATGAGCTGCAAAGGATGGAAACTGAGTTAGAAATCATGTGACGAAGGGAGCTGATCATCTGGGGTACACTACCCGCTATTATGAGTTGGTAGCATTGGTGCCAGACATGGTACGAACCCTGGAGAAGAGAATTGATAGGTATGTAGGTGGACTTCCCGCCTGCATTTAGAGTTTAGTTGTTGCAGCAAACCCTGTTACCTTAGAGTCTGCTGTGAGTTTGTCTGAGAAACTCACGGATTTGATGGTAGCCTCTGGAACTCTGAAGAAAGAGGCTGACACAGGAAACCATAAGGAAGAATCTTTCAAGAAACCCCACCATCACCCAAAGAAGAAGCAGAAAGCCATAAAGAACTACACAATGGCTACTCCGCTCAACCAAGAAGCCTTTGCACCACAGAACCTACACAAGAAGCCTTACACTGGCCCACATCCTCTATGTACTAAGTGCCAGTATCATCATGCTACTAACAATCCCTGCCGTCACTGCAAGGGATGTGGAAGAAAGGGCCACTGGGTCAAAAATTGCAGGATGACACCCAATCAAGCAGTCAACAATGCTACTTTAGCTCTCCCTCCACCCAACAACCAGAACAACGGTCCATGCTATAACTGTGGTGAAATTGGCCACTTTGCAAAGAACTGCCCGAAGAAAGCACAACCGGCAGTTCCAGCACCACGTGGAAGAGCTTTTGCAATAGGAGCTCCAGCTGCACGCCAAGACCCGAACGTGGTCACTGGTACATTTCTCTTACATGAATTTTATGCATCTATTCTGTTTGACACTCATGCGGATCAGAGTTTTATCTCTACCGATTTTGCATGCCAACTAGATTTTATTGAGCAATTTTTAGACTCCCCTTACATTATAAAAGTAGCAAACGGGAAACAAATCACAGTTAGTACAGTATACAGGAACTGCCCATTAACACTTAATGGTCATACATTCACCATCGATTTGATACCGATGGAGTTGGGTAGTTTCGACATCATCGCTGGAATGGTTTGGCTATCCCTTAATAGAGTGGAAATCATCTGTTCTGAAAAGCTGCTTCGAATTCCATTGACGAATGATCGTGTATTGGACGTCCGAGGGGATCAAGCAAAACGAAGTGTTAAAATCATATCTTGCATAAAGGCGCGTAAGTGTTTACAGAAGCAGTGCGTAGCTTTTATGGCTCATGTGGTGGAGAAAGAGAAGGACAAGAAAAAGATTCAAGATGTGCCGGTAGTGAAAGAATATCTAGAAGTGTCTCCTGAAGACCTAACGGGTTTGCCACCTGCGCGACCGGTAGAGTTCCATATTGATTTAGTTACTGGAGCAACTCCTGTTGCTAAATCTCCTTACAGGTTAGCACCTTTAGAGATGCAGGAATTGTCGAATCAACTACAAGATCTATAGGATAAAGGTTTCATTCAACTGAGCTACTCACCTTGGGGAGCTCCAGTTTTGTTTGTGAAAAAGAAGGATGGATCTTTTCGAATGTGCATAAACTACCGAGAGCTTAACAAGTTGACTATCAAGAATCGGTATCCATTACCGAGGATTGATGATTTGTTTGACCAATTACAAGGAGCACAGTATTTCTCGAAGATTGATTTACGGTTCGGATATCATCAACTCAGGGTTCAAGCCGAAGATATACCGAAGATGGCGTTCCGAACCAGATATGGGCATTACGAGTTTATGGTGATGCCTTTCGGATTGACGAATGCACCCGCGGTTTTCATGGACCTCATGAACCGAGTGTGCAAGCCGTATCTGGATCAGTTTGTCATTGTCTTTATTGATGACATACTGATATATTTTAAGAGCAAAGCTGAACACGAGAAACATCTCAGGAAGAACTTGGAGTTATTAAAGGAAGAGAAACTCTATGCCAAATTCTCTAAGGGTGAATTTTGGCTAAGAGAAGTTCAATTTTTGGGCCATGTAGTCAACAACAGGGAATACATGTAGATCCTGTCAAGATCGGAGCAATAAAGAACCGGGATACTCCGAAGACACCGATGGAGATACGGTCATTTCTGGGACTGGCAGGTTATTATAAAAGATTTATCTCAAACTTTTCTAAGATAGCTCTGCCTCTCACCAAATTGACTAAGAAAAGCAAACCGTTTGGGAGCAGAAACAAGAATATGCTTTCCAAACATTGAAGCAGAACTTATGTGATGCTCCAATCTTATCTCTCCCAGAAGGATGTGATGACTTTGTAGTGTACTGTGATGCCTCTCATCAGGGACTCGATTGTGTTTTAATGCAATGAGACAAATTTATCGCGTATGCATCAAGACAGTTAAAGATTCACGAGAAGAACTACACTACTCATGACTTGGAGCTGGGAGCAATGGTATTCACGCTGAAGATCTGGAGACATTACTTATATGGCAATAAGTGTACCATATTTACTGATCACAAGAGTCTGCAGCATATTATTGATAAGAAGGAACTCAACATGCGACAGCGACGTTGGGTGGAACTCCTGAATGATTACGATTGTGTGATCAAGTACCATCCGGGTAAGGGAAATGTTGTAGCTGATGCCTTGAGCGTCAGAACATGGGAATGGCTGTGCAGACAAGTTTACGTGACAAGATTATTCAGGCACAGCAAGATTCAGTTGAACGGGGAAATCTGAAGAAGGAACTTTATTGTGGAGCAGAACGACATTTCGAAACAAAGCCTGATGGAGTCATCTACTACCAGGATCGTGTATGGATAAGACCAAGTACTCCGTACATTCAGGCGCCGATAAAATGTACCAAGACTTACGGGGATTTTATTGGTGGCCGGGAATGAAGAAAGACATAGCCGAGTATGTCGGTCGATGCCTTATGTGTGCAAAAGTAAAGGCGGAACACCAGAAGCCGTCAGGGTTACTGGAATAGCCTGAGATTCTGCTCTGGATGTGGAAAAAAATAGCTATGGATTTCATTACCAAGCTACCCCGCACTTCTAGTGGTCATGATACGATTTGGGTTATCATTGATCGTCTGACCAAATCTGCTCATTTCTTGCCGATGCGTGTGACATTTACGATGGATAAACTGGCGAGACTATACATCAACGAGATAGTGGTACGTCAAGGTGTACCATTGTCTATCATTTTGGATCGACACAACAGATTTACATCAAGGTTCTGGCAATCATTGCAGAAATCTCTAGGGACGCATCACGCACACGCACTTAAATCTGAGTACAACTTACCATCCACAAACGGACGGACAAAGCGAACGTACGATACAGACCCTAGAGGACATGTTGAGAACATGTGTTTTGGATTTCGGTGGAAATTGGGACTCTCATTTGCCACTGACTGAATTCTCCTACAACAACAGTTACCATAGTAGCATCGGATGCTCCCCATTCGAGGCTCTTTATGGTCGAAAATGTCGATCACTAATCTGTTGGACTGAAGTGGGAGATAATCGAATAACTGGGCCAGAGCTTATTCAGGAGACTGCTGATAAGATTTCTCAAATTCAACAACGATTACAAGCAACCAGAAGCAGACAAAAGAGCTATGCCGACAAACGGCGCAAGCCGTTGGAATTTCAAGTGGGAGACCGTGTCATGTTAAAGGTATCCCCATTGAAAGGCGTAGTATGTTTTGGAAAGAAAGGCAAGTTAGCACCACGATACGTAGGACCGTTCGAGATCATCGAACGTACTGGTCCTGTAGCGTATAGACTAAGACTATCAGATGAACTCAGTGATGTGCATAACGTGTTTCACGTTTCAAATTTGAAGAAATGCCTTGCTGACGAGTCACTTGTCATACCGATCGAGGAAATTAAAGTGGATGAACAATTACATTTTATCGAAGAACCTTAGGAGATTATGGATCGCAAGGTTAAACAACTAAGGCGAAGCCGTATTCCGATTGTCAAGGTTCAATGGGATTCAAGGCGCGGACCCGAGTTTACTTGGGAACGCGAAGATCACATGATGTCCAAGTATCCCCAACTGTTTATAGAGGAAGCCGTACCTGATAACGATTCTTAAATTTCGGGACTAAATTTCTCTAAAAAGGGGAGACTGTAACATCAGTGCCGGAAACATAACCGGAACAGTGATCTACACAGTAACATGAACAGTAATCAGGTACTAACTATACGCATTTCATTGTATGTCATTATCATTTCATGATATCATAGAACAGTTTCAAAATCATTTCAGAAACGTAACTCAGAACCATGGTTCAACAGTCAGATCTTTGTCTGATGATACAGAACCATCATGTGATTGTTAGTTAGGATTCTATTATGTATAAACGTATGTGAGGATAGGATATACAGAACAAAACAACTACGGATGTCATTACGTGAATGCTAAATCGACAGATTATTCGTATAGGTGACGATGTGTACCAATATATCTGAAAGTTTAATGAATACCATATTGAAAAGTGTAGTTATCGTCGTATTCGTACGGGTGACGATTCGAACAAATATACACGACGACTGTACGATTCGATTTAAACTGTAAGTTAAATATTTTCAGAAAATTAAAATAAACGGAAGATATTTAGTTAATTTACTAGGAATTACCACCTAAATTAAATTTACAAACTTTAGTTTTAAAACCGAGACGTTTCATACGAAAATAAAACGAAACCGACGTTTCTACGCGAAACCGAGCGACACCGAACGAGACCGAACAAACCCGGGTATTTTGGAAGCATTTAATTGCCATAAACACCCCCACCTACCATCTTCAACCTCCCATTTTCGTCACCCTCTCTACTTTCTCTCTCTACAACCCTAGCCTCTATCTCCCTCATTTCTCCACGAAATCATGCCCTCTTGGTGTCAAAACGACCACTACGACTTGTAGAAAACTAAAGTACAAACGATCTAAGCTTTGAACCAGTCGATTTGAGGTAAAAACCAGATTTATGTTCGGTTTTTAGGGTTTTCTAAACCACACATTCGAACCCCTTTCAAAACCCAGTTCTAGCCTCTAAACTTTAGGGAAACCACACAAAAATGACTTAGAATGATGTGGGCACTTGAAATACTCCATGGGTTAGTCATTAGGCCGAAAATTGGTGACCTGCACTACCATATCATCGAGCGGCCGAAGGAGGGCAGCAATAGCCCGGTCGAATGGCAAAGGACCGAAAGAAGGTGGCCGAAGGGCTCGTCTTCGCATGTACACTCATTCGGCCATGTTGATCCTATTCGCAGGCATCCTCATTCGGATATGCTGGTTCGGTCTAAGTCCTTTCGCTCGAACCTGGATCAGTCGGCTGCTCCCCCATTCGACTACTCCCCTATTCGGCTAAGCCTTCACTCGGCTGCCCATGTTTCGGCCCAAGGCCTCATACGGCCAACTGATGCATGAGTTCATTTAAAGAAAAAATGAATTAGGGTTTCTAAGGACAATGGTTTTCTTAAATCAAAATAACAACTAAACATGGGTTGTGAGCATCATTTGAGTTCAACACAATTGAGAATTCGTTGAGAATCAAAATGATAGTCTAAGTATATGGATGTTGATGTATTATTAACATCTAATACTTAGAAATTTCATGAGAACATACAACTACATTAGGTTGTTCCTTTGAACTACCTAGGATGGGTTACACACATAAACGATCGAAGAATCATGGGACATTCAAGAACTAGTAATGGGCCTAAGGTTAATCAAATGAGATTAACCTAAGCCTATCAGGTTTACTTATATTTTCTTGAAATAAATTGTATTTTTAATAAAAGAAATTGAATTACAAACCTCTTTAAATTAAACTAAATGATTTCTAAATTAATGATCAACTTAAATTGAATTATTTAAAAGGTTTTAATTAAAGACTTTGAATGTAATTAACATAAACCTTATTTATCTAAGGTTAGTAGTGACAATTCATGGGAAAGTGTACCTGACGTATGGTGTACAGCTAAAGAAAGACTGGATATAGAACCTAAGGACACGGAATCGACAATTAAACCCTAATTGTAAATCTAACAAAATGAGAAACTTACTAAATTTAGAAAACGGAATTGGTTTTATGAAAAAATAAGTTTAGACAATTAAAGAAATTAAGAAAACTAAATGAATCATATCAACACAGCAAGAACAACTAGAACATCAGATGCGAATGAAGTTTTACCCAGACTAGGAATCTTAAAGGAATCTAACAGTTATCTGGAATATCAGATTGAATGATACCGGATCTAATGATACAACCTACTCGGGAACTTAAGGAATTCTAGATCTCATATTTAGACACTCCAACACTTAGAAAGATCCAAATGGTTGTGTAAAGCTTACCGGAATGTAAGAATGGATCACCGAGTCAGTCTCTCCAAACTGGAAATGCTTAAGACTTCTATGGTTGAATAACTAGGTCAGTCTCAACAACCACAATGTACCAAGGCACGAATGAATCAATCTAATTAAGATTAACTTTGAGTTTGACATACATGGCATAAACAATCAACAAGTAATCCAATGATCACGCGAATTACCCGAAAACCATATTTAAACCACAATATCCCGACACCTTATTACTTTTTTAGCCTTGAAGGTGGTTATTCCATTGATTATAATCTAATTATATGATGTTCTTATGATTTACAATGATTAGTCAAATCATAATTAGGTTAAAAACTAGTTTTTAAGCCGAAATCATGCAACAATCAAATTTTTACCGAAACCGATTCGAACTTTATTCAAAAGATAGTTTAAACATACAATCAGATCATTCACAATAGTCTAAGAACATTCATAATCATTCTCAATTATATTTAAATCAAAAGCAAAGCTTCATTCAATCAAAACAAACCCAAAAAACCGATTTTTCATCCGATAATCATCCAAAGCCTAGGTAGAATTAAAGATCTAGCCAAGAATAATCATCCAAACATTCACAAACATGAAATCGGATTTGAACATGGTAGAAAGTTTGAAAACAAACTGAAACGAACAACGAACACACGTAAACAAACCCGAAAACGCGTTCCGAGCACTTGTATAGGCGATCTGAGCCTCCCCGAACGTCCGAATTGATCCCATAGATCTAAAATCTTCAAAAATATGTTTCTCCTTCATTTCCAGCCGTCTTGGGTTGATTCCATTGCGAATTAGGGTTTCCAATGGCTTATATAGGTGAAAGTAAGCGAAAGGGTCGCGACCGAGGTCCATTTGGCCGGTTCAAGGTTCAAAAAGTGATTCAAACGCCTGGTCAAAAGTCTAGCGAACGCCGGTCAAAGGGTCTAAAGGCCGTTCAATGGGGCTGAAGATTCGCGGGTAGTGGGGTGGCTGCATGTGTCAAATCCAGGTTTGGCGCGGGTCAGCGTGTGAGAAGAGATAGGTCTCGCATGGGTCGGGACCGAGTACCAGCTTCTAGAAGTGGGTCAAAAGTGTTTTTAGGGTTGACGTGGCACAACCTGGTGCTGCCACATGTCCTGGGCGGGTAGCACTTTACTAGAATTACAAAAACACCCCTAAACTTCAGAAATCCAATTTTTAAGCCCGGAACCTTCCTGAAATGCCATTTTTTTAACCCCGAAACTTCTAAAAAGGGGAAGTTCTCTAAGTCACCTACGAAGTTCCACTCAAGTAAGGGAGTTAAGCATTGTACAAAATGTGGGAAAGACCACATGAGTGATTGTTTGGTACGACCTTTATCTTGTTACAAGTGTGGGAAGCAAGGTCATCTTTCTAATCAATGCTCGAGCCCGTTGAATTTATGTTATAATTGCTTCAAACCGGGGCATGTTCGGAGTGAGTGTCCGGAACTTAAGGGGGCTGGATTTGGTGGAACAGAAAATCGATCATTTAGGAGGGCAAGGAAGTGGGAAGAAGGTTGAGGTACCCAAACCAAAGGGTAGCGCCTTTCAAATCACTGCAGAGGAAGCCAAAGTCACTCCTGATGTGGTGATAGGTTCCTTACATATTATTTGATTCGAGGGCTAGTAGATCTTTTTTGTCTACTAATTTTATACAACATCCTTCTTTTGTTGTTGAGAAATTGTCGGTGCCTTTAGAAATAGAAATAGTAGATTCTAAATGCTTCCTAGTTGGTGATGTCTATCGAAAATGTAAATTAACCATTGATGGGGAGGATTTTGATATTGATTTGTTACCTATGGTATTGGGGGAGTTTGACGCGGTGGCTGGGATGGATTGGCTTTCGACTCATGGGGCTAACATTGTGTGTAAACATAAGATAATTCAATTGATGTCTCCTAGCGGACATGAGGTCTGTATTCGTGGGGAGAAACGTGGCGGCATGATCTTATGTTCCTTAACCGAATCTATGAAGTATTTGAACAATGGGGGGAGATCATTTCTTGCTTACGTGGTGGATTCGGAGAAAGGAGTGAAGATGATAGAAGACATTCCTATAGTTCATAATTTTTCGGATGTCTTTCTGGATGAACTACTGGGATTACCTCCCGAAAGGGATGTGGAGTTCCGAATTGATTTGGTGGATAGGGCTAAACCCATTGCTACGGCTCCATACCGCTCGGAGCAATCTGAATTGCAAGAGATGATGAATCAGTTGCAAGAACTTTTTGACAGGGGTTTTATTCGTCAGAGCATCTCACCTTGGGGTGCACCGGTGTTATTTGTCAAGAAGAAAGATGGGAGCTTCAGAATGTGTATAGATTATCGGGAGCTGAACAAGGTCACGGTGAAAAATAGGTATCCATTACCAAGGATTGACGACCTCTTTGACAATTTACAAGGTGCTTCATGGTTTTCTAAGATCGACCTTCGATCGGGATACCATCAGTTAAAGGTTAGAGAGGAAGACATTCCAAAGACGGCTTTTCGTACGAGGTACGAGCATTACGAGTTTCTTGTTATGTCATTTGGGTTGACAAACACACCGGCAGCGTTTATAGATTTGATGAATCGGGTGTGTCGTCCAATGTTAGATAGGTCAGTCATTGTGTTGATTGATGACATACTTATCTATTCCAGGAATGAAGCCGATCACGCTTGTGACTTGCGTGAAGTTCTTGAAACACTTCGCAAGAAGAAATTGTATGCCAAGTTCTCCAAGTGTGACTTCTGGTTACGCAAAGTACAATTTTTGGGACATGTGGTCAATGCCGATGGCATACATGTCGATCCTACAAAAACTCAAGCCGTTATGAAATGGAGTCCACCCAAGACTCCAACCGAGGTTAGAAGTTTTCTTGGTTTAGCAGGTTATTACAAGAGGTTTATTCAAGACTTTGCCAAGATTGCTTCATCTTTGACTAAGCTTACGAGGAAGGATACTAAGTTTGTGTGGGGTGATGAACAAGAAAAGGCTTTTCAAGAGTTAAAGATAAGACTAACACAAGCACCGGTGTTAACTTTACCGGATGGACCCGATGATCTTGTGGTCTATTCAGATGCATCGTATGTTGGCCTTGGGTGTGTTCTGATGCAAAGAGGGAAAGTTATTGCGTCTTCACGTCAGTTGAGGTTAACTATCCCGTTCATGACTTGGAGCTTGCGGCGGTTGTTTTCACATTAAAGATATGGCATCATTATCTTTATGGGGTGAAATGTACTATTTATATACCAACCACAAGAATTTGAAGTATTTCTTCCCACTTAAGGAATTCAATATGAGGCAGAGACGTTGGATGGAGTTACGTAAAGACTACGACTGCGAAATTCTCTATCATCCGGGGAAAGCAAACCTAGTAGCGGATGCTTTGAGTAGGAAAGAGGAACATTTAGCATTCAGGTAAAGGCGATGAAAATTGTGGTGACTTCGGATCTGGTGAATCAAATTAAAGCTGCTCAAACGGAAGATTTAAAGGAGGAGAATTGGAAACGTGATAGAATCAAAAGGTTGGCTCATCAGTTGGATGAGGATAGTCAGGGCTTAAAGACAAGGTGGGGTTGTGTGTGGATACCTCCCACTTTTCCTTTAAAGATGACTTTATTGGAGGAATCTCATAGGTCGAAGTATTAAATTCACCCGGGGGTACAAAGATGTATCGTGACTTGCGAGTTAACTATTTGTGGCCGGGAATGAAACGAGATATCGTCAAGTATGTCGAAAAATGCTTGACTTGTGCTCAAGTTAAGGCAGAACATCAAAAGCCGTACGGTAAGCTACAACCTTAGGAGATTCCGATGTGGAAGTGGGAGCATATCACGATGGACCTAATCACAAAGCTTCCTAAGACTAGGAAGGGTTATGATACGATATGGGTCATCGTAGATTGGTTATCAAAGAGTGCTCACTTTAAACCGATCAAGGAGACGTATTCTTCCAAGAAGATGTCTAAAATTTTTGTTAGGGAGGTAGTGTCTCGACATGTGGTACCGGTTACTATTGTGTCTGATTGTGACACTCAGTTCACTTCTCATTTTAAGGGTCAATTGGAAGTAATTAAAGTTAAAATGGTGACATTGGGGTGAATGGGTGTATTTTGACTAATTGTAGTCAAATTTTATATTAAACCTATTAGTTGTGATAATAGGAATTAATAGTGAAGGTGTGAGTGCCACCAAACGACCTGGGAAGGAAATTATTATAGAGGATAGTTCGTTAGATCAAGGTAAGTCACCCAAATCTTCTACTTGTTATGTGTAATGTGTTATGCATGAATGTATGTTTTGTAGAAGATTGACTTTATTGTGAATAGGTGATATGATGATTATTGTTAGACAATGATAAGCAATAGGTGATATATGTTGCTTTATTATTGTTAATATGGTGTTTTAATGCTAATCCATGATTGAATTGGGGTTAATTTTTATGTGTGGTGAATGTATGAAAATAGTTCACAAGGTGTGTGAACTCATAGTTGAAATTGAATTGAATTGGTGTTTGAATCACAAGTGGTGTGATCATGGCATTGGATTATTCACATGGTGTGTGAATGTCCTTTGTTGGGTGTAATCAAGTTAGTAAAACACAAGTGGTATGGTTTGTTTAACTTTAGAAATCTTGTGGAATAAGATTTCCATGGTGTTTTGGGTATAAACGACCCATTAGTAAATCATTTGACATTATGACCATGATGGTTATAAATTGTTGATTTAAGGTGATTTGTATGTTTATATGGTGTTATATAATGTTTATGGAGGTATTGGAATGGTCGGAACGGGTCGATACGGGTCAAAACTTCAAAAATGGCCATGCAGGGTGTCCCCTGGGTATCATACGCCAGGGGGCGTATGATACGCCACCTTCAGCTCAAATCCATGAAATCCTCTGTGATACGCCGACCAATACGCAGACCAATACGCCGACCAATACGCCGGGTGCTGATTTTGACCAAAATTGACTATTTTGGTCATGTAAGCTCGGGTGGGCGGGCATGATGATCTTACTTAGTTCTAACGAACTAACGGTGACTTAAGTATGGTGTTTTCAGGTGAACAAAATGGGTGAATGCGATTGTGATCGGATTGCTATGCAAGGACTCGGATCAAAAGTGTTTTGGTGTTTAATCTTAGTTGTTTTAGAACAAAGTTTTGGTGAATAACTTAAAATGAGATTTGGTTGTTGAATGTTTGTTAACATCAAATATTTTGTAAAGTCTTTGTAAAGTGGGGTGTTCAAAGTGTTTAATTCACTTGTTTGTTTGAAAAATCTGGGACCTATTCTCATTTGTCGTTTTAAAACGCGTGTAACGTGTTGGTGGGTTTTGGGGCTTACACTTAATCAAACAAATCATGCAATAAAATAGTACAAGTAAAGTTCAACACAATAAAACAGTTGACGTACTTTTCACCTATGAGAAAAATAGTAAAAATAAAAATGGGGCTATGTGCTCACCTTGAGTTTGGTGAAATCCTTAGTTCTCTTTAGATTAACAGTTGCAACTCAAGATTACTACCCAAACCCTATAATTTAATTAAACGCATAAGATCAAAATATATTGTTCAATATATTAGATTTTTTATTATTATACATTTTAGTATAATAGGTTATTTCTTTAAATTCCAATGTTAATTGCATCACTTATATTTATGTAGATACTTTCATAACCCTTGTAACTAATCCAAATTTCAAATGAATCCGATTCGAACTAACTCTCCCATATGCACATGCTAAACTTAAAACTCGTTCTTTCTTTTGCCACCACGTTGCACACCTACATCAACTAAAGCCTACTAACCAAATTCCAAATTTTATACCTACCTACACTCACAATGCATATAGTACACGTATACACCCTCTGGACACTCTATTCAAGCATACACTTAAATCTTCCCATGCATACATATATATATAGGAGATGGTTCCTTTGTTAACCCTTCCTTATTGCGATAACCGCATAACCCTACCGTTTTTTGCCCGAATCTTTGTTTTTTTTCATGGTCTTTATTATACATAAATAGGGGGATTTCTTTTTCGTGTTTTTGCTAATTCATCACTGTTTAGAAATTATTTATAAGTGTTATTAAGTGTAAGTACTTACACTTACTTACACTTGTAAATAATTTCAAAACGGTGATGAATTAGCAAAAACACAAAAAAAAACCCCTATTTATATATAATAAAGACCATAAAAAAAACAAAGATTCGGGCAAAAACGCAAAAAAAGTGCTAGGGTTATGCGGTTATCGCAATAAGGAAGGTTTAACATTTGATCCTTCCTCTATATATATATATATATATATATAGGGGTAGGTTATTTTGGAAACCCACTTAAGTTGAAGAAACTTTGGAATCTTTGAAAAAAAACAATGTAAACAAACCCAAAAAAAAATTATTTTTTTTATAGTTTTGTAACATCATTAGGGTCAATTTTATAAAAAAAAATGAAAAAAGCCCCGAGCCATTTTTTTAAAAAAAAAATTAATTTGTCGACGATGTAACAAAGACGTAACACAGCTGTAACACAGACGTAACACGATGTACACAGCTGTACAGCTGTGTTACGTCTTTCTTACATCGTCGACAAATTAATTTTTTAAAAAAAATGGCTCGGCGCTTTTTTCATTTTTTTTATAAAATTGACCCTAATGATGTTACAAAACTATAAAAAAATAAATTTTTTTTGGGTTTGTTTACATTGTTTTTTTCAAAGTTTCCAAAGTTTTTCAACTCAAGTGGGTTTCCAATTTATACATGCCCTATACATATATATATATATATAGGAGTAGGTTTAAATACAAAATGAATTTTTTGTTAAAATGGTAGGAAGCAATTAAATGTTGACATTTGGCATTATGATTAATTAATAGAGAAGGGTAGTTCAGGAAATTTTATATTAATTGATTTTTAAATTTCCATTAAACAAGGAAAGTGGGTAATTTCCATTAACCAGCAGATACAAATTCTTTTAACGAAAACTTCGCAGGCATTGACATGATATGTGATGGTATGTATTGGTATGTGATTATATGAGAAATCATGTTTAAATTAATGATCTGACATATGTTGTCATCAAAACACACACAATATCAACACATAACAACACAATGTGTGCTGGTATGAATGATATGATAATTATTTAGTATATTTTTAGTGTTTTTGTGTGCTGACATGTTGTAAATTTAAACGCCAAAGCACATATTTTTGTAGTGCTATTATATGTTGATATATATGTACTGAGGGTAAGGATCAAATAAAAAGTTTATTTTGCCTAAGAAGGCTAAAAAGGATTTTTAAAATCTTTAAAACCGACCCAAACAAACTCCGATTGAACTCATTTCGATGGCATTGGAACCGTCTCATCGAACCCTACAATATTTGCTTTTTGGTTTTAGCTTTAACAACTAGTTTTAGATTTTGGATTTTATGGCATGTTTTTTTAACTTTTAGGTTTTATCTTTAGGTATTGGGTTTGTTTTTATAATTTTGGTTTTATTATTAGAGTTTATTTTTTAATATTTAAGGTTTAGGTTTTAGGGAATTACAAGCCGGTTCCAACGATGTAAAAATGAATTCAATCGGAGTTTGTTTGGGTCGGTTTTCGAGTTTTTAAAAATCCTTCTTAGCCTTCTTAGGCAAAAAAAGACTTTTTAGGGGAACCTTCCCCTATGTACTGATATGTGTTGATATATCATGTATTAATATCACATATTATGTATACGAGCTGATATATGCTTACATGTATTAATAGCACGTATTATTTGAACGTGCTGATAGACGCTTCATGTGCTGATATACGCTTCATGTACTAACAACACATATTAGTACATAGCGAAAATGAAACCGACTTATTCCTTAAAAATAGTAACTGCTCATGATTTAATAGATAGCATGATATCTGCAAATATGGAAATTTCTTTTGTGCCTTATTTCCATTTTAAACAACATATTAATTACAATCATACCACTAGTTCTTTAATAGCCATTGATGATAACACATCAAAGGTTCAAATCGTTTCTCACTGTTTTTACAAAATTATTGTTTTGTACAATAACCTTACTATATATATATATATATATATATATATATATATATATATAGGGAAAATTACCAAAATGGCTACTTTGACCAAAAAATAACCCAAAATGTCCATTTGACTTTCCAAGAGCCAAAATGTCCACCCTCTTTACTGGCGCCGGCGCCTGTGTACACACGGGCGGGCGCCTGCGTAAAAACCAATAAAAAAGCGCCATGTGTCCTACACGGGCGCCCACGCCCCTTAAGAACTACAAACGCCCGTTAAAAAAAAAAGTTGTCACGGGCGTCGGGCCCACACTGACACATCTGTCACGGGCGTCCGACCATAAAGAAAAAAAAAATAAAAAATTCCGGGTCAAATCACAGGCGCCCAGACCACCTACACAGGCGCCCGAACCGACCACACGGGCGCCCAAACCTAGTTACGGGCGTCCAATCTTTTTTTATCGGAAAACGTGCCACAGGCGCCCGCCTGTAACACACAGGCGCCCGCCTGTATGTTACAGGCGTCCGCCTGTACAATTTTTTTTTTTTTTTTTTTGAATCATTTATTTTAAGAGGCGTCCGACCATAAAGGCGGGTATATATATATGCGTAAAGTGTCCCAACCTAAAACGCTCACTTTTTTTCCAAACAAATTTGAAAATGGATAAACAATATTTTTCCCAACCAACAGATAAACCTTCGAAATGGATATTATCAAAATGGAGAACCTTAAAAGGCAACACTGAAGGATCGAGTGATTACCATCACCAAAATGCGGGACCTGTAAATGAACCGGTAAAAAAACGAAAATGGGCTATTCCTGACGATGAGTCTGACAATTGGTCGAATGACGTTGTTGAGTTTTATCAGAATGGCGACTCAACATATTGTTACTCAGCAGTGTTTTTCAAAAATGAAAGACTTGACAAACAATTTTGGGGTACTTTGCTCGGATACGGTTGCAACGGAAATTTATTATCAAATGTAAGAATATCATTTAAACTTTCTGTTTTTAATATTAAAATATTATTTAAAATCTATTTAACATAAATATTTATTTTATATTATAACTTATAACAGCATGTTGAAGGATGGGTTGGCAGACTAATTAAATGGAGGTCCAGAGAAGTTCAAAAAAATTCAAATTTAAATTTGCGTTGGAGCATATTACCGCCGTCTTTTGTTACTCTTTTGTTAGATTCGTGTAGCAAAAATGCTACAAATTTTGCAAATGGCAAACATTTACCATTTCCTTCATTTTTTGAAGTAGATAATGTATATTTACCGTATTGTTTCAAACATCAAGAGTGGTGTCTACTTAAAGTCGATTTGAACACTCAAGAACTAGTTTTATATGAGAACAAACGTTTGACTGGTGATGAATACAGATCAAATTTCCATCCGATAATGGTTAAGATTGCAGTTTATTTTACAGCCTTATTGGTAAACATTCGGTTTTGGAAACTTACAAGACGTCCAGAAAGAACTGTATCATTTGGGATGAATGACGATTTCCTGAGGTCGTCGAACGAATTACACGGCAACGAAGCTGTTTACGTTTGCATGGTGATGGAACATTTGGTGACTGGAAAACCAATTAATTTAGAACTAGATTTTAAAAATTGTTGTATCTCTTACCGACGATTCATGGCAGATCAAATGTATTTTTGGCGTTGTTTACCGAGTATTGATAATAAAAAATGAATGGTATATTGTCTGTTTTCATGTTATTGTTGTTTAAAACTATTATTTATTATTTAAAAAAAAATAAGGGTATAAAAGGAGATCATATTACAAAAAGTAACAACATACCATTTAGAAAACAAACAAAATTAGCTAAATACTAAAATCTGAATCCGGTTCGTGTTCATCTTCCCATGGGTTGTGATAACCTGAAAACGAATCATCATACTCGTCTTGCCATGGATCACAAGGCACGTACTCATCCTCTGGTCTATTTTCATACAAAATCTGAAGGTAATCATCCTCCATGTATGGAACAAACTCGTCTTCAGAAGGATAATAATTGTCTGCCGAATTATTCTGATCCGGCAAAAAAGTTTCGAATGCCAGGTTCCAGAAATCATCTTCAGTTGTTTGAACCTGCTGCTCTTGTACATTTACTTCTGTCAACTTATTTTCATTCATTAACATCTTCAATATGGTAAACTTCATCTGGGCACGACGGCCTTATATATACAATTTATTTATATTTTTATTAATAAATATATTCAAAAAAACGGTTCTCGAAAACCGTACAATAGACCGCCCAAGTTAAACAGGCGCCCGCCTAAGTTACACAGGCGCCCGCCTCTTTGAAATAGGCGTCCAAATGTACTATATAGGCGCCCGATTTATAATAAAAAAAAAAATAAGTTGAAGGCGTCCGACTGTAATATAAAGTCGCCCGACTGTAATATACAGGCGCCTGATATGTTAAAAAAAAATAAAAGAAAAAGGAAAACAGGCGTCCGACTGTACCATTCAGGCGTCCGCCTGTGTGTCACAGGCGCCCGCCCGTGTAACTTTGCCGCCTCGTTTTCCCGCCAAATTCCAAACGCCTGGACGCCTACATAAGAAATTTTTCGGTTTGGTAAGGACCACACGACGATAAGGACTTCCAGAACGCACGTGTAAAAAACGACACTCGATTTTACTATTTTTGGGTTACGCTTTGAAGTGTACAATTTAAGAAAATGTTACAAGTAAGTTTTTTTATTATCTTTTGAACGTATATTTAAACGATTAATTAAGTTTTCTTATTGTCTCATTGTTTAATAATTATTTTTCTGACTTAGGCTGACTGTAAAACTCGGATCTCATGGAAAAACGTTGAGATTGTGAAAAATGTTATTAGCAAGACGCAGGAAAGAATAGATATTTGGAATGATCAATGTTTTGCCCCTTGGCTGAATGTAAAGAACACGCAGCCAGATGGGCAACTAATTCATGGGATGCTACTTCATCAACTTCCTATCAACTATGATCCTGAATTTGATGGGATTGTTTACTCAGTTGGTGGACAGGGCAAACCTGTATTACGTTTCGGACCTCGCGAGTTCTGTATTATTACCGGATTTAAATTCGGTGATAATAGTACAAAATCTAAAGGAGGTGATTCGTTTTATAATCGGGTGTTAGATGAAAACATATCGGTTCCGATTACAGTTGATAAACTGAAATCATTTCTGGTCGACAATGAAAACAATTTCAATGACGACGATATTGTTCGTCTATGTTTACTGCTAATCCTATATTCTTTTTTCATGGGAGTAGAAACAGATAAGCATATTCAAAATGAGCATCTACTTTTGGTAGATAATTTTGATTGTTGGAATGATTTCAATTGGGGTAGTTATTTATGGGGCCGCACGTATCCCAGTATTCTGAACGTGCTAAACAAAAAAGTAATGGTTCCCAACAAAAAATTATACTATTCGTTGACAGGATTTGTTTGGGCTTTCAAGGTATTATATATTAAATTTATGCAAAATTATAAATGTTATTGAATATTAATATTATCAAAATAATTTATTTTTCAGATTTGGATATACGAGAGTTTTCCGTATATGAAAACAATTTGTAAGTACAACGAATCTATTCCGAGAGCGGTTGGTTGGGAAAAACCCAATAAAACTCGTTGGCCTACCGTGGAAGTGATATTTCAAAAATGTGCTGAGGTAAAAAAATTGTTATTTATTTTTCATATTGATGAAAATTTTTAACATACTTGAAATATTTTATTTAAATTTTTTATAAAATTTTAGGTGATGTTTACTCCTATAAACATTTTTCCCAATCCTACAGAATCGAAAGTTCATGATCAGAGCTTCGATTATGTGAATAAAATGTTGCAAATGAGGAAGGGAGGGAACCAAAATTTTGTTTTTCGACCGCAGCCGACCTAGGAATTTCGGGCGGAAGATGATGTTGTCAATCAATTTGTCAATGAATTTTTCGAGGATGACATCAATGTGGAAGAAAAAAAGTCATATGAAGATTTTACCAAAAAACAGCCAGAGCAATCTTCCACTGGTTCAATGAGTGCAGACCAGTATAACAGCATCATTGAAAAACTGATGTTGCTTTTGAAACATCGGGTATTTTATTTATAATATATAATATTCTTATTTTAATTGTTTATTCAATTGATTTTTTTTTCGCAGGAAAATGTGGACAATTTTATTTCTGCAAGTGAATCGTTTCACCAAAGAACCGATCAGCGTTTGAGCGTATAAGATTTTTAATATAAATATTTTTTGAATTTTTTTTGATATGTGTGAATTAACTTAAACTTCAAAACAGAAACTATCTTTTGACGAAGACGAAGAAAATAGGGAAGAAATTGTTGAAGATATGGTAACCCCCGATGTTGTTCTTGTTTCCAAAAATAAGGTATTTTATTACATTTATATTTTTTATCATATTTAAGTTTCATTTAAATTTGTTTTTATTATTAGTTAACTTGTTTAAATTTATTATTAGGTAATATCAAATAAAGGACGTGGTAAAAGAATAAAGAAAAAGTCTAAAGTTCTTACTACCCCCTTTCAAGGTTTTGATACTACGCCTGCCATAGATAAAAATAACGATGAGGCGTATTCTATAAAGGTTATCAAAGAGCTGGCAATCCGTGAAAAATTTTACTTCTACACGCGATTTCAGCCGAACGTCGGTCTAACTCACGAGTTTTGGAAAGGGATTACAAGCGGGTGGTTTGAAAACAATGTGAGTGTTTTATTTAAAATAAAATTAAATTATTTTTTATACTAAATTCGGATTGTTATATTTTTTAACAGCATATCGATGGCTGGATCAACAAATTAATGCTTGATAGGCCGGAAGATGCGGACTGGACAATTTTGCCTTCCTATTTCTTGACCACCATGTATTTTAGCAAAAGATGGATCGATGAATTAGGCACTGGTGATACATGGCCATTTCCAGCTGTCACAGGACTTAACAAAGTTAATAAATTAGTTTTATTTTTTTAATATTAACGTTTATAAAATACTAATTTACTTCTATTTTTGCGCAGTTTTATGTTCCAATTAACATGCAAAACCAACATTGGTGTTTGACATGTATAGATCTTTCATCTTGGACAATGAGTGTTTATGACAGGTATATTTATATTATTTTTAAAATATATTTATAAAATACGTAATAATTTTCATATCTGATATGTACAGTTTTCCTGAGGTGTGCATACAAGCAAGGAACGAAATGTTGTCTTTTCTGGACAACATATTTCCGCAATGGTTACTTTATAGTGATCATGATTTGGGCGGTATTTTCAGACCACCTCCTTTTAAGCGACTTTTTCCGGATGATGTTCCTCATCAAGTTGGAACAATAGGAGATTGTGGTGTTTGGGTCTGTATCTTTTTACAACGTCTGATTAATGAAGAAAGACTTAGCAGCCCCGAAGAAGATCCGCAAAAAACCGCGCATGAATTTCGGTGGAGTTATGCACGGTTAATGTACGAAAATAAAATTAGATCAGAAGTTGAATCGTAATGTATTTTGTAACTTTTTTTAATGAAATAATATTGTGCGTAAACTTTTATTCTATTTAAACGTTATTAACAAAAATTAAAAATAAAAAATAAAAAATTTGCGCCGCCTAGATGACACAGGCGGGCGCCTGTAACACACAGGCGGGCGCTGTACCACACAGGCGGGCGCCTGTATGGTACAGGCGTCTAACTTTTTCAGCAATTTTTAAAAATTAAAGGCGGTCGCCTGTACCACACAGGCGGGCGCCTGTAACTTACAGGCGCCCGCCTGTGTGGTACAGGCGCCCGCCTGTGTATTACAGGCGCCCGCCTGTGTCATATAGGCGGCGCAAATTTGAATTTTAAAAAAAAGAATACAGGCGTCCGCCTATACCGTACTAGGCGTCCATCTTTTCGAAGTGTATAAATTAAGGCCAATATCGAAATGAAAAATTCAACTTTCTCTTTTTTTAATTTTTATCTTCCTTGTTTATTATCTATTAAGTGTTATAAAAAATTATGTTTGAAAAAATATGTTTTACGAAAGAAAGTTTCTTAAGTATTTATCTTATTGAATTAATACCACTTAGTTTTAATTCTTATTGAATTAAAACCACTTACATATATATATCCACTTACATTACATGATTGGTTTTATAAATCTTTCATGTAATGTAGTTGATATTTTTTATAAAAAAAACTTTTTTATACCTTTTGGCTTTCCAGTGGAAGATACTCTATTTAAATAAATCCAATGTTAAGTAAGAGGTATTTAAAAGAAATTATTATTATAAAAATCCACTCTTTTTCTCCCTGATATATTATTATAATGCTTATTGAATTAAAACCACTTATATACTTATATTGATTTTGTTTAAATGTTTGATTAAACAAATCAAATATGTAATATATTTACTAATTATTATATCAGTAGCCTTCTTGCTATCTCATAAAAAGATTTACAAGAACGAAAATGTGTTATCAAGAGTTAAAAGACAATGATGAAAATCTGTAGACAAGAGTTACAAGAACGAGACCGAGATTACTGATTTGTGGAATAAAGAGTTAAAAGAATGAGACCGAGACCGAGATTACTGATTTGTACTGTTGTTTTTCCTTTAACGTTTTTTTAAGTACTGTTGTTTTTCCTTTGAAAAATTTATTTCATTTTAAGTTTACACCACTTTATTAATTTTAATCCTTATTGAATTAAAACCACTTATTATATCAATTTCCTATGCATGATTGATGGAACAGATCTTTCGTGTGTTTTAATTGATATATATATATATATTTTAAAAGGAGCTGTGTTAAACAGTCCACCCTCATACTTCCTGATAAGTAGGAGTGTTATGAAGAATTATGTTATGAAAACTTAGAAGACCGAGATTGCTGATTTGTAATCAAAGATTATGCTGCTATGTAATTAAAGATTGTGCTGCTATGTAAACTTAGAATGATTGGAAACAATATTGGTTATTATAAAGATTGTAATATTTCGAAATTATATAATGTGTTGTCAGTTTTTACTTAATATTTCATTTATTTGTTTTTTTACCGAAATAATCTTATGCGTAAACGTTATTATATTTAAACTTTATTAACAAAATTAAATAAAAAAAATAAAATTTCGCCGCCTCTAATACACAGGCGTCCGCCTGTACCATACAGGCGCCGCCTGTACCACACAGGCGCCCGCCTGTATGGTACAGGCGTCTGACGTTTTGAATTTTTTTCAAAATTACAGGCGGCCGACTTTACCACACAGGCGCCCGCCTGTAACACACAGGCGTCCGCCTGTAACACACAGGCGCCTAAAATTTGAATTTTAAAAAAAAAAAAACAGGCGTCCGCCTGTACTATACAAGGCGTCCGCCTTTTCAAAGTTTATAAATAAAGACTCATATCCCATATCGGAATGTTAACTTAAACTTTTCTTTGCTTTTTATTAAAATCTTTTTAAATTTTTATTTTCCAAGTTTATGAATTAAGTGTTATAAGAAAAAATGTTAGAAAAAATTTGTTTTATAAAAGTATGTTTTCTTGATTATATATATCTTATTGAATTAACACCACTTAATTTTAATTATTATTGAATTAAAACCACTTACATATATATATCCACATACATTACATGATTGGTTGTATAAATCTTTTATGTAATGTAGTTGATATTTATAAAAAAAAATACTTTTTTATATCTCTTGGTTTTCTAGTGGAAGATGCTGCGTTCAAACTCTTTCATCGCGAAATATGATGTATTTAGAAGAAATCAATATTATAAAATCCACTCTTTTCCTCTCGGAAAACATAAAAAGAGTGTTATTTTATTTTAAGTAAAATAATATTTTAAAAACTTTATTATCATAATTCTTATTGAATTAAAACCACTTATATACTTATATCGATTTACTTTACATGTTTGATATAAAAAATCATTCATATAATATAATTTATATAAGTTATATCGGCATTCTTCTTACTGCCTTATTGGAGTTGATGTTTATCTGCAACGGCAAACGTATTTTGGGGAAAACTATATTAAATAACCAACTTTTTCAATCACGAAGATAGTTGTTATGAAGAATTCTGTTATGAAAAGTTAGAAGACCGATATTGTTGATTTGTAAACAAAGATTGTGCTACAATGTAAACTTAGAAGACTTGGAAACAATATTGGTTATTACAAAGATTGTAATATTTCGAAATTATATATGTATATAATGTGTGATATTGCATTACTTTATCATAAAACATACGAAATTATTAAAATACAAAAATATAACATACTCATTAAAAGTCATTTAAATCATAACAATAATCTTTTTGAGTTGTTGACCCAACTACAAAATCACGAAAATTCTCTACATCTACAAATGTTGTCTGTGTTTCGTTTATTTTTTGTTTTGACGATGAACCCATTTGTGATGCCAGAGGTGTTTTACACTGATGACGCATATGTCCCTTGCGATGACATCTTGAGCATATTGTCGGAACAGTTTCCTCACCACGAGAGGGAATTCGTTTATTTTCTCGAGGACGACCAGCTTGTCTTTTGTCCATGTGCGGTGTTTCTAATTTGTCATAATTTTCATCTATCTCCCATTCTGATTCATCTGGTACCGGCTGTATCGATTCTGCGTAAGTGGCAGCGTGTACCTCATTTGTAAACCAGTCCATTGCCCACTGATAACATTCTGTCTGCTTTAAGAATTTTGAAACACTAATCACATGACCACATGGTAAACCGGATAACTGCCATTTGCGACAAGTACATTTTTTATTGTAAAGATCGACAACGCATCGATGACGTCCGTCGTCTACATTGAACTGATACTCGTCTATGCCACGAACTGACCATGTCTTGCATTTCTGAATTCGTCTACATATTTTGTCTGTAGCCCAGGCGGTCAGATAGTGTCTATTTTTCTCTACAAAAAGTTAAAATAATTTATCAATAAATATTATTAAACCAGGGAAAATAAATTAAAATTAACTTCAACGGTGTTTATTAGAACCTCCGAGTTGTCGTCGTTCAAAATACCATTTCTGAACCAATTCGACAAAAAAAGTCGATTAACCGAGTGATTGGTAACTTTCGTGCGCTCCGGGACAACGCATTAATAGACTCGGCACTATTTGACGTCATGATATTAAATCGTTGCACCGGGCAATGTGATCGAGCCCATTTTGAAAAACCAGCTCGCGTGAGGATTTCTCGAATATTAGAACGGTTACTACAGAGTGCGTTAAAATTGATATCAAATTCCCCAACCGTATAAGCTTTACAAGTCGCCCACCACAAGTTTTCTTGTGCTTTACCCTTTAGACGTAGATTCATCATCAAATGTCGGCAACAAAGACCATGATAAGCCTGTGGATATACTGTTCTTATTGCTTGATCAATGGAAGCGGCTCGATCTGAAATAATTGCAAGATTTGAATGATCGTCAATGCCCTCCTTGAGTTTTGACAAAAACCACGTCCACGATTCCCCGGATTCTGTTTTCCCCACACCGAATGCAATAGGTAAAATTTGATTATTTCCATCCATACCAACAGCTAAAAACATGGTGCCTTTAAATGTACCCTTAAGATGTGCCCCGTCAATAATTATTATAGGACGCAAACAATGAACAAAACTGCGCACCTGTAAATAAGTATTAATAAATATATAATACAATAATGTTATATTTTTAATAATTCATAACTTACCGCCGCACCAATAGCAACAAAAACCATTTCAAAACGGTTTCGCTCGTCTCTCAAAATATGAGTTATTGTTCCTGGATTGGCTAATTGAAGATAATGACAATATGCAGGCAGTTTTGCAAATGATTCCTCAGTTGATCCAGCCAAAATTTGTTCGGCATAATGTTTTCCTCGCCATGCTTGACTGTATGATATGTTCACCTTAAACCTCTGATTTATATCTTTGACTATTTCTTTTCCACGGTACACACGTCCACAGTCAGTAAGTTGGTCTTTTATTATATGACCAAGAACTTTTTTGTTTGCGTTTCTAATGTTAGGATACGTTTGCGTCCTTGAACAAGTATGCTCATTGTTAAAATAAGTCACGTGAAATGCACACGTGTCTTTGTAACTAGAGGCTCTTAAAATCCAGTTACAATTTTCGAAATAACATACTACAACAAATCTTTTTGTTGATGATTTTTGAACTTTAAACTGAAAACATTCATTCAATGCCATCATTGAAATTTCTAATTTTAAATCATCTTTATCTTTAAAAACTTTATTTATTATTGCATGTGAAGATGAAGACGGTTTACAAAATTTTGAGTTAACAAGTTCTGCTTCTACTTCTGGTACGGATTCATCGTTTAAAACATTCTGATTATTTAAATCAAAACTGAATTGAGGTTTTTGATTAAAATCATTAAAACTGTCAAAACAATCAGCAATATTTAAATCAGGAACTATAAATTTTTTTTTTGAGTTAGAACCATGTGATGAAATTTTTCTATCACGCACAACTAACGACGTACATATAACAAATTTCACTCTCATTTTTTCCGCTATTTTTAAAAAAACAGAAACATCGTTATCATCACATATATCAACAGGATATATGTATGTTGAAAATTTATACGATATTCGACTTATATCTCGAACCTCAAAACGAACAAAAATTAAATCAAGCAGTTCTTCATAAGTAATATTATAATGAAGACATACAGCACGTCGTAAACAATCAATAGAAAGATAATCGTATATTCCATTCTTAACCTCCCAATTTCCGCCAATACAGAAAATAACCGTAAATTCCATTTTCAAATTTGTTTGGAAAAAAAGTGAGCGTTTTAGGTTGGGACACTTTACGCATATATATATACCCGCCTTTATGGTCGGACGCCTCTTAAAATAAATGATTCAAAAAAAAAAAATTGTACAGGCGGACGCCTGTAACATACAGGCGGGCGCCTGTGTGTCACAGGCGGGCGCCTGTGTGTCACAGGCGGGCGCCTGTGGCACGTTTTCCGATAAAAAAAGATTGGACGCCCGTAACTAGGTTTGGGCGCCCGTGTGGTCGGTTCGGGCGCCTGTGTAGATGGTCTGGGCGCCTGTGATTTGACCCGGAATTTTTTATTTTTTATTTTTTTCTTTATGGTCGGACGCCCGTGACAGATGTGTCAGTGTGGGCCCGACGCCCGTGACAACTTTTTTTTTAACGGGCGTTTGTAGTTCTTAAGGGGCGTGGACGCCCGTGTAGGACACATGGCGCTTTTTTATTGGTTTTTACGCAGGCGCCCGCCCGTGTGTACACAGGCGCCGGCGCCTGTAAAGAGGGTGGACATTTTGGCTCTTGGAAAGTCAAATGGACATTTTGGGTTATTTTTTGGTCAAAGTAGCCATTTTGGTAATTTTCCCATATATATATATATATATATCCCTATTTGTATATGATTTTCCTCACATTACAACCATGTAATTCATGCGATCATTCTTAAACCTACCGCCTCATGCATGCGAAACCATGGGTTTTCACCAAAATAATATAAATAATAATAACATCAATGTTAATCACCGCTACTTTCACCCTAGCGCTACCGATTTATGTTCAGGTTATATATCATACACTCGTTTCATCTTTGCATTAGACATTTTAAGATTGTCTTTGTTTGAATGTTAATAAAAATTCTTAGACACGATCAATCAAGATTTAGATCACAGTTGCATTAGTCATTTTAATTGCAATTCCGTCAATGATGGTCCTCTGTGAAAGAGAGGAACGTCGGAGATGTGGCAGCAACAGGATATCTCCTGTTATAACGAAACAGAAAAATATTACGAGAATGTTGTGCAGAATTAGGCATGAGTTGTAAAGTGATCGTGGGTTAATACTAGCAGGTGGCGACGAGAATCTAATATATTTCTCCTCACATCTCCGGTTTTTGGTTGCCATTTAGATGATAAGAATTTGGAATGGTGAATTTTATCCACAAGAAACTTAGTTGATTAATTCCTGCAAGTCACGTGGGTCTTGCTACATTTTCCCCTTGCCAATTTCTTTTCTTTTATTCTAGTACGCGAATATATATATATATATATATATATATAGGGGAAAGATTAAATAAAAAGTCTTTTTTGTCTAAAAAGACTGAAAAGGATATTTAAAACCTCCAAAACCGACCCAAACGAGCTCCGATTGATTTCATTTCGATGGCATTGGAATCATCTTATCGAACCCTACAATATTAGCTTTTAGGTTTTAGCTTTAACAACTAGTTTTAAAATTTAGATTTTAAGGCTTGATTTTTAGCTTTTAGGTTTTATCTTTATGTTTAAGGTTTGTTTTTAAAGTGTTGGTTTTAGTATTTAGGTTTATTGTTTATGATTTTAGGTTTGGGTTTTAGGATTCGACAAGCCGGTTCCAATGATGCAATAATGAATTCAATCAGAGTTTGTTTGGTTCGGTTTTCGAGTTTTTAAAAATCCTTCTTAGCCTTCTTAGGCAAAATAGACTTTTTAGGGGAACCTTCCCCTATATATATATATATATATATGTTTTTTTATAATGTTGGTTACAAATTTAAGTTCAGCTCCAATAGTAAGGATCACTAACGATCCTTTGATTGTCGAATAAATTTAATCCATGATCGGTTTATAAATAATCATTTGTTGGTATTGTGCTTAATTGACCAAATTTAAAGTTAAAATTTAGATTTTATTGGCGTAGTTTTGAGTTTCTGCACGAGTTGTGAGTGAACCTTATTTCCTACTGCATAAACATTAAACAAAAAAAAAAAAAAAAACAAACAAACTAAGATTTAAGGTTCAGGGATGAAACCTGATAATTGGCAGATGTCACAGGTAAGTAAACAAGTGAGTACACTCATACTCCCTTCTTTAAATTTTGTGATGTTTTATGGATGTTACACATGTCCTATACAAAGATCATGTTATTATTAGAATCAAAACAAATATGATGCAATTGACTTAGTCTTTAGATATTGACTTTAGTGATATGTCATTACATGCTTGAATTCTTTGTATTCGTTATTCGGTTCAAAAGTAGTCGAAGTTGAGTTACATACCATCTTCGTATCGGCTTTTGTCTTTGTGTCAAAAAGGTAAAATTATACACATTGCAAACTTATGGATTACATGCTTAAATCTTGGTCTTCCAAACCTTGATATATAAGTATGTTTGACACTTTTTTAAATTGGATATTGAGTATTATTGAGGACTATGATTACTTGTTTGATTGCTTGTTTGTTTACCTTGTTAAACTATTGAGAACTTACTTGAATTTATGAGTTATACATGATGCCTTAGAAACTGTAAGAACATATGCTTTTATTTAATGCTATAGAACTTGAATTTGCATCTATCTCTTATGTATTATATAAACTTGTATGTGTACTCACAAACAATGCAAATTATTGACAAAGAATTATTTTACATGTGTAACAGGTTAGGAGAAGATGGTGAAGAAATAGAATATGATAGTAAACCTAGTTAAACTTTAAAACGATGCTTAGAATTTCATTTGTTATTATTTGTGTATTTAAGTCATGTATGAAATTTTATTTTAATGAATGTAATAATGATACAATAAATATTGAAACTTATAATACCACATGAGCAAATGAGCAGTCTTAGCTCGCGCCCCGACGTATTCCGTCGTCGATTTGGGTGTGATAAGAACCAATAAGAATTTGACATGAGACAAATTAAAAACATAAAAACAAAATTTTAGTACAAAAACCAAAATCCAGCACAAAAAACAAAATTTAGTACAAAATAATATATATATAGTACAAAAAATTAAAA
The DNA here is from genome assembly GCA_009363875.1 of Mikania micrantha. Classification (NCBI taxonomy): domain Eukaryota; kingdom Viridiplantae; phylum Streptophyta; class Magnoliopsida; order Asterales; family Asteraceae; genus Mikania; species Mikania micrantha. Next base: position 28,458,832 of record CM018687.1, read on the forward strand.
ATCAAGTACAAAAAATAAAACTCCAGTACAAATTCAAAACTCCAGTACAAAAAAACAAAAATGCAGTAAAAAAAATCATGTACAAAAAAACAAAACTCCAGTACAAAAAAAAACAAAAATACAGAATTGGACTAAAATGTCAACAAAATGGAAACCATAAGGACAAAAATAACAAAATTTAAATAATTAGACTAAAATGGAAAAAGTGACCAAAACATGAGGACTAAAATGACATATAACTTTATAAAATAATAAGTCTTAAACTAGAGGGATTATAAATGTAAATTTCGCAAACTCTATTCTTTGTTAGAAACTTATATTTACCAAGTGTTAAACAACAGAAAGAAGAAGAGCCAATTCGACCAAGTTTTGAAACTCCCATAAACACAACTGGTTGGGTGTTGGAACCCAACACACGTGGTTTTCTGTCCAAAACGTGTTTGCAAATGTTTTAACCATTGATAACTAACGATTATACATTCTAAGCATGATCTCAAACCTAAACGCATGGCCAATTAGGAATTTAATTATCATTAAACATAACATATAACCATTACCATGAAACTGTTGGTTCAAACGTAAACTAAAATCAACTCAATAACTTAATGATAATCAAAATTTGTTACAGAAACCATCGTGACCTTAAATTGGTTATAATCGAAGCAAAAGCCCCCTCCGTAAGACGTGCAACTGTAAGACTGGTTCTAGCGAGCCCCAAGGCCAGCCCATCAGGAAGACACACAGGTAGGCCGAGGGGCGCAGGTTGAAAACCCGTTAGCGGCGGTTCTTGCCGGCATTTGGAGATTTTTGTGATTTTGAGCCAGTTTTTACTCTAGAAAAATATCTAAAATTTTTATTAAAAATTCTAATAAGTCATAAAAGTTCTATAGTCTGAAAGCTAAATTTTTATTATTTTAAATATATAATTGTTTTAAATCAATTAAAAACTATATTTCAAATACATGATATAATTATGAACAATTAGATTTATAAATCAAAGAAATAGATATACAAAATGGATCTATTTGAACTGCAACTATATTATGTTATATTCTCAAAACTAATAATTGAAGTATAAATAAATTTTAAAAGGAAACTTGTTTATATATAAACAAATAACTAATTGGCAATAATATTACTTAAATAGTATAAAAAAATAGACATGTTTTCATTAAGTTACACATTTGAAAATAATTAGTTAAATAAATTATAAAATACATTATAAAATACATCATATAATTTCTTTTAAATGCTAGATGAGTCAAGTTTAAACTAATCAAATATGGAATGATGATGTATAATTTAAATGTTTATAGAATACTTAATACTTGATATATTTAGTTGCAAAACTTTTAATAAAATCATTAACACTAATTTATAAGCAATAAACAGGCCTAAAATATTTTTCTATTTGTATCCTATTAATTATATTTACAAAACTTATAAAATACTTATTTAAATTATTAAATAAGTATTTTAAAACGTTCAAACATATTATCCTTAGGAAAGTCAAAATCACTCTAATCAACATTAGTCTAAGATGCAACACTTGAAACAAAGTCTAGTTCTATGTTCATAAAAATTTAGGGTGAAGCTTGATTCGTTGCTTCATATATCCCATCAAGAACTTTTAGACAAACTAAGCAAACATGTGGCTTTTTCTCATACTTCTCTTTTTATAATTTTTTGTAATTTCTTTTGGATGTCACACATGTTCTTTTCAAACATGTTCCATTCTAGAGTCAATCAAAGTATTGATGCAAGCTTTTAGATCTAGTTAGTTTTTGTTTTGATTGCTATGTGTTATTACATGTATGGAATCTATTTGCTGTTGTCAGTCAAGCAAACTAGTACACTAGTGATCCGGTAATTGTTAGATATCTTTCTCGCATTTGACTTTTGTTGTGTGCGTTAAAAGGGTGAAAATGTACACATAGCCAAATTGTTGATATAAATGCTTTAATTCAAAGTCTAGCTATTCATTGTTACTATATATTGATAGTTTGGACACTATTGTTGAAAATATTCATACTAGCAGACTTGTTAATATAAATGATATTGATTCAATGTTAGTTATACTATTTGTTTGTCTCTTATTTTATTTTTGTATATATATATATATATATATATATAATAAACTTGTATGAGATTCTTAGCAACTATACAAAATAGTTGATAAAACTTTATTTTACACGAGTAACAGGATTAGTGAAATTATGAAGACAAACATAGGATTTCTTAGACTTAGTAATTAATTAAATCAATTGTTGCTACGATATTATCCTTATTGTATGCATTGAATTCTCATAGAAATTTTTGGTGAAATTAAATTGCTGACTTAAATATTCAAGCTGTAAAATTGTACCATGAGAATTTAAACAATTATAAATCACGCCCTGACACATTTCGTTGTTGGTTGGAGTGTGATAATATGAGCCGAGCTCAACCTTGAGTTCTCTTAAATCAAAATGAGATGGGCCCGAGACTTAGCAAGCTTAGGCTTGGCTCGGCTTGTTTAACCTCTATCTCCTGGTAGATACATATTCATTTTATTAGATAACTAAATAATAACATTAAACATTAATTATATTACGTTTTATTTTTGAAAATTAGAAAAACAAATTTCTTACCATGTTAAAAAATATATATTTATAATACCGTACTAAATGAGCCATATTTCAAGCTCGAGCTCATTCGAGCTTGTTAATGATTTGATATCAAAATTTACACGAGACAAGTTGATTTGTTACTGTCACACCCCGACCCGCAGCGGAAGTCTTAACAGAGTCTTAGTGTCGACAGTAATTAACAACAACATAAGTTAAACGAACGATTTAAATAAAAGATAGATAATTATAAACAAAAGTCATCGATAATTGTTAACATTAGTTCAACATCTTATTTATAAAACATTAGTTTCAACAATTCGACAACCGGTCCCAATAATAATTATCCGAGATACGCTCGCTTGCAAGAACCGGTTTTCCTTTCTTTTCCCCAAATGACTTGCTACTTACCTGAGAAACATACCAAATTTAAAACAAGTGTCAAACAAACGGGTTGGTGAGTTCACAGGTTTTTACATAATAAAACATTTAATCAATAATCATGGAAAAGAATGTAATGTCACATTGTTGTGCTAGTGAACTCATCGTAGACTAGCAAGGTTCTACGATACGATAGACACCATTAGCTCATAATCAAACCAAAACCAAGGTGCGAACACCCCTCAACATATATAGCTCCCGTTACTCACGGACCATGACACCTGGTCGGGGAGTGGGTTGTCAAACCCGATAGATCTACCAATATATCCTGCGGTCTCTTCCCCGAGACTAATGATTACGACTGCGGGCACAAAACCATGCGCAAAAACACTCGGGAACAAATCCACGAGAACCATGCCCAACTGCACTTACTCAAGAGCTATCAAAGTCACGTACCACACAAACGAATTACATTACAAAAACAACTTTTCTTTTCCCGGTATGTTTCTCCCCCGGTTTATCAAAAACCAAAACATAGTTAAAAAGGGGCCGTGAAACTCACCTCAATGCGTTCCTGCTAGCAACAAAGATTTCCAAATAACCCGACTGTCTCACTAGCGCTTTAAAACCCAAGGGACACATTAACAGTCTAAATAAAAGTCCATCATGTAAGTTGTTCACCCAACTTAACTTAGACTAAGAAAATATTCCACCAAGGAAAATAGTTTTCGTACAAACGACCCGTTGGTGACTCGAATTTAGTTATTTATCATAAATCATAAGTTAACGTTCTTAATTCATATTATATCCAAATAATTAAGTTATTTTTGTTAAAAATCTATTTTTAACTTCAAACTTAATTATTTAAAATAACTTGTCAAAAATGACAATTTTATCGTATTTTACTGACAAAACCGACAACGCAATATACAAGCACATTAACACGCATTATGACCTAAGTGACTTCTAATACTTCAAAATAAGTATTTTATACTTATTTTTACTCAAAAGTTGCTGTTTAAAATCAGTCACAAAGTTATGTCGAATTTTCGCTTTAAAACGACGTTTTTACGCCATTTTTAGACATAGTTTTCAAGTATTTCATTTCCTACTTTTCTTACATCATTTATATATTAAAATTTACATATTTTTATCATAAAAACATACAAATTTTTCTGACCAAAATCAGATTCATAAAATGATCATTTTTATATGTTAAAAATAGCCGAAAACGCGTATTTTCGGTCCTTTATAACCGTTATGTCGTTACAATTCTAAAACCACTTGATTTTTATACTTTAAATATGTTATAAAATATATTTTTATAGTTACATAACCTGTTCCAAATTATTTTTGTAGAAAATCTCTATTTTATGGTTTTTATCTTATCAAAAACATCCATTTTAAAGTATTAAAAATTGTGTCTAAGTTATATAACCATTCTTTATTCATTTACCACAAAAATATTTATATTTTTAAGTATATTACAACATTTAGATCAGATTTAATATATTTCATAAAATAGCAATTATTATTATTATTTTTCACAAACAATAATTATATAAAAAGTTACATACATACCCATGCATGCATACATATACAACCATCATGCATGTCATGTTTTCTACCATATATATACTTATGTATATATATATATATTATCCTCATGCACATGTATACTTGAAATAATCATACATACATACACATGCATGCATGTACAATCAAATCATGTATACATCCATCCATGTATGTAAAATCATTATTCTTTCTTATACATACATATATACACACATGATCACATACATATATATATATATATATATATATATATATATATATATATATATATATATATGTACATGCATGTCAACAAAACCCACTTATACATACATATGAGTTCATGCATGTAACCATCTCACCCATACATACATATGTATATATATACAAACACATACACCTACATATATGTTCATGCATGTAACTTATTTCACATCTACATACATATATATGTATGTATATGTACATGCATGTGGTTAAAATCACCATCCAAGCAAAATCATCCATGTATGTATGTGTGTATATTTTGAAAGAAACATATACACCCATATATACATGCATTACGACACACACACATACATATACTTACACACACTCACGACACACACATGCACACACATAATCCAAAACCCATTTGATATAAACTCAATGTTTGGGTGAACAACTAGAATAAAAACCCACTTAATCATGAAGAGGTTTTACCTTTAAAAATGATCAACAATGGAGGGTTTCTTTAATCAAAGCTCTTAAAATGCTTCAACTATCACTCAAGAACACATAGACTTGAGCAAAAATGGATTATGGATGCTTGAAAAGTTTTGAAATGAAGAATTTGATAGAAAGAGAGAGAGATACGTTGAGAGAGAGAGAGAGATATGGAGGAGGTTGGGGTGAGATGTGATGTGTGAAGATTGTTGGAAGATTTGAGGGATTTTAAAAGATTTGAAAGAATATTCTTTCAACCTACACTTGACAAGTGGGTACACACTTGTCCTATTATGGCTTCTCATGATTCCAAAAACTAATAAAACAGATATAATCTGAGTCCTACGGTGTATAAACTTTGTACCGAAAATTTAATAAAAATACGATTTTTATTCTAAAATTAATAAAATATTTAATCATACTAAAACGATCACTTTCTAATTAAAAATAATATCTTTAGATATTATTTGGATAATTAATTCCATTTTCGCCGGCTAAAACACAGATAAAGTCGGTTGTCAGTAAAATCAACAGTTTGCACCGAAATTCTCAGTTTTCATCGTTAACTTAATTTATACATTCATGATTTATCTTTTTATGCTAAACCAAGCATATCTACTAAATTCGTTAATCGAGTCGTCACCAACGCTCGTTAAAACACCGCCGAACGATACAGAAAACTCGAAATTTTACTAAATGCAAATCCATGCATTTAAATAACACTCTGTGCTAGACTTTTTAATCAACATTAAATTTAATAATAAATATTAAATTATTAACGCATTAAATAAATTAAGTTTAGTACACTAACCATTACAGATTATCGTTCATAAAAATACGGATGTCACAGTCTCCCCTGGTTTAAGAAATTTCGTCCCCAAATTATTAACCACTAAGACCTTTTCACCTCATAAGGAAATAGGTGGGGATACTTCTTTCTCATCTGATCCTCACGTTCCCAAGTAAATTCTGGGCCGCGTCTTGAATTCCACCTCACTTTCACTAATTTGATCCGACTACGTCGAAGTTTATGAATTTCCCAATCTGAAATCTCAATAGGCTCTTCAACAAATTGAAGTTTTTCATCAACATGAATATCTTCAATTGGTACAACAGTCGTTTCATCAGAAAGACACTTCTTTAAGTTAGATACATGGAATACATCGTGCACACCGCAAAGCTGCGACGGTAACTTGAGTCGATATGCAACTGGACCAATTCGATCCAAAATCTCGAAAGGTCCAACATAACGGGGACTAAGCTTCCCTTGATTGCCAAATCTAACGACTCCTTTCCAAGGCGAAACTTTTAACATTACACGATCTCCGATCTGGAATTCCAATGGTTTCCGTCGATTATCAGCATAACTTTTCTGCCTATCCATGGCAGCTTTCAACCTATCCTTTATTCGAAAGACCTTATCTGTTGTCTCTTGAATAATTTCAACTCCAGTAAGCTGTTTTTCACCAACTTCTGCCCAACACAACGGCGAGCGACACTTTCTGCCATAAAGAGCTTCGAATGGTGCGGCTTTAATGCTCGAGTGGTAACTATTGTTATAAGAAAATTCTGCTAGCGGTAAATGAACATCCCAGCTACCGCCGAAATCAAGTACGCATGCCCGAAGCATATCCTCAAGTGTCTGAATAGTTCTTTCGCTCTGACCGTCTGTTTGTGGATGATAAGCAGTACTCATATCCAAACGAGTACCCAAGGCTTTTTGTAAAGATTGCCAAAATCTTGATGTAAACCGACTGTCCCTGTCGGATATAATCGACACAGGAACGCCATGCCTTGAAACGATTTCCTTCAAGTATAATCTTGCTAACTTCTCCGTTTTATCGGTCTCTTTAATTGGAAGGAAGTGTGCGGACTTAGTTAAACGATCGACAATTACCCAAATAGTATCATAGCTGTCACACCCCGGGCCGGCGGGAACGGATCGTGTTTTCCCGTCGGGCGGAAGGTTCCCGGGGCGCGATATCTTGGAGTGATAATCAATTGATCAGATTGTTTACATAGCACATGAGATATAAATGAGAAATGTTAATCATGACATGAAATAGAATTACAAAGTTAAATTACATTGTACATCATAATTTAACTAAGTAAATCTAATCAAAAAGAATCATTGAGTTTATATCTTGAACTGTACAAGATATACAAAAGTGATTCACTGTTTTGTCATATCAAAAGTATGCAGTCAAAAGTAAGCTAGGTCTTCTAAGAGTCCACTAGCTTAATACTTGCACAATTGTATCTACACCTGTCCGTCACCTGAGAAAACATGCATTTAAACAAAGTCAACACTAGGTTGGTGAGTTCATAAGTAAGTAAATTGAAAACCATTGAATTGATCATGCACACATCCACAATGTCATAGTTGTTGCTTGTAAAACTTGTTTCATCTGTACCACCCAATGGCCTCTCCTTAGTTATATGTACAAGTAGTGTATCACCTGATTAAGTATGCTTATATATAGGGAATCCTGAAAGGGTCAAGCCCAGACGCTATCCCACCACATACTCAGTCAAGTTCCACACCACTTGCGATACAACTAAAGATATCCATTTCCCCGCTTATTCATCGCACTTGAGATGTATTCAGTTATTGTATTGATGATAGAATAATATATTGTATGGGGTTTAATTATCAAACCGAAGTATTGATAACCCTCGATGTAATAAGGAATTTTAGATTAATATAATCTTGTCCCTGTATTATTCTATACTTGAGGTGGGTTAACTGATGATACTCTATCACATATTAAGAGTGTGAGTTAACCCCTTGCAACTTGTTCTTGAATCAAAGTGCATAGAGCCTAAAAGGAATCCATTGAAATCCTCACGTAATCAGATTTCAATGCATCCGATTTATCTCTACCACTTTGCAGGTCTATTGTCCTCAACGAAATCCATTACTAGTAGTGTCACATGAGAGCAGATCACCTTCTCAACCTACTAGTCAATAGGGTTCTCGTTGGATTAATTACTTATCACTGTAGATTAATATCACCATGTGTCGCTTACCAGAACCTGACTTGAGGTCGCCCTGTCACCGGTCATACGTTACCGGCCAATGAATTGTTACGATCAACATACTAGCCCTACAAGCTAGAGGTTTGTCAAACCTATGGTACCACTATGCTATCGTCGGTTTAGTCACGTCAAACTAACTGGTCAGCGAATTAAAGGGGCTTACAAGATCAACTTGAACAAATTGGCACATGATTGAAGTGATATAATGCAAACAGGTCAAATGTAACTAATTGTAATTGTATTCACTTGTACTCTTGTTCTCATTGTCATATGTTCTCCGTGATATTAACAAATTTAAATAAGAACTAGTCTTATTAGATTATGCTAATTAATTGAGTGAATGATGTTGTTATCATGAAATTATGTTATCATGATTATCATTCCATGTTCCTTGTTCTTCTTGTAATATATGTTGAATTATAAAGTTAAGTGTTATAAGAACTAGTCTTATTACACTCACTTAATTCTTGTATCGAATGATGTAATAAAGATATATTATCTTTATATCATTCTTGTGTTTTGCTCTTGTAATCATGTCATCATGTTTCCTTGTAATTGTTACAATGTCATTTCTTGTAAGAATAACTAAGTGTTGTAAGAGTTAACTTACTACTAAGTTATTCTATTGTATCGATGAGTTATGATATTAAAATATCATCATCATCTTATCTTTCCTGTATTCTTGAATTCAAACAAGCATGCATACAATGATTTATGATAATAAGCAATTTAATATCAAATAATCAAAGTATTAACAATATGTAAGCAAAACTTTTAAATAAATAAAAGTAAAGCATGTTTCTCAGCCCCGAGAGTTTAAAATCAATAAAGATTAAAGAAAAGGGGCATATGAACTCACCTTGTAGTACTGGGGGTTTGACTTGACCTAAATGAGAATGCACGCGCTCTCGTTTGTATTCGTTGTGTTCACGATCCTGTATTGATTTGTTGTAACTTGTAAGTATAAACTTAATAGACTTCTGTGTGTATGTGTGGGTGTTAGCCCTAAGTTGGCTTTCACGCGTAAGACTTGGTCATGATCACCGTTCGGCCTCTTATGCAGGTTTTAAGTTAAAAACCTTATGAGTTATTATCTTGTAATCTTTGACTTGACTCATTCTTGTAATTGTACACTTTGATCTTATGAAATATGTTAAACCCGATGGTTTGAAATGATGTGTAGACCGAACTATGTGACCAAGTCCTATGTTGGGCCTCTAGGTAATTTGTTGGGCCCTAGGCCCAAACCTATGGGCCTTGGTCTGTTCTTGAACCACCAAGAGTGTTAGACCATTTTGGAACATGTGAATCAGTGATATACAGTGTGGAAATACGAAAGCTTGATCAATTGCTAAGAGGCCTAGTGAATAAGTGGCCTTGTGGGCCTCCATTGGGCCACGATGAGAAATTGTTGGGCCCTATGTGGGCCCAATCAAGATTTGTCGGGCCAAAGATTAAAATGAACTGTAGGAACCATGGTTGGGCCAGAATTAGGTTATTGACCAAGTAACTGAACAAGTGGCTCTCAAAATGAAGACAAGGGCCTCAAATAGGCCTTGGATTAGTCTAGGTGGGCCTCGGGTGGATTTGGCTGGGCCCAATGGGTTTTATCTCGGGCCTTCATCAATAAAGTTCATGGGCCAAGCTGGGCCCTGCTTACATGGGTTGAAACAATCGTGGGCCTCGAATTTGGGCTTTTGGCCAAGATTGTGGCCTTGAATCACATTTTGTGGGCCATGGGCCGAAATTGTTGGGCCCCAAGGGATTTCTCTCAGGCCCTGAGTCTAATAAGAGTTGGGCCAACATGGGCCTGGGTTAGCTGGGATGAAATAGTTGTGGGCCTTGATGTGGAGCTGTTGGGCCATGACCGGGGCCTTGGGCCAAGACAGTGGCCGTATGGAGGTTTTGGCCGAATGGGGCTGCCGACTAAGTGTACTGCCGAATGAAGATGTTCGAATGACACATGGTCGAATAAGGATTGCATGGCGAATGGGGCCTGGCCATCGAATGAGGCAGGCTGCGAATGGGCATGGACTGCCGAATGAGGGCCATTCGGCCTAGGCTGGTCATTCGGCCACCTGTGTTGTGGGTCGGCCAAGGGTGCGATCCAAAGGTGGTTTTGGTGATGTACGAGGATAGGAACAAGTGGGGTTTGGTGTTTGAGGGTTGTGGAGTCGGTGGGGTGGTCTAGAAGTCGGTTTAAGTTCAAGAACAAAACAAAGGGTGAAAACCCTAATTTTCAAACTTTTAATCTCGACTTTTACCTCGATCCAGTGGCTGTTAGAGCCGATTCTTGGTACCCACTTGTAGAGGATGATGAGAGCTTCAAGTAGGTTCAAGAATGGGGTGATTTGGTTGAGAAATGAGAGAGTTATGGAGGAGAGAAGGTGTGAAAATGGTGGGTTTTTGTGAAATCCGGGATTTTTGAATTTGGGGAAGAAGATGAAGTGGGGAAATGAGAGAAATGAGCTCACTTGGGGTATTTATACTCCGAGTGAGTTCGGGTTCGTTTTCGATGCTCGGTTCGCGTTTTCGTTACGTTTCCGGAACGTAACGCGCGTATTTTTGGACTTTAAATTAAATGATTTTAATTATACAATTTTGATGAGTTTCAAAATTGTAAAACATTATTTATTTAGTTTTATTAATTTAAAGTCGTTCGTGTCGTGTTTTCGTTTTCGTTTCGTCAGGTCGCGTCTCCTTCGCGCGTAATTCGTTCGAATCGTCACCCGAACGAATACGACGATGGTTTTGCTTTCTGACTTTTGTTTTCTACTTTTCAGTCATTATTTCAGAACTCTAAACTCACAGATATGTTTGTGTGAATCGTCACCCACGCAAACACACTGTCAGTTCGTTATTCTGAAATAACACTGTATTTGTGTTCGGATTGTGTTTCCTCACTGTCGGACTCAACTAAACATCTTGTTTTCACATTGTTCTTGTACTGATTCGTCGGCCATCTGATTCCTGTCATCTGTGGACATCAGATCGCAACCGATACGTTTTCGTTGTTTACTTGAACACTGTTGTTTCTTGTGATTCATTGTGTTAACTGTACTTAAGTTTTCACTTAAATACACACAACTATTGTTTCAAATGTATGTTGTACTTACTGTATTTAAGTTTACACAAAAATACGTACAACTGTGTATTGTATTTTGAATTATGATAACACATTCACTGTTCATGTACTTGTATATACACATAGTATAGAGTGAGTGTACACGTACCGTACGGACTTGCCGGACGATCTGGTACTTGATGTTACAGTCTCCCCTTGTTAAAGAAATTTCGTCCCGAAATTTAAGCATCAAAGTCGGGCTCTAATTCTCGAACAGGTGGGGATACTTTGCTTTCATGTTGTCCTCGCGTTCCCAGGTAAACTCTGGTCCACGCTTGGAGTTCCATCGAACCTTTACAATAGGAATACGGCTTTGTTTCAGTCTCTTGCCTTCACGTTCCATAATCTCTACAGGTTCTTCAATGAAGTGTAATTGCTCGTCTATTTGTATCTCTTCCAACGGTATGACCAATGTTTCATCTGCTAGACACCTCTTGAGATTTGATACATGAAACACATCGTGTACTCCACTGAGTTCATCAGGGAGTCTGAGTCTGTATGCCACAGGACCTATGCGTTGAGTAATCTCAAACGGTCCGACATACCGAGGTGCTAGCTTGCCTTTAGCCCCAAACCGAACTACGCCTTTCCATGGGGACACTTTCAACATAACCCGGTCACCCACATCAAATTCCAAAGGCTTGCGCCGTTTGTCTGCGTAACTCTTTTGGCGGCTACGTGTTGCTTGTAATCGTTGTTGTATCTGTGCAATCTTATCAGTAGTTTCCTGAATAAGTTCAGGCCCAGTTATTCGGTTATCTCCCACTTCGGTCCAACAAATTGGAGACCGACATTTTCTACCATAGAGTGCTTCAAAAGGAGCGCATCCAATGCTGCTGTGGTAGCTATTGTTGTAGGAGAACTCAATGAGTGGTAAATGTGTGTCCCAACTTCCACCGAAGTCTAGGATGCATGTTCTCAACATATCCTCTAGGGTTTGAATGGTGCGCTCGCTTTGTCCATCCGTTTGTGGATGATAAGCAGTGCTCAAGTTGACACTTGTCCCTAAGGATTGTTGCAATGATTGCCAGAACCGTGATGTGAATCGACTGTCCCGGTCAGAAATAATAGACAACGGCACACCGTGCCTTACTACTATTTCATCGATGTATAGTCTCGCTAGTTTCTCCAGCTTGTACGTTTCTTTGATCGGCAAGAAGTGTGCGGACTTTGTCAATCGATCAATGATGACCCAAATAGAATCGTATCCGCTGGAAGTGCGGGGTAGCTTGGTAATGAAATCCATAGCTATTTGTTCCCACTTCCATTGTGGTATCTCTGGTTGTTCCAGCAAACCCGAAGGTTTCTGGCGTTCAGCTTTGACTTTGGCACATGTGAGACATTTGCCAACATAAGTGGCAATGTCTTTCTTCATGCCCGGCCACCAATAAAATGATCTAAGATCTTGATACATCTTATCGGCACCAGGATGAACTGAATAACGTGTCTTGTGTGCCTCGTCAAGTATAAGTATTCGAAGTTCATCTACTGCTGGAATCCAAACTCGATCCAGATAATAGATAACTCCATCTTGTTTTGTCTCAAAATGTTTCTCGGCTCCACAGTCGAGCTCGCGTTTCAAATTGTCTCTTGCCACTGCTTCTTGTTGTGCTTGTAAAATGTGATCTCTCAAACTTGTTTGCACTGTCATTCCCATGGCGCGAACGCGTAAGGGTTTGACTCTTTCCTTCCGACTCAAAGCATCTGCAACAACATTTGCTTTGCCCGGATGGTATTTGATCACACAATCGTAATCGTTCAGGAGCTCAACCCAACGTCTCTGTCTCATGTTAAGCTCCTTCTGATCAAATATGTGCTGTAAACTCTTGTGATCTGTGAAGATAGTGCATTTGGTACCATAAAGGTAGTGTCTCCAAATCTTTAAAGCAAAGACAACAGCTCCCAGTTCTAAATCATGAGTCGTGTAATTCTTCTCGTGTACCTTCAGTTGTCGTGAGGCATAAGCAATGACTTTGTCTCGTTGCATCAAAACACATCCGAGTCCCTGATGGGAAGCATCACAGTAAACTACAAAGTCATCATTGCCTTCTGGGAGTGTTAAGATTGGAGCATTGCACAATCTTTGTTTTAGTGTCTGGAATGCCTCTTCTTGTTTGTGAGTCCACACAAAAGGTTCAGACTTCTGTGTGAGCTTAGTGAGAGGCAAGGCTATCTTAGAAAAATTCGAAATGAATCTTCTGTAATAACCTGCCAATCCCAAGAATGATCGGATCTTTGTCGGTGTTGTAGGCACATCCCAGTTCTTGATTGCTTCTATCTTGGCAGGATCCACGTGAATACCATCACTGTTAATCACGTGACCCAAAAACTGAACTTCTCTCAGCCAAAATTCACACTTGGAGAATTTGGCATAGAGTCGTTCTTCTTTCAGTAGCTCTAAAACTGTCTTGAGGTGTTGTTCGTGTTCCTTCTTGTTCTTCGAATAAATCAGTATATCATCAATAAAGACGATAACAAACTGATCTAGATACGGCTTGCACACCCGGTTCATCAAGTCCATGAACACAGCCGGTGCGTTCGTCAATCCGAATGGCATCACCATGAATTCGTAATGACCATATCGAGTACGAAAGGCCGTCTTTGGTATGTCTTCCTCTTGAATCCGGAGCTGATGATAGCCTGATCTCAGGTCTATCTTTGAAAAGTGCTGTGCTCCCTGTAATTGATCAAACAAATCATCAATCCTCGGTAACGGGTATCGATTCTTGATGGTGAGTTTGTTGAGTTCCCGATAGTCAATGCACATCCTGAAAGTTCCATCCTTCTTTTTGACAAAAAGAACAGGAGCTCCCCACGGGGAAAAGCTCGGTCGGATGAATCCTTTATCGAGAAGTTCTTGCAACTAGTTAGACAACTCTTGCATCTCCGATGGTGCGAGTCTGTAGGGAGACTTGGCTACAGGAGTTGCTCCCGGAATCAAATCGATTCGGAACTGTACTGATCTCTCAGGTGGCAGTCCCGGTAAGTCATCCGGAAACACTTCTGCAAAATCTCTCACCACTGGCACATCTTGAATCTTGATTGCTTTCTTGTCTTTCTGAATCACATGGGCTAGAAATGCAACACATTGTTTCCGTAAGCACTTGCGAGCTTTCATGCACGAAATTATCTTGACACTGCGTTTCGCTTGGTCTCCACGAATCTCCAAGACCTCATTGTTTTCCATAGGAATACGTAGTAGTTTATCGGAACAGATGAACTCAACTCGGTTACGAGTTAGCCAGTCCATTCCAATGATGATGTCGAAACTGCCCAGCTCCATCGGTATCAAGTCAATGGAGAATATATGATCACCAAGTGTTAATGGGCAATTTCTAAGTACTGTGTCAACTGAAATCTGTTTGCCATTAGCTATCTCAATAGTATAAGGGGAGTCTAATGATTCCTCAACATGATTAAGATGGCTAGCAAAATCGGATGAGATAAAACTCTGATCTGCACCAGTATCAAATAATATAGAGGCATAAAAATCAGATAGAAGAAATGTACCCGTAATGACGTTCGGGTCTTGTCTAGCTGCAGCAGCTCCTATTTGAAAGGCTCGTCCTCTTGGTGCTTGAGCCCTTTGTTGGTTTCTCTTGGGGCAATCCCTAGAGAAGTGACCAGGTTCACCACAGTTGTAGCAAGACCTGCGATCAGTAGCAGCAGCAGTAGTGGCTGCATTGTTGTTTCTGTTTGGAGCTCCCGTGCTCCTGCAGCGGTTTGCCCAGTGGCCAAACTTTCCACAGTTTGTGCATTGCATGCACTGAGAGTTTGGCGCATGATGGTACTGGCAAATGTTGCACAAAGGTGCAGTGCCAGTGTAGGGCTTCCTGACTTGTAGTGGTGGTGGCTGATTAAGCATTGGGGCTTGAGTAGTGGCAGCAAAGTTCCTTGCCACTCTTTGTTTCTTAGCCGGACGTTTATCCGACTTCTTGGAAGTTCCAGCTTTGGCTGTTTCAGCCTCATTCTTCAAAACTCCAGACTTTACCATCACCTTGGTAAGTTTAGCTGAGAGGGAGATAGCAGCCTCCAAAGTAGCAGGATAAGCAGCCAACACAATACTTTGGATGCAAGAAGGTAATCCCGCCACATAACGGTCAATCAGCTTTTCCAATGTTGGTACCATTTCTGGCACCAAAGCTACCAACTCATGATAACGAGTGGTGAAGGTCATATGATCAGCTCCCTTCATTACATGGTTCGAGAGTTCAGTCTCCAGCAGTTGCAGTTCGTGTTTCAGACAGAACTCGTTCCTCAGAAGAAGCTTAAATTCTGCCCACGGCATTGCCATTGCTTCATCTCTTCCCTTTGCTCGAATCTGAGCATTCCACCATGTAAGTGCTCGCTTGCTGAATGAACCAGCTGCATAGCGAACTTTATGGTGTTCTGGACAGTTGCTAATGTCCAGAGTATTCTCCATCTTTTCTAGCCATTGGATCAGTCCAACAGCTCCTTCGGCTCCTGTGAAACTTGGGGGTTTACATCCTACAAAAGACTTGTAGGAGTATTCCAAAGTATGACTAGTGGTTCCACTAGCCTCTCCTGTAGTGTGGCCAGAAACGTTGCCGTGGCCTTGAATCTTGTTTATCATCTCTGGGATGACATCTTTCAGCTGGCTGGTCAGTTGAGTACTCAGCAGGGTTGCTAATGCGATAGTAGCAGGATCTATCATCTGAACATTGCTTGAGCCTGGTGGTGGAGAGTGTGGAGGAGGAGGAGGAGGTGGAGGTGGTGGTGAATGTGGAGGAGAGTCAGGTGGTGTTGGTGTCGAGGAGTGTGGTGCTGAAGTCTGCGTGGTCGGTTGCTTCCTGGGCGGCATTCTGATCATAACCGAAAGAAAATCGGTTAGTGCAGTGATCAGATGCAGAAAGCATATGCAAATAAGATCTTATGTCAGATAATATCTACATGAGGGTCCCTAGGTTATAGTCTAGGCCAAACCGTTTATGTAATATGACCTATATTTCTCTATAACCATGGCTCTGATACCAATCTGTCACACCCCGGGCCGGCGGGAACGGATCGTGTTTTCCCGTCGGGCGGAAGGTTCCCGGGGCGCGATATCTTGGAGTGATAATCAATTGATCAGATTGTTTACATAACACATGAGATATAAATGAGAAATGTTAATCATGACATGAAATAGAATTACAAAGTTAAATTACATTGTACATCATAATTTAACTAAGTAAATCTAATCAAAAAGAATCATTGAGTTTATATCTTGAACTGTACAAGATATACAAAAGTGATTCACTGTTTTGTCATATCAAAAGTATGCAGTCAAAAGTAAGCTAGGTCTTCTAAGAGTCCACTAGCTTAATACTTGCACAATTGTATCTACACCTGTCCGTCACCTGAGAAAACATGCATTTAAACAAAGTCAACACTAGGTTGGTGAGTTCATAAGTAAGTAAATTGAAAACCATTGAATTGATCATGCACACATCCACAATGTCATAGTTGTTGCTTGTAAAACTTGTTTCATCTGTACCACCCAATGGCCTCTCCTTAGTTATATGTACAAGTAGTGTATCACCTGATTAAGTATGCTTATATATAGGGAATCCTGAAAGGGTCAAGCCCAGACGCTATCCCACCACATACTCAGTCAAGTTCCACACCACTTGCGATACAACTAAAGATATCCATTTCCCCGCTTATTCATCGCACTTGAGATGTATTCAGTTATTGTATTGATGATAGAATAATATATTGTATGGGGTTTAATTATCAAACCGAAGTATTGATAACCCTCGATGTAATAAGGAATTTTAGATTAATATAATCTTGTCCCTGTATTATTCTATACTTGAGGTGGGTTAACTGATGATACTCTATCACATATTAAGAGTGTGAGTTAACCCCTTGCAACTTGTTCTTGAATCAAAGTGCATAGAGCCTAAAAGGAATCCATTGAAATCCTCACGTAATCAGATTTCAATGCATCCGATTTATCTCTACCACTTTGCAGGTCTATTGTCCTCAACGAAATCCATTACTAGTAGTGTCACATGAGAGCAGATCACCTTCTCAACCTACTAGTCAATAGGGTTCTCGTTGGATTAATTACTTATCACTGTAGATTAATATCACCATGTGTCGCTTACCAGAACCTGACTTGAGGTCGCCCTGTCACCGGTCATACGTTACCGGCCAATGAATTGTTACGATCAACATACTAGCCCTACAAGCTAGAGGTTTGTCAAACCTATGGTACCACTATGCTATCGTCGGTTTAGTCACGTCAAACTAACTGGTCAGCGAATTAAAGGGGCTTACAAGATCAACTTGAACAAATTGGCACATGATTGAAGTGATATAATGCAAACAGGTCAAATGTAACTAATTGTAATTGTATTCACTTGTACTCTTGTTCTCATTGTCATATGTTCTCCGTGATATTAACAAATTTAAATAAGAACTAGTCTTATTAGATTATGCTAATTAATTGAGTGAATGATGTTGTTATCATGAAATTATGTTATCATGATTATCATTCCATGTTCCTTGTTCTTCTTGTAATATATGTTGAATTATAAAGTTAAGTGTTATAAGAACTAGTCTTATTACACTCACTTAATTCTTGTATCGAATGATGTAATAAAGATATATTATCTTTATATCATTCTTGTGTTTTGCTCTTGTAATCATGTCATCATGTTTCCTTGTAATTGTTACAATGTCATTTCTTGTAAGAATAACTAAGTGTTGTAAGAGTTAACTTACTACTAAGTTATTCTATTGTATCGATGAGTTATGATATTAAAATATCATCATCATCTTATCTTTCCTGTATTCTTGAATTCAAACAAGCATGCATACAATGATTTATGATAATAAGCAATTTAATATCAAATAATCAAAGTATTAACAATATGTAAGCAAAACTTTTAAATAAATAAAAGTAAAGCATGTTTCTCAGCCCCGAGAGTTTAAAATCAATAAAGATTAAAGAAAAGGGGCATATGAACTCACCTTGTAGTACTGGGGGTTTGACTTGACCTAAATGAGAATGCACGCGCTCTCGTTTGTATTCGTTGTGTTCACGATCCTGTATTGATTTGTTGTAACTTGTAAGTATAAACTTAATAGACTTCTGTGTGTATGTGTGGGTGTTAGCCCTAAGTTGGCTTTCACGCGTAAGACTTGGTCATGATCACCGTTCGGCCTCTTATGCAGGTTTTAAGTTAAAAACCTTATGAGTTATTATCTTGTAATCTTTGACTTGACTCATTCTTGTAATTGTACACTTTGATCTTATGAAATATGTTAAACCCGATGGTTTGAAATGATGTGTAGACCGAACTATGTGACCAAGTCCTATGTTGGGCCTCTAGGTAATTTGTTGGGCCCTAGGCCCAAACCTATGGGCCTTGGTCTGTTCTTGAACCACCAAGAGTGTTAGACCATTTTGGAACATGTGAATCAGTGATATACAGTGTGGAAATACGAAAGCTTGATCAATTGCTAAGAGGCCTAGTGAATAAGTGGCCTTGTGGGCCTCCATTGGGCCACGATGAGAAATTGTTGGGCCCTATGTGGGCCCAATCAAGATTTGTCGGGCCAAAGATTAAAATGAACTGTAGGAACCATGGTTGGGCCAGAATTAGGTTATTGACCAAGTAACTGAACAAGTGGCTCTCAAAATGAAGACAAGGGCCTCAAATAGGCCTTGGATTAGTCTAGGTGGGCCTCGGGTGGATTTGGCTGGGCCCAATGGGTTTTATCTCGGGCCTTCATCAATAAAGTTCATGGGCCAAGCTGGGCCCTGCTTACATGGGTTGAAACAATCGTGGGCCTCGAATTTGGGCTTTTGGCCAAGATTGTGGCCTTGAATCACATTTTGTGGGCCATGGGCCGAAATTGTTGGGCCCCAAGGGATTTCTCTCAGGCCCTGAGTCTAATAAGAGTTGGGCCAACATGGGCCTGGGTTAGCTGGGCTGAAATAGTTGTGGGCCTTGATGTGGAGCTGTTGGGCCATGACCGGGGCCTTGGGCCAAGACAGTGGCCGTATGGAGGTTTTGGCCGAATGGGGCTGCCGACTAAGTGTACTGCCGAATGAAGATGTTCGAATGACACATGGTCGAATAAGGATTGCATGGCGAATGGGGCCTGGCCATCGAATGAGGCAGGCTGCGAATGGGCATGGACTGCCGAATGAGGGCCATTCGGCCTAGGCTGGTCATTCGGCCACCTGTGTTGTGGGTCGGCCAAGGGTGCGATCCAAAGGTGGTTTTGGTGATGTACGAGGATAGGAACAAGTGGGGTTTGGTGTTTGAGGGTTGTGGAGTCGGTGGGGTGGTCTAGAAGTCGGTTTAAGTTCAAGAACAAAACAAAGGGTGAAAACCCTAATTTTCGAACTTTTAATCTCGACTTTTACCTCGATCCAGTGGCTGTTAGAGCCGATTCTTGGTACCCACTTGTAGAGGATGATGAGAGCTTCAAGTAGGTTCAAGAATGGGGTGATTTGGTTGAGAAATGAGAGAGTTATGGAGGAGAGAAGGTGTGAAAATGGTGGGTTTTTGTGAAATCCGGGATTTTTGAATTTGGGGAAGAAGATGAAGTGGGGAAATGAGAGAAATGAGCTCACTTGGGGTATTTATACTCCGAGTGAGTTCGGGTTCGTTTTCGATGCTCGGTTCGCGTTTTCGTTACGTTTCCGGAACGTAACGCGCGTATTTTTGGACTTTAAATTAAATGATTTTAATTATACAATTTTGATGAGTTTCAAAATTGTAAAACATTATTTATTTAGTTTTATTAATTTAAAGTCGTTCGTGTCGTGTTTTCGTTTTCGTTTCGTCAGGTCGCGTCTCCTTCGCGCGTAATTCGTTCGAATCGTCACCCGAACGAATACGACGATGGTTTTGCTTTCTGACTTTTGTTTTCTACTTTTCAGTCATTATTTCAGAACTCTAAACTCACAGATATGTTTGTGTGAATCGTCACCCACGCAAACACACTGTCAGTTCGTTATTCTGAAATAACACTGTATTTGTGTTCGGATTGTGTTTCCTCACTGTCGGACTCAACTAAACATCTTGTTTTCACATTGTTCTTGTACTGATTCGTCGGCCATCTGATTCCTGTCATCTGTGGACATCAGATCGCAACCGATACGTTTTCGTTGTTTACTTGAACACTGTTGTTTCTTGTGATTCGTTGTGTTAACTGTACTTAAGTTTTCACTTAAATACACACAACTATTGTTTCAAATGTATGTTGTACTTACTGTATTTAAGTTTACACAAAAATACGTACAACTGTGTATTGTATTTTGAATTATGATAACACATTCACTGTTCATGTACTTGTATATACACATAGTATAGAGTGAGTGTACACGTACCGTACGGACTTGCCGGACGATCTGGTACTTGATGTTACAATAGCCACTAGACGTTCGAGGTAATTTCGTTATAAAATCCATTGCAATACATTCCCACTTCCATTCTGGGATCTCAGGCTGTTGCAAAAGTCCGGACGGCTTTTGATGTTCTGCCTTCACCCTGGAGCAAGTTAGACATTTACCGACATATTCGGCAATTTCCCGTTTCATATTAGGCCACCAATAAAATTCTTTCAGATCTTTGTACATCTTGTCCGATCCTGGATGGATTGAATATCGGGACTTGTGAGCTTCATCCATAACCAGCTCACGAAGATTACCAAAACAAGGTACCCATATACGATCCATGAAATATAAAATTTCGTCAGACTTTGGAATTAACTCCTTAACCATTCGGTGTAGGCCTTCGGTTTTAACATTTTCAACTTTAAGTGCTTCAAGCTGTGCATCATGATCATTTGAGCAGTAAGACTCGTTTGGATAGTTAATCCCAATGCACGCACTCGTAAAGTTTTGTCTCTAACCTTTCTGCTCAAGGCGTCTGCCACTACGTTTGCTTTTCCAGGATGATAACAAATTTCACAATCGTAATCATTGAGCAGTTCGACCCACCTACGTTGTCTCATATTTAGATCTTTTTGATCAAAGATGTGTTTGAGACTTTTATGATCGGTGAAGATAGTACACTTCGTTCCATAGAGATAATGTCTCCATATTTTGAGTGCAAAAATAACCGCTCCCAATTCTAGATCATGGGTGGTGTAATTCTTCTCATGGATTTTAAGTTGTCGCGAAGCGTATGCTATCACCTTATCTCTTTGCATCAAAACACATCCGAGACCCTGTCGTGATGCGTCACAATATACCACAAATCCATCATTCCCATCAGGAAGTGATAAAATGGGTGCAGTACATAGTTTATGCTTTAACTGTTGAAAAGCTTCTTCTTGCTTGGCGCCCCAGTCAAACTTCTGATCCTTTTGAGTCAACAGGGTTAACGATTGAGCAATCTTAGAAAAGTTCTCAATGAACCTTCTATAATAACCAGCCAGTCCCAAAAACTGACGTATTTCAGTTGGAGATGTAGGCGTACTCCAATTCTTGATTGCTTCAATTTTCATGGGATCCACTTGGATACCTTTCTCGTTAATTACATGACCCAGAAATTGAACTTCGCGAATCCAGAATTGACACTTGGAGAACTTAGCATAAAGCTTCTCATTCTTTAACAACTCCAAAACCAACCTCAAATGACGTTCATGATCTTCCTTGCTTTTCGAATAGATAAGTATATCATCGATAAAGACAATTACAAACTTATCCAAATAAGGTTTACAAACCCTATTCATTAGGTCCATAAATGCCGCAGGTGCATTTGTTAACCCGAAAGGCATAACCAAGAACTCATAATGCCCATAGCGCGTTCTGAAGGCAGTCTTCGGAATATCTTCCTCCACAATCTTCAATTGGTGGTATCCTGAGCGTAAATCGATCTTTGAATAGAAACTTGAACCGCACAATTGATCAAACAAATCATCAATCCTCGGCAAGGGATACCGATTCTTGATGGTAAGTTTATTCAACTCTCTGTAGTCAATGCACATCCTCATTGACCCATCTTTCTTTTTGACGAATAAGACTGGTGCTTCCCAAGGAGAAAAACTTGGTCTAATAAATCCTTTATCCAACAATTCTTGTAACTGATTAGACAACTCTTGCATTTCAGAAGGTGCTAATCGATACGGAGCCTTCGCAATAGGTGCCGCTCCTGGAACAAGGTCGATTCTAAACTCTATCTGTCTTGACGGAGGCAATCCCGGCAAGTCTTCTGGAAAAACTTCTGGATATTCTCGAACAACAGGTATCTCCTCGATCTTTGATTTCTCAGCTCTTGTGTCGACAATACTAGCTAAAAATGCAGAGTATCCTTTGCGTAGAAACTTTTGCGCCTTCATAACATTGATCATCTTCAAGGGAGGTTTCTTTAGTTCACCACGAATGACTAGGACTTCACTGTTTGAAAGGGGAAGACGAATCACCTTTTCATAACAAACAACTTCCGCCCTATTCTTAGATAACCAATCCATACCGACTACAATATCAAAGCTACCAAGTTCTACAGGCAAGAGATCGATGTTAAATGAATGATCCTCTAGCTGCAACTTACATCCCTTAATAATTTCTCTAGACTCAATAACCTTACCGTTTGCCAACTCTATATGGTAGTGCTTATCTAATTTACTTGATTTAATGTCAAGCAAAGGTTCAAATTCCTTTGATACAAAACTTAGATCGGCTCCAGTATCGAACAATATAGATGCAAACTGGTTATTAACAAGGAACGTACCCGTAACTACAGATGGGTCTTCGCGAGCAGTACCCGCATTCATCTCAAAGGCTCGACCTCTGGCATTAGTAGCTTTCAATTTCGGACAATCTTTCTTGAAATGACCACTTGCTCCACACTCAAAGCAATTTTTATTTCCCGTACCTGTTCCCGTTGGCAGTCTAGCTCTGCATGTCTGGATCTGGTGTCCCATCCTTCCACACCGTTCACAAACCAACTTATCCCTTGTTGACCCCGAAGCACTTGCTGTGTAAAATTTTCCTGATCCATGATTTCTTCTCTTCTGATTTCCAAAACGATTATCAGAATTCTTCCTTTTTCCGTCATAAGGTTTCTTCTCTGCGCTAACAATGCTTTTGTTCGCTTCCATTACCTTTTTGCCCTGACTGCCGACTGCCGACAAGGTTCCCATCCTCACTGCATCATCCGTTAGTGCATGAGCAAGAGTGATTGCACTCTGAATAGTGGTGGGGTTGGATGCTGCTACCATGCCTCTGATTTGTGGTGCTAAACCCCAAATATAACGTTCTATTCGCACATGCTTTGGAGTGACCAATCTAGGTACCAGCCTGGCAAGTTCATGGAACCTAGTGGTATAACCTCGAATATCGGCGCCTATCATGACATGATTCCAGAATTCCTCTTCCAATTTCTGAACTTCCGTTCTAGGACAGTATTCACGCAACAGTAATTCTTTAAGCTCATCCCAGGAAAGACTGTATGCAGCAACCTCTCCTCTAGCTTGCAGTTGGGTGTTCCACCAGGTTAGGGCTTCATCGTGAAACGAACAAACTGCATATTTCACTCTTTGTTCAGGAGTGCACCCACTAGTATTCATCACCGATTCCATCCTTTCAATCCAACGAATAATCCCCAACGGACCTTCAGCACCTGTAAACGGTCGCGGTCCGCAAGTCTGAAATGTTTTGTAAGTACACCCTTGCTGCAGCCTTTTTCCAACTTCCTTTGCGTCTCTTTGCGCCAGTGCTGCCGTAACATGTTGTGAAATGATCTGTGATAATTCCTCAGTAGTAGTGGGGAGTGGTGTTGAGTTAGTGCTTCCTCCAGTTGCCATGAATTATTATCTTGTAAAATTTTAGTAATAATGATTAGTTAATGTCAATCATTAACTCTATAAATCCATATTACAACCAAGTAAAATAATATCATAAATCAAAACAACTAAATATCCATCATTAAAATATATTGTTCATCAAACAACACATTCAAGAGCATCAAGTTCAACATAAATAAACCGTAAACCTACAGATCTAGACCTACTCCATGGACCAACTACATAGGTCCAGTGGGAGGGCCGCTAAATAAAATAGACAATATTAGTGCTCCACAGAGATTGGAGTAAGTCTGAACTGAGTTTAGTTCCTCAGTCATCATCTCTAATCTCTGCTCAGTGGCTGCTTGCCACCCTCCTAGTAGTCCAAATTGGGTTTCTAGAGTGCCCACACGCTGATCCAGAGAGACTCTAGCCGTCTCCTGGCCAGTCACTCTAGAGTGCAATTGATGCAGTGCATTATTGTCAAGGAGGTGCTCCTCCTCCATGGACATCAGACGTCCATCCTGCGCTGTGGCCATCTCCTCTAGAACATGTATCTTATCCTGCAATTCTCGTATGGTGCTCTCATACTGAGCACATTTCGCAGTCAATGCAATAAGTGCTACCTGCAATGACTCCCTCTGAGTCACATGCTCTGTTGGGATAGTGGAGGGTCCCCCTAGCTCCATACCAGGGATCATACCCTCGGAGGTCATGTCCCGTACTTTGGTCCCAAGTCTAGGTCTCCCCCTAGTAATGGTATTAGTCTCATCATCCTCGACGAGTGGCCTCTTACCGAGGTTACGTCGTCTCCGGCGAGTGTATACCACCCTTATAGGTGGGGACTGTAGCCTGCTCCCAACCTGTGTCGGGACAACCAAAGTAGTAACCGGGACAGACTCCTCATCTAACCACCCACAAGCCTCCGGCCTGTGGGGGTACAATCCTTCTGCGAAACCGGTCAAGTAAACTGAGTCGGACTCCTTGTTGGAGCCACGCATATTACTTCTATGATCAACCATCTAGAGAAAGAAGTACATCCATAAAATAATTAGGTTAATCACGTACTAATAAAGACACATTAATGTTTAACAATTTTCTCAGGCAAGTACACAAGCAACACCATATTGGGAAAATAAACCGTTCTTAAAATAATATTTTATTGGTTATAGTCTAGTTTTGTAAAAATATTTTACTAGTTCGCTATAACCTAGGCTCTGATGCCACTTTTACTGTCACACCCCGACCCGCAGCGGAAGTCTTAACAGAGTCTTAGTGTCGACAGTAATTAACAACAACATAAGTTAAGCGAACGATTTAAATAAAAGATAGATAATTATAAACAAAAGTCATCGATAATTGTTAACATTAGTTCAACATCTTATTTATAAAACATTAGTTTCAACAATTCGACAACCGGTCCCAATAATAATTATCCGAGATACGCTCGCTTGCAAGAACCGGTTTTCCTTTCTTTTCCCCAAATGACTTGCTACTTACCTGAGAAACATACCAAATTTAAAACAAATGTCAACCAAACGGGTTGGTGAGTTCACAGGTTTTCATAATAAAACATTTAATCAATAATCATGGAAAAGAATGTAATGTCACATTGTTGTGCTAGTGAACTCATCGTAGACTAGCAAGGTCCTACGATACGATAGACACCATGAGCTCATAATCAAACCAAAACCAAGGTGCGAACACCCCTTAACATATATAGCTCCCGTTACTCACGGACCATGACACCTGGTCGGGGAGTGGGTTGTCAAACCCGATAGATCTACCAATATATCCTGCGGTCTCTTCCCCGAGACTAATGATTACGACTGCGGGCACAAAACCATGCGCAAAAACACTCGGGAACAAATCCACGAGAACCATGCCCAACTGCACTTACTCAAGAGCTATCAAAGTCACGTACCACACAAACGAATTACATTACAAAAACAACTTTTCTTTTCCCGGTATGTTTCTCCCCCGGTTTATCAAAAACCAAAACATAGTTAAAAAGGGGCCGTGAAACTCACCTCAATGCGTTCCTGCTAGCAACAAAGATTTCCAAATAACCCGACTGTCTCACTAGCGCTTTAAAACCCAAGGGACACATTAACAGTCTAAATAAAAGTCCATCATGTAAGTTGTTCACCCAACTTAACTTAGACTAAGAAAATATTCCACCAAGGAAAATAGTTTTCGTACAAACGACCCGTTGGTGACTCGAATTTAGTTATTTATCATAAATCATAAGTTAACGTTCTTAATTCATATTATATCCAAATAATTAAGTTATTTTTGTTAAAAATCTATTTTTAACTTCAAACTTAATTATTTAAAATAACTTGTCAAAAATGACAATTTTATCGTATTTTACTGACAAAACCGACAACGCAATATACAAGCACATTAACACGCATT
Source organism: Mikania micrantha (assembly GCA_009363875.1). Lineage (NCBI taxonomy): Eukaryota > Viridiplantae > Streptophyta > Magnoliopsida > Asterales > Asteraceae > Mikania > Mikania micrantha. Next base: position 28,485,418 of record CM018687.1, read on the forward strand.
ATGACCTAAGTGACTTCTAATACTTCAAAATAAGTATTTTATACTTATTTTTACTCAAAAGTTGCTGTTTAAAATCAGTCACAAAGTTATGTCGAATTTTCGCTTTAAAACGACGTTTTTACGCCATTTTTAGACATAGTTTTCAAGTATTTCATTTCCTACTTTTCTTACATCATTTATATATTAAAATTTACATATTTTTATCATAAAAACATACAAATTTTTCTGACCAAAATCAGATTCATAAAATGATCATTTTTATATGTTAAAAATAGCCGAAAACGCGTATTTTCGGTCCTTTATAACCGTTATGTCGTTACAATTCTAAAACCACTTGATTTTTATACTTTAAATATGTTATAAAATATATTTTTATAGTTACATAACCTGTTCCAAATTATTTTTGTAGAAAATCTCTATTTTATGGTTTTTATCTTATCAAAAACATCCATTTTAAAGTATTAAAAATTGTGTCTAAGTTATATAACCATTCTTTATTCATTTACCACAAAAATATTTATATTTTTAAGTATATTACAACATTTAGATCAGATTTAATATATTTCATAAAATAGCAATTATTATTATTATTTTTCACAAACAATAATTATATAAAAAGTTACATACATACCCATGCATGCATACATATACAACCATCATGCATGTCATGTTTTCTACCATATATATACTTATGTATATATATATATATTATCCTCATGCACATGTATACTTGAAATAATCATACATACATACACATGCATGCATGTACAATCAAATCATGTATACATCCATCCATGTATGGAAAATCATTATTCTTTCTTATACATACATATATACACACATGATCACATACATACATACATATATATATATATATATATATATATATATATATATATATATATATGTACATGCATGTCAACAAAACCCACTTATACATACATATGAGTTCATGCATGTAACCATCTCACCCATACATACATATGTATATATATACAAACACATACACCTACATATATGTTCATGCATGTAACTTATTTCACATCTACATACATATATATGTATGTATATGTACATGCATGTGGTTAAAATCACCATCCAAGCAAAATCATCCATGTATGTATGTGTGTATATTTTGAAAGAAACATATACACCCATATATACATGCATTACGACACACACACATACATATACTTACACACACTCACGACACACACATGCACACACATAATCCAAAACCCATTTGATATAAACTAATGTTTGGGTGAACAACTAGAATAAAAACCCACTTAATCATGAAGAGGTTTTACCTTTAAAAATGATCAACAATGGAGGGTTTCTTTAATCAAAGCTCTTAAAATGCTTCAACTATAACACATAGACTTGAGCAAAAATGGATTATGGATGCTTGAAAAGTTTTGAAATGAAGAATTTGAGAGAAAGAGAGAGAGATACGTTGAGAGAGAGAGAGATATGGAGGAGGTTGGGGTGAGATGTGATGTGTGAAGATTGTTGGAAGATTTGAGGGATTTTAAAAGATTTGAAAGAATATTCTTTCAACCTACACTTGACAAGTGGGTACACACTTGTCATATTATGGCTTCTCATGATTCCAAAAACTAATAAAACAGATATAATCTGAGTCCTACGGTGTATAAACTTTGTACCGAAAATTTAATAAAAATACGATTTTTATTCTAAAATTAATAAAATATTTAATCGTACTAAAACGATCACTTTCTAATTAAAAATAATATCTTTAGATATTATTTGGATAATTAATTCCATTTTCGCCGGCTAAAACGCAGATAAAGTCGGTTGTCAGTAAAATCAACAGTTTGCACCGAAATTCTCAGTTTTCATCGTTAACTTAATTTATACATTCATGATTTATCTTTTTATGCTAAACCAAGCATATCTACTAAATTCGTTAATCAAGTCGTCACCAACGCTCGTTAAAACACCGCCGAACGATACAGAAAACTCGAAATTTTACTAAATGCAAATCCATGCATTTAAATAACACTCTGTGCTAGACTTTTTAATCAACATTAAATTTAATAATATATATTAAATTATTAACGCATTAAATAAATTAAGTTTAGTACACTAACCATTACAGATTATCGTTCATAAAAATACCGGATGTCACAGTTACACCCTTAGGCCTTAACAACAAAGAGACATGAAAATTAGTGCATAGATATTATAGATTAGTGACATGTGTCTAATTTGTTTTATTTATAAGTATAATAACTTTTATATAAGTTTATTAATACAAAACACAATCATAAATTAAAAATAGAGTTAATTGCATAAATGATCCTTGTGGTTTGATTGGATTGCAGATTTGATCCCCAAATTCTAAAAATGCAAATTTAGTCCAAATATTTAGATTTAATTGCATAAATGGTCCATGTGTTTTAATTAGACTGCAGATTTGGTCCACAAATTTTTAAAATTGCAAATTTAGTCCAAATATTTAAAGTTAATTATATAAATAGTCAATGTGATTTGAGCAGATTGCAGATTTGGTTCTCAAATTCTAAAAATTATAAAATTTATTTCTTGTCCTTCAATATTTTTTGTTATTTTTTAATGAATTTATATGAATACAACTATTATAAATAACTTCTTGAGATAATACAAATTATTTTAAGAATGTTTAAATTATATTAATATTGTTTAAATATTTCCCTTGGATTTGTGAATTATTTATATTCTAAATTTGCAATTATTATAATTTGGGGACTAGATCTGCAATCTGCTCGACCACATGTACAATTTATGCAATTAACTTGAACTGTTTGGACTAAATTTAAAATTTCTAAAGTTTGGGAACCAAATTTGCAATTTGTTCAAACCACATTAATCATTTATGCAATTAACTTTAAATGTTCCGACTAAATTTTAAATTTTTAAAGTTTATGCACTAAATCTGCAATCTTATCAAGGCAAAGGGATCATTTATGAAATTAAAATTTAAAAATATAATAAAAACATAGTATTTGAGGATAAACTATTTATCAAAATAGTGTTTTTTTTAAAACTATTTATTAAAGTTACAAATCAAAAACTGTATTTCAATAAAAACTACTTGGAATTTTTTTTTTTTTGAATGATAAGGAATTAAGGATGCAAATTTGTAACTCTTTTAAGAAGAACAAGGAAATCAGAAATCACACGTGAGGTTAGTCAACACGTTTCTGTAGATGGGTCCACGCTTGACAGCTTCTCTTCAATTCACGTTCCGCCACCTCTGTGGCTGTCCACCCTTAACTTCGTCTTTTTCTCTCACGTGTTCAATTACGGTTACTGAAATGACAAGTTTACCCCCACCAACTGTATTTATTTTCCACATGACCAAAATTCGGTCATACAATTACGCAAGATCCCACTTGAGTTCAAAAAGTCAATCATCGAAGGATTCTTTTGTCGACTAGTCAACTAATAATGCTCAACCATAAATTACTTCCCATATGAGCCTCTTTTGTGCAAGAAACAAGCAAAGTTTTTTCTATTAAAGAAAATTTTTATATATTTCTTTATAAATTTGAATAATTTTATATCTTCCAAAAATATGTTTAAAGAACATTGTATATTATATTTTAAAAACTTGATCCATGAGAAAATAGGTAATTTTATATGTTTAAAAGAAGATATATGTAATTTTGTAATTGGTTAAAATTAAAACATTGACTGCTTATACTTTTTTTCTACTTAGTAATAGCTTCCTAAAAATCATAGATAAGCATGGCATCCATGTCCATAAAATTTTGTATATTATTTATTTGTGGAAGCCTAATTAGGATATCATATTTTTATAATTAATAAGTAATAAGAAATTAATTATCATGGTTTTAAAAACCGAACTGAAACGACCAATCATACTTGGTTAAATCAGAGATCCTCTTACCATTAGTTAGCTTGTTTAATTTTGTTAAACTGTTTATAATGAGCCAACTGTTTTTTTTTTCTAAGGTTATAAACACATAATTTACGTTCAATTTATAAATACAAGTCATTACCATATTACATGTTTGGAATAGATATGATATCGAGTTGCATGGATGTTTTGTAACCATTTTGTTTTAACATGGTTGTAGAGGTTTCTATCAAACATGAAATTGGTTATATAAAATGTTATGATAAACTTATTTTGGAACCGTGTTTCTATCAAACTCATTACAAAATTACAAACATAAAACCTAAACTTGCTACTATTTTTCTGCTTATTATTAAACATGTTTATTTGCTTACACCATATGATCCATTTGTGTAATTAACTACATATAAAATAGTTAGTATAAAATACTAGATTAGAAAATTCATTTGTTACACAAGTTAATTTTAAAAAACTTCTTATTACTTAATGATATAATAAATATAATAATAAAAATTTATATTAAATATCTAACAACATATTATCTTAATATAATTATTATTTAATAAGAGAAGAAATCAAGATTTAAAAGATATGAGACATAAGAAATCGACACATGTCCTCTCACCTAAGAATAGAGATCGTTGGAAAAATAAGGATCTAGAGACATTACATAGTGTCGTGTGTTTCCTTAGTTACTTATTTATATCTAATAAATAAAAATTCTAAGCACAAATGTAGAGCCCAACAGAAGATGAAGACTAACAAAGTCAACCAGAGAAGAGTTGAATGCCAGTTTTTGTTCATTTTCGTGTACTTAGTGTTTCGTGTACTCGACCATTTTCGTGTATAGAGGTTCGAATACTCCTAGAAGTAGTATAAATAAACGTGTTTTGTACTATTTTAAGGTTGGATTCCCGAGGCATGCTCTCTAGACGTATTGAGACACTGTTTCGAGTACTTCACTGAATATATCAAAGTTTTGATCTTTCTTCTTGTTCTTGTGATTCTGTTTCGGATTCCACACGTTGTAGAGTCATTTGATGCAGATTGGAGGCTTAAAGCTCGGTTTTTGATCAGTTTAGGGACCTACAAGTGGTATCAGAGCCTTAGTGCTCTTTTCTACATCAAGGTGCAAGCTTTTCAGTGTAAGTTCATTTCTTTATTGTTCTACTCTGTTCCTTTTAGCTGCTATTCAAATTTGGTACTCTAAATCTTGAGAAATATTTCTTCGGAAAATTTTCAATTATTTTCGAGTTCAAATTTCGAGAACAAATTTTTCGAATATAGTAGAGTTCAGGTACAGCTGGAGTTCGACCACAGATTGGTGATTTCGATTATATAGGGATTTCGATTACACCTTGAGTTTGAGTACAAGTAATTTCGAATAGAGGTTTGAGTTTTGATACATTGAAAGCTTCAAGTACACGAGCTCTTCGAGTTCAACAGGTTCTTCGAGTACACAGGGTTTCAGGTACACTACTGATTTCGAGTATATCTGAGGTTCGATTACTCTTGGAATTCTAACACTTTGGATTTCGAGTATTCATTGGACTTGTTGGTGCACGAAATGTCCCTAGTTCAGTTTTGTATGATCTTTTGATGTATAAAGTTTATGTCGTTAATGAAATCAGTATTTCTATATTGTTCTTAATGTTTATTTTGGTTTATCTTTGTTTGATTATGTTTAACTTTGATTTACTATGTCTTGTAGACCCATTCGGGCTAATGAATCTAAGAATGAAGTCATTCGGCCGAATGAACGCTTACAGAATGGCTAGGGTGATCGAATGAGTCACCCGCATGACTCATTCGGTGGACCAAGCTCACTCGGCTGAGCCATTCGCCGAATGAGTCGTTTCGGCCACTCATTCGGCCGAATGAGTACAGTCTATATATACTAGTTCAAACAGATTGAAACCTAACTTTTCCTGAACCCTCCTTCTTCCCAGAGCACTCTAGTGTCAAACCCTAGAAGTTTTGAGCAGTTCTTACCTGTCCAAGTTCGATTCTCATCCCGTGGTGTTCGATCTTGCTTCAAACGTTCATCATTCACCTTTGTATCACCACGGGTGCTGCTGGTTTCGATTGGAAAACCCTGGAATATGATTCCGCACTATTCCAGAGGCTGTCGAGCAGATCTCCATTGGAACCGGGTTGTTTCCGGGCTCCTAGCTGGTCCTACAAAGTGGTATCAGAGCTTTGGCTCTTGATTCTCCTCGATTTCCATTCCAAATCATCAAATCAGAGATTAGGTGTTCGAAATCTGCAAAAACCCTAAGTTTCTTGCCCTCCAAATTACTGTTTCATTGAAAATCCGTGGGTTTTTGTGATTGTTTTGTCAAATAGTTCATCCTAATTGGTTGGTAATCATGTCTTGATGTTCTGTACCAAATTTGGTGCTTAGATTTGGTCTAGATCGAAAGTTATCGCGATTTTTGCAGCTGAAAACCCAGATGGTCCGAATGAGCCACCCGATAGAATAGATCTCCCGAATAACCCTCATTCGGCCGAATAAGCTTCATTCATCGAATAGGTCCCTTTCGCCTACTTTTTCACCAAATAGCTTCAGTCGGTCGTTCATTCATTCGCCAGATTCATTCGTTCGGTCATAATGTCATTCTGAGCTTCTCATTCGGACTACAAGCTATTCTGCTCTCAGTCATTCGGCCTTTACAGTTCATTCGCCAATATTAAGCACATTCGGTCCCCGTCATTCGGTCATCAGATTTCAAAATTTTCTAAGTGTTGGACACTTTTGTTCTTGACCAAAAGGAGGACTTAACTTTGATGGCGAACCAGAATCATCGTATTCAGACACTGTTGCTCACTGAGACTGAGACAGGGAACTCTAATAAAGCTCCCAAGCTGCTTTCATTAGATGATTATCCCCGCTGGAAGCACAAATTTGAAATTCATATCAATGGCGTTGATACCAACTTATGGATGATGATAGAGGGTGGTTATCTGAGACCTCTCAATGAAATGGAACTCCAATGTTAGTCACACGGATGACTGAACCACAGAGGAAACTATATGACTATAAGAAGAAAGCTTATGCTATTCTGTCCTAGTCCATTGCAACTGATATCTTTCATCAGTTCAGACAGTTTACATCTTCTAAGTTTTTGTGGGATGCATTGCAGCAGAGATACGAGGGAAATGAAACGTTAAAGAACATCAAGTCTAAAGCTGTAAGGAAGGAGTTTAACAGCTTCATGTATGTGGGAAACGAGTCACTGGATGATCTGATTGCAAGATTCTACAATCTTCTGAGTGAGCTGTTTAATCATCAGGTCAAGACTACAACTCAGGAGAAGATTCAATGCTTGGCAGATGCCCTACCTCCAAAGTGGTAGTCTTTTCAAATGGTTTTAAAGCAGAATGAGATGATGGCAAGTATGGACATCAATGATTTCATCCAGAAGTTGAAAGAGCAGGAAATTGAGAACAAGTGGAAGGCTAAGAGAGTTGCTCAAGTTCAGGACCCTTCACTGTATTATTCTACTCCTACTGTAGAGAGAGCCTCTTCTCATGCTCCACTAAAGACTGCTTTTGTCTCTCAGACTACTGAAGACCCTGTTCCCAATCAGATTCATTTCAGTCAACCATCTTCATCATCCAGCTCTCAGAAAGAAAGTAGTCAACCAGTCACCAGTCTGAAGACAGACAACTTTGATAAAGTGACTGTAGAGGTTGCAAAGGAGCATATGGGTCTTCTGTCCACTCTTGTTAGTTCCTATGATGGATTAGTAGCAGGACAAATTGACAATCCTTACTTGACTAATGATGATTACTCTCATATAGACCCAGATGACATGGAGATGATTGATATCATGTGGGCTCTAGCTAGTACTGGGAGAAGAGCAAAGGATTTTGTAATGACTGATAAAGACATCAACCTGAATAAGGATTCTAAATTTGGTTTTGACATGACATCTGTTACTTGCTACAGTTGTGGGGAGAAGGGACACTTTGCAAGGCAGTGCAAGCAGCCAAAGAAGTCAAGAAACAAGAATCCTTTTCAGCATCAGATATCCTCTGCATCAAATCCAGAGAGAAGACTTGTACCTGTTGATACTCTTGCCCATGCAAGCTCCTTAAATGCCAACAAAGCTTTGATGGTACAAAATGATGAAGGTGAGAATTGGGATTTCAGATTCAATCCTGATCAAGGAGAACATGATAAAACTTGTGTTGCTGAAATTCAGAAGATTGATGAGTCAAGTGAAGAAAGTACTTCTGAAGAAGAAAAGAACAGTCTAGAAGAAACATCTGGTTCAGAGTCAGAAAGCATTTCAGACTCAGACACTCAAGCAGATTATGATGCTGATCTTGAAGAACCAGTTACCCAGTTTGCTTTGATGGTGAACTCATCTGCTACTTCTGCTGCTACTCCACAGTCAGATCAGGTATTTGATGAATGTTCATCTTCTCATTCTAGATGTTTTAACTGTATTGATCTTGATAGTAAGGTTCCGGCTTATCAGAAGCACAATGCTGATTTGATCAGCGATCTCAACCAAATGATTGAGGCAAACATAATTTTAAAATCTAATGAAAAAGATTTTCAAGATAAAATTAACATGCTAAGCAGACTGTTGCATGAGGCTGAGATCGCTGTGCTAAACAAGCAGGATGAAGTTACTTCTTATCTCAACACCATAAATGAGACTAAAAGAAACTTGCCATAGTCGAGTGTGACTATGAGACCTTAAGCCAGAAGCTCAAGAGCTATGAAAGCTCATCTTACATTATTGAGCACATGATCAGTACTGGGACTGATCAGGATGGGAAGGGTAAGGAAACAAGATACAATCACTATCCCCAACCAGTCTTGAACAGCTTTGTCAATTCCCCAAATGACAAAGAGGTTAAAGACTTTTAGGTGAAAACTCAATTAGTTATTGATCCCATTGAGATAATATCTGATGAGGGTTCCTCAATGTCTGAGGAATCTTTTGTGGAGGGCATGGTTGAAGATTGAGTGTCTGATTTAGAGGATGAGTGTGATGTTACTCCTCAAGTGTCTTGTGTTAAGAATCAGACATCTGTTGCCAAGAAGGCAGACCCAATCTTACCCAAGGCAAACATGGCTTCAAAGTTGTCCAAAGCCATTGGCTTTGTGAAGTCTTCACAAAATGGTGAAGCAAGTGAGACCAAGGAGTTTGCTAAAACTGTTTTCAATGGCACAAGGGGTTTGGGTTTTGTGCATGATCAGATTAAGAAAAATGTCTTTCAAAACAAAAATTCTCAGTCAAAAGCCAAACATTTTTCTTCCAAAGACAAAAGAGCTTGCTTTGAGTGTGGTGCACCTGGACATGTTGTTAGATTTTGTCCCCAGTTGATCAGACCTAAGGTTGCATCACCCAGAAAACTAAATCAGAATTTTAACAAACCGGTCAAATCTGATTTTAAATCAACTCAAGCAAAGACCAAACAACCCAATCTGGCCAAACCTTTGGATAAGGGAAAGGGAAAGTGGTGAACTTGGATGTTCCCAAGGTGGTTAATGTTAATCAATCAAAACCATCATCCATTTACTTGAAAAACTCTTTCAGTAAAAACACTGTCTGGAAAGTTAAGTCTTCTGAGACTTCAGTTTTAAACATTCCATACAAAGTAACCCCTGATGCTAAATGGATTGATGTTTGGATCCGAGACTCATTGGGTCAACCCAAGGCTGTAAAGGCTTGGGTTCCCAAGTTGAACTAATTGTTTGTGTTTGTGTAGGTTGCCCTAATAGCTGCTCTTAACAGCTATTGGATCGTTGATAGTGGGGCTTCTAGGCACATGACTAGAGATATATCGCTGCTCACCAATGTTAATTATATTCGAGGTGGTTATGTAGCGTTTGCCGGTGATAAAGGCGGGTTCATTACAGGAGAGGGTATTCTTTCAAACGGGCAAGTTTCCTTTGACAAAGTCAGATACATGAAGCAGTTGGAGAACAATCTTCTTTCAGTGTCACAGATTTGGATATGTAGCAGTTGAGTACAAAGTTCTTTTTGATGACTCCAACTGCTACATATTCAAGCAAGGAATCACTATTCCTGAAGATTGGATTTTGATGTCTGCACCCCATAAGCAGGATTTGTATGTACTCAACATGGCCACAGCTTCAACAACATCCTCCATAGCTTCATGTTTTATGTCAAAGGCCACTGAGAAAGACTCTATTCTTTGGCATAAGAGGATGGGCCATTTGAGTCTACGCAAGATGAATCATTTGGTACACAACAACTTGGTTGAGGAGGTCAGTCCGAAGAATTTTAAGCTGTCTGATATCTGTGTCTCATGCAAGAAAGGAAAGCAGACCAAGCAGTCTCACAAGATGAAAAAGTTTTTTTCAATCACTGTTCCTCTTGAGCTTCTCCATATGGATTTATTTGGTCCAGTAAACCGCAAGAGTATAGCTAGAGATCAATACTGTCTAGTCATCACCGATGAGTATTCCAGATATTCTTGGGTTTTCTTTCTAAAGGAGAAATCTGAAACGTTTGAGTGCATTCAAGTGTTGGTGACCAAACTTGAATCTCTTTATAAGCTCAAGATTCGTATGCTTAGAACAGACAACGGGACAGAGTTCAAGAATCACAAATGGAGAACTTCTGTAATGCACGTGGCATTGTCCAACAATTCAGTGCTCCATATGTCCCGCAAATGAATGGTGTTGCTGAGCAGAAGAACCGAACTTTGATCGAGGCTGCTAAGACGATGCTTGCTGATTCATCTCTTCCAGTTCAGTTCTGGAATGAAGCTATGGCAAATGCTTGCTACACACTGAACCGGGTATTAATAGTGAAGAGACATGGGAAGACTTGCTTTGAGCTGCTCCACAACAGAAAGCCTAATCTTAAGTATCTTGAACCTTTTTGTGCTCCGTGCACGATGCTTAAGAAACACGAGCAGGGCAAGTTCACTGAGAAGGTGGAAGAAGGGTATTTTCTTGTGTACAACACTCCTAATAAAAGGGTCTACAACAGATCAACTCAGAATGTGGAAGAGTGGTACCATGTTGATGTTCAGAGACACTCTATGCCCCCACCTGGAAAAGGTCCAGACAGGATGTTTGATTATTCAGAACCTTTTTGACTCATTCAATATGCCTCCCATGTACTCAGATGAAGATGTTGTTGTTCAAATGATGTATGATGCACATAATGCACCTGATGAACCTGTGCAACCTTCATCAGCTTGAATTCCCACAGTATAGATAAATGATGACAGCTTAGACACAAATGATAACCTAGTTCAACCAGCTGCCCCCGAACCAAATGTTGACAACATTGTACCTGGACTTGAGGACTTAAATTTGAACAACCTTGATCCACAGGTTGAGGTTCCTGCTCATCCTGTTGGAAGAATTAATCGAATTCATCCTCAGGAGAACATTATTGGAAGTCCACTTGATGGGGTTAAGACAAGAAATCAGCTATCTTCAGGAGGTTTTGCTAATATTCTTGACTTTGCTGATGTAAACTACTGTGCCTATTCTTGTTTCATCTCTCAAGTTGAACCGCGCACCGTCACCGAAGCATTGAGAGAAGAATCATGGGTTGATGCCATGTAAGAAGAACTCCTTCAATTCAAGAAATTAGGTGTTTGGCAACTTGTTGACAAACGGAAAGGTGCAAAGGTTATAGGCACCAGATGGGTTCTTCGTTGCAAAAGGGATGATCACGGGATCGTTGTGCAAAACAAAGCACGTCTGGTGGTTCAAGGATTCAGATAGATTGAAGGACTTGACTATAATGAAGTGTTTTCACCGGTTGCTCGTCAGGAAGTAATTCGTATATTCTTGGCATATGCATCCTTCAAGAAATTCAAAGTTTATCAAATGAATGTCAAGAGTGCATTCCTTCACGGTGTGATAAGTGAAACTGTGTATGTCAATCAACCTCCCGGGTTTGAGGATCCTTTGCATTGTAACCAAATCTACAAGCTAGGCAAGGCTTTATATGGATTGCATCAAGCTCCGTGAGCGTGGTACGAGACACTATCTACTCACCTTCTGAACAACGGGTTCAGAAGAGGTGTCATTGACTGCACACTGTTTATTCGAGAGAAGGATGGTGACTTATGTTTGGTACAAGTTTATGTGGACGATATCATTTTCGGTTCTACAAATGATGGTCTGTGCAAGGAATTTGAGAAGGTCATGAAAGACAAGTTTGAAATGAGCCCAATAGGGGAGATGAAATTTTTTCTCAGGTTGCAGGTGGATCAATCTGAGTTAGGGATCTTCATTCATCAAACCAAATATGTTGGTGACATTCTGAGCCGGTTCAGTATGTCAGATACAAAGCCTGCTGCTACCCCACTGGCTGTTAATCACGGGATTACACCAGACGAAAATGGGGAGTTAATCGATGCCACTCTGTAACGAGGAATGATTGGGTCTCTCATGTATCTTACTGCTTCTCGGCCAAATATCATGTTCGCCACATGCTTCTCGTTATCAGTCCAAACCAAGAGTATCACATCTGATTGCTGTGAAAAGGATTATGCGTTATCTAAAGGGTACTCCGGATCTTGGTTTATGGTACCCTAATGATGATGACTTTGAGCTTACTGCATATAGTGATTCAGACTATGGCGGATACAAAGGAGATTTCAAGTCAACATCTGCGGGATGTCAGTTCTTTGGAACCCGTTTAGTTACCTGGTAGTGCAAGAAGCAGACGTCGGTGTCTATTTCAACATGTGAAACTGAATACATTGCTGCTGCTAGTTGCTGTTCACAAATCATCTGGATACAACAACAACTCATGGACTATGGGTTACATTTTTCTAACACTCCTATTTATGTTGATAACACTGCAGCCATAGCTGTCACTAAAAACCCAGTCCAACACTCGAAAACCAAACACATCGACATAAAATATCACTTTATACGTGATTGTTTCGAAAAGAAACTCATCGATGTTGTTAAAATACACACCGATCACCAGAAAGCCGATCTTTATACAAAAGCTTTTGATAAACCCAGATTTTTATATATGTTATCGGCTAATGGTGTTTTTCAAAAAGATGAAGTCATTTCTTCATTTGAAACAAACAAATGATCATCGCTTTCATTAGTTAGTTTTGTTGATTTAATTTTTATTGTTTTAGGTTTTTAGGGGGAGAAAAAGTAATTAATTTGAAAAACCAAAAACATTTGAAAAATTTTAGAATCCAAAAACATATGAAAAAATGTAAAAATGAGAATGTCTTGTTTGAGAAAATGATGTGTTAACCTATCATATCTTAAAAGCTAAGGTGAATGCATAAACTGAAAACACATGAGAATTGTGAATAGATGTACTGATAGGCCGACTTTACAAAATGAATAGACTATTTGTGATACCTTAGAAAGTCTGATTTGTGGGGTCCGTTTTAGAAAACCAGCTAAGTGATAAATAGTTTTTGACTCAAATCAGGCATACACCTGTTATCATAGGATCTAATAAGGTTTCCAATGATTCATGAATTCAAGTCTGTACACGTGCCATACTGCTTTGTAAAAACCTAGCTGAAGCCATCCATTCAGATGAGAATGATTGAATAACAAGACAATAAAAGTAAATCAAGCTGGTATTAAGCTTGGAAAATACAAAAATAAAATAAGTTCAATTCCATACACGTACCATATTGCTTTGTAAAGACCTAGCTGAAGCCGTCCATTTGGATAGGACAAGTTAATCGTGTCAACACAATTCTGTATACGTGCCATACTGCTTTGTAAAGACCTAGCTGAATCCGTCCATGAGAATGTGTTGAACATGAGAGATAAATCAAAAAGAAAAATACAAAAAGATAATAAAATTGGAACTTTATGGAATTTATGATTTTAGGTACTAAGTTATGCAGAGATGAGTTACAAACTGATTTTGATCTTTGTTGGCTAAGTAAAATGGGTAACTCAGTATCAGAAAATATGAGTGGTCATCAAATTTGTTCAGAAGTGATGTATTGTCAGGCTTAAAGTGAATAATTATATCAGTAATCATATTATAAGTAAAATGTGTCTGAAGTGGAACATTCAGTAATGCTGATTTGATGTGATTAGGTGTATGCGTTATTTTCTTGAAAAACTTCTCACAAAAATATGTGTTTCTTTGTTGATTAGTTGTTAGTTGTAAAGTCGTATTTCTTTTCAGAAAAATACAAAGAGAGTTTATATTTTCAAATTTTTTTTAGATGATCATTTGTATGTTCAGATGTTCAATCATATCTGAATCCATTACCCACCAGACTACTCTTCATAATGGAATTTGTTTAACTGATCATAATGTTAAATTTTGAAATTAAGTTGTGTTTTGTGAGTGCCAAGTTTTCATTTGTGCGAATGAACAAGGAGAATAGCTCATTCGACCGAATGACATCATTCCAGTGAATGAGTCATTAGGCCGAATCAACCTAGACTGAAGCAACTGTTCCGGTAGTTTCATTCGCTGAATGAAACTTTTTGTTTAAAGGGTTCTTTCGGCCGAATGAAATTGGGGCGAAGCGACTCATTCGGTGGAGTCATTCGCCGAATGGGACTTCTTATATACAGGGCTCTTTCGGCCGAACCAGTTCATTCTCCCAAACTCATTCTCTCTCTTAACTGTGTGCTCCTTTCGGCCGAAACACACTCTTTCTGCTGTTCATCGATTCCTCTTGGATCAAACCACTTCTTTTGCTGATATTTCTTCTTGTGGTTGTTACAGGTAGTTAAGGATCCAAGATTAGCAAATTTTGACCGTTGATTCTTTGAAAACAGACCATGGATTAGGGATTTAGGGTTCTTAACCATCGCCACTCAATAAATGTCCAAATCGAACTCAAAATCACCTAATATGTTCATTAAAAGCTTTAATCGGTCGATTCTGAGTCTATTGGTATAACTTTTATGGACTGATTTGGGATTTTGAATACTTGGAATTTGAATCTCCTTCGGCCGACCGAATGACGACCTTTCGGACTTCAACAGCTGACCGAATGAGGGCAGCGACATAATGAACTCATAGGGCCAAATGAGACTCTTTCAGTCTCTAGTCTCATTCGCCAGTCATACGGTCGACTAGCCTCTTTCAGTAAATGGTCTAGCCGAATGTGTTCATTCGTTTAACCTTACTTATTCGGTCAAAATGGACTCATTAACCAAGTCCCATCGGTCCATGCAGTCTCATTCGTACCAATTTTACCCTTGTGAAACTTTCTGTTTTTAATCAGCTGATTAACTGAATTGTACTGACACGTTTATTCTTGTGTTTTTTAGTATGGCTAAGTATAAAGCAGTGTCGAAGAACAACATTTGTGCGCATTTGGATCTTGCCATCAAGAACGCCAAGCATTTCCTGCAGATTATCACTTTTCTCAGTAGTTCTAGGATCTTTCCGGCTATTTCCACTATATATGAGCCATATCAGTCACATCAGCAGGATTTCTGGAGATATGCAGATATTGATTGTGAGGTTGAGCCACCGGAGATCAGGGGAAAGGTGCAGGGGCATGATGTTGTGGTTTCTGCTGAACATATCAGGAGGATATGTGGTTTTCAGGATGCACCGGACCAGCCCATTCTACTGGATCGCTATCTTGTACGAGGATGCTTCATGCGATGCAAGTATGACAGTGATCTTGGAGTTGGGATCCTCAACAAAGCTTTTCTGTCTCCACAGTTCAAGTACCTAGCACATGTACTTATCCACTGCTTGGGTTCGAGGCGAGGTGGATTTGATGATCTACGGGAGACCATTCAATGTTCTTTTGTTGCCTTGGTGCTGAATCTGCCCTTAAACTTTTATGAGATGGTGTTTACTCATCTGAAGGAGAACGTCATGCTCAAGGGTGATAAGAAGTTTCTTATGTACCCTCGGTTTCTACAGCAGATTTTTGATGCTCAGATGCCTAACCTGCCGAAGACCAACACATATATCATCCGATTAGAGCACATGAACGACATCACTCTCAACAGAGTGCTATCTTACAGGGGAAAGGAGACGAAGCCTCCTGTTCGTGCTTTATTTGGCCATCTTCAGAGACCTGATTACATTGCTCCTGGTGGTCGGAAGTGGAGGCATGACGACTCAGATTCAGACATAGAGGACATTGTGGTACCTGGTGATGATGATGATGATGATGGAGATGATGGTGCTGGTGATGTGGATGGTGGAGAAGCTGGAGTTGGTGTTAGTGCTGCTGTTGTTGGTGCTTCTGGTGGAGATGTTGGTGAGGTTGGTGCTAGTGGAGGTGGTGTTGGTGTTCGTAGTGGTGCTGATGTGGGTGTTAGTAGTTCAGGAGCTGGTGTTGATGATGTGGATATAAATGCACTATTAGACTTGGATTTCATGGCTACTACTCAGGCCACTGTATCTACACCACTAGAGATGACATGCACTACTTCAGTAGAGGAAAGAGATGATTCAGAGGAGGAGGAGACCTAGTGAGACTGAGCTTGAGGATGTCATGGTGGGAATTAGGCTGGTGAAGAAGAGGAGGAGACCTAGTGAGACTGAGCTTGAGGAGATTAGGGATCCTTCATTTATTCGTGAGTTTGATCCTACTCCTCCTCCACGTATTTCTACTGCTACAT
Organism: Mikania micrantha; assembly: GCA_009363875.1. Taxonomy (NCBI): domain Eukaryota; kingdom Viridiplantae; phylum Streptophyta; class Magnoliopsida; order Asterales; family Asteraceae; genus Mikania; species Mikania micrantha. The sequence continues at coordinate 28,501,866 of CM018687.1, forward strand.
CCACTGCAGCTGTCACTATTGCTGCTTCTACTATTCAGGCCACATCATCTCCCTCTAGCAAGAGAAGAAGGACAAGGTTTGTCCTACAGAGGAGGTCAGAACTGTCAACTGTTGCAGAAACCACTATTACATCAGCTGCGACAGTTACAGTTTCTTCGCTGACCAGGTCACAGGCTATTCCTTCTCGTACTACTGTTGCCCCTCTGACATCCTTTGGTGTTTGTGCTCCCATCTACACTACTACTTCTACTGGTCCCTCCGTCACACGAGCCGATACGATTATACCTACTGTTTCAGTGACTGAGCAGCTCAGTACACTGAACAGTTTGTTACTTAGGTTGATGGAGAGGAACCATCAACAGGAGGAGGCTATTGCCTAGCTCACGCTGAGGGTCAATGAGCAAGACGCTCTATTACTACAGGCAGCTGACCAGCGTGCAGATTTACGGGCCAGATCTGCAAAACAGGAGGAGCAGCTGCTCAAATACATTGATGAGCGCAACCAGTTGGCATTGACTGCCACTGGTTTCAATGACTGGATCTTGACTCTTGAAGCTTAGAATGCCCGACTTATCAAGCTGGTTGAAAGGCTTAAGGAGGGTACTCCCAGGATAGAGGGCACTGAAGCTCACTCCAATGATTCAGATGAACAAAAGGAAGAGGAAGATGATGAAGAAGAAGATAAGGATTCTGATGAGGAGAAAGTAGTCTATGAAGATTCAGATAAAGGTGATGATTCTGATGATGGTTCTGGGAGTGGGTCTGCTAGTTCATCAGGTGCAGCAGCTGAACAGTCCCTTCCCACAGAAATCAGAACCAAGACAAAGCATGACAAAGGTGCTAAGGCTCCTCCTCCACCTCCTTCTACTCAGACAGATGATCCAAAAGCTACTGAAGAAGTCGAAGCTGTGCCTTTGAGACGTCGACTGGATGAGACATTGACTATGATCATAGACGCTCAAGGTATTATACAGCACTCAGTCAGCTAAGATAAGGAAGAGGGAGAGATCATTCACTGCTTAACCAAGGAGCATATTGCAGAGCTGTTCAGGTTGAATCCTGACGAGGTTGTGATTGATGATACCTCAGCTCTTGTTTCTGATGTGCCTTCTCCTGAGACTTTTGATGACATTGATGAGGTTATTTTGGAGGACATCACTGAGGAAGAGACTACAAAGTACACTTCAGCTGAGGACGAGCTATCTACATTTACTGACGTTTTTGGACAAGCCACTGAAGAGGAACTAAACAGAAATGTTGAAGAAAAGGTCAGTGGTGATGAGTCTTCAGCAGAAGACATTCAACAGAGAAAGGAAGAATTGAAGGCATATTGGGAGATATTGAAGAAGGAAAGCACTGTGATGCCAGCTACTCACACTAAAGTCTATAGGACCAAAGGCTACAAGGCTAAAGTTTAGATACTTAGCTATGCATACTTTCATGATCTACAGTGTTATGCTGTCAAGAGAGAACGAGGAATTCAGTATTTCAAGCACCCCCATGACTCCAAAACGTTGCCAGATTTTGAGGTCAATCAGCTCGCACGTTTGAAGATGCTATACAGTTCTGATTCGGAGATGTCTGCTTGGTTCTCTCGACAGATTCAGTACGAGTATAGGAAGAGATGGGTTAACTTTAAACCCCAGGAACCAGAGAGATACTACATGCCAGAGATAAATGCAGATACCAGTAGGCATAAAGTTATCCTGAAGTGGCTACCTCCAAAAGTCAAGAAGAAGATTCCTTGGAGGAAGATGCGTCAAGACTTTTTGGAAAACTTCCGATGGTGGTATTATGATGGGCGTACTGGAGAGGCTATGATAGTGCTCTACAAAGACAAGAAGTGGGAGACTGAACGTATCTTTGACCCGATGTGGTTGACGAATCTGTTACACAGCGATGTCAAAGCTCTTTATAGACACCAGATTTTCTTTGATGAAGAAGACAAGGAGCAAGCACTACAATTTATGAGGGTGATCCGGATCTGTATTGTTTTTAGGATTCATGCTGGATCAGACTGGAAAGCCATTTCAGACAAACATTTCAAGAAGGATGCTGCAAAATGAAGAACTACGTCCAAAGGGGAGTATGTTGGTGCACGAAATGTCCCTAGTTCAGTTTTGTATGATCTTTTGATGTATAAAGTTTATGTCATTAATGAAATCAGTATTTCTATATTGTTCATAATGTTTATTTTGGTTTATCTGTGTTTGATGATGTTTAACTTTGATTTAATATGTCTTATAGACTCATTCGGGCGAATGACTCTAAAAAGGAAGTCATTCGGCCGAATGAACGCTTACAGAATGACTAGGGCGATCGAATGAGTCACCCGCATGACTCATTCGGTGGACCAAGCTCATTTGACTGAGCCATTCTCCGAATGAGTCATTTCGGCCACTCATTCGGCCGAATGCGTACAATCTATATATACTAGTTCAAATAGATTCATACCTAACTTTTCCTGAACCCTCCTTCTTCCCAGAGCACTCTAGTGTCACACCCTAAAAGTTTTGAGCGGTTTTTGCCTGTCCAAGTTCGATTCTCATCCCATGGTGTTCAATCTTGCTTCAAACATTCATCCTTCACCTTCATATCACCACGGGTGCTGTTGGTTTCGATTGGAAAACCCTGGAATAGGATTCCGCACTATTCCAGAAGCTTTCGAGCAGATCACCGTTGGAACCGGGTTATTTTCGGGCTCCTAGTTTGTCTTACAGGACTTCGAGTAGTTGTGTTGTTTCGAGCAATGATTGGACTTCATACACTGTTTGGTACTTAGCACTGTTGGGGAGTTCGAGAACTACACTTAGAAAATTTTCTGATTAATCATGGCGTCAAACAACCTCACCAACCTGTCTAATCTTCTCAACTTGGATAATGAAATCGGCACCAGAACAAAGCCACCTAGGCTTGTGTCGGGAGATAACTTTCAGGATTGGAAGTTCAGGTTCCAATCATTCATTAAGTACACTGACCCGAAGCTATGGAGGTCAATTGAAGAAGGGTCTTACGTGCCCATGTACCAGAGTGAGCTTAATGGATTAATTCCCAAAGAGCCTGAACTGTATACGGAGAACAACATTCTTATGAAATAGAAAGATGATAAGGAATACGCTTCAATCACCATGGCTTTGTCAACTGACGTTACTCACGGGTTCAAGGAACATCAAACAGCCAAACAACTATGGGACGCTTTGGTAGAAAGGTTTGAGGGTAATGAGGACATGCGAGAGAGTCGCAAGGATATGTTAAGGCAAAGGTTCAACATGTTCAACCACATCAAGGGAGAGTCATTGGAAGAATAACTGAATCGATTCACACATCTTATGACTTAGATGACCAGTGCAGGGATTGAGATGTCTAAGGGAGAAGTGAACAAAAAGCTCTTGAACTCATTGCCATATAAGTGGAATTGCAACTGCACCACCATCAAGAGAACCAAAGACATGCACAAGACTTCTCTGAGCGAGCTGATCTCCATTATCTACTCCTATGACATGGATGACAAGCAAAGAGCCATCAATCATGCCAGTTCTATGGGCATTGCACCCGCATAAGAGAATGCTGCTCTTCTCTCAGACATCAACTTTCAAGTATCCGGGTCTTAGCATTATCAAGCTCCTTCATCACAGTTTGTTCCATTTGAGACTGCATTTCTTTCATTAGGGCAAGTCGTTCAGTGCCAAAAGTTAGCCCGGAGAGTGAAGAAAATCTGCTGCTGTTCAAGGGATTTATGAACAGTTACAACACCTTTATTGCTGGAGAGTTGGCTCCGGTCAATCTCACTCAAGATAACCTAGAGCATATTAATTCAGCAGATGTTGAAGAAATGGATATTTCGTGGCAAATGGCAATGGCAGTCTTCTGTGCCAAGAAGTTCATCAAGAAATATGGAAGGAACAGTTTCGGCAACAACCCGGGGAAAAAGCTGGGATTTGATAAATCAAAGCTAAAATGCTACAATTGTGACCAGCCGGGTCACTTTGCAAGGGAGTGCAAACAGCCAAAGGTGGCTAAGGAGGGAGAGAAGAAGCTGGATGAGAAGGCTGCTGCTGGGGGAGGTGCTAGTACATCCAAAGCGCTGGTGACTCAGGAAACAGACTCCTATGATTGGAGCGATCAAGTGCAAGAGTTAGAGCAGAGGTGGATGAGAAGCAAAATGAGGTAACCCAAAATCTTCGCTTAACTTCTTGTATTGAGAAGGTATTTAAGTACCGTTCTCACAATGAGGACTTAATAAAGGAGGTCACCAAACTTAAGTACTTTAACTCTGAATTTCTTAAAAATGAAGCACTTTTCAAAAAGAAACTTGATGCTGAAAGGCATGGCATTTCACAGTTAAAGGAATTGTTAAGTGACAAAGAGTCCAACTATCGGAACACAAGGCATCGGATAGATGAACTCACTGCAGAGTTAGAACACCTTAAAACTCAATTGTCTAAACTAAAATTCATGTTGACGAATATGAGTATGCTAGTACTGCGGTGGCTAGCATGGTTGATTTCCAGTGTAGGAAAAGGGAGAAAATTGGGCTTGGTTTAAATAAGGTGAAACCCCCGTTTAACCACAACTACTCCATCATGCCCAACCTCAACACATCTGTTGATGATATGTTGTTGAAATCAGACCGAAGATTTGATTTCGCCACTGGTTCTAGCAAACCAGTTCCTCTAACAGCAGATCCAGTTGAAACCGACCTAAATATTTCTGATGATTTTGAGGTGTTTGCACATAGTTTAAATGATACAGGTCTGAGGGGGAAGAATGAAGAAAGAAGTGCTGGGAGGAGCACATAGTGTTCAACATCATTCAGAACATCACCTTTTTTTTAACCAAAAACTGATTTTGTAGGAAGATTTGATGAAATTAAAATCAAAGCTAGTGAGATTTTTAAGAACTTTAATTATACTTTTGTTAAGAATGATGTGGTTTTAGAATCAATTTCTTCTTCTTTGCATCAGGTGAACAGGGGTCATTCCACAATCACCAAAGAGGCGGGTTCAAAGTTGAACCCAAACTGTGAACCTTTTGTTCCAACCGGGTCATTGGAACAGGCCTCTACAAGTACTTCCTCTGGTCATGGTGTTTGTGATGTAAATTCGTTTGACCCAAATGAATTTCATGAAAAGGTATGTTGTTTTGTATGTCGTAGACCAGGCCACACTGCTAGAAACTGGATGCACCGGCCTACTAAATTCTTCTATGGGAAGAATCAGAAGGTCACACCCAAGACCAAACCTACCAAATGATCAATGAGGATTGACCAATCCTCAAAGCCTAGGGTGACACATCAGAAGGTACCTTGGAATCCTCCAACTGCCAAGAAGGCCAAATGTCACACCCCGAGCCGGCGGGATGGATCGACTTTCCCAACGAACGGAAGGTTCCCGGGGCGCGATATCGTGAGTGATAATCAGAATGATCAGATTGCTTACATTGCACATGATATATATATATATATATATATGAGAAACTGCTAAATGAAAATATAATTACAAAGTTAAATTACATCAGTTTATAATTTAACAACGTAAATCTAGTATCAACATCACAAATCTTCAATCTTATATCTACACAAGATTTACAAAATAATCTGTAAAATGATGTTCCCAAAATATGCAGGTCCAAAAAGCTAGGTCCTCTAACTGGTATCCTAGTCCAAAATAATAACTCCTTAGTTGACCTGTTCGTCACCTGAGAAGTCATGCAAAAATAAAGTCAACACATGGTTGGTGAGTTCATTAAGTTTTATAAAAATGAATTTGAATAACCTGAAAGACAACCTTAACCTCACCATTAACCACCTATACCATCTATTTCAGTATGCTTATATATAGGGCATATGTAGGGTCGAACTTACCGCCCGCCCAGCCACCGTCCCACCACATACTAAACCACATGATGTATTGTTCCTGGTGATAACTAAGCGTTTCATCCCACATCTTTGATTTCATAACATCTGATTCATAGAATTTGATTACCGTGAAAATGTTACCTTGATCCCCCGAAATGACAACCTTAACCTCATCAACAACCACCTATGCTATCTAATCAAGTATGCTTATATATAGGGCATATGTAGGGTCGAACTTACCGCCCGCCCAGCCACCGTCCCACCACATACTGGACTGCTTAGCATATTGTTGTTAATGATAATTAAGCGTTTCACTCCATTCACCTTCAATTTAGATTTTGATTTCCACAAATAGATTTACCTTTGATCTCTTGAGTTCACCATGTATTCATGATTACCCCAAAGCTTTGTAGAAATATAATATTAAATGTGTAATTAAATTAATAACTAAACATTTAAATAAAACTAAGACATGATGATTGAGCCTTATTTGACTCAATCAATTAGACTTAGTTGCTGGTGGTTGTCCAAGTTGTATCCTCTCACACGTGGCCCATATCAGGCAAGACCCACAAGGATTTTACCTGTATGCGTCGGGACATTCATGATGCCCATATCAGCTTGACCCATTGACCTACTATACATTCCGGGACTTTAAGGATATCTTTCGATTCTTGATCGTCTTTGACTTTCTTGATTTCATTTGATAGTTTAAGTTATGCCCATGTAGCTTGACTTCAAGAGTTTACTACTGTGACGGGACTTTCCGTGTATAACACGTGATCTTGATTTACGTACAACTAACATCCACTTTAACTTAAGCAATTAATGATTTCATTAGATTTAATGACCTCATTATTTCAATGATTCACACATAGTTATGATTCCCATGATTCTCCTGATTCTCCTGATTTTGATCCTTAGAATTCCATGATTTCACAATGATTGTAGATTCTTGAGTAGGATCCTTAGTTTACTGATCATACACTGGATTAGATTCCCTTGATTTTGATCTTTAGCTTTAGTTCTTTTGATTCCACTTTGGATTTAGATTCTTGAATTTGAACTTGATGGACTAAGAGTTTGTTTAGAGTTTAGAATTTAGGTAATACTCATAAGAGTATTTTAATTAACTTGTTAGTTAATTCTGCGTAGCAATTACCTAGACAGGAGTCTAGGAGTATGAACAAGCACATATAAAACGTATAATAAGTAAAAACATTTATGTAAAACAATTTAAATAAAAGGTTTACGCATGCTTCTCAGCCCCGAATTTGAAAATAAAATGTTTAGAAAAGGGGTAATGAACTCACATGTGTTGCTTTGTATTGAATTACCACAAAATGCGCGCTCGTTGTTGTAGACTATGCTTCTTCGGTTCCTGAGTTGTTTTAAGAGAATTTGAATACGATAAGTATTTATAATAGACGCCGTATCTAGGGTTTGGTCTCATTGTGCAACTAAATGTCCTAGATTACTCATGTGCTTCTAAGATTTCATCTAGCTTAGTCTAACTAATTACCCATTAGTAACCCAATTCCCTCAACACATTATCACAAGTTCTTAATTTAAATCGTTTCTAATTTAACTCGCTTTAAGTTAAACATTTTTAAGTTATTTCATTTTAGGTTAATTATTTAGAAAACCTTATTTAATGTAATTTAATAAAGTTATTAGTTTAATTTCCTTTATTAAAAACATAATTAATTTAAATGAAAACTATTTAACATATGATGGGCTTAGGTTAAGCCCATTGGGCCAACTTCGGCCCATTTCTAGACTTTTGATTTCCGGATAGTTATTGATCCATCTTTTTGAATAACGCGGCCTAGATAATTCAAGTGATTCATCTAGGCCAGTTACATATATTATGACTTTTCCCCATCGTTTAGTTGATAATAATTAAATCAATCTTTGAACCATTAGGTTATCCTTTTGATCTTTATGATTTCTCAAAGGTGTTGATCTCAAAATGGTGTTATCAATACTTGTTTAGTGGGTAATATGTTTTAAGAGATTGCTTGATATTAACCAACCCTAATCTCCCATGCATGGATTCACGTGGCTTATTCCATGAAACTTAACTTTAACATGCACTCACAAGATCAACCTCTATTCCCATGCATGTACACACCTATCACACATGTTTCAAAATAGTTAACCCATGCATGCTATGATATGCCGATCTAATGGATAGGAATAGCATGCAGGTTGGCCAAAAGAGGATCCCATGCGGTTGAGTTTCTGAACGAAGGAAGTCTTAGCCCGAACCAACTGGGCCGATCGAATGGGCCTGGCCGAAAGGTGGGCGATCGAATGGTGCTTGAGCCGAAGGAGAATGGGGAGAATAGGTTTGGGCCGAATGGAGTTGGTCGAATGGATTCCTGTTTCGGGCGAAGGGGAGATTTACCGAATAGGTGTGGGCCGTATGAGTTGGGCTCACCGAGAGAAAGGCTGGCGAATGGCACATTTGAGTATTCGGCCGATTGAATGCGTGGCTCCTTCGGCGATCTGTGTAGGCCCATTCGGCCAATCAGATTTTTCCCTATAGCCGCACCCAAAAATTAAGATTTAAGGCTAGATGGTTGTACTCTTTGTTACTACATGATTCTTAGTAGTGTGGGTGTGTTTCCTGCGGTTCGAAATAGGTTAAAATCGGTTGGTAAAGGACCGACCCAAAGGGTTTCAAAAACCCTAAAAATCGAACTAAAACTTGATCTTTACCTCAAATCGGTTGGATAAATCCTTAGATCCGTTGTACTTTCGTGATCTACAAGTAATGGTGGTCGTTTTGACACCAAGAACTTAAAATTTCATGAAGAAACGAAGGAGACCTAGTTGTGGCTTTTAGAGAGAGATTAGAGAGAGAAAGTGGGTGACGAAAATGAAGAAGGAGAGCTGGTAGGTGGGGTGGGGTGGTTGTGGGATTAAATGCCACATTAAATGGCATGAATATACCCGGGTTCGTTCGGTTTCGCTCGGTTTCACGTAGAAGTGTCGGTTTTTCTTCGTTTTCGTAACGAACGACTTGGTTTTAAAATAAGATTTAATAAAATTATTTTAGGTGGTTATTCCTAGTAAATTAACTAAATATCTTCTATTTATTTTAAATTTACGAAAATATTTAATTTGCTATTTAAAATCGAATGATACGGTCGTCACGCGTATACGTTCGAATCGTCACCCATACTAACACGGTGATAACTATACTTTTCAATATTGTTTTCTAATTATCGGATATCATTCAGAACGTTAAACTTTCAGATTTTTTCGTACAGATCGTCACCTATACGAATAATCCGTCGATTTAGCATACACTTAACGACATCCGTGTTGTTTTGTTCTGTAAAGCTTAACATACGTTTATACATAATAAAATCCTAACAAATAATCACATGATGGTATCGTATTTCCAGATAGTTATCTGACTGATGAACCATGTTTTTAGGAGTTCTGTTTCTCTGAAATGATTCTGAATTCACTGTTTGATAACACACACTGATAATGAATCATGAGATGATTATGACATAAAATGAAACACATATAGTTTGTACCTGATTAATGTTCAAATTACTGTTGTGATAACTGTTCCGGTGACTTTTCTGGCACTGATGTTACAGTCTCCCCTTTTAGAGAAATTTCGTCCCGAAATTTAAGAGTTGTTATCAGGTACGGCTTCTTCTGTAAACAGTTAGGGATACTTGGACTTCATCTAATCTTCGCGTTCCCAAGTAAACTCAGGTCCACGCTTTGAGTTCCAACGAACCTTTACAATCGGAATACGGCTTCGCCTCATTTGTTTAACTTTGCGATCCATAATCTCCAAAGGTTCCTCGATAAAGTGTAACTGTTCGTCGACTTGAATCTCTTCGATCGGGATGACGAGTGACTCGTCTGCAAGGTATTTCTTTAAGTTTGAGATGTGAAACACGTCATGCACACCATTGAGTTCATCTGGTAATATCAGTCTATACGCCACAGGACCAATACACTCGATGATCTCGAACGGTCCCACGTATCGTGGTGCTAGTTTACCTTTCTTCCCAAAACGTACTACACCTTTACATGGGGATACCTTCAACATGACACGATTTCCCACTTGAAATTCCAACGGCTTGCGCCGTTTATCGGCATAGCTCTTTTGTCTGTTCCTTGTAGCTTGTAACCTTCATTGAATCTGGGCACTCTTGTCTGTAGTCTCTTGAATAAGTTCTGGCCCAGTTATGCGATTATCTCCAACTTCAGTCCAATAGATCGGGGATCGACATTTTCGACCATACAAAGCCTCTAATGGTGCGCATCCGATGCTAATGTGGTAATTGTTATTGTAGGAGAATTCAATTATTGGCAAATGAGAGTCCCAATTTCCACCGAAATCTAACACACAAGTTCTCAGCATGTCCTCCAGGGTCTGAATCGTACGTTCACTTTGCCCGTTTGTTTGTGGATGGTAAGCGGTACTCAGGTATAAGTGCGTCCCTAGAGATTTCTGCAGTGATTGCCATAACCTTGATGTGAATCTGCTATCTCTGTCTGAAATAATAGACAATGGCACACCATGGCGTACCACAATCTCATTGATGTACAGTCTTGCCAGTTTATCCATCATGAAGGTCTCACGCATTGGCAAGAACTGAGCAGATTTCGTCAAACTATCGAAGATAACCTAAATCGTATCGTGACCACTGGAAGTGCGGGGTAGCTAGGTAATGAAATCCGTAGCTATTTGTTCCCACTTCCAGAGCGGAATCTCAGGCTGTTCCAGTAAACCAGACGGCTTCTGGTGTTCCGCCTTTACCTTCGCGCACGTAAGACATCGACCGACATACTCGGCTATGTCTTTCTTCATTTCCGGCCACTAATAAAATCCCCTTAAATCTTGGTACATTTTATCAGCGCCTGGATGCACAGAGTACCTGGTCTTGTGTGCTTCATCGAAGATAAGTCTTCTCAATTCGTCTACCGCCGGAATCCATATGCGATCCTGGTAATAGATCACTCCATCAGGCTTAGTCTCAAATTGTTTCTCTGCTCCACAGTCTAGTTCTTTCTTCAGGTTTCTTCGATCAACTGATTCTTGTTGTGCCTGAATAATCTTGTCACGTAAGCTCGTCTGCACAGTCATTCCCATTGCTTGGATGCACAAGGGTTTGACTCGTTCCTTCCGACTCAAGGCATCAGCTACAACATTCGCCTTTCAGGGATGGTACTTGATCACGCAATCGTAATCGTTCAAAAGTTCAACTCAACGAAGCTGTCGCATGTTGAGTTCCTTCTGATAAAAAATATGCTGCAGACTCTTGTGATCAGTATATATGGTACATTTAGTGCAATATAAGTAATGTCTCCAAATCTTCAACGCAAAGATTACAGCTCCCAGTTCTAGATCATGAGTAGGGTAGTTCTTCTCATGAATCTTTAATTGTCTTGATGCATAAGCGATAACCTTGCCCCGTTGCATTAATACACAACCCAGTCCCTGATGGGAGGCATCACAATAAACAACAAAGTCATCACAACCCTCTGGGAGAGATAAGATTGGAGCATCACATAACTTCTGTTTCAATGTTTGGAAAACATCTTCTTGTTTCGGCTCCCAAACAAACGGCTCACTTTTCTGTGTTAGTTTAGTGAGAGGCAGAGCTATCTTAGAAAAGTTTGAGATAAACCTTCTATAATAACCTGCCAATCACAGAAAAGACCGTATCTCCGTCGGTGTCTTCGGAGTATCCCAGTTCTTTATTGCTTCAACCTTGGTGGGATCCACGTGTATTCCCTCGCTGTTGACTACGTGACCCAGAAATTGAACTTCTCTTAGCCAAAATTCACACTTAGAGAATTTGGCATAAAGTTTCTCTTCCTTCAACATCTCCAAGATCTTCCTGAGATGTTCTTCGTGTTCAGCTTTAATTTTTGAATACATCAGTATGTCATCGATAAAGACAATGACAAACTGATCCAAATACGGTTTGCGCACTCGGTTCATGAGGTCCATGAAAACTGATGGTGCATTCGTCAATCCGAAAGGCATCACCATGAATTCGTAATGCCCGTATCTGGTTCGGAATGCCATCTTCGGTATGTCTTCGTGTTGAACTCTAAGTTGATGATATCCGGACCGTAGATCGATCTTCGAAAAATACTGAGCTCCTTGCCACTGGTCAAACAAATCATCAATCCTCGGCAATGGATACCGATTCTTGATAGTCAGCTTGTTCAACTCTGGGTAGTCGATGCATATCCGAAACGATCCATCCTTCTTCTTTATGAACAAGACCGGAGCTCCCCATGGTGAGTAGCTCGGTCTGATGAATCCTTTATCAAGTAGCTCCTGTAGTTGGTTCGACAATTCCTGCATCTCTGAAGGTGCCAACCTGTAAGGAGATTTAGCAACAGGGGTTGCTCCAGGAACTAAATCAATTCGGAACTCTACCGGTCGTGCAGGTGGCAAACCTATTAGGTCTTCAGGAAATACTTCCGGATATTCTTTCACTACCGGTACGTCTTGAATCTTTTTCTTGTCCTTCTCCGTTTCCACCACATGAGCCAGGAAGGCTACGCACTGCTCTGATAAACACTTACGTGCCTTTATGCAAGAAATGATTTTGACACTTTGTTTTGCTTGATCCCCTATGACTTCCAATACACGATCATCCGGCAATGGAACTCGAAGCAGCTTTTCTGAATAGATGACTTCCACTCGGTTAGAAGAAAGCCAATCCATTCCAACAATGATGTCGAAACTACCCAACTCCGTTGGTATCAAGTCGATGGCGAATGTATGACCATTAAGTGTCAATGGGCAATTCCTGTATACTGTGCTAACTGTAACCTGTTTCCCGTTAGCTACTTCTATGATATAAGGGGAGTCTAACTATTCCTCTATAGAATCTAGTTGGGATGCAAAATCGGCATAGATAAAACTCTGATCCGCACCAGTGTCAAATATAACATATGCATAAAAGTCATGTAAGAGAAATGTACCAGTGACCACGTTCGGGTCTTGGCGTGCAGCTGGAGCTCCTATAACAAAAGCTCTTCCACGGGGTGGTAGAATTGCCTATTGTGCCTTCTTCTGGCAGTTCTTTGCAAAGTGGCCCTATTCGTCACAGTTATAGCATCCACCGTTGTTCTGGTTGTTGGGTGGAGGGGGAGCTAAAGCAACATTGTTGACTGCTTGATTAGGTGTCATCCTGCAATTCTGGACCCAATGTCCTTTTCTTCCACATCTCGTGCAGTGACGGCAGGGATTTCTTGCAGCATGATGATACTGGCACTTGTTACACAGAGGGTGTGGACCAGTATACTGTTTCTTGTGTACATCCTGCGGTGCCATGGCTACTTGATTGAAGGGAGTAACCATTGTGTAGTTCTTCAGGGTCTTCTTCTTCTTCTTCGGGTGCTGGTGATGATGAGGTCTCTTGGAAGACTCTTCCTTGGGCTTGCTAGTGTTAGCCTCTTTCTTCAGAGTGCCAGAGGATACCATCAGATCAGTGAGTTTCCCAGACAAACTAACAGCAGACTCCAAAGTAACAGGGTTTGCAGCAACTACTAAACCCTGAATGCAGGAGGGAAGTCCACCTACATATTTGTCAATTCTCTTCTCTAGGGTTGGTACCATGTCTAGCACCAAGGCTACCAACTAATGATAGCGGGTAGTATACCCCAGATAATCAGCTCCTTTCATCACATGATTGGACAGTTCAACTTCTAATCTCTGCAGCTCATTCTTGGGACAGAATTCATTTCTCAGCAATGTCTTGAATTCTTCCAATGGCATTGCCATTGCCACTTCTCTTCCTCTAGCATTGATCTGTGATTTCCACCAGGTTAAAGCCCTCTTGTTGAATGATCCAGCAGAATAGCAAACTTTATGATGCTCTGGACAATTACTAATGTCCAGGGTAGTCTCCATCTTTTCAATCCATTGGATTAATCCAACGGCTCCTTCAGTACTGCTAAAGCTTGGCGGTTTACAACCTACAAAAGACTTGTAGGAGTAGTGTGATGTATTGCCAGTTTTCCCACTAGCTTCTCCTGATGAGTTCACTGTGTTGTGGCTGTCATTTCAGATACGGTTGAGCATATCCGGTATTACTTCTTTCAGTTGGTTAGTCAGCTGGCTGCTCAGTAAAGTTTCTAAAGCAATAGTAGCAGGATCCAGTATCTGAGTCACGATTGGGTTTGGAGGTGGAGAATATGGGGGAGGAGGAGGTGGAGGAGGTGGCGGTGGTGAATCAGCTGGTGATGGCGCTGACGAATGTGTAGCTGAACTTTGTGGAGGTGGTACGATAGAAGGAGGTATTATCGGCGGCATTCTGATCATAACCAAATGTATATTGGTTAGTGCAATGATCGAATGCAGAAGACACAATGCAATAAATCTTAAGTCCTATGTTCTCTACATGCAGGGTCCCTAGGTTAAAGTCTAGGACAAACCGTTTAAATAAGAGACCTATATTTCTCTACAACCATGGCTCTGATACCAATCTGTCACACCCCGAGCCGGCGGGATGGATCGACTTTCCCGATGGGCGGAAGGTTCCCGGGGCGCGATATCGTGAGTGATAATCAGAATGATCAGATTGTTTACATTGCACATGATATATATATAAGAAACTTCTAAATGAAAATAGAATTACAAAGTTAAATTACATCAGTTTATAATTTAACAATGTAAATCTACTATCAACATCACAAATCTTCAATCTTGTATCTGCACACGATTTACAAAATAATCTGTAAAATGATGTTCCCAAAATATGCAGGTCCAAAAAGCTAGGTCCTCTAACTGGTATCCTTGTCCAAAATAATAACTCCTTAGTTGACCTGTTCGTCACCTGAGAAGTCATGCAAAAATAAAGTCAACACATGGTTGGTGAGTTCATTAAGTTTTATAAAAATGAATTTGAATAACCTAAATGCAACTTAACCTCACCATTAATCACCTATACCATCCAGTTTAGTATGCTTATATATAGGGCATATGTAGGGTCGAACTTACCGCCTGCCTAGCCACCGTCCCACCACATACTAAACCACATGATATATTGTTCCTGGTGATAATTAAGTGTTTCATCCCACATCTTTGATTTCATAGCATCTGATTCATAGAATTTGATTACCCTGAAAATGTTACCTTGATCCCCCGAAATGACAACCTTAACCTCATCAACAACCACCTATGCTATCTAATCAAGTATGCTTATATATAGGGCATAAGTAGGGTCGAACTTACCGCCCGCCCAGCCACCGTCCCACCACATACCAGACTGCTTAGCATATTGGTATTAATGATAATTAAGCGTTTCACTCCATTCACCTTCAATTTAGATTTTGATTTCCACAAATAGATTTACCTTTGATCTCTTGAGTTCACCATGTATTCATGATTACCCCAAAGCATTTGTAGAAATATAATATTAAATGTATAATTGAATTAGTAACTAAACATTTAAATACAACTAAGACATGATGATTGGGCCTTATTTGACTCAATCAATTAGACTTAGTTGCTGGTGGTTGTCCAAGTTGTATCCTCTTACTCGTGGCCCATATCAGGCATGACCCACAAGGAGTCTACCTGTATGCGTCGGGACTTTCATGATGCCCATATCAGCTTGACCCACTGGCCTACTGTACATGCCGGATCTTTAAGGATATCCTTCGATTCTTGATCGTCTTTGATTCTCTTGATTTCATTTTATAGTTTAAGTTATGCCCATGTAGCTTGACTACAAGAGTCTACTACGGTGAGGGACTTTCCTTGCGTTACATGTGATCTTGATTTACGTACAACTGACATCCACCTTAACTTAAGCAATTAATGATTTCATTTGATCTTAATGACTTCATTATTTCAATGATTCACACACGGTTATGATTCCCATGATTCTCCTGATTTTCCTGATTTTCCT
This sequence comes from Mikania micrantha, assembly GCA_009363875.1. Classification (NCBI taxonomy): domain Eukaryota; kingdom Viridiplantae; phylum Streptophyta; class Magnoliopsida; order Asterales; family Asteraceae; genus Mikania; species Mikania micrantha. The sequence goes on from CM018687.1 coordinate 28,517,640, forward strand.
GATTTTGATCCTTAGAATTCCATGATTTCACAATGATAGTAGATTCGAGAGTAGGATCCTTAGTTTACTGATCATACACTGGATTAGATTCCCTTGATTTTGATCTTTAGCTTTAGTTCTTTTGATTCCACTTTGGATTTAGATTCTTGAATTTAAACTTGATGGACTAAGGGTTTGTTTAGAGTTTAGAATTTAGGTATTACTCATAAGAATAATTTAATTAACTTGTTAGTTAATTCTGCATAGCAATTAGCTAGACAGGAGTCTAGGAGTATGAACAAGCACATATAAAACGTATAATAAGTAAAAGCAGTTACGTAAAACAATTTAAATAAAAGGTTTACGCATGCTTCTCAGCCCCGAATTTGAAAATAAAATGTTTATAAAAGGGGCAATGAACTCACCTGTGTTGCTCTGTATTGAATTACCACAAAATGCCCGCTCGTTGTTGTAGACTATGCTTCTTCGGTTCCTGAGTTGTTTTAAAAGAATTGGCATACGATAAGTATTTATAATAGACGCCGTATCTAGGGTTTGGTCTCAGTGTGCAACTAAGTGTCCTAGATTACTAATGTGCTTCTAAGATTTCATCTAGCTTAGTCTAACTTATTACCCATTAGTAACCCGCCCAATTCCCTTAACTCATTATCACAAGTTCTTAATTTAAATCATTTCTAATTTAACTCGCTTTAAGTTAAACATTTTTAAGTTATTTCATTTTAGGTTAATTATTTAGAAAACCTTATTTATTGTAATTTAATAAAGTTATTAGGTTAATTTCCTTTATTCAAAACATAATTAATTTAAATGAAACCTATTTAACATATGATGGGCTTAGGTTAAGCCCATTGGGCCAACTTCGGCCCATTTCTAGACTTTTGATTTCCGAATAGTTATTGATCCATCTTTTTGAATAACGCGGCCTAGATAATTCAAGTGAATCATCTAGGCTAGTTACATATATTATGACTTTTCCCCATGGTTTAGTTGATAATAATCAAATCAATCTTTGAACCATTAGTTTATCAGTTTGATCTTTATGATTTCTCAAAAGGTTTTGATCTCAAAATGGTGTTATCAATACTTGTTTAGTGGGTAATATGTATTAAGAGATTGCTTGCTATTAACCAACCCTAATCTCCCATGCATGGATTCACGTGGCTTATTCCATGCAACTTAACTTTAACATGCACTCACAAGATCAACCTCTATTCCCATTCAAGTACACACCCATCACACATGTTTCAAAATAGTTAACCCATGCATGCTATGATATGCCGAGCTAATGGATAGGAATAGCATGCAGGTTGGCCGAAAGAGGATCCCATGCGGTTGAGTTTCTGACCGAAGGAAGGCTTAGCCCGAACCAACTGGGCCGATCGAATGGGCCTGGTCGAAAGGTGGGCGATCGACTGGTGCTTGAGCCGAAGGAGAATGGGGAGAATAGGTTTGGGCCGAATGGAGATGGTCGAATGGATTCCTGTTTCGGGGGAAGGGGAGATTTACTGAATGGGTGTGGGCCGTATGAGTTGGGCTGACCGAGAGAATGGCCGGCGAATGGCACATTTGACCGAATGAAATCGTAGCTCCTTCGGCGATCTGTGTAGGCCCATTCGGCCAGTCAGATTTTTCCCTATATCCGCACCCAAAAATTAAGATTTAAGGCTAGATGGTTGTACTCCTTTGTTACTACATGATTCTAAGTAGTGTGGGTGTGTTTCCTGCGGTTCGAAATGGGTTAAAATAGGTTGGTAAAGGACCGACCCAAAGGGTTTCAAAAACCCTAAAAATCGAGCTAAAACTTGATCTTTAACACAAATCGGTTGGATAAAACCTTAGATCCGTTGTAATTTCGTGATCTACAAGTAATGGTGGTCGTTCTGACACCAAGAACTCAGAATTTCATGAAGAAACGAAGGAGATCTAGTTGTGGCTTCTAAAGAGAGATTAGAGATAGAAAGTGGGTGACGAAATGAAGAAGGAGAGCTGGTAGGTGGGGTGGTTGTGGGATTAAATGCCACATTAAATGGCATGAATATACCCGGATTCGTTCGGTTTCGATGGGTTTCGCGTAGAAGTGTCGGTTTTTCGTCGTTTTCGTAACGAACGACTCGGTTTTAAAATAAGATTTATAAAAATTATTTTAGTTGGTTATTCCTAGTAAATTAAATAAATATCTTCTATTTATTTTAAATTTACAAAAATATTTAATTTGCAGTTTAAAATCAAATCGTACGGTCGTCGCGCATTTGTTCGAATCGTCACCCGTACGAACACGGCGATAACTATACTTTTCAATATTGTTTTCTAATTATCGGATATCATTCAGAACGTTAAACTTTCAGATTTATTCATACAGATCGTCACTTATACGAATAATCCGTCGATTTAGCATTCACTTAACGACATCCGTGTTGTTTGTTCTGTAAAGCTTCACATACGTTTATACATAATAAAATCCTAACAAATATTCACATAATGGTTATGTATTGCTAGATAGTTATCTGACTGATGAACCATGTTTTTCTGAGTTCTGTTTCTCTGAAATGATTCTGAATTCACTGTTTGATAACACATACTAATAATGAATCATGAGATGATTATGACATTAAATGAAACACATATAGTTTGTACCTGATTACTGTTCAAATTAATCTTGTGATCACTGTTCCGGTGACTTTTCCGGCACTGATGTTACACCAAGCCAGTTAAACAAAATCAATATGGTTTTCAGAAGCAAAAATCAAAGGTTTTTAAAACTAAAAAAAGTCACAGTGGAAGAATAAACCAGCAATGAAACCACCTCTAAAACCAGTTGATCATGGCAGTGGGGCAAGGCCCAAAATTGTTCAGGCCAAGTCAGTCGAACATAAAGGGGTTATCAACAAAGGACCCGTTGTTTCACCTGTACCTAAACCTGTTACGGTTTGGGTACCCATTTCACATTGATTGTGTGTGTTGTGCAGGGATGACCCAATAAGCTTAAAAATGTTTGGTATGTGGGCAGTGGCTGCTCCCGGCATATGACTGGGGATTTCTCTCAGTTACATGAAGTCACACCTTTCAATGGAGGATACGTCTCATTTGCCGGAGACAAGGGAGGGAACATAAGTATGAATGGCACAGTTACCAATGGATCTGTAAGCTTTGAGGATGTGTACTACGTTGAAAAGTTAAATCACAGCTTATTGAGTGTTTCTTAGATATGTGACAAGAGCTTCTCAACACACCTCACAAACAAGGGGTGTCTTACTCTAAAGCCCGAATTTGTTATGCCTGAGAAGTGGATCTTAATGAGAACTCTGAGAATCAACAATGCCTACATCATCAATATGAATTCAGATTCATTCACTGAGAACACCTGCTCGTTCTCAAAGGCATCGTAGCATGACTGTCTACTTTGGCATCGCCGACTGGGTCACATCAACATGAAGAATCTCAATCGACTTGCTAAGGGAGATCACATTATTGGCTTACCTTCTAAAGACTTGGCAGCACAAGAGACCCCACAAGCCTAAGTTGTTCAACTGTATTTCATCGATTCTGCAACTTCTTCACATGGATCTCTTTGAACCAGTCAACGTTATGAGCATCGGGAAGAAGTCATATTTTCTAGTTGTGACAAATGATTATTCCAGATTTACTTGGGTGTTCTTTCTGGCCAAGAAAGATGAGACACTAGAGACTCTGAAGAAGTTTATCACCCTGATCGAAAATCAAAAGAATTTAAAGGTTAAAGTGATCCGAACTGACAACGGCACTGAATTTAGAAATCAAACTCTTATTGATTTCAGCGATGAGAAGGGGATTGCTCGGCAGTACAGTGAAGCTCGTACACCTCAGCAAAATGGAGTTGCTGAAAGGAGGATGATGGAAAATAAGGGCTGATGAGCAAAACCACTGAAGCCAGACAATTAAACAAACCGCAGATTGACCAACCGCAGATGCTTCTCTTCCGATTGAAGAACTGCTTCAGCATCGGAAGATCAACAGCGGAAGATTCCCAAAAAAGAACTACTGCTGAAGTTCTCTACTTCTGAAGACAATAGCTGACCATGATACCTTCGGAAGACAACCTTTGCATTGGAAGACATCAAATGACTCGGAAGACAATCTCCTATTCTGAAATAACTGATTGTTTTAATCAGATTTCAATGGACTTCTTCCAAAAGAATAACCACTGAGCATCAGTACAACTACTTCAACCTCAGAAGACCTGAAGACTCCTGAAGACTCTTGTTTCCGTTGTTGTTGACTTTTTATTTGTACTAGTCTGTTGATTCAGTGTCTGTAACAGTGTCAGCTATTTGTTTTATTATTTCTTGTCTTGTATCTCAGAATGTTGGGTATTTAAGTCCCAACATTCTTTGAATAAAATGAATTACTTCCCCCAAAATTCCTTGTGCTTTCTATCTGTTCTTTTCTCTCTTTCAAAGCAGAGCTAATACCAAAGCTTTGACTAAGTGTCTAAATCCTTTGTTCCTGGTAAAACAACTTCTCCTCAGGGTTTCTGTTTTCAACAATTGGTATCAGACCCTTGTCCTTAGTCTTGGTTTAACCATCAAGACTAAAACTCAAAGCTCTCCTTCATATCTTGTTGTTTAATTTTCTGTGTTCAGTCACTTCTGTCTTTCTATTTTTTCTAAATTTGCAGGAGTTTTGTTTTTTAACTAAACTGTGTTCAAAAATCATTCTAACAAACTACTTTGAGAACTCATCACTTTTTGACTTACTCATAACCATTTGTGAACCCATGGCAGAAAAATTCACCCTAGACCCCCATAACACCGGTTCTGGCACAAAGCCACCAATCTTGGTTAGGCATCAATATAACAAATGGCCGAGAAGGATGTTACATTTCCTGTCCAATAATCATACAGGATGTTGGAAGTCTGTCATGTTCGGACCTCATAAACCAATGGTTCTGGACATGGAGACTGGAGATCATGTCCCTAAGGATCCTCGGAATTACACCGAAGAAGACTACCAGAAGTTAGAGCTTGATGCCAAGGCACATGCTCAACTAGCTATGGCCCTCCCTAATGAAATATACTCTGGTCGTCTTCACCACGAGTCTGCTAAAGACTTGTGGGATGGTCTAAAAGAGCAATTTAGTGGTACCAACGATGTTGTGGCGAACACACAGGAGATATTAGCTCAACAATATGAGACATTTTGCCAACTAAATAATGAGTCACTGACTCAGCAGTTTGAACGGTTCACTTCTCTCTTAAGTGAACTAAAAGTATCTAGTCAAGTGTATCCCTATCTCTGTTCTCGGCAAACTTTCATTTCCCAACTCCATGATAAGTTGCTCACCTTTGAGAGCGAGATTGACCAAAAACAAAAACTAATAAAGTCTGGTAAATCAACTGAAGAGTACGTTCAAGGGAACACAACTCTTCTTCATCTTAACTCTGAGACAAATGATCAGGGCTATGATGAATACATAGACATAACTACTGGAATCACCTCTTGTTCTTCTTGTGATGATCACTCTCCTATTTCTGGTCTTCTGTGGTTTATCATGGATGATCTCCATCAGGTTTCAAGTGATGACTTGGAAGAGATGGACATTCTTCATCAACTGGCCCTCTTGAGCATAAGAACAAATAAGTTCTACAAGAGGACAGGAAGAAAATTTCCAGGTATTCATTGGAAAGCCAGGTTTGGCTTAAATAAGGCTAAGGTCCAATGCTATAGATGTCATGGCACTGGACACTTTGCCAGGGAATGCAAAAACGCTCCCAACTCTAACTCTTCGCCGTATGTGACTTTCCCAAACACACAACCCCATACTTCTTCAGCACATTTTTCTTCTTATTATTCTTCCTCACGTTTTAGAAGGCACAAAAACTCTCAGGACTCAACACACATTGTACAGAACTCTCCTTCTACCTATGTACAAGCTGCCAATGGTAGCATGTATCAGCTCACTCCTGCCCCTCTTCAAATTGTTGCACCATCCCTCTCACAAATAAATGCACCAGGACCCGTTGTCCAGTCATCTTCTTCTAGTCAACCAGCTCTTTTCACCCAAGAGTACGTAGACTGGAGTAGCCTGCCTAAAGATGTTGACTATGCCCTCATCACCTCTGAACCAACAAAATTTTCTCTCATGGCTGTTGGTCAGGATTCTACTCCTTCTGATCAACCTGTTGCAGACACACCAGATGCGCATGTATCTTCTTTTACTCTGGAAAAATTGTGCACCGATGCGTGCATTGAGGCTTTTGCAAAAATAAAGAAAGCAAACATTTTGCTTCAACAACAAAATCAGGAGCTGGAGCAACTGCTAGCTAATAAAAATTCTAAAGTAGAAAAATTAATAAAAAATAAAGACAGTCAAATTACTATCTTAAAGACTGAAAAATCTAACCTACAAGCTCTATTTGATTTTCAAAATGAAAAATATGCAGCCTGTAGAGATGAACTGTCTCAAACCAAAGTCAGCTGTGTCACGTGGGTTGAATCCTGCAAAGGATTTAAAATGCCTATGAGTAAGAAGGTTCACATTAAGGCTAAATTCGGAATCGGGTACAATCACACTAGTCCTGTAGAGGACTATGCCCCGATTGACAATCAAATAAATGAGACTGATTTTGAACCTATCTCCCTGATGAAATTCCAGCCATAAAAATCACACCTCCAAGAGTATACCAACCTAAACAGTTTCCCACATTTGTTTATCCCACTGAAAAAAACGTGGAAAAACTGGAAAAAAGACACTTGAAAAGTGATCATAACAATAATTCTTCTGAACATACTGAGATTGCTCCAACCATGAGCTCCACTCGAAGTTCAGAAGGTACAACTCTCCTTCAAACCTTTAATAATCCTGCCGCCCACATTGACAAAGGAAAGAGGCCTATGGTTGATATCAAATTCGATCCTTCTCATCCTCACCCACCTTATCCAATAATGAAGGCAAATAAGCCTTTCATCCCTAACTATTCTTCATTATCTCCTGCTTGTCTATAGTGTTTCAAGTACAATAACACCACTGAAAACTGCTGGACAAAAACTCCGTTGGAGAAAGCTAGAGATAAACTGAATGCTAAAAAATTGAAAGCTGAACAGGCTTCTTCATCCAAAGGGAATCTTGCCAGTAAGATGAAGAAGTCAAACAAGGCAAATAGATCTTCAGCTAACAGTTCAATAAGATCTAATACCCATTCATCTCTTCGCTTGTCTTCATCTCTATCTGCTTCTCCCAAACCATCCATTCTTGGTACACCACCTTCTTATCCTGTGGTGACTCCTCCTTCCTATTCTCCTGCTACAGTGAACCCTTGTTCCGTGGATTCATAAATCAACATTTTGCATCAAAATCAGCAACAACTGATACAAATGATGCAGAAATTGATGAATAACACTCGGCAGAAAATAAGCATCTAAAATTTCCTCCTCTTTCTTCTAAAATAAACTATGACCCATATCTAACCTATTGTATTTGATCCTCATGTGCAGAGACCTTCTTCAAACCAAAATCATAGTATGTGGACAATAGAGGCTCTAGGCACATGACAGGATGCAGATCCATCTTAAATAACTTTATTCCAAAGAATGGAGGATCTGTTTCCTTTGGAAATAATGCAAAGGGTTGGGTAGTAGGGTCTGGTTCTGTCCTGAGTGGAAACTGAACTTCAAAGATGTAAGCTTATTTGATAACCTCAAGTTTAATCTCTTGAGTGTTTCTCAACTAGCAGACAAGAACTTTAGTTCATTTTTCACCAAGGACAGTTACAAAATTCTTTCTCCCGAAATAAATTCAAAAATAAAGATCTTAATTGATCAACAAACCCTGCTAACGGCGAAAAAAAGTGGAAATGTCTACGTTGTAGACATGACCACAGATTCTCAAACATCTTCTCCTACTTTTTTGATAGCCAAATCGTCATCTTCTGAAACTGCTCTTTAGCACAGAAGATTCAATCATCTTAACCACCAAACTCTTCATAAGCTTTCTACGCTTTCTTTAGTAAGAGGATCGCCTTCTAAAGAATTTTACTTGAAGGTCAATGTCAATCTTGCTTAAAGGGAAAGCAACATAAAACATCACATAAGTCTATTAAGGAATCCAAATCAACTAACTGTCTCAATCTACTTCATATGGATGTGTTTGGTCCAGTAAAGGTAGCCAGTTTGGCAAGAAAGAGATATTGTATAGTTGTTGTGGATGATTACTCAAGATTTTTCTGGACCTTCTTCCTTTTCAGCAAAGATGAGACTTCTGATAAAATAATTGCCCTTATCACTCAACTTGAAAGACAATTTGGTCTTCCTGTCAAGACAATAAGGAGTGATAATGGCACTGAATTCAAGAATCAGGTTCTTGATAAGTTCTGCATCTCTAAAGGAATCCTCAGACAATATAGTGTTCCTAGAACTCCTGCTCAAAATGGAGTTGTGGAAAGAAAGAATAGGACACTTATTGAAGCTGCAAGAACTATGCTTGCAGACTCAGGATTGCCTTTATCCTTCTGTGGTTAGGCAGTAAACATTGCTTGCTATGTCTTAAATAGAGTTCACATTGTTAAGAGACATAACAAGACTGCCTATGAAGTACTTCATAACATAAAGCCTTTCATTTCATTCTTCAAAGTTTTTGGGTGTCCTTGTTTTATTTTTAACACAAAAGACTCTTTGTCCAAGTTTGTTGCTAAAGTTAACTCAGGATATTTTGTTGGATACTCTCAGACCTCTAAGGCTTACCGAGCTTTCAATCTCAGGACCAAAATTTTTGAGGAAACTATTGCTGTCAAATTAAATGAATCTGCATCAACTTCATCTTTCCTATCTGCTCCAGATGAGCTCTTTGATCTTGAAAGCTTCACCTACATTTCTTCTACTTCTTCTTCTTCTTCTCCTTCTTCAGAAACGTGTCAAACCTCTGAAGATCTATCCTCTTTTGAGGAATGTTCTATATCTAAATTATTTACCTCTATTCCTTCTTATCAAATAAATCCTCAAGACCAAGATGAACAAATATCTACTCCTTTATCCCCAGCTTTGAATAATGTACCCGTAGATATTCCTGAACATGTTCATACTTCCCCACCAGAAAACTCATCTGGCCCCACAGAAAATTCATCTTCTTCCGATGTTTCCTTTACAAATAACTGTTTGGACATCATTTCCTTCAGCGAAAATCATCCTCTAGAGTAGATCTTAGGTGAATTATATAAAGCTGTTCAAACCAGGAGCCAGATTTCAAACTTTTGCCTTCATACAGCCTTTTTGTCCCAAATTGAGCTTTCCAAATATCAGGAAGCTCTTAAAGATAGTAATTGGGTAGAGGCTATGCAAGATGAACTATTACAATTCAAAACGCAAAATGTTTGGACTCTTTTCCCATTGCCAGCAGGAAAATACCCTATCATAACTAGATGGGTATTCAGAATTAAAACAGATGACAGAGGCTTTGTGATAAAAAATAAAGTCAGATTGGTAGTGCAAGGGTACTGCCAAGAGGAAGGCATCGATTATGATGAAACCTTTGCTCCTGTGGCTAGAATAGATGTAGGACCTATTTGGAGCTAGGAAACAATATGATTCCAACGGATATCTACTCAACAACCTCTGGAATAGTGCGGAATCCTATTTCAGGGTTTTCCAATCGAAACCAATAGCAACCATAGTGATCCAAAGGTGAAAGAAGGACGTTTGAGTGTGAATCGAACACCACGGGTTGAGAATCGAACTTGGACGATCAATGGCCACTCAGATCTTCTAGGGTTTGACACTAGGTTCTCTAGGAAGAAGGAGGGCTCTTAGAAGTTAGGTTTAAAATGATTTGAACTTGTATTTATAGACTGTAGTCATTCGGCCGAATGAGTGGCCGAAGCAGCTCATTCGGCGAATGACTCATTCGCTTGATTTAGTCATTCGCTAGGGCGTTCATTCGGCGAATGACTTTAGATGTAGAGTCATTCGCCCGAATGGGTCTTTAGCCATACAACTTCAACTTTAAACATAATCAAACACTTATAATCAATATTAAACATTAAGAATCAATATAGAAAGACAACTTCCATTAAAATCATAAACTTTACATAATGAATAATACAAAATAGAACTAGGGACATACAGTGCATCTACAAACTCCCCCTTGGACATAGTTCAATCCTTTGAAGTGTCTTTCGTGAAATACTTGTCTGAAATGGATTTCCAGTCTGCTCCAGCATGAACCCTTAAGCATATGCAGATCCTGATCACCCTCATGAACTGAAGTGCCTGTTCCATGTCTTGTACATCAAAGAAAATCTGGTGGCGATAGAGACCTTTGATATCGTTGTGTGACAAGTTAGTCAACCACATCGGGTCAAATATACGTTCAGTTTCCCATTTCTTCTCCTTGCACATAATTATCATAGCTTCTCCACTCCTCCCATCGTAGTACCACCATCGGAAGCCCTCTATAAAGTCTTGTCGCATCTTCCTTAAAGGAATCGTCTTCAAAACTTTTGGAGAAAGCCACTTCAGGATAACTTTATGTTTCCAGGTATCTCCATCTATCTCCGGCAAGTAATATCTTTCAGGTTTTTGAGGCCTGAAGTTCACCCACCTTTTTCTGTATTCATATTGCAGCTGTCGAGAGAACCAAGCTGATATCCTAGAGTCTTCACTATAAAGCATCCTCAGACGTGCAAGTTGATTTACTTCGAATCCCGGCAACGTCTTGAAGTCATGAGGATGCTTAAAGTAATCTATTCCTCTTTCCCTCTTCACAGCATAACATCCTAAGTCATGAAAGTAAGCCCAGCTTAGAATCTGACCTCCGGCTTTGTAGCCTTTGGTCCTGTAAACCTTTTTGTGAGTTGCTGGCTTCTTTTCATTGCTTTCTTTCTTGAGGATCTCCCAATAGGCCTTCCATTCTGCTTTCTTTTGTTTGATATCATCAGCTTCAGACTTACTGATTTCAACCTGTTCTTCCAAGTATCTGGTCAACATCTCCTCAGTGGCTTGATCAAATAAATCAGTGAAAGTAGGCATTTCGTCCTCAGCCGGTGTATACTTTGGATACTCCACCTCTGTTATGTCCTCCAGAATGACCTCATCAATGTCATCAAAATTTTCTGGAGTTGGCTCATCAAAAGCTGGAGTTGGGGTATCATCCGTAATAACCTCATCAGGATTTAACCTGAACAACTCAGCTATCTGCTCCTTTGATAAGCTATGAATGATCTCACCCTCCTCTTTATCATAGCTAACTGAGTGCTGTATAATGCCTTGAGCGTCAAGAATCATAGTGAGTGTCTCATCCAGTTGACGTCTCACGGGCACAGCTTCGACTTCCTCAGTAGCAGCTGATTCTTCTGTCTGTGTATGAGGAGGTTGAGAAGGAGCCTTTTTCTTCTTGTCATGCATGGACTTGGACTGGATCTCAGGAGAGGGAGGGTTTTGATCATCATCATCATCATCTGAACTTGATGAACCAGAAGACCCGCTCCTTGATTCATCCTGATCATCCCCGTCTGAGTCATCATCTTTGTCAGTATCTTCATAATCAACTTTCTCCTTATCAGATTCCTCTTCCTCTTCTGCATCTTCCTCATCTTTTTCCTTCTCAGAATCTGAATCATCGGAGTGAACAGCAACGCCTATGATCCTCAGAGTGCTATCTTTAAGGCTATCAATCTGTTCGGCTAGCCTAGCATTCTTCGTCTCTAGGGCCAGAACCCGATCACTGAAATCAGTGACAGTCAATGCCAACTGAGGATGCTCATCAATGTATTTCAATAGCTGCTCCTCTTGCTGAGCAGATCTAGCTCGCAGATCATCTCTCTGATCGGTAGCTTGAAGAAGCAAAGTATCTTGCTCATTTACCCGCTGGGTGAGCTGGGCAATAATCAGTTCTTGCTCCTTGTTCTTCTTTTCTTGTTCCATGCTCCTCTCAATCAATCTAAGTACCATCCTGTTCAATGTGCTCAGTTGATCAACAACTGAAACAGTAGGTATGAACGTATCAGCTCGTGAAGTGGAGGGACCAGAAGAGGCAACAGTAAATATAGGAGCCTGAGAAACCGAGGTGGTCAGAGGGGCAATGGTAGTACGTGTCAGAACAACCCGTGACCTGGTCAGTGAAGAAACTGTGACAGCTGCTACTGATGTAATAGTAGTTGTAGCAATTTACGACAGTTCTGACCTCCTCTGAAATAGAAATCTAGCCCTTTTTCCTCCTGCCAACTGAAGATGATGTGGCCTGAGCAGCATCAACAGAAACAGCTGCAGTGGCTGGAGCAGATGGACGCGAAGTAGGTGAAATATCAAACTCATGAATAAATGAAGGATCTGTGATCTCTTCAAGCTCAGCTTCACTCCTTTTCTTTCTCTTCTTCATTAGTCTCCCTCCAATCCAAACGCTCTCAAACTCATCATCTGGTGTGTCTTCTGAGTCAGAACTCCTAGCATCATCATCATGACCTTCACCTCCTTCACCACCTTCATCACCCGAGTCATCTGACTCATCCTTGTCTTCAGCGGATGTGGTGGCTGTCATATCAATAGTAGTCACTGTGGAGGTAGTAGTGGCCATGAAGTCCAGCTCCAACAGTGAATCAATATGTACATCCTCATCATCTGCAACTGAAGTACTAACTCCAGCACCAAAAGTCACAACACCAGCTTCAACTAAGTTAATATTAGTAGTGGTAGTAGTCATGTCACCAACAACAACGCTCACACTAACAGAACTCACAGCTACAGTGCTCACAGCTGCAGTGATCACAGCAACTGAGCTCTCACCAGCACTAGCACCAGCACCACTACCACCTGCACCATCATCATCACCACCACTATCATCACTAGACACAACTATATCCTCCACCTCAGAGTCTGAATCATCATGTCTCCATATCCTGCCAGCTGGAGCTATATAATCAGGCCTCACAAGATGGCCAAACAATGAATGAACTGTAGGCTTCCTCTCCTTGCCTCTGTATCACATCACTCTATTGAGAGTGATGTCATTCATGTGCTCCAGCCTAATGATATCAGCGTTGATCTTCGGCAAATCAGGTAATTGAGCATCAATCAAGTGCTGCTGGAACCTGGGATACATCAGAAACTTCTTGTCTCCCTTCAGAGCCACATTCTCCTTCATATGAGTGAATATCATCTCAGAGAAGTTGAAGGGCCTGTTCAGAACCAAGGCAACGAAGGCACACTGTATAGTCTCTCGCATATAATCAAATCCACCTCTCCTAGACCCAAGGCAATGAATAAGCAGATGGGCTAGATACTTGAACTGCGGAGACATATACGCCTTGTTGAGAATTCCAGCTCGAAGATCGCCTTCGTACTTGCACCTCATAAAACAACCACGAACTAAGTAACGATCCAGCAGATAAGGCGGATCAGGTGTATCCTGGAAACCACAAACTCTCCTGATATGATCAGCTGATACAATAACATCGTGTCCAAGCACCTTCCCTCTAATAACAGGAGGATCAACCTGACAGTCAACATCGCCAGAAGCCCAGAAATCCTTCTGGTAAGAGTGATATGGCACATGTGCCAGAAGCCCAGAAATCCTTCTGGTAAGAGTGATATGGCACATGCATAGTCGATATGGCAGTGAAGATCCTGTAACGCCTCAAAAATGTGATAATATCAGTGTAATGTCGGGCATTCGGTGTAGTGAGATCCAAATGCTCACAAATGTTGTTCTTTGTCACAGATTTGTATCCAGCCATTCTGAAAATCAAATAATGAAATTTATCAGTATCATTCAGTTGAATACAAAATTCAAATCAGAACAATGAACAACTATGACAATTTGGCCGAATGAACTTGATTTAGCCGAATGTAATTGATATGGTCGAATGAATACATTCGCCGAATGAGTCATTCACCGAATGGCGTCATTCGGCTGTCTGATGGAATTCAAACACCAGTTTATGAATCTTCATATCAGCCCATAAAAATCATACATTCATGCTCAGAATCTACCGACTAACAAGTTTAAAACTAGTCTTATGTGAATTTAAGTCCATTTTGACCATCTATTAAAAGAGCAATTCTAAAAACCCTAAAACCCTTGATTCGATTCGGTTATGTTTTTGATGTTTTCGTGGTCAAAATTCGACGATTTTTTATCCCCATGTACCGATAAGAAACAAAGTTATCAGAAGCTGGATTAAGAATGATGATGAAAAATAGGTGAGTCGAGGAGAGAGAGTGATTCGGGCGAATGACACACACAGAGTATCGGTCGAATGAAAAATGGGAGAATGAGGGTAGTTCGGCCAATTGAATGTTTATATAGGGTCGATCATTCGCCGAATGAGTCCGGTGAATGAGATGTTTTTCCCAAAAGTCATTCGCCGAATGACCTTCACACAAAAACTTCATTCGCCGAATGAAATAAGCGATTGACTTCCTTCGGCTTATATTGATTCGGCCTAATGATTCATACTCAATATTCATTTGTGAGAATGAGATAAAGCACTCACAAAAACACAACTTGATTTCAAAATTTCAACATTTTGATCTGTAAAAATGGATGTCAGTTATGAAGACAAGTCTGGTTGATTCAGGATTCAGATAAGTCAGACATCTGAACCTACAAATGATCACCTAAACTGAAATTGAAAATAGAAAATCTTTTTGTAATTTTCTGAAACAAATTACAACTGTACAACTAGCACCTATAAAGAAATAAACACATATTTTTGTGAGAGATCTGTTGAAAAACTAGTACATACATCTAATCAAATCAAATCAGCATTAATGAGTGTTTCATTTCAGACACTTTTGACTTGTGATATGATTACTGATATATCTGTCCACTTTAAGCTTTTCAATACAAAATTATTAAACTCATTTGATGATTACTTAAGTTTTCGGATTAAGTTACCTGTTTTATCTTTTCAGCAAAGATTAAAAGTAGTTTGTAACTCATCTCTGCACATCTTAATACCCAGCACCATAAATTCCATAAGGTTCCAATTTATTTTCTTTTTGTATTTTTCTTTTTTATTTGTCTCTCATGACCAACACATTCTCATGGACGGGTTCAACTAGGTTCGTCCAGTAATATGGCACGTATACAGACCTGTGTTGACATGATTGACTTGTTCTATACAAATGGATGGCTTCAACTAGCTTCGTCCCAGTAATATGGCACGTGTATGGAATCAGACTTATTTTATTTTTGTATTTTTCACAAGCTTAATACCAGCTTGATTTTCTTTTATTTTATTTTGATTCAATCATTCTCATCTGAATGGACGACTTCAGCTAGGTTCGTCCCAGCAATATGGCACGTGTACAGACTTTGAATTCATGAATTATTGGAAACCTTATTGGATCTCATGATAACATGTGTATGCCTGATTTGAGTCATAAACTATTTCTCACTTAACTGACTTTCTAAAACAGATCCCACAAATCAGATTTTTTAAGTTTTCACAAATTTGTCTATTCATTTTGTAAAGTCAACCTATCAGTACATCAACTCACACCTCTCATATGCCTTTCATTTATACATTCACCAAAGGTTTTAGGACATGACAGATTAATGTATTACTTTCTCAAGGAAGACCTTCTCATTTTTTACTTTTTCAACTGTTTTTGTATTTTTTTTAAATTTTTCAGATGTTTTTGGTTTTCCAATTAGCTACTATCTCCCCCTAAAAACCTAAAACAGAAAAAAAATTTTTTTTTTGAGTTTTTGATTAAGATAAGGAAATAGACAAGAGAACTAAATGAAATAAAGAAATAAATCGAAATAATCTAAAAAGGCGATGATCATTTGTTAGATTCAGATGAATGTAAGACTTCGTCTTTTTGGAAAACACCATTAGCCGATAACAGATATAAGAATCTGGATTTATCAAAAGCTTTTGTGAAAAGATCGGCTTTCTGGTGATCGGTGTGAATTTTAACACCATCGATTAGTTTTTTTCTCAAACAATCACGTATGAAGTGATATTTAATGTCGATGTGTTTTGTTTTCGAGTACTGGATCAGATTCTTAGTGACAGCTATGTCAGCAGTATTATCAACACAAATAGGGGTATTAGAAAAATGTAACCCATAGTCCCGGAGTTGCTGCTGGATCCAGATGATCTGTGAACAACAACTAGAAGCAGCAATATATTCAGCTTCACAGGTTGAAGTAGACACCGACGTCTGCTTCTTGCACTGACAGGTAACTAATCGGGTTCCAAAAAACTGACATCCTGCAGTCGTTGATTTGTAATCTCTCTTGCATCCGCCATAATCAGAATCACTGTATGCAGTAAGATCAAAGTTATCATCACTAGGATACCATAAGCCAAGATCTGGTGTACCCTTCAAGTAACGCATAATCCGCTTCATAGCAATCAGATGTGACACTGTTGGTTTTGATTGATAGCGAGCACACAAGCATGTGGCGAACATGATGTCTGGCCGAGAAGCAGTTAGATACATCAGAGAGCCAATTATTCCTCGATACAGAGTGGCATCGATTAACTCCCCCTTTTCATCTGGTGTAATCCCGTGATTAACAACCAGTGGGGTACCGGTAGGTTTCGCATCTGACATACTGAACCGGCTCAGTATGTCACCAACATATTTGGTTTGATGAATGAAAATTCCTGCCTCATACTGATCCACTTGTAATTTGAGAAAAAATTTAATCACTCCCATTGAGCTCATCTCGAAATTTTCCTTCATAACTTTCTAAAATTCCTTGCACAGACTATCGTTCGTTGAACCAAATATGATATCGTCCACATAAACTTGTACCAAGAGTAGATCATTATCCTTTTCTCGAATAAACAGTGTACAGTCAATGACACCTCTTCTGAGCCCGTTGCTCAGAAGGTGAGTGGAAAGTGTCTCATACCATGCTCGCAGTGCTTGATGTAATCCATATAAGGCCTTGTCTAGCTTGTAGACTTGGTCACGATGCAATGAATCCTCAAACTCGGGAGGTTGACTGACATACACTGTTTCACTGATCACACCATGAAGAAATGCACTCTTGACATCCATTTGATAGACTTTAAACTTTTTGAATGATGCATATGCCAAGAAAATACGAATTGCTTCAAGTCGAGCAACTGGTGCAAACACTTCATTATAATCCAACCCTTCAATCTGCCTGAACCCTTGAACCACCAGACGTGCCTTGTTTCTAACAATGATCCCGTGATCATCCTTTTTGCACCGAAGAACCCATCTGGTGCCTATGACTTTTGCACCTTTTGGACTGTCAACAAGTTGCCAGACTCCTAATTTCTTGAATTGTATGAGTTCTTCTTGCATGGAATCAACCCATGATTCTTCCTTTAAAGCTTCAGTGACAGTTCGCGGTTTAACTTGGGAGATGAAAAAAAAAATGAGCACAAAAGCTTACATCTGCAAAATCAAGAATGTCTGCAAGCCCCCCCTAAAGAAAGCTGGTTTCTAGTCTTAACCCCATCTAATGGACTTCCAATGATGTTCTCTTGAGGATGAATACGATTAATTCTTCCAACAGGATGAGCTGGAACTTCAACCTGAGGATCAATATTGTTTAGTTTTAGGTCCTCAAGACCTGGCACAAGATTGTCAACATTTGGTTCAGGTGCAACCTGCTGACCGGAATTGTCCTCTGTGTCTGAGCTGTCATCATTTGTCTGTACTATGGGAATTGAAGTAGATGAAGGTTGCACTGGTTCATCAGTTGCATTTTGTACATCATACATCATTTGAACAACAACATCTTCATCTGAGTACATGGGAGGCATATTGAATGAGTCAAAAAGACCAGAATAGTCAAACATCTAGTCTAGACCTTTCCCAGGTGGGGGCATAGAATGTCTCTGAACATCAACATGGTACCACTCCTCCACGTTCGGAGTTGATCTGTTTTAAACTCTTTTATTAGGAGTGTTGTACCCAAGAAAATACCCTTCTTCCACCTTCTCATTGAGCTTGCACTGCTCCTGTTTCTTAAGCATTGTGCACGGTGCACCAAAAGGTTCAAGATACTTAATATTAGGTTTTCAGTTTTGGAGCAGTTCAAAGCAGGTCTTCCCATGTCTTTTCACTATCAAAACCCGGTTCAGTGTGTAGCAAGCATTAGCTACAACTTCATTCCAGAACTGAACAGGAAGAGATGAATCAGCAAGCATCGTTCTAGCAGCCTCAATCAATGTCCTGTTTTTCCTCTCAGCAACACCATTCATTTGAGGGACATTTGAAGCACTAAATTGTTGAACAATGCCCCGTGCATTACAAAAGTTCTCCATGTTGTGGTTCTTGAACTCCGTCCCATTGTCAGTTATGAGCATTCGAATTTTGAGCTTGTAAAATGACTCAAGTTTGGTAACCAACACTTGAATGCACTCAAACGTTTCAGATTTCTCCTTTAGAATGAAAACCCAAGAGTATCTTGAATATTCATCAGTGATGACTAAACAGTATTGATCTCCATCTATACTCTTGCGGTTTACAGAACCAAATAAATCCATATGAAGAAGCTCAAGAGGAACATTGATTGAATGAAACTTCTTCAGTTTGTGAGGCTGCTTGGTTTGTTTTCCTTTCTTGCATGATACACAGACATCAGACAGTTTAAAATTTTTCAGACTGACCCCCTCAACCAAATTGTTGTGCACCAAATGCTTCATCTTGCGCAGACTCAAATGACCCATCCTCTTATGCCAAAGGATAGAATCTTTCTCAGTTTCCTTTGACATAAAACATGAAGCTGTGGAGGATGTTGTTGAAGCTGTGGCCATGTTGAGTACATACAAGTCCTGCTTTCTGTGTGCTGACATTAAAATCCAATCTTCAGGGATAATCACGCCTTGCTTGAGTATGTAGCAGTTGGTGTCATCAAATTGAACTTTGTATTGCTTGTCACAGATCTGTGACACTGACAGAAGATTATTCTCCAACTGCTTGACATATCTAACTTTGTCGAATGAAACTTGGCCATTTGACAGAATACCTTCTCCTGTTATGAACCCGCCTTTGTCACCAGCAAATGCTACATAACCACCTCTAACTGAATTAGCGTTGGTGAGCAATGAAATATCACCAGTCATGTGCCTAGAAGCCCCACTATCAACAATCCAAGAGCTGTTAAAAGCAGCTGTTGGGGCAACTTGCACAAAAATGAAACAATTAGTTCATTTTAGGAACCGAAGCCTTTACAGTCTTGGGTTGACCCATTGAGTCTCGGATCCAAACATCGATCCATTTACCATCATGAACTGCCTAGTCTGTAGTAGGTAAAACTGAAGTCTTAGAAGACTTAACTTTCCAGACAACATTTTTACTGAAAGAGTTTTTCAGGTAAATGGATGATGACTTTTCTTGATTGACATTAACCACTTTGGGAACATTTAAGTTCATCAGTTTCCCTTTACCCTTGTCCAATGATTTAACCTTTTTTGGTCGTTTGGGTTTTTCTTGAGTTAATTTAGATTCAGAGTTGACAGCTTTTATGAACATCTGATTTAATTTCCTGGGTGGTGCAACCATCGGTCTAATCAACTGTGGACAAAATCTAACTATGTGTCCAGGAGCACCACACTCAAAACAAGCTCTGTCACCCTTTTTATGAAAATGTTTTAATTTAGAAAAAGACTGCCTTTTTGGTTTGAAAACATTTGTTTTAGGCTTGTTCTGATTAAAACCCAATCCCTTTTTCCCATTAGTCACAAGATTGTCAAACTTGTTATATTCACAAGCTTCTTTTTCTTTTGAAGCTTTCACAAAGTTTAAAGCTTGATAAATTTTAGAAGATGAGATTGGGTCACCTTTCATGACTACAGGTGTGTGATTCTGAGGAACAAAAAAGTTAGATGAATTGTCAGATTCATCCTCAGAATCTGAGACCCAATCTTCAACAATTCGTTCCACAAAAGATTCCTCTGACAAGGAGGAACCCTCATCAGTAATCATTCCAATTGGATCAATTACTAATGGAGTTTTAACTTGGAAATCTTTAACATCTTTGTCATCTGGTGAATTAACAAAGCTGTTTAAGATTGGTGGAGGACATTGTTGATAGCTCACTTTTCCCTTACCCTTCTGATCAGTTCCTTTAATGATCATGTGCTCAATGATATAAGAAGAGCTTTCATAGCTCTTGAGTTTTTGATCTAAAGTCTCATAGTCACACTCAACTATAGGTAACTTCTTCTTTATCTCATTCATGATATTGAGATAAGAAGTGATAGCATCTTGCTTGTTCAGAAAACAATCTCAACCTCATGAAGTTTTCTGTTTAAAAGTTCAATTTTATCTTCTAAATCTTTTTCATTAGATTTTAAAACTTTGTTTGCCTCAATACACTGGTTGAGATCGCTAATCAAAGCAGAATTGTGATTCTGATAAGCAAGGACCTTGTTGTCTAGGTCAACACAATTAAAACATCTAGAACTAGATGAAGAACATTCATTAGATACCTGATCAGATTGAGAAGATGTATTAGGAATAGCAGATGAATTCACCATCAAAGAAAATTGAGTTACTGGATCCTCAATATCAGCATCAGAATCAGCTTGAGTGTCTGAGTCTGATAAGCTTTCTTAATCTGAACCCGATATTTCTTCTATCTTGATCTGTGATTCTCCAGAAGTGCTTTCCTCACATGAATCATTTATCTTCTGAATCTTAGCAACACATGCTTTATCATGTTTTCCCTGTTCAGAATTAAATCTGAAATCCCAATTTTCACCTTCATCCTGCTGGACCATCAAAGCTTTACCTGCATTTGAAGAACTTGTTTGTGCAGGAGAATCAATAGGAATAAGTCTTCTTTCTGGATTAGCTGTAGAAGACTTCTGATGCTGAAAAGGGTTCTTGTTTCCTGCTTTCTTTGGTTGTTTGCATTGTCTTGCAAAACGACCTTTCTCCCCACAATTGTAGCAGGTAACAGATGCCATATCAAATCCAAACTTAGACTCCTTGTTTAGATGGATGTCCTTTCCTGTTCTTTTCACAAACTCCTTTGTCCTTCTCACAGCACTGGCAAGAGCCTACATGATATCTATTCTCTCCATATCATCTGGATCTATCTGAGAATAATCATCATTTGTCAGATAAGGATTGCCAATCTGTCAAGCTACTAAACCATCATAGGAACTGACAAGAGTAGACAAAAAACCCATGTGCTCCTTGGCAATCTCTACAGTCAGTTTATCAAAGTTGTCTGTCTTCAGACTAGTGACAGGTTGATGAGGTTCCTTTTGAGAGCTGGATGAAGAGGATGACTGGCTGAAATGAATCTGATGAGAAGATGGAGCTTCAGTAGTTTGAGAAACAAATGTTGTTTTCAATGGAGCATGAGAAGATGATTTCTCAACAGTAGGAGTAGAATAATACAAAGAGGGATCCTGGACTTGAGCAACTCTCTTAGCCTTCCACTTGTTCTCTATTTCTTGCTCTTTCAGCTTCTGAATAAAATCATTTATGTTCATATGTGCCATCATCTCATTCTGCTTGAGTACCATTGTAGAGCCCACTAAACGATGCAGACTGACAAAGTCAACCCGAAAGAGTCAACACTCAGTTTCTGATCATTTTCGTGTACAACATTTCGAGTACACCACATGTTCGTGTACTCGAACTTTTGTTTTAGATTTCGAGTACACCTAGGCCTAGTATAAATAGACGTATTTTGTACAGGTTTATGTTAGAATCCCGAGGCATTTGCTCTCTAGACGTATTGAGGCATCTGTACTCGAAATTTTCAGAATTTATAAAAGTTTGCATTTTTCTTATTGCTTTCTTGATTCTAACTTGGATTCCGCACTCGTTAGAGATCATTGATGATGATTATGAAGATAAATTTTGGTTCTTGATCCGTTTTCATACCTACAAGCGGTATCAGAGCTAGAGTGCTCTTTTCATCATCAAGGTAACGACTTTTTGAAGCAAGACTACTACTTTATCATTCTTCTCTACTCCTACTAGCTGCTGTATAAATTTGGCACTCCAAATCTTAAGAAATAATTTTATAAAATTTTTCTTAAGTATTTTCGAGTTCAAAATTTTTCGAGTTCAGCTATTTCGAGTATAGATAGAGTGTTCGAAGAACAGCTGCAGTTCGAGTACAAGAGGAGTTCGACTACAGGGAATTTTCGAGTACAAAGGATTTCGAATACAGCATCAATTTCGAATACAGATTTAATTTCGTGTACTCATTGGTTTCGAGTACACCCACGACGTCGAGTATAGACTTATCTGTTTGACTTCGAGTAGTTCTATTGATCTGTATTTACAGGGAGCTACAGGGAATTCGTGTACTACACTTAGAAAATTTCCTGATTTATCATGGCTTCAAAGAATCTGACAAATTTGTCCAACTTACTCAATCTGGACAATGAAATCGGCACCGGAACAAAGCCACCGAGGCTCGTGTCAGGAGATAACTTCCAAGACTGGAAATTCAGATTTCAGTCGTTCATCAAGTATACTGATCCAAAGCTTTGGAGATCCATCGAAGAGGGTCCCTTTGTGCCCTCATACCAGAGTGAAATCAATGGTCCTCTTGTTCCCAAGGATCCTGAATTGTACACTAACAATGACATCCTTATGATGGAAAAGGATGAAAAGGCCTATGCATCAATCACAATGGCACTATCAACTAAAGTAGCTCATGGGTTTAAGGAACACAAGACCGCAAGGAACTATGGAATGCCTTGATTGAACGGTTTGAAGGAAATGAAGACATGAGAGAGAGTCGCAAGGATATGCTGAGACAGAGGTTCAACATGTTTAACCACATTAAAGGAGAGTCCCTTGAAGCACAGCTGAATAGATTCACCCATTTGATGACCGAAATGACAAGTTCTGGAATTGTGATGACTAAGGGAGAAGTGAACAAGAAGCTTCTGAATTCACTACCTTACACTTGGAACTCAAACTGCACAACAATCAAAAGAACAAAGGATATGTACAAGACCTCTCTGAGTGAGCTGATCTCCATCATCAACTCCTATGACATGGATGATAAACAGAGAGCACTGAACCATGCCAGCTCTATGGGCATTGCACCCGTATCAGAAAACTCTGCACTAATGTCTGCTATCAGTCTTCAGGCTTCTGGGTTGCATCACTATCAGAACTCTCCATCTCAATCACTTCCCTTTGAAACTGCCTTTCTATCATCTGGACAAACCGGATCAGTGCCTAAAGTCAATCCAGAAAGTGAAGAAAATCTGCTGCTGTTTAAGGGTTTCATGAACAGCTACAATGCTTTCATAGCAGGAGAATTGGCACCTTCCAATCTTACTCAAGACAATCTAGAGCAGATAAATCCAGCTGATGTTGAGGAAATGGATATCTCATGGCAGATGGCTATGGCAGTGTTTAGAGCAAAGAAGTTCATCAAACGATATGGAAGAAACAGCTTTGGAAACAATCCGGGAAAGAAGCTTGGTTTTGATAAGTCAAAGCTGCGATGTTACAACTGTGACCAACCAGGTCACTTTGCCAGAGAATGTTAGCAGCCAAAGGTAGCCAAAGAAGGAGAAAAGAAGCCTGAAGAGAAAGCTGTGACTACAGCTGCGGGAGGAAGTGCTAGCGCATCTAAAGCACTGGTGACTCAAGAGACTCAAACAAAAGGAGGTAACTGAAAATCTTTGCTCTACCTCATGTATTGATAAAGTATTTAAGTACAGATCACACGATGAATCATTAATCAAAGAAGTAACTAAACTCAAATACTTTAACTCAGAATTTCTTAAAAATGAGGGTATTTTCAAAAGAAAACTTGAAGCCGAGGGTCGGGATGTGGCAAGGCTAAAAGAGCTTTTAAGTGACAAAGAGTCCAACTATCGAGATGCTCGACGCAAAATCGATGAACTCACTTTAGAGTTGGACCAAGTCAAAACTCAGCTTTCTAAAACTTCAGTAAAATGTGAGAAATTTGACTATTCAAGCAAAGTTTTAGAAAACATGGTAAACATACGATACCGGGAAAAGAAGGGTAAGGGTATTGGTTATACTGAGTGTGAACCACCTTTTAACCATAATTACTCAAGCATGCCAAGGATCAACACATCTGTTGATGACTTGCAATTAGATTCTGATCGTGCTTGTGATTTTCCCACCAAACCTGTTATACTCACAGTTGACCCTGTTATGACTAATAATTCTAAGGTTTGTGCAGAAAAATTAAGTGTTACAGGTTCAGAGGAGAAGGAGGTAGAAAGAAATGCTAGGAGGAGCACAGATTGTTCAACATCTACAATACAATCATCTTTTGTTCCAAAAACTGATTTTGTTGGAAAGTTTGATGAAATTAACATTAAACCTAATGATATGTTAAAAAGTTTTCAGAAAACATTTGCTATAAATCTTGTCTCACAATCAACTTCCTCTCCTTTGACAAAGCAGGCAGTCCTGGCTCATTCCACAGTTACCAAAGAGGAGGGTTCACAGTTGAATCCTTACTGTGAACATTATGTTCCAACTGGGTCCTTGGAACAAGTTTCTTCAATCTTATCCTCTGGTCAAAGTAACTGTGATGTAAAGCCATTTGACCCAATTAAATTTCATCAGAAAGTCTGCTGTTATGCATGTGGGAAACCAGGCCACATTGCTCGACACTGTCTGCACCGACCTACTGAATTCTTCTATGGGAAGAATCAGAAGGTCACACCTAAGGCTAAAATGGTTAACAAACATATGAGGACCATACCATCCTCCAAGCCTAAGGCAACTTCTCAAAAGAGGACTCAGACTCAGACTCCTTCCACTGCAAAAAGACATAAGAAATCAAACAAAACTCAATCTGGTTTTCATAAGCAAACACCAAGGATTTTTAAAACTAAGATAAAACCAGTTAACCAGGGTAGTGGAAGCTTGTCAAAACATATTGAAGACAAATCAGACAGACCCAAGAACAGACCCAAACCTAAAAACAAAGTCTATTCTATTTCAAAAGTGCCTAAATCTATTACGATTTGGGTACCGGTTTCTCATTAGTTGAATGTATATGATGCAGGGACAGCCAAACAAGCTTAAACATGTTTGGTATGTAGACAGTGGCTGTTCCCGTCATATGACTGGGGATTTTTCTCAGTTGCATGAAGTTACACCATTCAATGGAGGCTTTGTATCAGTTGCGGGAGACAAGGGAGGAATGATAAGCATGAAGGGCACGGTCACAAATGGAACTCTCAGTTTTGAAGACGTGTACTATGTTGAAGAGCTCAATCATAGTCTTTTGAGTGTTTCTTAAATCTGTGACAAGAGTTTTTCCACACACTTCACAAACAAGGAGTGTCTTATTCTGAAGCCTGGCTTTGTAGTGCCTGAGAAGTGGATTCTGATAAGAACTTGGATAAACAATGCCTATATTATCAATATGAACTCAGATTCATTTACAGAGAACACTTGTTTGTTCTCAAAGGCATCGGAGCATGATTGTCTGTTATGGCATCGGCGACTGGGTCATGTAAATCTTAAGAATCTGAACAGACTCGCCAAGGGAGATCACGTCATCGGTTTACCTTCTAAAGATTTCTCCACTATTGAGAAATGTATCGCTTGTGCCAAAGGTAAACAACACAAGAGACCCCACAAGCCTAAATTTTTCAATTCTATCTCTTCAGTTCTTCAACTTCTTCATATGGATCTCTTCGGACCGGTCAACGTAATGAGCATTGGGAAAAAGTCATATTGTCTTGTTGTGACAGATGATTATTCCAGATTCACTTGGGTGTTCTTTCTGGCCAAGAAGGATGAAACACCAGAGTTTCTGAAGAAGTTCATTACCTTGATCGAAAATCAGAAGAATCTAAAGGTCAAGGTGATTAGAACTGATAATGGAACTGAATTTAGAAATCAGACTCTTATAGATTTCTGTGATGAGAAAGGGATAGCTAGGCAGTACAGTGCAGCCAGAACACCTCAGCAAAATGGAGTTGCTGAAAGGGGGAACAGAACGCTTATAGAAGCTGTACGAACAATTTTGTCAGAATCTAAGCTGCCAATTTTCTTCTGGGCCGAAGCTGTTAACACTGCTTGTTATGTTCAGAATCGAGCACTTTTGAACAAGCGACATCAGAAGACTCCCTATGAAATTCTCTTCAATCAGAAACCCAAAGTTGGCCACTTCAAGTCATTTGGATGTCCATGCACTCTTCTTCATACAGAGCCCAATCATAAGTTTGATGATAAGGCAGATGAGTGTTACTTTGTGGGTTATTCATCCGAGAAAGCAGCTTACAGAGTTTACAACAAGAAGACTCGGATGATCGTGGAATCATACTATATAGATTGGCAAGAAATGAACTCTACAGATGCTGGTTCTGGTCCAAACTGGTTATTTGAGTATGATTCTACTTTAAGGCCTTTTAACAATACATCCGAGAATCCTGAAACATCCAAGCAGACCGATGACTTCTACAAAGGTGATGATGTAGACTATAGAGTTGACTATGTTCCATGTGATCCTAATCCCTTGACAGTTGATCCTCCTGGCATGTACAATCGTGACCCTCCAGCTCAGCCGACCCCAGTACAAGAAGTTCTCCCATCAGAACCAGACACTTCTCGGTCTGTTCAACCACTTCCAGAAGCTGATCAAATCTCATCTTCCACCCACCAGACCTTTGATAATCCATTGTTCTCAGATAGCATTCCTGAGGAACATTGCGTGGATCAAGGAACCGAGTCAAGTGAAAATGCTCATATCGACAACATCTCTTCTTCATGTGTAGATCAAGTGAAAAATCTCAGCAACTTGCTACACAATCTAGCTGTGGAAGAAGTGCCAACACTCAGTGTAAACAAGAATCATCCAGTTGAAAATATTATTGGACCTCTCTCGGAAGGTGTTCTCACTCGAAGCAGATCCATTACAGCTCAGAACCTCTTGCCTGAAGAGACGACTACCAGAAGTCAATCAGGTCCAATTAATTCATGTTTATATTCTTGTTTTATCTCGCAGTTTGAGCCCAAGAATGTTAAAATGGATCTCAAAGAGTCCAGCTGGGTTGAGGCAATGCAGGAAGAGCTGATGCAGTTTCAGAAACTTAAAGTATGGAATCTGGTTCCCCTGCCCAAAGGAAAACTGCCTATAGGAACCAGATGGGTTTTCAGAAATAAAAGAGATGACTCTGGAGTTATTATCAGAAACAAAGCAAGGTTGGTAGTTCAAGGCTTTTATCAACAGGAGGGGATAGATTATGAGGAAGTCTTTGCGCCAGTTGCACGACTTGAAGCAATCCGAATTTTCTTGGCCTACGCCTCCTATATGAACTTCACGGTATATCAGATGGATGTGAAGACAGCTTTCTTGTACAGAAAGGTAAAGGAAGAAATTTATGTGTGCCAACCCCCTGGTTTTGAAGATTCTCAGTATCCAGAGCATGTCTACAAGTTAGACAAAGCTCTTTACGGCCTTCATCAAGCACCACGAGCATGGTATGCTACGCTTACTGATCACCTGCTTGCAAATGGATATACCCGTGGAGCTATCGATCAGACTTTGTTTGTTCGCAAGGATAAGGATGATTTAATTCTCGTCCAAATCTATGTGGATGACATTATCTTTGGCTCCACAAGCTCAGCATTGTGCAAGGAATTTGAAGGGGTGATGAAGAAGAAGTTTGAGATGAGCGCAATGGGAGAAATGACTTTCTTTCTAGGTTTGCAAGTGAAGCAGGATTCAAAGGGCGTGCTGATTCACCAAGGAAAATATGTCACGGATATTTTGACCAAGTTCAAAATGATATAATCAAAACCAGCATCCACTCCCATGGCTGCTCGTCCTGTCTTAACTTCGGATATAGATGGTGAAGATGTTGATCAACACCTCTATCGCTCGATGATTGGCTCTCTGATGTATCTGACTGCTAGTCGTCCAGACATCATGTTCTTAGTATGTCAGTGTGCCAGATATCAGGCAAATCTGAAAGCATCTCACCTAATAGCTGTCAAGAGAATCTTTCGGTACCTAGTCGGAAAACCTAGACTCGGTCTTTGGTACCCAAAGAACTCTGAGTTTCGATTATTTGCATACTCAGACAGTGACTTTGGTGGATGTAACCTGGATAGGAAGTCAACCACCGGTGGGTGTCAGTACCTGGGAGATCGCCTTGTCTCATGGCAATGCAAGAAGCAAACTATCGTATCCACATCTACTGCAGAAGCTGAATATGTTGTTGCTTCCAGTTGCTGCTCTCAGGTTATCTGGATGCAACAACAACTCCTCGATTACGGTTTGAACTTTCTTGACTCTCCTATTTATTGTGACAATGAAGCAGCCTTACAGATCATCAAAAATCCGGTACAACACTCCAAAACTAAACATATTGACATCCGGATTCACTTCATTCGTGACTGTTTCGAATGGAAACTAATTCATCTTGAAAAGGTCCACACAAATGACAATCTAGAGGACCTTTTCACAAAACCGTTCGATACAGCACGCTTTCATCGCTTGCTTGCCTCTCTCAAACTAATAAGCTTCAATTAAAAGCATTTTTGTAAATACATTAAAATTTGTGTCCTAATCTGTTCACAAATTTAGGGGGAGAAAATTTACAAAACAACAAAAAGATTTTCGGTCTTTGAGTCAGTCTAAGATGATCTACAAGTTTAGGGGGAGTTAAGTTTTCAAACCCTAAGAAAAGAAGATTTTGCCTCTTGTTATTGAAAGAAAATTACAAAAATATTTTATCTTCTCAAAGTTTAAGAAAATACAAAAAGAGTTTATTTGAACAAGCAAAGTGAATCGATCAAACTGGGAAGTGAAATAATCTCTAAGGATCAAAATTTCACTATCTTAATAAGATTTCTAAAAGAATAACAATTTTGAATATCTATTCTATACTAAGAAGTTGAAATAAGTTTTTCAAAACTTAAATAATCAGACTTGATCAAAATTAAAATACATATAAATAGATAAATAAGTGTGAAATTGTGATCATTAGATAACTAGAAATGTGTGACAACTATTTGACTTCTAGATTAAATCCTTGAATCAAAACTAGATTGTGTTTTTATAAACTTGAAATTATGTTTGAAAAACTCGGGTATTTCCTATGTTTTGTGCGAACAAAGAGCGGGAAATACCTACTGAAGCATCCTATGTTTTGCGTAAGCAAAGAACTGGATGTGTGACGTTAAGGCCAATGTGTCTGCAGATCAGAATAATAAAAGATGCCAATGAGCACAAGATGATAGAACCCCTTCTTGTTCTTGATTCTAACCTAATAGATCTGTTCTTTTCTTTTCTCATCTTAAAACTCTGTCAAAATAATTTTAAGTTCGTTGAAACACAATCAAAGTTTGAAACAAAGGATTTAACAAGACTGATAGGTTGCATATTAATCTAGTCTTACAATCTAATTGTTCACAAATTTCCCATAAGATATTTTCAGAAAAACTTGATCATATAACTGATTTTTAAGACATGGAATAACGAGTGGAAATCATTGGTGGGGAATAGCTATTTAAAGGTTGTGCTTCGTTAAGAAATTAACTAAGCTGGTAGAATTTTGATAACAGATTTGATCCCACAAATTTGAAACGACTAAACTTAAACTTGTTCAAATTTTATTTTATTTTATTTTATTTTATTTTATTTTATTTTATTTTATTTTATTTTATTTTATTTTATTTTATTTTATATTAGAAAAGTTAAAATTTTAAATTAAAAATAAATCAAGTGTGCGTACTCGAAATTGTGTATACAAAATAGCGTATTCGAAATGACACTATAAATAGCCCAACCATATTAAATTTCGAGTATAATTATTTCGAGTACACTTTTTGACACTTCGAGTACGAAACTTCTTTCTCTGACGCGATCTCGACTTCTAGTACCAATCTCAAAATTCTACTCCGGCAACTTTTAGATCATCATTAGGCGACCTTAGGTATAGAGCTTCATCAAATTTTGACCTTGAATTCGAAAGTTATGGTCAAAAGTAATTTTCGAGTACGCGAGTTTCGTATACATAAAGTCTTTTGATAAATTGACCTTGAAATGCTTGAAATTGAAAGACAATCTTTGGATATTATGAGCGCCTATGATTTCCGAGTATTTTGAACTAGATTAGAGATTCTAAGGAGTAAGCATGATGAAGTTTTGAAGGTTTCTGCTGTATTCGAAATCCAAACTTCGTGTGCAGAATAAACTTTTGAATACAGACAAAACTTCGTGTACAAGATGGACTTCGTGTACAGGATACTTTTCGTGTACAGGATTCACTTCGTGTACAGAATGCTTCGTGTACTATATGTACTTCGTGTACAGACTGTTGTTTCGTGTACAACTGTTAGCTCGAGAATAACTTTTCCATACATAGAAAAATTTTACAGAAAATTGATTTTTCTTAATCTTGAACTAACTTAATCAGTTTCTTTTTCAGATGGCTGACCTAGGTTTCGTACCAGATCATAACATGTCAGCATATCTTGGAGACCCACCAAAGAGGCATTCAGAGTTCAAAAGCTTAGTCGATGGTCTGATTATATCTCCGGTAATGATAGCATCCCACTATACTGAGCATACAGATAGCAGTGGAAATGTTAGCATCATCGGGAAGATCCAGGGCAAGCCAATTACCATTACAGAGCAGATTCTGAGAGAGTGTCTTCAATTTGGAGACAAGGATACAGATCCTGTTGAGTTGGATCAAGATCTGGTCAACCGTACAGTCTTTCAGATGGGACACGAGGGTGCCTACCCTCCCACAGAAAAGAAACTTCTTCATCCTTACTGGAGATACCTGGCTCATATCGTCACATAATGTTTGTCCGGAAGAAAAGGAGGTTATGATGTGCTAAATCAGACATTGAGTTCGTGTTTGACAGCATTAGCACTGGGAACTGACTTCAACTACTCGAGGATGATATTTCTTGACATGTATGCCAACATCAAGGGAAGGAGGAAGGAAAGGATTCTGGCATTTCCTCGCTTCCTACAGATTGTCATCAACAAACAGCATCAGGATCTCGTTCCCACATTAGGCACTCTGGGAATCAAGAGGATGCGAGATGACATCTTCGGCTACATGATGATGAACAAGCGCGGGAAAAAGCAGTACATCGGTCAGAGGCCACTGATAAAGTTTGGACGCTTTGTGGGAGATGACAATGTTGTAGAGGATCGAGGCACTCCTATTGCCTTTGTAGCCGAAGAGCATGATGTCCAGGCTACAAGTCCAAGTTCAAAAGTTGATAAAGCAACAGAGGATACTACTCATGAGTCTTTTTCTTCATCAAGCGAAGATTTTGTTCCTGAAAAGCCAGCTCCTACTAGACAGGAACGAGAAGAAGCACAAGATTTGGACTACGCTCCAACTCCTGAGTCATCACCAAAGAAGATAAGGCAAAAGACGATGGCCAGGAGAACCAGAGATCCACGACTTCAGCAGATGTTCTCAAGCTTATCCTTCTCATCAGCTGCATCTATCATATCACAGGTGCCTACACAACCACCTCCTGCTACACAACCATCTGTCACACAACCTCCTACAGTTACACAATTACCTCCACCACCTGTACCTACACAACCTACAA
Source organism: Mikania micrantha (assembly GCA_009363875.1). Classification (NCBI taxonomy): domain Eukaryota; kingdom Viridiplantae; phylum Streptophyta; class Magnoliopsida; order Asterales; family Asteraceae; genus Mikania; species Mikania micrantha. Next base: position 28,549,116 of record CM018687.1, read on the forward strand.
AACCAAAGCCACCTAATCAGCCAGCCAAACCCAAATTAGTCATCAAAATCCCAGCCAGATCCCCAACTCCATCTTCTACTACCTCCATCCCTCACATCGAAACTCCACCATCTCCGCCTCGCTTGAGCGGTGACAAAGGAAAATCTCCTTTGCACGCTGATTCACCTTACGAGCCGAGAGATGTGCCTGTCGATCTCGTTGGCTTGAAGGAACAAGTTTTCAAACTTGAGAAGGATTCTGAGCGCAAGGATGATCTTATCAGAAATCTGCAAGAGGGAATGATTATGATTTGTGGCAAGTTGAATAAATATCACGGGCAGATCAAGACACACCGAAAGGCGATCAAGTTTCCCATTTCAGAGAATCACAAGATGAGCAAAGAGATCAAAAGACTCAAGGGAGAAGAAGTCCCAGATTCAGATGACAATGTCCAAGATGATAGTGATGATAGTGATGATGATGATGGTGATGATCAAAATGATAAGGATCCAAAAGAGAGGAAGGATGACGAGGAGGATGATGGGGAAAACAAGAAAGAAGACGATTCAGCCGGCAAAAGGGGTCAGGGACCCCAGATGATAAGGATCAGGGAGGAGCCACTGGAAATCCATCCTCATCAGGAAAGTCTCCTGGCCTCTATGATGATCTTTTTGGAGATATTCCTGATGACATATTATTTGGTGACTGTGTTCTGCCTGATGAAACATCAGGAGCTGGCCTTGATAGCTGGTTTGATGACTTACCAAAGGATTTTGACTTTGAGTGGTCTGGTGAAAAGACTAAGGAAGGAGCTGAACCTTCCACAGGGGCATCTGTAGAGGAAGAACCAGAAAACATCATACTTGGCAATGTCTCATCTGATCCTTATATCGATTATTTGTATGCCCACAAATACATTGATGCATTGGGACAGGAGGTCACCTCTCTTCATGAAGTGATCAACAGCTGGTTCGATAATAAGAAGGATTGGACGCCTTCACCTCCTGTGGATAAAACTGCATGGTTCAAGGAGATGAGTGATGAGCATCCAGAGCATACCTTTATCTCAGACGAAAGAAATCTGTTTGCAGTTCGTAACGATAGGTCGAACGTATGCTGCTGGATGTATGACAAAGTCAGGGACATTTACTTGGTTAAGAGGATGAATGGAAAGGTCGAATTCTATAAGAAGCCGAGAGATTTCTGCACATTTCCAAAGGTTGATATTCGAAGCATAAACAAAGCAATGTTCTTCAATTCCTTTAAAGACTCTCAGGCTGATCTGTTTGCCAAGTTTATTAAAGACCAATGTGAGAAGGATTTTCCAGTCATGCGCACGGCCAAGGGAAGACGGTTTGTTTCAACCTGTATTATTGATCCAAAGACGAAGAAACCGTGGATATACTATAAGTATCCTCCACCTCATGTTGAGATAGCAGTTCCAGTATCTCCTAGAGTTCCAGAGAATTCATTGGCTAACTTCTTGTCTTGGTACTATGGCGATCTCAATCTTGCAGCGGCCATTATCAAGAACAAAGATAATGTTGATGATCTCGACATCATTCTCGACCCTATGGATCTCTTGAAGTATGGAAAGGACGACATGATGAAGTTACATGAGTCTCCAATACGAGTGTATTCTGGAAATGATAAGGAGGCTAAGCCATTCACTCGTACCGTCGCTTATGCTATCGAGTTGAAACGTTATGCTGGAGCTGGGCCACATAACTTCACTCTTCTGATCGGATGACTTCGCCAGTCTAGGGGGAGTTTGTAGAGCCCACTAAATGATGAAGACTGACAAAGTCAACCCAGAAGAGTCAACACTCAGTTTCTGATCATTTTCGTGTACAGCATTTCGATTACACCACATGTTCGTGTACTCGAACTTTTGTTTTAGATTTCGAGTACACCTAGGCCTAGTATAAATAGACGTATTTTGTACAGGTTTAGTTTAGAATCCCGAGGCATTTGCTCTCTAGACGTATTGAGGCACTTGTACTTGAAATTTTCAGAATTTATAAAAGTTTGCATTTTTCTTATTGCTTTCTTGATTCTAACTTGGATTCCGCACTCGTTAGAGATCATTGATGGTGATTATGAAGATAAAGTTTGGTTTTTGATCCGTTTTCAGACCTACAACCATCAAAAATGAATCCCATTTTGGTGGCAAAGCATCTGCCAAACACTGGATCTTCTCCTGAGTAGTGGTCTTTACTTCATGGTTGAACAGCTCACTCAAAAGATGGTAAAATCTGGCAATCAAATCATCCAATGATTCATTTCCAACATACATGAAGCTATTCAATTCCTTCCTCTAGACTTTGGACTTTATATTCTTCAAAGCATCATTGCCCTCATATCTCTGCTGCAAAGCATCCCACAGATATTTAGAAGATGTAAACTGTCTAAACTGGTGGAAGATATCAGTAGCAATGGATTGAGACAAAATAGCATAAGCTTTCTTCTCATAATCATAAAGCTTTCTCTGAGGCTCAGTCATCCGTATGACTAGCATAGGTGTTCCATCTTCATTTAGAGGCCTCAGATAACCTCCTTCAATCATCATCCATAAGTTAGTATCCACTCCATTGATGTGAATCTCAAATCTGTACTTCCAGTGTGGATAGTCATCTAAGGATAACAACTTGGGAGCTTGATTGGAGTTTCCTGTCTCAGTCTATGTCAACAGCGACGTCTGAATAAGATGATTCTGGTTCGCCATCAATGCTAAATCCTCCATAAAATCAAGAATAATAAGATCCAACACTTAGAAAAATTTTCAAACTATTGGCCGAATGAAGAAGACTATGGCGAATGTCGAGGACCGAATGTAACATAACTGGCGAATGAGAAGATTAGTATGACAATTTTGGCGAATGAACCTATTCGGCGAATGAAAAGATCGAATGAGGCTATTCGTCGAATGAGTATGGAGAATGAAGCTATTCGCCGAATGAATATGCCGAATGGAGCTATTCGCCGAATGAGAGTGTCGAATGGTGCTATTCGGCGAATGGAAGTGATTCGGCCAAACTTATTCGGCCGTCATGCTCATTCGGCTGATCTGAGGTTTTCAGCAACTAAAATCGCTATAACTTTGGATTTTGATCAAATCTATGCACCAAATTTGGTATATAATATCATGACATGATTACCATCCAAATGGGATAAAGGTTTTGACAAAAACACTACAAAAACCGACGGATTTTGAATGGAACAGTAGCTTGGAGGGCAAGAAACTTAGGGTTTTGACAGATTTCGAACAACCAATCTCAGATTTAGTGATTTTGAGTGGAAATCGAGCAAAATCAAGAGCCAATGCTCTGATACCACTTTGTAGGACCTATTTGGAGATTGGAAACAATCCGATTCCACCGGATATCTACGCGACAGCCTCTGGAATAGTGCGAAATCCTATTTCAGGGTTTTCCAATCGAAACCAACAGCAACCGTGGTGATCCAAAGATGAAAGAAGGACGTTTGAGTGTGAATCGAACACCACGGGTTGAGAATCAAACTTGGACGATCAATGGCCGCTCAGATCTTCTAGGGTTTGACACTAGGTTCTCTGGGAAGAAGGAGGGCTCTTAGAAGTTAGGTTTAAAATGATTTGAACTTGTATTTATAGACTGTAGTCATTCGGCCGAATGAGTGGCCGAAGCAGCTCATTCGGCGAATGACCATGTCGAATGGACAAGTCAGTCGAATGAGTCATTCGGTGAATGACTCATTCGCTTGATTTAGTCATTTTCTAGGGCGTTCATTCGGCGAATGAGTTTATTTGTAGAGTCATTCGCCCGAATGGGTCTTTAACCGTACAACTTCAACTTTAAACATAATCAAACACTTATAATCAATATTAAACATTAAGAATCAATATAGAAAGACAACTTCCATTAAAAAAATAAACTTTACATAATGAATAATACAAAACAGAACTAGGGACATTTAGCGCATCTACACTAGAAGCCATTAGACTCTTCCTAGCATTTGCTATATCCCATAATATAAAGGCATATCAAATGGATATAAAAAGTGCATTACTATATGGGACTATAAAGGAGGAAGTGTATGTTTGTCAACCTCCAGGGTTTGATGATGTTCATCATCCTGATTGGGTGTACAGACTAGACAAAACACTTTATGGTCTAAAACAAGCACCCAGAGCATGGTATGATACTCTTTCTCAATTTCTTATTTCTAACAAATTTTCTCGGGGAACCATTGATAAGATTTTGTTCATCAAGAGGGTAGATAAGGAACTTTTGCTGGTCCAAGTTTATGTGGATGATATCATTTTTGGATCAACAAACCTTCCTTGTGTGATCAATTTTCTAAATTAATGTCTTATAAGTTTGAAATGAGTGCTTTAAGTAAACTAAAAACATTTTTAGGACTCCAAGTCAAATGAACCCCTAATGGGACTTTCATTCATCAATCTAAATATGTAAAGTATCTTCTAAATAAATTTGATATGAATGATTGCAAAATAATCTCTACCCCCATGGCAACAAGTCTAGGAATAAGTCTAGATGAAAATGGTGATCCTGTAGATCAAACCCTCTACAGGTGCACGATTGGATCTTTGATGTATCTTACTACATCAAGGCCAAAAATCATGTATGCAACATGTGTCTGTGCAAGATACCAGTCTGCCCCCAAACAATCCCATTTGTCATTTGTAAAGAGGATACTCAGATATCTTAAAGGCACTCCTGTGCTAGGTATCTGGTATCCTGCTAATCGAACATGTAAGATTATTGGTTTTTCAGACAGTGATTATGCTGGATGCTCGCTCACCAGAAAGTCTACTTCTGGAGGATGTCAGTTCTTTGCAAATTGCTTAGTGTCATGGCAAAGCAAAAAGCAAACATCGGTGTCAAATTAAACTGCTGAAGCTGAGTACCGGCCAAAAGGAAAATTATACCAAATCCTCTAAACCAATAAAGCCCAAAAAGACTGTTCAGGAATATGAGATCCCTGCACATGTAGCTGCCCCTACTGGGCAATTGGATACATCTGTTCCATCCCCATAGATGAATCAAGCATCTCCACCCCATCTACCTCCTCATCAATCCTCTCAACATGATGATGTTGTATTCCAAAGGGAACCCTCTCTAACCACTGAAATGTTAATTGACACTCAGATGGCAATCCAATCTCCCAAAGACATCTCTGTTTCTTCTCCACAAATAGACCCTCACTCTCCTACCCATGTTCTCCATGAGATTGATTATGTGTTTGAGCAACTTGGTTCTCCTCCACCATCACCAATAGAGGAACAGCCACATCAAACCTATGCTCAAACTCATCAACCTCCTACCCATGGAGAAGAGGATGAGATCACGATGTCCAGTCCATCTAGACTTCTTGATCATATATCTGGAGCATCCATCTCATATGAGGATCCAATGGGCTCTCATTTGAATGGATCAGGCAATAAGACTCCTGATATGGCAACAACCCATGAGTTCTTGAAATTGAGGCTGGAAATCCCCGGAACCAAGAAAAAGGGGTCCATGACATTCCTGAGATGGACTCAGGTCATGATAAAACTGACTCCCTAGTCAGGGATTTGGATGACATCCGTAATAGGATGGACGAATCAGATCTTAAAATAAAGGAATTGACGGATTCTGTTGCTCATATTCAGGCTGATGTGACCAAGCTCACTGAGTAAGTCACAACAGTCTTGAATAACCAAGCCCTGCAACCCACATCCATCTCCATGCAGGCACCTTCACTTGAAGGCACTCCAAGCACTCCACCTACTTCCACTGCCCCCACCTTCTCAACCCATGCTTTTCAATAAGTGTTAAACCCACTTCTTACTGCCCATCTCACTTCCCTACTTCAAACCTTTACCCAACAATTTCTCACAACTCAAAAGATCCGACTGGATCTACTGAAAATTTCAGTAGATACCAAAGTCTCCTTCTTACAACATGAAGTTTCTAACCATACTCGCTTTCTTGAGTCTCTTACTGCAATTGCTCCTCCTTCTCCCTGGTTCAAGGAACAGGCTGATGAAGCCAAAAAGAGGGAGAATGAATGGCTTTTGTCTGCTGCCCAATCTGCCAAGAGGGCAGAAGACAAGACTGAGCAAAGGAGGATGAAGGAAAGAAGATTGAAAAATCAAGAGGCACTCCTCAAAGCAGCATTGGATTAACAGTTCCAGACTGAAGCTGCTAAGGCTAGCTCTAAGCAGAAGCAAAGGGAAGTTGAAGCTCAAATAAACACTAGAACATCTGGAGTATCCAAAAAATCCAAACCTTCTAACTCAGCTCCTACTTAGCAAATAAAGCCCACAACCGTTGCCCCATCCTCTTTTGCGTCAACTACTCAGGACATACCAATTCCAACTGGTTATATCCAATATGAGCACAACCCCATCTTTCCTAAACAGAATTCTCCCACCATACCTATCCCCTCTTCACCTATACGCATAAATAAAGAAAGCTCACCTACCTTTTTCTCCAAATTCTGCCTCTCAAACCCTCCTAGAACTATCCTCACAAACCTCCCTTCCTACTACTCTCAATGCCTCCAAAATTGGTCAAAAACCAGCACCAATAATCACTCAGTCTTTTTCAAGAAAACAAAAGAGTGTGGCCAGAAAAACCAAAACACCCAATAACATACCTGAGAAACATGTATCCTCTACTTCAGAACCTAGCTCAGACTTAAATGATGATCAGCCCATTGCCTCTCTTATTTCAAGAAAGAAAAGGCTCATATTGGCTGATGATGATGAGTCTGACTTGCCCAAAACCACCACAGCTCCCTCACCAATAAGGTCTGCAGATGCTGAGAAACCACAAACTTCTCCAATAAAGGAATCCTATTCACGTGTAAGGACATTTCCTTCCGATGATGACCTTCGGAAGACAAATCATAAAGAAACGGAGAAGGAAAATAAGATCCTAGCTGGTCTAGAAGCCACTGGTCTCTCAGGAGATGAGCTGGTAATGACCTATGAGAAACAAATTGCCCTGTTGGATCAGCAGCAAGATAAAGCCTATCAGGCTGAGAGGGAGCAGCTGACAAGTTTCTGCTTGATGAAGGGAAGTACAAAGTTGAAAACTTTAATAACTGGGATATTACTAGCCGTAGAAATAAAGCTGAAGTCTTATATAAAAGAATAAAGGCAGAAGTCAAGAAGAAAAAGACCATTGAGCAGAGAAAAAGAATAAAACACATCCTCATCCAAAATCAACGGGGAACAAAGAATACAATAACAAGATGGAGAGATGATGTTGTATTTGATGAATGGAAAAAAATCAAAAGAGAAAACAGTGATCATCCTGAGCTTTGGAAGGAAGTCACTTCACCCTCTCTCACCATAGTGACTCAGCTCAAGGATGCAAATCCAAGCACAATGCTTGATCACCTACTCAATGCACCTATGGGAAGCCTTGGTGTTGGGTCTGCAGAATCTGCATCTGCTAATTCAGACCCTGGGCTGATGTTAATAAGGAAATCCTTCCTGATCTTCTGATAAATTATGAGCCTCATCAGCATGCTGTAGTAAAGAAGGTACTTGATTCAAATGATCAAGTAATAAGAAAAGAAATAATACACTGGCCGGTTGGAGCTCCTTTTCCTTTGGGTCTACCTTCCAAATCCCAGCCTCCTCAGAACAAAAACTCCAGAACCAGAATAAAAGGATGGTTCCATGACTCTGTCTCCAAGATCATGACCAATGAAAGATATAATGGTTCAAGAACCTTCTTCTCAAATTGGGATGAGATTCTCACCCTACCAATTAATGATCTGAAGGAACTGCAGCAGAAGACTCTGGAAAATGCTGATACAAAGTATGAAGTTCTGAACTATGTTCAAACTCTTAGAAATAAAATTGGTCTGGCTTTAAAACAAAAATAAATGGTTTTGGCTTCATCAATCTAGAGGGAGATTGTTGTAAAATAAGGACTGGTGAGCAAAACCACTGAATCCAGAAAAATAAACGAACCACAGATTGACCAACCTCGGATGCTTTTCTTCCGATTGAAGAACTGCTTCAGCATCGGAAGTTCAAAAGCAGAAGATTCGCCAAAAAGAACTACCGTTGAACTTCTCTACTTCAGAAGACACTAGCTGACCATGATACCTTCAGAAAACAACCTTTGCATCGGAAGACATCAAATGACTCAGAAGACAATCTCCTATTCTGAAATACTTGATTGTTTTAATCAGCTTCTGATGGACATCTTCCGAAAGAATAACCACTGAGCATCAGTACAACTACTTTAACCTCGGAAGACCTGAATACTCCTGAAGACTCTAGTTTCCGTTGTTGTTGACTTTGTATTTGTACTAGTTTGTTGATTCAGTGTCTGTAACAGTGTCAGCTATTTGTCTTATTATTTCTTGTCTTGTATCTCAGAATGTTGGGTATTGAAGTCCCAACATTCTCTAAATAAAATGAATTACTTCCCCCAAAAGTCCTCATGCTTTTTATCTGTTCTTTTCTCTCTTTCAATGCGAGAAAACTAAACAACGAAAATAACCTTGTGCAAAACTTTAGAGGGAGCTAATACCAAAGCTTTGACTAAGTGTCTAAAGCCTTTGTTCCTGGTAAAACAGCTTCTTCTCGGGGTTTCTGTTTTCAACAGAAGAACATAACACTTATCGAAGCTGCACAGACCATGCTGTCAGAGTCCAATCTACCAATATTCTTCTGGGCTGAAGCTGTTAACACAGCTTGTTATGTTCAAAATCGTGCATTGTTGAACAAACGCCATCAAAAGACCTCTTATGAGATTTTCTTCAACCACAAGCCTAAATTTGGTCATTTCAAGTCGTTCGTGTGTTCGTGCACTCTCCTCCATACTGAGCCAAATCATAAGTTTGATGACAAGTCTGATAAGTATTACTTTGTGGGCTATTCATCAGAGAAAGTTGCCTACCGGGTATACAACATGAAGACCCGGATGATTGTGGAGTCATACTATATCTGTTGGCAAGAGATGAATAACACCAATGCTGGTTCTGTTCGAAACAGGTTATTTCATAATGATTCTACTATCGAGCCCTTCAACACTACATCAGAGAGTGCAAGACCGTCTGAGCCAACTGAAAACATTTACAAGGGTGATGACGTAGACTATCGGGTTAACTACGTTTTTTGTGATCCCAAGCTTCTGACGGTTGACCCTCCAGGCATGTATGATCGGGCTCCTCCAGTTCAGCAACCCAGATCAATGAAGTCATCCCATCAGATCCGGATACTTCTCAGTCTGTTCAGCCAATACCAGAGATAGTTCAGGCTTCATCTTCTTCCCACCAAACTTTTGATAATCCACTATTCTCAGACCACATCCCTGAGGAAGATTGTGTGGATCATGGAGCCAAAGCAAGAGAAACTGCTCCTGTTGACAATCTTTCTTCCTCTAGTGAAAACCAGATGAACCACATCAGCAATTTTCTCGATAATCTAGATGTGGAGGAAGTGGCAACCCTAAGCATCAACAAGAATCATCCTATGGAAAACATTATTGGACATATTTCAGAAACAGTTCTCACACAGAGCTGGTCCATTCCAGCTCAGAACTCCTTGCCTAAAAGCTCTATCACACGAAGTCAATCAGGTCCAATTAATTCTTGTTTTCTATTCCTGTTTCATTTCGTAGGTCGAGCCAAAGAATGTCAAGATGTCTCTTATGGAGTCAAGCTGGGTCGAGGCGATGCAGGAAGAGCTGATGCTGTTTCAGAAGCTCAAAGTGTGAAATCTGGTTCCATTGCTCAAGGGGAAGCTGTCAATTGGAACCAGATGGGTCTTCAGAAACAAAAGGGATGATTTAGGGGTCATCATCAGGAATAAGGCACGATTGGTAGTTCAGGCCTTCTACCAGCAATATGGGATCGACTACGAAGAAGTCTTCGTACCAGTCGCAAGACTTGAGGCTATACGGATCTTCTTGGCTTACGCTTCCTACATGAACTTCATAGTGTATCAAATGGATGTGAAGACTGCCTTCTTGTATGGAAAGGTCAAAGAAAAGATTTACGTGTGCCAGCCCCTAGGGTTCGATGATTCGCAGCATCCCGGCCATGTCTACAAGTTAGACAAAGCCTTCTATGGTCTTCTTCAAGCACCTCATGCATGGTATGCTGTTTTTACAGATCATCTACTTGCTCATGGATATACCCGTGGAACCATTGACCAGACACTATTTGTTCGCAAGGATAAGGATGATTTGATTCTCGTCCAAATCTATGTGGACAATATTATTTTTGGTTCCACAAGCTTGGTGCTATGCAGAGAGTTCGAAGCTGTGATGAAGAAGAAGTTTGAGATGAGTGCGATGGGAGAGATGACCTTCTTCTTGGGTTTTCAGGTAAAGCAAGATCCGAAGGGCGTGCTAATTCATCAAGGCAAATATGTTAATGATATTCTGACCATGTTCAAGATGCTGGAATCCAAGCCTGCATCCACTACTATGGCTGCTCATCCGGTCATAACTTCGGATTCTGATGGTGAAGATGTTGATCAACACCTCTATCGTTCGATGATTGGCTCATTGATGTATCTGACCGCTAGCCGACCAGACATCATGTTCTTCGTATGTCAGTGTGCCAGATATCAAGCAAATCTGAAGGCTTCTCACCTGATCACTGTCAAGAGGATCTTTCGTTACCTTGTCGGGAAACCTCGTCTCGGTTTGTGGTACCCTAAGAACTCTGATTCTCATTTACATGCTTACTCTGACAGTGATTTTGGTGGTTGTAACTTAGACAGGAACTCAACCATAGGAGGATGCCAATACCTTGGAGATCGTCTTGTCTCTTGGCAATGCAAGAAACAGACAACCGTGTCTACATCCACTGCAGAAGCGGAGTATGTTACTGCTTTCAGTTGCTGTTCTCAAGTTATATGAAGGCAACAACAGCTCCTTGATTACGGTTTGAATTTTCTTGACTCTCCTATTTATTTTGACAATGAAGCTGCCCTTCAGATTGTCAAGAATCCGGTACAACACTCCAAAACTAAAAACATTGACATCCGGATTCACTTTACCCGCGACTGTTTCAAACGGAAACTGATTCATCTTGAAAAGGTCCAAACAGATGATAATCTGGCGGATCTTTTCACAAAACCGTTCGACACAGCTCGATTTCACCATCTCCTTGCATCTCTCAAACTAATAAGTTTTGATTAAAACAGTTTTGTAAATACTTTAAAATTTGTGTTTTGTTTTACTTTAATTTTTATATCACAAATTTCAGGGGAGAAAATTTACAAAAACAAAAAAAATTTCGGTCTTTTAGTCAAAATTTAGAAAAACAACAAAAATATTTTCGGTCTTTGAGCCAAAATTTACAAAACAACAAAAATATTTTTGGTTTTTGAGTCAGTCTAAGATGATCTACAAATTTAGGGGGAGTGAATTTTTAAGGAAACATGAAAAAGATTTTACATTTTCAAAGTTTAAGAAAAATACAAAAAGATTTTGATTTGGATGGTTAAGTGAAGTGGTTCAATTTGGGAAGTGAAATGATTTCTAACACTCAGAAATTCACTACCTAAAAGTAATTTCTAAATAATAACAACTTTGGATAACTATAATTAACTAAGAAGTTAAAACAAGTTTTTCCAATATGAAAGAAATGGACATGATCATTCAAAAATATTAATATATTAATAAATAAGTGAGAAGTACGGAAAATTAGATAACCGGACAGATGCAACAACTATTTGAGTTTTTGCTTAAATCATTAAGTCAAAACGAGATTGTGTTTTGATAAACTTGAAACTGTTTTGAAAAACTCGGGTACTTTTCATGTTTTGTGCAAACAAAAAGCGGGAAATACTTACTGAAGCATCCTCTGTTTTGTGTAAGTAAAGACTTAGATGTGTGACGTTAAGACAAATGTGCCTGCAAATCAGTAAAGTAAAAGATGCCAATGAGCACAAAGATGATAGAACCCCTTCTTGTTCTTGATTCTTAATCTAATCGATCTATTCTTTTCATTTCTCATCTTAAACTCTGTTGAAACATTTTTAAGTTTGTTGAAACACAATCAAAGTTAGAAACAAAATATTTCACAAAATAGATAGGTTGCATGGTAATCTGGTTTTACAGTCTGACTATTCATAGACTTCCCAAAAGTAGTCTTAGAAAAACTGTTAGAAAACTTTGATCATAAGTCTTATTTTTGAATTACGGATTGATGAGTGGAAATTAATGGTGGGGTATAATTATTTTAAGGTTGGGTTTCATATGAAATTATTTTAAGGTGGTCAAATTTTTTATACAGATTTGATCCCACAAAATTGACCCGACTCAACTTTAAACTCGTCCAAAGTTTCTGATTTTATTTTATTTTATTTTATTTTATTTTATTCATAAAAAGTTAAAAAAACTTTGAAAAATAATAATTTCCCTGAAATAAGACATACTCGAAATTATACTCGATTTCGAGTACACGAAAATCGTGTACTCGAACACCGCCTATAAATATACCGAGTATGACTATATCGAGTACCATTTGTCTTCGTATACGATTTTCATCCTCCATAGGCGATCTCCTTTTTCGTGCTCTGTTTTCAAAACCCACTCTAACCATATTGTAGATCATACATAGGCGACCCTAGGTATAGATTTTGAACAAGTTTTGTCCGTTGAATAAAAAGTTATGGGTCAAAAAAATATTTCAAGTACTTCATTCCATTAAAAATGAGAATCCTAGACAAATCACCTCGAAAACCTCAAAATTAGAAAGGGATCTTCTTGTAAGTTGGTTGCCTCTTAATTCCGAGCATTTCGAGTATAATTGGGTGTTTTAAGGAGCAAAATTGAAGGAGTTATGATGATTTTAGTGTTCTCGAAATTTTGAATTTCGAATACTATTTTTCGAGTGAAAATTTTGAGTATAAACTTTTCGAATACATAGCCAGTTCGATTACAACCTGTATTTTCTAATACACTGCAATTTCGTATACAACGAAATTTTTCGAATAAAGTTCAGATTTCGAGAACATTCTACATTTCGAGAACACTTTAAAATTCGTGAACTCTCTCAGACTTTGAAATGTTTCCGACTTCATGATTTTGTCTAACTTTTGATCTGAACTCGAACCTTAACTTTTGACCTTGACCTTTTACTTCAAGTTTGACTAACTTGACTTTGTTTATTAGAAATGGCTAATTTGAGATTTGGCTCGGACCACAATATGTCTGCCTTTGTCGGAGATCCACAGGTGAAGTATTCTATGTTCAGGACCTTTGGGGATGGGCTTATATTATGTCCGGTGAACTATGTTATCATGGAGAATCCCGAGATCATCGTTGAGTTTATCCAGCGTTTCTGGAACACGATCACTAAGCGCATGGACGCTAACGGCACAGTTACTTTGATCGGCAAAGTTCAAGGCCAGCCTGTTGTCATTACGGAGCAGATTCTGAGGGAATGCCTACAGTTTAGAGACAAGGCAACCGATCCTGTTGAGCTGGATCATGACTTGGTTCACAAGACGGTCTATCAGATGGGTCATGAGGGTGTCTACCCTCCTACGGAGAAGAAGTTGTTACATCCGTAATGGAGATATCTTGCACACGTGGTGACCTAGTGTTTGTCTGGAAGGAAGGGCGGTTATGATGTGCTGAATCAGACTCTCAGTTCATGTATGGTGGCATTGGCTCTCGGCATGGATTTCAACTACTCATAGATGAAATTTTGCGACATGCATGCAAATATCAAGGGAAAGAGAAAGGAAAGATTTCTGGACTTCCCCCGCTTCATCCAGATCGTCATCAACAAGAGGCATCCAAACCTTGTTCCTACCATCGGCACACTCGGGATCAAGAGGATGAGAGAAGACATTTTCTCGTACATGATGATGAACAAAAGAGGAAAGAAACAGTATGTCGGGGAATGGCCCCTGATCAAGTTTGGTATATTTGTTGGAGATGACGCAGCAGTGGAGGATCAAGGAACACCTGTTGCTATAGTTGCTGAAGAGCACGTCATCCCTCCTCCTGGCACAAGCACTCAAAGCGGCTTAAGGATCTCAGATTGCTGAAGAAGATAGCAAGTCGTCCTCCTCAGCTCCTGCTCAGACTCAGATACCACCACCTCCACCTCAGACTCAGAGACCACCACCTCTACCTCAGACTTAGACACCGCCATCTCCTGTTCAGCCTAAACCATCCACACAGCCCAAACCACCACAACCACCAAAACAAAAGCCACCCTCTAAACCCACCAAACCAATAACCACCACCCAAATTCCTATTCCACCACCACCACCACCTCCTTTCACCACCTTAGAGACCACCCATACCACATCATCATCACCTCACTCTCATACTCACATCCCCCACACAAAGCCACCACCATCACCAGGTAGGAGTCAGAGAGACAAAGGCAAGGCACACATGCATACGCCTTCGTCTTATGCGCCTGAGGGGTCTCAAGTGGATATCGTATGGATACAGGAGAGAGTTTTTATGCAAGAACAATACTCCATTACCAAAGATGACAAGATTCATGAGCTGCATGGAGCTTTGGTCAGAGTTTGCGAGATGTTTATAAGACATATTCGTGACCTTCATCATCTGGAGAAGAAGAATATAAGCGTTTGAATAAGGTGGTTAAGAAGTTGACCGGTTCTATGATTGATTATCAAGAGGAAGATGATGAGGATGAAGATGATGATATTGAAGAAAAGATAGAGGTGGAAAAGAAACAAGAATAAAAGAATGATGAAAGGGATGATGATAATGACAAAAATGGCGAGAATGCCAAGGACGACAAAGGAAAGGATAAAGAGGATGATGATACAAGATGTGATAAGGGACAGGGTGCCAGTTCCTCGGGTCAGCAAGATGATTAGCCCGCACAGGACGCTACCAAGAATACCGATGCTTCCAAGAATCCACAGTCTTCGAAGAAGCCTCTGGATTATTATGAGTTATTCGAGGATCTCCCAGAGAACTTTCTATTTGATGGATTCGGTGAAGAGCTCGGTGGAGAGGGCCAAGGGGATTTGTTCGCCGATGTATCTATGGATTCGGTGTTTTAGGCTGTCTATGACAAGGAAAGAAAGGAGAAAGCCGAATCCTCCACAGGAGCATCTACAGAGAAAGAGAGGAGAAAGCCGAATCCCTATGTAGACTTCTTGTATGCTGACAAATATGTCAACAAAGATGGACATGAGATTCCCCCACTAGCCACAGTTATCGACAGTTGGTTCGATAGGCAGAAAGATTGGACGCCTGCTTCTCCAGAAGTTAAAGCAACATGGCTAGGGGAAATGAATGAAGAACATCCAGAGCAAACTTTCATTATAAACGGCAGAGACTTGTTCGCTGTTTGCAATGACAAGTCCAACATTTGCTGCTGGATGTACGACAAAGACAGAGATTTATATCTGATAAAGAGAATGAATGGGAAGGTGGAATACTTCAAGAGGCCAAGGGATTTTTGCACACTGCCGAAGTTCAATATTAGGAGCATCAACAATGCGATGTTCTTCAATCCCTCAAAACACAATCAGGCCGATCTGTTCGCCATATTTCTGAAAGATCAATGCAATAGAGACTTCATAGTGATGAGGACAGCCAAAGGAAGGCGCTACGTTTCCACATGTATCTTAGATCCAGTCAAGAAGGAACCGTGGATCTACTACAAGTATCCACCACCACATACTGAGAAGGCCGTTCCTGTCTCATCACGAGCTCCTGACAATTCCTTAGCCAACTTTTTGTCTTGGTATTTTGACGAGAAGACACTTGCTACAGTGATTCTCTGGAACAAAGATGACATCAAAGACATCGATATGATACTTGATCTGATGGATCTTTTGAAGTTTGGCAAGGAAGACATGCAGAAACTAAACGAGTCTCCAATCAGAGTCTATGGAGACTGGGACGAAGAGGCTAAGCCCTTTACTCGCGTAGTCGTGTTTGCTATGGAGCTAAAGCTGTATGCTGGAGCATGTCGTCACTCGAGTCTCCAATCAGAGTTTAGGGGGAGTTTGTAGAGCCCAACTGAAGATGAAGACTGACAAAGTCAACCAAAGAAGAGTCGGAGACCAGTTTTTATTCATTTTTGTGTACTTAGTGTTCGTGTACAGTAGTATTTCGTGTACTCGACCATTTTCGTGGATAAAGGTTTGAATACTCCTAGAAGTAGTATAAATAGACGTATTTTGTATTATTCTAGGGTTGGATTCCCAAGGCGTGCTCTCTAGACGTATTGAGGCACTGTTTCGAGTACTTCACTAAATATATAAAAGTTTTGATCTTTCTTCATGTTCTTGTGATTCTATTTCGGAGTCCGCATGTTGTAGTGTCATTTGATGCAAATTGGAGGCTTAAAGGTCGGTTCTTGATCAGTTTAGGGACCTACAACACATGATATAAATACAAGTCTTCTGAAGTTCTAATATCAATTTTTTCATTTCTATCTCTCTTGTTAAATATTTACAACATAATAAATAGATTAAAAATATTATAAAAATAAGAAACATTTTTAAAACAACAAACTTTTTTAAAATACAATATATTTTAAAATTATTATTTCTAAAACATAAAAGATTTATGAAAAATATTTTTTTAAAAAAGAAAACTTAAAAAACATAGGTAATCAATTTCTTACTTTTTAAACAACAAGAATTTTATTAAAAAATTGATAATTTATCCCTGCCTATTTAATATTTTTACCCAATCTGTGTAATACACTAGGTATTAAGATAGTTTATTAACATAGATTAATTAAAATAGATACATTGAAATAAATTTGACATGGTCTTGCATCATGGTTGAGGCATAAATAGAAAAATTAATCATTGCTTACTTTTTTTAAATAGCAAATGTTTGGTCACTTGGGATTATCATGACAAATATATCTCTCTTTCGCCTAAAGAACAAAACAAGGTAACCTGACCCCTCCGCATAGGAAGAAATTCCATAACAAGAAAAACAACCGCTTAACCCAGAGAAAATTTAGCTCTAGACGAAACTCAAACCCATTACCTTTCACTAAAAAAATCATAAGGTTATTGTTTAATCAATTAACCTTTGGTTATTCATTGTATACTTGAACTTAAGCCTTCAAAAATGGGCAGGTTGTGTGATAATCCATTTGCTTCCATCTGGTAATTTAAATTACAATACAAATCGATCCATATCAAATGGATTCCATTTTAGTGACTATGAAAGTGAATTCAATTCCTATGATGTGTAGCAGCAAGGACACAAACGTATACCCTGTATACAATCTCGCTTTGGCGCAACAAGAAAGTGTTAGTGTGGAATCCTACTGGGATTTTAGTGATAAAAATTCGTATTGATTTTTGATCCTATATATCTTTAACGATATTTCATTACCAGGGTGACAGCATATTGTAAATACATTTATAACATTAAATTACATAAGCAATAGATGGATTTCATGAGCAAAACAACGAGTATCCACAAATCCAATAAGATGCGAAATCAAAAATGGCATTCGATTATGGATTACGATAGGTAAAGCTATAAATCATCATCAATAACGATCCAAAATACATATCGGAGTGCTTGGATTCAATTACTTGAGGCAAATCTAATTCCAAAGCCAAACCATGAGCAAATTGCATTTTCGAGTCCATTTCATGAATTGCGTTACTTGGGCTCCAATCCATGCTAAAACATGTTACATAACAGAATTTAGGGAACCTGATAACATATGATAACCATCTAGAGGATTCCCCATGGTTCGTAGGTCCTGAAACAATGAAAAACCCATAAAACACAAGGACCCAATGCAAATACCAAGCATGAGGCCAAATAATTCTAACACTTTAGAGGTTATTTATATAAAGGTTAGAAATATCTTGAAAAATTGTTAACATGGGACAAAACGGTGCCTAAAATGGAGTTCGTATGCTCCTAGAATCGCGAAAACAAATCAAAACGACTTTTGGCCAAATAGATAACATAAATTTGACCAGCTCGTCATTTTCTTCATTTTTCTCGAACCTACAGCATCAAAACCCTTTCTTCCTAACCAGGAAACCCATATTTCATGCCAAAATGTGGGGAAACATCGTATTGAAGCTAGTTTCAGCCATGTTCATCACTTTTTTACACCATTTGAGTGTTACTGGTGTTGATTATTGCCTAGGTGATGGCTATGAACGTTTAGGAATGGAAAATTCGTGTTTTAACGGTGAAATCTTCACTGCGATTACTCGGTCATGCTGCCCAATCATCCTAAAACCATTCCCAAGGTCATAACAACTTTGGCCTAGTCGATCCCAGCAACGATTATGGACTACCTAGTCGTTCCTTGGAATGTCAGACCAAACTACAAGCGCTCCCGGGCACCGACCAAGGAAATTAACGAGGACCGGCAACGTTCTCGAGAAACGGTCCTGATTCCCAGTAACAGGCACGGAAATCAAGATTTCTCCCGAATTAGCCCTAGTGAGTCACACAATTGCCGTTAAGACTTCCGAGCTACCGACCAAGGGTTTAGGGCAATCGTTCGGTAAAACTAACCCTTCCAAATTAACGGCCCGATTTTTGAAAAGACGTTTGTTTAACAAATCAATTTCAGTGTAACATTTCCAAATGATATAATTTATTACAAAACTAAGATTAATGAAGCTTAAATGTGATTAGATATTCCTAGACCTTAAATCAATCGAGAATTGTCCCGGTGATATAAGCAACAACAACACTTACTCAAGTAATCATGGAATGTTCTGATTATTTCCATGAGTCATATATTCTTAATAGGAGCCTGAACCATTGTATGTTCCCATTATATCATATTCCAGGCAACACTAGCAGTCTTCAGTAGGACCCTATCGTGTGGTAGGCATCCATTAAGATAACGAGGCTACGTCATAGTGATGTTTTAGTAACAGTTATCTTGGAAAGAATATAACCACATATGAGTCTCATAACCCATTTTAAGTATTTTGGTTTACAAAATTTGGGGATATCAATACCATTACAAGGATATTACGTGTTTCAATTGCAGGGAGTTTCATATACCCCTTTTTAATATTTGGTTTTCCAAAAATCGATGATTCTGTTACAATTGCAATATGTTTACGTATTTCAATTACAATGGTATACTTATGTGATTTCATTACACCATTTCAAATCTTTGGATTTTTAAACTCGGGGTTTGCATTATAATTACATTAAGGTTACATATTTCAATTACAATGATATGCTTGCATGTTACTTGTATATTCCAACTCTTGTCTGATGATTACATGAAAATGGATACTGTTATCGTAAAAGTCCTCACATTACATATGTAACCAATAAACTCATGGATGAGCCAAATGATAACAATGATACGTCTACTCTGATGTGAATGCATGTTACCATTTATTACATTACAACATTACAACTTAATGCAACGATATGCATTAAAAGTGAGGCTCATGTTTTACCTTCGGGTATTGCCACCAATTACATTACAGTCACATAAGCTTTGGTTATGTGTTTTCATGTGAATTGTATTCATAAAGTTGTATATGCTTGTAAACTTGTCATATCATACTACATCGAGTCTATTAAAAACTATAAGCTCACCAGCATTCGTGCTGATCTTTCCAATTTCCAAAAGCATTTTCCTGGGATTCAAGGATTACAATATTACTAAGGAAATGGTGAGGATGCACTAAAAATTACAAGTTTTAGGAACCCTTGGATTACAAATTCTGGTTTGTAAACTATAATTGATAATGTATCAATTTCATTTGAAATGTCAAATATTTCTTTTATTATGCCATGTATGTGTTCTGACCAAACTACAGAGAAAAGTCCCACCCCATCCCATCCCAGTGATTTCACCACCAAGCTTCCGCATCCGTATTTCAGTTACATGTTACAAGAATATCATCAGGTGACAAGAGATGGGGCTGTGACAAGTTGGGTTGGGTAATTTGTCGGAACAAATTCAGGTCATAATGAGTATAAGCAAAATCAGTTTAGATCTAAATGAACCTATTTTATAAAAGCATCAATTTAATTTAAGTTAAAATGACTCTTTTAACTAAGAAAATATTATATTAAAAAAATTTTATTGATTTTTTCATCAAATATATCTAGACAATTCTTACTCATTTGAATCTATTTTATTTATATAGTATTTGGGTTACACATTTTGACTTGCGTTAGGTTATAAGGCTAATCATCTCAACCCATCCTAAGTTATGTTACGACCGTTCGACCAAAAATATAATAATTATTTAATAATACA
This sequence comes from Mikania micrantha, assembly GCA_009363875.1. Lineage (NCBI taxonomy): Eukaryota > Viridiplantae > Streptophyta > Magnoliopsida > Asterales > Asteraceae > Mikania > Mikania micrantha. The sequence goes on from CM018687.1 coordinate 28,569,312, forward strand.
AATCTATTTATCTTATTTTGGGTAAAAATTGTTAGGTCTACATAAAGTTAGAGATTTTCTTTGGGATTTGAGATACCTTTTTATAGTTAGGTGTGTAAATATGTTTAAATGTTTAACAGAAGCACTAAAATAGACAATAGTACGTTTTAAAACATTTCAACGTCTCCTACTGGCCAATAATCTAATGGAATGAAATTTAATTAATAAAGCAAAATATAAGCTTGCATAGATTTTTTTAAGTTGTGTTAATATAAGAGTTAAGCATTGAAAATTTATGGCCTATTTTATATTTATTCTCATTTCATACAATCCTAATTATAACTTTAGGGTGATCAAACCAAAAAATTTGAGGCAATCAATTATCATTCATTAAATCAAATATGATTTAGACTTTAGAGTGATTGAACCAAAAACTTTGTTACAATTAAGTTAATTTGTGTATGTCTTTATATTTATATATCAGTTTGAGTCATCGAATGGCCCAAATATGTCGACCTTCAACATGAAAAATGTAACACCCCGACCAATGGCAAAATCATCGGGGCATTCATGAAGTGTAAGATTGTTCATAAGCACAAGGTGTTAGTACATTTTGTAATAGGTTGCACTCAAATTGTATAAGTTAAGTTAGGTTTGATGCTAGGTTCGTTTGGTCCAGGAACCTAGGCATATGTTTGTAAAGCTTCGGCGAACGTAGAGTTTTGTTGTGTAAAGGTTCGTCCAGAGAACCTGTTGGTTCGTCTGGCGAACCTAATGGTTCGGCTAGGTTCGGCTGAGTGTTTTATATATATAGCAGGTTTGTCTGATTTTGTAGGTTTGAGTGACAGAACCTGTGTTTATTAGATCTGTGTGATTGTGAAAGAACTGTGTGTACTTACTGTGTATTCTTGTAATCCATTTCAGTATGAATGAATAGAATGTTTTATAGAATGATTGTATGTCTTTGATTCATATAGATTTTATCTAAGTTCCGCATAGATTGAATTGTTAATAGAATTCCAGTGATCGATCCAGAGCATTCTACAGTGGTATCAGAGATTTTGGAGGAGTTTTATACACGTTTTTGAAGACTATCAATCACTTTGAAGATTCTGAAATGGCTGGAGTTTGATTTTTAGCATCTGAATGTTTTTCTGATATTTCATTATCATGTGTTGACATTTAGCTGGTTGAAATAAGAGATTTTTCATTAAAACCAGTGAATTAGAAGGTTTGAAGCTTTGAAGGTTTTCCCTCCAGATTTTGACGACTTTCCCGCCAAAATTTTCAAGTGTAAATTACAGGTTCGTGAGACGAACCTGGTTGATTCTTAGCTGAATTCTAAAGTTTGTTGAGGTTCATGAGACAAACCTATTCTGGTTGAGGTTCGTGTGTTAAAAGGTTTGGAGAGGTTCGTTGGAAAGGTTTTCAATAGTTTTGTTGCTTTAAAAGGTTTTTGCCAAAGGTTCGTTGGTCAAGATTTAAGGAAGGTTCATTGACTAAGGTTCGTTGATTCAAGGGTTTGAAGAAGGTTCATCTGACTCATAGGTTCGTGAGCTTATAAAAGGAGGAATAAGTTTGCTGACTAAAATTGGAATCATGGCGGATATGCTTGCAGCAGTTGCTAATCAAAATTCTTAGATTCAGAGTATTTTGATTAGTGAAACTGAGTCGGGAAGCACTAACAAAGTACCAAAATTACTTTATTTGAATGATTATGAGAACTGGAAAGGTCTTTTTGAGACATATCTTAAAGGTACTGACACAAATCTTTGGGAAAGAATCTTATCACCATATGAAAGAACAAAGGTGGCTGGAACAGATCTTGATCAAACTCTTGATCGATTGGATGTTGAACAACGAAAGAAATATGATTTTGAAAAGAAAGGATATTGGATGTTAGGTCAAGCAATTCCTAATCAAATTCTTCATCAATTTGATGAACACAAGACGTCATACAGATTATGGAATGCATTGAAGGCGAGAATAAAGGGAAACACTAAACTCAAGAAGATGAAAGCCACTGATTTGAGAAAAGAATTTGAGAATCTCAACTACATAGGCAATGAGAGTCTTGAGGCTTTGATTACAAGATATAGACATTTATTGACAGAAGTTCGTAAGTGTGGAATTAAGTATTCTGAAGAAGAGAAGATAGATTGTTTTGCAAATGCTTTGCCAGAAAGGTGGAATTCATTCGTGTTGATTTTGAGAGAAAATTTTCCAGGAATGACACTTGTGGAATTTATTCAAAAGTTAGAAGAACAAGAAATGAAGGATAAAAGAAAAGCTAGAAGAGTTAATGTAACACAGGATCCTTCACTTTATTGTGCATATGTGGTTACACCTCCTGTTCAGTCCACAAAAATACAAACAGCTTTAGTTTCAAGTACTACTGAGAGTACTTCTGTACCATCTGCATCTACCAGTTCAAGTTCATCTTATTCTGGGAATGAGAAAAATTCTGATTCTTCATCTGCTACAATTCAATTGAATACAACCAATTTGGGAAATGAGTCTGTGGAGGCTGTCAGAGATCATATGTCAATACTTTCTTGTGTTGTCAGTGCTTATGATGAACAGATAGCTGGAAGGATAGGAAATTCTAATCTTACTTTTGAAGATTATGAGCAGGTAGATGATGATGAAATGGAATTGATTGATATACAGTGGGCTTTGGCTAGTGCAATAAGAAGAACTAGCAATTATGAGAAGAAAATAGGAAAGTAGTTTACTTTTGATCGTAACACGAAGTTTGGATTTAATCCAAAAGCCACACAATGCTACAACTGTGGTGAGTTGGGTCATTTTGCTCGAGAATGTAAAAATCCAAAGAAACAGGGCAACTTGAATCCATTCAAGACAAAAGAAGCTTATCAAAAGAAAAGGGTGAAGCCTGAAGAATCAACCAAAGCTTTAGTCAGTCAAGCAGACGAAGGATATGACTGGGGAAAACAATATGATGATTTAATGGGCGCTTTTATGGCTTCTATGTCTGAAGAAGAAAACAAGGGAAAAGAAAAGGCTGAGGAGGTAAATAATGATCTTTTGGAGGTAATTGAAAAGTTGAAGGAAATGAATGCTCAATTGACTGCTGAACTGATCGAGTGCACTGAAGCTAACAAAAATGTAGTTTCAAGAGAAAAATATTTGGACAAAAAGATCATAGACTTTGGAAAAGAAAATGAAGAATTAAAAATTAAAGTTTTGCAAAATAATCATGCAGTTTCTGTGCATCTCGAGTCAGTACAGAAGTTGAAACTTGAACTGTCAGCAGCCAGAGCAAAGCCAGAAATGAATAAAAGCAAGCTAGAGAATTATTAGAATTCTCAGTATGTTATCGATTACTTAATTGCTATGCAAAGATCATCGAATGATACTACTTGCTTGGGATTTCATGTTGTACTACCTGGAAAGGCGTTGTTCGATTCGGGAAGAAAGGGAAACTTGCACCAAGGTACGTTGGACCTTTTGAGATTCTGGAAAGGATTGGTCCCGTAGCCTACAAACTCAAACTTCCAGTGGAGCTAAGCAATGTTCACGATACATTTCATGTATCGAATCTTAAGAAATGCTTGGCAGATCATGATGCTCAGATTCCACTGGAAGACATTCAGATTCAAAACAACATGCAATTCATAGAACGTCCGGTTGAAATCATGGATCATGGAGTCAAGAAACTTAAACGCAGCCGTATCCCGATCGTAAAGGTACGATGGGAGGGCAAACGCGGTGCTGAGTTCACCTGGGAACGTGAAGACCAGATGAAGCTTAAGTACCCTCATCTTTTTACAGTACCTTCGACTAGTTAATTTCGGGACGAAATTCCCTTAACTAGGGGAGACTGTAACATTTGTACATTTAGTCATGATAGTTGTAAACAGTGTTAGCACAGGGTGTGTCCATGTTCAGTTAATCTATGTGATTCATATGTTCATTATGTGCTTATGTGTTAGAATCCTTATTATTTGAGAACAAGTATGTATTAATATTTACAGTCGATTACACTAGGCAAGAACAGTATCGTGTTATATCGAAACAGTGGTGGGCAGGGAGAGTGAGCCCTATACATATACTGCGTTCGGTGTAACGGGATAGTGTTAGTGCGTAGTGTTAAGACGAATATTATGACAATTAATTAATTCAACAAGAATCGTAATACGTAAGCGAGACTGAGTATAGTTAAGGGTGACGATCCATAATGATACGAATGTTGAACTTATAATTATGATTAAACGACTTTAAATAATTTTTTTTACGATCGAAAAAGGTACGCGATTGCGGGTATACACGTAATTGTATGTGTTTAACGATCTGATAACGCACGAAGAGTAAAAATAGTTAAAATAATTATTTTATATTTTTACAATTTTGAAACTCATCATTTTATTGAGTTTAACAACTCTTTTATTTTAAAAACCGCGTAAAATACGCGTTACGCGACGAAAACGCGAACCGAGCAACCGGAACGAACCCGAACACCACCCGGACTATAAAAGCCTTGAACAAGGCTATTTCCTTCATTTATTCCACCACCAACCACTTCTCTCTCTAAGAAATTCGTTCAACCCCTCTCTCCCTAGAAAACCGAGCATCAAACGCGCATAACTTCTTCGTTTCACCACGGATTTGAGTGTTCTCGGTGTCTACGCGAAGCTCTCAACGAGTACTACAAGAAAGTACAGCGGATCAGAGGTTTTCACCGGCCAAAAACGAGGTATGACCCAAGGAAGTTTCGGGAAATAGGGTTTTCTTGTGTGTTTTTGTCAAACCCGACTCAAAGCCGGTTCTAGCACTTCATTTTCTGATTTCGCACCTCTAGCAACCCTATTTGATGTTAAACTAACCTAGATTGTGGTCTGGAGATAAGGATTCGATGAAGGTGATGACGCAGGTGTACAGGTTCGGTGGTGGTCATGGAGTCGAACCCATTAGGGTTTCCTGGCTGAACCAGGTGGACCATGGCGAACCCTAGCGAACCCTGCATGGTTCGTTGGGCTACCAGCCGAAACCAAGGAGCCTTCACGAACCTACCTCAAACCTCCCTGCATTCCACGAACCCTCCTTGTTGCTGCGAACCTTCGGTGAACCATAACGAACCCTACATGGTTCGTTTCATGATTGGCCGAACTATAGGGAACCTACACGAACCTTCATGGGCATGAGTATCTTCGGCGAACCCTATGGAGTCCACGAACCCTGCATGGCTCGTGGAAGTACCAGCCGAACACTAGTCCTCAGTTAGCCGAACCATGATGTCACCGAACCATTTGTACATTGCCGAACCTTCAACCAAGCAGCCGGCCAAACCATACATGCAGCCAACCTTCAACCTTACAAGGAACCCTTGAGAACCACCGAACCATTTGTTCCTTCCCGAACCATCTAGCCATGTTGCCGAACCCTGGAACTTAGGGACGATTCTACACATCACCTCATTGAGCCGAACCTTTGCATGGTTCGTGGATTATGTAGGCGAACCATGGACTGATCTTAGCCGAACCTTGGGAGGGAAAGGAGATAGGTTCGCTGCCATGGGTGGAAGCCATGAGTAGTTTCGGCCCACATCATATCAAGTACCATAGTACCCTTGACCCAATAGTTCACATAGGTGGCTCATGACATCCCATTCGGTTCAATTCAATTCCATTTGGCCCAACATGATCATTGGTGTCTTATATGGCCCATGAACATATCGGTTGGCCCAACACCACATCCAATTGGCCCACGATTAACCTAAGAGGCCATGGACCTTTGATTAAAGCCCATCATGATTTCATGGGCTTAAGGCCCATGAATTGATCTACAAATCAAAGGAATTGTGTTTTGATCTTAGTGGGTTAAATATAACCAACATGACTATGAGATCAAGTCACAATCCTAATGACTCAAACCATGGAAACATTTATGTCAAATCTCATGTTAATCAATGACTTATCAAACTTTTAAACACATACTGTTTATGCATAATGAGTTGTGCATAAAAGCTCCTAACATAGTCTTTTCATGAATCATTGATCAATCAAGTAAGTCAATCATGACTTTCAAGTTCATACAATACTTTTAATCATGAGAACAATTATTTAAGTGTTAATGAAGTTCAAGAGAACACAAGTCAATCAATGAATCAAAGTCTATACAACTATAAATCTTATATCTTATGTATGATTACAATGATATAGGAACCAGTTAGAAGTCCTGTTTGCTACTTGCTATTTGTTATAGTTCAGAGTCTACTGCAGACAGGTGAGAACATTAGCCCCTCTTTTTACTGTTTTTACAACTGTTTTGGGGTGGAACACGTGATCAAATGCTCTTACTTCAATCCTACTTCATGATACATATTACTGTTACTTGGCAAACATTATAGGTTTACTTTAGAAATCCAAGGGATTCCTCAATTGTTTTAAAGGAATTTATAAACTCTTTTACTCTAAACTCGTGTTTTCGAAATTAATCTTTTATAAACCTTGTTGCTATACAAGGATGCTATCTTATGTACTCAATCAAAAGATTCACAACATGGTATTCAAACAATGGTTTTCATGGTGTTCAAACAAGGATTCATTTCATGGTATTCAAACAGAGGATTCATTTCATGGTACTCAAACAAGGTTTTCAATCATGTTATCAAATAAGGCATTAACACGCTAGTTTAAAGCAATGTTCAAAAGCATGGTGTCCATCGTTGTGAACAAACTTATAAACACATTAGGTTTCATATTCATTAGCGTTAGTACTGGGTGATCACAACAAGGGAAAGCGGACACATTTGGGTAGACCGATTGCTGCAGTTAGATTTTAAATTTGTTTTATAAACTAACTGCAGATCTCGGTTACGTATGGTTATCATTGTTGCTGACTAATTTTCTGACTCCAAACGTAGTTTGGGACTTGATTATATGTTGGTTTTTGTGCAAACAGTCTTTGGACTGTTTACACTCGTTTGACATACCTGATGTTAGTTTGGGTTACAACCCATCCATGAAATTCATTTATTGCTTAAATATACCTATGCCTTATATTACAAATTCATGATTTCATATGTTAAACCTATTGTTCTCACCAACTACTTCTGTAGTTGACGGTTACTTTTCACGTGTTTCAGGTAATCAGGTTTAAAGCATTTTAAGGACAACTATGGAGACCGTTTAAGATAGAACAAGATGAAGAAACATGCTAGGATGGAATAGAAACTCATTAAATCCTAATCGTTTAATTGTCTTGCTTGAAGTCTTATTTTGTAAACCATATTTTGGGTCTGTAGTTGTCTTTCTTTTGATAGATAGATTGTCTGTAACTAAACAATTGTCTAAACATTATGAAACTTAGTAATCCATTATGGTTGTTCTTGTTCAATACTTGTGCATGATTCAACTGTTCATACGTCACCGCGCCGTGGATTCCGCACGCGGCGCAGGGGTGTGACAGGTTGGTATCAGAGCCAAGGTTGTAGAGAATTAGGAAAAACCCAATGTTTAATGACCTATACTATAACCTAAGCTACCCAATAGGACTAAGTGCTATAGGCTTGAGGATACTTAGGATCTAAGTAACTTAAGTGAGCATTAAGTCTACATTAAGCTTGAAAGATCTTAGGGATATTTTTCTAAGATTAGACATCGAGTCAAGGAATTTGAATCGGAATTCTATAATTGTAGAAACCGAATTAAATTTCTCACACGTATTCATTTAAGGATTTCAGAGGCAAGGATCTGTATTCTTAGTATCCTTGATCTGAAATTCTCACACAGAGTTCATTATAGGATTCCAGAGGCAAGGATCTGTATTCTTAGTATCCTTGATCTGGAATTCTCCATCAGAGTTCATTATGGGAAGTTAGAGGCAAAGATCTGTATTCTTAGTATCTTTGATCTAAAATCCTTGTCATGTTTATCATAGGAATTTAGAGGTCAAGATCTATTAATTTAGAATCTTGATTTGAAATCCTTGTCATGTTATCATAGGAATTCAGAGGTCAAGATCTATTAATTTAGAATCTTGATTTGAAATCCTTGTCATGTTATCATTATCAGGTGTTCATTATCATAGGAACTTTATAACTTAGAATCTGTGTAACAGTATTCTTTAGTTGAAGTTCTCACAGGAAATCATATTACTCAATACTGTAAGTATTGGGAACCTAGGTTAAATCAACCTAGGACACATATACAGAAACCTAAGGTTTTAATTTCAAATAAATTAAGAACCGTGGTTTACACAGTCATAATCATATCCATAGTACAAGAGGCAAACATGAAACAATCATAATCAATCAAGAGTTGGAATCTTAGCTCCAAATACAAACGGCGGATTAACGCTGACGTGCTGAGGTAAGTGGTGGGTCGGTGAGTGCTTACCCTATATATAAGCTTATTTCGGTATGTCAGGGGGAATCCGGCGTTCGTGTTTGAAGGAAGATTCGGGAGCAACTGGATCATTGAACATTAGTCAGACACATGAGATACAATCATTGGTAAATCAATTCATAGTGCAATTCAAACTTGGATGAACCAAACATTATGGTGAATCAATCAAGTTGGGAACATTCTTTCAATGTAAACCTTAAGTGAAATTCTTAAGTGATTACATGACTAGTACTTACTAACGTAGGTTAACGGGAAAGTGTAGAGCACACGTATGATTTAGTTCTACATGTTAACAACTGTTAGTAGGTGCACACATAACACAATCATAATTCAATCATGGATTCAATCATAGTTCAAGTTGATCAAAGATCATGGGATTCTAAATCAATGGAACACACTTGGAAAATCAGTACAAACATGTTGCCAAATGCTAGCAAGGACATGATCGTGGTATATCGAAGCGGTGGTGGGATGGCGTCTGGGCTGGAAGTTTGCTTGACCCTTTCGTATGCCCTATATATAAGCTATCTTCGGTATATCGGGAAAGTGTCAGTGTGTAGGTTTGGTGGAGTGAGATCATGGAACATCATACACATTCACATGAGAAGTATGCTAATAAGCTGATCGCTTATACGTGTACATGCTCATATTACAATTGAATGATAATACTAGTAGTATGGATATATTACTAATTTTATCATGCAAGTTCAATTGTATCCTTTCTCATTACTGACCCACTTGTGGCTTCTATTCGTAGAATGCCTCCCCGACGTGATCCTAACGGAGGGGGTTCAACAAGTGGCAACAATGATGAGATCAATAAGATTGCCCAAGCCATCGCTTTGCATATGAGAGATGTCATTCCAAGCATGGTCACTGATATCACCCAGAATCTTCGGGGGAGTACCGGTGACTCAGCAAACAACTCAAACACTAACCACTCAGGAACTGCTAACTTCACTTTCAAGCAGTTCAACGATGCTAAGCCTCCTAAGTACTCTGGTACGGAGGGAGCTACCGGTCTACTGCAATGGCTGGAAAGCATTGAAGACATTCTCGACTTCACTGGATGTCCTGAGAATCTGAAGGTCAAGATGGCCTCAAGCGCTTTTCATAAAGGCGCACTCACCTGGTGGAATTCTGAGAAGAACACCAGAGGACGTGAAGTCGCTTTAGCTTTACCGTGGGACGGTTTCAAGAACTTACTTGTGAAGAAGTTTTGTCCACGTCACGAGCTGAAGAAACTTGAGGTGGAGATGTGGAATCTGGTGCAAGATAGTGGTGAGAACGCCAAGTATACAACTCGTTTCCATGAGTTGTGCATTTTGGTGCCACACTTGGTTACTCCTCTATCCCGCAGGATAGAGAAATACATTGAAGGCTTACCTCTAGTGGTCAGAGGAACTGTTATGGGGAATAACCCCACTACTCTGGAAGCAGCAATCCAACTTGGTGCTACTCTTACTGAGGAGTATGTTAAATCTGGTGTGCTCACCCGAAAAGGATTCAAGAGAGCACAGATTGAAGAAGGAAAGAAGTATGAACAACACCATCACAAGAAGAAGAAGCAGAAGACAATCAAGAATTTTACAGCGCTGACTGCCGCAACACCTACTCATGCCACACCCATTACTGCTATGCCACAACCTGCTAATGCCAGAAAACTTTATACTGGCACGTTCCTACTTTGCACCAAATGCCAATATCATCATCTACCCACTACTCCATGCAAGAAGTGTCTCAAGTGTGGGCGTATGGGACACTTAGCAACTACATGTCGATCTGCTCATCTCGCTGCTGCAACAACTGCCACCGCTACTCCTGCTGTTACAGGTGGAAGGGCCTGTTATAACTGTGGAGCTGAGGGGCATTTCAGGAATCAGTGCCCGAAACTCAACACAGCTGCAACAACTGCTACTGCTCGTGCCTTTGTTATCGGAGCTGCCGAAGCACGTGAGGAGCCAGCAGTTGTCACGGGTACTTTCTCCTTAATAGTCATTACGTTTCTATCATATTTGATACTGGTGCTGATAAAAGCTTTATCTCTGCCCATACTGCTTCTTTGCTTAACATAGAACCATCTATTCTTATTGCTCCCTATACCGTAGAAGTAGCTGATGGTAACACCATACTTGTAGATTCTATAATTCATGGTTGTGAATTAGGATTAAACGACCATCTTTTCCTCATCGATCTTATTCCTATGACACTCGGAAGTTTCGAAGTTGTGATAGGAATGGATTGGTTATCTAAAAACAATGCCGAAATTGTATGTTCGGAGAAACTTATTCGAATTCCTTTACCGTCCGGCGAAATGATGAGAATCTATGGTGAGAAACCCTACCGCGGATTGAAGATTGTATCCTGTATCAAGGCTAGGAAGTACTTGAGGAAGAAATACTTTGCATTCCTAGCTCACGTGGTAGAAAAGAAATCTGATAAGAAAGCAGTTGGAGACGTTCCAGTCATCAGAGATTATCCGGATGTATTTCCAGAAGACTTGCCTGGACTACCACCAGTCCGGCAAATGGAATTCAGAATCGATCTCGTCCCTGGAGCAAACCCAATGGCGAAGTCACCGTATCGATTAGCACCGTCTGAGATGCAGGAACTGTCCAGTCAACTTCAAGAACTTCTAGACAAGGGATTCATAAGACCGAGTTTCTCTCCATGGGGAGATCCGGTTCTTTTTGTCAAGAAGAAAGATGGTTCATTTCGTATGTGCATTGATTATCGTGAGCTGAACAAGTTGACAATCAAGAATAGATACCCTCTGCCCAGGATCGATGATCTGTTTGATCAATTACAGGGAGTAACTTGCTTCTCTAAGATTGACTTACGGTCCGGGTATCATCAATTACGAGTAAATGATGAGGATATACCAAAGACTGCGTTTAGGACTCGATATGGACACTATGAGTTTGTGGTTATGCCATTTGGGCTGACCAATGCACCTGCAGTGTTCATGGACTTGATGAATCGAGTCTGTAAGCCATACTTAGACCAGTTTGTTATTGTCTTTATTGACGATATACTGATCTATTCCAAGTCGGAACAAGAACATGAAGATCATTTGAGGAAAGTCTTAGAATTACTAAGAGCTGAACAACTTTATGCTAAATTCTCAAAATGTGAATTTTGGTTAAAGGAGTTTCACTTCTTAGGACATGTCATAAACAAAGATGGGATACATGTAGATCCAGCTAAGATTGAGGCGATTAAGAACTGGACTACCCCATCTACCCCAACAGAGATTCGTTCATTTATGGGTCTGGCGGGCTATTACAGAAGATTCATTTCTAATTTTTCCAAGATTGCCTTGCCACTTACCACTTTGACTCAGAAAAGTCAAGCCTTTATATCGGGACAGAAACAAGAAGATGCATTTCAACTTCTTAAACATAAGTTATGCATTTCCCCTATCCTTAGCCTTCCGGAAGGCAGTGATGATTTCATTGTCTACTGTGATGCTTCAAACCTTGGTCTCGGTTGTGTACTTATGCAACGAGACTAGGTGATCGCGTATGCTTCAAGACAGCTTAAGGTTCACGAGAAGAATTACACTACTCATGACCTTGAGTTAGGGGCTGTGGTCTTTGCATTGAAGATTTGGAGACACTACCTTTATGCTACTAAATGTGTCATCTATACAGACCACAAGAGCCTGCAACACATTCTCAATCAGAAGGAACTCAACATGAGACAACAACGTTGGGTTGAGCTTCTAACTGATTACGACTGTGAGATTCGTTACCATCCGGGTAAAGCCAATGTGGTGGCGGATGCTCTTAGTCGCAAGGAACCAGTCAAACCAATTCGTGTAAGCACCATGGAGATCAACACACAGCCAAACTTGAAAGATTTGATTCGTACTGCACAGCAACAAGTGGTGACCAACAATCAGCTGAAAACAGACTTAGATTGTGGGGTTGAGAAGAAACTGGAACCTCGATCTGACGGGGTGCTATATCTCAACGGCCGCATCTGGATTCCGAAGTCTGAAGAATTGCGCACACTCATCTGTGATGAGGCTCATACGTCGCGATACTCAGTTCATCCTGGAGCCGATAAGATGTATCAGGACTTGAGAATATCTTACTGGTGGCCGGGAATGAAGAAAGACATAGCACTGTATGTGGGAAAATGTCTTACGTGTTCAAAAGTCAAAGCAGAACATCAAAAGACTTCGGGACTTCTGCAGCAACCTGAAATTCCTCAATGGAAATGGGAACAAATTTCCATGGATTTCATAACTAAGTTGCCGAGAACTCCATGAGGTTTCGATTCGATTTGGGTGATCGTTGATCGACTCACCAAATCTGCTCATTTTCTCCCAATCCGAGAGGATTACAAGATGGAGAAGTTATCCACATTGTACATCAACGAAATCATTGCACGTCATGGTACACCAACGTCAATCATATCTGATCGTGATAGTCGTTTCACTTCTCGCTTTTGGCAATCATTGCAAAAGGCTTTGGGAACTCATGTTAATCTTAGCACGGTGTATCATCCCCAAACCGACGGTCAAAGCGAAAGGACTATCCAAACACTCGAGGACATGCTTCGTTCTTGTGTCATTGACTTCGGTGGAAGTTGGGACACTCATCTTCCACTTATCGAATTTTCGTATAACAACAGCTACCATACAAGCATTCAATGTGCACCATTCGAAGCTTTATATGGTAGGAAGTGCCGATCACCGGTCTGCTGGACCGAGGTTGGTGACACACAAGTCGTAGGACCAGAACTCATTCAGGAAACATCAGACAAAATCACAATCATTCAATCAAGGCTTAAGGCCGCACGAGATCGGCAGAAGAGTTATGCTGATCGACGTCGGAAACTGCTTGAGTTTCAAGTCGGTGACCGAGTCTTACTCAAAGTTTCTCCCTGGAAAGGCGTTGTTCGATTCGGGAAGAAAGGGAAACTTGCACCAAGGTACGTTGGACCTTTTGAGATTCTGGAAAGGATTGGTCCCGTAGCCTACAAACTCAAACTTCTGGTGGAGCTAAGCAATGTTCACGATACATTTCATGTATCGAATCTTAAGAAATGCTTGGCAGATCATGATGTTCAGATTCCACTGGAAGACATTCAGATTCAAAACAACATGCAATTCATAGAACGTCCGGTTGAAATCATGGATCATGGAGTCAAGAAACTTAAACGCAGCCGTATCCCGATCGTAAAGGTACGATGGGAGGGCAAACGCGGTGCTGAGTTCACCTGGGAACGTGAAGACCAGATGAAGCTTAAGTACCCTCATCTTTTTACAGTACCTTCGACTAGTTAATTTCGGGACGAAATTCCCTTAACTAGGGGAGACTGTAACATTTGTACATTTAGTCATGATAGTTGTAAACAGTGTTAGCACAGGGTGTGTCCATGTTCAGTTAATCTATGTGATTCATATGTTCATTATGTGCTTGTGTGTTAGAATCCTTATTATTTGAGAACAAGTATGTATTAATATTTACAGTTGATTACACTAGGCAAGAACAGTATCGTATTATATCGAAACAGTGGTGGGCAGCGAGATGAGCCCTATATAAATACTGCGTTCGGTGTAACAGGATAGTGTTAGTGCGTAGTGTTAAGACGAATATTATGACAATTAATTAATTCAACAAGAATCGTAATACGTAAGCGAGACTGAGTATAGTTATGGGTGACGATCCATAATGATACGAATGTTGAACTTATAATTATGATTAAACGACTTTAAATAATTTTTTTACGATCGAAAAACGTACGCGATTGCGGGTATACACGTAATTGTATGTGTTTAACGATTTGATAACGCACGAAGAGTAAAAATAGTTAAAATAATTATTTTATATTTTTACAATTTTGAAACTCATCATTTTATTGAGTTTAACAACTCTTTTATTCTAAAAACCGCGTAAAATACGCGTTACGCGACGAAAACGCGAACCGAGCGGCCGGAACGAACCCGAACACCACCCGGACTATAAATGTCACACCCCCAAATTCCCACTTGTGGCAAATGTCCACGTGGATGTGACGTGTCCAGAATCACAGCTCAAGGTCATATAGAACACCTCTATATGCGTTTACAAATCCAATGTTTGACACATACACAAAATAAAGTAGTTTGCAGCGGAATAAAAGTTATCATAACATATATTGCAGCGGAAATCAGATGTTTGACATAATGCAGCGGAATAGTTTAACACGTCATTGTTTAACAGGATAAGATAAATTGTTTTCAAAATAACAAGACAGAATGCATGTAAGTTCCTAATTGCTCGTCCCTTAATGTGTGCATTCCTGTCCTCCTGCTAGCCATGCTAGTTACCTGAGAATACAAGTTTGAAAAGTGTCAACACAATGGTTGGTGAGTTCACAGGTTTTGATATACATATAGTAATAAAAGTGTGTCATGCTGTTTATCAATGTTAGTACCGAGCCCTAGGCCCAAAGTGTCAGTGCGTCACTACCGAACTAGACTTGTTTGTCCTTGCCTCCGCTATGCCTCGTATGCATAGCAAGTTAGGTCAGAGTTTGCACGGGTTATGACACTCAGTCAACATGGTGCCCCGTGGGGTTAGTCATTCCCTAATGGATCCATCCAAATCTACCACGTTGTTTGTACATTAACGGTAAGACTTTGTGAGGGCTTGTTACGAGTTCAACACTTAATGTTTGTCCAATAAACCAGCATACACAAAAATGTTTGTAATAGTAATAATGTTTGACTCGATGCAACTAGTATTCTCCCCCTATTTAAAAGCATTTGAAAAGAGTAAAGAGGGGCCGTAAACTCACCTTAGTGATATGATCGTACGTAAGCGTAAGCTCCCGAGTTGTCGTGTAGCACGTCGGCCTGTATTTCAAGCCCAATAAGCTTGCTTTGTTGTTCTGGCCCATTCTTGCCCGTTTCTCGACTGTAAAACATCATTCGAGCGTCGTTTGGACCCTATTGGTCAATTATTAGCCATAATTGACTTGTGACAGTGTTTCGTGAAGTTTCGAGTGTTGTGCTACACAATGTGTTAGGCGTTCACCAACGTTCGTGTGTTTTGACACGTGTGTGTTGTTTGCCGATAATTCCACGAATTATCTAGTCATGAGTCAGTGTTCGTACTGTCGTGCCACGTGTCACACTAAATTAATCTAATTCTAATGCCACGTGTACATAACGTATTTAAATAAACATTTAAATAAAATCAAAGCTGACCTGGAAATTACGGGGTGTCACAATAAAAGCCTTGAACAAGGCTATTTCCTTCATTTATTCCACCACCAACCACTTCTCTCTCTAAGAAATTCGTTCAACCCCTCTCTCTCTAGAAAACCGAGCATCAAACGCGCATAACTTCTTCGTTTCACCACGGATTTGAGTGTTCTCGGTGTCTACGCGAAGCTCTCAACGAGTACTACAAGAAAGTATAGCGGATCGGAGGTTTTCACCGGACAAAAACGAGGTATGACCCAAGGAAGTTTCGGGAAATAGGGTTTTCTTGTGTGTTTTTGTCAAACCCGACTCAAAGCCGGTTCTAGCACTTCATTTTCTGATTTCGCACCTCTAGCAACCCTATTTGATGTTAAACTAACCTAGATCGTGGTCTGGAGATGAGGATTCGATAAAGGTGATGACGCAGGTGTACAGGTTCGGTGGTGGTCATGGAGCCGAACCCATTAGGGTTTCCTGGCCGAACCAGGTGGACCATGGCGAACCCTAGCGAACCCTGCATGGTTCGTTGGGCTACCAGCCGAACCCAAGGAGCCTTCACGAACCTGCCTCAAACCTCCCTGCATTCCACGAACCCTCCTTGTTGCTGCGAACCTTCGGTGAACCATAACGAACCCTGCATGGTTCGTTTCATGATTAGCCGAACTATAGGGAACCTACACGAACCTTCATGGGCATGAGTATCTTCGGCGAACTCTATGGAGTCCACGAACCCTGCATGGCTCGTGGAAGTACCAGCCGAACACTTGTCCTCAGTTAGCCGAACCATGATGTCACCGAACCATTTGTACATTGCCGAACCTTCAACCATGCAGCCGGCCGAACCATACATGCAGCCAACCTTCAACCTTACAAGGAACCCTTGAGAACCACCGAACCATTTGTTCCTTCCCGAACCATCTAGCCATGTTGCCGAACCCTGGAACTTAGGGACGAATCTACACATCACCTCATTGAGCGGAACCTTTGCATGGTTCGTGGATTATGTAGGCGAACCATGGACTGATCTTAGCCGAACCTTGGGAGGGAAAGGAGATAGGTTCGCTGCCATGGGTGGAAGCCATGAGTAGTTTCGGCCCACATCATATCAAGTACCATAGTACCCTTGACCCAATAGTTCACATAGGTGGCTCACGACATCCCATTCGGTTCAATTCAATTCCATTTGGCCCAACATGATCATTGGTGTCTTATATGGCCCATGAACATATCGGTTGGCCCACGATTAACC
The DNA here is from genome assembly GCA_009363875.1 of Mikania micrantha. NCBI lineage: Eukaryota > Viridiplantae > Streptophyta > Magnoliopsida > Asterales > Asteraceae > Mikania > Mikania micrantha. The sequence continues at coordinate 28,586,110 of CM018687.1, forward strand.
TAAGAGGCCATGGACCTTTGATTAAAGCCCATCATGATTTCATGGGCTTAAGGCCCATGAATTGATCTACAAATCAAAGGAATTGTGTTTTGATCTTAGTGGGTTAAATATAACCAACATGACTATGAGATCAAGTCACAATCCTAATGACTCAAACCATGGAAACATTTATGTCAAATCTCATGTTAATCAATGACTTATCAAACTTTTAAACACATACTGTTTATGCATAATGAGTTGTGCATAAAAGCTCATAACATAGTCTTTTCATGAATCATTGATCAATCAAGTAACTCAATCATGACTTTCAAGTTCATACAATACTTTTAATCATGAGAACAATTATTCAAGTGTTAATCAAGTTCAAGAGAACACAAGTCAATCAATGAATCAAAGTCTATACAACTATAAATCTTATATCTTATGTATGATTACAATGATATAGGAACCAGTTAGAAGTCCTATTTGCTACTTGCTATTTGTTATAGTTCAGAGTCTACTGCAGACAGGTGAGAACATTAGCCCCTTTTTTTACTGTTTTTACAACTGTTTTGGGGTGGAACACGTGATAAAATGCTCTTACTTCAATCCTACTTCATGATACATATTACTGTTACTTGGCAAACATTACAGGTTTACTTTAGAAATCCAAGGGATTCCTCAATTGTTTTTAAAGGAATTTATAAACTCTTTTACTCTAAACTCGTGTTTTCGAAATTAATCTTTTATAAACCTTGTTGTTATACAAGGATGCTATCTTATGTACTCAATCAAAAGATTCACAACATGGTATTCAAACAATGGTTTTCATGGTGTTCAAACAAGGATTCATTTCATGGTATTCAAACAGAGGATTCATTTCATGGTACCCAAACAAGGTTTTCAATCATGTTATCAAATAAGGCATTAACACACTAGTTTAAAGCAATGTTCAAAAGCATGGTGTCCATCGTTGTGAACAAACTTATAAACACATCAGGTTTCATATTCATTAGCGATAGTACTGGGTGATCACAACAAGGGAAAGCGGACACATTTAAGCAGACCGATTGCTGCAATTAGATTTTAAATTTGTTTTATAAACTAACTGCAAATCTCGGTTACGTATGGTTATCATTGTTGCTGACTAATTTTCTGACTCCAAACGTAGTTTGGGACTTGATTATATGTTGGTTTTTGTGCAAACAGTCTTTGGACTGTTTACACTCGTTTGACATACCTGATGTTAGTTTGGGTTACAACCCATCCATGAAATTCATTTATTGCTTTAATATACCTATGTCTTATATTACAAATTCATGATTTCATATGTTAAACCTATTGTTCTCACCAACTACTTCTGTAGTTGACAGTTACTTTTCACGTGTTTCAGGTAATCAGGTTTAAAGCATTTTAAGGACAACTAAGGAGACCGTTTAAGATAGAACAAGATGAAGAAACATGCAAGGATGGAATAGAAACTCATTAAATCCTAATTGTTTAATTGTCTTGTTTGAAGTCTTGTTTTGTAAACCATATTTTGGGTCTGTAGTTGTCTTTCTTTTGATAGATAGATTGTCTGTAACTAAACAATTGTCTAAACATTATGAAACTTAGTAATCCATTGTGGTTGTTCTTGTTCAATACTTGTGCATGATTCAACTGTTCATACGTCACCGCGCCGTGGATTCCGCACGCGGCGCAGGGGTGTGACAGTGGTTCTTAAAACCACACAGGTTTCCAAACCAGTGATTAAAACCAAACCAATCACTACTCTTAAACCGATTGTGTATGTTAGATCATCTAATACACATCAAGGAGATTCTAGTGGAAATTTTCAAAAGAAAAATGTGATTTCTAAGAAAGTGGAAAAGGTGGATTTTTTCTTTGATAATTTTGGGGTTGGACACAAGGCTAAATCCAAGAATTTTCAAAAGCAAATGGATAATTCAAATAAAAGTTCAATTGGTTTTAGAAACAAAAGCTTATCTTCAAAGGTTTTCTCAATACCTTTCAGTTCATCAAGTTTTTATGATGAACCCACACCAAAAATTCAAACTAAAGAGAGAAAGTGTTACAGATGTGATAATACGGCTCATTTGGTTGCTAATTGCAATATAGATTTCAGTTCCAGTGATTGTGGCAGTCTGAAATCTTTCTCACCAAGGGAAACATGAAAGTGCTTTACTTAATGTGGTAAAGGGCATATTTCTGCTAACTGTTCTAATAACAAAGCCAGAAAGAGTTCTGATGAGGAGTGTCGGGTACATGTTTAAAGTGGAAGTTCTAGGAGAGATAGACCTAATGAAGATGAGATGAGAGTTCTTAGGAAATTCAACCCTGATTGTTTTTGGGTGCAAGAAGAAATCAAACAAAAGAAAAGAATTTTTGAAAAAAAAAGGAATATTAAAAAGATTATGAAAATTGTGACTTCATCTGATGATGATTCATTTGAAAATCTTTCATTAAGATAGTTTTCAAAACAACCTATCAAATCTAAATCATTTTGGAAACTCAAAGATAGATCAGGTGATGAATTTTCTAAGGAAGAGGAGGACACAAGTGATGATGGTTATTCAATCAGGTCATCACAAAAGAGTGGAAAAGGTCCATTCCGGGAGACTCGACGTCGAAATGGCGGGGGTCATCCCTTTTGAATACTGACAAGTTTCTTTTAATTTATCGTGCAGGTTGCATCCACGGGCCATATTAACAATCGTTGGATTGTTGATAGTGGATGTTCCCGCCATATGACTGGAGAATTGAACTTGTTAAGAGATTTCAAGCTTGTGAAAGGAAGTTATGTGAATTTTGCTAGAGATAAAGGAGGTCAAATTACACGGATTGGTAGTTTGACAAATGGAAAGGTTTCTTTTGACAATGTCAATTTATGTAAAGAACTAACTAACAATTTGTTGAGTGTATCGCAGATTTGTGATAAAGATTACAAAATGATGTTTGACAAAGAAAGGTGTTATGTACTCAAGCAAGGATTTAAGATTTCAGAGGAGTGGATTCTGATGACGGCTGAGCGGAGCAAGGATCTTTATGTGCTTGACATTGCAAAGGCGGAGATAGTAAATAACGTGGAAACATGTCTGGTGTCCAAAGCTACTGAACAGGACATAGGTTCATGGCACAGGTGGATGGGACATGTTCACATCCGGAAAATGAATTATCTTGTGCATAATCATTTAGTTGATGGTGTACCTGTAAAACATTTTGAAACTTCCAGATGTATGTGTTTCATGTGAAATGGGTAAACAGAAAAGGAAGTCTCACAAAACAAAGAAATTTTCTTCTATTGACATGCCACTTGAACTTCTTCACATGGGTCTTTTTGGACCCATCAATGTAAAGAGTATAGGTGGTGAATCTTATTTTTTTGTGGTGACTGATGACTTTTCAAGATTTTCATGGGTTATGTTTTTGAAACATAAATCAGATATTTATGAAAACTTTGTTTTGTTGATAAATAGGTTGGAGACTTTATATAAGTTGAGGGTGAGACGTATAAGATCTGACAATGGGACTAAGTTTAAGAATCATCAAATGGAGGAATTTTGTAATTCCAAAGGCATTCGGCAGCAATTCAGTGCACCTTATGAGCCTCAGATGAATGGTGTTGCTGAAAGAAAGAACAAGACTTTGATTGAACCTGCGAGAACGATGCTAGCTGATTCTAAACTTCCCATTAGTTTTTGGAGTGAAGCTGTGGCTACTGCTTGTTTTACCCTTAACAGAGTTTTAATTATCAAAAGACATAATAAAACTTGTTTCGAACTGCTTCAGAATCGAAAGCCCAATCTGGAACACTTGGAACCTTTTGTGGCTCCATGTACAATGCTTAAGAAGGATTCAAAATTCAATTCTAAAGTTGAAGAGGGTTTCTTTCTTGGCCATAGTCTTCTAAACAAACGTATGTTTAACAAACGTACGGGTGTTGTGGAATTGTGGTATCATGTGGATGTCCAGCGACATACACCAATACCAAATGGAAAGGGTCCAGATTGGATTTTTGATTATAATAAGTTGTTTGAGTCTTTTAATATGTCTTCAGCTGTTTCTGATGATGAAATAACCTTATAAATGTTGTATGATTTGAGAATTCAGAAGAACAAGGTATTTCTCATCAACCTGAAGATGAAGTTATTACACCATACGGAGAATGTACTTCAGAAGTTATTACTGAAGATTAGTCATCAGAGGATGAAAATGAGATTTTTTAAGATGATATCTCTCATGATCAAGATACTGATCAGAATATTAACAATCTGGATCATGATGTGGTTGTACCGCAATTCACTGTCACACGTGTTCATGTTAGTCATCCGATTGATCAAATTATAGGAGATCCTAATGCAGGAGTGCAAACACGCAATCAACTCACAAATGAAGAAAGTATGTATGTTGAGTTAGAGAAAACTCATGGCAGTCAAGAGCTTTGGATGCATTCAGCATTTATTTCTCAAATAGAGCCATATACTGTGACTGAAGCTTTGAATGAGTCGGCATGGGTGGAGGCTATGCAAGAAGAGTTGAATTAGTTTTGCAAATTGGGTGTTTGGCATTTGGTAGCTTTGCCAAAAGGAGAGAAAAAGATTGGCACACGATGGGTGTTGCGATGTAAACGAGATGACAGAGGTGTAATAGTTCAAAACAAAGCTCGTTTAGTGGTTCAGGGTTTTCGACAAGTTGAAGGAATTGATTATGATGAGGTTTTTTGCACATGTGGCGCGATTAGAAGCAATTCGGCTTTTTCTTGCTTTTGCCGCCCACAAGAAGTTCAATGTATTTAAGTTGAATGTTAAATCTGCTTTTCTGTATGATTCGTTGAAGGAAACATTGTATGTTTGTCAGCCACTGGGCTTTGAGGATCCTATCCATCAGGATCAAGTTTACTCTTGGACAAAGCACTGTATGGTCTTCATCAGGCTCCGCGTGCCTAGTATGAAACTTTATCGAGTCACCTTATTGAACACGGGTTCAATAGGGGTCAGATTGACAAAACTTTGTTTTTTCGGGAAAAGGGTAAGGACATTCTCCTAGTTCAGATCTATGTGGATGATATCATCTTTGGATCTACCGATGAACAAATGTGCTTGGAATTCAAAGTGGTGATGATTGATAAATTTGAGATGAGTGCGATGTCAGATATCAAGTTTTTTCTGGGTTTACAAGTTGATCAAACTGATAATGGGATTTTCATTCATCACACTAAATATATTCAAGATGTGCTAAAACGGTTTAGCATGCTTGATTCAAAACCAATTTCCACACCCATTCAGCCTAATCATGGGATTGAGCCTGATATTAAGGGGGAGTTGATTGATCCTACACTTTATTTTGGAATTATTGGGAGTTTGATGTATCTTACAGCCTCAAGACCAGATATTGTTTTTGCTACAAGTATCTGCGCAAGATGTCAATCTAAACCTAAGGTGTCACATCTGATAGTAGTCAAGCGAATTCTTCTTTATCTGAAGGGTACACCAGACACTGGTTTATGGTATCCTAAGAATGATAACTTTTCCTTCAATGCCTACAATGACTCCGATTATGGAGGATGCAAGACAGATGCGAAGTCCACAACTGGTGGTGCATAATTCTTGGGTGGAAAGACTGGCAATGTAAAAAGAAAACTTATGTGGCTACTTCAACTTGTGTAGCTGAGTATGTCACTGCTGCCAGTTGTTGTTCACAAGTTTTATGGATATAACAACAAATGAGAGACTATCGTTTGAATTATCTTAATACCCCGATACATGTTGATAATGAGGTTGCCATTGCTATTACTAAAAATCGAGTGTATCATTCGCATTACAAACACATTGATATTCGGTTTCATTTCATACGCGATTGCTATGAAAATAAACTTATTGATGTGGTGAATATACACACAAATGAGCAAAGAGCAGACCTTCTCACCAAGGCTTTTGATAAAACTCGTTTTGAGTATTTACTCAAAATCAATGGAATTCGGGTTATGGGTGAGGTCATATCAAATCAAATTCCTTCATAATCAAATTTTATTGAATTGACATCAGATATTTTTTCTTTATTTTTGTTTGTTTTGTTTGGTTTGTGTTTTAGATTTTAGAGGGAGAAAATTTGAAAAATCAAAAACATTTGAAAATTCAAAAACACAAAAACATTAAAAAATAAAAATTTTGAGAAATTGATTCGACCGAGTGAGAAATGATAGTACATTGTAGCAATCAGAAGCGCATCTGTATCATTTGAGAACTTAAACATAAAAAGCATTTACAATTACTTAGTATGATATGTTGGTAGGTTTATAACTTAGTTGAGATAACATTTGACAAAATTATGATTTTATACTTTGTGGAAGACATTTTCTTAGGACATAGTGCTTAGCTTTGTCCTGAAAGTGTGATTTTTAATCTTACAATGTGTTTCTAGAATTAAAATTACTTAATTGCTAGTGTTGATCATGTGTTCAATTTTAAAAGAAATTCTAAATTTGTTTTTCTTTTATTTTCGTTTAAAACTGAAACTTTCTCTGTGTATACTTACGTATCGACCTGATTGTTATAGCTTTAAACAATTCAAAAAAAATTTCTTGGTTTGATTAAGATTTGGACAATTTCTGCGTATATGAAAATATTGATCTGATTGTTAAAATCTTAATCTTAAATTATTGTTTAGTTCATTATCTGAATCATCTGAGCATACGAAAGTATCAACCTTGATTCTAAGATCTTGAACAACTTCAAATTGTTTTACATTTTATTATTTTCAAAAAGAAATTCTATTTTGTTTTTGCATGATCAAACTAGTTATATTTGAATTAAATTGTTTCAAGACCATTATTGTTTAATTAATTATTCACAAAACGGGAATGTGTTGAAGTAAATGAGGAACATAAAGTATTTGATTGTTTTGATTTCATTTGATATCTTAACTAAGTTATTAAATTTAATTTGGACTCATATACTGACAATCATCTTTGAATTGTGATTTGCTAATTAACATATTCATTAACTCAATCAGTTTGTGCAGATGATTGTAATGCAATATGATCTCATGTCTGGATCTTTCTCACCAAAAATATGTGCTTGTTTCTTTCATTTTCACATTTCATTTCAGTTTTATTACAGAATTAAAATTTTGTTGTGTTTTAATATAAAATTTTAAAATCCAAAAAGATTTTTGATATATCTGATGTTGAATCAATAATTATTGATTATTTGTTTTTAACTCTGAAACACCAAATTTTGTTTTGTTTAAAAATTTTTGATTAAATCTGAAAAGGTTAAAATGTCAAATGACGTGTGAAAATGTGTGTAATTGTTGAGCCGAACCTATGGTAGGCATGTTGAAAGGTTCGTTCAGAAGGTTTGGTGAAAGGTTCGTACAGAAGGTTTATGGAGAGGTTCGTCCAGTAGGTTTACTGGGAGGTTTGTCCAATAGGTTTTATAGGAGGTTCGTTCAATAGGTTTGATAACAGGTTCGTCAAACAAGGTTTGCTTACAGGTTCATTGAAACGTTTGTTTTACAGGTTCGTATGAAACTTGAGAAGGTATAAACTCAAAGGTTCGTGAAACAGCTTCATCGCTTTCATTGTTTTGTCTCAGAAACGAACCTCAGAGTGTTGATTTTGATTTTTTCGATTTTCTGATTATCAGTGGATTTCCATAGATCATTAGACTCGTATTGTTGTTGTGATTCTAAAAAGGTAGATAGATTGATTTTTCACCGGCTAGATTTGTAGAAATCTAAGTTCTTAGTCCAGTTAATCGAACTTAAAAATTGTTGAATAAATCATTTTAAATCGAAGTTTGATGAAAAATGTTTTTATTAAAGTTGTTAATCGACCAATGGCGAACCTATGGATGTGATTATCTTGGTCAAATTCGTAAATTTGGATTTTGAATTGGATTTCAAACAGGTTCGTTTAAAGTTACAGGTTCGTTTGATTTTAAAAGGTTCGGGCCGAACCTTTTCAGAATCAATGACCGAACCTATAATGGTCAAAGGTTCGGTTGACTAAAGATTCGTATCTGAAATGTAGGTTCGTTTGATAGTGAGGTTCATGAACATGAAATAGGTTAGTCTGTTTCTTAAGTTCGTTCACAAGCAAAGGTTCGGCGCAGGGAAGGTTCGCTAGACTTAGGACTTACAAATTTTTTTTTTATTTTTGATTTTTGGATTAAATTTTGTTTCTGATTTTTGATTGTTTTAATTGTAGATATGGCAAATCTAGCATTCGGTGATAAACACAATCTGTGTGCTTATCTGGATCCTACTACCTAGAATGGTAAAGCGTTCAAACCGATGATAAGAGTTTTTGAGAAGATCGAGGATCTATCATGCTATCTCCAACTCTTGTCACATTTATAGGTCTCCCATTCAGAGTTTCTGGGAATCTGCAAGATTGATTACAGTAGATGATGTGTTTGTGATTGAAGCAAGTGTGCTGGGACAAGTAATCAGGATTAGTGAAGCTGATGTTAGAAGAGTTTTACAGTTTGGAGGAGAACCTGAAGGAATGGCATTGATTCCTGAGAGATATATCAAAGGATGTTTCATGAGGATTATGTATTTTGGAGTTTATAATGAATATTCCATCTACTTTTGAGCCTCTTCAAGTTATTTATCCTGATCAAACACATGTTTCTGAGCAAGATGCTACTACTGAATCACCATCAAATTTTGAGACTGAGAATGTCAATGATGAAATGGAAAAAGAGTCAATAGAATCGGAAATGGAAGATGTCCAAGTTGGAAACAGAATGGTTAGGAGGATGAAGAGGAATCCCATGCAACAACAACAAAGTAGGGAAGAGAGAGAAGAAAGGAATGATCCAAATTTTACTTTGGATGAACCGGAAACATTTCGTCCGAAAAAAAGAAGAAAATGGCTAATGTGCCTAGAAGAAAGAAAACAAGAACACCAAGAATTATTTTTTCTTCTCTAGTGATTACATCTTCTGCACATGTTTATGTTTCTACTTCTTATGTACCTGTTTCTATTCCTACATCTTCTTCAAATGTTGATGTTTCTACATCACCAGTTCTTGTATATGTTGAAGCTACTATGCCAAGTGTTTCTGATTATGTTCCTGTTTGTATTGCACCATTTATGGCATCTTTTGTTGAAGCTACTACTGTTACTACTTCATTTCAAGAGACTTCGACTTCAAGAGTTTATGCAATGTTTGAAGGCTTAGATGATCTGGACTTTAACTTTTCTTTAGATTATGATGATTCAGAATTAAGAAGAAGAATTTCAATCTTATCTCAAGAGTTTGATAAATACAAGAAGCAAAAAGAAAGAGTTGATTATGAACAAATGTCTTCTTCAGTTCAAAATGAAATTGATATGATGAAAAGTCATATCAATCAACTACAGAGATGGATAGAGTAGGATCTAAAAGACAAGGAGACAATGAATGAAAGAATTGTGTTATTGGAAACATTACCCAAAGAACTTACAAGATAGTAGATATGAAAAAAGAGAATCAGATGTTGCAGCATAGAATAAATGATATTCAAGATAAAGCTTCTACTATTATTCACACGAAGACAAAAGTTGATGAAAATGAAGGATTTTATATGTCTGAAGGAAATGTTGCTGATAATGTTAATGTAAATACAGAAGATGAAGATGATGAAGAAAAAGTTGACTATGAAGATTCTGATGTTGATGAACATCCAGGTCTTGGTGCTTTTAATGATGATGATGGAGATGATGATGGTGTAGCTGGTGCTGGTGGTTCAAGTGAATTGAATTCAATTACTGGAGCTATAGTTGTTTATAATTCATCGGGAATTTCTCTAGATGCAAGTCTAGTTTCTTCTGTTGATCCTAAGAGAGCAAAAGATTGTGAAGATGTTGAAATTGAAGACGTTACAGAGATTGAGTATCAAAAGTCAGTTGTTGATAATTCATTACCAACATTTGCAGAGTTATTCAAGGAAGCTGGAGAAGGAGAATTACAAAGGAAGGTTGGTGAATTCACTCAAGTTAAAGAACTTGAAGAAGGTGAGATTGAAGATGGGTATACAAAAGAAGCTCTTGTTAATTTGTTTGGAGTAAAGGTGAATGAACTTCAAAATGCAAATGTTTCTAGGAAGATGCTTATGGGAGAAGCAGAAAGATCATTTGAGTTTGAATATGATAGATCTTCTAATGAAAATTTGTGCAATCTATAGACTTTGAAAAAGATTTTTGATATTGGAGCTCATAAGTCAAAGTATGTCAACTGCTACATTGAATATCAAGACATCAATGGATGTTGGAGAGAAAATCAGGAAGAACACAAGTATATTATTGATAATTTGATGATTTTTAGACAGATGATTGAGAGATATGATGAATATGTTCATGACAAACGTTCAAGACAGTTTTCAAGATTCAAGATTGGATCAAAATCTAAAATGCGTGAAAGGATTTTGAGTTATGGATATTATCACAATATTTCTGGAGTGTCGAAGAACAGAGGATGTTATGTTGTGATGAGAACTGATGGGTCCAGTATTTTGGAAAAGCGTATGATTTGATGTCTTTACCTTCTTTTGAATGCATGCAGCTGTCAAGATTAAAGATGATCAAGCCAATTCAAACTGAACACAATGAAAGATTTGAAACTTTGTTGAAAAAGGAAGCAAGGAAAGGTTGGAATTGGCTAGTACCTCAATTTTCAGTGCTGAAGCATAACTCTTATGTCTATCCAAAGCCGAAAGTATATTCAAGACCAAGGTTGAGAAAGATAGAACAAAATTGGTCTTCTTACTTCAAATTTTGGTTTTATGATGAAAGATATTCTAAAGCTATCATTTTGTTGAAAGAAAATGAAAAATGGAGGGTGATTAGATTACTTGATCCTGTTTGGCTTGTGAATTGTTAAAAACAAGATATTGATACTCTCAATGAAGCTGAGATTTATGCTAAAGAAGGTTATCATGATGTGGGAGTGAGCTATAAAGATATGGCATTGCAATTTCAGACTATTGCAAGAATGTGCTTTAGTTTGGGAATTCATTCTGGATGTGATTGGAGGATGTGAATTACTTGTATATAGAGTTGATGGCTTTGGAAAAGGAGATTGATGAAAGAGATGAAAGGACTGAAGCTAAAAGATTATCAAAGATTCCAAGGTCTATGGTTATACGTGCTGAAGATAATGTTTGTAAAGATCAGTCATCGAGTGGGACTTGGATTGAAGAATGAAGATCATGATTTTGAATATTTGAAGCAACTATTAAGGGGAAGTTTGTTAGTACATTTTGTAATAGGTTGCATTCGAATTGTATAAGTTAAGTTAGGTTTGATGCTAGGTTTGGTTGGCCCACGAACATAGGCATGCGTTTGTAAAGGTTTGGCGAACCTAGAGTTTTGTTAAGTAAAGGTTTGTCAACCAAACCTGTTGGTTCGTCTGGCAAACCTAATGGTTTGGCAAGGTTCGGCTAATGTTTTGTATATATTGCAGGTTTGTCTGATTTTTGTAGGTGTGAGTGACAGAACCTGTGTTTATTAGATCTGTGTGATTGTGAAAGAACTGTGTGTTCCTACTGTGTATTCTTGTAATCCATTTCAATATGAATGAATAGAATGTTTATTAGAATGATGTATGTCTTTGATTCATATAGATTTTATCTAGATTCCGCATAGATTGAATTGTTAATAGAATTCTAGTGATCGATCCAGAGCATTCTACACAAGGTAGTTAATGTAAATACTTCAAGCATACAATAAGAGACATTCAAGCTTAAAATTTAAATAAACCTTAATTTTTCATAATCCATTACATCATAAAAGAAATACTAAGTCTTAAATTACAAAAACTAAACCGTATGAATGCTAAATAAGTAAACCAATCTTCTAATCAAACTTATGTAGTATCCCACCTGAAACATGTTTAAAATAAAATGTCAACTATAAATAGTTGTTGAGTTTCATAGCTTTAAGCACACACACCAAAAATAGTTTAATACAAATATATATGTTATTACATGTGAACACAAAGTGTAATGAACATACCAATAATGAATTAGCAAGTAAGGCATATCAAATAGTGTAGAATGTATAACGTTTGAGCAAGTTTAACATTCCTAACAATGTTGAAGTAGTAGACTATCACCGCGGAACTCCCCTGAAGGGAAAATCAAACATCGGTGGAATGGTCGGTCCAATAGATCTATCATTGCCACTAAAAGTTTAATACTGTATGATCAATGCACATTCTTAGCTAAAGTTCAATAAGTGTAAGGCCATTACAACCAAGTTCACATGAAAAGAGTAAAGTATAAGTTTAACATGTTTCACCCATAGAATAAAAGCATAATATAGGGGCTTTGAAGACTCACCTTGATTGATGAGATAGTTTACCACTAAATAATGCAAGTGTGTAGTCAAGCGTTGTTTAATCACACATAAAGTAATGTAACTATGACTTATATGTAATTTCTAACACAACTAGGTTGGTGTAATTGTATATTATATGTTTACAAATTTTTTGTTACAAAAAGATTTATGGGTATAACCTTCTTAAATCTTTTAAAGTTTATGTTTTAAATTGGATATTCATATGTATAAATAAATAATTAAATAATTAGTGTTTAATAATACATAGTTTTAAATAATAATAATAATAATAATAATAATAATAATAATAATAATAGTATTAGTGATTATAGTTTTGTTAATAAGTTGGAAAGATTATTTGTAGTTTAAACAATTTATACGCCACTAATAGTACAGTAGTGTCTGTGTGTGTGTGTGTATATATAGCTACTACTTAAAAATAATGTTGATAAAATGTTACTTTTAGTATATATCATAATTTCGAAAAATAATAGAAAAGTTAAAGTTAGTTTGATATAATATTTAAAAGTTGATAAATATTTTTACTTTAAATGTACAAATTTAATAATAAAATTTCATTTTTTTTACATAAAACTTTAATTCATTTTATTATAAGATTTAAACGACATTGATATATAGATATATAATAAAATATTTGTGAGTTAAGTTTTAATGAGTTTTTATAGGTTTAAAATAATAACCTTTAAGTATAGTATTTATATATATATATATATATATATATATATATATATATATATTTAAAACTAAATAATATTAATTATTATTACTATTTTATTATATATATATATATATATATTCAGAATATTTATGTTTTATTTACAAAAAATATAAGTAGTTATTTATAAAAATTTTCTGTTAGAAAATCGATCTGAGACCACCTAAATCGAGCCAATGAGACGGAAGCTCAACCGTGATTGTCATGAACTCGAACACCATCGAAATGCTTTCATCACATGTAAGTAACTGTACTCTCTTGCTCGTTTTTGTAAGAAGAATAAAAGCCCTAATGATGTGAAGGCTAACAACAATCAGATCGAGCGAATTAGACCATCCCAGATTAGGGTTCTTCGTTCTCAAACGGATTTGAGGATGAAGCTCCTGTTTGCATGTTATAACTAATCGAGATGAGGCAATATTCAATTATATGATCTAGCTTACTGGTAAATCCAAGTCTTTTAAAACCCGGTAACCGTCCGGCGTTTGTTCTAATCTATGGTCTAGCCAATTTTGCCTATTTTTAGTATCTTTTCCCCTCTTCCAAATTACCACGATTTTTTTTATTTATTATTGATTTTATGTTATAAAAAAAATAAATAAAATAATAATAATAATAATAATAATAATTAATAATTAATAATAATAATAATTAATAATAATAATAATAATAATAATAATAATAATAATAATAATAATTAAACAACCAAATGTCATAAACATGAAATGATTGTGTAAATAATTCTAAACAAACTCCTAGACGATCAATTATACAATCAGGTTTTAAACAAAATCCTCCAAATTATTTAGTAACATCTCAAATCTATTTAACCAACTTGTAGGAATGTTGATCTAAGTAGTTAAGTAAGTATTTCAAACACCATCATTCTAACTTTTATATATATATATATATATATATATATATATAAATATATGTGTGTGTGTGTATCTAAGTATCAAATTCAATGCCATAGACTTAGATACACGAAACTTGAACATTAGGAATACTAAGTTTGTTACGTTATTCTTTTAAATTTTAGGATATCGAGTGATCTTTGACTTATAAAATCGTATCATGGACTTTTGGATTTGCAAAGCAACTCAAGTGAGTTTTCTTCACACTCCCTTTTACTTTTTGTTTTTGGGATGTTACACATGTCTTATTTAAACTTTATTCATTCTACTATTCATTCAATTTATGATGCAAGCCATAGACCTAGTTAGCTTTATGTGTTAGAGGCTAGGCTTATACAATGTGTTGATTCTATGTGTGTTGCCAGTCAAGCAATCTAGTACTTAGTAACCTAAGATGGTTAGATACTATCTTCGCAAAGGCTTTTGCCTTTGTGTGAAAAAGGTGAAAAGTACACCTAGCAAACTGGTTGAATTATAAATGTTAATTTATAGTATGGTCATACTTGAATTAACATGTTGTAAGGATACTAGTTTGGATACAAGCAATTGTTATTCATTCATTCATTCAATTTATTCAAACTTGTATTTATGTTGTGCTTATGATACATATCTAGTTAGGCTATAGTTTGCATCCTTTTTATACTTATTATTTAAACTTAGTGTGTGAACTCACCAACTATGCAAATAGTTGACAAACTCTATTTTACATGTGTAACAGGCTAAGGAAGCATAATGAAGACATAAGATAGAATTAGTGACCTAGTTAAACTTGAAACTATTGTATATATTTTTCAGTTGTAATACTTTGATTATTGAATTCATGTAATGTTGTTGTGCTTCAATGAATGTTGTAATTAATTTGTAATAATGATGCTTTAAATATTGAAACGTTATAATAGCACCATGAGCTAATGAACAGTCAAACTCGCGCCCCGACGTATTCCGCCGTCGGTTGGGGTGTGACAAATATCATAGGTCTTTTGTTCCTGTTGAAGAAACGAACATCTTGATGTGTAGATTACTAACCTTAGTTTACGATTTACGTGGATTCGATCACTTGTTCGGAAACATGTCAGCCGCACCTTTGGGGCACGATTTCGCGACCTAGGAGAGTTGTAAATATGTTTCGAGTGCACAGAGAGATTCGCAGGTATGGAAGGATCCATTGGGTTGATTTAATTTGATTATTATAGACGTTTATATATAATTTGAGTACCTAGTCGACTACGACCGTTTAGGAATGTTTTTCATGTGATTTTGAATTTTAAACAACAAATTTGTGATTGTTATTGATTCCTACAATCTCGTTGTTGATAAAAAATCAGACTTTACTCATTTTATCCACTAATTCGAGCTCTGAGTCAATTTGGGTCATGACCCGGTTATAGGTTCCATTGGGGAAAAAGGTGGGTAGGAGAATAATATAAGTTTGGGTTTTTGTCAACTCTAGTCCTTCCATGTTTTTGTAATCTTTAGGGTTTTTCTTTGTTTAGATACAATATGTAATGGGATCTTATTTCAATAAAAGAAAGTTTATATGGTTTTGTTAACTTAATTCAAATTTAAAACACATACATACATACACATATTTATATATATACACTAGTGTGTGTATATATTATATATTAATTTGAGATATGAATTTATCGTATATTAAATATATATATACATATATATATATGTTATTCAAAATATATTATATTAAACTTAAAAGTTATAATTGATTCAAAATAAAATCTACTAAGATATTTACAAATTATAGTTTTAAATTATTTTATAAGTGTTTATAAAACTTATTATATATAAGTTTTAACAAATAATGTTATGTAAACTTTATAAGATTATTAAACATCATAAAGTTTTATTATTTTTAAACAAGTTAATAATAAATTATGAATAAGTAGTGATTACTAAAATTTTATAAACTTAGTACAAAGTAATTAGAGGGGGAAGGTTTGTTAATTTTTAGAACTATGATTAGTGTTAAGGGAATTATGGTCAAAAGGTAACAACACATGTAAATATAAGGGACTAGAATTGTATATCATGGCTTCTCAGCCGCACCTTTGGGGAACGATTTCGCGACCTAGGAGAGTTGTAAATATGTTTCGAGTGCACAGAGAGATTCGCAGGTATGGAAGGAGCCATTGGGTTGATTTAATTTGATTATTATAGACGTTTATATATAATTCGAGTACCTAGTCGACTACGACCGTTTTGGAATGTTTTTCATGTGATTTTGAATTTTAAACAACAAATTTGTGATTGTTTTTGATTCCTACAATCTTGTTGTTGATAAAGATTCAGACTTTACTTATTTTATCCACTAATTCGAGCTCTGAATCGATTTGGGTCATGACCCAGTTATAAAGATTCAGACTTTACTTATGAATTTGCTATTTTATTGTTTAAATATATTTTTGAAATATAAGTATTAGCAATAAAATTAATATAAAAAGTCAGAAAATTATTTTTATTTTCTTAGATTAATTTTATAATATTATAAATAATTTATAAATCATTTTTATTTTTAAATCCTTTTGTTAAATGTATTTCAATTTCATATACTCTCTAAACATATAAAAATCTTTTTAAGATTTTTATAGATTGTTAAACAATCACAAATATTTATAAAATTATTTCATCCCTTTTAAACTTTATGTATTTTAAATATTTATAATTATATATTCTGAATGTTGATTTTTATAAAATCAATTATAAACATTTAACTATTATCCTTATAATTATAAATTCATACTCAAATTTAAATCTTTTACTTGCAATGACAATAGTTTCTATGGACATATATAAACATATACATGAAGTTATAATTTCTTTATACTTAGGTTGATTCTTGATTCATTAATAAACAAATCAAGCATTATTGGGAATTCTAATTCAAGAACATGTGAGTTTTCTTATACTCCCTTTTTACATTTTTGTAATATTTGGCACATTGCACATATCATATCAGACAATGTTATTCTAGAGTCATAAACAAATATTATGATGCAATTATATAGTTTAAGTTAGAATTAGATTTGAATGTTATGTGTTACCTATTTGTTTGTATATCTATGTGTTATTATTATTAGATTATCATATACAATATATTAGTACTGGTAGCCTTTAATCAACATGACTTATGTCAATGTTTAATATTAAAGGTGAAATTGCCAAAAACTATGAGTATACTAGTAACCTTTCATTAATGACTTTTGTCATTATATTAGCAAAGGTGAAATTGCCAAAATCATATTATCAAATATTGTGGAACATATACATTTAGATCAATTCTTATTAGACTATTGTTGCATTTTATTTCATATGTATATACATATATCAAATTGTATGAGAATCTCACCAACTATGCAAATAGTTGATCAAAACTCTATTTTACATGTGTAACAGGTTAGTGGCTTGGATGAAGACACACTTAAGCTATTTGGACCTAGATAATAAAATAAACAATGTTATTTACTTTGGTTTTGAATTTGTAATATTGAATTATGGTTTGTTTTGCTTTAAACAATGTGGATGTTGAATGACCTTATGTTATGAATGAAATTGGATTATTAACTATTGAAATTTACAAAGTAGCACCATGAGTTATGAACAATCACAATCACGCCTCAATGTATTCCGCCATAGGTTGGGGTGTGACAGTTTTCTTTCTAGCGTTAGTTTGAATGTGTGGCAGTTTTAGTCCCTCTTGTTCTATAATATAAGTTTATTTTATTAAATCTATAATTTTTTTAGAAAATATATTTATAAAGTTTATGTAATTTATAAAATTTTAACATGACATGTTTATACATTTTGATAATGCTTTAATATAATTTATATTATCATTTATTATTTTATAAACCTTTTAAAAATGAAATTGTTATTATTATTATTATTATGTATATGTATACATATTATTGTCATGATTATTTATATGTATTGTTATTAAAATATACATATATATATACATGATATTTCGAATTTCTCATTAATATCGTGATATTACATAATTTATTGAAATGTTACAAAAAACAAATTCAATATCGACTCCATACTTCTCCATTATGCATCACAATTGCCCTAGCATTCAAGTCATAACACACATCACATTCAAGTCCCAACAATTTTCAAGATATCGAGCGATAAATTCTATCCACGAAGCGTTCTTAGAAGATTTTAGTACACACTTGTTTGAGACTTTTATGATTATTGACATGATGAACCCTAGCTTTAGCCAATTAACCTTGGCATGTTCTAGGGCTAAGCCTCAAGCAAAAAATCATTTATAGTGGTTGATCGACAGCCTCTAGAACTTGCTTTGGATTTGTTTGATTGGTAGAAACATCTATTTTAAAAGGACTTAGAACCGATCCATTAGTGGAACCTAATCCATTAGTAGGAACTTTTTTTTTTTGAATAGTTGAAAATATTATTACCTGTTAGCAAGTTGATAGAAGATTGCCAGACCTCAAAATGAAAGGCATACATCATCCCATTTTACCAACTAAAACGACAACTAAAGCATAATTACATTCCCAAATTAAAAGATATCCAATTAGAATAACATAAATTTATATTTTTTGAGCAGTTAGCAAACCATAAGAACGAGAATGACTTCATTTCTCCAAGAAAAATTCTTGATTCAACCTTCTTTCCATTGTGTACTAGTTCATTTCTTGCACGTCAAATGCATCAACATGTTGTAAGGAAGATTGCATGTATCACCTTCTTCCACCCCCACCCCAACCCCCATCGTATTGTGTAGCTTCATCAAATCTTTGTAGCATAATGCAAATATTGTTGAGACCTTTATCCAGCTGCTAACTAGCGATCAAAGATTACAAGCAAAGAAGCATCAATAGTAACTAAGTCATCAATAGTAACTATGTTATTAGTGATAACTCATGTTAGGACTGGCTAGGGGCCGATTATTAGTCGTAACTAACTTAGTCCTAAACAGAACCAACCTATCATCATCTTGAAGTTACTTATAATTGAAGTAACCATCGAGAATAATTAAGTTACTTAAGTTACGTACAATTGATAATAGTTGATGCATCATTTCATTAAACATTGTGATGATATCTATTTGTATTAATACTAATAAATAAAAATAATTGTAAACATTTTTCATCCTGATAAACCATCTATACTTTGGTTTTTATTTTTATCTCTCCTATTTATTGATTTATATTCATAAAATTTAGTTAAAATTTAAGGACAATGAACTATAATATGTATAATAATTAATATATTATTAATTAAATAAATTTAAAACGAAATTAATTACAAAACTTTTAAATACACTTATTTTTTGTTTATTGACTTAAATTTAAACTTTTAATATCATCAAATGCAAATTATATTTCTTAAGATACTTAAAAATAAAACAATAATAATACTTGTTGTTTTTTATAAGTGATTTTAAAATTTTTTAAACACTTAGTGTGATTGCATGATTTAAATGACAAAAATACACTTTATTGAAATATAAAAAAAAATAAGTAATATTTAAAGAAATAAGTAATATGTTATTAAAGAAATAAGTAATATGTATCATAATTAATATATTATTAGATAATGCTATTGAAAATATATCCTTTCTGGATCTTTTCAAGTATCCGATTAATATTTGATAATGTCTTCAAATTACAGCAATGAAAAAGGGTTCACATGATTCAAAAAGACAGTTATAACCTTATATAGTAAATACGACGAAACTTACGATCATTCCATTATTATTTTCATAAATATCTCGATTTCAGTTCAATTTTAGAAATAAATTTCTTCCTCCGAGTGGTCTATTGTGCTGTTTTCAAATGTTTTGTAGTTGTGTAACAACATTTGATAACTAACAAGTAATAACAAATAACGTCAATAACTAATAACGAATATTGTCAAATAAATTATACCTAATGAAATGTTAAAGTAATAAACTATTTTTTGCCTAAAAAGTAATAAAAGTTTGACATGTACATGTCAAGAAGAAAAACAAATTTGGCTGAAATTTTGAATTTTTCGTATTTTATTAAATGTTAATTTTTCGTATTTTATGAAATGTTAATTTTTAGATATTTAGAAATTTTTACAACTTACATTACAGAATATTTATCACTTATATAAAAATATTTAAATTTCGAATTTATACAAAATTTTTAATTATTAAAACCTATCCATAACCTAAGATTGCTGAAGTTCTTTATCAATTCGTTTAACTAATAAAAGTACTCCTTCCCATAGTAAAATTTGAAATTACACAAATACTAATTAAGTTTATGTCCCTAATAAAAACATTCATCTAATTTATTTAATTGAAAATTGAAATCATGTTAATATTATAAAATCTTGGGCTGCATAATTAACTAATTACTGGGCAAGAATAGATCTACGTGTCTGGGCCGGAGCATCAGTGACTCAGTGAGACAAGGAGCGAAAGCGGGTCGGGAAGAGATTAGATCCGGAGCAGTATTTGTTTTCGTTTTCGTGTAGTTTTGGTTCTCTTTCTATTTCTTTTTTTATTTATTCGTATTTCTTTTGTAATCATTCTTTTATATTTATTCTTTTTAAAAATTTAATTTTCTTTATTAATGCATTACCTTATTTTAATATTAGAATTATTATACGTATTAAAAGTCATAAAAAAGGAATCGGATAGTTTTAGGATTTTAGAGTTTGAACACATCTATCTTATATAATAAATAAATGTTTTTTTGCCGCATGTCATTCAATGAGGCATGTTATGATTCATTTTCCCGTCTTAAATTTAAAGCATTAATCATTTGTTAACATTCCTTTATTAATAGTAATAATTAACAAATTTGAATATTTAATACAATATATAATTTTTTGAGTAAATTACTGATTATGTCCTTTAAAAATATAGCAATTTGCTGGTTTCGTCCTTTAACTTTAAAAATTACTAGGGGTGTCCTTTTTTTGAAAAATCTGCACAGGTTACGTCCTTTATCACTAACCCCCCGTTAGCTTATTCCGTTAAAACCCTCATGTGCCAGTCACATGAGGGGTAAAATGGTCAAATCACACCCTTCTTCTTCCCCACCTTCTCCTTCTAACACAGATCAAAAACCTGTGCTCAAATTAAAAACCCAAACCATTACTATCAAACCATTGAGATGAAATTGGTAAATTCATCTCCCTTCTCCTCCATTCTCCTGTGGATTTCAACGTTTTTGATCGCCATTTTTCTCCCGATTTTTTCTTAGTTTCTAGAAATAGCTAAATTTTGACAATGTTACATTCCAAATCCAGGTACTATCATCTTCTCTTTCTGCATCCCTTCTGATTAACAACGATTTTTGGTTGATTTTGTTAATTAGTAGATCTGGTTATTTGGATTTTGGACAAAAGAAGCATTCGTCGTTTCTAGTTAGAAGCATTTCGGGATCCAAGATATGTAGAGGAGATGCGCTTGGAAGATGAACTGGAGAAAACCAACAAATCGGAATCACATATGTTGGAATCAATGATGCTTCAAACTCAACAATTTGAGCAAACGAGAATGGATTTTGAAGATTGATGTCATGACCCTCCAACAACAGTTCAATAAACCTTCAAAAAGGTAGTAAAAATGGGTTCGATCGAAGGGGTGATCGTCCCGATTCATCTTGGAACACCCAAGCCCTAAAAGGCGAGATAAAAATGTTGAAAAACGAACTGTGACTAGCAACTGAAGTGGAGGAGAAAAGCAATAAAGCAATGGTTTGATAGTAATGGTTTGGGTTTTTAATTTGAGTATAGGGTTTTTGATAATTTGATCTGTGTTAGAAGGAGAAGGTGGGGAAGAAGAAGGGGATGAAATGACTATTTTACCCCTCATATGACTGGCATATGGGGGTTTTAACGGAATAAGTTAACGGGGTTAATGACAAAGGACGTAACACGTGCAAAATTTTCAAAATAAGGACACCCCTAGTAATTTTCGAAGTCAAAGGACGAAACCAGCAAATTGTTATATTTTTAAGGACATAATCAGTAATTTACTCTAATTTTTTTCTTGAAATAAAAAAAATCCAAGTATTCATTCTTAGTTTTTTATATGTATTAAATTTAATTGTAATTCAAGTTCATTTAGCTACGATAACAAAATAATTTATATGATAATTTATATTTTGACAAAGTTAATATTTATCAATTATATAAAAAACGTTAATACATAGTTAAATACAATATATTTATGAGTTAACTTAACAAAATTAATTATCATCACTTTAAAATTTATTTCTTTAATGATTTATTTTAATGACTCTAAGTATTAACAATTTAAATTGTATTTTTATTCAACTTATGCAATACACATGTTATTTAACTATTGTGATGCATATGTTTTTTAAAGACATAATTTTTTTATTGTAAATTATATAACATTTTATTTATTAAGCCCGTGTAACACACGAGATCTAACCTAGTATATATTAAATGATGATTTTTGTCATTTATGAGTTTTTTATTTTTTCTTGTATTCAGATTTTTATAATCTTGTTTTACGACTAAGTATGCTTTCAATTTTTATAATGGGACGGCACTTGCTTTTATGACGAAGTATACCTTAAGATTTTGTGATGAATTGACAAACTTTGTGATGTTTTTAATATGCGTTTATATATTAAAGGTTGTGTTGATTTTAGGATTTTAGAGTTTCAACACAATTATTATTAATTTATTATTATATTTATTAAATGATGAAGGAGATGAATAGTAATTTTTTGTCATTTGTGAATTTTTAATTTTTTAATTTTTTGTATTCAGATTTTTGACGTTCGCTTTTACGATTAAGTATGCTTTCATATTTTCTGATGGATGAAGCTTTATGACGAAGTATGCGTCAGGATTTTGTGATCAACTAACAGTCGTTGTGGCGATTTTATTTGCATTTATGTATTCAAGATTGTGTTGGCTTTTAATGCATTGCTGGTAAACCACCATTTTTATTAAAATGATACACACAAGAGTTTCCAGCCATAACGTGCAGAGAGGAAACACCTAGTTATATTTATAACTGAAAAATATGCATCTATTTTTTTAAAACCTTTTATTGTTTCTCCTTTTTTAAATACATTTACCTAAATATTGTTTTTATTGTTATTTAGTTGATATGATTTCATTTATTATAGCACCACTTAACATATTAAATAAGTTATATATGTAGAAAATTAGCAATAACTTGCTATTAGTTTTTATATAGGATTAGAACACTCATACCAAGTTGAATGACCTAATTGAAACAATAAAAAGTTCCAATGACTTAATTGGGACAGTTATAACAGTTGGTTGTATTTGTATAAAGTTATCCCTATATCTTATTACCTAACTCTTTAAATTAGACATATTTACTTACCTAAAGGTTTAAAATTACATATATCCTTTAAAAAAGGAAAATTATATGCAAATTTAACTTTTTACCTAAATATATATGTAATTATAATTGTAACTCTATACTTTATAATAAATGAAAATAATTTTGCTTACGTGTCAATACCACATTAATATTCATTTAAAATTTACATGTGCCATTACCACATAATTTCTTTCTTTAATTTTGACATATGTGTAATCCCAAGGGATTCTTGTTATGAATTCAAATATTATAATCATACTTGATTTATAATTTAGTGACCTTTGAAAACTCTTGTATAAAAAAATTGTTATAAAATATATTCAAACATGAAAGGTTATACAAATTTTATAGTAATATTTCATAAATAGATTTGATGAGTTTAAAATAGATTTTATTAAAACTTATCATATATAAACTCTAATAAGATTTATATATATATATGGGAAGGTTCCGTTGTTAGCCCACTGTAATTGTGGTAACCCAGTGAACTTTGACAAAAAATGTCACACCCCGAGCCGGCGGGATAGGATCGGTTGTCCCGTCGGGCGGAAGGTTCCCGGGGCGCGATATCGTGAGTGATAATCGTGATGATCAGATTGTTTACATTGCACATGATACAAACGAGAAATGCTAAATATAATAGAATTACAAAGTTAAATTACATCAGTAATGTTTATAATTTAACAATGTAAATCTACTATCAACATCATAAGTTTCTATCTTGTATTTACACAAGATATACAAAATAATTCATATAATGATGTCTTCAAAAATATGCAGGTCCAAAATACTAAGTCTTCTATCTGAAGTCCTAGTCCCAAAGGAAATAACTCCTTAGTTGACCTGTTCGTTACCTGAGAAGTCATGCAAAAATAAAGTCAACACATGGTTGGTGAGTTCATATAGTTTTGTAAATGGAAATGATTTGATAACCTCTTCCGGTAAAGACCCTAACCTCATTAACATCACCTGAATCATCCAGATCGGTATGCTTATATATAGGGCATACCCCTGGGTCAAGGCTACAACCCCGCCCAGACGCCATCCCACCACATACTAACCCGCATAGGACATTGATGTTAATGATAATTAAGCATTTTTACCTAACACACCTCTGATTTAGATTATGATTTCCCAAAACTTGATTTACCTTTGATTCTCTTGATTTTGAACATAGATACATGATTTTCCAAATCAGTGATATTAGTAAAATGTCAACTATTTAATTAAATAATTAAATAAAACATTTAAATGCAACTAAGACATGATGATTGGGCCTTATTTAACTCAATCAATTAGACTTAGTTGTAGGTGGTTGTCCAAGTTGTAACCTCTCACACGTGACCCATGTCAGGCATAACTCACAAGGAGTACACCTGAACTGAGCGGGATTTTAATGATTTGCCCGTTACAGCTTGACCCAATGGTCTTCTGCATCTGAGTGGGACTTTAATGTTTTGCCCGTTACAGCCTGACCCAATGGTCTTCTGCATCTGAGTGGGACTTTAAGGATATCCTGTGATTCTTGATCTCTTGATTCTCATGATTTTGACTTTGATAATGATTCCATTTGATCGTTCATGTTATTGCCCGTATAGCCGGACTACAAGAGTCTTCTATACCTGAAAGGGACTTTATATGTGTGTTACACATGATCTTGATTCCATATACAACTGACATCCACCATAACTTGAGCATTAATGATTTCATTAGATCATAATGATTTCATTATTAACATGATTCACACACATTTATGATATCTGATTGCTTGAGTCCCTTGATCTTGATTCTTTAGAATTTCCATGATTTACAATGGTAATTGAATTCGTTTATGATTCTTGAATCTCAGATCGCACACTGAGTTATGATTCCTTGGAATATGATCTATTGATTTTGTTCATTTGATTTCACTTTGAATTTAGATTCTTGAATTTGAGCTTGATGGACTAAGGGTTGATTTAGAGTTTGAATTTAAGGTATTACTCATGAGAGTACTTAAATTTATTTGATAACTTGATCTGTTTAATAATTTCCTAGACAGGAGTCTAAGAGTATCAACAAACATATTTATGTAAAACATATAATAGATAAAAGCATTTAAATAAACAGTTTAATAAAACAGTTTACGCATGCTTCTCAGCCCCGCGTTTAAAACAAAAATGTTTAGAAAAGGGGCAATGAACTCACCTGTGTTGCTTTGAAATAAATTACCACCAAATGCGCGCTCGTTGTTTGTAGCTTAAGTGTCTTCGGTTCCTGAGTTGTTTTAAGAGAATTCGCATACGATAAGTATTGATAATAGATGCCATAACTAGGGTTTGGTTTCGGTGTGCAACTAAGTGTCCTATATTACTAATGTGATTCTAAGACTTCACCTAATTAATCTAACATATTACCCGTAAGTCTGTCATGTCCCAAGATTATTAGTTAATAAACCCTAAATGATTAGGGTTTATTCTAATTACATTACAAGTCCTTAATTAAACATTTTTAAGTTAGTTTATTTCATGATAAACACTTATTTTGAAAACCCTTTAATTTTGTTTTAACAAAACTTATAATTAAATTTCTTTTATTAAAATAACATAATTAAATTAAAAGATGAACTTTACACATGATGGGCTCATATTGAGCCTATTGGGCCACCCTTGGGCCCATTTATAAGACTTTGATTTCCAAGTGAACTACTAGTTCTTTCTTATTAACTAACCTTAGACGATTTAAGTGAATCATCTAAATTTAGCTTCAAGTTCTCATAAACTCCTTAAGGTTTGAGTGTTAACAATTTAATTAGCCTCAACCCTCTTTGACTCTTCAACTCATGACAACTCTTGTTAGTGATATATGTGATTTATCAATCCCTTTGTTAGTGTAACCCATTATTATTCTAAAGAACTTTGTTTCTTTCGAAAGGTTGTTTGCATGAGATAAATACAAGCTTATCACCTCACTTATTAACAAAATAGAATGGCTTTTGGTCATGTAAACCCCGTTTTATCCATGCATACACACACATATCCGAATCCATGCATGCCCACACACACTTGATTCACGCATATATACTCGAACCGACTGAGCCCAGTCCCCAATCGAATGTTTTCCCTCGAATGTGATTGGCCGAATAGGTATTCTGATCGAATGACAGAATGCCGAAAGAGAGTAAGTGGCTGGCTCTGGTTCGGCGAAAGAGGAAACGATCGAATGAATCTTGGCCGAATAGGTGAGGTTACTCGAATGAGACTTAGGGACGAATGGCAGTGCCGACTGAGTGGGTTCATTCGCCGAATAAGGGCTAGAGCTCATTCGCCGAATGTGGGCTAGGGTTCATTCGCCGGCCTGTCATTCGGCCACCTGCGCTAGGCCATTCGGCCGATCGACATGAACAGGTGCCACATGGATTTTCGAACAAATCAACTATAGATTGAACTGAAACTTGTTCCTATAATGTTCTAAGTATATTTGGTGCACACCCTAAGTGTTGAAAGTGTCTAGAATCGGTCAAGAACAAAGGGCGACCACGAGGGTTTTCAAAACCCTAAAACCGAACAAAGATCGTGGTTTTACCTTGAATCTGTGGGATTTTAACCCCGATCCGTTGTACTTCTATGATCTACAAGTGATGGTGGTGATTTTGACACCAAGAACACATGAAATGGTTATGATTTGAGCTAGAAATCCTAGTGAGAAGATGGTGAGTTCTAGAGAGAGAGTGGGGGTGGAGAAGGTGAACGAAAATGGAGGAATTTTTCTGGTTGGTGGTGGTTGTTGTGGCATTAAAAGCCACATTAAATGTGGGGAAAATAATCGGTTTCGTTCGGGTTCGTTCGGTTTCGCGTGGTTTCGCGTAGAAACACCGTTTTCGCGTCATTTTCGTAACGAAACGATCCGATTTTAAATTAGAATTTATAAAATTATTTTAGGTTGTGATTCCTAATAAATTAACTAAATATCTTTTAATTATTTAATTTACAAAATATTTATTTAGCGTTTAAATCGAATCGCGCGGTCATCGCGCGTATTTGTTCGAATCAAATACAACGATAACTACACTTTTCAATATTGTTTTCTAATTATTGAATATCATTCAGAACGTTAAACTTTCAGATTTATTCGTACAGATCGTCACCTATACGAATAATATGTCGGTTTAGCATTCACATAACAATATTCGTGTTGTTTTGTTCTGTAATCCTCACATACGTTTATACATAATAAAATCCTAACAAATAAATCACATGATGATTCTGACTCAAGAATCATTGTTCTGAATTGATTTCTCTGAAATGACTGAGAAATCACTGTTTTGATAATATGAAATGATACTAAGACTTGATATGAACATAAAATACACTGAATTACATGAAATTTGTACCTGATTACTGTTCATGTACTGTTCACGATCACTGTTCCGGTGACGGTTCCGGCACTGATGTTACAGTCTCCCCTTGTTAGAGAAATTTCGTCCCGAAATTTAAGAATTGTTATCGGGTAAATCTTCCTCTTCAAACAGTTGGGGATACTTTAACTTCATGTGATCTTCACGTTCCCAAGTAAACTCGGGTCCGCGTCTTGAGTTCCATCGAACCTTTACAATCGGAATGCGGCTTCGCCTTAGCTGCTTGACCTTGCGATCCATAATCTCTAAAGGTTCTTCGATAAAGTGTAGCTGATCATCAACTTGAATTTCCTCGAGTGGAATGACGAGTGATTCGTCAGTAAGGCATTTCTTTAAGTTCGAGACGTGAAATACGTCATGCATACCACTGAGTTCATCCGGTAATCTCAATCTATACGCCACAGGACCAATACGCTCGATGATTTCGAACGGTCCTACGTATCGTGGTGCTAACTTGCCTTTCTTTCCAAAGCGGACTACGCCTTTCCATGGAGAAACTTTCAACATAACACGGTCTCCCACTTGGAATTCCAACGGCTTATGCCGTTTGTCGGCATAGCTTTTCTGTCTGCTTCTGGTAGCTTGTAGTCTTCTTTGAATCTGGGCAATCTTGTCAGTGGTTTCCTGAATAAGCTCTGGCCCAGTTATGCGATTATCTCCAACTTCAGTCCAACAGATCGGTGATCGACATTTCCGACCATAAAGAGCCTCGAATGGTGCACATCCGATACTGCTGTGGTAACTGTTGTTGTAGGAGAACTCAATCGGTGGCAAATGAGAATCCCAATTCCCACCGAAATCCAAAATACAGGTTCTTAACATATCCTCTAGGGTCTGAATTGTACGTTCGCTTTGACCGTCCGTTTGTGGATGGTAAGCCGTACTCAGGTTTAACTGTGTCCCTAGAGATTTCTGTAATGATTGCCAGAACCTTGAAGTAAATCTGCTGTCTCTATCAGAAATAATAGACAATGGCACACCATGGCGTACCACTATCTCATTGATGTACAATCTCGCCAGCTTATCCATCGTGAAAGTCTCACGCATTGGCAAGAAGTGAGCAGATTTCGTCAAACGATCAATGATAACCCAGATAGTATCATGACCACTGGAAGTGCGGGGTAGCTTGGTAATGAAATCCATAGCTATTTGTTCCCACTTCCAGAGCGGAATCTCAGGCTGTTCCAATAAACCAGATGGTCTCTGGTGTTCCGCCTTTACCTTCGCACACGTCAGACACCGACCGACGTACTCGGCTATGTCTTTCTTCATTCCCGGCCACCAATAAAATCCACGCAAGTCTTGATACATTTTATCAGCGCCTGGGTGTACAGAATATTTTGTCTTGTGTGATTCATCGAAGATAAGTCTTCTCAATTCGTCTACCGCCGGAATCCATATACGATCCTGGTAGTAGATCATTCCATCAAACTTGGTCTCTAAATGTTTCTCTGCTCCACAGTCAAGTTCTTTCTTCAAGTTTCCCTGATCAATTGATTCATGTTGGGCTTGAATGATCCTGTCTTGTAAACTGGTCTGCACAGTCATCCCCATAGCTCTAACGCGTAAGGGTTTGACTCGTTCCTTCCGGCTCAAGGCATCAGCTACAACATTTGCCTTTCCCGGATGGTACTTGATCACACAATCGTAATCATTCAGAAGTTCAACCCAACGGCGTTGTCGCATGTTGAGCTCCTTCTGATAAAAAATGTGCTGCAGACTCTTGTGATCTGTAAATATTGTACACTTAGTGCCATATAAGTAATGTCTCCAAATCTTCAATGCGAAGATTACTGCTCCCAGTTCAAGATCATGAGTAGTGTAATTCTTCTCATGAATCTTTAACTGTCTTGATGCATAGGCTATGACCTTGTCCCGTTGCATTAAAACACAACCGAGTCCCTGATGGGATGCATCACAATACACAACAAAGTCTTCACATCCTTCTGGGAGAGATAAGATTGGAGCATCACACAGTTTCTGTTTCAATGTCTGAAAAGCATCTTCTTGTATCTGCTCCCAGACAAACGGTTCACTTTTCTGAGTTAACTTAGTGAGAGGCAAAGCTATCTTAGAAAAGTTCGAGATGAACCTCCTGTAATAACCTGCCAATCCCAGAAAAGACCGTATCTCCGTTGGCGTTCTTGGAGTGTCCCAGTTCTTTATTGCTTCGATCTTGGCAGGATCTACGTGTATTCCTTCACTGTTGACTACATGACCAAGAAACTGAACTTCTTTTAACCAAAATTCACATTTAGAGAACTTGGCATAAAGCTTTTGTTCTGTCAACAGTTCCAAGATCTTTCTGAGATGTTGCTCGTGTTCTGCTTTGCTCTTGGAATAAATCAGTATGTCATCGATAAAGACAATAACAAACTGATCTAGATACGGCTTGCACACTTGGTTCATGAGATCCATGAAAACCGCTGGTGCGTTTGTCAATCCGAAAGGCATCACTAGGAATTCGTAATGCCCGTATCTGGTTCGGAAAGCCGTCTTCGGTATGTCTTCATCTTGAACTCTAAGTTGATGATACCCGGACCGTAGATCTATCTTCGAGAAATACTGAGCTCCTTGTAACTGATCGAACAAGTCATCAATCCTTGGCAATGGGTACCGATTCTTGATAGTCAACTTGTTCAGCTCTCGATAGTCGATACACATTCTAAACGATCCGTCTTTCTTCTTCACGAACAAGACCGGAGCTCCCCAAGGTGAGTAGCTCGGTCTAATGAATCCTTTATCCAGTAACTCCTGTAACTGGTTCGATAATTCCTGCATCTCCGAAGGTGCTAACCGATAAGGAGATTTAGCAACAGGAGTTGCTCCAGGAACTAAATCAATTCGAAACTCTACCGGTCGCACGGGAGGCAAACCTGGTAGGTCTTCAGGAAATACTTCTGGATATTCCTTCACTACTGGTACGTCTTGTATCTTCTTCTTGTCTTTCTCTTTTTCCACCACATGAGCAAGGAAAGCTACACACTGCTTCTGTAAACACTTACGCGCCTTTATGCAAGAAATAATTTTGACACTTCGTTTTGCTTGATCCCCTCTAACTTCCAATACACGATCATCGGGCAATGGAACTCGAAGCAGCTTCTCAGAACAGATAACTTCCACTCGGTTAGAGGAAAGCCAATCCATTCCAACAATGATGTCGAAACTACCCAACTCCATCGGTATCAAATCGATAGAGAATGTATGGCCGTTAAGTGTCAATGGGCAATTCCTGTGAACTGTACTAACTGTGATCTGTTTTCCGTTAGCTACTTCTATAATATAAGGGGAATCTAACTGTTCCTCTATAGAATCTAGTTGGCATGCAAAATCGGCGGAGATAAAACTCTGATCCGCACCAGTGTCAAATAGAACAGATGCATAAAAGTCATGTAAGAGAAACGTACCAGTGACCACATTCGGGTCCTGGCGTGCAGCTGGTGCTCCAATAACAAAAGCTCTTCCACGAGGAGCTTGAACTGCTTGTTGTGTCTTCTTCGGGCAGTTCTTTACAAAGTGGCCTTGTTCGCCACAGTTGAAGCATCCGCCATTGTTCTGGTTGGCTGATGGAGGAATAGCCAAAGCAGCATTGTTGACTGCTTGGTTAGGTGTCATCCGGCAGTGCTAGACCCAATGGCCCTTTCTTCCACATCCCGTACATTGCTTGCAAGGAGTGTTAGCAATGTGATGATACTGACACTTAGTACACAAAGGATGTGGGCCAGTATACTGCCTCTTGGGTACATTTTGTTGTGCCACTGCTACTTGATTCAGAGGAGTAGCCACAGTGTAATTCTTTATGAACTTCTGCTTCTTCTTTGAGTGTTGCTGATGTTGTGACTTCTTTGAAGTCTCTTCCTTTCTCTTACCGGTGTCTGCCTCTTTCTTTAGAACTCCAGAGGCAACCATTAAATCAGTAAGTTTTCCAGACAGTCTCACTGCAGATTCAACAGTGGTAGGGTTGGCTGAAACAACCATGCCCTGGATGCAGGCGGGAAGTCCACCCACATATCTGTCTATTCTCTTCTCCAAGGTTGGTACCATATCAGGTACCAAAGCAACCAACTCATGATAACGAGTTGTATACCCCATGTGATCAGCCCCCTTCATCACATGGTTGGATAATTCAACCTCCAGTTTCTGCAGCTCATTCTTGGGGCAGAACTCTGTTCGCAGCAGTGTCTTGAAATCTTCCCATGGCATGGCCATGGCTTCTTCTCTTCCTCGGGCGTTGATCTGACCATTCCACCAGGTTAGAGCCCGCGTGTTGAATGTTCCAGCTGAATAACGGACTTTATGATGCTCCGGACAACTGCAGAGATCCAGAGTAGCTTCAATCTTTTCAATCCATTGGATTAATCCAACGGCTCCTTCAGATCCGCTAAAGCTAGGCGGCTTACATCCTACGAATGACTTGTAGGAGTAGTGTGAGGTACCACCAGTATTCCCACTGGCTTCTCCAGATGAGTTGCCAGTGTTGTTCATCTCATTACGGAGAAGGTTGAACATCTCCGGTATCGCTTCCTTCATCTGGTTGGTCATCTGGTTGCTCAGTAGAGTCATCAAAGCGATGGTAGTAGGATCCAGTATGGGAGTCGTGCCTGAACCTGATGCCTGTGTGATCAGGGGAGGAGGAGGTGGAGGCGGTGGAGGAGGTGGCGGTGGTGAGTCATTTGGAGATGGCGTGGAGGAGTGTGGAGCTTGGTCTTGTGTTGATGTCAACAGCGGAGGTTGTCTTCGTGGCGGCATTCTGATCATAACCAAATGAATATTGGTTAGTGCAATGATCGAATGCAGAAGACGCAATGCAATAAGCCTTAAATCCTAAGTTCTCTACATGCAGGGTCCCTAGGTTATAGTCTAGGCCAAACCGTTTAAATAAGTGACCTATATTTCTCTATAACCATGGCTCTGATACCAATCTTGTCACACCCCGAGCCGGCGGGATAGGATCGGTTGTCCCGTCGGGCGGAAGGTTTCCGGGGCGCGATATCGTGAGTGATAATCGTGATGATCAGATTGTTTACATTGCACATGATACAAACGAGAAATGCTAAATATAATAGAATTACAAAGTTAAATTACATCAGTAATGTTTATAATTTAACAATGTAAATCTACTATCAACATCATAAGTTTCTATCTTGTATTTACACAAGATATACAAAATAATTCATATAATGATGTCTTCAAAAATATGCAGGTCCAAAATACTAAGTCTTCTATCTGAAGTCCTAGTCCCATAGGAAATAACTCCTTAGTTGACCTGTTCGTCACCTGAGAAGTCATGCAAAAATAAAGTCAACACATGGTTGGTGAGTTCATATAGTTTTGCAAATGGAAATGATTTGATAACCTCTTCCGGTAAAGACCCTAACCTCATTAACATCACCTGCATCATCCAGATCGGTATGCTTATATATAGGGCATACCCCTGGGTCAAGGCTACAACCCCGCCCAGACGCCATCCCACCACATACTAACCCGCATAGGACATTGATGTTAATGATAATTAAGCATTTTTACCTAACACACCTCTGATTTAGATTATGATTTCCCAAAACTTGATTTACCTTTGATTCTCTTGATTTTGAACATAGATACATGATTTTCCAAATCAGTGATATTAGTAAAATGTCAACTATTTAATTAAATAATTAAATAAAACATTTAAATGCAACTAAGACATGATGATTGGGCCTTATTTAACTCAATCAATTAGACTTAGTTGTAGGTGGTTGTCCAAGTTGTAACCTCTCACACGTGACCCATGTCAGGCATAACTCACAAGGAGTACACCTGAACTGAGCGGGATTTTAATGATTTGCCCGTTACAGCTTGACCCAATGGTCTTCTGCATCTGAGTGGGACTTTAATGTTTTGCCCGTTACAGCCTGACCCAATGGTCTTCTGCATCTGAGTGGGACTTTATGGATATCCTGTGATTCTTGATCTCTTGATTCTCATGATTTTGACTTTGATAATGATTCCATTTGATCGTTCATGTTATTGCCCGTATAGCCTGACTACAAGAGTCTTCTATACCTGAAAGGGACTTTATATGTGTGTTACACGTGGTCTTGATTCCATATACAACTGACATCCACCATAACTTGAGCATTAATGATTTCATTAGATCATAATGATTTCATTATTAACATGATTCACACACATTTATGATATCTGATTGCTTGAGTCCCTTGATCTTGATTCTTTAGAATTTCCATGATTTACAATGGTAATTGAATTCGTTTATGATTCTTGAATCTCATATCGCACACTGAGTTATGATTCCTTGGAATATGATCTATTGATTTTGTTCATTTGATTTCACTTTGAATTTAGATTCTTGAATTTGAGCTTGATGGACTAAGGGTTGATTTAGAGTTTGAATTTAAGGTATTACTCATGAGAGTACTTAAATTTATTTGATAACTTGATCTGTTTAATAATTTCCTAGACAGGAGTCTAAGAGTATCAACAAACATATTTATGTAAAACATATAATAGATAAAAGCATTTAAATAAACAGTTTAATAAAACAGTTTACGCATGCTTCTCAGCCCCGCGTTTAAAACAAAAATGTTTAGAAAAGGGGCAATGAACTCACCTGTGTTGCTTTGAAATAAATTACCACCAAATGCGCGCTCGTTGTTTGTAGCTTAAGTGTCTTCGGTTCCTGAGTTGTTTTAAGAGAATTCGCATACGATAAGTATTGATAATAGACGCCATAACTAGGGTTTGGTTTCGGTGTGCAACTAAGTGTCCTATATTACTAATGTGATTCTAAGACTTCACCTAATTAATCTAACATATTACCCGTAAGTCTGTCATGTCCCAAGATTATTAGTTAATAAACCCTAAATGATTAGGGTTTATTCTAATTACATTACAAGTCCTTAATTAAACATTTTTAAGTTAGTTTATTTCATGATAAACACTTATTTTGAAAACCCTTTAATTTTGTTTTAACAAAACTTATAATTAAATTTCTTTTATTAAAATAACATAATTAAATTAAAAGATGAACTTTACACATGATGGGCTCATATTGAGCCTATTGGGCCACCCTTGGGCCCATTTATAAGACTTTGATTTCCAAGTGAACTACTAGTTCTTTCTTATTAACTAACCTTAGACGATTTAAGTGAATCATCTAAATTTAGCTTCAAGTTCTCATAAACTCCTTAAGGTTTGAGTGTTAACAATTTAATTAGCCTCAACCCTCTTTGACTCTTTAACTCATGACAACTCTTGTTAGTGATATATGTGATTTATCAATCCCTTTGTTAGTGTAACCCATTATTATTCTAAAGAACTTTGTTTCTTTCGAAAGGTTGTTTGCATGAGATAAATACAAGCTTATCACCCCACTTATTAACAAAATAGAATGGCTTTTGGTCATGTAAACCCCGTTTTATCCATGCATACACACACATATCCGAATCCATGCATGCCCACACACACTTGATTCACGCATATATACTCGAACCGACTGAGCCCAGTCCCCAATCGAATGTTTTCCCTCGAATGTGATTGGCCGAATAGGTATTCTGATCGAATGACAGAATGCCGAAAGAGAGTAAGTGGCTGGCTCTGGTTCGGCGAAAGAGGAAACGATCGAATGAATCTTGGCCGAATAGGTGAGGTTACTCGAATGAGACTTAGGGACGAATGGCAGTGCCGACTGAGTGGGTTCATTCGCCGAATAAGGGCTAGAGCTCATTCGCCGAATGTGGGCTAGGGTTCATTCGCCGGCCTGTCATTCGGCCACCTGCGCTAGGCCATTCGGCCGATCGACATGAACAGGTGCCACATGGATTTTCGAACAAATCAACTATAGATTGAACTGAAACTTGTTCCTATAATGTTCTAAGTATATTTGGTGCACACCCTAAGTGTTGAAAGTGTCTAGAATCGGTCAAGAACAAAGGGCGACCACGAGGGTTTTCAAAACCCTAAAACCGAACAAAGATCGTGGTTTTACCTTGAATCTGTGGGATTTTAACCCCGATCCGTTGTACTTCTATGATCTACAAGTGATGGTGGTGATTTTGACACCAAGAACACATGAAATGGTTATGATTTGAGCTAGAAATCCTAGTGAGAAGATGGTGAGTTCTAGAGAGAGAGTGGGGGTGGAGAAGGTGAACGAAAATGGAGGAATTTTTCTGGTTGGTGGTGGTTGTTGTGGCATTAAAAGCCACATTAAATGTGGGGAAAATAACCGGTTTCGTTCGGGTTCGTTCGGTTTCGCGTGGTTTCGCGTAGAAACACCGTTTTCGCGTCATTTTCGTAACGAAACGATCCGATTTTAAATTAGAATTTATAAAATTATTTTAGGTTGTGATTCCTAATAAATTAACTAAATATCTTTTAATTATTTAATTTACAAAATATTTATTTAGCGTTTAAATCGAATCGCGCGGTCATCGCGCGTATTTGTTCGAATCAAATACAACGATAACTACACTTTTCAATATTGTTTTCTAATTATTGAATATCATTCAGAACGTTAAACTTTCAGATTTATTCGTACAGATCGTCACCTATACGAATAATATGTCGGTTTAGCATTCACATAACAATATTCGTGTTGTTTTGTTCTGTAATCCTCACATACGTTTATACATAATAAAATCCTAACAAATAAATCACATGATGATTCTGTGTTGCCAGATAATTATCTGACTCAAGAATCATTGTTCTGAATTGATTTCTCTGAAATGACTGAGAAATCACTGTTTTGATAATATGAAATGATACTAAGACTTGATATGAACATAAAATACACTGAATTACATGAAATTTGTACCTGATTACTGTTCATGTACTGTTCACGATCACTGTTCCGGTGACGGTTCCGGCACTGATGTTACAAAAAATGCCCGAATCTTTGGGTTTTTTTTTCATGGTCTTTATTATACATATTTAGAGGGGGTTTGTTTTTTGTGTTTTGGCTAATTCGCAATGCAAATCGAATTTGCCTCGGTGTAAATTCGAGTTGCATTTCGCAACATTTAGAAAAGTGCAAAAATTTTACACCGATGCAAATTCGATTTGCATTGCGAATTAGCCAAAACACAAAAAAGAAACCCCCCTAAATATGTGTAATAAAGACTATGAAAAAAAAAACCAAAGATTCGGGCATTTTTTGTCAAAGTTCACTGGGTTACCGTAATTAGGCAGGGTTCTTATTTGAACCAAATCCTATATATATATAGTATTGATAATAATAACAAACCATAATTTAAACTATAATAAAATTTTACGTTATAAATGATGAATCTTTTAAAGCTCAAAATGTCATAATGAATTATAATAAGATAATAACATTTTATTTACAAGAATTGTAAATGACAAATTAATTAAGTTTATAAAACACAATTAAAATAGTAATAATAAAAAATAATAATAATAATAATAATAATAATAATAATAATAATAATAATAATAATAATAATAATAATAATAATAATAATAATAATAATAATAATAATAATAATAATAAAAACTATAAAAATAATAATCAAACTAATTAATAAAAGATTTGGTGAATTTTAGAGCTTAAGACATAAAAAGTTTTATAATTTGTTTTAGAAATAATAAACTATTCAAAGTGGGGGATTAAAAGGGTTAATTTATAAACATAACTTGTGAATTAGAAAAGCTTTCAAATAACATGTAAAAATGAAGTAATGTAGAGGACTAAAACTGCCATTCTACTAAACTCCTTTCTTTCCAACCCGATTTCCCCCATGGGTATCCACACGACCCGTTTTCAACCCGTATGTATATACGACCGTTTACAGCTTAATCCTGCTAATCGAGGACCATTTTAGAAAGGATTTGAGCGCGCAAAGAGTTTCCAATCAACAGTTAGGTCAATTGAATAAGTAATTACGTGTTAATACCATACCAAATATATCCGTTCGAACCAAGAATAGAACTCAACCCAAACGCGTATAAAATCCGAATCAACACATCATATTTCGTTCGTTTGGGATACTCGAACCTGTCTGTGCAAGAAACAATAACTGAAAACGTTTGCTGTGCTCGAATCAACCCCAAGAACGACCGAACCATTCCGGTCACTTGAAAACATTCGATCGTCGATCAAATCCAGGTAAAAATTATACCATTCCACTCGGTTTTGATAGGGGAACAAAAGCCCTATGTTTAATTTCTCAAACGAGTTCGTTCTAAGAGGAATTGTATGAGATTTTGGGCTAGGGTTCGTCGGATTTGGGGAAAAGCCGAAGCTTTATGTTAAATTAAATTGGAAGGAAGTTCAACCAATTGGAAGCTCTAGATCAACTGGTTCAACCTTGCGTGATACATCTTGAAATCTCAGGATACCCGAGTTCGAATCCGGGTCGGTTAATCTAATTCGATTTATTTTAAACTGCTGCCATTTCGTCCATTTTCTTGTGTTTTTCTTTAAAAAAGAGTTAAATTAATATGTAAATATATATATATATATATATTTTAAAATTAATAAATTCAATTTTTGTAAACTACTAAGATTTAATTTAAATTCATAACATTATTTAATTTAATAAATAGTTTAAACTAATTTTTGTTTGCAAAAAAAAACCTAAAAATGAATTGTTCAAAAAATAATCTTTAATCTAAAATTTCATAAAAGAAACATTTTTTATAAACTGTTAAGATTTAAATTAAATTCATAAAATTATTTAATTTATAAATTGTTTAAACTAGTTTTCATAAAAAAAACAAGCAAATAAATTGTTCAAAAATTTTTTTGCTATATTCTCAAATTCATAAAAGAATCATTTTCTTACTGTTAAGGATTTTCTTTATTTATTATTCTATAAAAATAAAATACATGTTTTAACATTGATTGTTAAAATCTTAAAAATGATAAACTATATATTCATATAATCATTTCTTTTAATATTTATTCTAAACAAATACTTTTAAATTTTATTTAAATAAATAATTTATTTAAATAAGAATCTAAAGATTTATTTTAATAACAATTATGAATGTATTATAATCTTAAAGGGTATTCTAATATTCATAACGTATAACAAATATTTAAACAAACTAGTCGTTCAAATTAAAATTCATAAATGGATGAAATGTGATATTCATGCTTTATGTATTCAAATGATCCATTCAAATTCAGACATATTATTCTACAACTTCCATTAGGATGCCATATATTCTAGGACATCAAAGCTTGAACTATAAACAAATACTAAGACTACTATGCTTTACAACTCTAGGTAGAAGCACTATCTACAACTCCATCTTCTATCACTATACAAAGCAAACAATCAAGTGAGTACATTCATACTCCCTTCTTTACATTTTGTAATGTTTTAGGGATGTTACACATGTCTTATATAAAGCATGTTATTCTTAGAGTCAAGAACACAAATGATGCAATGACTTAGTCTTTAGATATTACCTTTGGTTGTATACGATTAAATGTTGAATTATGTATGCATTATTCTAAACAATTGCAAGAACATGTTTACATACTTACATTAAGGCCTCGCAAGCCTTTGATGTACAAGTATGGTTTGACACTGTTTGAGGACTATTTGAGAATTATTGAGGACTATTGAGGACTATTTGAGAACTATTAAGGACTATTGATGACTATTTGAGAACTATTGAGCACTATTGAGAAAAATGATTTTTTTTTGTATGCCTTGTGTAACTATTGATAAATTACATGAACTTTTGTGCTATACATGATGCCTTCTGAAACTTGTAAGAACATATACTTTAGGTTAATACTTTAGACTTTGAATTTGTATCTATTTCTTATGTATTATATAAACCTTGTATGTGTACTCACCAACTATGCAAATAGCTGATAAAAGTTATTTTACATATGTGACAGATTAAGTGCAGCTAGTGAAGACATAGGAATAGGATTAGTAGACCTAGTTAATTTTTTAAAACAATGTTTAGAATTTCATTTGTAATTGTTTGTTTATTCAATTCTTGTACAACTTGAGTTTAATAAATGAAATGTTTGTATTGTTAACAATGAATGCTTTAATTATTCAAACATATTAATAGCACCATGAGCTAATGAACAGTCGACATCGCGCCCCGACGTATTCCGCCATCAGTCGAGGTGTGACAAATTGGTATCAGAGCCATCGTTATAGGGATTTAGGTTATTAGAAAATGGTGGCCTAGACTATAACTAATCTTACCTCAAATGTGAGTTATCTCACATTAGACCTAATGTTGATTAATTGATGATATGCTATGTGATATAATTATGCATTATGTGTTATATTATGTTTATTTGTTACCATAGAGGAAAGGCTTAGATGTTAATTACCATAGAGGAAATGCCATATTTAATAAAATGCCTTTGTTTACATATAACTAAGAATGCCTAGTTTAAGAAACTTCTTATCATGAGGATTACTTATATTAAGCAAATGCCTTATAGCTTGCTTTTAAATAAACCCCATTCCAAACTCACATTATGCTAAACATAGTCAAGGACACATGGTCATCGTTTATCGAAATAGCGGTGGGACGGTGTAGGGGAGGTTGCGATCTACCTCTGCGTATGCCCTATACATATGCATATTTCGGTCTATCATGGATGTGTCAGTGACTAGGGTTTAGTGGGTTTTGGATTGGGTTAATAATATTAAAGATAATAAAATAATGGAAATATAATGGGAATTAATTACGCGATGGTGAGGTTACGAATAGGACTTAAACGCGAATATTAATTTAGAAATATTAGCTTAATAGCTATATTCGCGTGGGTGACGATCCACACGAATATAATTTATTAAGAATAATATTCTGAAAAGATATTCGCTAAATTGTAAATAGAGTCGAAATACGATACGAGCATCGGATTCGCAAAGGTGACGATCTTTACGAAAACGTACGCGGGTAACGTGTTTCGACGAGATAACTAAATAA
This sequence comes from Mikania micrantha, assembly GCA_009363875.1. Classification (NCBI taxonomy): domain Eukaryota; kingdom Viridiplantae; phylum Streptophyta; class Magnoliopsida; order Asterales; family Asteraceae; genus Mikania; species Mikania micrantha. The sequence continues at coordinate 28,626,763 of CM018687.1, forward strand.
TATCAAACGATATTTAAATTAATAAATAAAAACTTAAAATGTTTATTAGGAATCACAACATAAAACGAATTCGAATAAATTTATGTACTAAAGAATTAATTTAACGATTATGAAAAACGAAACGGTTTTACGATACGTTTTTATTTGAAATGTTTTATGACACAACATTTAATAAAAATTCCTTTATTTAAAATGAAATAAAAATTATTTGAAACATGTTATGTGTTAAATGTGTTTTACGATAAAAACCGAATATTTGTTATAATTGATCGCGATAAAAACGAGACCGGAAACGTGGGATGGATACGCGATATAAGGAAGAAAGAACCTCTTCCTTCCTCATTTCAACAAACCCTTTCTCTCACTAAAAACCCTATTTTCGTCACTTTTACAACCACCATCTTCTCTCTACCATAAATCCTTCATTTCTCAACGAAACTTCAAGATCTTGGAGCCTAAACGACCGGGGAATCAAGGAGAACAAGAAGATACAAGAAAATCCAGGGATTGATCACGATTTGGAGGTGAGAACTTCATTTTACTTTTCGGTTTTTACTCATATATATAATCGGTTATATCTAGGTATTTTAAACAAGCTTCACACTTTGAAAACCCTAAATTTCTTGTGCGTGAGTTAGGGAAGCTAGGTTTGGTCTTAGATCCGAAGAAAACTGGAGTTAGTGCTGGAAAACGATACAGGTTCGTGACTAGGGAGTCGGCCGAACCTTTCTTTTATTAGACGAACCCTGTAGGGCCAGGGCCGAACCCTTCTGCTGATAGGGAACGAACCTAATGGTTCGTGAGTCTCATACCAGCGAACCCTAACCTACATGCACAGGTCCACGAACCTATACTCGGCCAAGGCTTATCTTTGCGAACCTTTTCCTTGATACTTGACTGGCCGAACCCTACACAGGTCGGCGAACCTTCTGGGTTAACCTGGGCCGAATCTATTGAACATAGCCGAACCCTGGTTGGGTTAACCTCCCATGCAGCGAACCTTATCAATGGGCGAACCCATTGATGCTAGCCGAGTCTCCACGAACCCACGAGCTGGTTGCACATTGTCACGAACCTTATACATTTGTTAGCCGAACCCACCAAGGTGGGCGAACCCTTCACAACCACGCGAACCCTTTCCCTTTCAATTTAGCCGAACCCTAACCCTAGTGGGCCGAACCTATTACGGCTGGGTTAGAGGGTTCGCTGCCCTTATGGGTAGCCGAACTAAATCCCGATAAATTGAAGAGGTTAAGGGTAGTGGAGAGCAAGAGTATACATATACACACATAAATATCTATACCTATATATGGAATGATAATATCCACCACCTTTTCTCTCTCTAAGGAAAACTTTGGGTATTGTCATTTAGCTTGGAGTCAAATAACTGAGTTAAAGAAAGAGTCAAAGTTAAAGAGTGAACACTTAGTCCACTTATTGAAAATAAACACAAATACACGATAATTACAGATCCTTGAGTTGCTTTGAGTTTACATACGTGAGCGCGCATTATACGAGAACCCGGATTCTAAGGACTTCAGGTGAGTTCTCATAACCTCCCTTTCTTTAAACTGTTTTGTTTTAAAAACTCGAAGGTGAAACATGTATACCAAATTAAATATTATTTTGGTAACACAAGGATAATACCTGTTTATCAATATGATATTCACATTTAAAATTATCATTATTATGGATTATCTCTTACATTGTATATCCGTGTAAACATTGTCATGGACTTCTGTCAATAACAAAGATTACATGAATTGTCACAAACTCCGTGAATCATCGCCTTTAACTTCGGTTAATTGCTTTGACTTCATGTATTGTCACTTGGATGTTGTCCACTCCGTGAATCATCGCCTTTAACTTTGGTTAATTGCTTTGACTTCATGTATAGCCACGTGGTTAGCTACCACTCCATGGATCATGTTTTTAAATTATGTTAATTACATAATGTCCATGTATAGTCACAGATATTATTTGAGAATGTTGATATTGAGATTGATTGATTGGTTATGTGGTTTGATTATCTTTTATTGACTATGATTATCTGTGATTGATTATGACTGATTGGTTATGTGATTATGTGTTGTGTATGTGTTTGATTGTTGAGTTTGGATATTGGTTGGATTATCTCATACAGGTATTATTGTGGATTTTCTCAGGAAATCATAAGCATTTATACTCATTTTATCTAAACCTTTTATAAAAACTATTTTAAACTTAAACCTTTAAATTCATTTTATAAAACCTTTTAAGTATAAAAACTTATGATTACTCACCAACTACTTAGTAGTTGACACTTGATTTCTTTACATGTTTCAGGTGATGAAGCTAAGTAGGTTGAAGAAGATGAATTCTCACTTTTGGACATCATCACATATGATCTTGGACTTAGCTAATTAACTAAAATTCTGGCGATTAGAGTTTAGTTAGTTTAGCTAATTCATTTGTGTAATTGATGTATGTAATTCATGATAGACATGATTTTTGTGTAAACATTTATTTGGTTTGATTGAAATGTGATGAATTGCTTTAGATGCCCACGAGCTTTTGAACAATCTACACATCCCTCGTGGCATCACGACGTTTCCACCATCGGTCGGGGTGTTACAGATTGGTATCAGAGCCTGGGTTATAGGGAATTACGTTACTAGAATGGTTGACCTAGTCTATAACCGTAGGATAACCTAGTATGAAGAAATTCATACACTAGTTAGTATATTCAGGATTTCGTGCTTATGTGTTTATTACATGTTAACTGAACTCCTGCTGATTATATATGCTGATTGTTAATTGTTTGCTACTTGTGTCCTAATGACTTGATAAGGACATACTCGTGGTGTATTGTAAAGGTGGTGGGACGGTGGTTTGGGCGGTTGCGACCTACCCTTATCATATGCCCTATATATAAACCATTTACAGTACATCGGGTGGATGTCAGTATTGAGGAATAAGGGAACTACCCGTTTGGGACACTTATCTGTTTAAGAACTTAACTGCTTAGGAATTTATCTGCTTTAGGAACTATCTGCTAGATCTATTGATCTCCAGACAAGGACACACTCGTGGTATACTACAAAGGTGGTGGGACGGTGTAAGGGAGGTTGCAATCTACCCTTGCATATGCCCTATACATATACCATTTGTAGTATATCGGGCTGTCAGTGTCAGGAACCTAGGACATTATTAGGAAATTACTAGGAAATTGTTGTGAGGATATGATTGATGGACTGTTGATAGTATGTTTGTTGAGAATGGTTTGGATTGACTCATGGATGATCACACTTGATAAACACTTATAAATTCACTTATGAAACACACAGATTGGACACGTAGGGTGCATAGGATCAATGAACGACGCGAACACTTAGTGATTGATTGGAGACTCGAATGATGATATAGACACTTGGAGAGAATATAAACGCATAGTGATGATACTAACACTTACTGATAGTATGGAAACTTGATGAGAATAAATTACAGGGAGGATATGAACACTTAGTGACAATAAGAGCACTCAGTGATGATATGGACCCTTATTGATGATTAGGGACATTGAGATTTGGTATGGAATTTAGTGAACTTAGACATTAGGGTAACTTTAATGTCAGGTGAACTTAGACATTAGGTGAACTTAGAAATATGCAAACCTATATGTCAGGTGAACTTAGACATTAGGCGAACCTAATTGTCCAAGGGAACTAGAGACCACTTCACTCAAAATTATCCTACCTAGGATAAGGTTTGTGAAGTGTGACTATGGTAAGATACATGATATGGTAAGATACATGATACACCCTAAATTCTAGCAAGGGCATAATCGTGGTGCAATGGAACAGTGGTGGGACGGTGTAGGGGAGATTGCGATCTACCTTTGCATATGCCCTATATATAAGCTTGTTGCATTGCATCGGGAGGTTGTCAGTGTTGGTATAGGGTGGGGAATGTATAGGACTTAGGAATAGCTAGCTAATATTAGTTATGACCAACTAGGACACAGTATAAAATTAGGAAATTTATAAATGTTATGAGTTTAATGATAGATAGGAGAAAAATATAGTTCCTATATGTAATCCTAACTGTTTAAATGAACTCAATTGACCATTGTTTGTATGACTTACGTTGTAAACGGTAGTAACATGTTTATAATTTCTCAGAAACATGCCGCCGCGCCGTCACAACGAAGATGACTCGAACAGTGGGGATGCTAACAACGGTAATGCCAACTCCGGCATACAAGAGTTAGCAACACTGATAACTGGATTGGTGAATCAACTGACACAAGCCAATCAGTCTCTCACTCAGAACAGAGGTGGTGCAAATCCACCAACTTGCACATTCAAACACTTCAACTCCTGTAACCCACAGAAGTTTACGGGTGCTGAGTCAGCCACTGGTCTGTTGCAGTGGTTTGAGAGCATGGAGAACACCTTCATCAACAGTGACTGCCCCGACAACTTGAAGGTGCGATATGCCACCAGTGTTTTCCAAAAGAGAGCACTAACTTGGTGGAATGGGGAGAAGCGAACTAGGGGAGTTGATGCTGCCCTAGCACTAACTTAGACTGAGGTCAAGAATCTGATGACCACTGAATTATGTCCTCGCAGTGAAATGAGGAAACTGGAGACTGAGTTCTGGGAACTCAAACAAGATAGCGGCGAGAACGTTATCTACAACACTCGTTTTCACGAGTACAGTCTACTGGTACCTCACTTGGTGACGCCATTGGAGAGAGCAATAGAGAAGTACATTGGCGGTCTGCCGATGCAGATCCAAGACACTGTGTATGGGAGCAACCCCAAAACACTGGAGGCTGCTATCCGTTTATCTGCTACACTTACTGATAACCACGTGAAGGCTGGAACACTCACACGGAAGGATTTAAGAAGACCGACACCAAATCAGCTGCGAAAGAGGCTTCAACTGAAGTCAAGACTGAACAAGGCAGCTCATCCAAAAGCAGCAACAAAAAGAGGAAGGCCAGAAACTACATGGTCACTGCTCCTGCTGCAAAGTCTGCGCAACAATCATCTAACAACACTACTGCCAGGAATTATGTTGGAATTACTCCTCAATGTAATACCTGCCAATACCACCATGCACCCAACTTGCCTTGTCGCGTCTGCAACAACTGTGGAAAGTTTGGTCACTATGCTAACGTTTTTCAGAGTGCACCGCAAGCACAAAGGATGCAACAAGCACCGCTTGCACTGCCAGCTCCTCAAACTCAACCTATTCCAGCTGTACCCGTTCGCCAGGTACCTCAAGCACAGGCAAGAGCCTGTTATGAGTGTGGTGAAGTGGGTCATTTCAGGAATCAATGCCCAAAGTTGACCGGGAACAATCAGAGGGTGGCAAGAGGCCGGGCGTTCCAACTGAATGCTCCAGCTGCTCAAGCCAACCAGGAAGTGGTCAACGGTACATTTCTGATCAACAACTCTTATGCATCTGTCTTATTTGATTCTGGTGCAGATAGGAGTTTCGTTTCATATGATTTTGAATGCTTGCTTGGTAGAACACGTACATACTTAGATAAACCGTTTAACGTGGAGGTGGCTGACGGAAACACCATTGATATTGACACTATTATTATTGGATGTATGTTGAACTTAAGTGATCACGTTTTCCCAATTGATCTCATACCTATGCATCTTGGTAGCTTTGATGTTATCATAGGCATGGATTGGTTAGCCACCCACAAAGCGGAGATAGTTTGCCATGAGAAATACATACGTATCCCCTTACCTTATGGTGAAACTTTAAGAGTATTTGGAGAAACTTCTAGCAAAGGTCTTAAGCTTATGTCATGCACTAAAGCACACAAGTACCTTAGGAAGAAATGTATCGCATTTTTAGCTCATATTGTGGAGAAAAAGGATAATGGAAAGAGAGTTGAAGATGTTCCTGTGATCAGAGATTTTCCAGAAGTATTTCCAGATGATCTGCCGGGTCTTCCACCAGAACGTCAAGTAGAGTTTCGAATTGACTTAGTACCTGGTGCGAATCCAGTTGCTAAAGCTCCCTACAGACTTGCGCCTTCAGAGTTGCAAGAATTGGCGAGCCAGCTGCAAGAGCTTGCTGATAAAGGATTCATTCGCCTGAGCCATTCGCCATGAGGTGCACCAGTCCTGTTTGTTAAGAAGAAGGATGGGTCATTCCGGATGTGCATCGACTACCGGGAATTGAACAAGCTTACAATCAAGAATCGATATCCGTTGCCGCGCATTGATGACCTCTTCGATCAGCTTCAAGGCTCGGCATGGTTTTCAAAGATCGATCTTAGGTCTGGGTATCATCAACTTCGCGTACATGATAATGATATTCCCAAGACTGCTTTCAGAAGAAGATATGGCCTTTATGAGTTTTTGGTAATGCCTTTCGGCCTTACCAATGCACCTGCGGTTTTCATGGACCTCATGAACCATGTCTGCAGGCCACACTTGGATAAATTTGTGATTGTATTCATTGATGACATTTTGATCTACTCAAAGACTAAAGAAGAACATGAGAAGCACCTTAAGTTGGTTTCGGAGATCCTAAGAGAAGAGCGACTGTATGCCAAATTCTCTAAATGTGAATTTTGGCTTAAGGAAGTTCAATTCTTGGGGCATATAGTCAATGAAAATGCTGTTCACGTAGATCCTGCAAAGATTGATGCGGTGAAGAATTGGAGTACACCGAAGACACCCACGGAAATTCGATCGTTTCTCGGACTTGCCGGTTACTATCGGCGGTTCATTTCGAATTTCTCTAGAATTGTTGTCCCGCTCACTTCTTTGACTCAAAAGAATAAACCATACGAGTGGGGACCGAAGCAAGAGGAGGCATTTTAGACTTTGAAGCAGAAACTTTGTGATGCTCCTGTCTTGACACTGCCCGATGGAAATGATGATTTTGTGGTCTATTGTGATGCATCCAACCTAGGTCTCGGTTGTGTCCTCATGCAACGGGGAAATGTTGTGGCTTATGCATCGAGACAATTAAAGATTCACGAGAAGAACTACACTACACACGACTTGGAACTTGGTGAAGTTGTGTTTGCTTTGAAGATATGGAGACATTATCTTTATGGCACTAAGTGTGTAGTCTTTACTGATCATAAGAGTTTGCAACATATTCTTGATCAGAAAGAGATCAATATGAGACAACGGAGATGGGTTGAACTGTTGAACGATTATGACTGTGAAATTCGCTACCATCCTGGTAAAGCGAATGTAGTAGCAGATGCGCTTAGCTGCAAAAGTCAAGTTCAGATCCATAGTGTCCGAGTGCACACTAATCTCCGTAATGATGTTCTCACAGCCCAACAACACTCATTGGCTCAAGACAACTTGAAGAATGAGATGTCTTGCGGGGCTGAAATCTTATTGGAAACTAAAGATGATGGATGTATGTATTATTTGAATCGGCTGTGGATACCGAACAGGGGTGATCTTAGGATGGTGATTATGGATGAAGCACATAAGTCTCGTTACTCAATCCATCCAGGTTCGGATAAGATGTATCAAGACCTTCGGGGCTTGTACTGGTGGCCTGGAATGAAGAAGGATATTGCTGAATACGTGTCAAAGTGCCTTAACTGCGCTAAAGTCAAGGCAGAACACCAGTGACCTTCTGGATTGTTAATACAACCTGAAATACCGATGTGGAAGTGGGAGAATATCTTCATGGATTTCATTACTAAACTTCCACGAACCGCAAACGGTAAAGATAACATTTGGGTGATTATTGATAGATTGACCAAGTCGGCTCATTTCTTACCGATACGCGAAACTTACCCTGTGCGGAAGTTAGCTCGTATCTACATTGATGAGATCATTAGCCGACATGGTATTCCCTTAAGCATAATATCGGATCGTGATGCTCGTTTGACGGCACGATTTTGGGAATCACTTCATGAAGCCTTTGGAACAAGATTGGACCTTAGCACTGCTTATCATCCTCAAACGGATGGTCAGACGGAGCGAACGATTCAGACATTGGAAGACATGTTGAGAGCTTGTGTCATCGATTTCGGTGGCAATTGGGATAGCCATTTACCATTGGTTGAGTTCTCGTATAGCAACAGTTATCACGCGAGCATTGGTATGGCACCGTTTGAAGCTCTTTATGGCAGGAAATGTCGGTCACCTATTTGTTGGACCGAAGTCGGCAATTCGCAGATTACTGGTCCTGAGATTATTCAGGAAACGACTGACAAGATCCGTCAGATCCGTGACAATCTGTTAGCTGCTCGTAGTCAAAAGAAGAGCTACGCGGATAAACGAAGAAAACCTTTAGAGTTTGATGTGGGAGATATGGTATTGCTTAAAGTGTCGCCTTGGAAGGGCGTTGTACAGTTTGGGAAGAAAGGTAAACTTGCTCCACGATATGTTGGCCCTTTTAAGATCCTTGAACGGATCGGGAAGGTCGCCTATAAGTTGGAACTTCCTTCTGAACTTAGTAACGTGCACCCAACGTTTCACGTGTCCAATTTAAGAAAGTGCTTAGCTGATCAGGATCTTCAGGTACCACTCGATGACATTCGCGTCGATGATACCATGCATTTTGTTGAAAAACTAGTGGAGATAATGGATCGTGAGGTTAAAAAGCTCAAACGCAGTAGAATTCCAATTGTCAAGGTACGTTGGGAATCGAAGCGGGGTCCAAAGTTCACATGGGAGCGAGAAGATCAGATGAAGCTTAAGTACCCACATTTATTTACTACGGTCACTACAAGTTGAATTTCGGGACGAAATTCCTTTAACTAGGGGAGACTGTAACATCACTGTACTTTCGGTTGTCCGTATATCCGTACATCCGTACGATGGTACTGTTACGACCTGAGATTTTGTAATTATTAATATTGACACATTATTGATGATTATCACTGTTACTGGTATACATATTTATAACATATTATACGCGTAAACCATGGGAAGTTTAGTTGTAACCCAACTAAACAGAACCAGAGAGTTTATCGCAGTTACATTATACTGATTATGGATTATTGGTTTGGAATGAGAATGGATTTGGGTTGGATTGGAAAGGAACTGGGAGTTTGTTATGGTCTGGTTGCTAAACATAGTCAAGGACACATGGTCATCGTTTATCGAAATAGCGGTGGGATGGCGTAGGGGAGGTTGCGATCTACCTCTGTATATGCCCTATACATATGCATATTTCGGTCTATCATGGATGTGTCAATGACTAGGGTTTAGTGGGTTTTGGATTGGGTTAATAATATTAAAGATAATAAAATAATGGAAATATAATGGGAATTAATTACGCGATGGTGAGGTTACGAATAGGACTTAAACGCGAATATTAATTTAGAAATATTAGCTTAATAGCTATATTCGCGTGGGTGACGATCCACACGAATATAATTTATTAAGAATAATATTCTGAAAAGATATTCGCTAAATTGTAAATAGAGTCAAAATACGATACGAGCATCGAATTCGCAAAGGTGACGATCTTTACGAAAACGTACGCGGGTAACGTGTTTCGACGAGATAACTAAATAATATCAAACGATATTAAAATTAATAAATAAAAACTTAAAATGTTTATTAGGAATCACAACATAAAACGAATTCGAATAAATTTATGTACTAAAGAATTAATTTAACGATTATGAAAAATGAAACGGTTTTACGATACGTTTTTATTTGAAATGTTTTATGACACAACATTTAATAAAAATTACTTTATTTAAAATGAAATAAAAATTATTTGATACATGTTATGTGTTAAATGTGTTTTACGATAAAAACCGAATATTTGTTATAATTGATCGCGATAAAAGCGAGACCGGATACGTGGGATGGATACGCGATATAAGGAAGAAAGAACCTCTTCCTTCCTCATTTCAACAAACCCTTTCTCTCACTAAAAACCCTATTTTCGTCACTTTCACAACCACCATCTTCTCTCTACCATAAATCCTTCATTTCTCAACGAAACTTCAAGATCTTGGAGCCTAAACGACCGGGGAATCAAGGAGAAAAAAAAAGGTACAAGAAAATCCAGGGATTGATCACGATTTGGAGGTGAGAACTTCATTTTACTTTTCGGTTTTTACTCATATATATAATCGGTTATATCTAGGTATTTTAAACAAGCTTCACACTTTGAAAACCCTAAATTTCTTGTGCGTGAGTTAGGGAAGCTAGGTTTGGTCTTAGATCCGAAGAAAACTGGAGTTACTGCTGGAAAACGATACAGGTTCGTGACTAGGGCGTCGGCCGAACCTTTCTTTTATTAGACGAACCCTGTAGGGCCAGGGCCGAACCCTTCTGCTGATAGAGAAGGAACCTAATGGTTCGTGAGTCTCATAACAGCGAACCCTAACCTACGTGCACAGGTCCACGAACCTATACTCGGCCAAGGCTTATCTTTGCGAACCTTTTCCTTGATACTTGACTGGACGAACCCTACACAGGTCGGCAAACCTTCTGGGTTAACCTGGGCCGAATCTATTGAACATAGCCGAACCCTGGTTGGGTTAGCCTCCCATGCAGCGAACCTTATCAATGGGCGAACCCATTGATGCTAGCCGAGTCTCCACGAACCCACGAGCTGGTTGCACATTGTGACGAACCTTATACATTTGTTAGCCGAACCCACCAAGGTGGGCGAATCCTTCACAACCACACGAACCCTTTCCCTTTCACTTTAGCCGAACCCTAACCCTAGTGGCCGAACCTATTACGGCTGGGTTAGAGGGTTCGCTGCCCTTATGGGTAACCGAACTAAATCCCGATAAATTGAAGAGGTTAAGGGTAATGGAGAGCAAGAGCATACATATACACACATAAATATCTATACATATATAAGGAATGATAATATCCACCACCTTTTCTCTCTCTATAGCATAACTTGGTTAAAATATGGTGTTACATTTATATGAGACTTTATTGAAAAAGTACTAACATATCATATGGACAATTTACGTGCACGTTTAATTAAATTTCAAGTGGATTTTACAAATTAAAGAAAAATGGTGGTGGAATCGAGTATTTATGGGTGCATGTAAGGATAAGTTTGTGAAGAAGAATATCAATTTCTTTCATACACATCTATAGGAAAATACATACGAAATCACGACTTAATTATAATTATTAAAAAATTAAAACTAACAAGATTCAATTACACTTTTATTATGATCAATAAGGAAAACTTTGGGTATTGTCATTTAGCTTGGAGTCAAATAACTGAGTTAAAGAAAGAGTCAAAGTTAAAGAGTGAACACTTAGTCCACTTATTGAAAATAAACAAAAATACACGATAATTACAGATCCTTGAGTTGCTTTGAGTTTACATACGCGAGCACCCATTATACGAGAACCCGGATTCTAAGGACTTCAGGTGAGTTCTCATAACCTCCCTTTCTTTAAACTGTTTTGTTTTAAAAACTCGGAGGTGAAACATGCATACCAAATTAAATATTATTTTGATAACACAAGGATAGTACCTGTTTATCAATATGATATTCACATTTAAAATTATCATTATTATGGATTATCTCTTACATTGTATATCCGTGTAAACATTGTCATGGACTTCGGTCAATAACAAAGATTACATGAATTGTCACAAACTCCGTGAATCATCGCCTTTAACTTCGGTTAATTGCTTTGACTTCATGGATTGTCACGTGGATGTTGTCCACTCCGTGAATCATCGCCTTTAACTTTGGTTAATTGCTTTGACTTCATGTATAGCCACGTGGTTAGCTACCACTCCATGGATCATGTTTTTAAATTATGTTAATTACATAATGTCCATGTATAGTCACCGATATTATTTGAGAATGTTGATATTGAGATTGATTGATTGGTTATGTGGTTTGATTATCTTTTATTGACTATGATTATCTGTGATTGATTATGATTGATTGGTTATGTGATTATGTGTTGTGTATGTGTTTGATTGTTGAGTTTGGATATTGGTTGGATTATCTCATACATGTATTATTATGGATTTTCTCAGGAAATCATAAGCATTTATACTCATTATATCTAAACCTTTTATAAAAACTATTTTAAACTTAAACCTTTAAATTCATTTTATAAAACCTTTTAAGTATAAAAACTTATGATTACTCACCAACTACTTAGTAGTTGACACTTGATTTCTTTACATGTTTCAGGTGATGAAGCTAAGTAGGTTGAAGAAGATGAATTCTCACTTTTGGACATCATCACATATGATCTTGGACTTAGCTAATTAACTAAAATTCTGGCGATTAGAGTTTAGTTAGTTTAGCTAATTCATTTGTGTAATTGATGTATGTAATTCATGATAGACATGATTTTTGTGTAAACATTTATTTGGTTTGATTGATATGTGATGAATTGCTTTAGATGCCCACGAGCTTTTGAACAATCTACACATCCCTCGTGGCATCCCGACGTTTCCGCCATCGGTCGGGGTGTTACACTATAGGCCTAAGCATGATACATCTTTCAAACAAAATTAATTCTAATAATCCAAAAGGTGTCCAGCTTGGATACTACTCCTTAAGATTTATAATAAAAAATCAAAACGAATTCAATACATTGCTTATACAATTCCAAATCTTATGATATCATACTTGAGATTAGTGATGGTGATTCATCACTGCATCTCACAAGTAATGATTTCATTTCATTTGATGAATAATAAAATATGTGTTATGATTCAAGAAAGTTAATAATGTCATATCTAAGATTGTGATTGTGATATATCACTACATCTAAGAGTTATGATGTTATCTTTCTTGGATTAATTATGATTCAAGAACTCCCTTATATCATACTTAATATATCATTTTTTTCCCTTTTTGAAAAATATATAAGCTATGATTCAAGAAAGTTAATAAAATACATACCTAAGACTGTAACGGTGATACATTACTACATCTAAAGGCTATTGTTTTAACTTTCTTTGAATTTATAATGTATATGTTATGATTCTATACCTCCATGTTATCGTACTTGAGGTTAGTGATGGTGATTCATCACCATGTTTCACAAGATATGATGTCATTTCTCTTTGTTTTATGTTCTCTATGTTATGATTCAAGAAGTTAGTAACATTATACCTAAGAGTTGTGATGGTGATACCTCAATATATCAAAAGGTTATGGTGTTACTTTTCTCGGGTTGATAATGTATATGCTTTAACTTTAGAACTCCATGATATCATACTTGAGGTTAGTGATGGTGATTCATCATTGTGTCTCACAATATATGATATCATCTCTCATTGTTTTATGCTACCCATGTTATGATTCAAGCAACATTAAACCTAAGGTTTGAGATGGTAATGCATAACTAAATCTAAAAGGTCATGTTGTTATTCTTCTTTGATTTATTTTGCATATTTTGTGTTGAACCTAGTAGGAGTTATATAACCAGGAATATAGACTTTAGACTCACGGTCAATGCCTTGGTATTCATTCTCTCTAAAGTTGAAAACTTAGTTATTTTTGTGACACCCGACAATTTCAGGTAAATTGCAACTCTTACAAATTAGCATTTCACATTCATACTTGTTGCATTTCATTTAATTAGGTTTAATTAGATGAGTTAAACACAAACAACTGCGAAACGATAGTTCGAGGAACTATCGAATCGTACATTGCACATTGGTTTTGGAAACCAAGTGTGGCAAACACAAACACAAACGCAAAACAATAATTCGGGGGATTATCGGATTGTGCATTACATGTTGATTATGTTTAATCAGTCATGCAAACGGTTCGTAACGACGAACACAAACTATCAAAGATAATTCGAAAAATTATCGAAACGCACACACGAGTCTCACGAACGTTGGTGATCAATTAATAATCAAACAACTTATGTGTTACTATGTGAATAAATGCTAAACATGTATTAGATATTTAGGATAAACGTTAAGAATCGAGCACGAACGAAATCGACAAACCAAGAAATAGGGTCTTCGCGTTATGCCGAGACTCATCGGTGAAAATCTTGGCGGTACGCGACGAAGGAGTGGGAATTTGAATCCCGAAATCCTTGGTGGTACGCCAAGGCCATGCATGATCGGCCTTGGCGGTACGCGATGAGTTCCAGAACTCAAAGCTTTATAAAGACATCCCCAATTCATTTTGTTTGGTTTCTATCACACACCACCGAACCTTTCCTCTCAAAATCGAACAAAACCCTCTGGAATCAACACCCAAACTCTCTGGAATCAACATTGAAGCCATCTCCTTCATCCTTTGGTGATTTTGGAGTTCTTGGACTTGGAGGAGGAACAAAGAAGCTAAAAGCGACCACCAACCACTAGATCTTCATCATCAGCAACTATCCTCACTGAATCTTGTCTTCTAAGGTTGTTTTAAGTGTTTTTCTATGGTTAGATTGAACATGCAATGGGTGAAAACCCACATGAATGAACATCCACCCACATGCAACTCCATGTGGCTAGTGTACATGAATTTGTTGGTGATTTGATGCGTTATTCGATATAGATCTACTGATTTTAGAGTAGACAAGTGTTTATATTGAGTTTTGATGGGTTATGATATTGATTTGGGAGAACTTGTCATAAAAGGAAACTTTTATGTTGCATGCTGGTGATATGTGATGATCTAGACATGTTAGACATGTCAAGATGTTGTAAAATGCATATTGAAGTGTTTAGAAACACATTTGGGTATTTGATTTTGTGGAAAACATGATTTTTGTAGAACTTACTAAAAATGAAAACTTTTGTAAATCAAAAGAGGGGTTTTGATGTTTTAACGTATTTTGGTGATTTGTAATCCTTGAGATATGTTTAGAAATGATTTCTAAGCATATTGGAAACTTTGACTTTTGAAAACAGACATTTAAACGGATACTTTTCAAACAAGGAAACTTTATTTGGGCAAAATGTCATAAACGGTGATTTATGTGTAAACGTGTTTTACAAACATCATAGAGTTGTTAGCTGTATGAAATGGGATGCATTTTGAAAACATCATGATTAGAGTCATAGGATGCATTTTGATGTCTTACTTGCATTTATGACTAAACACATCAAACGTGTCACCAACGATTCGTCGAGTCAACACAAGTCAACACACACACACTTGGTAGAGCACACCGACACTGGAGTTGTACGGGATACAACACACCACAAAACACATACTCACACCTATATGGTTATAGGTGCAAACTACCAAGTGCTAGCGTTCGCAAGTCGCGAGCACATACATACCGCAACTGCTCTATCAGGTGAGTTCATGGCCCCTTTTTATCTTTTCTACCTTTGGGGGAGAAAACATTGCATGATAAACTGTTTTATAAACAACTGATTTTGATTACGTATGGACATGCTTTATCACTATATGTATATGTGTGGCACACATCACAAACTCAAAGTCCTCACAAACACACCTCGAACCATTAGTAGCACAGAGCACCTAGCGTGGTAATCTTGGCACTAGTACAAAAACTGGCTTTGGTCACACATGGCCAGAATTAAACGGTCACACTTTAGAATATTTATGTGACTAAAGGTATCAATAGTGTGACCAATTGGGAATGTATTGTCACACCTTCAAACATTTATATGACTAAAGGTAAAATATATTTTTTTGAATGAGTTTTTAGTCACACATAAATTCGAACGTGTGACGAATGAAGAGTAAGTTTGAAGCATTAGTCACACTATACATAAAAAACGTGACAAATATACGTCACACACTTGAACAGTGTGACCAAATGACATATATGGTCACACGAAGTAATCGTTTATGTGACTAAATCATAGAGTCTAGTTTGTCACACATGATTTCAGTGTAGCCTAAGCCCAGTACATATGGTCACATAACATATTATGTGTGACTAAACCTATAGTCACATTTATTTCTAGTACGATCATGTGACTATATTGATTTATAATAGCCACACAATATCACAAATGTGTAACTAAATGATGTATATGGCCACATTTTAGGAGATTATATGTGACCAATATGCTAGTAACAGTCACATCATGAAATATTCGTGTGACTATTTTTTAGACTAATTTATGAGATTTGATACGGTCACACCAAGTAGTCGTTTATGTGACTAAATCATAGAATCGAGTTTGTCACACATGATTTCAGTGTAGCCAAAGCTAATACCTATAGTCACATTTATTTCTAGTACGATCATGTGACTATATTGATTTATAATAGCCACACAATATCACAAATGTGTAACTAAATGATGTTTTAGTCACACAACAAATATTATTTTTGTTGATTTAGTCACACATAATTAATAAAAGTGTGGCCAAAAGGGTTAATAAGTGTGACCGTATGTTTTTTAAAGTAATTAAATGTGTATTATGTGTGACTGTTGCCCGTCCTTTGGTCACATGAATATATAATATGTGTGGCCGTTGAGATGATTTAGTAACACAACAAATATTATTTTTGGTGATTTAGTCACATATAATTAATAAAAGTGTGGCCAAAAGGGTTAATAAGTGTGACCGTATGTTTTTTAAAGTAAGTAAATATGTATTGTGTGTGACTGTTGTCCGTCCTTTGGTCACACGAATATATAATATGTGTGGCCGTTGCGTTGATGTAGTCACACAACAATTATTATTTTTGGTGATTTAGTCACATATAATTAATAAAAGCGTGGCCAAAAGGGTGAACAAGTGTGACCGTATGTTTTTTAAAGTAAGTAAATGTGTATTTTGTGTGACAAAAATATAAATTAAAAGAAAATATGTATTGTTATTTTTATAAAAAATATGTATTTATTTTTAATTTATAAATCAAAGTTTTTTCTAAAAAATATTTATACATATTTTAAAAAAATTATATTTTTGTCACATAGAAAGACACATCAGTTAGTCACGTATGTAAAAAATGTCATCTTAGCAAAAACACTAATTTATAAATCAAAGTTTTTCTAAAAAATAGTTATACATATATGAATCAAAACAATGAATGTCATGAACACATTAAACGGAAATGTATTATAAAATATTAAAGTCATGCATAGATTCAAATTATCGTTCGATACAATTGTTCCAATTTCAGCATCAATATCAAGTAACCAGAAAATACAATGAATCTTAGAGTACTGCGACAACCTAAGCATGATATGGCTCATTTAGATTTCCGTATAACAATACCTCCACAGTCGGTGCGATAGTAATCATTTCGTGATTCATTGCCCAAGTCACGTCGATCCACATGCGGCAATATGTTATCATTGTGTGGATGGATCACGGTACTAAATTCCTCGTCCACCTCGTCATATGCATCTCTGTAATTCTTGGTAGGTGTCTTAAAAACAATAGACAAATTTTTATTTAGCTGGTCTTTCACATAAAACACTTGTTGTGCTTGTGCGGCTAATATGAATGGATCACTCTTGTGGCCTAAATTATTCAGGTCGACCAATATATAACCAAGAGTAGTATCCCGTTTGACCGCACCAGCTCTATGATTAACCCAATCACATTTGAAAAGAGCAATTCGCCTGAAACGGTAATCTAGTACCCATATCTCTTGTAAAACCCCATAATAAAATCTCTGTCTTGTGGTTGCAACTTCTTTGGATATGTGCAGATCTATTGCCTCAACACTGACCCCACTGTTTTGGTAAACTCTGCCATCATGACTTTTTGTATGAAATGTATAGCCATTGATGTTATATGCATCGTATTTCACTACGGTGGCGCGTGGTCCATATGAAATCCACCTTACGGTTTCTGATACACTTTCTTTGGAGATCGCTAACTCTTTCTCAACCTTAATTTGATTACATGTACACATGATCAGCTTCAAATAAAAGTAACAAGAAACAAACTATATATTGGGATACTTTTAATGTTGGTGTTTATCAAATATATGCAGTAAGCAATAAGTGTAAATTAAGCTACACTATAGTACTGATCAGATTGAAAAATGATGTTGAAAGTGTTGAGAATTAACATATATAGACTTATTATTTGCAAGGTTGTGGTACCAACTTTTTATAACATATACATAATTCAATAAATAACATACGATTAAATACCTCTTCGCGTAACCACATAGCAAAAGATATATTGTGATCATTCTCTAGTAAAGCTATTCTTTTACCCAGGTTTTCTGATTGTAAAACCTGCTTGTGTCGCCTGAAACATGTCTTTGGTTATTATATTTGATAGAACAATTTAAGTAACGAAAGAGACATGTGTTAGTTATACTTACTCGATATACGGTACAATTTCATCTGTATTCTGTATTACATACAAATGTGCTTTGTGAAAGAGTTCTGCAGAAACTTCACTTGGTTTGCCGGCTGACAGTGGCTTTCCTTCCTCATTTTCATCAGTATCATGTCTATCATGTGGGATACCAATAGTTTTCATGGATTTATGATATTCGCTGAAAAAATCTATTGTTTCTTCTGCAATAGTCTCCTCAGCAATGCATCCCTCAGGTCTATTTCTATTTCGCACATGTCCTTTAATAACCTTCATACATCTTTCGAAGGGATACATCCACCGAAAGCATACGGGACCACATAAATTTACCTCCCTAGTTATGTGCACAGTCAAATGTACCATAATATCAAAAAATGACGGAGGAAAGAACTTTTCGAGTAGGCACAGTGTAACACAAAGTTCTTCTTGCATCTTATCTAGCTCTTCTAATATGATTTCTTTGCTACATATCGATTTAAAGAAAAAGCAAAACCTGATAATAGCATATCGTGTGGGTTGGTGCATGATTGAACGTATTGCAATGGGTAAAAACTCTTGCATTAGCATGTGATAGTCATGCGATTTAAGTCCGATAAGTTTCCTATCCTTTAGGCTGACCAAACTAGAGAAGTTTGAACAATAGCCTTGTGGTACCCTGATGTTGTATAACGTTTCACAAAAGATGTCTTTTTCAGAATTCGCTAATGTGTAACCTGCTGGAGGTAATGTTGTTTTGTCTTCTTCTTGTCTAGCAAACAACTCTGGTTTTACCCCCATCTCTGCCAGATCCAATCGAGCATTCACTCCATCTTTCGTCTTTCCAAGAACATTTAGCAAAGTTCCGACTAGACTCTCAGCAACATTCTTTTCTATATGCATGAAATCAATACAATGTTGAACAGAATTATGCCTCCAATAGCTAAGCTTTCGATACCAAATGTTGAATTTCTTCCAATACGCATCGTTTTCTTCATTTACTTTGCTTGAACTACCCACTTCTTCTGTTGTTTTTCTTTTCTTCTTCTTGATCTTCCCACCTCTGCCTCTCGTATCTTCTGATGCATTATTGGTTGTTCGTTTTCCTTTTCCCCACTTATTTTCAATATGTTGTACCTCGTTGTATATTTGTTCCCCGGTCATTGGATTTGGAGATAGGCGAAATTCTTGTTGTCCATTAAACGCCTTCTTTTGCTTTCTGAACGGATGATTATATGGTAGATATCGTCTGTGACCAATATAACTCTGCTTGGATGAGGCAGAAAGTCTAACATAGTTTGTATCTTTCCCACATACCACACAACCTTTGAATCCACTGCATGGGCAGCCACATAATGTACCAAGTGCAGGGTAATCATTTATTTTCCACAACACAACGGCACGTAGATCAAAGTTATCTTTTGTTGAAGCATCGTATGTATCAACCCCTTCATCGAATAACCGTTTCAGATCATCAACCAATGGTTCTAAAAAAACATCGATATCATTTCCCGGGTATCCCGATATTAATACCGAAAGCATGATAAACTTTCTTTTCATACACAACCATGGAGGAAGGTTGTATATGACTGTTAAAACTGGCCATACACTGTGATGCCTATTTCCTCTATTTACATCAACCCCGTCTGCCGATATTCCTAGCCGTAGATTTCTTGGATCTTTAGCAAAATCTGGGTATTTTTCATCAATGGTACGCCAAGCCTCTGAATCTGCGGGGTGACGTAAAACACCATCTGTTTTCCTTCTTGTCGCGTGCCATCTTAAATCGTCTGATATACTGTGTATCTTAAAGAGTCGTTGCAGTCTTGGTATAACTGGAAAGTACCACATTACCTTTGCTGGAATGTTTTCGTACACTTTATTTGTCTTTTTATCCACCTTCCATCTTGTTATACCACAAGTTCGACACACGGTCAATTCCTTGTCCTCCTTCCAGTAAGTTGGCAGTTGTTGATACATACATGTATCTTTTTGTATCCTGATCCCATCAATTTCATAATCTTTTTGGCCTCATAAGTGTTTTCCACCAATTCATTACCATCAGGTAGCATCTTTTTTAACAATGCTAGTAATTCATTAAAAAACTTATCAGAACATCCGTACTTACCCTTCAAGTTGAGTAGTTTAACTATTGCGGACAACTTTGTGAAGTCATGACATCCTTTGTAAAGTGGCTTCTCTGCGTCTAATAATAGTTGTTGAAACTTAACATGGTCATCCTCATCAAAATTATCTTTTGTAGAATTCACCATTTCTACTGTATCTGGGCCATCTGTTGGAATTTCTAAAGCAAAATCCACATTATTAACAGACGTTGGAGTAGCATTAAGTGTGGCACATTTAAGATGCCACTGAAAATATAATTTATCTACATAAATAATAAGTGCCACTAAAAGCGTTGTCAAACAAATGTGGCACACTTAAAGTGCCACTAAATCCTATGTTAGTGGCACAAAAATTAAATGTCACTAAAAAAGTCTGCCACTAAATGGCATTTTATTTGTAGTGACTGGTACTTTTGTGGTAGATATGATCGACTGACGCTACAAATGACACGATAATACTTAAGTAATCCGTTAGTAATTCAAAAAATTATCCGTTCAAAGAAAAAGAGGCAAGACTCGAACATGTGCATGATTGGGAAATGAATGCTTTGTTCCAAAACCAATCGTCCCAGACCCAGTACTTTTTTTATGTTAATTATTGTGAACGAACATATATGGATATTAAAAGAATCGTAAATCACACTCTAAACATAAACATAATATATTTCATGGATTAGGGAATTTTGAGAAAATAGTAGAAATTTGGGAGGAATTTTTTAATGATTTTTTTTTTTGTAGATTTTGATAGAGAATAATTGATGGTGAAAAATGCTAAATTGATTTAGTGGCATAAAATTAAAAGCCATTAAAATGAATGTTAATTAAGTGTGTCACACTTAAAGTGCCACTAAAAATATAATTTAAAGGCATAAACAATAAGTGCCACTAAAAGTATAGGTAAAGCAACTGTGATACGCAAAATGTGCCACTAAAATCAATATTAGTGGCACAAAGATTAAATGACACTAAAAACGTGTGCCACTAAATAGCATTTTATTTGTAGTGACTTATAAAAGCTAAATATAATTGAAAACTAATTAAACTTTATAAAAATAATTTTTATAAACTTGTCGCATTCTTGATTTATCTTCGCTTCCTATACAGTATTCAAGGTGAGTTCATAGCCCCCTTTTACATAACTTGTTTATAAATCGCGGGGTGAAACACATGTACAAATAAACGCTTTTCACAATCAAAACGTTTTAGCTAATATCGCTACAATTGATCAAATCGCATTTTCAGTACAAAACGCTATGGTATTTATTCACATATCTCAACGCTTTTATCGCTAACCATTAAACACATATCGCAATATCGTGTTGGGAAAGACTCATCGTGACCTCTCAACGGCAATCACGTTGTGTTCGTCGCATCGTGATCCCCGGTATTCGGCATGGTGAGTAATACTCGGCACGATCAGCCCATCATTTATTGCACGGCGGTGTTCACGCCTCACGAATGCACAGCGGTGTTCACGCTTCACAATTCGCTTAATGCACGGCGGTGTTCACGCTTCATTTACCCTACTTGACCAAAATTAACTCTACTCGGTTATATATCAATGTGTATATATATATATATATATTTTATTTTTTATGATGTAACTTTAGTTTATAAAAAAACTTTGTTATTTATTAAAAACTAGTAAATTTGTCGGCCCCGCATTGCGGCGGCATTAAGACGTATAATAAGTTGAGTTTTTCATACTTGACTTGATTCAATTTTGAATAAAATTTAGATCAAAATGTATAGTAAGTGAACCTGTATATAAAAATAAACTAAAAATGGATTATATTTAACCTAAATTATTGCCAAAAAAGATTACGTTGAAACATGAAATGATACAATATAATTCACCTTTTAGAGATCACCACTAACCCCATATTTAACCAAACCCTAGATCTAATCAACTTTACCCTTTCATCCATCGCCACCGCCTGCTTGACCCCCTCCGTGTTCCTCTGCCGTTAACAACCAAAAGCTGTTCGTGCCATAGACCACCTTCTACCGTCACGATCCGCCGCCCTCCACCACAGGTTACCATTGTCATCAGTCCAAAATATTTGAAAATTTTACCATCGACACCCTGTCGCCTGCTTCGTCTTCGTCGGAATCGAAGGCTACAGTCGCCACACCAGCATCATCGTCAGTGAGGAGGGATGTTTGAGGAACGTTAATTGTTATATATAAATATGTCTTTGTTAAAAATGTATCATTAAATTTAAAACATTATAATTTCTATAAAATTTAGTTTATATAGAAATAGAATATCTCTTTTATTTATATATTTTTTCCTAATTAATTATTTCATCCCAGTTCCCTCCTAATTTATAATAAAAAAAATTAAAATTCATTTGCCCCCAAATCCCTAAAATTGCTTCAGAGCAGGAGATTCAATATTCACTACAAATAAAATGCCATTTAGTGGCACACGTTTTTAGTGGCATTTAATTTTTATACCACTAATATAGGTTTTAGTGGCACTTTTGCGTGTCATATTTGTTTGATCTATATTTTTAGTGGCAGTTATTATCTATGCCTTTAAATTATATTTTTAGTGGCACTTTAAGTGTGCCACACATAATCAACATACATTTTAATGGC
Organism: Mikania micrantha; assembly: GCA_009363875.1. Taxonomy (NCBI): domain Eukaryota; kingdom Viridiplantae; phylum Streptophyta; class Magnoliopsida; order Asterales; family Asteraceae; genus Mikania; species Mikania micrantha. The sequence continues at coordinate 28,649,655 of CM018687.1, forward strand.
TTTTAATTTATGCCACTAAATCAAATTTATATTTTTCATCATCAATATTCCATCTTAAAATTCACTAAACAATTCATTAAAAATTCCTCCTATATTTCTACCATTTTCTCAAAATTTTTTCATCTCAATCATTAACCAGATACACAAAACACTACAGCAAAATATGATTTCTTAAATTCTCTAATTATTTATTAATTTTATGTCACTAAATCAATCTTATATTTTCCCTAAAGTTTTATCATTTTATTAAAAGAATTCCAACTAAAATTTTATTTATTAAAATTCCCATCTATACTAAAATTCATTAACTTTCAATTTCCCTCTCAATCTCACTTTTAACCCTAAAATTTCCCTCTCAATCCTTTCTGTATCTCAAATAATCTCTAAGAAAAAGTGCTCATCTCACGAATTCAACGTGTTAGCCATTAAAGAGGCAATTTCAAAGAGGCAATTTTAGTCACACGAAGGGCTTGATTGAAGAGAAACAAGCAGCAACAAGCAGCAACAACGTTTTCGTCTGTATCTCAAATAGTCAAACGAAGGGCTTGATTTAATAGAAACAAGCAGCAACAACGTTTTCGTCTTGTATGTTTGATGGAAGTCCCCAATGAGTAGATAGTCTGATATACCATTCGCATATCTTAAAATGAGGCAATGTGGTCAAGTTTAGGATCCTCAAATGCGTATATGCTTTAGGGGTTTGGGTCGGAGGTCTTATCGGTGTAGCCCTCTGTGTTACCTTCCCGTGCATGTATTTTTTTTGATAATCATTATTGTATCAGTACATTTTATCCATGATATATTTGTAGATATGTAGTCAAAAAAACTTACGTAATTAATAAAAAAAATTCATTAATTTGGCAAGGACTATAATTCCTGTTAATATGCACCGAGTTGCAACAAACTATAATTCCAGTTACGATAGTCAAACATACATTAAATTGTTATCCATATGAAGATTGAACATGTTGATAAGTTAATTTGATATTTTTAATGATAATCTGCTTATTGGAAGTGTTAAAGTTGATCCTTGATATATATTGTAGTCGGTAAGCATACATGGTTTAGAAATCTTTCATTGCAAGTTCTCTTCATTATAAACAGGAGTATTAGGGATTTTGTTTTGCAAGAGTTAAGTTTCATTAATTCAAGAAAATGTCAATCTTTGAGATAAGTTGTTGTGTTTGATTTTTGGGACTGTTTGCAAACAAATAGCCTATCGGTACATATTATGCCTGGCAAAATGGGCGGGTTGGGTAACGGGCCAAAATGGATTTGAGTCAGGATGGGTGCGGGTCATAACTTAGAACGGGTTTTAAGCAAAATCAGTTCGGGTCTAAATGGATTGTTCTTAAAAAAACATCAATTTAATTTAACTTTAAATGTGTTAAAAGTAAACAAATAGTCTATTTGGATAATTTTTAGTGATTTTCTTATCAAATATGTTATTGATCATTTTTAAATGTTTGAATCCATTGCATTTACATAGTTTTTTGGTTACTCGTCTTGACCCGCATTGTATTTAAGTATTATCCGTATCAACTCATTCAATATTACGATCTTAACTATTTCAACCCATTATATCACAATTATTTCCCTTAACATGGGTAAAAATGGTCACTCGATCTAGTACATATGAACGATGATTTGAATATATGGTTGAAAACACCTTTTTCTCTTCTACCTGTTTTTGTTTTTTTAATTAGTAAATAGCTATTTCATTAAATATGATTGCCCAAATAACATTATTATAAATTTTTGTCTAGGTGATCTTGGAGTTCAAGGAATGGCATTACCTATTGGGAAACTTGATATGTATGTTGTTGCTGCTATAATTAATCCTCAAAAAGTTTTTTTTTATTTCAGAACTTCATCATAAATTTGTGTCATAATACTTGCTCAAATCTGACTTTTTGTTATTAAGACTGACTATAATTTCCCACTCTTTGTGTACATTGCAGATCCATTCTATTATGCTTGATGTTGGAACCAACAATAAGCAGCTACTAGAAAATCCCCTTTGTAAGTAAATAAGTGTACAAAAACTCATTTAAGTCTTGTATAGATTGAAATTATTATATATTGATGAACAGATCCATTCTTTGAATTTTTGTTTTCCTTGAAAAATTCACCTGAAAAATCTACTCGATCCCTCCAAATGTCATTTACTTCCCCAAATTTTTCATTCCTTAAACTTTTGCATCAGAGCCTTTTCTTCCAAAAGGTAGCATCGCTTGAAGTATTCTTGATTTGTATAGGTTCATCTTTCGTGCGGCATTTACTTGTTATGCATCATGGAAACTGAAGTCGCTATTCAACATCCTTTGGTTGCTGATGATTTTAATAATGATCTTATTGAATATGAATCAGAGGGTTATAGTGACGATGAGTTGGATGGTAATCAGAATTCAGACAGGAACCTAGTTAAGAGGGGCATAACTAGGTTATCGAAGTTTCGCATTTGTTATGGGAAACCTGGTGGAATAAAACTGAGAGTAACCTTCGATGCGTTACATAGGATAACAGGGCCAAACAGAGCGTTGTTTTCTAGTTTTTTAGGAGACCTGGTTCGTGAGCATGTAGGTTTGAAGATTCTATCATGGAAGAAGGTGGGTTCAGAATCAAAAGATAAACTATGGGAAGAAATCAAGGTACAATTTATTTACTGAAATTCTATGTTAAATTGACTGTTATTTGTGTAGTTTTTGTGCAGTTTTTGAGGTGTTTTTGACAGCAAATTGCTGCAGTTTTTGTGTAGTTTTTGTGCAGTTTTTGACAGCATGTTATATACATATTGTGATTCTTGATTGTCTTGTATGTTATGTGTGATTTTGCTGTTGTTTTTGTGCAGTTTTTGAGCTGTTTTTGTGCAGTTTTATGAGATGTTTTTGTGCTGTTTTTTAGAGTTGTTTTGCTGCAGTTTTTGTTCAGTTTTTTAGAGCTGTTTTGCTGCAACATTATGTTACTTTTTGCAGCGATATTTTGATGTTGACGAGACAGTCAGAAAGCTAGTAATGCATCGTCTTGGTGAACTACTAAGGAATTTCAGAAGGAAATTGAGACAAACATACATATTGCCCAACCAAAACACACCTTCAAAACTAAATGAAGTCCCGAAAAAGTATAGTGCAATTGTCAAAGAATCAGAATGGGTCGCTTTTGTAAATCATACGAGCACCGAAGAATACCAGGTTATAATTAGTCTTTTTTATTTGAATCCATATATCTTTCATAATTATCTATTTGCATCTAAATGCCTTATGCTTTTGTGTTGTAAGGGGAAGTCGGTTGCAACAAAAATGGCGCGTTCCAAGTGTCTTTATCATCATACAATGGGACGAGGTGGATACGTACACGTGAAAGAGAAAATGGTAAGACTGCATAATGTTTGTTATAGGGGTGTCCATAACTGTCCAAATCAAAGTAATTCAACCTTAGAGTCAAATTCATATTTTCTAATAGAAGCAACTAAAGTTATATCATCATTCTTACGGGTCTGCGACTAGACAGCATGGGTAATAATGGGTTGGGTTATTTGTTGCTGCGATAAAAATAAGGAAACAATAGCTGCTGCAGTTGGACAACAGGTCCAACAAGTCGGTGCTATGATCTGACCGTTTCAGTATTTTGATTCATATTTAGTAATAAGATCATTTTACTTATTTTCCATGCCTATCTGATTAACCTATGACTGCTTAAATGTACAGTTTTTATGTTTAACAGATCAAAAATAAAGAAATTGAGGCAGATGAAGAACCCCCGCGTGCTTTAATGTGGTTGAAAGGAAGGCAAAACAAAGCCGGTGATTTTCTAAATGATGAAACCAGATTAGCTGTAGACAAACTTGTAAGTTTGACTGTAAATATTATTACTTTATGTTTGTGTTCGTATATAAACTCATTTCCCATATTTTGTGTGTAGAAAGAAACTGATGAAAAGATAAATGAAGGAACCTTGATGGTTGATCAGGGCACTGATGCCATGACAGTTGTTTTTGGTAAGGAAAAGGGAGTTTATGCAAGAGGAGTAGGAAGTGGAGTGACATACAAAAAGTATTTTAACCTTCCTAAAAAAACAAGCATCTGATGAAAGGCTTGCATTACTTCAAAGTCAACTTGATAATGAGAGACGCGAGCGTCAGGAGAAAGAAGCCGTAATAATGAATTTGTCAAACGAGATGGCACAAACAAAGGGAATGATTACTCAACTGATGAGTCAATTGGCTGCACAAGGGGTGAAATTACCTTTATTGTCAACTCAAGTGACATCATCAAATGTAATACATTTATTGTAACTTTGCCAACATTTTCATTTGCTATTTGCTAACAAATGCATTTCTTAATTTATATTGCAGGTGGACGTTAATCCTAAAAATAGCAGTACTGATCAGGAGGGCAGATAACCGTTAAATGAGGTTGGATGTAAGAAGGATGCGAGCAATCAGAAGTCTAATGGCGTTGCACCTTCAGAAAATGAAATGGACACAACAGTATATGACTTAGCCGCAAACTACTCAAATTCTTTTACGTTTGAATTACATTGAATTTTATGCTATTCCTGTGAATTTTTATATTTTACACACATGACTTATTTACAGTGTTTTATTTATATATAGGAAATTCATAACTCTGTTAGATCTCATAACCGTCCTGAATCACTACCATTGACACCACAAGTATGTATTACAACATGTTCTTATTTTCTTTACTTTAATTAAATTCTTATGCATATATGCAAAAATCAATATCTTTTAGGAATATAAGTGTAGCCTGTGGCACATAAAGAGATCAACTATTATTGCAAAGGGTACCGTGTACAAGTCCGATGGAAAACAAATGCTTCATGGAAACCGACTCCCAAATGATTGTTATAAAGTGTCAATTGACGAATCGTTAGTGGATGCAGCATGCATACCGGAAACACAAATTAATCCTTTCAAAACAGTTAAAGATGCATTAGGTACTTTTGTTGCTTGGCCAAAGAATCAAGTGATTTTTCATGAAAAGGTAAATAAATGTGTTTTATAAATATATTCATATTGAATTCAATGTTTGATACATTTGACTTTCGTTTCATACAGGTTACACCACCAACTTCCATAACAAATGTCGTTGAGAACAAAACCTCACCTAAATTACAAAAGAAGCGCAAGTTTGTCTCTCGTGATTACATGCTAAAGCAAGCGAAAACAAGGTTGAAGAGTCAAAAGTCTTTATATTAGTGATTTTTAATTGTAAGGTTCAACTTTCAAGCATAATTGTTATTTTAACACTTTTTATGACAATATTTACTTTTATATTTCCTTCATTTATTTATATTCCATTTTTCTATTTACTACTTTCTTTATATATATATTGTTACACAAATTATTTATTTTTTAAATGTGAATAAAAGATCCGCTCACATAATATGGTTACACATTTAACACAATCGTTGTGTGACTAAATCATCGCAACGGCCACACATATTATATATTCGTGTGACCAAAGGACGGGCAACAGTCACACATAATACACATTTACTTACTTTAAAAACATACGGTCACACTTATTAACCGTTTTGGCCACACTTTTAATAATTATGTGTGACTAAATCACCAAAAAAAATATCTGTTGTGTGACTAAATCATCGCAACGGCCTTACATATTATATATTCGTGTAACCAAAGGACGACAACAGTCACACATAATACACATTTACTTACTTTAAAAAACATACGGTCACACTTATTAACCCTTTTGGCCACACTTTTAATAATTATGTGTGACTAAATCACCAAATAAAATATTTGTTGTGTGACCAAATCATCGCAACGGCCACACATATTATATATTCGTGTGACCAAAGGACGGGCAACAGTCACACATAATACACATATACTTGCCTTAAAAACATACGGTCACACTTATTAACCCTTTGGCCACACTTTTAATAATTATGTGTGACTTAATCACAAAAAAATATATTTTTTGTGTGACTAAGTCATCGCAACGGCCAAACATATTATATATTCGTGTGACCAAAGAACGGGCAACAGTCACACATAATACACATTACTTACTTTAAAAAACATACAGTCACACTTGTTAACTCTTTTGGCCACACTTTTAATAATTATGTGTGACTAAATCATCAAAAAAAATATTTGTTGTATGACTAAATCATAGCAACGGCCACACATATTATATATTCGTGTGACAAAAGGACGGCAACAGTCACACATAATAAACATTACTTTCTTTAAAAAACATACGGTCACACTTATTAACCCTTTTGGCCACACTTTTAATAATTATGTGTGACTAAATCACCAAATAAAATATTTGTTGTGAGACTAAATCATCGCAACGGCCACACATATTATATATTCGTGTGACCAAAGGACGGGCAACAGTCACACATAATACACATATAGTTGCCTACGGTCACACTTATTAACCCTTTTGGCCACACTTTTAATAATTATGTGTGACTAAATCACCAAAAAAAATATTTGTTGTGTGACTAAGTCATCGCAACGGCCACACATATTATATATTCGTGTGACCAAAGAACGGGCAACAGTCACACATAATACACATTACTTCCTTTAAAAAACATACGGTCACACTTATTAACTCTTTTGGCCACACTTTTAATAATTATGTGTGACTAAATCACCAAAAAAAATATTTGTTGTATGACTAAATCATAGCAATGGCCACACATATTATATATTCGTGTGACCAAAGGACGTCAACAGTCACACATAATAAACATTACTTACTTTAAAAAAACATACGGTCACACTTATTGACCCTTTTGGCCACACTTTTAATAATTATGTGTGACTAAATCACAAAAAAAAAAAAATATTTGTTGGGTGACTAAATCATCGCAACGGCCACACATATTATATATTCGTGTGACCAAAGGACGGCAACAGTCACACATAATACACATTTACTTACTTTAAAAAACATACGGTCACACTTATTAACCCTTTTGGCCATACTTTAAAATAGATACGGCCACTAACTTTCTAATGTGACCGTATGTACCCTATGGTCACTCGACCTTTGGTCACACCTACCTTAAAAAACCATGTGTGACTATATGTATATCGTCACACTTTTTTGGTGTGACCAAAGCCAGTTTTTGTACTAGTGTGGATAATACTATTTAGGCCTGACAAGCCCCAACCATCGCGCCTGGGAGGCCAACCCGACTGGAGGTCGGAATGGGTGCAATATTGACCAATACACTTTGCCATTGTCTTGTGATGAACATGGTGGGAGGCAGAAAAGTCAGCTTCGGTACGAACCCACATATAATATAACTGTATTGACTAGCTATGAATCGATACTGCATTGTAATGACATGTAATCTCGCAACATTTACTTTAAACATTTGATGTTTATTGCTGATATAAACATGTGCTCTCACCAACCATTGTGTTGGCCTTTTACTCACATGTTTTCTCAGGAAGCTAAGGCACGCACATGAGGAATCTAGGATGCTAGGATGGAGTCCATGCATCTACTTTAGTGTCTTAGACTGTTAAACATTCAGTATCATTTTGTTATGTTATGTATTTGCTAAACAACTTAAACCGCTTCCGCAAACTGTTACTTTATGTTATTTTGAAAACAATTTTATTAACGCTTCCGCAACTTATGAATTCAAACTGTTTCTTAATTTCTTATACATTAACTTCCGCAACTCTGATTTTATAAAACTGTTTTGTCCAAGTATTTGGATGTACGTATGCAACCAAATTGGTATCAGAGACAGGTATATTGCGAATTAGGTTTGCATGTAGTGAACTTAGTTTATAACCACTAGTCTCCACACACATGGTGTTAGTAGTAACGGTACTAGCATATCTGATCATTATTATTTGCATACACTTATGACGCGCATTCTAGATATGGCGTCACCATCGTCACCGCATGTGTTTGCACACGATGAGGAGGAGCCGATATCTCCAGCATTACCCGCATCACCCATACCAGTGATAGTAGAGACGCCTAACCAGCATCCCCTATCATCAGATAATCCTGTGCAGGATTCGGATAAGGATCCTGAGGAGGACCTTGTGGAAGAGTCACCTGACGATGCATCACCCATACTAGAACCACCCGAGCCCAAGTGGCAGTGTCTTGAGTCGAATGTTATTACTAGAATGACTCGGGACCTGGCCTGGGCAGATGATCGAATTGAGTGTCTTGCAGAAGAACTGAGATACGCCAACACCCGACAAGCAGAACTCAGTAGCAAAGTCAACAAGATGGATCGAGATATGGCCCAGTTGATTGCTCTATTCCAGGTAGCTGAAGATCGAGATGCCATCGTTGAAGCTAGAATCGAAGAGCTAGAGAACAAGGCTGTCATTTCAGACCAAGAGGAGCCTGATTCTGAGGAGTAGGAACCAGTAAAGGATGCTGATTCTAATTCCACTATCGATAATGCCTTTGATTAAGTTAGCATAGACTTAGTAGAGACAGGTTGTGTCTCTGTACTAGATATTATGGAATCCAATGTTTGGTATTAAATGAATTGTAACCGGTGCAACTTATTATATATCAAGACATTATCTGTATTGAAAATCTTGTCTATACAAAATTTATACATGTTTCCTTTATGTACCAACTGCACACATAATTTTAATTCTTGGAAACACTCTAATGCTTATTGTCGCTATGAAGATCATGGCTGGAAGACACGGAAGATGACGAAATGCGGGAGGACGTGGGAACATCAGTCTGACACCTGCTAAACTGAACACAGTCATCAATGAACGAGTTGAGGAGGTGCTTGCTGCACGGAAAGCTACCCGAAATCAAAACCAACTGAACCAAGGTGATAAATCTCATTCTGAATTCACCTTGCACAATGATTACTCGATTCTACTACAACACGTTTATCGGATTCTGAATTCAATTCCTTTCATTTCCTATGACAGGAGCAAACCTCAACCCACCCCTCTACACATTCAAAATGTTTCTGGACTACAAACCCCACTCATTCAATGACACTAAGGGAGCCGTCGGACTTCTACGCTGGATGGAAAAGGCGAAGTCGGCCTTTGCCATGAGCAACGAGGACAGGGTCAAGTTCACTACGGGAACTCTTGAGGGAGCTGCCCTCACTTAGTGGAATGTAAACGTTCAAATTTAGGGCTTGATGCAGCCAATGCCCTACCTCGAGAGGATTTCAAAAGGATGATGAACCGCGAGTACTGTCCGCGCAGTGAAGTGCGGAAGTTGGAGACGGAATTCTGGAACCATAAGATGGTTGGTTCCGAGATCGAGGCATACACTGCTTGATCGTATAAGCTGGCACACCTGTGCCCGGAAATGGTAACACAGGCCTACAAGCACATCAAGATACATTAAGGGACTGCCCCCTCAGATTCTGGGAATGGACTATCTGCTGACCCCATGTCACTACAACAAACTATGCGACTGGCCCACAAGCTCACTGATTCAACAGTCGCACAAGGACTTTTACCTCTTGTGGTGCTGTAGCCAAACCGACAGATAACAAACGCAAATGGGATAACACCCTGAGCAAACCCTCCATCCTTCAGCCACCACCTCAACAAAGTAAGTTTGGATCACCTCAAGCTTACACCCCACACATCCCAACCAACCAAAACTCAGGAGCCTATGCAGGCAAACACCGCAAGTGCAACAAATCTCCTAAACGATCATTATGCTTCTGTATTGTTTGATACTTTAGCTGAGAAAAGCTTTATATCTAAGGATTTTAGTGAGATACTTGCCATAACCCCAACACCCATAGAGGTTGAATACACTGTAGAGCTGGCTGTTGGTAAATTGATTGTAACTGTAGAGCCTGACTAAAGACGAAGATTGACAAAGTCAACCAGGGAATAGTCGAAGACATGATTTTGTTATATTTCGCGTACATGTATTTCGAGTACAGTAGAATATCGGGTACTCGAACCATTTTCGTCTATAGATTTTAAGTACTCCTAGAGTAGTATAAATAGACGCATTTTGTACTGTTCTAAGGTTGGATTCCCGAGGCGTGCTCTCTATACGTATTGAGGCAATGTTTCATGAACTTCATTGAATATACAAAAGTTTTGATCTTTCTTCTTGTTCTTATGATTCTATTATGGATTCCGCACGTTATAGAGTCATTTGATGCAGCTTGGAGACATAAAACTCAGATCTTGACAAGATCTGTACCTACAAGTGGTATCAGAGCCTTAGTGCTCTTTTCTACATCAAGGTACAAGCTTTTCAGTGTAAGTTTTATACTTTGTTTTTCTACTCTACATCATCTAGCTGCTATCAAAATTTGGACTCTGAATCTTGAGAAATATTTCTCTGGAAACTTTTCAAGTATTTTCGAGTTCAAAGTTCGAGAATAGTTTTTCAGGTATAGTAGAGTTAGAGTATAGTTGGAGTTCGACTACAGATTGGTGATTTCGATTACATGAGGATTTCGATTACACTTCAAGTTCGAGTAGAGGTTTGAGTTCGAGTACAGTTGGTGTTCGAGTACAAGTTTGAGTTCGATTACTTTGGTCTGATTCGAATACACATCAGAGGTTCGAATACACTTGGAATTTGAATACCTTGGATTTCGAGTAGACATTGGTCTTCGGGTAGTTGTGTTGTTTCGAGTGTTGACAGACCTTCGTGCACTATTTGGGACTTAGCGCTCTTGGGGATTTCGAGAACTGTACTTAGGAACCTTTCTGGTCAATCATGGCATCAAAGAACCTCACCAATCTGTCTAACCTGCTTAACTTAGACAATGAGATCGGCACCGGAACCAAGCCACCTAGGATCATGTCGGGAGATAACTTACAGGATTGGAAATTCAGGTTCCAATCGTTTATCAAGTACACGGACCTGAAGTTATGGAGGTCAATTGAAGAAGGGTCGTATGTGCCTATGTACCAAAGTGAGCTAAACAGACTCATTCCCAAGGATCCGAAGTTATACACGGAAAACAACATTCTTTTGAAAGAAAAAGATGATAAGGCATACGCCTCAATCACTATGGCGTTGTCAACTAACGTAGCTCACGGGTTTATGGAGCATCAGACAGCTAAGAAACTATGGGATGTTTTGGTGGAAATATTTGGGGGAAATGAAGACATGCGAGAAAGTCGTAAGGATATGTTAAGGCAAAGGTTCAACATGTTCAACCATGTCAAAGGAGAGTCCTTGAAAGCACAACTGAACCGATTTACTCATCTGGTGACTAAGCTGACCAGTGCAGGAATTGAGATGTCTAAGGGAGAAGTGAACAAAAAGCTCTTGAACTCATGGCCCTATAACTGGAATTCTAACTACACCACCATCAAGAAAACCAAAGACATGTACAAGACCTCTCAGAATGAGTTGAAATCCATTATCAACTCTTATGACATGGATGACAAAAAGAGAGCCCTCAATCATGCCAGTTCTATGGGCGTTGCACCTGCATCAGAGAATGCTGCTATTTTGTCAGCAATCAATTTTCAAGCATCTGGATCTCAATATCACCAAACCCCTTCATCTCATTCTGTTTCATTTGGGACTACCTTCCTTTCTGCAAGGAAAGTTAGTTCAGTTGTAACAACCCATTTTGGGGAATTATTATAAGTAAAATGTAATTGGAGTACGAATTGTATTTTACTTTAATTAAAGGGTATTTTATAAGATTTAATAATCTTAATTATATATTTATTTCGTTGGTGTTTAAATTAATATATTGTAGTGGGTGTTAACTAACTTAATTAAATTGGAAATAAGTTAGTTAGTTTTAACATGTAATTGTGGGGTTAGAATTGTCAATAGCTGGAACTTAATTAAAAGGGGGGTATGATATTGACTTTGGTCAAAATACACACACTTCATGTGTGTATGTGTGGACGTTCTAGACAAGGAGAAGAACAAGAAGAACTTCAATCTTCAAAAATTGAAGACCCAAATCAGCAAGGATTGCTCATGCAATCAAAGATTGGAGTTGTTCTTGCTTCCTACTACATCTAGGTAAGATATATTGGTGTTTTGATGGGATTTTCGTGGGTAACCATTGAGGGTGTGGGTTTGATGGGTAAAACTCTCAAATTTGGTGTTTTCAGGGTGTCAAATGTTTTTAATGATGTTGATAATCATGTAAGAAACAACTTTTGATTATTTTTCGTTCATAACTGATATGGTATGATGATGGGGGATTGGGGTTTTCATGGAGTTTATGAATGTAGTGTTTAAGGTTAGTGTTTAAAGGTGGGGATTTGATGATTATCACTATATTCCTGTATTTTGTGGTGAAAATGATGAAATTGATCATTCATAAACAAAATAATGGAGTTACATAGATGTGTTAATGATGAATGATCATTAGCACACGAACTTGTGCATACATGGTGTTTGATGAAATGCCAAGTAGGGTATTTAACTTAAAATTAGTTTAAAACCAATGGTGATATGAAGTATATGGGTGCATAACATCAACAAGGGTGAATTGATATGGTTAAGGGTCAATTGGAAGCAAATTAGATTGAAAATGGTGACATTGGGGTGAATGGGTGTATTTTGACTAGTTGTAGTCAAACTTTATATTAAACCTATTAGTTGTGATAATAGGAATTGATAGTAAAGCTGTGGGTGGAACCAAATGACTCGGGAAGGAAATTATTATATAGGATAGCTCGTTGGATCAAGGTAAGTCACCCAAATCCTTTACTTGTTGTGTGTAATTGTGTTATGCATGCATGAATGTTATAGTGATATTGTTGTTTGGCAATAATAGGCAATAGGTGTTATATTGCTTAACTTATTGTTGATTTGGTGTTTATTTGACTATTATGATTAGAATTGGTGTCTAATTGTATGTGTGATGAATGCATGAAAAGAGTTCACAAGGTGTGTGAACCATTAATTGAGTTTTACTCAAATTGGTGTTTTCAATCACAAGTGGTGTGATCATGACATTGGATTATTCACAAGGTGTGTGAATGTCCTTTGTTGGGTGTAATCAAGTTAGTAAAACACAAGTGGTGTGGTTTTCTTAACTTGAGAAATCTTGTGGAATAAGATTTCAAATGGTGTTTTGGGTACAAACGAGCCGTTAGAAAATCGTTTGACATTATAACCTTGATGGTTATAAATTGGTGAATTAAGGTGTTTATTATGTTTATATGGTGTTATATAATGTTGATGGGTGTAATGGAACGTTCGGAAATGAGAGGAATGGGTCGAGATGGCGCAAAACATCAAAAATGGTCATGTAGGTGGTGCTGGCGTATCGTACGCCAGTGGATACGCCAACTTCAGAAACTCTCTGTGATACGCCGACCAATACGCCAACCAATACGCCGGTTGCTATTTTTGATCAAAATTGACTATTTTGGTCATGAAATCTCGGGTGGGCGGGCATGGTGATCTTACTTAGTTCTAACGAATTAATGATGACTTAATTATGGTGTTTTCAGGTGAACGGAAGGGGTGAAAGCGGTTGTGATTGGATTGCTATGCAAGGACTCGGATCAAACATGTTTTGGGGGCTTAATCATTGTTGGTTTCAAACAAAGTTTTTGTGAATAACTTTAATTGTAATTTGGTTTTTGAATGTTTGTCTAACCTCAAATATTTTGTAAAGTCTTTGTAAAGTGGGGTGTTCAAGTGTTTAATACACTTGTTCGATTGAAAAATCTGGGGCCTAAATTGAATAGTTGTTTTAAAACACGTGTCATACGTGTGTGGGTTTTGGGGCTTACAAGCTGGCATCAGAGCCATTGGTTTGAGGGATTCAAGTGCGTCGCGAGCACTTGAACTCAAATCATTGTACTTTTGATATGGGGAGTATTGTTTGATCCGAGATCCGATCACGAAGTCGGGAATAAGGTAACAAGTTTGTGGTTTGTTTACCTTAGTTGCATATGTTTAATGGTGTTTGGTGTGAATTTGCATGTTAAACCGAACTTCTTAGTTATATTATGGTGAGATGAAATTAAGGAATTGGACAAGTGAAGCACATAGTGTTATGTCTGGCCAACATAAGATTATAATTTTGACTTGGATATGACCTTAATCGAATCAACCCATATTATGATTTGGAACATTAGGTAAGGTGTTAGGAGTTGATGTTATGATGCTTTTTAGTTCATTTTTCATGGTGTCCTTTGTTATATGATGACGTTCAAAGTGGTGGAGGTTATGAAACTAACCTCACTGAATTGCAAACTATGGTGAGGGAAGAGTTGGCAACAGCACTAGAAGCTTCAATTCCTCACCATATGGAGGGTCTACAAGCCTCCATGAGGGAATTTGCAACTCTTAGAGCGGGGAGAGATGGGGAACGAACTCCAAAGAAGGTGACCTATAAGGAGTTTGTGGCTTGCAAGCCAAGTGAATTCAAGGGGGAAGTTGACCCATTACTGAGTCAACGGTGGATAACCGACATGGAGGGCAAGTTTGAGACGAGCCATTGTGATCCAGAAGATGAGGTGATCTTGGCTGGGAATCAATTGCGTGAAAGAGCAACAGATTGGTGGGAGCTTCTACGGAAGGAAAGGGGTAGGGATGGCCAGAAGAACTTGACTTGGGCGGAGTTTAATGAGCTATTCCATAAACGTTTCTATCCGCAGGCGGCGATTGACATAATTACTGAGGAATTCCTTCATATGCGACAAAAGAGGAAATCATTGACACGATTACTGCCATCTTTTATGACAAAGCTAGATTTTGACCTGATTTGCTACAAACAAAGCGGATGTGGATCAATCGATACCACAGTATGTTGAATGCCAAGTATCGCGAATTTCTTACACCATCTAAGTGTGAGACATTGGCGGAAATTATTGATTGTGCTCGGGAGCACGAGTTGGAGTTAAAGCGACAGGAGGACTGCGGTGAAATGCGGAAGGTGGAGAAGGAGATGGGGTCGACTAAAAAGGGGAAGTTCTCTAAGTCACCTACAAAGTTCCACTCAAGTAGGGGAGTTAAGCATTGTACTAAATGTGGGAAAGACCACATGGGTGATTGTTCGGTACGACCTTTATCTTGCTACAAGTGTGGGAAGCAAGGTCATCTTGCTAATCAATGCTCGAGCCCTTTAAATTTATGCTATAATTGCTACAAACCGGGGCATGTTCGGAGTGAGTGTCCGGAACTTAAAGGAGCTGGAGGTGGTGGAGGGGAAAACCTATCTTTCAAGGGGCAAGGGAGTGGAAAGAAGGTAGAGGTACCCAAACCAAAGGGTAGGACCTTTCAAATTACCACGGAGGAAGCCAAAGTCACACCTGACATGCTGACAGGTACTTTCTTCATCATTACCTTGCCTGCTTACATTTTATTTGATTCGTGGGCTAGTAGATCATTTGGGTCTACGGATTTTATACACCATTCGTCTTTTGTTGTTGAGAAATTGTCGGTGCCTATAGAAATAGAAATAGCGGAATCTAAATGCTTTCTAGTATGTGATGTCTATCGAAAATGTAAATTAACCATCGATGGGGAGGATTTCAATATTGATTTGATACCTATGGTATTGGGGGAGTTTGATGCGGTGGTTGGGATGGATTGGCTTTTGGCTCACGGGGCCAAGATTGTGTGCAAACATAAGATTATTCAGTTGATGTCTCCTAGTGGACATGAGGTGTGTATTCGTGGGGTGAAACGTGGTAGCATGATCTTATGTTCTTTAATCGAAGCTATGAAGTATTTGAACAATGGGGGACGATCATTTCTTGCTTACGTGGTGGATTCGGAGAAAGGAGTGAAAATGATAGAAGACATTCCTATAGTTCGTGATTTTTCGGATGTCTTTCCGGATGAACTACCGGGATTACCTCCCGAAAGGGGTGTGGAGTTCCGAATTGATTTGGTGCCCGGAGCTAAACCCATTGCTAAGGCTCCATACCGCTTGGCGTTATCTGAATTGCAGGAGATGATGAATCGGTTGCAAGAACTTCCTGACCGGGGTTTTATTCATCCGAGCATCTCGCCTTGGGGTGCACCGTGTTATTTGTCAAGAAGAAAGATGGGAGTTTTAGAATGTGTATAGATTATCAGGAGTTGAACAAGGTCACGGTGAAAAATAGGTATCCATTAACTAGGATTGATGACCTCTTTGACCAATTACAAGATGCTTCATGGTTTTCTAAGATCGACCTACGATTGGGATACCATCAGTTAAAAGTTAGAGAGGAGGACATTCCCAAGACGGCTTTTCGTACGAGGTACCGGCATTACGAGTTTCTTGTGATGTCCTTTGGGTTAACTAACGCGCCGGCGACGTTCATGGATTTGATGAATAGGGTATGTCGTCCAATGTTAGATAGGTCGATCATTGTGTTTATCGATGACATACTTATCTATTCCAAGAATGAAGCCGATCACGCGTGTCACTTGCGTGAAGTTCTTGAAACGCTTCGTAAGGAGAAAGTGTATGCCAAGTTTTCCAAGTGTGATTTCTGGTTACGCGAAGTACAATTTTTGGGACATGTGGTCAATGCCGATGGCATACATGTCGATCCTTCCAAAATTCAGGCAGTTATGAAATGGAGTCCACCCAAGACTCCAACCAAGGTGAGAAGTTTTCCTGGCTTAGCCGGTTATTACAGGAGATTTATTCAAGACTTTGCCAAGATTGCTTCATCTTTGACTAAGCTTACAAGGAAGGATACTAAGTATGTGTGGGGTGATGAACAAGAAAAGGCGTTTCAAGAGTTAAAGACAAGACTAACACAAGCACCGGTGTTAACTTTACCAGATGGACCTGATGATCTTGTGGTCTATTCCGATGCGTCATATGTTGGTCTTGGGTGTGTTTTGATGCAAAGAGGGAAGGTTATTGCTTATGCTTCACGTCAGTTGAAGGTTCATGAGGTTAACTATCACGTTCATGACTTGGAGCTTGCGGCGGTTGTTTTCGCATTAAAGATATGGCGGCATTATCTTTATAGGGTGAAATGTCCTATTTATACTGACCACAAGAGTTTGAAGTATTTCTTCACACAGAAGGAACTAAACATGAGGCAGAGACGGTGGATGGAATTACTCAAAGACTATGAATGCGAAATCTTCTATCATCCGGTGAAAGCAAATGTAGTGGCGGACGCTTTGAGTAGAAAGGAGGAACCTTCACCCATTCGGGTAAAAGCAATGAAATCGTGGTGACATCGGATTTGGTGAATCAAATTAAAGCTGCTCAAACGGAAGCGTTAAAGGTGGAGAATTGGAAACGATTAGAATTAAAGGGTTAGCTCATCAATTGGAGGAGGATAATCGGGGACTAAAGACAAGGCGGGGTCGAGTGTGGATACCTCCCACTAGTCCTTTAAAGACGACTTTATTGGAGGAATCTCATAAATCGAAGTATTCGATTCACCCGGGAGGCACGAAGATGTATCGTGACTTGCGGGTTAACTACTGGTGGCCAGGAATGAAACGAGATATCGTCAAGTATGTTGAAAAATGCTTGACTTGTGCTCAAGTTAAGGCGGAGCATCAAAAGTCGTATGGAATATTGCAACGTTTGGAGATTCCGATGTGGAAATGGGAGCATATTACGATGGACCTAATCGCAAAGCTTGCTAAAACTAGGAACGGTTATGATACGATATGGGTCATCGTAGATCGGTTATCAAAGAGTGTTCACTTTATACCGATCAAGGAGATGTATTCTTCCAAGTAGTTGTCGGAAATTTATGTTAAAGAGGTGGTGGCTCGACATGGAGTGCCGGTGACTATTGTGTCTGACCGTTACACTCGGTTCACTTCTCACTTTTGGAAGTATTTTCAGGAAGAATTGGGTACAAAACTATTATTTAGCACAGCTTATCACCCTCAAACGGATGGTCAGAGTGAAAGGACCATTCAAACGCTTGAGGACATGTTACGTGCGTGTATCATTGACTTTGGGGGAAGTTGGGATGATTACTTCCCATTGACGGAGTTCTCTTACAATAACAGTTATCATTCCGGTCTTGGAATGCCCCCATTTGAGGTTTTGTATGGGAGAAAATGTAGAACTCCCGTGTGTTGGGGAGAAGTGGGGCCAAGGGAACTCGCTACCAAAAAGGTAGTAAGGGTGACAAATGAATGAATCGATCAAATTTGGGCACATTTAAAGGCCGTCAGAAATCGTATGCGGATAAACGGAGGAGGCCGATCGAATTCCAAGTGGGAGACTTTGTGTTGCTAAAGGTTTCTCCTTGGAAGGGTGTGATTCGTTTTCGAAAGCGGGGGAAACTTAGTCCACGATTTATTGGACCGTTCAAGATTATAGCTAGGATTGGCGAGGTTGCCTATCGCTTAGAGCTACCGAAAGTGCTTGGCGGACGAATCGGCTTATATGCCAATGGAGGATTTGGTGATTGATGACAAACTCAATTATATTGAGAAACCGGTGGCTATCTTGGATAGAAAACTCAAGCAACTTCAGAATAAGACGATTAACCAAGTAATGGTGCAATGGAATAACAGGCGGGGTTCGGATGCTAAGTGGGAGTCCGAGGATGAAATGAGGAAATTTTATCCTTTTCTTTTTGAGGTGTAATGAGGTTTCGGGGACGAAACCTTTGTAAGGAGGGGAGAATTTGTAACAACCCATTTTGGGGAATTATTATAAGTAAAATGTAATTGGAGTATGAATTATGTTTACTTTAATTAAAGGGTATTTTATAAGATTTAATAATCTTAATTATATATTTATTTCGTTGGTGTTTAAATAAATATATTGTAGTGGGTGTTAACTAACTTAATTAAATTGGAAATAAGTTGGTTAGTTTTGACATGAAATTGAGGGATTAGAATTGTCAATAGCTGGAACTTAATTAAAAGGGGGGTTTAATATTGACTTTGGTCAAAATACACACACTTCATGTGTGTATGTGTGTGCTGGGGACGTTCCAGACAAGGAGAAGAACAAGAAGAACTTCAATCTTCAAAAATTGAAGACCCAAATCAGCAAGGATTGCTCATTCAATCATATATTGGAGTTGTTCTTGCTTCCTACTACATCCAGGTAAGATTTGTTGGTGTTTTGATGGGATTTTCGTGGGTCACCATTGAGGGTGTGGGTTTGATGGGTAAAACTCTCAAATTTGGTGTTTTGAGGGTGTCAAATGTTGTTAATGATGTTGATAATCAAGTAGGAACAACTTTTGATTATTTTTCGTTCATAATTGATATGGTATGATGATGGGGAATTGGGGTTTTCATCGAATTTATGAATGTGGTGTTTAAGGATAGTGTTTAAACGTGGGGATTTGATGATTATCGCTATATTCCTATTTTTTGTGGTGAAAATGATGAAATTGATCATTCATAAACAAAATAATGGAGTTGCATAAATGTGTTAATGATGAATGATCATTAGCATATGAACTTGTGCATACATGGTGTTTGATGAAATGCCAAGTAGGTTTATTAACTTAAAATTAGTTTAAAACCAATGGTGATATGAAGTATGTGGGTGCATAACATCAACAAGGGTGAATTGATATGGTTAAGGGTCAATTGGAAGCAAATTAGATGAAAATGGTGACATCGGGGTGAATGGGTGTATTTTGACTAGTTGTAGTCAAACTTTATATTAAACGTATTAGTTGTGATAATAGGAATTGATAGTGAAGGTGTGGGTGGAACCAAACGACCCGTGAAGGAAATTATTATAGTGGATAGCTCGTTGGATGAAGATAAGTCACCCAAATCCTTTACTTGTTGTGTGTAATGGTGTTATGCATGCATGAATGTTATAGTAAAAGATTTGACTTTTGGGTAAATTGGTAGTTGTGATATTTTTGTTTGGCAATAATAGGCAATAGGTGTTATATTGCTTAACTTATTGTTGATTTGGTGTTTATTTGACTATTATGATTAGAATTGGTGTCTAATTGTATGTGTGATGAATGAATGAAAAGAGTTCACAAGGTGCGTGAACCTTTAATTGAGTTTAACTCAAATTGGTGTTTTGAATCACAAGTGGTGTGATCATGACATTGGATTATTCACAAGGTGTGTGAATGTCCTTTGTTGGGTGTAATCAAGTTAGTAAAACACAAGTGGTGTGGTTTATTTAACTTGAGAAATCTTGTGGAATAAGATTTCAAATGGTGTTTTGGGTACAAACGACCCGTTAGAAAATCGTTTGACATTATAACCTTGATGGTTATAAATTGGTGAATTTAGGTGTTTAGTATGTTTATATGGTGTTATATAATGTTGATGGGTGTATTGGAACGGTCGGAAATGAGCGGAATGGGTCAAGATGGCGCAAAACATCAAAAATGGTCATGCAGGGGGTGCTGGCGTATCGTACACAATGGATACGCCAACTTCAGAAACTCTCTGTGATACGCCGACCAATACGCCAACCAATACGCTGGGTGCTATTTTTGACCAAAATTGACTATTTTGGTCATGTAAGCTCGGGTGGGCGGGCATGGTGATCTTACTTAGTTCTAACGAACTAACGGTGACTTAATTATGGTGTTTTCAGGTGAACGGAAGGGGTGGAAGCGGTTGTGATTGGATTGCTATGCAAGGACTCGGATCAAACATGTTTTGGGGGCTTAATCTTTGTTGGTTTCAAACAAAGTTTTTGTGTATAACTTTAAGTGTAATCTGGTTGTTGAATGTTTGTCTAACTTCAAATATTTTGTAAAGTCTTTGTAAAGTGGGGTGTTCAAGAATTTAATACACTTGTTTGATTGAAAAATCTCGGACCTAAATTGAATAGTTGTTTTAAAACACGTGTCATGCGTGTGTGGGTTTTGGGGCTTACATCAGTGCCCCAAGGCTAGTCCAGAAAATGAAGAGAATCTGCTGCTGTTCAAGGGATTTATGAACAGTTACAACACTTTTATTGCTGGAGAGTTGGCACCGACCAATCTCACTCAAGATAACTTGAAGCAGATTAACCCGGCAGACGTGGAAGGGATGTATATTTCTTGGCAAATGGCCATGGCTGTTTTCCATGCCAAGAATTTCATCAAGAAATATGGACGGAACAGTTTCGGCAACAACCCAGGGAAGAAGCTGGGATTAGATAAATCAAAGCGGCAATGCTACAACTGTGACTAACCGGGTCACTTTGCAAGGGAGTGCAAACAGCCAAAGGTGGTGAAGGAGGGTGATAAGAAGCCTGATGAGAAGGCTACTGCTGGGGGAAGTGCTAGCACATTCAAGGCTCTGGTGACTCAGGAAACAGAATCCTATGATTGGAGTGATCAAGTACAATGAGCTAGAGCTGACCCTGAGCCACGCATTTATGGTAGAGGTGGTTGAGAAGCGCAATGAGGTAACCCAAAATCTTTGCTCAAATTCTTGCATGAAGAAGGTATTTAAGTAGCGTTCTCACAATGAGGATTTAATCAAGGAGGTCATCAAACTTGAGTACTTTAACTCTGAATTTGTTAAAAATAAAAAACTTTTCAAAAATATACTTGACGCTGAAAGGTGTGACATTTCACAATTAAAAGAATTGTTAAGTGATAAAGAGTCCAATTATCGGGACGCAAGGCGGCGGATAGATGAACTCACTATAGAGTTGGAAAATCTTAAATCTCAGTTGTCCAAAACTAAAATTCATGCTGACAAATATGAGTATGCTATTACTGCAGTGGTAAACATGTTTGATGTCCAATGTAGGAGAAAGGAGAAAATTGGGCTTGGTTTTACTGAGGTGAAACCTCCGTTTAATCATACCTACTCCATCATGCCCAACATTAACACATATGTTGATGATCTGTTGATGAAATTAGACCGAAGGTGTGATTTCACCTCTGGTTCTAACGAACCAGTACCTCTCACAGCTGATCCTGTTGAGACAGACCCTAATATTTCTGATGATTTTGAGGTGTGTGCAGATAGTTTTAATGATACAGGTATGAGGGGGAAGAAATATTGATGAAAGAAGTGCTACGAGGAGCACATAGTGTTCAACATCATTGTAGGACCTCAGGAACGACTCGGTTCCTTGCGGACTCTGCTCGGCAGGCCCACGAATAGTGCAGAATCCTATTCGGGGGTTTTCCAATCGAAATCAATAAGCCCTGTGGTAATCCGATGATGAGGAGTCGACGTTTTGATTGAAATCGAACACCACGGGGATGAGAACGAAATTGGAATGAAGGAGACGGCTCCAAAAACCTAGGGATCAACAGGGAATATTCAGGAGTTATGAAATACTCTGTTTTGTAGCTTTTTATGGTGATCAGCAGACCACACGAATGGGTTACACAAATCACCCGATCATGCGAACCACGATCCACGAATGAAGCAGTTATGCGAATGAATCATGTCTCTGATTCTTTCATACGAACTAATCAGAATTGTGATTCCTTCGTTTAACTGATCCTTCGTTAAGCGTTCATTCGTACGAATTGACTCATGTTTTGGTTAATTCGTACGAATGCTCCTGTAGTATATCAAAAGTCAAAGTCAACATGTTTAAACACACAAATATGCAATGCAAAATACATAATTTCATTAATTATTAATAATTAAAGCTTTTTACAATCATAATTGACCATTACATAGAACTAGGGACATTTCATGCATCAACAAACTCCCCCTTGGACCTAGTTCTCTACTATATCATCGTTGGTCTTCAAAAACTTCTCGAAAAGAGCTTTCCAGTCAGAGCCGACATTAATGTCAAACGCAAAGCATAATCGGATGATTCTCATAAACTGCAGTGCTTGTTCCATATCTTCAATATCAAATAAGATATGACATTTGTACAAGGTCTTCACTTCTTCAATTAACAGATTGGTCAGCCACATGGTATTGAAAACACAAATAGTATCCCATTTGTCTTCCTTGTAAAGAACTATCACAACCTCAGCGGTTCTACCGTCGTAATACCACCATCTGAAGGTATCTGAAAAGTCTTGAGGCATCTTCCTTAATGGAATCTTCTTCATGACTTTCAGATGGCAGCCACTTCAGGATAACTTTATGTTTTCTTGATTGAGCATCAAATCTATGGTAGATAGTAACGTTCTGGTCGCCGTGGCTGGAAGTTCACCCACTTTTTCCTATACTCGAACTGAATTTGCCTAGCAAACCAGGACGACAACCCCGAATCTTCACTATATAACTTCTTCAGACGAGCCAGCTGATTTACTTCGGACACAGGCAACGTCTTGAAGTCATGAGGAAATCTGAAATACTGGATTCCTCTTTATATTTTGACAGCATAGCAGTGTAAGTCCACAAAATACGCCCAACTCAAAATCAAACTGTCGGACTTGTATCCTTTGGTTTTGTAAACCTTGGTGTGAGGAGTTGGCATAGGAGGAACACTGCTTTTCTTCAATAGTTCCCAATAAGAAGCCCATTCTTCTTTCCTCTTCTGAATGTCTTCTGTAGAAGAATTACAGCCTCTGACCTTCTCGTCTATTTTCCTGTTCAGTTCCTCCTTAGAATGTAACCCAAAAATATCAGTAATGCAGGCAGTTCCTCTTCAGCAGAAGTATACTTGACGTTCTCTTCTTCATCAAGATCCTCGAAAATAACCTCATAAATGTCGTCAAAGAGTTCTAGAGTGGGTAGATCTAAAGCTGGAACAGTAGCATCATCCAAAACCACATCATCAGGATTTAACTTGAACAGCTCTGATATTTGTTCCTTGGTGAGATAATGTATGATCTCACCCTCTTCTCTATCATCGCTCACTAAATGTTGTATGATGCCTTGAGCATCAAGAATCATAGTCAACTTGTCATCAAGAAAACGTATCACAGGCACACCATCAACTTCCTCGGTGGCTTTAGGCTCTTCAGCTTGATTTTGAGATAACTTGGGAGCTTTATCGTGTTTCTTCTTAGTTTTGATTTCTCCAGGTTGGGACTGCTCTGGAGAACTAGAAGAACTGGCAGAGGCACTCCCCGTTCCGTCATTGTCATCTAAACCATCATCGTCATCAGTACTGTCATAATCAACCTTCTCCTCATCAGATTCTTCATCATCTTCTTATTCTTCTTTGTCTGAATCATTGGAGACAGGTTTGGATGTCTCGATCCTGGGAGTGGTGTCTTTTAAGCTTTCAACCTGCCCAGTGAGACGTAGGTTGTCAGCCTCTAGGGCGAGAATCCTCTCATTGTATGCATATGTCGTCAAGGCAAGCTGATTGTGCTCGTCCACTGACTTGAGCAAACGGTCTTCAAGATCAGCATTACGAGCTCTCAAGTCTGCCCTCTGATCAGCATCTTGAAGCAGTAGAGCATCCTGCTCATTCACTCGATGTGTCAGCTGGGAGATTGCCTAATCTTTCTCATGGTTCCTCTCCATCAGTCAAAGAATCAGACTATTCAGTGTGCTAAGCTGTTCATTAACTGAAACAGTTGTTATATAAGTATCTGCACGAGTAGTGGAGGGACTAGAGGAAGCAACTGTAAACACAGCTGTAGCGGCAACAGATGAAGTCTGAGGGAAAGTAGTAACACGTGTAGGAATAGCCCTAGACCTGGACAGTGAAGAAGTCGAAACTGTTGTAGTAGGAGTAGCAGTGGAGGCTGCAATAGAAACTGAATCTGTCCTTCTCTTCTTAGCTGGAGGGGAAGTAGCCTGTGAAGCAGTGGCAGAAGAGGTATGAGGAATAGGATCAATGTCAAACTCTGGAGTAAATGTAGGATCCTCAATTTCCTCTCTCTTTGATGCTTGATCCCTTGGCCTTTTCTCAACATAAATCAACTAGGATCTGTAAGTGGAAGAACCCTTACAGGTTCAGGTTCAGGTTCAGTCTCCTCTGAGTCTGTATCATCAGAACCCTCATCATCCCCACCCTCATCTCCATTATCACCATCTTGGTCAGAATCAAGTGCATTCTCTCCCTCATTTTGAGATGTAGGAACACCGTTCTCCATAGGGGTAGATACAGTGGCTACAGAAACAATAGAGGTAACACCAGCATCAACATTACTATCAATATCACCAGCATCAACAACACCAACACCACCATCACCATCACCACCATCACCAGCAACACCAACACCATCTCCCGCATCACCAACACCAGCATCACCATCATCTCCATCATCATCACTATCTACTTGAGGTATGATCATGTCCACAATATCTGAATCATAATCATCATGTCTCCATCTCCTCCTAGAAGGGGCTATATATTCAGGATTAAGGATATGTCCAAAAAGACTACGAGCTACAGGTCTGGCATCCTTCTGCCTGTAAGTTTTGACACGGTTGACCGTTGTATCGGTCATATGCTGCAACAGGATGATATCTGCATTAATCTTGGGGAGATCAGGCTGCTGTGCATCAAAGATCATTTGGAGGAATCTGGGATACATGAGAAACTTCTTATCTCCTTTTGAGCTAATATTCTCCTTCATATGCATGAAGACCATCTCAGAAAAACTGAAAGGAATATTCAGGATCAAAAATAAAAAAGTAGACTACAGAGTCTCTCTTAGTTCGTCAAATCCACCCTGCCTGGATCCCAGGCAGTGCAGAAGAACATGGCATAAATACTTGAATTATGGACTAAGGTATGCCTTGTTCAGCACTCCAATGGTAAGATCTCCTCCATACTGCATCTTAAGAAACAAACTCTTACAAGGTGTTTATCCCACATATTCCCCTTATGTGTTCTGCAGATGCAACCACATCCCGTCCTCCTACAACTCCTATAATGACTGTAGCTTCCACAGTACAGTCAATGTCAGCAGACTCCCAGAAAGACTTCTGATGTGAGAAGTATGGAACATGCCTAGTAGAAATAGCATTGAAGATACGAGATCGTATGAGAAAGGAGATGATCCCTGTGAAGTGTTCAGCATTTTGAGATGACAAGTCCAAAAAGGCACAAATGTTGTTCTTTGGAAAAAGCTCTTAGTTCATTCATTCTGCAATTAGTAAAATAAGCAATTCAATTCAGAATGACAGAAATAAAAACGTTGAAACACTTAACCAAAAGACTTCATTCGTGCGAATGAATAGGTTATTAGACTAAATAGGCACGAACAAAGGCTCAGACGAATCAAGAAGTCATACGAATTGACATGATACACGAATGAGTTACATGAACAAACTCAGTCGTGTGACATGTTCATTTGTTAGACCTCTCAAACTAATTGATTACTTCGTGTGATATGTATACACGAACAACCAGTTCGTTCGCCTGTACATAAACCCTAAAACCCTAAATTCGTAAAATCCATGACCAAGACATAAAAACGATCGCATTTTCATCCGATAATGCCGATGAAACTGTATGAACCGGTTTTGGATCGGTTTGAGCATAGATAAATGGTTTATTTGACAGCCACCCGTTCGAAACCTTAAACCCTAAATGATCAATCTATTCTGCCCAAAAATCGATTTGCGGAGGATGAAATCTGATCCATACAATACCTGAAACAATATAGAAAGGAGTTATGATCAGAAAAGCTCAATATCACGGTTGAAAAGGAGGTGATTGCCAAAGAACTCTCGGCCGGACGAACAAAAACACACGCATAGTTAACGAATCAAAATAGGGGCGAATGAGGCTTCGGAAAAAACAGAGAGTTTAAATACAAAACTCATTCATGCTGGAGTCCCATTCGTATGAAGGATTCGTTCGGCTAAGAGATTCATACGAAACAACAGTTCGTTCATGTACTCCATTCATCAATGAAGTCTAAGTGAATTAGCCATTTGTTCGTGTGAACCATTCACGCGCATGAACAATCAAAGTGATTCATTCGTGCGAATGAGTCAACAACATTCTTTTTAAATATATTTCAAAACAAGCACTCAAACACTACAATTATGAAGTTTTGTTTGGATTGATGAAAATGCTTAAACAAAATTAAGCACCTGAACAGACAAATGATCATCTAAAAATAAATTTGAAAATCTTTTTGTGTTTTTCTGATAAGAAGATAACTGTACAACTAAACTATGACAATTAAAACACATATTTTATGAGTAGTCTTTCAGGAGAGTAATATGTACACCAGACCACTTCAAATCAGCATCCTTGAATGTTATACTTATGACACCTTGGGTTTAAAATACAACTACTGATATACTTGTCCATTTTAAATCAGACCATACTTGTTTGTAAACAAATTAGTGATCACCCATATCTTCTGACCGATTTTCCCATTTTAGTCGACGAATACAGGTTAAAATTAAGTTATAACTCATCTCTGCACATCTTAATACCTGAGATCATAAGTTCCATAAGGTTCCAATTTATTATATTTTTGCAATTTTATAATCAGTTTCTCAATCTCAACACATTCTCATGGACGGCTTCAGCTAGGTCTTGACAAATAATATGGCACGTGTCAGAACAGTGTTGATCAAGAGCTTGGTTCTATCCAAATGGATGGCTTCAACTACGCTGCAACCCAGTGGATGGCTCATATATTGAATTGAACTTATTTTATTTTTGTATTTTTCTAGCTTATCGTATCTAAATGGACAGCTTCAGCTAGGCTGCGACCCAGCAATGTGGCACGTGTACAAAGTCAGACTTACTTTTATTTTCATGTGATTCATTCTTTCGTATCTGAATGGACAGCTTCATCTAGGCTGCGACCCAGCAATGTGGCACGTGTACTGACTTGAACTCATGAATTATTGGAAACGTTATAAGATCCTATGATACTAGGTGTATGCTTGATTTGAATTATAACATGTTTATACCTTAAATCAGTTTTCTAGAACTTGAACCCACAAATCAGACATTCTAAGCAAACACCAATAGTCTAAAACTTGTAAAGTCGGCCTATCAGTACATCAAATCATAGTACCCATGTTCTTTCAATATATGCATTCAATTTTGCTATAAAGAAAGTGACTGGTCAACACATCAGTTTCCCAAACAAGACTTCCTCATTTTTACAAATTTTTAAATGTTTTTGGTTTTTCAATAAACTACTTTTTCTCTCCCATAAAAACCTAAAATGGAAAATCTTTTTGGTTTTTGAATAAGCAAAAGAAAAGCAACAGAAATTCTTTATATACAAAAGAAACTAAAAATAAGGACGATGATCATTTGTTTGATTCAGATGAAGGAATGACTTCATCTTTCTGAAAAACATCATTAGCCGATAACAGATATAAAAATATGGGTTTATCAAAAGCTTTTGTATAAAGATCGGCTTTCTAGTGATCGGTGTGAACTTTAACAACATCGATTGATTTCTTTTCAAAACAATCACATATGAAGTGATATTTAATGTCGATGTGTTTTGTTTTCGAGGGCTGGACATGATTTTTAGTGACAGCAATGGCAACAGTGTTATCAACAAATATAGGAGTGTTAGAAAAATGTAACCCATAGTCACTGAGTTGTTGTTGAATCCAGATGATTTGAGAGCAACAACTTGCAGCTGCAACGTATTCTGCTTCAAATGTGGAATTAGGCACCAACGTCTGCTTTTTACACTGCCAGTTAACCAGGCGTTTCCCAAAGAACTGACACCCAACAGATGTTGACTTGAAATCTCTCTTGCATCCACTATAGTCTGAATAACTGTAAGCAGTCAGGTCGAAGTTATCATCATTAGGATACTATAAGCCTAGATCCGGAGTACCCTTCAGATAACGCAAAAGCCTCTTAACAGTAATAAGATAGGAGACTCTTGGCTTTGATTGATAGCGTGCACACAAGCAAGTAGTAAACATGATGTCTGGCCGAGAGGCGGTGAGATACATAAGAGATCCGATCATTCCTCGATATAGAGTGGCATCGATTAACTCTCCCTTTTCGTCTGGTGTAATCCCGTGATTAACAGCCAGTGGGGTACCAGCAGGTTTTGCAACTGACATACTGAACCGGCTCAGAATGTCACCAACATATTTGGTTTGATGAATAAAGATCCCTGCGTCAGATTGATCCACCTGCAATCCAAGAAAGTATTTCATCTCTCCCATGGAACTCATCTCGAACTTGTCTTTCATAACTTTCTCAAAATATTTGCATAGAACATCATTTGTGGATCCAAAGATGATATTGTCCACATATACTTGCACCAAGAGCAAGTCCTCATCCTTCTCTCTAATGAACAGAGTGCATTCAATGACACCTCTTTTGAACCCGTTGTTCAGAAGGTAAGTAGAAAGTGTCTCATACCACGCTCGCGGAGCTTGGTGCAATCCATATATGGCCTTGTCTAGCTTTTAGACTTGGTCACGATGTAATGGATCTTCAAACCCGTGAGGTTGACTGACATACACAAATTCATTTACAAAACCATGAAGAAATGGCTTTTAACATCCATCTGATAAACTTTGAACTTTTTGTTGGATGCATATGCCAGGAAAATTCGGATTGCTTCAAGACGAGCAACCGGTGCAAATACTTCATTGTACTAATCCCTTCAGTCTGTCTAAAACCTTGTACAACCAGACATGCTTTGCTTCTTATCACTATGCCATGATCATCGCCTTTGCAGCGTAAAACCCATCTTGTGCCAATGACTTTTGCATCCTTGGGTCAATCAACAAGCTGCCAGACTCCAATCTTCTTAAACTGTAACAATTGTTCCTGCATAGCGTCTACCCAAGATTATTCTTTCAAGGCTTCAGTAATTGTTCTGGGTTCAACTTGGGAGAAAGAACAAGAATGGGCACAAAAGTTCACATATGCAAAGTTGAGTATGTCAACAAGACCACCTGAAGATAACTGGTTTCTAGTCCTCACTCCATCATTCAAATTCCCAATAATATTCATCTGAGGATGCATGTTGTTAATTCTTCCCACTGGATGAACAAGAACAACAACTTCTGGATCAAGATTATTAAGATTAAGATCCTCAAGAGCTAGAATCACATTGTCAACAACTGCTTCTGCAGCATTAGGATGATCATCTAAATCTGAATTGTCATCATTTGTCTACATGGCATCTGGAACAGATTAAGGTTGCACTGGTTCATCAGGTGCATTCTATGCATCATACATCATTTGAACAACAACATCTTCATCATAGTACATGGGAGGCATATTGAAAGAGTCAAGGAGTGGTGGCATAGTGTATCTTTGAACATTCACATGGTACCACTCCTCCACTTTGCGAGTTCATATGTTGTATACTCTTTTATTTTGAGTGGTGTACCCAAGAAATAGCCTTTTTCCACCTTCTCATTGAACTTGCCTTGCTCATGCTTCTTGAGCCTGGTGCATGGAGCACCAAATGGTTCAAGATACTTAAGATTTGGCTATCTGTTATGGAGCAATTCAAAGCAAGTGTTCGCATGTCTCTTCACAATTAACACCCGGTTCAGAGTATAACAAGCATTTGCAATAGCTTCATTACAGAATTGAACCGACAGGGAGGAATCAGCAAGCATGGTCCGAGTAGCCTCAATCATTGTTCTGTTCTTTCGCTCAGCAACACCATTGCAAAAAGTTTCCATGTTATGATTCTTGAATTCTGTCCCGTTATCAGTTCTGAGCATCCTAACTTTGAGCTTGTAAAGTGATTTAAGCTTGGTAACCAGAACCTGAATACACTCGAATGTTTCTGACTTTTCCTTCATAAAAAATAACCAGGAATATCAGGAGGACTCATCAGTAATAACCAGACAATATTGATCTCCAGTGACACCATTGCGATTAACAGGACCGAACAGATCCATATGAAGAAGCTCAAGTGGAACATCAATTGAGTGATACTTTTTAAGCTTATGAGACTACTTGGTTTGTTTTCCCTTTTTGCATGATACACAGACATCAGGCAGTTTGAAGTTCTTTAAACTCACTCCTTCAACCAAATTGTTGTGAACCAAGTGATTCATCTTTCGTAAACTAAAATGACCCATCTTCTTATGCCAAATGATAGAATCTTTCTCTATTGCCTTAGACACAAAACATGAACTGTAGAAGATCTAGTTGATGTTGTGGCCATACTGAGAACATACAAGTCTTGCTTTCTAGGAGTTGACATCAAAATCCAGTCTTCCGGAATGGTGACACCTTTCTTGAGAATGTAGCAGCTAGAGTCATCAAAAAGAACCTTGTACTTTTTGTCACATATTTGTGGCACAAAAAGTAGATTGTTCTCCAGCTGCTTCACATATCTGACTTTGTCAAATGAATCCTATGTTACATGATCAGAATGCCGCCGAGAAGACCACCACTTGCTATACTGCCACCACCACCACAAGACTTGGCCCCACACTCATCTACACCATCACCTGCTGATTCTCCTACACAACCACCTCCTCCTCCACCACCACCTGTTCATGTACTAGATCCTGCTACCATAGCACTGGCCACTCTGCTGACCAGTCAATTGAGGGATGTGATTCCCGAGATGATGAACAGGATCAACACCAACAACAGCAACAACATTGCCAACTCTTCAGGGGAAGGCAGCGGAAAGACCCGCCATCATCAGGACTATTCCTACAAAAATTTTTAGGTTGCAAGCCACCGAGCTTTAGTGGCAGTGAGGGTGCTGTCGGATTGATCCAATGGATCGAGAAGATGGAGACAACCCTAGAGATTAGCAACTGTCCTGAGTAGTATAAGGTGAAGTATGCTGCTGGTTCATTTCACAAGCGAGCGTTAACTTGGTGGAACGCTCAAGTTCATACTAGAGGCAGGGATGAGGCTCTGTCAATGCCTTGGGATGATTTCAAGGCCATACTGCGGGCAGAGTTTTGCCCAAGGAACAAAATCAAGAAGGTTGAGACTGAGTTACTCAATCTTGTTATGGTTGGTGCTGGGCATCTGGCCTACACCACAAGATTCCATGAGTTAGCATCATTGGCACCGGATATAGTGCCAACACTGGAAAAGAGAATTATGCGGTATATCGGGGGATTACCGGCTTGTATGCAAGGTTTTATTCTTGCTGCTCATCCAACAACCATGGAAATGGCTGTTACTCTGTCATCAACAATGACAGATGTGATGGTTGCCTCCGAGGCGCTCAAGAAAGAGGCTAACTCAGCCAAAGCTGGAACTTCAAGGAAGCCGTATACAAGGCCGGCTAAGAAACAGAAAGTGGTTAAGAATTTTGCTGCAACCACTCAAACACCGATGCTTAACCAACCACCACCACTGCAGATCAGAAGGCCATACACTGGCACTGCACCTTTGTGCAATTCTTGCCAGTATCATCATTTACCAAGCATCCAGTGCAGACACTGCACTAACTGTGGGAAGTTTGGTCATTTGGCATCCCAATGCAGGAGCCCGAGGGCTCAGAACAGGAACAACAAAGCAGCCACTACTGCTGCTACTGATACCAGGTCCTGCTTCACTTGTGGTGAACCTGGACACTTCTCTAGTGTGACAATCCGACTTTTTGGGTTAAACTTGTTAACTGAAGATAGTGAGATCACAGGCCCAACAAGACAAATTAGGCCCAATAAAGTCTATGAAGGCCCAACAAAGCCTAGTAGGCCCAATAAGACCAATTTAGGTCCAATAAGGCCAAGGTTGGCCCAGTAAGGCCCAAGGTAGGCTCAAGGAGTTCAGGATAGGCCCTATTGTAGTTGAGAGGTCCAATTGGGTTAATTTAGCCCAACAATGTTCTAATTGGCCCAATTAGTGATAATTCGGGATTATTAATGTAACTTTGTTAATCGAAATGATGTGTTGTCGACTCAGAATAATCTATAGGAGTTAAGAATTAAGAAAAATCAGTTCCTAAGTGTTAAATTGTTGGAGATTAAACTTGTAATTGATTTTAGTATCAATTTTGACTTCTACAAGTCAAAATTCGGCCAACTTGTTAATGGAATTCGAAATTCGTCTAAATCCGTTACAATTAACCGAATTAATCATGCAATCATCACACATTGATGATGAACAACAGTTACCAACCGTTGGTGATCTCATAATTGTCGAAATTAAGTGAAATAATGACTTAGGATGAGTAACCGAAGTCGGTTGGACTCAAATAGGTATAATGCGTTATCAATTCATCAAATTGATGTTATATAAACCCAAATCGGCATCATTAGGCCATTTCACACACTAGAATTCGAGATCAGAAGCATCGAGCAGAAGATTTGATCGCGAGTGGGCCGAAGAACAACCCGTGAGTCGACCTACTTGAATTCGTCATCAAATCAAGTAAGTAATCATCGTTATTCCTTCTAATATGGCCGATTAAGGATAAGCATATCACAATTTCAGGTTTTAACAACGGATTAATAGCATTTGATTTCTAGGGTTCATGCAATAAGCGATTTGGGGGTTTCGATTAATATGGATGTTAAAATGAAATTAAACACCACCAATAGTTTCAGAAGGGTTCGATTAAACTAAACCATGTATCAATTTTGTTGAGTAACATCGAATTGATTGAATTCAAGTTCTAGGGCTTGTAATAAGAACGAAGTTGGGGGATTCTTAGAAAATGTGAATTAGAATCAAATTAAACCATGCTGGTAGCTTCATGATGTTCCATAGAACGATATCCCTAAGTTTTTTTGATCAAACCTTAGCGAATTGTATGAGTTTGATAATTTGGGTACTTCGGTTAAAAACGATAAGGGTTTTGGTTTAAATGGTTATAAGACTTGAATTAAATTGTATAGAGAGGGTCGAAATCTCTAGTATAGTGAAAACCATATGAATTCTGGATCAAGTAATCATCAATTCGATCGATTGAATTAGAAATTGAAGGGTTGGAGTTCGATCATGTATATAACCGATTAATGGAGTTAGAATGGTTTATTTTCAAATTAAAATCAGATGTAGAGTCGGTTGGTTATCAGAAATAAAAGCCCTATGGTTTCATGGACTATCGAGATCGAATTCGTAGTCAATTAGAACTAGTTTGCTTCGGTTATAGTTAACAAGGGGAAACCGGCCCATTTATGTTTAAAACAATTTTGAATCGGGTCTGTTAACAAAAGATAGGCTAGATCAGATGGTTTGAACTTGTGTGTGGGTGTGGGAGGTCCCGGTTTCGAACCTGGGGCTGCCATGTTTTTTTTAGCACTTAAACCAAAATGTGATTTTTAGCCATAACTTCTTCGTTTAAACTCCGTTTTAACCCGTTCGAATTTCGTTGGAACCAGAATTTCATCCCGAACCAATTGGAATGATAAAAATGGTATTTTAATCCGAAAACGAAATCGCGTAAAATTACGATTATTTAAATAAAATCAAATATGATTTTATTTAAACGATTCCAAAGGCACGCGTACTTTCGTATGTATATTTCTCACATTCTAGCATACGTGTGTTGACACGTATGTGATTTCAAGCACAAAACGACATTTTGAATAACACTAGGTTATTGTTAAACCACAGATTCTTCGTAGGAGGATTTCCTATACGAGCTTTTAGTGTGTGATCATTCTGCAACTATCAAAGGTGCGTACACGGCCCCTTTCTTATTTTAAACTATTTTGGGGGAGAAAACATGTGCAACAAACTATTTCTAGATACATATCACTTGCATGAGTTAGCTGTTTACATTATGTGACAACATAGCAAATTGAAAGTCCTTACACACCTCGAACCGTTTAGTTTGCTGTAACGCAAAGCGTGGTAGTTGGAAATAGATCTATTAGGTTTGACAAACCTCACCTGGTAGATGGGATCTACGCAGGTGTTTGACTGACCAAACACATTTTACTATTGTTGTGCTAGACAATAGTGGCAAGGCAAAAACATGCTATAGCATGGCAATTCGTCAGCTTCGGTGTCGACCACTTATGTAAATAGTTTATATGACTAGCTATCATGACTATGCATGTGTGATTGTGTTATCTACAAACTTGATATTCAAACTGCTGTTTTGAACATTGTGAATGCTTAAAACCTGTGTTATGCACCAACCTTTGTGTTGACTTGATTTACATGTTTTCTCAGGACGCTAAGGCGCGCATTAAAGCTGGCATGGACTAGGAGATAGAGTCGCATGCATTTTAAACATTTTAAATATTTGAATTTGAACATTTGAGGATTTTGTTTTGTAATTTACATATTACAATTGTTATTGGTTTTTAAACGCTTCCGCAACTTTTGAAAACTCTGATGTTATGTTTTAAAGACCAAAGTATGTTTTGAAATTCATATAGAGGTCTTCGCTATGTCTAATGATCTGAGATCCTGGTTTGTCACGTTCCCAAACGGTATGATTCCGTTAGTTGGAAATTGGGGGTGTGACAGATTGGTATCAGAGCCATTGGTTATAGCGAACTAGGTTTGCATTTGTAGACTTAGACTATGACTGTTAGACATTAGACACATATGTTTACACCTATTACTTGTGAATTACATATGACATTATGTAATTGACTTGTTTACACATTCCATGGCACTGCACTTACATATGGTATTATGTAACAGGCATGGCATCATCATCAGTACCTTACATTTACATTGATGATTCTGAGGACGAGGCACCGATAGTTCGGGCACCACCGTCATCACCACCACCACCTATTCCATCTCCTCCACCATATGAGAGGGATGACTCAGATCCGGAGGAAGATCCGGAGGAGGATCCGGAGGAGGATCCAGACGAGGACCCGGAGGAGGATCCGGAGGAGGACCCCGACGAGGATCCCGAAGAGGATCCAGATGAGGACCCGGATGAGGATCCGGAGGAGGAGCCAGTGGAGGGCACTCAGCAGATCCCTGCTGAGGGACCTTCTACACATCCACCACCAGTACTAGATGCTCCTGAGCCTAAGAGGCAAAGGACGGACGCTGAGGAGATCGCCAAACTGCGCGAGGATTTGTACGAGGCAGAAGATAGGATCGCACAACACTCTCAGGAACAATGGGATGCTAATGAGAGGCAAGAGGAACTTGCCCATCTGGTTCATGATATGCGGAATGAGATGATTAACTTGATTGATCGTCTTGAAGCTTCAGAGAACCGAGCTGAGATCTTGGAGGGCAGAATAGAAGCCTTGGGGGATTTAGTAGCATCAGACAATGAAGAGGTGGATGAGGAGAATGGAGAGGAAGAAGGGGAGGAACCAGCACCAGTTGTTGATTCCGATCCTGAATCCACGGTTGAGGATGATTGACTTTTCTTTGTTTGTTTTGTTTAAACTTATTAGGAACGGGTTGTGTTTCTACATTAGTAATTTGAAAACTTGTATTTGATTTCAAAAGTATTGTACTCAAAGCAAATTTTTATCTATTGAAGAGCCATTATTTAATCCCAACAGTTGTGTTGATTTATATTATATGTTGTGTTTGTTGTTTTACTTACACATGTTACATTAGACTTTGCAAGCATGCTAACACTTCTTGTAAATAGGAAACTAATGGCTGAGGGAAACGTACATATGACAGTTGCTGAGCTCAACGAGCTAATTAACAACAGAGTCGCAGAGGCAATCGCACAGTATGCTCAGACACACAACACAGGACCACAGGGTCCAGCTGGGGGATTGGTTAACCCACAAGTCTGCACGTTAAAGATGTTCTTGGACTGTAAACCACACAATTTCAAAGGGTCAGAGGGGGCCATAGGACTCCTTCGGTGGATTGAAAACGCGGAGTCTGTGTTTGAAATGTGCAACTGCCCTGACGAGAGCAAAGTGAAGTTTGCAACGGGAACATTGGAGGGTCCAGCATTAACCTGGTGGAACTCGAATGTTCAGACTCTGGGGTTGGGAGAGGCTAATGCCTTGACATGGAACAACTTCAAAACTTTACTGCAAGAGGAGTACTGTCCTCGCAGTGAAATGCAGAAGTTGGAAGAGGAATATTGGCACCTCAAGATGGAGGGGTCAAATATTGAAGAGTACACGACCAGGTCACATGAGTTGGCCAGACTTCTACCACACATGGCTACTCCAGCCAGCAAGTGGATTGAAAGATACATTGGAGGACTAGTGCCTCAGATCCAGGGGTTGGTTACTTTAGCAAATCCCACCACCATTCAACAAGCTGTTCGTTTAGCGCATCAGCTTACTGACCAGGCAGTGTTACAGGGGACTCTGCCTAAACGAACATCTGCTACCAAGGTGGGAGATCATAAAAGAAAGTGGGAAGGTAACAACTCAAAGGGCAACAACCAACAGTCATATCAGCAAAACCGGAAGCAAGACTCAAGCAAGTCTTATCATGGTTCAAGCAGTGGTCAGCAATCGTCATCATCGGGGGGTTATATTGGTAAACACCCCAAGTGCAACAGGTGTGGGTATCATCATGCAGGTAATCAGTGTGATAGAGCTAAGTGCCAGAGGTGTGGCAAGATTGGACATGCGGCTAAGGATTGTCGCGGGGAGCTACAGAACAACCACAACAACCAGAACAATAACCAGAACAACGCTCAGAAGGGTTGTTTTGAGTGTGGCAAGATGGGGCATTTTAAGAAGGATTGCCCACAGCTCAAGAAAGGCGGGGACAATAATGTCAATGGCAATGGGAATGGCAACGGTAATGGTAATGGCACCAACAACAACAATAACAATAACAACAACAACAATGGTGCTAGGGGCAGGGCGTTTGTGATTGGAGGACGTCAAGCGCGGGAGGATCCCAACATCGTTACGGGTACGTTCCTCTTAAATAATCACTATGCTTCTATGTTATTTGACACTGGTGCCGATCGGAGTTTTGTATCTAGTTCACTTGCTAAGTTGCTAAATGTTAGTCCCACT
Source organism: Mikania micrantha (assembly GCA_009363875.1). Classification (NCBI taxonomy): domain Eukaryota; kingdom Viridiplantae; phylum Streptophyta; class Magnoliopsida; order Asterales; family Asteraceae; genus Mikania; species Mikania micrantha. The sequence goes on from CM018687.1 coordinate 28,687,169, forward strand.
GCCTTAGATAGTCCATACACTATGGAATTAGCTGATGGTAAGTTAATAGTAGTTGAACAAATCTTTAAGGGTTGTGTCCTTGATTTGATGGGTAAAACATTAGAGATTGATCTTATGCCTATTGCCTTAGGCAGTTTTGATGTAGTTATTGGCATGGACTGGTTGTCTAAAAACCAGGCTGAAATCGTATGCCATGAAAAGATTGTTCGCATACCTCTTCCGCAGGGAGAGACATTGTATGTACAAGGCGAGAAGAGCAGTACGCCACTGCGTCTCATATCTTGTATGAAAGCACACAAATGTCTGCGGAAGGGTCATACGGCAGTTATAGCACTTATAACTGAAAAGCCGGTAACTGAGAAGAAGCTTGAAGATATACCAGTAGTTTGTGAATTTCCGGAGGTATTTCCAGAAGACTTGCCGGGATTACCGCCTATCAGACAGGTGGAATTTCGAATCGACCTTACACCAGATGCAGCACCGATAGCTAGGGCGCCTTATCGACTTGCACCGTCAGAGATGCAAGAGTTATCCACACAATTGCAAGAGTTGTTGGATAAGGGTTTCATACGACCTAGTTTTTCAGCGTGGGGAGCTCCAGTTTTGTTTGTAAAGAAGAAGGACGGGACTTTCCGTATGTGTATCGATTACCGGGAATTGAACAAGGTTACTATCAAGAACCGGTATCCGTTACCCAGGATTGACGATCTGTTTGATCAGTTGCAAGGTTCGAGTTACTACTCGAAGATTGATCTCAGGTCTGGTTATCATCAACTAAGAGTTCAGGAGGAGGATATTCCGAAGACAGCATTCAGAACACGCTATGGCCATTATGAGTTCTTGGTCATGCCATTTGGGTTGACAAACGCTCCAGCTGTATTCATGGATCTCATGAATCGTGTTTGTAAACCTTATCTTGATAAGTTTGTCATTGTTTTCATTGATGACATTCTCATCTATTCACAGTCTGAGGAGGAACACGCTGAACATCTTCGATTACTGCTAGAGCTATTGAAACAAGAACAATTGTACGCTAAGTTCTCGAAATGTGATTTCTGGATGCGAGAAGTACAATTTCTGGGTCATATAGTTAATGAAAAGGGTATACATGTTGATCCAGCGAAGATTGAAGCGATTAAGAATTGGGAAGCACCAAAGACCCCTACCGAGGTACGACAATTCCTTGGTTTGGCGGGTTATTATCGACGATTCATTGAAGGTTTCTCAAAGATCGCTCAACCACTTACAGCTCTTACGCACAAGGGAATGAAGTATAACTGGACGGATAAACAGGAAGCTGCATTCCAGTTATTGAAACAGAAACTCTGTAGTGCACCGATTCTGTCCTTACCGGAAGGGACGGAAGACTTTGTGGTGTATTGTGATGCATCTGCACAAGGTTTGGGATGTGTATTGATGCAACATGATAAAGTGATTGCTTATGCTTCCAGGCAACTACGAACACACGAAAATAATTACACTACTCATGACTTGTTGTTAGGGGCAGTGGTTTTTGCTTTGAAGATTTGGAGGCATTACTTGTATGGAACTAAGTGTACTATTTACACTGATCATAAGAGTTTACAACATATCTTTGATCAGAAGGAGCTGAATATGAGACAACGAAGATGGGTTGAGTTGTTGAACGACTACGAATGCGCGATTAAATATCACCCGGGAAAAGCTAATGTAGTAGCTGACGCTCTGAGCAGAAAGGACACAACAGGAACAAGACGGGTTCGTGCACTTATGATGACTATACATACTGACTTACCTGACAAGGTACACAGTGCTCAGATCGAGGCTTTGAAAAAGGAAAACCTAGTACAGGAATCATTACGAGGAATGGAAGAACAATTGGATGCTAAGTCTGATGGAATTCGTTATTTCATTAATCGACTTTGGGTACCTTTGTATGGAGGTTTAAGGGAACTCGTGATGGATGAAGCACACAAGTCCAGATATTCAGTCCATCCGGGATCAGACAAGATGTATCATGACTTGAAGGCACTGTATTGGTGGCCTCACATGAAAGCTGATATTGCTAAGTACGTTAGTAAATGTTTGACGTGTTCGAAAGTCAAAGTTGAATACCAGAAGCCATCTGGTTTACTGCAACAACCAGAGATACCGATGTGGAAATGGGAACAGATTTCGATAGACTTCATTACTAAGTTACCCCGTACACCGACTGGTTGTGATACGATATGGGTAATTGTCGATCGATTAACGAAATCTGCACACTTCCTAGAAATCAAGGAAACTGATAAGATGGAGAAACTGACTCGCATTTACATCAAGGAAGTGGTAGCACGGCATGGTGTGCCAATTTCTATCATATCAGATCGGGATGCTCGATTTACTTCTAACTTTTGGAAATCTCTTCATAAGTCATTAGGGACTCGCTTGGATATGAGTACCGCCTATCATCCACAGACCGATGGTCAAAGTGAACGTACGATTCAAACGCTCGAGGATATGTTACGAGCTTGTGTAATTGACTTTGGTGACAGCTGGGAGAATCATTTACCGTTAGTGGAATTCTCTTACAATAATAGTTATCATACAAGTATTCAAGCAGCACCGTTTGAAGCTTTGTATGGTCGCAAATGTCGTTCACCAGTTTGCTGGGCTGAAATTGGTGACAGTCAGATAACAGGTCCTGAATTGGTGCACGAGACAACAGAGAAGATAGTTCAAATTCGGAACCGTATGGCAGCGGCTCGGGATCGACAGAAGAGCTATGCTGACAAACGCCGTAAACCGTTGGAATTTCAAGTAGGAGACCGAGTTCTTCTAAAGGTATCACCTTGGAAAGGTGTGATACGATTCGGCAAGCGCGGGAAACTTAGTCCACGTTACGTAGGACCTTTTGAAATCCTGAAAAGGATTGGTCCGGTGGCGTATCAACTCAAGTTACCGGATGAACTCAGTGGAGTTCATGATGTTTTTCATGTATCGAACTTAAAGAAATGTCTTTCTGATGAGACATTGATTGTACCGTTGGAAGAAATACAAGTAGATGAACAGTTACGATTTATTGAAGAACCAGCAGAAATCATGGACCGAGAGGTCAAACAGCTTAAGCAAAGCAAGATTCCAATAGTCAAAGTTCGATGGAATTCAAGACGTGGTCCTGAATTCACATGGGAACGGGAAGATCAAATGATGAAGAAATATCCTCATCTATTCAAAACAGTTACTGCTAACACTGAGAGCGCACGTTAAATTTCGGGACGAAATTTCCTTCAACAAGGGGATGACGTGATGCTTCACACATCAACATTGCAAATTTCAAACTGTAAGCACAAACACTTTATTCAATTGATTTGTTATTAACATTTTTGCTACATTACATTCTATATATTTTATGTGCTACATTTCATATGCTGCATGTTATGGTAGTACACACATGGTTAGTTACATACATTTTGCTATGTGCGAGGTTGCATAGTACAAACAGTTATAGACACTCACTAGGTGTGAGGGTACACAACACAGTATGATCAAACACAAACAGTCACAGTTAGGTGAACTAACTAGTGTACACTCAAACAGTCACATTGAACGATCACATTTGAGTTGTGATGTTGCAAGCATTAGACTTTGTGTGTGAGTACACACAAGCACACAAAATGATCAAATCACACTATCTCGTACGATTTAAACTCGTAAGTAGTTTCCTAACTACTCCTAACACTTACTAATTTTCGGGACGAAAATTCCTTCAACAAGGGGATGATGTGACAATCCGACTTTTTGGGTTAAACTTGTTAACTGAAGATAGTGAGATCACAGGCCCAACAAGACAAATTAGGCCCAATAAAGTCTATGAAGGCCCAACAAAGCCTAGTAGGCCCAATAAGACCAATTTAGGTCCAATAAGGCCAAGGTTGGCCCAGTAAGGCCCAAGGTAGGCTCAAGGAGTTCAGGATAGGCCCTATTGTAGTTGAGAGGTCCAATTGGGTTAATTTAGCCCAACAATGTTCTAATTGGCCCAATTAGTGATAATTCGGGATTATTAATGTAACTTTGTTAATCGAAATGATGTGTTGTCGACTCAGAATAATCTATAGGAGTTAAGAATTAAGAAAAATCAGTTCCTAAGTGTTAAATTGTTGGAGATTAAACTTGTAATTGATTTTAGTATCAATTTTGACTTCTACTAGTCAAAATTCGGCCAACTTGTTAATGGAATTCGAAATTCGTCTAAATCCGTTACAATTAACCGAATTAATCATGCAATCATCACACATTGATGATGAACAACAGTTACCAACCGTTGGTGATCTCATAATTGTCGAAATTAAGTGAAATAATGACTTAGGATGAGTAACCGAAGTCGGTTGGACTCAAATAGGTATAATGCGTTATCAATTCATCAAATTGATGTTATATAAACCCAAATCGGCATCATTAGGCCATTTCACACACTAGAATTCGAGATCAGAAGCATCGAGCAGAAGATTTGATCGCGAGTGGGCCGAAGAACAACCCGTGAGTCGACCTACTTGAATTCGTCATCAAATCAAGTAAGTAATCATCGTTATTCCTTCTAATATGGCCGATTAAGGATAAGCATATCACAATTTCAGGTTTTAACAACGGATTAATAGCATTTGATTTCTAGGGTTCATGCAATAAGCGATTTGGGGGTTTCGATTAATATGGATGTTAAAATGAAATTAAACACCACCAATAGTTTCAGAAGGGTTCGATTAAACTAAACCATGTATCAATTTTGTTGAGTAACATCGAATTGATTGAATTCAAGTTCTAGGGCTTGTAATAAGAACGAAGTTGGGGGATTCTTAGAAAATGTGAATTAGAATCAAATTAAACCATGCTGGTAGCTTCATGATGTTCCATAGAACGATATCCCTAAGTTTTTTTGATCAAACCTTAGCGAATTGTATGAGTTTGATAATTTGGGTACTTCGGTTAAAAACGATAAGGGTTTTGGTTTAAATGGTTATAAGACTTGAATTAAATTGTATAGAGAGGGTCGAAATCTCTAGTATAGTGAAAACCATATGAATTCTGGATCAGGTAATCATCAATTCGATCGATTGAATTAGAAATTGAAGGGTTGGAGTTCGATCATGTATATAACCGATTAATGGAGTTAGAATGGTTTATTTTCAAATTAAAATCAGATGTAGAGTCGGTTGGATATCAGAAATAAAAGCCCTATGGTTTCATGGACTATCGAGATCGAATTCGTAGTCAATTAGAACTAGTTTGCTTCGGTTATAGTTAACAAGGGGAAACCGGCCCATTTATGTTTAAAACAATTTGAATCGGGTCTGTTAACAAAAGATTGGCTAGATCAGATGGTTTGAACTTGTGTGTGGGTGTGGGAGGTCCCGGTTTCGAACCTGGGGGCTGCCATGTTTTTTTTAGCACTTAAACCAAAATGTGATTTTTAGCCATAACTTCTTCGTTTAAACTCCGTTTTAACCCGTTCGAATTTCGTTGGGACCAGAATTTCATCCCGAACCAATTGGAATGATAAAAATGGTATTTTAATCCGAAAACGAAATCGCGTAAAATTACGATTATTTAAATAAAATCAAATATGATTTTATTTAAACGATTCCAAAGGCACGCGTACTTTCGTATGTATATTTCTCACATTCTAGCATACGTGTGTTGACACGTATGTGATTTCAAGCACAAAACGACATTTTGAATAACACTAGGTTATTGTTAAACCACAGATTCTTCGTAGGAGGATTTCCTATACGAGCTTTTAGTGTGTGATCATTCTGCAACTATCAAAGGTGCGTACACGGCCCCTTTCTTATTTTAAACTATTTTGGGGGAGAAAACATGTGCAACAAACTATTTCTAGATACATATCACTTGCATGAGTTAGCTGTTTACATTATGTGACAACATAGCAAATTGAAAGTCCTTACACACCTCGAACCGTTTAGTTTGCTGTAACGCAAAGCGTGGTAGTTGGAAATAGATCTATTAGGTTTGACAAACCTCACCTGGTAGATGGGATCTACGCAGGTGTTTGACTGACCAAACACATTTTACTATTGTTGTGCTAGACAATAGTGGCAAGGCAAAAACATGCTATAGCATGGCAATTCGTCAGCTTCGGTGTCGACCACTTATGTAAATAGTTTATATGACTAGCTATCATGACTATGCATGTGTGATTATGTTATCTACAAACTTGATATTCAAACTGCTGTTTTGAACATTGTGAATGCTTAAAACCTGTGTTATGCACCAACCTTTGTGTTGACTTGATTTACATGTTTTCTCAGGACGCTAAGGCGCGCATTTAAGCTGGCATGGACTAGGAGATAGAGTCGCATGCATTTTAAACATTTTGGATATTTGAATTTGAACATTTGAGGATTTTGTTTTGTAATTTACATATTACAATTGTTATTGGTTTTTAAACGGTTCCGCAACTTTTGAAAACTCTGATGTTATGTTTTAAAGACCAAAGTATGTTTTGAAATTCATATAGAGGTCTTCGCTATGTCTAATGATCTGAGATCCTGGTTTGTCACGTTCCCAAACGGTATGATTCCGTTAGTTGGAAATTGGGGGTGTGACAGATTGGTATCAGAGCCATTGGTTATAGCGAACTAGGTTTGCATTTGTAGACTTAGACTATGACTGTTAGACATTAGACACATATGTTTACACCTATTACTTGGGAATTACATATGACATTATGTAATTGACTTGTTTACACATTCCATGGCACTGCACTTACATATGGTATTATGTAACAGGCATGGCATCATCATCAGTACCTTACATTTACATTGATGATTCTGAGGACGAGGCACCGATAGTTCGGGCACCACCGTCATCACCACCACCACCTATTCCATCTCCTCCACCATATGAGAGGGATGACTCAGATCCGGAGGAGGATCCAGACGAGGACCCGGAGGAGGATCCGGAGGAGGACCCCGACGAGGATCCCGAAGAGGATCCAGATGAGGACCCGGATGAGGATCCGGAGGAGGAGCCAGTGGAGGGCACTCAGCAGATCCCTGCTGAGGGACCTTCTACACATCCACCACCAGTACTAGATGCTCCTGAGCCTAAGAGGCAAAGGACGGACGCTGAGGAGATCGCCAAACTGCGCGAGGATTTGTACGAGGCAGAAGATAGGATCGCACAACACTCTCAGGAACAATGGGATGCTAATGAGAGGCAAGAGGAACTTGCCCATCTGGTTCATGATATGCGGAATGAGATGATTAACTTGATTGATCGTCTTGAAGCTTCAGAGAACCGAGCTGAGATCTTGGAGGGCAGAATAGAAGCCTTGGGGGATTTAGTAGCATCAGACAATGAAGAGGTGGATGAGGAGAATGGAGAGGAAGAAGGGGAGGAACCAGCACCAGTTGTTGATTCCGATCCTGAATCCACGGTTGAGGATGATTGACTTTTCTTTGTTTGTTTTGTTTAAACTTATTAGGAACGGGTTGTGTTTCTACATTAGTAATTTGAAAACTTGTATTTGATTTCAAAAGTATTGTACTCAAAGCAAATTTTTATCTATTGAAGAGCCATTATTTAATCCCAACAGTTGTGTTGATTTATATTATATGTTGTGTTTGTTGTTTTACTTACACATGTTACATTAGACTTTGCAAGCATGCTAACACTTCTTGTAAATAGGAAACTAATGGCTGAGGGAAACGTACATATGACAGTTGCTGAGCTCAACGAGCTAATTAACAACAGAGTCGCAGAGGCAATCGCACAGTATGCTCAGACACACAACACAGGACCACAGGGTCCAGCTGGGGGATTGGTTAACCCACAAGTCTGCACGTTCAAGATGTTCTTGGACTGTAAACCACACAATTTCAAAGGGTCGGAGGGGGCCATAGGACTCCTTCGGTGGATTGAAAAGGCGGAGTCTGTGTTTGAAATGTGCAACTGCCCTGACGAGAGCAAAGTGAAGTTTGCAACGGGAACATTGGAGGGTCCAGCATTAACCTGGTGGAACTCGAATGTTCAGACTCTGGGGTTGGGAGAGGCTAATGCCTTGACATGGAACAACTTCAAAACTTTACTGCAAGAGGAGTACTGTCCTCGCAGTGAAATGTAGAAGTTGGAAGAGGAATATTGGCACCTCAAGATGGAGGGGTCAAATATTGAAGAGTACACGACCAGGTCACATGAGTTGGCCAGACTTCTACCACACATGGCTACTCCAGCCAGCAAGTGGATTGAAAGATACATTGGAGGACTAGTGCCTCAGATCCAGGGGTTGGTTACTTCAGCAAATCCCACCACCATTCAACAAGCTGTTCGTTTAGCTCATCAGCTTACTGACCAGGCAGTGTTACAGGGGACTCTGCCTAAACGAACATCTGCTACCAAGGTGGGAGATCATAAAAGAAAGTGGGAAGGTAACAACTCAAAGGGCAACAACCAACAGTCATATCAGCAAAACCGACCGAAATGCAGGAGTTGTCCAACCAATTACAAGAGCTACTCGACAAAGGATTCATCCGACCAAGCTTTTCCCCTTGGGGAGCTCCGGTTCTTTTTGTTAAGAAGAAGGATGGAACTTTCAGGATGTGCTATGATTATAGAGAGCTCAACAAACTCACCATCAAGAATCGGTACATGTTACCGAGGATTGATGATTTGTTTGATCTGCTACATGGAGCACAGTACTTTTCAAAGATAGACTTGAGATCAGTTTATCACCAGCTCCGGAATCAAGAGGAAGACATACCCAAAACGACATTTCGTTCCCGATACGGTCGCTACGAATTCATGGTGATGCCATTCGGATTGACGAACGCACCGGCAGTGTTCATGGATTTGACGAACCGGGTATGCAAGCCGTACTTAGATCAGTTCGTTATTGTCTTTATTGATGATATACTGATCTATTCAAAGAACAAGAAGGAACACGAACAACACCTCAGATTAGTCTTGGAACTTCTGAAGGAAGAACGACTCTATGCCAAATTCTCCAAGTGTGAATTTTGGTTAAGAGAAGTTCAATTCTTGGGTCACGTGATTAACAGTGATGGTATTCACGTGGATCCTGCCAAGGTTGAAGCAATCAAGAACTGGAATGTGCCTACAACACTGACAGAGATCAGATCATTTCTGGGATTGGCAGGTTATTACAGGAGATTTATTTCGAATTTCTCTAAGATAGCCTTGCCTCTCACCAAACTCACACATAAGAGTGAACCTTTTGTGTGGACTCAGAAATAGGAAGAGGAATTCCAGACACTGAAACAAATATTGTGCAATGCTCCTATATTAACACTCCCAGAAGGCAATGATGACTTTGTAGTATACTGTGATGCTTCACATCAGGGTACTCGGATGTGTTTTGATGCAACGAGACAAAGTCATTGCTTACGCCTCTAGACAGTTGAAGATACATGAGAAGAATTACACAACACACGATCTAGAACTGGGAGCTGTTGTATTTGCCTTAAAGATTTGGAGACATTACCTGTATGGTACTAAATGCACTATCTTCACATATCACAAGAGCTTACAGCACATATTTGATCAGAAGGAGCTTAACATGAGACAGAGACGTTGGGTTGAGCTTCTGAACGATTACGATTGTGTGATCAAATACCATACGGGCAAAGCAAATGTTGTTGCAGATGCTTTGAGTCGGAAGGAAAGAGTCAAACCCTTGCGCGTTCGAGCAATGGGAATGACCGTGCAAACAAGTTTGAGAGAACAAATCACACAAGCACAACAAGAAGCAAAGGCAAGAGACAATTTGAAACATGAGCTCGATTGTGGAGCCGAGAAACACTTAGAGACAAGACAAGATGGAGTTATCTATTATCTGGGTCGTGTTTGGATCCCGGCAATAGATGAACTTCAAACACTCATGCTTTAGGAGGCACACAAGACACGTTATTCTGTTCATCCTGGTGCCGATAAGATGTACCAAGATCTCAGGTCATTTTATTGGTGGCCGGGTATGAAGAAAGATATTGCCACTTATGTTGGCCAATGCATCACATGTGCCAAAGTCTAAGCTGAACACCAGAAACCTTCGGGTTTGCTGGAACAACCGGAGATACCACAATGGAAGTGGGAACAGGTAGCTATGGATTTCATTACCAAGCTACCCCGCACTTCCAGCGGATACGATTCGATTTGGGTCATCATTGATCGGTTGACCAAGTCCGCACACTTCTTGCCGATCAGAGAAACTTACTAGATAGAGAAACTAGCAAGACTATATGTTGATGAAATAGTAGTGAGGCACGGGGTGCCATTGTCTATTATTTCAAACCGAGACAGTCGATTTACTTCGCGGTTCTGGCAATCATTGCAAAAATCCTTAGGGACAAGTGTTAACTTAAGCACCGCGTATCATCCACAAACAGATGGACAAAGTGAGTGAACCATTCAAACCCTATAGGATATGTTGAGGACATGCATCCTAGACTTCGGTGGAAGTTGGGATACACACTTACCACTCATTGAGTTCTCCTACAACAACAGCTACCACAGCAGCATTGGATGTGCTCCGTTTGAAGCACTATATGGTAGAAAATGTCGGTCTCCAATTTGTTGGACCGAAGTGGGAGACAACAGAATCACTGGGCCTGAACTTATTCAAGAAACTACTGATAAGATAGCCCAGATACAACAGAGACTACAAGCAACACGTAGCCGCCAAAAGAGTTACGCAGACAAACGGCGCAAGCCTTTGGAATTCGATGTGGGTGACCGAGTTATGTTGAAAGTGTCCCCATGGAAAGGCGTAGTTTGTTTTGGGGCTAAGGGCAAGTTAGCACCAAGGTATGTTGGACCATTTGAGATTACCCAACGCATAGGTCCTATGGCATACAGACTCAAACTCCCTGATGAACTCAGCGGAGTACACGATGTGTTTCACGTATCAAATCTCAAGAGGTGCTTAGCAGACGAAACAATGATCATACCATTGGAAGAGATACAAGTTGATGAGCAACTACATTTCATTGAAGAACATGTAGAGATTATGGAACGTGAGGTCAAGAGACTGAAACGAAGCCGTATCCCTATTGTAAAGGTTCGATGGAACTCCAAGCGTGGACCAGAATTTACCTGGGAACGCGAGGACAACATGAAGAATGAGTATCCCTACCTGTTCAAGAATTAAAGCCCGACCTTTCTGCTTAAATTTCGGGACAAAATTTCTTTAACAAGGGGAGACTGTGTCAACTAGTACCTGACCGGCCGGCAAGTTCGTACGGTATGTGTACTTTCAATAGTTACTGTGTATATACATGTTTGTGAATAGTACTTGTATTTACAGAATTCAAAATGCAAAAAACAGTTGTACGTATTTATGTGTAAACTTAAATGCCGTAAGTACAACACTCATTATAAACCATAGTTGTCAGTATTTAGGTGAAAACCTAAGTACAGTTAACACCACTAATCAAGAGAAACAATAGTGTTCAAGAGAATAACAAGAACAAATCGGTTGCGATCTGATATCCATAGATGACAGGAATCAGATGGCCGACAAATCAATGTGAAAACAATGTGAAAACAAGATGTTTAGTTGAGTCCGACAGTGAGGAAATACGATTTAAAACATTATTGTAGTGTTCTTTTAGAATAGCGAACTGACAGTGTGTTTGCGTGGGTGACGATTCACACAAACATATCTGTGAGTTTAACGATCTGAAATAATGACTGAAAAGTAGAAAACAAAAGTCAGAAAGCAAAACCATCGACGTGTTCGTTCGAATGACGATTCGAACGAATACGCGCGAAGGCGACGCGATCCGACGAAACGAAAACAAATTTCGACACGAATGACAAGTAAATTAATAAAATAAAATAAATAATGTTTTACAATTTTGAAACTCATCAAAATATGTAAAATAACCATGCTTTTATTTAAAACAAATAAAATACACGTTACGTTACGGAAACGCAACGAAAACACAAACCGAGCAACCGAAACGAACCCGAATACCCCCGAGATATAAAAGCACTAAATGAGGTGTTTTTCCTCATTTCCAATCAGCCATCTCTCTGTCTACAACCCATTCCCGAACCCTCACTCTCTCACTAGAATTCCAAGCTTCAAACGCACATATCTTGCTCGTTTCTTGACCAAATCGTGCGTTCTTGGTGTCCACGTGAAGCTCACAACATCCTCTACCTAGAGGTACAACAGATCTGGAGTTCTAACCAGCTGAAATTGAGGTAAAATAAAAAGAAAGATACGGAAATTAGGGTTTTCTACTTCTTTTGTTCGACCATGACCATTAGCCGGTTCCAACCTTTCTCTGTTGAGCCATACAACTTCGAAAACCTTCCTGGTACACCCACGATTTCTGAACAGCCCTAGAACCCTACTGGTCGATGGAAATGATGACGGTTGCAGGTGCAGGTTCGTGTGGGGGGTGGGTTGGCCGAACCTTGGCTGAACAAGGAGAGGAGAACGAACCTACATGGGGTGGCCGAACCTCCTGTGATCAGCGAACCTTCGTGGCTAGACCGTCCACATGCCGAACCTTCTTGGGGTCTCATGAAGTTGCAAACCGTGCAGGCGAACCTACCCCATCCTAGCCCTGAACCTGTGACCAGTAAGTATGCAAACCACCAACCTTCCACTCCCGAACCCATGATGGCCGAACCATGCACGCCAATATTGACCTAACCTTTTCACTATTCCGCTAACCCAAGGCAGGGATGAACCTGGCCGGACGAACCCTTAGGTTTGTGTGGATGTAGCAGGGCAGGCAGGGGCGAACCTGGCTGGATGAACCCTTAGTTTCGTGGGAGTATAGCAGAGCCGAACCAACCACCAAACGACTCCAAGGTTCGCTGGATGGAAATTCCTCACCCCATGTAATGCACTGAAGCAGCCCAACATCAATTGAATTCGGCCCATTATGATTTCTGTGACCCAACAGACCGGCCCACATAACCGGGCTACCTTTAGGGTGGACCTAAAATCATACGACCCAAAACTCATCAACTCAGCCCAAGCAAACCTAACCAATCCATGTAGATGTTATCAAATTCACAGTTAGTCCCAGCCCAATAACAATTATATGGGCCCAACAGAAAGTATCCGGCCAATTAGAGGACATTTGGCCCTATGACTATTGGTTTGATCCATGACACCCGGTCTAGTCCATATGCACGACATTCGGCCCACATGTGGGATGGGTTAGCCTAACACATAAACGAATCAATAATCATGTATAACATGCAATTAAATCATATACTAAGTGTGTTTACTACAAATGTGGTAAGTTGGAGGTGTTGATATAAATTGGGAAATGATAACACATAATTAAACTCAAGACATAAAGATTGATAACCCTTCATGTAAAACCTAAGTATTATACTTAGAATTTTTAATAATAAGACATTGAGTTGAGATAAGCATAAAATCAATAATAAGTACATCAGGCCGAATGAAGACCAAGACCGAGATTCAAGAGTGATAACCAAGTTAGTATTAACACATACACGCGCACAAATAAATACGACTTATACTTATAAGTTGCAACAACATGAAATCAATACAGGATCGTGAACATTATTACAAGTACAATCAAGAGCGCGTGCATTTCTTCGTTTAAGCTAAGTCAACCACTTCCACAACGAGGTGAGTTCATATGACCCTTTTCTTTAATCTTAACTAATTTTAAACTCACGGGGCTGAGAAACATGCTTACTTTTATTTATCTAAAAGTTTTGCTTAACATATTGCTATTACTTTGATTTAGATAATATTAAATTGCTTATTATCGCTTATCATTGTATGCATGTTTAGGTGATCATGATATGACAGGGAAAAACTAAGATGAATATGATAAGATAATTTCATAATTCATCAGCAAACTAGGATAAAATAGTTGTAAGATTATATCTCACAACACTTACTTGTTCTTACATGAACAAACGTTGGGATAATCACAGATAAACATAAGAATGTTACGAAGATAATATATATCTTTAAATAACATTTAATAAAAGAGTTAAGTATGTGTAATAGGACAAGTTCTTATAATACTTAGCTTTACAACTTAGCACATATTACTGGATAACATGGAACAAGAATCATCTATCACCTGAGTCGACTAAGCGTAATAAGACTAGTTCTTATCACAGCTTAGTGTCAACACGGTGATTACATGGAATAACAAGGAATGATAATCATGATAATATAATTTCATGATAACAATATCATTCATACAATAATTAACATAATGTAGTAAGACAAGTTCTTATTCAAGTTGTTCATAACAATGAGAACATATAACATTGAGAACCATTACATTGACGAACACATTACAATTAATTACTATTGAACTGTTGTATTATATCATTTCAATCATGTGCCAATGTGAAATTGATCATGTAAGCCCCTTTATAATCGCTGACCAGTTAGTTTGACGTGACTAAACCTACGATAGCATAGTGGTACCATAGGTTTGACAAACCTGTAGCTTGTAGGGCTAGTATGTTGATCGTATTGATTCATTGGCCGGTAACGTACAACCGGTAACAGAGCGACTTCAAGTCAGGTTCTGGGAAAGCGTCACATGGTGATATTAATCTGCAGGAATATTGTAATTAATCCAACGGAATCCTATTGACTAGTAAGTTGAGAAATTGATCTTCTCTCATGTTCCACTTCTGGTAATAGCTTTCGTTGAGGTATATGGGTATACAAGGTGGTATAGGTAAATTGGGGTGCATTGTGATTTGATTATGTGAGGATAACAATGGACTCCCATTTATGCTCCATGCACTTCAAGTTGAGAACAAATAATAAACGGTTAACTAACACTCTTAATATTTAAAAGTGAATAACAGTTAACCCCACAAGCAATGGAATAATACAAGGATTAGACTTAATAAATCTAATACCCTTAATACATAAAAGGGTTATCAATCCTTCGGTTTGATAATTAAACTCTTGTTATTATATTATTCCACACATGATTTGACAGGTGATTAACAGATGAGATGAACAGGTGAATTGGGAATGGATATCTATAGTTGTATTGCAAGTAGTGTGGAGTTCTAGTAGTTATGTGGTGGGATGTTGGCTGGGGCTTGGTTCCCCTACATATGTCCTATATATAAGCATAACCACTAGGACGAGATATTACTTGTAAATATAACTATCGAGAGGCCATTGGGTGAACGGGTGAATCAAATATCATACAAGTAACAGTAATAACATTGTGATTGTGCATGTGAACAAATCCAGGTTTTCAATTATCAAACTTATGAACTCACCAACCTAGTGTTGACTTTGTTTAAATGCATGTTTTCACAGGTGACGAACAGGTATAGATACTCATATGCAAGGATTAAGCTAGTGGACTTTTAGAAGACCTAGCTTCATTTTGTGTTGCATACTTTTGGGATAACAAAACCATGAATCATCTTTTGTATATCTTGTACAGATACAAGATATGAACTCATTGATTCTTTTTGATTAGATTTACTTAGTTAAATTATGAGAAACAATGTAATTTAATTTTGTAATTCTATTTCATGTCATGTTAGTATTTCTCATTTATTTATCATGTGCTATGTAAACAATCTGATCATTTCGATTATCACACGATATCGCGCCCCAAGAACTTTCCGCCCGACGGGAAAGTCGATCCAGCCCGCCGGCTCGGGGTGTGACATTGATGTCCTTCCCAGTTCTTCTGACAAAATCTTTTTCCCTTCTAACAACACTTGCAAGAGCCCACATGATATCAATCCTTTCCATGTCATTTGGATCAATCTGTGAGTAGTCTTCATTTGTCAAGTGTGGATTTCCGATCTGACCAGCTAACAACCCACCATAAGAACTCACAAGTGTAGATAAGAGACCCATATGCTCTTTAGCAACCTCTACTCTCACTTTATCAAAATTTTCTGTCTTTAAGTTGATGACAGAATGAGTATCCTCTAAGTGAGAAGTAGAAGTAGTAGCGGACTAACTGAAGTGTTCCTGACTTGAAACAAGAGCCTCTTTGGTTTGAGAAACAAATGTTGCTTTCAAAGGAGCATGTGAAGAAGTTCTTTCCACAGTGGGAGTAGAATAATAGATGGAAGAATCTTGAACTTGTGCCACTCTCTTGGCTTTTTACTTGTTCTCTATCTCTTGTTCCTTTAGCTTTTGAATGAAATCATTAATATCCATAGAAGCAAGCATCTCGCTCTGCTTTAGTACCATGAGAAAAGATTCCCACTTAGGAGTTAACTCGTCAGTCAGACATTGGATCTTCTTTTGAGTAGTTGTCTTTACTTGATGGTTGAAAAGCTCACTGAGAAGATGATTAAATCTAGCGATCAAATCATCCAAGGACTCGTTTCCCACATACATAAAGTTGTTGAACTCTTTCCTCAAATCCTTAGTCTTAATGCTCTTGAGTGCATCATTTCCTTCATATCTCTATTACAAAGTATCCCATAGTGATTTAGAAGAAGTAAACTGTCTAAACTGATGAAATATATCAGTGGCAATTGATTGAGACAGTATAGCATACGACTTCTTTTCAAAATCATATAGCTTTCTTTGAGGTTCAGTTATTCGTGTAACCAGCATAGGTGTTCTTTCCTCATTGATTGGTCTCAAGTATCCACTTTCAATCATCATCCACAAGTTAGTGTCCACCCTATTGATGTGAATCTCAAATCTATATTTCCAATGAGGATAATCATCTAAAGATAATAATTCTGGGGACTTTATTGACATTTCCAGTCTCAGTTTCAATGAGCAATAAATTTTGAATACTGTGATTCTGATTTGTCATCAACGCTAGTTCCTCTATCTTAGCAAACATAAACTAATTCAACACTTAGACAAATTTCAGACCTTAGGTGCAAACGAAGTTGAATAATACGAATGACGGGCACGAAAGACAAGAAATCACACAAATGAGAACACGAATTGCAGGTATAAACGAATGAAGGATCAAACGAAGGACTCAAACAAATGAAGAGTTTATTCGTATAAAGACCACACGAAATAGATGGTTGATTCGTGTGTGTTAAACGAACGAGAATTAATTCGTCCAAAGGCTGGTTCGTGCGAGGATCTATTCGCCCGGAAACCCCGTTCGCACGATCTGGATTTTAGCATCTAGAAAAATCCTTCTACCTTTGAATCTAGATCGATTTTGACCACCAAATTTGGTACAAACACTCATAAAGACATTTCTAAGCTTCTGGAATAAACGTTTTTTCATAACAACTCTAAAAACCCACTGTTCATCAATGAAACAGTAACTTTAAGCGTAAGCTCGGATATGATGATCTAGATTGAAAAACAAGCAGAATCAAGAGCCTAAGCTCGGATACCACTTTGTAGGACCTCAGCAGCGACTCGGTTCCTTGCGGATTCTGCTCGGCAGGCCCACTAATAGTGCGGAATCCTATTCGGGGGTTTTCTAATCGAAATCAATGAGCCCTGTGGTAATCCGAGGATGAGGAGTCGACGTTTTGATTGAAATCGAACACCACGGGGATGAGAACAAAATTGGAATGAAGGAGACGACTCTAAAAAGGGATGAACAGGGAATGTTCATGAGTTCTGAAATATTCGATTTTGCAGCTATTTATGGTGACCAGCAGACCACACGAATGGGTTACACGAATCACCCGATCTTGCGAACCATGATCCACGAATGAAGCAGTTATGTGAATGAATCATGTTTCTTATTCATTCGTACGAACTCATCAGAATTGTGATTCCTTCATTTAACTGATCTTTCGTTAAGCGTTCATTCGTACGAATTGACTCATGTTTAGGTTAATTCGTACGAATGGTCCTGTAGTATATCAAAATTCAAAGTCAACATCTTTAAACACACAAATACGCAATGCAAAATACATGATTTCATTAATCATTAATAATTAAAGCTTTTTACAATCATAATTGACCATTACATAGAGCTAGGGACATTTCATGCATCAACAATCATCTAGAAAATCACCTTTTATTCCAAAAACTGATTTTGTAGGGAGATTTGATGAAATTAAAATCAAACCAAATGAGATGTTTAAGAACTTTAATTCTACTTTTGTTAAGAATGATGATGATGATGTTTTAGAATCAGTTTCTTCTTCTTTAAAGCTGGTTATATGGCTCATTCCACAATCACCAAAGAGGCGGGTTCAAAGTTGAACCCTAACTGTGAACCTTTTGTTCCAACCGGGTCATTGGAACAAGCTTCTACAAGTACTTACTCTAGTTATGGTGATTGTGATGTAAAGCCGTTTGACCCAAATGAATTTCATGAAAAGGTATGTTGTTTTGCATGTGGTAGACCAGGCCACATTGCAAGAAACTGTCTGCACCGGCCTACTGAATTCTTCTATGGGAAGAATCAGCTGGTCACACTCAAGGCCAAATCTACCAAAAGATCAATGAGGACTGACCAATCCTCAAAGCCTAGGGTGATACCTTAGAAGGTACCTCAGAATCCTCCCACTGCCAAGAAGGCCAAACCAGTTAAACAAAATCAATCTGGTTTTCATAAGCAAAAATCAAAGGCTTTTAAAACTAAAAGCAAATCACAGTGGAAGAATAAACCACCAATGAAACCACCTTTAAAACTAGTTGATATTGGCAGTGGTGCAAGGCCCAAAATTATCAGGGATAAACCAATCAAGCCCAAAGGGGTTATCAAGAAGGGACCCATTGTTCCATCTGTACCTAAATCTGTTATGGTTTGGGTACCCATTTCTCATTGATTGTGTGTAGATGCATTAAATGTCCCTAGTTCTATTTTTGTACTGTTCTTGATGTATAAAGTTTATTACATTAATGGAAGTTGTCTTTTTATATTGTTCTTAATGTTTAATATTGATTGTAAGTGATTGATTCTGTTTAAAGTTGAAGTGATAAGGTTAAAGACACATTCGGGTGAATGACTCTACTAATGAAGTCATTCGCCAAATGAACGCTCTAGCGAACGACATAGGCAAGCGAATGAGTCATTCGTCGAATGACTCTTTCGACTGACATGTCCATTCGGCCGAATGAAGACAGCCTATAAATACATGACCAAATCATTTCAAACCTAACTTCTGAGAGCCCTCCTTCTTCCCAGAGCACCTAGTGTCAAACCCTAGAAGATCTGAGCGGCTATTGTCTGTCCAAGTTCGATTCTCAACCCGTGGTGTTCGATTCTTGATCAAACGTTCTTCCCACACCTTCGAATCACCATGGTTACTGTTGGTTTCGATTGGAAAACCATGGAATAGGATTTCGCACTATTCCAGAGGTTGTCGGGTAGATATCCATTGGAACCGGATTGTAACCGAGCTCCAAATAGGTCCTACAAAGTGGTATCGGAGCCTTGGCTCTTGATTCTACTTAATTTCCATTCAAAATCATCAGATCTAAGATTGGATCTTCGTAACTTGCAAAAACCCTGAATTTCTTGGTCTACAAGTCACTGTTTCATTGAAAATCAGTTGGTTTTTGTGGTGTTTTTGTCAAAACATTCATTCCAATTAGCTGGTAATCTTGTTATGGTGTCCTGTACCAAATTTGGTGCATAGATTTGGTCAAAATCCAAAGTTATTACGATTTTAGTTGCTGAAAATCTCAGATAGCCCGAATGAGCATGGCGGCCGAATAAGTTTGGCCGAATCACTCTCATTCGCCGAATAGCTCCATTCGACAGATTCGTTCGGCGAATAGCCATCATTCGATCTCTCATTCGGCGAATAGCCTCATTCGATCCTTTCATTCGCCGAATAGGTTCAATCGCCCTGCTCATTCGCCCAAACTGTCATACTCATTCTTATTTGCCAGACTTTGTTCATTCACCTGGTTTATCTCATTCGGTCCCCGACATTCAGGATTAGCATACTCATTCGGCCCTGTGATTTGAAATTTTTTAAGTGTTGGAAACTTTTGTTCTTGACTCTATGGACGACTTGGCACTGATGGCAAATCAGAACCATCGTATTCAGACGTTGTTGCTGACTGAAACTGAGATAGGGAACTCCAATAAAGCTCCCAAGTTGTTATCCTTAGATGATTATCCGCACTGGAAATAAAGATTTGAGATTCACATCAATGGAGTGGATACTAACTTATGGATGATGATTGAAGGAGGTTATCTGACGCCTCTGAATGAAGATGGAACTCCTATGCTAGTCACACGTTTGACTAAACCACAGAGGAAGCTTTATGATTATGAGAAGAAATCTTATGCTATTCTGTCTCAGTCCATTGCTACTGATATCTTCCATCAGTTTAGACAGTTTACATCTTCTAAGTATTTGTGGGATGCTTTGCAGCAGAGGTATGAGGGGAATGATGCACTGAAGAACATCAAGTCAAAAGCATTAAGGAAGGAATTCAACAGCTTCATGTATGTTGGAAATGAATCATTGGATGATTTGATTGCCAGATTCTACCATCTTTTGAGTGAGTTGTTCAATTATGATGTCAAGACTACTACTCAGGAGAAGATCCAGTGTTTAGCAGATGCTCTGCCTCCAAAGTGGGAATCATTTTGATGGTACTTAAGCAGAATGAGATGATGGCACGTATGGACATAAATGATTTCATCCAGAAGCTGAAAGAGTAAGAAATAAAGAACAAGTGGAAGGCTATGAGAGTTGCTCAAGTCCAGGATCCCTCTTTGCACTATTCTACTCTGACTGTAGAGAAAGCATCTTCTAATGCTCCACTGAAGACTGCTTTTGTTTCTCAGACTACTGAAGCTCCATCTTCCAATCAGATTCATTTCAGTCAGAAAGAACATCATCAACCGGTTACTAGTCTGAAGACAGAAAATTTTGATAAAGTGACTGTAGAGATGGCCAAGGAGCACATGGGTCTCTTGTCTACTCTTGTCAGTTCCTATGATGGTTTAGTAGCTGGACAGATTGGCAATCGTTATCTGACCAATGATGATTATTCTCATATAGATCCATATGATATGGAGAGAATAGATATCATGTGGGCTCTTGCCAGTGCTGTAAGAAGGGCAAAGGAGTTTGTGAAAAGAACAGGAAAGGACATCAATCTAACCAAGGAGTCTAAGTTTGGATTTGATATGGCATTTGTTACCTGCTACAATTGTAGGGAGAAAGGTCATTTTGCTAGACAGTGCAAGCACCTAAGGAAAGCAGGAAACAAGAACCCTTTTTAGCATCAGAAGTCTTCTACAGCTAATCCAAAAAGAAGACTTGTTCCTATTGATTCTTCTGCACAAACAAGTTCTTCAAATGCAGGTAAAGCTTTGATGGTCGAGCAGGATGAAGGTTAAAATTGGGATTTCATATTCAATTCTAAACAGGGAAAACAGGATAAAGCATGTGTTGCTGAGATTCAGAAGATAGATGATTCATGTGAGGAAAGCACATATGGAGAATCACAGATCAAGATAGAAGAAACATCTGATTCAGAGTCAGATAGCTTGTCAGACTCAGACATTCAAGCTAATCATGGTGCTGATCTTGAGGAATCTGCTACTCAGTTTGCTTTGATGGTGAACTCAAATGCTACTCCTATTGCATCTTCCCAGTCAGATCAGGTATCTGATGAATGTTCATCTTTTCACTCTAATTGTTTTAAACGTGTTGATCTTGACAGCAAAGTCCTTGCTTATCAAAAACATAATGCTGATTTGATCGGTGATCTCAACCAGTGCATTGAGGCAAACAAAGTTTTAAAATCTAATGAAAAAAATTTTCAAGCTAAAATTGAACTTTTAAACAGACAATTGCATGAGGCTGAGATTGCCGTTCTGAACAAGCAAGATGCTATTACCTCTTATCTCAATACCATCATTGAGATAAAGACGAAGTTAGCTATAGTCGAATGTGACTATGAGACTTTAGGTCAAAAGCTTAAGAGATATGAAATCTCTTCTTATATCATTGAGCACATGATCAGTAAAGGGACTGATCAGAAGGGTAAGGGAAAGGTGAGTTATCAACAATGTCCTCCACCAATCTTAAACGTCTTTGTAAATTCACCAGATGACAAAGATGTTAAAGATTTCCAAGTTAAAACTCCATTAGTAATTGATCCAATTGGAATTATTACTGATGAGGGTTCCTCCTTGTCAGAGGAATCTTTTGTGGAAGGAATTGTTGAAGATTGGGTCTCAGATTCTGAGGATGAATCTGACAATTCATCTAACTGTGTTGTTGCTCAGAATCACACACCTGTAGTAATGAAAGGTGACCCAATCTCATCTTCTAAAATTTATCAAGCTTAAAATTTTGTGAAAGCTTCAAAAGAAAATGAAGCTTGTGCATATAACAAGATTGACAATCTTGTGACTAATGGGAAAAAAGGATTGGGTTTTAATCAGAACAAGCCTAAAACAAATGTTTTTAAACCACAAAGGCAGTCCTTTTCTGAATTAACACATTTTCATAAGAAGGGTGACAAAGTTTGTTTTGAGTGTGGTGCACCTGGACACATAGTTAGATTTTGTCCATAGTTGATCAGACCAAAGGTTGCACCACCTAGAAAACTAAATCAAATTTTTATCAAAGCTGTTAAATCTGAATCAAAGTCAAATCAAGCAAAACCTAAACAACCAAATCAGATTAAACCTTTGAACAAGGGTAAAGGGGAAATGGTGAACTTGGAAGTTCCTAGAGTTATTAATATCAATCAAGCAAAGTCATCATCCATTTACCTGAAAAACTCTTTCAACAAAAACACTGTCTGGAGAGTTAGGTCTTCTGAGACTTCTGTTTCACCTATTCCAGATAAGGTTGACCCTAATGGTAAATGGATCGATGTTTGGATCCGTGACTCTTTGGGTCAACCCAAGATCGTAAAGGCTTGGGTTCCCAAAACAAACTATTTGTTTGTGTTTGTGCAGGTTGCCCCAACAGCTGCTCTTAACAGCTTTTAGATCGTTGATAGTGGGGCTTCCAAACACAAGACTGGTGATATATCGCTGCTCACCAATGTTAATTCAGTTCGGGGTGGATACGTAGCGTTTGCTGTGACAAAGGCAGATTTATCACAGGAGAGGGTATTCTTTTAAATGGCCAAGTTTCATTCGACAAAGTCAGATATGTTAAGCAGTTGGAGAATAATCTTTTGTCAGTATCACAGATCTGTGACAAGCAATACAAAGTTCTATTTGATGACACCAACTGCTACATACTCAAGCAAGGCGTGATTATCCCTAAAGATTGGATTTTAATGTCGGCTCCTAGAAAGCAGGACTTGTATGTACTCAACATGGCCACAACTTCAACTACATCCTCCACAGCTTCATGTTTTATGTCAAAGGCAACTGAGAAAGATTATATTCTTTGGTATAAGAGGATGGGTCATTTGAGTCTACGCAAGATGAATCACCTGGTACACAACAATTTGGTTGAGGGGGTCAGTCTGAAGAACTTTAATCTGTCTGATGTCTGTCTATCATGCAAGAAAGGAAAACAAACTAAACAGCCTCACAAACTGAAGAAGTTTCATTCAATCAATGTTCCTCTTGAGCTTCTCCATATGGATTTATTTGGTCCTATAAACCGCAAGAGTATAGTTGGAGATCAATATTGTTTAGTCATCACTGATGAATATTCAAGATACTCTTGGGTTTTCTTTCTAAAGGAGAAATCTGAAACGTTTGAGTGCATTCAAGTGTTGTTTACCAAACTTGAGTCACTTTACAAGCTCAAGATTCGAATGCTAAGAACTGACAATGGGACAGAGTTCAAGAACCACAACATGGAGATTTTTTGTAATGCACGGGGTATTATTCAACAATTTAGTGCTCCATATGTCCCTCAAATTAAGGGTGTTGCTGAACGATGCTTGCTGATTCATCTCTTCAAGTTCAGTTCTGGAATGAAGCTGTAGCTAACGCTTGCAACACACTGAACTGGGTTTTGATAGTAAAAAGACATGGGAAGACTTGCATTGAACTGCTCCACAACAGAAAACCTAATCTTAAGTATCTTGAACCTTTTGGTGCACCGTGCACAGTGCTTAAGAAACAGGAGCAGGGCAAGTTCAATGAGAAGGTGGAAGAAGGGTATTTTCTTGGGTACAGTACTCCTAATAAAAGAGTTTACAACAGATCAACTCAAAATGTGGAGGAGTGGTACCATGTTGATGTTCAGAGACACACTATACCCCCACCTGGAAAAGGTCCCGACTGTATGTTTGACTATTCCGACCTTTTCTACTCATTCAATATGCCTCCAATGTACTCAGATGAAGATGTTGCTGTTCAAATGATGTATGATGCACAAAATGCACCTGATGAACCAGTGCAACCTTCATCCACTTCAATTCCCACAGTACAGACAAATGAC
This sequence comes from Mikania micrantha, assembly GCA_009363875.1. Lineage (NCBI taxonomy): Eukaryota > Viridiplantae > Streptophyta > Magnoliopsida > Asterales > Asteraceae > Mikania > Mikania micrantha. The sequence goes on from CM018687.1 coordinate 28,711,451, forward strand.
GATAGCTCAGACACAGATGACAATCTCATTCAGCCTGCTGCCCCCGAACCAGATGTTGATAATCTTGTACCGAATCTTGAGGACTTAAATCTGAACAATTTAGATCCAGAGGTTGAAGTTCCACCTCATCCTGTCGGCAGAATTAATCGTATTCATCCTCAAGAAAACATCATTGGAAGTCCATTGGATGGGGTTAAGACAAGAAACCAGCTTTCTTCAGGGGGACTTGCAGACATTCTTGATTTTGCAGATGTAAGCTTTTGCACCCATTCTTGTTTTATCTCCCAAGTTGAACCGCGAACAGTCACCGAAGCTTTAAAGGAAGAATCATGGGTTGATGCCATGCAAGAAGAACTCCTGCAATTCAAGAAATTAGGTGTCTGGCAACTTGTTGACATACCAAAAGGTGCAAAAGTTATAGGCACCAGATGGGTTTTTCGTTGCAAGAAAGATGATCACGGGATCATTGTGCGAAACAAGGCACGTCTACTGGTTCAAGGATTCAGACAGATTGAAGGATTGGACTATAATGAAGTGTATGCACCGGTTGCTCGACTTGAAGCAATTCGAATTCTCTTGGCATATGCATCCTTCAAGAAGTTTAAAGTCTATCAAATGGATGTCCAGAGTGCATTCCTTCATGGTGTGATAAGTGAAACAGTGTATGTTAGTCAACCTCCCGGGTTTGAGGATCCATTACACCATGACCAAGTCTACAAACTAGACAAGGCCTTATATGGATTACATCAAGCACCACGAGCATGGTATGAAACACTATCTACTCACCTTCTGAACAACGGGTTTAGAAGAGGTTTCATTGACTGTACACTGTTTATTCGAGAAAAGGATGGTGATCTACTCTTGGTGCAAGTTTATGTGGACGACATCATTTTTGGTTCCACGAATGATAGTCTTGGCAAAGAATTTGAGACGGTTATGAAGGAGAAGTTCGAAATGAGCTCCATGGGAGAGATGAAATTTTTTCTTGGGTTGCAGGTGGATCAGTCTGAGGCAGGGATTTCCAATCATCAAACCAAATACGTTGGTGACATTCTGAGCCAATTCAGTATATTGGATGCGAAACCTGCTGGTACCCCGCTGGCTGTCAATCACGGGATTACACCAGATGAAAAGGGGGAGTTAATCGATGCCACTCTATACAGAGGAATGATTGGATCTCTGATGTATCTCACTGCTTCTCGGCCAGACATCATGTTCGCTACATGCTTGTGTGCTCGTTATCAATCAAAGGCAAGAGTATCGCATCTCATTGCTTTGAAGAGGATTATGCGTTATCTGAAGGGTACACCGGATCTTGGCTTATGGTACCCTAATGATGATAATTTTGAACTTACTGCATACAGTGATTTAGACTATGGTGGATGCAAGAGAGATTTCAAGTCAACATCTGCAGGATGTCAGTTCTTTGGAACCCGATTGGTTACCTGGTAGTGCAAGAAGCAGACGTCGGTGTCTCTTCAACCTGTGAAGCTGAATACATTGCTGCTGCAAGTTGTTGTTCTCAAATCATCTGGATACAACAGCAACTCAGGGACTATGGGTTACATTTTTCTAACACCCCTATCTATGTTGATAATACTGCCGCCATAGTTGTCACTAAGAATCCAGTCCAGCACTCGAAAACCAAACACATCGACATTAAATATCACTTCATATGTGATTGTTTTGAAAAGACACTCATTGATGTTATTAAAATACACACCGATCACCAGAAAGCCGATCTTTTTACAAAAGCTTTTGATAAACCCAGATTTTTATATCTATTATCGGCTAATGGTGTTTTTCAAAAGGATGAAGTTCTTCCTTCATCTGAATCTCACAAATGATCATCTATTTCTTTAGTTAATTTCATTTTATTTTATTCTGTTATTTCATTTCATTAAATCAAAAACTCAAAAAGATTTTTTATTATATGTTTTTAGGGGGAGAAATAGTCACTTAATTGAAAACCAAAAACATCTAAAAATTTGAAAAATTATAAAACAATTAAGAAATCATAAAACCGAGAATGTCATATTTGAGAAAGTGATGTGTTAGCCTTTTTATGTCTTAAAAGCTAAGTTGAAAGTGTAAACTGAAAACACATAAGAATTGTGAACAGATGTACTGATAGGCTGACTTTACAAAATGTATAGACAGTTTGTTATAACTTAGAAAATCTGATTTGTGGGATCTGTTTTAGAAAGTCATCTAACTGAGAAACAGTTTATGACTCAAACGAGGCATACACGTGATATCATAGGATCTAATAAGGTTTCCAATTATTCATGAATTCAAGTCTCTATACGTGCCAAACTACTGGGACGAACCTAGTTGAAGCCGTCCATTCAGATAAGAATGATTGAATCACAATAAAAGAAAAACCAAGTTGGTATTAAGCTTGTAAAAATACAAAATAAATAAGTTCGATTCCATACACGTGCCATATTGCTTTGTAAAGACCTAGCTGAAGCCGTCCATTTGGATAGAACAAGTCAATCATGTCAACACAGGTCTGTATACGTGCCATACTGCTTTGTAAAGACCTAGCTGAAGTCGTCCATGAGAATGTGTTGATTATGAGAGACAAAAGAAAAATACAAAAAGAAAATAAGGTAGAACCTTATAGAGTTTATGATGTTAGGTTCTAAGTTGTGCAGACATGAGTTACAAAATGCTTTTGATCTTAGCTGAATAAATAAAATGGGTAACTCAGTCAGAAAATATGAGTAATCATAAAATTTGTTTAAAGTTTTGTATTGAAAAGCTTAAAATGGATAATCATATCAGTAATCATATCGTAAAACAAATGTGTTTGAAGGGAAACATTCAATGTTGCTGATTGGATGTGATTAGGTATATGTGCTATTTTCTCAGTAGACTTCTCACAAAAATATGTGTTTCTTTCTTAATGATTGATATTTGTACAGTTGTATTTTGTTTCAGAAAAATACAAAAAGTTTTATGTTTTCAATTTCAGTTTAGGTGATCATTTGTAGATTCAGATGTCAGTCTCATCTGAATCCTGAACCAACCAGACTTATCTTCATAAATGGCATTTTCTTCATTGTTCATAATGTAAAATTTTGAAATTAAGTTGTGGTTTATGAGTGAAAATTCTCATTCAAACGAATGAGCATTGAGAATGACTCATTCGACCGAATGACTTCATTCGGCGAATGAATCTTTCGCCCGAATCACTCAGGACCGAAGGAAACATTCGCTTGTTTCATTCGGCGAATGACTCTTAAATTTGAATTTCATTTGGGGAATGACTTTGGGGCGAAACACTCATTCACCTGTCCTATTCGGCGAATGACTTTGGGGCGAAACACTCTTTCGCCTGTCTTACTCGGCGAATGACTTTGGGGCGAAACACTCATTCGTCAATCTCATTCGGAGAATGACTAACCCTATATAAACATTCAATCGCCCGAGCTACCTCATTCTCCAAAATTCTCATTCGCCCGTTCTGTGTGTGTCATTCGCCCGAAACACCTTCTCTCTTCGGTCCACCTTTTTCTCGTGATTTCTTTTGATCCAACTACTGATATTCTTGCTTCTTATTGACTCAGGTATACTTGGATCTAATATCGTTGATTTTTGACCGTGGAATCATCGAAAACCATTCAAAATTTGGGGTTTTAGGGTTTTAAAATCGCCCTTTAAATAGATGACTAAATAGAACTATAAATCACCTGATTTCTTTATTAAAAGGCCTAATCGGTGGTCTCTGAATGTGTTGATATGGTTTTTGTGAACTGATTTGAACATCTTTTCAAATGGAGTTTGAATTTTAACTGACAGCCGAATGACGCCATTCGGCGAATGGATCATTCGACCAATGAGCTCATTCGACCAATTCAACTTCATTCAGCCAAAATGCTTCAAATGATTCTTTGTTCTGATTTCAATCTTTTGTGCAGCTGAATTGTACTAACATGTATTTCTTTGTTTTTCAGTATGGCAGGATACAAGTCGGTGACCAAGAACAACATATGTGACCAAGAACAACATTGAGATTATCACATTTTTGAGACGTTCCAGGATTTTTACTGCCATCTCGACTATGCATGTGCCATATCATTCTCACCAGCAGGACTTCTAGTTGTCTGCTGATATCGACTGTCAAGCTGAGCCTCCTGTTATTCGAGTCAAAGTACTTGGACATGATATTGTTATCTCTACTGAGCACATCAGGAGAGTATGTGGATTCCAAGATACACCAAATCAGCCATATCTGCTCGATCGATATTTAGTTCATGGCTGCTTCATGAGATGCAAGTACAAAGGAGATCTTGGAGCTGGAATCCTCAACAAAGCCTACATGTCTCCGCAGTTCAAGTATCTAGCCCATGTGCTTATCCACTGTCTTGGGTCTAGGAGAGGTGGATTCGATGATATGAGGGAGACTATATAGTGTGCCTTCATTGCCCTGGTGCTGAACCAACATGCTTCAAATGATTCTTTGTTCTGATTTCAATCTTTTGTGCAGCTGAATTGTACTAACATGTATTTCTTTGTTTTTCAGTATGGCAGGATACAAGTCGGTGACCAAGAACAACATATGTGACCAAGAACAACATTGAGATTATCACATTTTTGAGACGTTCCAGGATTTTTACTGCCATCTCGACTATGCATGTGCCATATCATTCTCACCAGCAGGACTTCTAGTTGTCTGCTGATATCGACTGTCAAGCTGAGCCTCCTGTTATTCGAGTCAAAGTACTTGGACATGATGTTGTTATCTCTACTGAGCACATCAGGAGAGTATGTGGATTCCAAGATACACCAAATCAGCCATATCTGCTCGATCGATATTTAGTTCATGGCTGCTTCATGAGATGCAAGTACAAAGGAGATCTTGGAGCTGGAATCCTCAACAAAGCCTACATGTCTCCGCAGTTCAAATATCTAGCCCATGTGCTTATCCACTGTCTTGGGTCTAGGAGAGGTGGATTCGATGATATGAGGGAGACTATATAGTGTGCCTTCATTGCCCTGGTGCTGAACCAACCATTGAATTTCTCAAAGATGGTCTTCTCGCACATGAAGGAGAATGTGACACTCAAGGGAGACAAGAAATTCCTGATGTATCCTCGGTTTCTACAACAGGTGATCGATGCTCAGTTGCCAGATTTGCCAAAGATCAATGCTGATATTATACGATTGAAGCACATGAATGACATAACTCTTAACAGAGTAATGTCATACAGAGGCAAGGATAGGAAGCCTATAGTACGTTCATTGTTTGGTCATCTTTTGAGGCCTGATTACATAGCCCCAGTTGGTCGTAGATGGAGACACAATGATTCAAATTCTGAGGTGTAGGACATTATTGTTCCTGATGATGGTGGTGATGATGGTGCAGGTGATAGTGTTGCTGGTGCTGGTATTAGTGTGAGTACAGTTTTTTTGAGCATTGTAGCTGCAGGCACTATTGGTGTGAGTGCTACTATTGATGAGGTTATCTATACTACTGGTGTGATCATGGTTAAGACTGATGGTACGAGTGTTGGTGGCGGAGTTGGCATGTCTACTGCAGAGGGAGAGGATGTTGATATTGATTCTCTGTTAAAGTTAGATTTCATGGCTACCTCTACAGCCACTGTATCTACTCCTTTTGATATGACTGGTACTACATCTACAGAGGATAGAGAGGATTCTGATGCTTCAGAGAATGAAGGTGGTGAGGCTGGAGGTAAAGGTGCTGAAAGCTCAGATTCAGAAGACACACCTGATGATGAGTTTGAGAGTGTGTGGATAGGAGGGAGACTGATGAAGAAGAGAAAGAAAAGGAGCGAAGCTGAACTTGAAGAGATCACTGATCCTTCTTTTATTCCAGAGTTTGATGTGTCTCCTCCTCCTCGTACTTCTACCTCTACATCTACAGTAGCCGTGACTGTTGCTGTTGCAACTCAATCCACTTCATCTTCGGCAAGCAGGAGGAAAAGATCAAGATTTATGTTTTAGAGAAGGTCAGAACTGTCAGTTGCAGCCACCACTACTGTTACATCAGTGGCTGCAACTCCAGTTTCTTCACTGATCAGGTCAAGGGTTGTGCCTACATATGCTACCATAGCCCCTCTGACCACCTCCATTACTCAGGCACCTGTCTACACTACTGCATCTGCTGGTCCTCCCATCACACGACCTGACACTATCATACCTACTGTTTCAGTTGTTGAGCAGCTGAGTACACTGAACAGTATGGTTCTTAGGCTGATGGAAAGGAACCTCGAGCAAGAAAAGAAGAGCAAAGAGCAGGAATTGGTTATTGCCCAGCTCACCCAGCGGGTAAATGATCAGGATGCCTTATTACTACAGGCTGCTGATCAACGAGCTGATCTGAGAGCTCGTTTTGCTCAACAAGAGAAGCAGCTGCTGAAATATATTGATGAGCATAATCAGTTGGCCCTGACTGCCACTGGTTTCAATGAGAAAATCCTGCTCTTAGAAGCTGAGAACGCCAGACTTCCTGTACTGGTTGAAAGTTCCAAGGAAGGCACTCCAAGAATCGAGGGTTCTGCAGCAATTTCCGATGAATCAGACGAGGAAGAGAAAGAGGAAGAAGAAGAAGATGATGATGAAGAGACTGAGGAGGAAAAAGTTAATTATGAGGAGTCAGAGAAAGATGACGACTCTGATGATGGTGATCAGGATGAATCAGGGAGTGGGTCTTCTGGGTCTTCAAGTTCTGATTATGATGATGACCAAACCCCTCCTTCTCCTGAGATTCGTACCAAGACAAAGCACGATAAGGGTGCTAAAGCTCCTTCTCCTCCTGCTCAGACAGAAGAACCCTCAGCTACTGAGGAAGTCGAAGCTGTGCCATTGAGACGTCGTTTAGATGAGACCTTGACAATGATATTGGACGCTCAAGGCATCATACAGCACTCAGTAAGCTACGACAAAGAGGAGGGGGAGATCATTCATTGCTTATCAAAGGAGCAAATAGCCGAGCTATACAGGTTAAATCCTGATGAGGTAGTTATTGATGACACCTCAGCTCCAGTTGGTGATGAGCCGTCTCCAGAGATTTTTGATGACGTTGACGAGGTCATTCTGGAAGACATCACAGAAGAGGAATATCCCAAGTATACATCAGCTGAAGACGAACTACCAACATTTACTGATTTATTTGATCAAGCCACTGAGGAGATGCTGAGCAGATATTTGGAAGAACAAGTTGAGAATAGTAAGTCTGAAGCTGATGATATTCAAAGAAGGAAAGAGGAATGGAAAGCTTATTGGGAAGCTTTGAAGAAGGAAGTCAACATAAAGATGCCAACTACGCACACCAAGTTTTATAGGACCAAAGGTAACAAAGCTAGAGGTCAAATTATCAGCCGGGCATACTTTCACGATCTGGGATGTTATGCTGTGAAGAGGGAAAGGGGAATTGATTACTTCAAGCATCCTCATGATTTCAAGACGCTGCCAGGATTTGAAGTTAATCATTGCGCATTTGAAGATGTTATACAGCGATGGCTCAGGGATGTCAGCTTGGTTCTCTAGACAGATCTAGTACGAGTACACAAAGAGGTGGGTGAACTTCAGGCCTCAGCCACTTGAACGGTATTACTTGCCAGAAATAGATGGAGATACCCAGAAGAATAAGGTTATCCTGAAGTGGCTTCCTCCTAAAGTCATGAAGAAGATTCCATTAAGGAAGATGTATCAAGACTTTATCGAGGGCTTCCGATGGTGGTACTACGACGGGCGTACTGGAGAAGCCGTGATTGTTATGTGCAAAGAGAAGAAATGGGAGACTGAGCGTATTTTTGATCCGATGTGGTTGACAAACTTATCACGCAGCGATATCAAGACTCTTTATTGTCATCAGATTTTCTTTGATGTACAAGATATTGAGCAAGCATTGCAATTCATGATGGTAATCAGGATTTGTATGGTTATGGGGATTCATGCAGGATCAGACTGGAAAGCTATCACCAACAAATATTTCAAGAAAGACGCTTCCAAGGATTGAACTAGGTCCAAGGGTTAGTTTGTAGATGCATTAAATGTCCCTAGTTCTATTTTTGTACTGTTCTTGATGTATAAAGTTTATTACATTAATGGAAGTTGTCTTTTTATATTGTTCTTAATGTTTAATATTGATTGTAAGTGATTGATTCTGTTTAAAGTTGAAGTGATAAGGTTAAAGACACATTCGGGCAAATGACTCTACTAATGAAGTCATTCGCCTAATGAACGCTCTAGCGAATAACATAGGCAAGCGAATGAGTCATTCGCCGAATGACTCTTTCGACTTACATGTCCATTCGGCCAAGTCTTTTGGCGAATGAGTTGCTTCGGCATCTCATTCGGGCGAATGAAGACAGACTATAAATACATGTCCAAATCATTTCAAACCTAACTTCTGAGAGCCCCCCTTCTTCCCAGAACACCTAGTGTTAAACCCTAGAAGATCTGAGTGGCCATTGTCTGTCCAAGTTCCATTCTCAACCCGTGGTGTTCGATTCTTGATCAAACGTTCTTCCTACACCATCGAATCACCATGCTTACTGTTGGTTTCGACTGGAAAACCCTGGAATAGAATTCTGCACTATTCCAGAGGTTTTGGGTAGATATCCATTGGAACCGGATTGTAACCGCGCTCCAAATAGGTCCTACATTGTGTGTGATGCAGGGACGGCCTAATAAGCTTAAATTTTTTTGGTTTGTGGATAGTGGCTGCTCTTGGCATATGACTGGGGATTTCTCTCAGTTACATGAAGTCACACCTTTCAATGGAGGATACATCTCATTTGCCGGAGACAAGAGAGGGAAGATAAACATGAAGGGCACAGTCACCAATGGAACTCTAAGTTTTGAGGATGTGTACTATGTTGAAGAGCTCAATCACAGCTTATTGAGTGTTTCTCAGATATGTGACAAGAGCTTCTCAACACACTTCACAAACAAGGAGTGTCTCATTCTAAAGCCCGGATTTGTTGTGCCTGAGAAGTGGATCTTGATGAGGACTCCGAGAATCAACAATGCCTACATCATCAATATGAATTCAGATTCATTTACTGAGATCACATGTTTGTTCTCAAAGGCATTGGAGAATGACTGTCAACTTTGGCATCGCCGACTGGGTCACGTCAACCTGAAGAATCCCAACCGACTTGCTAAGGGAGATCACGTTATTGGCTTACCTTCTAAAGACTTCTCCTCAATTGAGAAGTGCATTGCATGTGCCAAGGGGAAGCAAAACAAGAGACCCCACAAAGCCAAAATTGTTCAACTCAATCTCATCAATTCTGCAACTTCTTCACATGTATCTCTTTGGACCAGTCAACGTTATGAGCTTCGGGAAGAAGTCATATTGGCTGGTTGTGATAGATGATTATTCCAGATTTACATGGGTGTTCTTTCTGGCTAAGAAAGATGAGACACCAGAGATTCTTAAGAAGTTTATCACCATGATCGAGAATCAGAAGAATCTAAAGGTTAAGGTGATCAGAACTGACAACGGCGCTGAATTAAAAATCAGACACTTATTGATTTCTGCGATGAGCAGGGCATTGCTCGGCAGTATAGTGCAGCTCGTACGCCTCAACAAAATGGAGTTGCTGAAAGAAGGAGCAGAACGCTTATCGAAGTTGCACGGACTTTGTTGTCAGAGTCCAAACTGCCAATATTCTTCTGGGCTAAAGCTGTTAACACAACTTGTTATGTTCAAAATCGAGCATTTTTGAACAAACGCCATCAGAACACTCCCTATGAGATCTTCTTCAATCAAAAGCCAAAAGTTGCTCATTTCAAGTCGTTCGGGTGTCCGTGCACTCTCCTTCATACTAAGCCGAATCATAAGTTTGATGACAAGGCTGATGAGTGTTATTTTGTGGGCTATTCATCAGAGAAAGCTACCTACCGAGTATTCAACAAGAAGACCCGGACGATCGTGGAGTCATACTATATCGATTGGCAAGAGATGAACAACCCCGACATCGGTTCTGGTCCAAACTTGTTATTTCAGTATGGTTCTAATTTTGAGCCCTTTAACACTTCATCTGAGAGTGCAGGACCATCTGAGCCAACTGACAACTTCTACAAGGATGATGACGTAGACAACCGGGTTGACTACGTTCCATGTGATATCAAGCTTTTGACGGTTGACCCACCAGGCATGTATGATCGGGCTCCTCCAGTTCAGCCAACCCCGATCAATGAAGTCATCCCATCAGATCCGGATACTTCTTAGTCAGATCAGCCAATCCCAGAGACAGATCAAGCTTCATCGTCTTCCCATCAAAGCTTTAATAATCCACTATACCCAAACCACATCCCTGAGGAACATTGTGTGGATCATGGAGCCGAAGCAACTAAAACCGCTCCAGTTGAAAACCTTTCTTCCTCCGGTGAAGATCAGATAAACCACACCAGCAACTTGCTAGACAATCTAGCTATGGATGAAGTGCCAACTTTAAGCATCAACAAGAATCATCCTGTGGAAAATATTATCGGACCTCTTTCAGAAGGCGTTCTCACCCGGAGCCAGTCCATTCTAGCTCAGAACACTTTGCCTGAAGGAACTATCTCACGAAGTCAATCAGGTCCTATTAATTCTTGTTTGTATTCCTGTTTTATTTCGCAGGTCGATCCCAAGAATGTCAAAATGGCTCTTAAGGAGTCAAGCTGGGTCGAGCCGAAGCAAGAAGAGCTGATGTAGTTTCAGAAGCTCAAAGTGTGGAATCTGGTTCCATTGCCCAAAGGGGAAGCTGCCAATTGGAACCAGATGGGTCTTCAGAAACAAAAGGGATGATTCGGGGGTAATCATCAAGAATAAGGCATGATTGGTAGTTCAAGGCTTCTACCAACAAGAGGGGATCGACTACGAAGAAGTCTTTGCACAAGTAGCAAGACTTGAAGCTATACGGATCTTCTTGCCCTACGCTTCCTACATGAACTTCACTGTGTATCAAATGGATGTGAAGACTGGTTTCTTGTATGGAAAGGTCGAAGAAGAATTCTATGTGTGCCAGCCCCCAGGGTTCGAGGGTTCGCAGTATCCCGACCATGTCTACAAGTTAGACGAGTAACCATCCGAACCAGGAGCCTTGTTATCATCTATATACCACATAGCCAATTTGATCTCTTCCTTTGTGACCTCTATAACCATTTCTAAAGCAGTAATAGCATTGAGCCTTTGGGCGAACATATTTTCCGGATCAAAAATGTTTACAGTCACAACACTTTAACCCAAAATACTTTTAAAATGTTCAATAAAGGCATTTCCCACATTCGGGCCATACACCCATTGACCTTGGAGATTTTGAATGGCCAAAATACTTCTCTTATTTTGATTACTCTTAACAGCCTTGTGGAAGTAATTGGTGTACCGATCCCCCTTAGACAACCAGGTGACTTTTTCCTTTTGTTTTAAAAATTCCTTTTCATCTTTAGCAGCCTCCCTATAGGCCTCCAAATAAGCCTGCTCCTCTTCTCTAAGAGTCTCATTAGAACTGACAGTAACAATGGCAGCCTGGATGAGTTCAAGCTCATGCTTAAGACAAGTAACCTTGCTAAACAGGTTACCTTGATTAAAATTCTGCTTCCAAAGAGGAGATTTCGAAGTTTTTAGCTTAGTGGTAATAGAAAACATGGGGAATCCTAAAATACTCCTATCCCAAACATCCTTAACAACTAGGATAAACACCTTTTTCCTGACTAGATAGTTATGGAATCTAAAAGGTCTCGGTTTCTACATTGGCATGTCCTTAATGGATAAGACAATAGGGGCGTGATCAGACAAAACGGAAAGGCTAAAACTTGCCAAAAGCTTGGGGAAAATGAAGCTTAAATTGATCATTGACCACAACCCTATCTAGTTTCTTAAGAAGCCCATTAGCCCTACCAGGACTTTTATTCCTGTAGGACCTAAGGAACCCTTGGAAACAACTCGTTTCCTTGGGAGATCTGCTCAACAGCCGCTGGAATAGTGCGGAATCCTATTCCAGGGTTTTCCAATAGAAACCAACAGTCCCCGTGGAAATCCAACGATGAGGAGTGAACGTTTTGATCGAAATTGAGCACCACGGGGTGAGAATCAAAGTTGGACAGCAAGGAGCGGCTCAAAAACCTAAGGGTATGATAGAGGAGTGCACAGGGGAGAGAGGGGGATCGGAGAGTTGTGAAACATTCTGTTTTCAGCTATATATATAAGTTGTACTCATTCGGCCGAATGAGTAGCGCGAAGTACTCATTCGGCAAATGACTCGGCCGAATGAGCTAAGTCGACCGAATGAGTCATGTGGATGACTTTTTAGTTCGCCTCAGTCATTCGTTAGGCGTTCATTCGTCCGAATGAACTCATTCTTAGGTATCATTCGCACGAATGGGTCTGGAACATAGTCAAAGTCAAAGTCAATCATATATAAACATAATAAACTCAATGAAACATATACGAAAAATATAGAATAACTGATTTTATTAATGATATCAACTTTATACATCAAATCATACAATATACTGAACTAGGGACATTCTATGCACTAACATACTCCCCATTGGACCTAGTTCTTCACTTATCAGCATCTTTCTTGAAATACTTTTCTGAGATAGCCTTCCAGTCAGTGCCGGCATGAATTCCAAACACTATGATTATCCGGATAACTTTCATGAACTGTAGAGCCTGCTCCATGTCTGCAACTTCAAAGAAAATCTGACATCTGCACAGGGCCTTCACATCCTTATGTAACAAATTGGTCAGCCACATGGGATCGAATATACGTACAGTATCCCATTTGTTGTCTTTGCACAAAATGATAACTGCCTCAGCAGTTCTCCCTTCATAATACCACCATCGAAAACAGTCCAAAAAGTCCAGAGGCATCTTCCGTAATGGAATCTTCTTCATGACTTTCAGAGGCAGCCACTTCAGGATAACTTTATGTCTGCGGGTATCTGCATTAATCTCTGGTTGATAGTATCTCTCTGGTTGTTGAGGATTGAAATTGATCCATCTCTTCCGGTACTCATACTGAATCTGTCTTGAGAACCAAGATGACATCCCTAAGTCTTCACTGTAAAGCATCTTCATATGTGCAAGTTGATTTACCTCGAATCCGGGCAACGTCTTGAAGTCATGGGGATGTTTGAAGTACTGGATCCCTTGTTCCCTTTTGACTGCATAGCATTGCAAGTCGTTAAAGTATGCCCAACTCAAAGTTTGACCTCCGGCCTTGTATCCTTTGGTCCTATATACTTTGGTGTGTGTAGTTGGCATCTGAGCAACACTTTCCTTCTTCAAAACATCCCAATATGCTTTACATTCCTCTTTTCTTTTCTGAATGTCTTCTGCTAAAGACTCTTTGCTACTGACCTTTTCGTCTATCTTACGTTTCAGCTCCTCCTCAGAATTTAGACCAAATAAGTAAGAAAAGTAGGCAACTCCTTTTCAGCTGAAGTGTACTTTAAGCCTTCTTCCTCTGTAATGTCCTCCAGAATCACCTCATCAATGTCATCAAATGATTCTGGAGTAGGAAGATCAGAAGCAGGAATGGAAGCATCATCCAAAATCACCTCACCAGGATTTAACCTGAACAGCTCTGCAATTTGTTCCTTGATGAGGCAAAGTATGACTTCGCCTTCCTCCTTGTCATAGCTGAGTGAGTGTTGAATGATACCCTAAGCGTCCAAAATCATAGTCAACTTTTCGTCCAAAATCCGTCTCACTGGCATCGCTCCAATCTCTTCTGTAGGTTTAGGCTCTTCAGTTTGAGGCGCTGGAGGCTTTGCAGCTTTATCAAGCGTAGTCTTGGTTCTGACTTTAGTGGGTGGAGTTGGCTCTTCTGCACTGGAAGAGCTTTCAGAACCACTCCCAGCACTGTCAACATCATCACCAGAATCATCATCCTTGTCAGTATCATCATAATCGAACTTCTCCTCATCAGACTCATCTTCTTCTTCTTCGTCTTCTTCTTCTTTCCTGTCTGAATCATCGGAGACAGGCTCAGAGGCCTCAAGCCTAGGAGTAGCATGTTTAAGAATTTCAACTTGCTCAGAGAGACGCAAATTTTCAGCCTCAAGAGCTAAGATCTGTCCCGAGGCAGCCAAAGCCAACTGATTATGCCCATCGACATACTTCAGCAAACGTTCCTCCATCTTAGCAAATCGGGCTCTCAAGTCCGCCCTTTGGTCAGCAGCTTGTATCAACAGTTCATCCTGCTCACTGACCCTCTGAGTAAGTTGGGAGATAACCTGATCCTGCTCGTGGTTCCTCTCCATCAGTCGAAGGACCAAACTGTTCAGTGTGTTGAGTTGTTCAGCAACTGAAACAGTCGGTATATAAGTATCAGCCCGTGTAGTGGAGGGACCAGAGGAAGCTACAGTGAAGACAGCAGTAGTAACAGCAGAGGAGGTTAGAGGGGAAATTGTAACACGTGTAGGAGTTGCCCTTGACAGCAGTAGTAACAGCAGAGGAGGTTAGAGGGGAAATTGTAACACGGCGGATGTAGCAATGGTTGCTGCAACAGAAGCCAACTCTGACCGTCTCTGTAGGATAAATCTTGTCCTTTTTCTTTTGGCATGAGGAAAGGTAGACTGAGCAACAGCAGCAGCAGTAGTAGATGTGATCGTGGAAGTACGTGGAGGAGAAGAAAAATCAAACATAGGAATAAAAGAAGGATCCTTGATCTCCTCCCTGTCAAGCTCTGTCTCACTAGGCCTCCTCCTCTTCTTCACCAGCCTAGTCCCAACCATAATGTTCTCAAACTCATCATGTAGCTTATCAGAGCCTGAGCTGTCAGAACCCTCTTCATCATCATTTTGACCACAAGCCTTACCTGATTCATCAGAATCATCTCTCTCCTCAACTGATGTAGTACCACCCATCTCTAATGGAGTAAAGACAGTGGTTGCAGTAGTAGTCATGAAATCTAAGTCAAGAAGAGCTCCAACATCTACGTCATCATCAGCAGCACCAGAACTTCCAATATCAACACCACTCACATTAGTAGCAGCACCAGCAACATCAGAAACAACACCAGCACCGCTAACACTCACACCTGCACCACCACCAATATCAGCAGCAACACTAGCACCAGCATTACCATCATCTCCACCCGACACTATAATATCCTCCAAGTATGAGTCCGAATCGTCGTGTCTCCATCTCCTCCCAATAGGTGCAACGTAATCAGGGTTGAGGAGATGGCCGAACATACCACGAGAAGGAGGCTTCCTCTCCTTTCCTCTATATGCAAGAACTCTGTTAAAAGTGGTGTCGTTCATGTGATCCAATCTGAGAATATCTGCATTGGCCTTAGGAAGATCTGGAACTTGTGCATCAAAGATCATCTGGAGAAACCTCGGATACATCAACAACTTCTTGTCTCCCTTGAGGTAGACATTCTCCTTCATATGAGTGAAGACCATATCCGAGAAGTTGAATGGAACATTCAACATTAAGGCAAAAAAGGCTCCTTGGAGTGTCTCTCGTAGGTCATCAAAACCACCACGCCTTGAGCCCAAGCAGTTAAAGAGAACATGGCACAAATACTTGAACTGCGGGCATAAAAAGGCCTTGTTCAGCACTCCGGCCTATAAATCTCCATCGTACTTGTATTTCATGAAACATCCTCGAACCAGATACCTATCAATAAGAAAAGGCTGAGCGTCCTGGAATCCACAAACCCGTCTAAGATGCTCAGCAGATACTATCACATCATGTCCTCGGACCTTCCCTCCGATGACAGGAGCCGCCACCTCACAGTCAATATTAGCAGAGCTCCAAAAATCTCTCTGATGTGATAAATATGGAACATGGACAGTAGATATTGCTGGAATTATCTTGGAATGCCTCAAGAAAGTAATAATCACTGTAAAGTGTCGGGCATTCGCCGTGGTAAGATCAAGATGAGCACATATGTTGTTCTTGGGAACAGCTTTATACCCTGCCATACTGAAACACAAAAAATAACATGTCAGTTCAGTTCAGTAGGCAATTGAATCAAAATCAAAAATTTTGACCAAGAGTTCAAGTAGTGCGAATGAAGCACTGTCACACGAATGAGACCCAGCGAATGAGAACAGTGACCGAATGAATGGTGTCATCTGAATGACACACGAATGAAGTCATTCGGTTGAAAAAACTCATTCGCATGACCACATGCTCCGAATGACTCATTCGGTCGAATTAACTCATTCGGTTGAACCGGTGGTGCGAATGAGTCTCATTCGGGCGACCGATGGAATTCGAACACCTAATCTTCCAAAAACGCAAATCAAACCCCAAAAATGTGATATTCAACACAGAGAGGTCCGATTAAGGTTATACAACTGATTTTAAGTGTTTTAAGGTTCATTTAGATAGATTATTGGACTTGTATGTTGTTCGAACCCCAAAAACCCTAACATTTGAACGGTTCTAGTTCAATCCATGGTCAAAAGTAGAAGATATTTGTTCCAGCAGTACACGAGATGATCACAATGTGAAAAATAGTCAGAAAATGGCAGATTTTGCGATGAAAATAGAAGAAAATGCTTAAGTGTGTGTTTCGGGCAAAGGAGAGCACACAATATGGTTCGAATGAGGAAATGAGGTGAATTAGCTCATTCGGCCGAAGAGCGTCCTATAGATAGGAGGACTAATTCGGTCATAAGAACCGAATGACCTCATTCGCATGAAGGAGTCAAGCGAATTACTCATTCGCATGAATTAGTTCATTCGTTCGTATGAGCCATACTCACACTCATTCGGACGAAACAAATCAGCACCCCAAAAACACAACTCATTTTCAAATGTTGACATTTTGATCATGAAAAATTATTGTTATGAAGTTCAGTTTGGTTTTGGTGATAGGCAAAGATGATTGAATATCTAAACCAACAAATGATCATTTTAAACAATTTCAAATGAAAATCTTTTTGTATTTTCTAATAATCAAACAACTGTACAAACTGAAACTGAAATAAACAAAATGCACATATTTTTGTGAGTAGCCTTTCAAGAAAAAGACACATACACCAGATCATGTCAAATCAGCAATCAAGAATGTTTATACTTCTGACACATTTGATTTATGAAATGATTACTGATATATTTGTCCACTTTAAACCTGACAGTACTTAGCTTCTAAATTAATCAATGATCACTCATGTTTTCTGACTGAGATACCCATTATAGTCAACTAATCTAGATCAAAACCAGTTTATAACTCATCTCTGCATAACTTAGTACCTAACTTCATAAATTCTATAAGGTTCCAATTTATTTTCTTTTTGTATTTTTCTTTTTGATTTGTTTCTCAAGTTCAACACATTCTCATGGACGGCTTCAGCTAGGTCTTTACAAAGCAATATTGCACATATACAGAACTGTGTTGACAAGATCAACTTATTCTATCCAAACGGATGGCTTCAACTAGGCTGCAACCCAGTAATATGGCACATGTATGGAATCAAACTTATTTTATTTTTGTATTTTTCTTAGCTTATCCTATCTGAATGGACGGCTTCAGCTAGGCTGCAACCCAGCAATATGGCACGTGTACAGAATCGGATTCACTTTCATTCTCTTGTGATTCAATCATTCTCATCTGAATGGACAGCTTCCGCTAGCTCTTTACAAAGCAATATGGCACGTGTAAAAATTTGAATTCATGAATCATTGGAAACCTCATAAGATCCTATGATAACAGGTGTATGCCTGATTTGAGTCAAAAACTGTTTATCTCTTAACTAGTTTTCTAAAACGGATCCCACAAATCAAACTTTCTAAGCAATCTCTAACAGTTTATTAACTTTGTAAAGTCGGCCTATCAGTACACCAGATCTTAATTCTCATGTGCTATCAGTTTATGCATTCAATCTTGCATTTCAGACATGATAGGTTAACACATCACTTTCTCTAATAAGACTTTCTCATTTTTACAATTTTTCAAATGTTTTTGGTTTTTCAATTAAACTACTTTTTCTCCCCCTGAAAACCTAAAACTGAAAATCTTTCTGAGTTTTTGAATAAGAGAAATAAAAAATGACAGAAGTACTAAAAAATCAAACAAAAGAAACTAATTATCAAAAATAATGATCATTTGTTTGATTCAGATAACGGAATTACTTTATCTTTTTGAAAAACACCATTAGCTGATAACAGATATATAAATATGGGTTTGTCAAATGCTTTAGTGTGGAGATCAGCTTTCTGGTTATAGGCATGAATCTTAACAACATCGATTAATTTATTTTCAAAACAATCACGTATGAATTGATATTTAATGTCGATGTGTTTTGTTTTGGAGTGCTGGACAGGATTTTTAGTGACAGCTATGGCAGTAGTGTTATCAACAAAAATAGGAGTGTTAGAAAACTGTAACCCATAGTCCCTGAGTTGTTGCTGAATCCAGATGATTTGAAAACAACAACTAGCAGCTGCAATGTATTCGGCTTCACATGTTGAAGTAGACACCGACGTCTGTTTCTTGCACTTTTAGGTAACTAGGCGTTTCCCAAAGAACTGACACCCCACATATGTTGACTTGAAGTCTCTTTTGTATCCACCATAATCTGAATCACTGTAAGCATTTAGGTCAAAATTATCATCATTAGGATACCATAAGCCCAGATCCGGAGTACCTTCAGATAACGTAAAATCCTCTTCACAACAATAAGATGAGAAACTCTTGGCTTTGACTGATAATGAGCACACAGACAAGTAGCAAACATGATGTTTGGACGAGAAGCTATGAGATACATAAGAGATCCAATCATTCCTCGGTACAGAGTGGCATCGATTAATTCCCCCTTTTCGTATGGAGTAATCCCGTGATTAACAGGCAGTGGGGTACCATCAGGTCTTGCATCCAACATACTGAACTGGCTCAGAATGTCACCAACATATTTTGTCTGATGAATGAAGATTCCTGCCTCAGACTGATCCACCTGCAATCCCAATACAAATTTCATTTCTCCTATGGAACTCATCTCAAACTTATCTTTCATAACCTTCTCAAAATCATTGCACAGAACATCATTTGTCGATCCAAATATGATATCATCCACATAAACTTGTACCAAGAGTAATTCCCCATCCATCTCTCAAATAAATAATGTGCAGTCAATGACACCTCTTCTGAACCCGTTGTTCAGAAGGTGAGTAGACAGTGTCTCGTACCACGCTCGCAGAGCTTGGTGCAATCCATACAGGGCCTTGTCTAGCTTGTAGACTTGGTCATGATGCAATGGATCTTCAAACCCTGGAGGTTGATTGACATACACAACTTCATTAATCACACCATGAAGAAATGCACTTTTAACATCCATCTAATAAACCTTGAACTTTTTGAAGGATGCATAAGCAAGAAAGATTCGGATTGCTTCAAGACGAGCAACCAGTGCAAAAACTTCATTGTAGTCAATCCCTTCAATCTGCCTAAAACCTTGCACCACCAGACGTGCTTTGTTGCGAACCACAATGCCATGATCATCTCTTTTGCAACGCAAAACCCATCTTGTGCCAATAACTTTTCCACCCTTGGGTCTATCAACTAACTGCCAAACACCAAGTTTCTTGAACTGCAGCAACTCCTCTTGCATGGCATCTACCCAAGATTCTTCTTTCAAAGCTTCAGTGATGGTTCTTGGTTCAACTTGGGAGATAAAACATGAATCGGCACATAAGCTTACATGTGCAAGATCAAGAATATCAGCAAGACCACCTAAAGATAACTGGTTTCTGGTCTTCACTCCATCAGTTGGATTTCCAATAATATTGTCTTGAGGATGAATTCTGTTGATTCTGCCAACAGGATGAGCAGAAAAATCAACCTATGGATCAAGAATGTTTAGATTGAGATCCTCAAGAGCAGGTACAATATTATCAACATCTGGTTCTGGAACATCTGGATGAGAGTGATGATCATCTGAGTCTGAACTGTCATCATTTGTCTGTACTGGAGCATGAACTGAAGAAGGTTGCACAGGTTCATCAGGTGCATTTTTTGCATCATACATCATCTGAACAGCAACATCTTCATCAGTATACATGGGAGGCATGTTGAAGGAGTCAAACAAATCAGAATAGTTGAACATCCAGTCAGGACCCTTTCTAGGAGGAGGCATAGAATATTTCTGAACATCTACATGGTACCACTCCTCCACATTTTGAGTTGATCTATTGTAGAACCGCTTATTTGGAGTATTGTACCCGAGAAAGTAGCCTTCTTCCACCTTTTCATTGAACTTGCCTTGCTCATGTTTCTTAAGCATCGTGCATGGAGCACCAAATGGTTCAAGATACTTAAGGTTTGGCTTTCTGTTATGGAGCAATTCAAAGCAAGTCTTCCCATGCCTCTTCACAATCAATACCCGGTTCAAGGTATAGCAAGCATTAGCAACAGCTTCATTCCAGAATTGAACCGATAGGGAAGAATCAGCAAGCATAGCCCGAGCAGCCTCAATTAATGTTCTATTCTTTCGCTCAGCAACACCATTCATCTGTAGGGCGTATGGAGTACTGAACTGTTGAATAATACCACGTTCATTGCAGAAAGTCTCCATATTGTGATTTTTGAATTCAGTCCCATTATCTGTTCTGAGCATGCGATCCTTGAGCTTATACAGTGATTCAAGCTTAGTAACAAGAACTTGAACACATTCAAACATTTCAAATTTCTCCTTCATAAAGAACACCCAAGAGTATCTGGAGTACTCATCAGTAATGACTAAGCAATATTGTTCTCCGGCAATGCTCTTGCGACTAACAGGACCAAACAGATCCATGTGGAGAAGCTCAAGGGGAATAGTAATTGCATGGTACTTTTTAGGATTGTGAGACTGCTTGGTTTGCTTTCCCTTCTTGCATGATACACAGACATCAGACAGCTTGAAATTCTTCAAACTCACTCCCTCAACCAGATTATTGTGAACCAAATGTTTCATCTTCCTCAAACTCAAATGACCCATCTTCTTATGCTAAAGAATAGAATCTTTCTCTGTAGCCTTGGAAAAAAACATGAAGCTGTAGAAGATGTAGTTGAAGCTGTGGCCATGTTGAGTACATATAGATCTTGCTTTCTAGGAGCAGACATCAGAATCCAGTCTTCAGGAATTGTAATGCCTTGCTTGAGAATGTAACAGCTGGAGTCATCAAACAGAACTTTGTACTTCTTGTCACAAATCTGTGAGACTGAAAGGAGATTATTCTCCAGCTGCTTCACATATCTAACCTTGACAAATAAAACTTTGCCATTTGAAAGAATACCCTCTCATGTAATAAATCCGCCTTTGTCACCAGCAAAGGCCACATATCCTCCTTTAATAGAATGAACATCGGAAAGAAGAGATATGTCTCCAGTCATGTGCCTCGATGCCCCACTATCAATGATCCAAGTGCTGTTAAGAGCAGCATTTGGGGCAACCTCCACATACACAAATGATTAGTTGAATTTGGGAACCCAAGCCTGTACGGTCTTGGGTTGACCCAAAGAGTCCAGTATTTTCATTTCAATCCATTGTCCATCTGAGTTTGATTTATCAGGAGGTTTTGAAACAGTAGATTCAGAGGACTTAGCCATCCAAACAGTGTTTTTGCTAAAAGATTTCTTTAAATACACTGATGATGGCTTGGATTGTTTCTCAAAAACAATTTTGGGTGTATCCAGATCAATCACAACCCGTTTACCCTTATCTTAAGGTTTGATGGGTGAAAGATGTTTGGGTGTAACTTAGGTGATGGACAAGCATATTTGACCTTTTTGACAAAATTCTGATTTTGTTTTTGATGTGATGCAACTTGTGGTCTAATCAAATTAGGACAAAAGCTAGCAAAGTGTCCATGTGCACCACACTCAAAACAAGATATTTCAGCTTGATGATAAAACTGTTTGGGTTTTGGAAAAGATTTTTTGTTTTGATGAAAAGCATTTGTTTTTGTTTTGTCATGCTTAAAACCCAGACCCTTTGTCCCATTGAAAACAAAATTGTCCGTCTTGTTGAACTCACTTGCTTCACCATCTTGTGAAGACTTCACAAAGCATATAGCTTTGGATAACTTTGAACACATGTTTGTCTTAGATGAGATTGGGTCAACCTTTGTGACACTAGATGTCTGACTCTTAACACAAGACACTTGAGGAGAAACATTAGACTCATCCTTAGAATCAGAAACCCAATCTTCAACCACTCCCTCCACAAAAGATTCCTCAAACAATGAGGAACCCTCATCAGAAATGATCCCAGTAGGATCAATATATAATGGAGTTTTCACTTGAAAGTCTTTAATTTCTTTGTCATTTGGTGAATTGACAAAGCAATTCAAGACTGTTGGGGGGCAATGATTGTATTTTGTTTCTTTTCCCTTACCCTTATGATCAGTCCCTCTACTGATCATATGCTCAATGGTATAAGAGGAGCTTTCATAGCTATTGAGCTTCTGAATTAAGGTTTCACAATCACACTCGACTATGGCTAATTTCTTCTTTCTCTCATTGATGGTATTGAGATAAGAAGTAATAGTATCTTGCTTATTCAGCACAACGATCTCAGCCTCATGCAATTGCTTGTTTAATAGTTCAATTTTAGCTTGAAAATCTTTTTCAATTGATTTTAAAATTTTATTTGCTTCAATTCACTGGTTGAGATCACTGATCAAGTCAGCATTGTGTTGCTGATAAGCCAAAACCTTACTTTCAAGATCAACACATTTAAAGCAATAAAAATGAGAAGAGGAACAGTCATCATGTACCTGATCTGACTTAGATGAAGCAAAAGTATTCACCATCAAAGCAAACTGAGTAGCAGATTGTTCTTCAAATTAAAAATCAGATTCTCTTTGAGTTTCTGAATCTGAATTGCTTTCTGATTCTGATCCTGAAGATTCATCCAGACTTGTCTTTGTTGTAGGACCAATTTGGAGCTCGGAAACAATCTGATTTCAACGGATATCTACTCGACAGCCTCTGGAATAGTGCGGAATCCTATTCCAGGGTTTTCCAATCGAAACCAACAGCAATCGTGGTGATCCGAAGGTGTAGGAAGGACGTTTGAGAGTGAATCGAACACCACGGGTTGAGAATCGAACTTGGACAAGCAATGGCCACTCAGATCTTCAAGGGTTTGACACTAGGTGCTCTGGGAAGAAGGAGGGCTCTGGAAAGTCAGGTTTGAAATGATTTGAACTTGTATTTATAGACTGTAGTCATTCGGCCGAATGAGTGGCCGAAGCAACTAATTCGGCGAATAACTATGTCGAATGGACAAGTCAGTCGAATGAGTCATTCCGTCGAATGACTCATTCGCTCGCCTATGTCATTCACTAGGGCGTTCATTCGGCGAATGACTTCATTCGTAGAGTCATTCGCCCGAATGGTTAAATCTCATACTCAAACACTAATAAACTAAATAACACAATCATATAATCAATATTAAACATTAAGAATCAATAAAGAAAGACAACTTCCATTAAAAACATGAACTTTACATAATAAATAGTACAAAATCGAACTACGGACATTTAGTGCATCTACAAACTCCCCCTTGGACCTAGTTCAATTCTCTGAAGTGTCTTACTTCAAAAGCTTGTCAGAGATGGCTTTCCAATCTCCTCCAGCATGAACCTTTAAGCACATGCAGATCCGGATCACTCTCATGAACTGAAGTGCTTGTTCCATGTCTTGTACATCAAAAATATCTGGTGTCGAAATAAAGCTTTGACATCGTTGTGTGACAAGTTAGTCAACCACATCGGGTCAAATATATGTTCAGTCTCCCATTTATTCTCCTTGCACATAACAATCACAGCTTCTCCACTTCGCCCGTCGTACTACCACCATCGGAAGCCCTCTATAAAGTCTTGACGCATTTTCCGTAGAGGAATCTTCTTCATGACTTTTGGTGGAAGCCACTTCAGGATTACTTTGTGTTTCCGAGTATCTCCATCTATCTCCGGCAGATAATATCTTTCAGGCTGTTGGGGCTGGAAGTTTACCCATCTCTTCCTGTACTCGTACCGAATTTGTCGAGAAAACCAGGCTGACATTCCAGAATCTTCACTATAAAGCATCATCAGACGTGCTAATTGATTGACTTCGAAACCGGGCAATGTTTTAAAATCATGAGGATGCTTAAAGTATTCAATGCCTCTTTCCCTCTTCACTGCGTAGCACCCAAGATCATGAAAGTATGCCCAGCTCAAGATTTGACCTCCAGCCTTGTAGCCTTTGGTTCTGTAGACCTTTTCGTGCGTAGTTGGCATCTTTGTTGTGCTTTCTTTCTTCAAGACCTCCCAATAGGCCTTCCATTCTTCTTTTCTTCTTTTACGATCATCAGCTTCAGCTTTACTATCCTCAACCTGTTCTTCCAAGTATCTGATCAGTAGATCTTCAGTAGCTTGATCAAACTGATCAGTGAATGTAGGAAGCTTGTCCTCAGCAGATGTATACTTTGGATATTCTTCCTCGGTGTTATCATCCAGAATGACTTCATCCACATCGTCAAAGGCCTCTGGTGTAGGCTCATCAAACACTGGAACAGAGGTATCATCAGTGATAAAATCATCTGGATTTAGCCTGAACAGTTTGGCTATTTGCTCCTTTGATAAGCAGTGCATGATCTCTCCCTCCTCTTTATCATAACTGACTGAGTGCTGTTTGATGCCTTGAGCGTCAAGAATCATAGTGAGTGTCTCATCCAGTTGACGTCTCGCAGGCACAGCTTCGACTTCCTCAGTAGTAGCTGGTTCTTCTGTCTGTGTGGGAGGAGGTTGAGAAGGAGCTTTGTCATGCTTAGTCTTTGTCCGGATCTCAAGAGGAGGGGGTGCTTGATCATCATCATCATCATCATCATCTGAACTTGATGACCCAGAAGACTCACTCACTGATCCAGACTGATCATCATCATCAGATTCGTCATCTTTCTCCGAATCTTCATAATCTACCTTTTCCTCCTCAAACTCTTCATCTTCTTCTTCATCTTCTTTGTCTGATTCATCGGAATGAGCAGCAGTGCCTTCGATCCTAGGAGTGCTATCCTTAAGGCTATCAAACTGTTCAGGCAGCCTAGCATTCTCCGACTCTAGAGACAGGATCCGGTCACTGAATTCAGTGACAGTCAATGCCATCTGATGATGCTCATCAATATACTTCAGCAGCTGCTCCTCTTGTTGAGCAGAACGAGCTCTTAGATCAACTCGTTGATCAGTAGCCTATAGTAATAAGGCATCCTGATCATTTACCCGCTGAGTGAGCTGGGCAATAACCAATTCCTGCTCTTGGTTCTTCTTTTCTTGTTCCAGGCTCCTCTCCATCAATCTAAGTACCATACTGTTCAGTGTGCTCAACTGATCAATAACTGAAACAGTAAGTACAGAAGTGTCAGCTCATGAAGTGGAGGGACCAGAAGAAGCAACAGTAAATATAGGAGCATGAGACATCGAGGTGGTCAGAGGGGCAATGGTAGTACGTATCAGAATAGCCCGTGACCTAGTAAGTGAAGAAACTGTAGTTGGAGCCACTTATGTAACAGTAGTTGTGACAACAACTGACAGTTCTGACCTTCTCTGAAAGAGAAACCTAGCTCTCTTTCTCCTGCTAGCTGGAGATGATGTGGATTGAGTTGCAGTAGCAACAGTCATGGCTACTGTAGATGTAGAGATAGTATTACGAGGAGGAGGAGACACATCAAACTCTGGAATAAATAAAGGATAATTGATCTCTTCAAGTTCAGCTTCGCTCCTTTTCTTTCTCTTCTTCATCAGCCTCCCTCCTATCCAAACATTCTCAAAATCATCATCTGGTGTGTCTTCTGAGTCAGAATTTTCAACACCATCACCACCAGCTTCACCACCATCATCACCTGAGTCATCTGACTCATCTCTGTCTTCGGCAAATGCGGTGCATGTCATATCAATAGGAGTAATCACTGTGGAGGTAGTAGTGGCAATGAAGTCCAAATCCATCAGTGAATCAATGTCTACATCCTCATCATCGGCAATAGAAGTACTGACTCCAGAACCAGCAGTCAAAACAATAGCCTCAACCAGGCTAACATCAGTAGTAGTAGCTATGTCACCAACACCAGCACTCATCACAACAGAACTAACAGCTACAGTGCTTACAGCCACAGAGATCTCACCAGCACCAGCACGAGTGCCACCTGCACCATCATCATCATCACCACTATCATCAGGAACAATGATGTCCTCTACCTCAGAATCAGATGCCTCATGCCTCCATCTCCTGCCAGCTGGGGCTACATAGTCAGGCCTCGCAAGATGTCCAAACAAATACCGAACAGTAGGCTTCCTCTCCTTGCCTCTGTATGACATCACCCTGTTGAGAGTGAGGTCATTCATGTGCTCCAGCCTAATGATATCAGCATTGATCTTCGGCAAATCAGGTAACTGAGCATCAATCAACTGCTGTATAAACCTAGGATACATCAGAAACTTCTTATCTCCCTTCAAAGCCACATTCTCCTTCATATGAGTGAAGATCATCTCAGAGAAGTTGAATGGTCTGTTCAGCACTAATGCAACGAAGGCACACTGAATGGTATCTCTCATGTCATCAAATCCTCCTCTCCTCGATCCAAGGCAATGAATAAGTACATGTGCTAAGTGAATTGTGGAGACATGTATGCCTTGTTCAGGATCCCGGCTCCAAGGCCACCCTCATACTTGCACCTCATGAAGCAGCCTCGAACTAAATAACGATCTAGAAGATACGGCTGATCAGGTGCATCTTGGAAACCACAAACTCTTCTGATGTGTTCAGTAGAAATGACCACATCATGTCCCAGCACCTTTCCTCGAATAACAGGAGGTTCAGCTTCACAATCTATATCAGCAGAGGCCCAGAAATCTTGCTGATGAGAGTGATATGGTACATGCACAGTAGATATAGCAGTGAAAATCCTCGAACGTCTCAAAAATGTGATAATCTCGGTATAATGTCTGGCATTTGTTGTAGTGAGATCCAAATGAGTACAGATGTTGTTCTTTGTCACCGACTTTTATCCAGCCATTCTGAAATTCAGATAAAGACATGTTAGAACAATTCAGTTGCACAAAATACATAAATCAGAACAAAGAAACATTTGAACATTCTGGCCTAATGAAGTTGATTTGGGCGAATGAGCTCTTTTTTCGAATGATCCATTCGCCAAATGAGCTATTCGCCGAATGAGTCATTGACAACAGAGGTTCATTCGCCGAACGATCATATTCGAATGAGTCATTCGTCGAATGAAGTCATTCGACCGAATGGGCCATACTCACCACAAAACACACACTAATTTCAAGATTTGACATTATGATTAGAAAAACAGATGCCATTTATGAAGATAAGTCTAGTTGGTTCAGGATTCAGATGAAACATACATCTGAACCTACAAATGATCACCTAAACTAAAATGGAAAATATAAAATCTTTTTGTAATTTTCTGAAACAAAAGACAACTGTACAACTAACAACTGTAAACAAAGAAACGCATCTTTTTGTGGGAGGTCTATTGAAAAACTAGTACATACATCCAATCAAATCAAATCAGCATTATTGAATGATTCATTTCAGACACTTTTGACTTGTGATCTGATTACTGATATATCTGTCCACATTAAGCTTTTCAATACAAAATTATCAAACTCATTTGGTGATCACTTATGTTTTCTGACTAAGTTACCTGATTTATCTATTCAGCAAAGATTTGAACTCAGTATGTAACCCATCTCCGCATATCTTAATACCCAGCATCATGAATTCCACAAGATTCCAATTTATTTTCTTTTTGTATTCTTCGTTTTGATTTATCTCACATGATCAACACATTCTCATGGGCGGCTTCAACTAGGTTCGTCCCAGTAATATGGCATGTATACAGACCTGTGTTAACATGCTTGACTTGTTCTATCCAAATGGACGGCTTCAACTAGGTTCGTCCCTGTAATGTGGCACGTGTATGGAATCGAACTTATTTTATTTTTGTATTTTTTTCACAAGCTTAATACCAGCTTGATTTTCTTTTTCTTTTGTTTTGATTCAATAATTCTCATCTGAATGGACGGCTTCAGCTAGGTTCGTCCCAGCAATATGGCACGTGTACAGACTTGGAATTCATGAATCACTGGAAACCTTATTGGATCTCAAGATAACAGGTGTATGCCTGATTTAAGTCATAAACTATTTCTCACTTAACTGTCTTTCAAAAACAGATCCCACAAATCAGATTTTGTAACTATTCACAAATTTGTCTATTCATTTTGTAAAGTCAGCCTATCAGTACATCAACTCACACTTCTCATATGTCTTCCATTTATGCATTCACCAACACTTTTAGGACATGAAAGATTATTGTATTACTTTCTCAAAGAAGACCTTCTCATTTTTTATACTTTTTCTACTATTTTTGTATTTTCAAATTTTTCAGATGTTTTTGGTTTTTCAATTTAGCTACTATCTCCCCCCTAAAAACCTAAAACAGAAAATCTTTTTGAGTTTTTGATTAAGATAAGGAAATAAACAAGAGAACTAAACGAAATAAAGAATTAAATCAAATCAAAACTATCTAAAAAGTCAATGATCATTTGTTAGATTCAGATGAAGGTAGGACTTCATCCTTTTGAAAACACCATTAGCCGATAACAGATATAAGAATCTGGATTTATCAAAAGCTTTTGTGAAAAGATCGGCTTTCTGGTGATCGGTGTGAATTTTAACAACATCGATTAGTTTATTTTCAAAACAATCACGTATGAAGTGATATTTAATGTCGATGTGTTTTGTTTTTGAGTGCTGGACCGGATTCTTAGTGACAGCTATGGCAGCAGTATTATCAACATATATAGGAGTGTTAGAAAAATGTAACCCATAGTCCCTGAGTTGCTGTTGGATCCAGATGATCTGAGAACAGCAACTAGCAGCAGCAATATATTCAGCTTCACAGGTTGAAGTAGACACCGACGTCTGCTTCTTGCACTGCCAGGTAACTAAGAGAGTTCCAAAGAACTGACATCCCGCAGACGTTGACTTGTAATCTGTCTTGCATCCACCATAATCTGAATCACTGTATGCAGTAAGATCAAAATTATCATCATTAGGGTACCATAAGCCATGATCCGGTGCACCCTTTAGATAACGCATAATCCATTTCACAGCAATCAGATGTGACACTCTTGGTTTTGATTGATAACGAGCACACAAGCATGTGGCGAACATGATGTCTGGCCGAGAAGTAGTTAGATACATCAGAGATCCAATCATTCCCCGGTATAGAGTGGCATCTATTAACTCCCCCTTTTCATCTGGCGTAATCCCGTGATTAACAGCCAGCTGGGTACCAGCAGGTTTCGCATCTCACATACTGAACCGGCTCAGTATGTCACCAACATATTTGGTTTGATCAATGAAAATTCCTGCCTCAGACTAATCCACCTGTAATCCCAGAAAGAATTTCATCTCTCCTATTGAGCTCATCTCGAACTTGTCCTTCATAACCTTCTCAAACTCCTTGCACAGACTATCATTTGTGGAACCAAAGATGATATAGTCCACATAAACTTGTACCAAGAGTAGATCACCATCTTTTTCTCGAATAAACAGTGCACAGTCAATGACACCTCTTCTGAACCCATTGTTCAGAAGGTGAGTGGAGAGTGTCTCATACCATGCACGCGGTGCTTGATGTAATCCATATAATGCCTTGTCTAGTTTGTAGACTTGGTCACGATGTACTGGATCCTCAAACCTGGGAGGTTGACTGATATACACTGTTTCACTGATCACACCATGAAGGAATGCACTCTTGACATCCATTTGATAGACTTTAAACTTTTTGAATGATGCATATGCCAAGAAGAT
Source organism: Mikania micrantha (assembly GCA_009363875.1). NCBI lineage: Eukaryota > Viridiplantae > Streptophyta > Magnoliopsida > Asterales > Asteraceae > Mikania > Mikania micrantha. Next base: position 28,741,255 of record CM018687.1, read on the forward strand.
ACGATTTGCTTCTAGTCGAGCAACTTGTGCAAACACTTCATTATAATCCAATCCTTCAATCTGTCTGAATCCTTGAACCACTAGACGTGCCTTGTTTCTAACAATGATCCCGTGATCATCCTTTTTGTACCGAAGAACCCATCTGGTGCCTATGACTTTTCCACCTTTTGGTCTGTCAACAAGTTGCCAGACTCCTAATTTCTTGAATTGCAGGAGTTCTTCTTGCATGGCATCAACCCACGATTCTTCCTTTAAAGCTTCAGTGACGGTACACGGTTCAACCTGGGAGATAAAACAGGAATGGGCACAAAAGCATACATCTGCAAAATCAAGAATGTCTGCAAGACCCCCTAAGGAGAGCTGATTTCTGGTCTTAACCCCATCTAATGGACTACCAATAATGTTCTCTTGAGGATGAATACGATTAATTCTTCCAACCGGATGAGGAGGAACTTCAAACTCTGGATCTAGATTGTTCAGATTCAAATCCTTAAGATTAGGTACAAGATTATCAACATCTGGTTCGGGAGCAGCCGGCTGAATGGGATTGTCATATGTGTCTGAACTGTCATCATTTGTCTGAGGAATTGAAGTGGATGAAGGTTGCACTGGTTCATCAGGTGCATTTTGTGCATCATATAACATTTGAACCGCAACATCTTCATCTGAGTCCATGGGAGGCATATTAAAAGAATCAAAGAGACCCGAATAATCAAACATCCAATCTGGGCCTTTTCCAGGAGGGGGCATAGAATATCTCTGAACATCAACATGGTACCACTCCTCTACATTCTGATTTGATCTGTTATAGACCCTTTTATTCAGAGTGCTATACCCAAGAAAGTACCCCACTTCCACCTTCTCATTGAACTTGCCCTACTCATGTTTCTTAAGCATCGTGCACGGTGCACCGAAAGGTTCAAGATACTTAAGATTTGGCTTTCTGTTATGGAGCATTTCAAAACAAGTCTTCCCATGCCTCTTCACTATCAAAACCCTGTTCAAAGTGTAACAGGCATTTGCTACAGCCTCATTCCAAAACTGAACTGGAAGAGAAGAATCAGCAAGCATCGTCCTAGCAGCCTCAATCAAGGTCCTGTTCTTTCGCTCAGCAACACCATTCATTTGTGGGACATAAGGGGCACTAAATTGTTGAACAATTCCCCGTATATTGCAGAAATTCTCCATGTTGTGGTTTTTGAACTCTGTTCCATTGTCGGTTCTGATTATACGAATCTTGAGCTTATATAGAGATTCAAGTTTTGTAACCAACACTTGAATACAGTCAAACGTTTCAGATTTCTCCTTTAGAAAGAAAACCCAAGAGTATCTGGAAAACTCATCAGTTATGACAAGACAGTATTGATCACCAGCTATACTCTTGCGGTTAATCGGACCAAAAAGATCCATATGGAGAAGCTCAAGTGGAACAGTGATTGAGTGATACTTCTTTGGCTTGTGAGACTGCTTGACTTGCTTTCCCTTTTTGCAGGATACAGAGACATCAGACAGCTTGAAATTCTTCAGACTAACCCCTTCAACCAAATTGTTGTGTACCAGGTGATTCATCTTGCGCAGACTCAAATGACCCATCCTCTTATGCCAAAGGATTGAGTCTTTCTCAGTTGCCTTTGTCAAAAAACATGAAGCTATGGAGGATGTTGCTGAAGCTGTGGCCATGTTGAGTACATACAAGTCTTTCTTTCTTGGGGCTGACATCAAGATCCAATCTTCGGGGATAATAACATCTTGCTTTAGAATGTAACATTTGGAGTCATCAAAGAGAACCTTGTGCTGTTTATCACAAATCTGTGATACTGAAAGAAGATATTCTCCAACTGTTTGACATATCTGACTTTGTCAAAAGAAACTTGCCCATTTGATAAGGTTCCCTCTCCCGTGATAAAACCACCTTTGTCACCAACAAACGCGACATATCCACCATGAACTGAATGAACATTTGAGAGCAACGATATATCACCAGTCATGTGTCTGGAAGCCCCACTATCAACAATCCAAGAGCTGTTAAGAGCAGCTTTTGGGGCAACCTACACAAAAATGAAACAATTAGTTCATTTTGGGAACCCAAGCCTTTACAGTCTTGGGTTGACCCAATGAGTCTCGGATCCATACATCAATCCATTTACCATCAGAAGTAGCCTTATCAGGACCAGGTAAAACTTAAGTCTCAGAAGACTTAAATTTCCAGATTGTATTTAACGCTCAAAGAATTTTTCAGATAAATGGATGATGGCTTTGTTTGATGAACATTAATCACTTTGGGAACATCCAATCCCATCAGTTTCCCTTTACCCTTGCCTAAAGGTTTAATCTGTCCTAGCAGTTTGGGTATTGTCTGAGCTGATTTAAATTCAGATTTAACAGTTTTAAAAGAAACATGATTTTGTATTCTGAGTGGTGCAACCTTTGGTGTAATAAACTATGGACAAAATCTGACTATGTGTCCAGGTGCACCACACTCAAAACAAACTCTGTCACCCTTTTTATGAAAATGTTTTAATTCAGAAAAAGACTGCCTTTTTGGTTTGAAAACATTAGTTTTAGGCTTGTCCTGATTAAAACCCAAACCCTTTTTCCCATTAGGAACAAAATTGTCAATCTTGTTTGACACACAAGCTTCATTCATTTGTGAAGCTTTCACAAAACTTAAGGCTTGATAAATTTTAGAAGATGATATTAGGTCACCTTTCATGATAACAGGAGATTGATTCTGAGCAATTACAAAGTCAGATGAATAATCAGATTCATCCTCAGAATCTGAGACCCAATCTTCAACAATCCCCTCTACAAAAGATTCCTCTGACAAGGAGGAACCCTCATCAGTAATCATTCCAATTGGATCAATTACTAATGGAGTTTTAACTTGAAAATCTTTAACATCTTTTTCATCTGGTGAATTGAAAAAGCTGTTCAAGATTGGTGGAAGACAATGTTGATAACTCACTCTTCCCTTACCCTTCTGATCAGTACCCTTACTGATCATATGCTCAATGATATACAAAGAGCTTTCATAGCTCCTGAGCTTTTGTCCTAGGGTTTCATAGTCACACTCAAATATTGCTAACTTCTTCTTTATCTCATTGATGATATTGAGATAAGAAGTTATAGCATCCTGCTTGTTCAGAACAGCAATCTCAGCCTCATGAAGTTGTCTATTTAAAAGTTCATTTTTTGCTTGAAAATCTTTTTCATTAGATTTTAAAACTTTGTTAGCCTCAATACAAAGGTTGAGATCACTGATTAAAGCAGCATTGTGAGTCTGATAAGCAAGAACCCTGCTATCAAGGTCAACAAACTTAAAACAAGTAGAGTGAGAAGAAGAACAGTCATCAGATACCTGATCAGACTGTGAAGATGCAGCAGGGGTAGCAGATTAATTTACCATCAAAGCAAACTGACCAACAGGTTCTTCAATGTCAACATCAGAATCAGCTGGAGTATCTGAGTTCGACGAGCTTTCTGACTCTAAACTCAATGATTCTTCTCCAGAAGTAGTTTCTACATATTGATCAGCCAACTTGTGAATCTCAGCAACACATGCTTTATCAGGTTCCCCTTGATCAGAATTGAACCAAAAATCCCAGTTTTCACCTTCATCTTGTTGCACCATCAACGCCTTGCCTGTATTTGAAGAGCCAGCCTGAGCAGGAGAATCAATAGGAACAAGTCTTCTCTCTGGATTTGCTGCAGAAGACTTTTGATGATGAAATGGATTCTTGTTTCAAGATTTTCTTGGATGTTTGCATTGTCTAGCAAAGTGACCTTTCTCCCCACAATTATAACAAGTGACAGAATCCATGTCAAATACAAACTTAGATTCCTTGTTCAAGTTAATGTCTTTACCAGTCCTTTTCACAAACTCCTTAGCTCTCCTAACAGCACTTGCTAAAGCCCACATGATGCCAATCCTTTCCATGTCATCTAGGTCTATCTGAGAGTAGTCATCATTTGTAAAATAAGGATTTCCAATCTGTCCTGCTACCAGATCTTCATAAGAACTAACCAAAGTGGACAAAAGACCCATATGCTCTTTAGCAATCTCAACAGTAACTCTATCAAAATTCTCTGTCTTCAGACTTGTAACAGGTTGATGATGTTCCTTTTGAGAGCTGGATGAAGATGATGACTGACTAAAATGAATTTGATTAGAAGATGGAGCTAAAATCGTCTGAGAAACAAAGGTTGTTTCCAATGGAGCATGAGAAGATGATTTCTCAACAGTCGGAGTAGAATAATACAGTGAGGGTCCTGGACTTGAGCTACTCTCTTTGCCTTCCACTTGTTCTCTATTTCTTATTCTTTCAGCTTCTGGATGAAATCATTTATGTCCATATGTGCCATCATCTCATTCTGGTTAAGAACCATCAAAAATGGCTCCCACTTTGGAGGTAGAGCATCTGCCAAACACTGAATCTTCTCTTGAGTAGTAGTTTTAACTTCATGATTAAAGAACTCGCTCAAAAGATGATAAAATCTGGCAATCAGATCATCCAAAGATTCATTTCCAACATAAATGAAACTGTTGAATTCCTTCCTCAAAGCCTTTGACTTGATGTTCTTCAAAGCATCATTACCCTCATATTGTTGCCGTAAAGCATCCCACAAATAATTAGATGATGTAAACTGTCTGAACTGGTGGAAGATATCAGTAGCAATGGATTGAGACAAAATAGCATACGCTTTCTTCTCATAATCTTAAAGCTTTCTCTGAGGCTCAGTCATCCGTATGACTAGCATAGGTGTTCCTTCTTCATTTAGAGGCCTCAGATATCCTCCTTTAATCATCATCCATAAATTGGTATCCACTCCATTGATATGAATCTCAAATCTGTACTTCCAGTGTGGATAGTCATCTAATGATAACAACTTGGGAGCTTTATTGGAGTTTCCTGTTTCAGTCTCAGTCTGCAACAAAGTCTGAATACAATGATTTTGGTTCGCCATCAATGCCAAATCCTCCATAAAATCAGAAATAACAAAATCCAACACTTAGAAAAATTTTCAAACTGATGGCCGAATGAAGAAGCTTATGGCGAATGTCGGGGACCGAATGAAATAAGACTGACGAATGAGAAGATGAATATGACAATTGGGCGAAAGAACCTACTCGGCGAATGAAAGATCGAATGAAGCTATTCGGCGAATGAGTCTGATTCAACCAAACTTATTCGGCCGCCATGCTCATTCGGCCGATCTGATGTTTTCAGCAACAAAAATCTTGATAACTTTTGATTTTGTCCAAATTTATGCACCAAAATTGGTACAGAACACCATGACAATATTACCAACCAATTGGGATAAAGGCTTTGACAAAAACACCACAAAAACCAACTTATTTTGAATGAAACAGTAGCTTGGAGAGCAAGAAACTTAGGGTTTTGACATATTTCGAACAACCAACCTGAGATTTGATGATTTAGACTGGAAATCGAGTAGAATCAAGAGCCAAAACTCGGATACCACTTTGTAGGACCAATTCAGAACTCGGAAACAATCCGATTCCAACGGATATCTACTCGACAGACACTAGAATAGTGTGGAACCCTATTCCAGGGTTTTCCAATCGAAACCAACAGCAACGTGGTGATCCGAAGGTGTAGGAAGGACGTTTGAGAGTGAATCAAACACCACGGGTTGAGAATCGAACTTGGACAAGCAATGGCCGCTCAGATCTTCTAGGGTTTGACACTAGGTGCTCTGGGAAGAAGGAGGGCTCTGGAAAGTCAGGTTTGAAATTATTTGAACTTGTATTTATAGACTGTAGTCATTCGGCCGAATGAGTGGCCGAAGCAGCTCATTCAGCGAATGACTATGTCGAATGGACAAGTAAGTCGAATGAGTCATTCGGCGAACGACTCATTCGCTCGCCTATGCCATTCGCTAGGGAGTTCATTCGGCCAATGACTTCATTCGTAGAGTCATTCGCCCGAATGGTTAAATCTCATACTCAAACACTAATAAACTAAATCACACAATCATATAATCAATACTAAACATAAAGAATCAATAAAGAAAGACAACTTCCATTAAAAACATGAACTTTACATAATGGATAGTACAAAATCGAACTAGGGACATTTAGTGCATCTACATTTGTTTCTTCTGCATGATCTTCATCCCTGGATCCAGCAGCTTCTTTGATCTCTGCAACACAAGCTTTATCTGCTCTACCCTTTTCAGAATTGAATCTTAAATCCCAGTTTTCTCCCTTATCATTCTTGACCATCAGTGCCTTGTTTGAATTGGATGAACTGGCTTGAGCAGGAGTGTCAATTGGTACTAGTCTCCTCTCTGGATTGGCAGCTGATGATCTCTGGTTCTGAAAAGGATTGTGATTACCCATCTTCTTAGGCTTTTTGCACTGTCTTGCAAAATTACCATTATCTGCACAGTTGTAGCAAGTGACAGATGACATATCAAATCCAAACTTGGAGTCTTTGTTCAGATTAATGACTTTCCCAGTTCTCTTAACAAAATCCTTTGCTCTTCTAACTGCACTTGCAAGAGCCCACATAATGTCAATCCTTTCCATATCATCAGGGTCAATCTGAGAATAATCTTCATTCGTCAGATGTGGGTTACCAATCTGCCCAGCTAACAGCCCATCATAAGAATTCACAAGTGTAGACAACAAACCCATATGTTCCTTTGCAACCTCCACAGTCACTTTATCAAAGTTGTATGTCTTCAAATTTGTAACTGAACGACTATCTTCTTTCTGAGAAGTGGAAGTTGTGGCTGATTGACAGATGTTTGTCTGGTTTAAAACAGGAGATTCTTTGGTCTGAGAGACAAAAGTTGTCTTCAATGGAGCATGAGAAGAAGCTCTTCTACAGTGGGAGTAGAATAGTATAATGAAGGACTTGAACTTGAACAACTCTCTTTGCCTTCCACTTGTTCTCAATCTCTTGTTCTTTCAGCTTCTGAATGAAATCATTGATGTCCATATTAGCAATCATCTCACTCTGTTTCAGAACCATCATAAAGGATTCCTACTTGAGAGGTAAAGCATCAACCAAACACTAGATCTTTTCTTGTGTAGTGGTCTTGACTAGATGATTGTAGAGCTCACTCAAGAGATGATAAAATATAGCAATCAAGTCATCTAAAGATTCATTCCCCACACACATGAAGCTATTGAACTCTTTCTTCAAGGCTTTAGACTTGATGCTCTTCATTGCATCATTCCCCTCATACCTTTGTTGTAAAGCATCCCATTATAACTTTGAAGAAGTAAACTGTCTGAATTGATGAAAGATGTCTGTAGCAATAGACTGGGACAGTATGGCATAAGCTTCTTCTCAAAATCATATAACTTCCTCTGAGGCTCTGTCATCCGTGTGACCAGCATAGGTGAACCATCTTCACACAATGGTCTCAAGTACCCACTCTCAATCATTATCCAAAGATTGGTGTCATCTCCATTGATATGAATCTCAAATCGGTACTTCCAATGTGGATAATCATCTATAGAAAGTAACTTTGGAGCTTTGTTCGAGTTCCCCGTCTCAGTCTCCGTAAGAAGCAGGTTTTGAATCATGTTGTTCTGATTAGCCATCAATGCAAGTTCTTCCATCTTGTCAAGAGAGAACTGATCCAACACTTAAAAAAATTTTCAAAAACGGATTGCCGAATGAAATTCCTCTGGCCGAATGTCAGGGTACGAATGTGGCCGAATGAAGTGATTAGGCCGAATGACAATTCTGATGAGAATGTGAAGTCGTCCGAATGACTTCTTCTGATGCGAATGTCAAGACAGCCGAATGACTATTCAACCGAATGAATCTGAACTGGCCGAGTGAAGAGTTCTTCACACTAACACTTAGACCGAATGAGGCTTATTCGTCCGAATGAACGATTCGCATGATGGTAATTCGCATGATTGGCTCATTCGCATAAACTGGGGTTTTCGGCAACAAAAATTCGATATCTCACGATTTTGATCGAATCTGACCACCAAATTTGGTATGGAACCTCAGGACAACAATACTAAGATATAGGAATGATCGATTTACCAAAACAACCAGAAAAACCCACTGATTTCTAATGAAACAGTAACTTGAAGCCAAAGAAACTTAGGGTTTTCAGAAATCTTGAACAAACAATCTGAGATATAATGATTTAAATTGAAAATCGAGCTGAATCAAGAGCCAAAGCTCTTATACCACTTTGTAAGACCTAAGGAACCCTTGGAAACAACTCAGTTCCTTGGGAGATCTGCTCCACAGCCACTGGAATAGTGCGGAATCCTATTCCAGGGTTTTCCAATCGAAACCAACAGTCCCGGTGGCAATCCGACGATGAGGAGGGAACGTTTTGATCGAAATCGAGCACCACAGGGTGAGAATCGAAGTTGGACAGCAAGGAGCGGCTCAAAACCCAAAGGATATGACAGAGGAGTGCACAGGGGAGAGAGGGGGCTCAGAGAGTTGTGAAACATTCTGTTTTCAGCTATATATATAAGATGTACTCATTCGGCCGAATGAGTATTACAAAGTACTCATTCGGCGAATGACTCGGCCGAATGAGCTTAGTCGTCCGAATGAATTCATTCTTAGGTATCATTCTCACGAATGGGTCTGAAACATAGTCAAAGTCAAACATATATAAACATAATAAACTCAATGAAACATATACAAACAATATAGAATAATTGATTTTATTAATGATATCAACTTTATACATCAAATCATACAAAATACTAAACTAGGGACATTCTATAGACTAACAATTCCACGTCAACCTAAGACCTATAGATTGTAAGTCTTCTACTGATATGTCAGAAAAGCATTATCTAATCTCCCTAATGCTGGCCGTGATCTGTGAGGACCCTATAGAAAGTTCAAAAGGATCCAGAATAGCATTAAAATCCCCCATGAGAACCCAAGGGTTATTACCCACCATCAGCTTATGATAGCGTAACGCATCCCAGCAGTGTCTTCTAGGCCCCAATCTATGGTGGGCATAGACAAAAGAGCAATAGAAACCAACATTTCCATTCACATATTGGAGGAAACAGTGGATCACCTAAGGATGCCAATCAATAACAGTTAAGTTCATGATTCTAGGATTCCACCCTATGACAATTCTAGTATTTCCTGTGCAAATAGTAGAATTAGAATCCCACTCCAAATATCTAAAGGCATTATTACACACTTTTGACATCTTTGCCTTAGATAAATGTGTCTCTAGAATCCCAACAACATCTAAACTACCATCGGTAATCTTCTTAATGACGTGCTTCTAACACAATGAGTTGGCTAACCCTCTAATATTCCAAGCCATAATTTTGAGCCCCATTCAAACCTCTTTTTTTTGTGCAGGCTTCCTGCTCCCTAAACTAGGCCTGTTCCATCCTTTGTTTGAGTGTCAAAAAACCTAGTTATCTCACTATCATCAAGTTCCACATCCTTAACACTAAACCTAGGATCTATATTCAAGGCCCTAATTTGGTGGTGAAAGAAATCCCACTCTCCCTGCTCCCAATTTTCCTGATCCTCTCCTCTTACTGATTGGAACATAATCAACCAATTAAGGATAGCCAATTTTTGAGCATCAGTGATACCAAAATCAATCGATTAATCATCTGTATTGACATTCTCCATATCTATTTGCTCATAAACCTAATTGGTTTCCCTATTTACCCTACCCGTAGTGACTAACTCACCTCTCAAAATAGATGCCTCCATGTCTAAAACTGAGTCATCCTCATCTAAGAGCTCAAAACTATTTGACAGGTGAATATCCTGAGGTTTCTTACCCGCCTTTGTCATGGTTTCTGCTGATTTCCCTACATTCATGGGTTGATTGTCCAGCTTCTTACGATACACCTAATGCATGGACTTCATTCCCGCTCTAGCTATCTGATTTTCCCTATAACTCTGGTGCAATTCTCCCATTTTCCTATGAATTTTGGTCACTACTGGAGTTCAGATTCTCTTGATTCCCAATTTTTCTATGCTTCTCTTGTTCACTCTTTCCTTTTTTTTATTACTACTTTCACCATCCTGCATCCTAACTGTGCTCTTTCCTATATTGCGATTCCTTCTGCTCCTCAAGGTGGTGTAGCCCTCCTCATCCTGGACTTGGCTAGTGTGCTTATTTTGAGCTCCCTGAGGCTTCTCTACTCTGGCAACCTTTTCTTCTTCCGTTAAAGGCCTAATTTTACAAGATTGAAATGAGTGGCCAAAACCTAGCAATGCATACACATTGGAGGCTTCCACTTGTAGGAGACCTCTAATTTGACTATCCGAGCTGGTCTATGGTTAATTGTTGGATACTCTACCTCTATCTGATTCAAAAAATTGTTTATAGCCTCCACTTCCACCAGAACTCTAGCATAGCCTATCTTCCCCATTTGGCTATTACATCTTTCTTCTGTGATTCTGTCCATCAGTAACGGTCGACCAACCCCACTCAAAAGCTTACTCAACCCTTTACATGTCCAAAATTCTAATGGGATATTATGAACCGTAACCCATAGAGGTATAGCAACTGGTTCAATTCTTTGTAAGCACACTCCTAGTTCCCTTTTATGAAGAAGAATGGAAATATTGTAGATCAGCCATGGCCCGTTCTCTAGGGCATCCTCGATACCTTTCTCACTCTTGAATTTGAAGTAATAAAATCCTGCAGTACTCTTGGATATGGTATCTATGTCATATGTCCTCCACAACCTCCTCAATGTGGCATTCACTACATTAAAGTCCATCAAGGTTCCTAAAAAGTAACCATACACGTATAACGAGAACATAGTAGCTGAATACCTCAAGTACTCGTTCGATATAATCACCCTCTTACCTCCCTCTGGCATATCCATGGGAGGAATGAACTCCAATTTCATTTTCTCATTTTGGTTATTCATTTTGATCTTACCTGCAAAGGATAATTTCCCTTCTTTGTGATTATCCCAAACCTTCGCCACATTCTCAGACTTTCTAAAAAGGTGAGTCGTCCCCTGCGTATTGGACCCATCCAATTTGGGTGGTAAATTCTCCTTTTGACTAGCAATCAATCCCATCTTCGCATTAGGACTTGCAATCCGATCACCCGTATTCAAGGAATTGCTCATATACGGCTCACCTGTCCCATTGCGATCATCATCTTTACGGAATTCGTTCTCATCTCCACTTGAGTGTTCTTCATCTTCCTCAACCATGACCGTATCATCAATTTGTGTCGCCTCAGCATCCTTCACAGGAGAAAGGGGAATCGAATTCTGCTGATTGATTCCACAGTTCACTACCATGCCTGCACTTTGAACTTTTGACATCACCACTCCATTTTCGAGCTTAGAGAGGCCAGCCAGTGGAACCAAATCATTAGCTACTCCTGAATTTCCTTTAATTTCCTCAATGAAAGTCGAATTTGGTTTCGGGACGTATGCAAGAGAATGCGTGCCCTCTTCCACAAACCTTCTAATATTCAAATCAACGAAGGCAGTCTTATCCTTCTTACCCGATTTGGTACCAGCCACCTCTTTTTGTTTTCTTGATTTCGAATTGATAGCCAACCTTGGTGAGCTTCGTTTACAAGCACCAGCTACTGCTTCAAATATAGGGATTTCCTTGCGATCAGGAGGTTTATCCAGACTCATACATTCAGTTGAAGGATCCATAACCTTTTGAAAACCTAGTAGACAACCGTGAGAAGTTCTGGAAACAGTAGAGAATTTACAATCGCTAGAAAGAATTTCTTAGAGAGAGAAACTAGAGAGAGAAAGAAATTGAACAAATGAAAATCCTTGAAAACATATAATTTTGACAAAGTGACAGTGGAAGTAGCTAAAGAGCACATGAGTCTCTTATCACCTCTTGTGAGTTCATATGATGGGTTGCTTGCAGGACAAATCGAAAATCCACACTTGACAAATGTAGATTACTCACAGATTGATCCAGATGACATGGAAAGAATTGATATAATGTGGGCTTTGGCTAGTCCAGTCAGAAGAGCTAAAGATTTTTTTAGAAGAACAGGGAATGACATCAACTAAGAAAGGATTCAAAGTTTGGATTTGATATGTCCTTGGTTACCTGTTACAATTGTGGTGATAAAGGACATTTTGCTATATAGTGCAACAAGCGAAAGAAAATGGGGAACAAGAATCCATACTAGAATCAAAGATCATCTTCTTCGAATCCTGAAAGACGTTTGGTTCCAATTGAAACACCTTATTAGGCAAGTTCTTCAAATGCAAACAAAGCCCTTATGGTTCAAAATTATTAAGGTGAGTACTGGGAGTTTAGATTTAATTCAGATAAAGGAACAGATGAGAAAGCTTGTATTGTTGAAATCAAGAAGGAAGCTGAAGCTGGTGTAGATAATGATTCAGAAGAAAGTTACTCAGGATTGGATGAGTCATCAGGTTTAGAGGATGAAAGCCCCTCAGACTCAGAAACTCAAAGAGGATCTGATGATGATTCTGAAGATCAACACATCACACAATTTGCTTTGATGGTTGATAATGCTTCCTCATCTCATGATGGTCAGGTATATGATGACTATGTATCTCAAAACTCCAAATGCTTCAATTGTATTGATCTTGAAAGTAAGGTCTTGGCATATTAAGAGCATAATTTTGCTCTTATTAGTGATCTCAATCAACGCATTGAAGCAAATCGGATTTTAAAATCAAATGAAAAGGATTTTCAAACAAAAATTGAATCTTTGAACAAACAAATTCATGAGATTGAGATCATTGTGCTTACCAAGCAAGATTCCATCAATTCTTATCTCAATACCATCAATGAGACTAAGAAGAAATTAGCTATTTTTGAGTGTGACTATGAGACTTTGAGTCGCAAACTCATGAGTTATGAGAGTTCCTCATATCTCATTGAGCACATGATCAGTGATGGGACTGATTTGAAAGGGAATGGTAAAGAAGTAAAGTATAACAATTGTCCTCCACCATTCCTAAATTGTGTTGTCAATTCACCAAATGACAAAGAAATCAAAGATTTTTAAGTTAAAACTCCCTTGGTAATTAATCCTATTGGATTTATTTCAAATAAGGATTCTTCATCTTTTGAAGAATCATTTGTGGAGAGAGTGGTTGAGGATTGAGTCTCTGATTCTGAGGATGATTTGTCTTCATCATCTAGTGCTGCTACTATTAAAATCAGACAAATAGTGTCAAAAATTTTGACCCAATCCTATCAAAGTCAAAGTTACCCTCTTTGACTTCAAAATTCTCTAAAGCTATAGGATTTGTGAAGGCTTCACAAAAGGATGAAGATAGTGTGTTCAATAAGACTGACAATCTTATTTTCAATGGGACAAAGGGTTTGGGTTTTAAGCATGCCAAAACAAAATCAACTGATTTGCACAGAAACAATGTTTCTAAATTCCAAAACAAACAATTTCAGACGAAAACCAAACTATTTCTTCAAAAGATAGAAGAGCTTGTTTTGAATGTGGTGCATTGGGGTACTTTGCTAGATCTTGCCCTCATCTGAGTAGACCACATTTTGCACCACATAGAAAAAAAAATCTGTCTTTTGTTAATAAGGCCAGATTAGGTAAACAATTACCTCAAGTCAAACCCAAACACACAAATCCTATCAAGTCTCAGGATAAGGGTAAAAGGGTAATGGTTGATCATAATATACCCAAGATTGTTCCTGTTAAACAATCCAAACCATCCTCTGTCTATTTGAAAAACTCTTTTAGCAAAAATATTATCTGGAAGGCAAAATCTTCTGAGATTATAGCTCCAAACATTTCAGATAAAAATACTCAGGATGGATAATGGATTGAAATGAAGATCCTAGACTCATTGGGTCAACCCAAGACTATAAAGGCTTGGGTTCCCAATTACAACTAATGAGTTTTGTATGTGCAGTTGCCCCAAATGCTGCTCTTAACAACACTTGGATCGCTGATAGTGGGGCATCAAAGCACATGACCGGAGACATATGTCTTATTACCGATGTTAATTCAATTAGAGGAGGATATGTAGCCTTTGCTAGAGATAAAGGAGGGTTCATTACTTGGGAAGGAATTCTTTCTAATATTTAAGTTTCATTTGACAAAGTGAAGTTCGTGAAACAACTTGAAAAGAATCTTCTCCCAGTGTCACAAATCTGTGACAAGAAATACAGAGTTCTTTTTTATGATTCAAGCTGCTACAATCTCAAACAGTGTATATTAATTCTTGAAGACTGGATTTTGATATCAACTCCACACAAGCATGATTTGTAAGTTCTCAATATGGCCACATCTTCAACTACATCTTCTACAGCTTCATGTTTTATGTCTAAGGCTAAAGAGAAATATTCTATCCTTTGGCATAAGAAGATGGGTCGTTTGAGTCTACGCAAGATGAATCATTTGGTTCATAATAATCTAGTTGAAGGAGTGAGTTTAAAGAACTTCAAACTATCTGATGTCTGCATTTCATGCAAAAAGGGAAAGCAAACCAAGCAGACTCACAAACTCAAAAAGTTTCACTCAATTATTGTTCCACTTGAGATTCTCCACCTGGATCTATTTGGTCCTGTCAACCGCAAGAGCATTGTTGGATATCAATACTGTTTGGTCATTACTGATGAGTTCTCCACCTGAAACGTTTGAATGTATTCAAGTTTTAGTAGCTAAACTTGAATCACTTTATAAACTCAAGGTTCGCAAGCTCATAACAGACAATGGGACAGAATTCAAAAATCACAATATGGAGACTTTTTGTAATGAATGAGGAATTGTACAACAGTCTAATGCTCCATATGTCCCATAGATGAATGGTGTAGCTGAGTGCAAGAACAAAACATTAATTGAGGCTGCTCAGATTATGCTTGCTAACTCCTCCCTACCGGTTCAATTCTGGAATGAAGCAGTTGCTAATGCTTGTTATACTTTGAACCAGGTGTTAATTGTCAAGAGACATGGGAAGACTTGCTTTGAATTGATCTATAACAGAAAGCCAAATCTTAAGTATCTTGAACCGTTTGGTGCTCCATGCACAATGCTTAAGAAACATGAGCAAGGCAAGTTGAATGAAAAGGTGGAAGAAGGCTATTTTATTCGGTAAAGCACTCCAAATAAAAGGGTTTACAACAGATCAATTCACAATGCGGAGGAGTGGTACCATGTGGGTGTTCAAAGATATTTTATGCCGCCACATGGAAAGGGTCTAGCTTGAATGTTTGACTATTCTGATCTATTTGACTCCTTCGATATGCCTCCCATGTACTCTGATGAAGATGTTGTTGTTCAAATGATGCATGATGCACAGAGTGCACCTGATGAACCAGTGCAACCTTCATTTATTCTAGATCCCGTGTAAACAAATGATGATAGTTCAGACTCAGATGTTCATCCCTCTCAGCCAGATTCTACAAAACCAGATGTTGACAATATACTACCTGCTCTTGAGGATCTTAATCTTAACAATCTTGATCCTGAAGTTGTTGTTCCTGGTCATCCGGTGGGTAGAATACACAACATGCATCCTCAGATGAACATCATTGGAAACTTGAATGATGGAGTGAAGACTCGTAATCAGTTATCTTCAGGTGGACTTGCTAACAAACTTGACTTTGGAGATGTAAACTTCTATGCCCATTCATGTTTTATCTCCCAAGTTGAACCCAGAACCATTACAGAAGTATTAAAAGAGGAATCATGGGTAGATGCAATGCAGGAAGAGCTGATGCAATTCAAGAAACTTGGTGTTTGGCAGCTTATTGATAGACTTAAGGATGCTAAAGTGATTGGCACTAGATGGTTTCTTCGTTGTAAGCGCGATAATCATGGGATTGTTCTCAAAAACAAAGCACGTCTGGTGGTGAAAGGATTTAGACAGATTGAAGGATTGACTATAATGAAGTGTTTGCTCCAGTTGCTCGTCTTGAAGCAATTAGAATTTTCTTGGCATATGCATCCTACAAGAAGTTTAAAGTTTATCAGATGGATATCAAGAGTGTTTTCCTTCATGGTGTGATAAATGAAACGGTGTATGTCAATCAACATTCTGGGTTTGAAGATCCATTACATCGTGACCAAGTCTACAAATTGGACAAGGCTTTATATGGATTGCACCAAGCTCCGTAAGCGTGGTATGAGACACTTTCTACTCACCTTCTGAAAAATGGGTTTAGAAGAGGTGTCATTGACTGCACGTTGTTCATTCAAGAAAAGGATGGAGATTTGCTCTTAGTGCAAGTATATGTGGATGATATTATTTTTGGATCCACAAATGATGTTATGTGTAAGGATTTTGAAATGGTTATGAAAGATAAATTTGAGATGAGTTCTATGGGAGAGATGAAGTTCTTACTTGGATTGTAGGTGGTTCAGTCTGAGGCAGGAATTTTCATTCATCAAGCAAAATATGTTGGTGACATTCTGAACCGGTTCAGTATGTTAGATCCAAAACCTGCTGACCCCATTGGCTCTTAATCACGGGATTACTCCAGACGAAAAAAGGGAGTTAATCGATGCCACTTTGTATCAAAGAATGATCGGATCTCTCATGTACCTCATAGCCTCTTGCCAGACATCAATTTTGCTACTTGCTTGTATGCACGCTACCAATCTAAACCAAGAGTATCTCATCTCACTGATGTGAAAAGGATTTTTCGTTATCTAAAGGGTACCCTAGATCTAGGCTTACGGTATCCTAATGATGATAACTTTGAACTTACTGCTTATAGTGACTCAGACTATGGTGGATGCAAGCTGGATCTCAAGTCAATATCTGCAGGGTTTAGGGTACCCTAGATCTAGGCTTATGGTATCCTAATGATGATAACTTTGAACTTACTGCTTATAGTGACTCAGACTATGGTGGATGCAAGCTGCATCTCAAGTCAACATCTGCAGGGTGTCAGTTCTTTGGAAAACTCCTAGTTACCTGGTAGTGCAAGAAGCAGACGTCGGTGTCTACTTACACATGTGAAGTTGAATACATTGCTGCTGCAAGTTGTTGCTCTCCAATCATCCGGATTCAGCAATAGCTCAGGGACTATGGGTTAAACTTTTTTAACACTCCTATATTTGTTGATAATACTGCTACCATAGATGTCACTGAAAATCCTGCCCAACACTCAAAAACAAAACACATCAACATTAAATATCACTTCATACGTGATTATTTTGAAAAGAAACTAATCGATGTTGTTAAAATTCACACCAAACACCAGAAAGCTGATCTTTATACTAAGCTTTTGATAAACCCAGATTTCTATATCTGCTATCGGCTAATGGTGTTTTTCAAAAAATTCAAGTCATTCCTTTATCTGAATCAAAAAAATGATCATTTTTTGCTTTCATGTATATAGCCTCCTTTGAAATTCTTTTTCTTAAGTCAAAAACCTAAAAAGATTTTCAGTTTTAGGTTTTTAGGTGGAGAAAAGGCATTACATTAAAAAACCAAAAACCTTAAAAAATTTGTGATAATGAGAAAGTCTTAGTTGGGAAGTGATGTGTTAACCAACATATCATTTGAAGCAAAATTGAGTTCATAAATTGAAAGCACATGAGTTTTATGGTATGATGTACTGATAGGCCTACTTTACAAGTTTTAGACATTCAGTTTTTGCTCAGAATGTCTGATTTATGGGATCTAGTCTAGAAGACTGACTTTAGGGATAAACAGGTTATAATTCAAAACATGTGTAAACCTGGTATCATAGGATTTTATGATGTTTCCAATGATCCATGATTTCAAGTCCGTATACGTGCCACATTGCTAGGTCATAGCCTAGCTGAAGCCGTCCATTCAGATAAGAATGATTGAGTCACATAAAAATGAAAGTATGTCCGACTCTGTATACGTGCCATACACTGGGTTACAGCCTAGTTGAAGTCATCCATTCAGATAGGATAAGCTTGAAAAATACAAAGATAAAATAAGTTCGATTCCATACATGTGCCATACACTGGGTTGCAGCCTAGTTGAAGCCATCCATTTGGATAGAACAAAATTCTCAGTCAATACAGTTCTGACACGTGCCATATTGCTTTGTAAAGAACTAGCTAAATTCGTCCATCAGAACGTGTTGAAATTGAGAATGTTTATCAAAAGAAAAGTGCAAAAATATAATAACTTGGAATCTTATAGAATTTATGATATTAAGTTATGCAGAGATGAGTTATAAGCTAAATTTGACCTTTACAAGTTGACTAGAATGGGTAACTCAATAAGAAAATATGATTGATCACTGAATTGTGGAAAAATGAAGTATGGAAAGGTTTAAAATGGACAATCATATCAGTAGTTGAACCATAAACCCAATGTGTTATAGGCTTAACAGTCAATGATGCTAAATTGATATGTTCAAGTATACAAATATCACTCTCATAAAATATTTCTCACAAAAATATGTGTTTTCTTTTTAATAGTTAGTTGTGCAGCTTCCTTTTATCAGAAAAATACAAAAAGATTTTTCATTTGTTTAAGTGATCATTTGTTAGTTCTGTTGATTAATTTTGCTTCAAGCTTTCATCAAACCAGACAAAACTTCATAATTTCAATCACAACATAAATTGAAGGTCAATATTTAATGGTTTTTGTGTCTGAGTGCTTGTAGGTGACTAACTGTCAAAAGATTCAATGGTGTTGACTCATTCGTACGAATGATTCACCTTGGAAGTTCATTCGCACGAATGAACCAGACAAACAAATAGGTGGTTCGCATGAGCATCTTTGATGAATGGTTCACATACATGAATGAACCACTGGCATGAATGAGACTTGTATTTAAGTCATCTCATTCATTTGAAAGATCATTCGCCCTCATTTCTCCTTCGTGAACAGTGTGTAAAAAACCATTCGCCCGATCGTATACTTTGATCGTCATCTTCATTTTCAGCCATTATCTTGATTCCTTCTAATCATCAAAGGTTTATTGATCATTTCATGTACATGTGGAACCAAGATTCACCAATTGTGAACCAATTTAGGACCGAAATCTGATCAAAATTCTGGGGGTTTAGAGTTCGGACTTGTAGCAATCGAATAGACCACTAAAATAGTCAAAAATCGACCTGAAACCAATCCTAATCATTTAATCAGACTTGTCTGAGCAAAATGTTGCAACTTTTATCTGTTGATCAGGTATTTTTGAAAATCAGGGTTTAAGGATTCTCGTATGAACGAATGTATGTTCATTCGTTTGACTCTTCATACGAATGAATTCATTCGTTACTATTCTCTAACGAATGAGTTATGTCATACGACTGCATTAGATTCGATTTATCATTCGTGTGACTGGATCATTCGTACTTCATATTCATTCGTATGAGACCCTATTCATGCATAGTGGGCTTATTATTTAGTGTAACACCCCGACCGACGGCGGAATCATCGGGATGCCACGAGGGATGTGTAGATTGTTCAAAAGCTCATGGGCATCTAAATCATATCATCATATATCATTTAATCAACCACAATAATTACACAAAAATCATGTTCATCATAAAACAAGTACATCAGTTACACAAAAGAATTAGTTAAACTAACTAAACTCTAATCGCCAGAAATTTAGTTAATTAACTAAGTCCAAGATCCTATATGATGATGATGTCCAAAAATAGAAGAGATCCTCTCTTCATTCCTACTTGTCTCCATCACCTGAAACATGTAAGAAAATCAAGTGTCAACTACAAAAGTAGTTGGTGAGTAATCATAAGTTTTTATATTTTAAAAATGTTTTAGTAAAATGCGTTTGAAAGTTTATGCTTAAAATGGTTTTATAAAATGCTCTGTTTTAAACGGGTATAAAACTTATGATCTTCTTGAGAAAATCCATATGAATACCTGTATGAGATAATCCAACACACATCCATCAATTCAACAGCCAAACACATACACAATCACATAACCACATAACCAAATCAATCATAGCCATTCACAAATAATCATAATCAAATATAGGCAATCAATCCACAACAAATCAACCAAACTCAATCAATCATATTCTCAATCAATGTTCGTGACTATACATGATTCCTTATGTATTTAACATAAGTTAGATACATGAATCATGGAGTGGTCGCTAACCACGTGACAATACATGAAGTCAAAGCAATTAACCGAAGTCAAGAGCAATACTTCACGGATGTGGAAACCCTCCACGTGACAATACATGAAGTCAAAACAAATAACCGAAGTTAAAAGTAATGATTTCACGGAGTATGAGACAATACATGTAATCTTTGTTATTCACCGAAGTCAATAACAATGTTTACACGGATTTATAATAATCAGTGATAATCCATAATAATGATAATTCATAATAGTGAATATCATAATGATAAACAGGTATTATCCTTGTGTTATCAAAATAATATTTAAACCGGTATACATGTTTCACCTCCGAGTTTTAAAACTAAAACAGTTTAAAGAAAGGGAGGTTATGAGAACTCACCTGAAGTCCTTAGAATTCGTGTTCTCGTATTATGCGCGCTCGCGTAGATAAACTCAATCAACTCAGATATCTGTAATCAGTGTGTGTTTTCATGTTCATAAGTTCTTATATTAGACCATGGTTAAGTGTTCCATTATATTCTGACATTAGTTAATTAGGTGTATAAAAACTTAAGTTTATCACTCAAGTTACACAATTTCTAACTATTGTAAATCTTAATTTCATTTTTTTTTTTTTAAAATAAACTTAAGATTAGTTAGCTTCACTTATTAATGATAATGCCTATTGTGAACCCTTCTATGTACACCCCTCCTAGTTATGTACACTTAAAGATATTAGCAGTTATTATATCAATATTTATTTCAATAATGCATGCATGTTTAATCAAGATGTCCCTTAAAATCGAGGTCATTAAGATTTCTTTGTCGGTTTTAAGAAATCATACTTGAGTTGATATTACAATGTATTCGATTTATATATTACTTCACAATTAAATTAAATTCATTAGTGAGAAAAGCATTCTTAATATAATCCATGCATGCATGGGCCCTACATGTGTGTATACGTATATATATATACATATATGTATACATAATCATGCCCTCATTTAACCCCTACCCCTTAGTTAAATCAAGATTAAGTTTTCAACCCCATGATGGCAGCGAACCCTTAACCCAAAGGGTTAGGTTCGGCCGAATGAATAAGAAGGGTTCGGTCAAGTAAAAGTTAGAGGGTGCGGCCATGCAAGCTTAGGGTTCGTTCAACATGGTTATGAAGGGTTCGACCATCAGGTTCGTTCCCCATGGTCGTGGCTAAAGGTTCGCTAGTTAGGTCACCAGAAAGTTCGTGAACCTAAGATGGTTCGGCAACAGCAAGGAAAAAGGGTTCGCTGTCCCTAAGTTCGGCCAATATGGCTAAGTAGGGTTCGCCTCTTAAGGGTTCGTAGCTCAATGGTTCGTGACTAGCTAAGGTAGGTTCGCTCATTCCAAGAGTTTGTAGGGTGGCTAGGGTTCGGGAGTGGCGGCAGAGGGTTCGGCCTCCACGAGGGTTCGCCGCTGGCTGCATTCACAGGTTCGCCGACCTGTGAGGGTTCGGCCACCTGCTTCTTGTTACGAACCCACTGTTCATCATCATCCTCGAATCCTAAATGTTTACAGGTTCATTCATGGCTTCCTTAGGTGAAGACTAGCTCGATTAACACTTGAAAAGTTCAGAATTTATGCAATAGTTGGCGATTATCATCATATGAAAACCCTTTTACAAAACCGAAAGAAAAAGTCCAGATTTACCTCGAATGATCAACCAAACGTAGGATTTTCTTGTACTTTCTTGTTCTTCTCGATTCCCCGGTCGTTTAGGCTCCGAGATCTCTTGAATCCGTTAAGATTTGAAGGATTTATGGTAGAGAGAAGGTGGTGATTGTGAAAGTGACGAAAATTAGAAGTTAGAGAGAGAGTGAAGGTTTAATAAATGAAGAAGATGATGTCTTTCATCTTCTTTATACCCCGTCGTGTCACCGCGTGATCGGTCTCGTTTATTTGCGATAAATTTCTCAAATTTCACGGTTTTGTTCGTAAATATATTAAAAACCTTTAAGTGTTTAAGTAATCACGTTTCGTTATAAATAAAGTGAATTTAAATAAACTCGTTTAAATAAGAGATCATTATTTATTTTAGTAAAATCAATGATTTAAATAATTAATCTATTCGAATTTGTTTTAGGTTGTGATTCCTAATAAATATTTTTAGTTTTTATTTATCAATTTAATATCGTTAAATATTATTTAATTATCTCATCGAAACGCGTTACTCGCGTACGTATTCGTAAAGATCGTCACCTTTGCGAATCCGATGCTCGTACCGTATTTCGATTTGATTTATTATTTATGGAATATCGTTTCAGTATATTATTCTTAATAATTATATTCGTGTGAATCGTCACTCACGCGAATACATTATTAAGTTAATATTTCTGAATTAACATTCTCGTTTAAATGATATCCGTAACCTCACCATCGCGTAATCAATTCTCATTATTAATCATCTTTAATATTATCATTTTCCCAAACCAAAACCCACTAAACCCTAGTCACTGACACATCCATGATAGACCGAAATATGCATATATATAGGGCATATGTAAGGGTCAGTCGCAACTGCCCTAGCCACCGTCCCACCGCTATTTCGATAAACCATGACCATGGGTCCTTGACTACGTTTAGTAACCAGACTCAAACAACTCCATCTCAAATCCCAAATCTAGTCTCAGACCATTAACTCATCAATAATAAAGCACTGCGATAAACACTACAGGCCTGTTTAGTTGAATTACAACTAAACTTCCCAAGGTTTACGCGTATAATATATTATAAAATCATGCATACCAGTAACAGTGACAATATCAGCAAAGTCAAACATTAATATCATAATCAATAATATTCATAAATCTCCGGTCGTACAGTACAATCGTACGGATGTACGGATGTACGGACAACCGAAAGTACAGTGATGTTACATTTAGGTCATTCGCACAAATGAAACTCTGTCTAAATATCATTAACTATTTTCTTTTCTGTTTATAATAGATCTAACACGTTTATTTTATTTTATTTACAGAATGGAAAATCTTAGGGCGTTTCCAAAGCACAACATCTGTGCTCACCTCTATTTGTCTTCCAAGAATGCTATTCACTTTGTTGATATCATCACCTTTCTGAGATGTTCTCGGATCTTTCCAGCGATCTCTACTATGCACGTACTATATTTGTCACATCAGAGATCCTTCTGGGAGTCCACAGAGATTGATTGCACAGTTGAACCCACTGTTATCAGAGGGGTAGTTGGTAGTAGAGATGTTGTTGTGTCGACTGAACATATCAGGAGGATATGTGGTTTTCGGGACATGCCAGACCATCATGATCTCCTAGATAAGCACTTAGTTCGTGGTTGTTTTTTGAGGTGTAAGTATGATAGGGACTTGACTGTGGGAGTTCTTAACAAAGCTTTTTTCAGTCTTCCCTTCAAGTACCTTTGCCGTGTTCTAGTTCACTGTTTGGGATCAAGGCGTGGAGGCTTTGATGAACTACGTGAGACTCTTCAGTCTGCCTTTTCTGCGTTTATCCTAAACATTCCCTTCAACTTCTCGGAAATGCTTTTTACTCGCATGAAGCAGAATATCAATTCAAAGGGAGATAAGAAGTACCTGATGTATCCCAGGTTTCTTCAGATGATTTTCGATGCTCAACTGCCTGACCTTCCCAAGACTAACGCTGATATCATCCGGTTGGAGCACATGTCAGACACTACGCTCAACGGAGTTATATCCTATAGGGGAATGGAAGAAAAACCTCAGGATCGTCACCTGTTTGGACATCTCATTAATCCTGACTATGTTGCACCTGCTAGGAGGAGATGGAGACATGATGATTCGGACTCAGATATTGAGGACATGATCGATCCTTAGGGAGATAGTGATGATGATGATGATGATGATGATGATGGTCATGAGGGTGCTGGTGATGAGGGTGCTGGTGATATTGGAAATGCAGGTGATGCTACTGGTAATCACCAGGAATTTTTTGTTACTACTTCTTCTGCAGCCACCGTATCTGCTTCAGTTGATATCAGTGCAGCTGCTTTTACTCATGAGCAAGAGGATACCCGCAGCACTGACATGGAGAATCTAGATGTTGGAGCTGAAGACACCACCGATGACTCAGATTCAGACAAGACTGTAAATGAATTGGCTACCACTGGTGTGAGATCAGAGGTGATTTGGATAAGGAAAAGGATGAGGGAACAAGCCTCGAGGAGTGAGGAGATTGAGGATCCCACATTTATTCCAAAGCATGATCCAGATCCTCCTCGCACCACCACCGCTACAATAGCTTAGACATTTTCCCCTCCAGCCACAAAGAAGAAGAGGACAAGATTTGTCCTACAAAGGAGGACAGAGTTGGTATCTGTTTCAGCCCCCACTATTGTATCTGCTACAACAGTACTAACTTCTTCACTGTCCAGGTCTGGGACAATCCCTACATGTTCCACTGCCACTTTCTCCCATACATCCTCTGCCACAGCGCCATATTTACAGTCGCTTCAACCTGTCCTTCCATTATGCGCACAGATTCTTTCATGCCGACTATTTCATTTGCTGAACAACTCAGCACATTGAACAGTTTGGTTCTTCGGCTGATGGAGAGGAACCACCAACATGATCAGACCATTGCACAGCTTACAAAGAGAGTAAGTGACCAAGATGCTCTGTTGTGGCAAGCAACTGATAAACGAGCAGACCTAAGATCCTGGAATTCTGATTTAGAGGATTGATTGCTCAAGTATGTTGATGAGCACAATCAGCTGGCCTTAACTATTCATAGATACAACGAGAGGATCCTTTCCCTGAAGGCTGACAACCAGCGCCTATCTGAGGCGGTTTAAGGCTTAAAAGACATTATTCCTAGGACTGAGGGATCTAAACCTGATTCCGGGGATTCAGACAAGGAAGATGAAAATGATGATGACGAGTCTGATGAGGAATAGGTTGACTATGATGGGACTGATGACACTGACGATGACAATGATGACGATTACGGAGCTGGGGATGCCGCTGCAGGTGCAACTGGTACCTCAGGGCAATCCGCCACTGGTGAAATAAAGTTCCAGAGTCATCGACAAAACCAGCCGAGGAAGGCAAAGCTACCGAGGAAGTCGAAGTTGTGCCCTTGAGACGTTGTTTGCACGACACATTGACCATGATTTTAGACGCTCAGGGTATTATACAGCACTTGGTAAGCTACAACAAGAAGGAAGGAGAGATTAACCACTTCTTAACAAAGGAACAAATTGCTGAGCTATTCTGGTTAAATCCTGATGAGGTTGCCATTGATGACTCCACCGTTCCTGCTTCAGATCTCTCGACTCCTGAGTCATTTGATAATATTGATGAGGTCATTCTGGAAGACCTGGATGAAGAAGAAACTGCCAAGTACACTTCTGCTTAAGAGGATGGTGATAAGGAGGCTTCTACAGAAAACTTACAAACGAAGGAGGAGTGGGCTGCATATTGGCAGACACTCAAGAAAAAGAGCATTCCCTCCCCTCCAGCTCAGGACACGAAAGTTTACAAGACCAAAGAATACAAATCCGGCAGTTGCATTTTGAGCTGGGCCTACTTCAAAGATCTTGGATGCAGCGGGGTGAAAAGGGAAACGGGAATCCAGTATTTCAGATTCCCACATGATTTCAAGACGTTGACGGGCTTTGAGGTGACTCAGTTGGCACACTTGAACATGCTCTATTGTGAAAATTCGGGGATGTCGTTTTGGTTTGTGAGGCATATCAAGTTCGAGTATAGGAAAAGGTGGATCAACTTCCAGCCTCAACAACCAGAATATTTCCACCTGCCAAAAATTGACGCTTAGTCAAGGAAGCATAAAGTTATCCTGAGGTGGCTACCTCCCAAAGTTATGGAGACTATTCCTCTTCGAAAGATGCCTCAATGCTTTGCCAGTAGCTTCCGATGGTGGTATATTGATGGCATAACTTCTGATGCTATGATAGTTTTATGCAAGGAGGGAAGTGGGACTCTATTAGAGTATTTGATCCTATGTGGCCAACCAACTTCATAGAAGAAGACGTTAAGGTTCTCTACAGGTGTCAGATATTCTTTGAGTTATCAGACATGGAGCAGGCACTTCAATACATTAGGGTCATTAGGCTTTGCTTTGCGTTTGATGTTCATGCCGATGCTGACTGGAAAACCCTATCAGAAGAGTTTTTGATGACCGATGTTGTTAAAGTAAAGAATTAGGTCGAAGGGGGAGTATGTTGATGCACTAAATGTCCCTAGTTCAAATGTAATGGTCTATTTTGATTGTGCAAATTTGATATTATTAATGAAATCAAGTACTTTCTATTGTCTTGTTGTATTTACAAATGTTCATCATGTTTAACTTTGACTTTATATAACAAACAGACTCATTCGTACGAATGAACCCAGAATTGAGTTCACTCGCACGAATGAACGCTTAACGAATGTCTAGCCAAATGAATGAATCAGTAACCTGATTCATTCATGTGGACATCTCATTCGTGAATGAGTCATGAGCATGACTCATTTGCACGAAGTACTGATGCCTATAAATACCTGAAAAACAGAATGTTTCAGGATCTCGGCTCATTCTCCTTTAATGTCTTCTAGGTTTCAGCGGCCCCTTGCTCTCCAACTTCGATTCCAGACCCGTGGTGATCAATTTCGCCCTAAACGTTGATTCCCGACTATCAAATTGCCACGTGGTTACTAGATTTCGATTGGAAACCCCCCGAATAGGATTCTACACTATTCGAGGGCCTGCCGAGCAGAATCCGCAAAGAACCGTCACGTTTCCGAGTTCCAACATTTAATTTCTCAAACGAGTTCGTTCTAAGAGGAATTAGATGAGATTTTGGGCTAGGGTTTTTCAGATTTGGGGAAAAGCCGAAGCTTTATGTTAAATCAAAGTGGAATGAAGTTCAACCAATTGGAAGCTCTGGATCAACTTGTTCAACCTTGCGTGATACATCTCGAAATCTCAGGAGACCCGAGTTCGAATTCGGGCCGGTTAATCCAAAGTTTTTTTTAAACTGCTGCCATTTCATCCGTTTTCTTATTTTTAAAAAAAAAGAATTAAATTAATATGTATATATATATAAATTCTAAAATTAATAAATTCACTTTTTGTAAACTACTAAGATTTAATTTAAATTCATAAAATTATTTAATTTAATAAATAGTTTAAACTAATTTTTATTTGCAAAAAAAAACCAAAAATAAGTTGTTCAAAAATCACTAATCAAAAATTTCATAAAAGAAACATTTTTATAAACTGTTAAGATTTAAATTAAATTCATAAAATTATTTGAATGATTAAATCCATCTATTTTTGTTACTATTTGCTAGGTTTTGAGTCAGGTATCGTGCAAATGATCTCAGAATAAGCTATTTACATACATATGTTATTCTGATATTTGTAAAATGACAACATTAATTAAAATTGACATTTTTTGTCAGAATACTGCCAAATTTGAAACACACCTTAATTTCCTCTATTATAAAATAATTGATGTATTTCTATCTGCTATTGTTGTTTTCATATTTGTTGATAGAAGTTTATATATTCAGTTATGGATTTCTTAAGTTCATAAAACCTATGGTTGATGCTAAATTTGCAGCAACGTATGAGTTAAATGAACTCAACTTTAACTCCATGCCTTTTGAGCAATGAAGGCATATAAGAATTGTTATGGATTATTTTGGTTGTCTAATTAAGGATTATTTATAAGAATTGTTTAAAATATATAAGAATATGTTTCAAGAACGACTAAACACAAGGTCGAAAGACAGTTTCACATAGTTATAGAAATGCATGTTGGCATCTCATCACCTCGCAATTGATAATGTTTCCAATGGATACAATAACAACTTAAAAAGTTGGAGTATCATGATCTAAGGTTTTGACGTCATCAATGTTTTTAATGAATATTTACTGTTTATTAACGAAATTCATGTTGCCCTCCAAGATGGCCATTTTAAGTTAGTGATCGACAATACAAACATATATAGTCATTATCTTGCCAATGGAATGCACTATTTTTTTCAACTTCTGTAAAATTTTATTGCTTCCAAACGACACCCGAGGAAAAAAGTTGGCAATAAACATTTTGTAAATGTTTAGAAATCTATATAAATTAAGCATTTCTACTCGAAATTTATATCAATCAAAACTAATATAAATGCGATTAGTATTCGATAATGTGTAGACTCAGCTCGTTAAAGATTGGGAATATTAAAATATATATGTTAGTAAAGTCATGAAAGAATGTTTTAAAAATAAATGTATAACTTTAGGGGCTAGAGTGTAAATATTGAATTAAATCCATATGATAAACGACATTGACTCATGTCGTTTAGCCCCTAGCTAGCAAATATATCAGTTTAATTTGTTTTATCCATTCCGAGCGACAATTCGCTTACTACTTTTCACCTCCCATATATGTATTGATCGAGAATCAATTAAATCCTTCACATTATAAACGGAAACTTATAGTTTCCTTCTTATATTCATACGACAATGTTTCCTACATGGTTTTTCTTGGAATGTAGCGGCTGCCAAGTTAAACAAAAAAAAAAGGGTAGGCTTTCAAGCAAACAAGCCACACCATTAGTCCAGGTATATTATCGCATCTTGTACTCACGTTTTATAGGGTATTTGAGGCTGGTATGGGTTGGATTTGCCACCATGCGGGTCACGGTTAGATGTGTATATATATACGGTGCTGACAGGGCTGGCTCAACCATTATCGGGGCTAAGGCGAATGCGAAATTCGGGGCCTATTTTCAAATTTATGGTCAGGCATCAATTAGGAGTTTTGAATGGTTCGGTTTTTGGTTTTGAAAAATTTAAGCTTATCCGTCAACTAATCCTATCTATAATATAAATTTGTCTAAACTAATTGATCTAAGATATCTTCTGCAAAAATTATAAACCAAACACATACAATTACTATTATGTTTTTTAAAGTTAGGGCCCCAAAATATTCGGGGCCCTAGGCGGCCGCCTAATTTTTAACAAAGAAGAACCGGCTTTGGGTGCTGACCAGATCGAACTGACATAGCCACCAAAGGGCTGCTATGTGCATGTGTTTACGGGTGTGTTTCACACGAGTCTGGACTTGTTATGAACTGGCCTGGTATGATTAGGGTCACTATAGGTGGGTATGCGGGTTTGTATGGGGTATGGTTGATAACCATGGGTTTGTATGTGGATGTGATTGTGTGTGAAGTTTGATATAGTTACGCATGTGTGTGAGCTGCGAAGATTAATGGGTATATGAGAATTAACTGACTTAGCTAATGTGTGTGCAATGTAAGATTTGTGCGTTCAAATTAATAGATGGCATGATAAAGGTGTTGTCGTGGCGGATCAAAGGAATTATTTCAATGGCTTAACTATTTTCAAACGCATCAACTAGATAGAATCAGATCGGTTGACGGTTCGGGTCTTGTAATGTTCTTTACGTAATAAAAGTGTGATATATTAAGTCAATGATTAAAAAAAATTGTCATTAAAGAGTTTGAATGTGTAGAGTTCACGCTCGTTTAAAATTAACTGAGCTCGAGACTAAGAGTCAAGGGGGTCGCACCTCCTTGCGGGGTCCTACGTGTGATCACCCTGGCAAGGTCCAAGGAGTACAGTCCCTAATGGTGGTCTCGCTGAGGGGTCAAGGGAGCAGCGCCCGTTATGGGGTTTGGGGAATACTGTAAAGATTAATAAAGGCTGATGCTCACTAAACTTCAATTTTGTCTAAGTATAAGAGACTACACAGACAAACAGCCTTCGGAAGGAAGGAGTTCCTCTTCGAGGGTAACTAACTCCTACTGAAGGTTGTACAAGACAAATACTTCGGAAGGCGAACACTTAGAGTTAAAGCTTCAAAGCTTCTGAAGACATAAAGCTTCTGAAGAACTAAAGGCTTCCGAAGATTCTCTTCTGTATAAGACAAAGACAAAGACTTCCGAGGTTTATACTCTGACAAAGACTGTAGCTGATTACTTTTATAGTACAAAAGGGACTGACACAAGACATGCTGGTCTGATTAGAAACAAAGAGAACATACCGATAGTCAGACACAGCACCTTACTTCCCTTCCTCAGCATTAAATGCAAAAGATCAACTGAAGCCTTGAAGATCAACAACATTAAATACCTTTTGTATTTAGCTAGTCTTTTGTAAAGTCAATGTCTATAATTGTAATAATTGTAATCAAGTGTCTTAGCATGTTAAGACACTTTACATACTAGAATAAGCTTTACTTTTTGTATTGTCTAGTATACCCAACTTGTATTCCTACGTGTATACGGTTGTAGCCTTAGCTATATAACCTCTCATTGTAAACCTGTTTAGGTGTGCTTGTTTACTTACAAAACTTGTAATACTTTGAGAGAAATATATCTTTGAGCTTGAATTTGTTCTTGTGTTCTTACTGTTATTCAAAGGTTACTAACTTACCATTGAGTGTTTCAGATAACCTTCTAACAGACATTCCGCATCTGTTAGATTGTAAGAGAGAAATACTTGTGAAGTGTTGTTTAGATTAAACAACGCGATCCAACAAGTCGTATCAGAGCTTTGGCTCTTGAACTTAAGTGATTAATCATCTTTAAGTTACCAGTTCTATTTCTTCTAAAATCTCACTACTTCAAAACTCATACTCTGTTTGTTTTTTCAAATGGCTGCACTTAACAAACATGATACAGAAAATGGTACTCTCAAAAAGCCACCAGTGTTCACTCCTGAAGACTATGACACATGGAAAGTCAAAATGGAGGGATTCATCAGGAATCAGGACTTCAAGCTATGGAAGTCGGTTCTTGAAGGGCCTTTCATCCCGACTGTTCCTGCTGCTGGCGCTGGTGGAGCTCCTGTGCCTAAAGATCCGGCTCTCTATTCTGATGAAGACTACAAGAGAATGGAAGTGGACTCGAAGGCTTTGTGGCTCATCCAGATGGCCATCCCTAACTCAATCATACACGCATTCAAGAAATACAAATCTGCTCAAGAGCTGTGGAATTCTCTACAGCAGATGTATGAAGGTTCTGAAGATGTCAACAGAACAATGAGAAGATGACTTCTCAATATCTCAGGTATGTTCAACTGGTTGATGAGTTAGTAGCTACAGGTGTCAAAATGGAGAACCAGGATGTGATCAAAAAGTTTCTTAGATCACTTCCTCATGCTTGGAACATATACTCTGTGGCCATCCGTAGGACAGAAAATCTAAGGACTCTAAAGCTAAATTAATTGTTTGGTATACTCAGTGCTTACCAGATGGAAATATATGCCCAGGAACCTAAATCCTCTCATGTAACTCCTGGTTCAGCAGCACTATATGCACCCATCAACTACCCTTCTTACCAGAGTTATCAACCTATTTACCACCCTACCACCACACCCATTGTCAGCTTTCCGGAAACACCAACTCCAACAACCACACACACAAACCCTTTTTCCAACCCAACTCCACTTTTAACATCTAGGCAAGGAGCATTCATGGCTGAGGAAACCAATTACTTTCACTTGTGCCAGGAAGACTTAGATGGCATTCCTGTAGATGATATTGAGGAGATGGACATCAACTACCAGATGGCCATGATCTCCTATAGAGCAAAGAAGTTCTACCAAAGAACTGGAAAGCAGTTCAAAATGCACAATATGAAGACTGGGTTTGGTCTTGACAAGTCCAAACTCAAATGCTTCAACTGCCAACAGTTAGGGCACTTTGCTAGGAAATATAAGTCCACAGGCACTCAGCCATCAACTTCTGGGCAACCACCTCAAAGACCATCAAGCTCAAATAGTGCAAACATTGTAGAGCAAGACTTTGCAGATTGGAGCTTCCAAGCTGAAGATCATTCTATCTCCAGCAGTGCTCTGATGGAAAATGATTCAACTTCTTCATTCAAGGTAACTGAGGATATGTGCACACCTGAATGTTTAGAGAAGTTAAATGTTTTTAAAAGAATAAATTCTCAACTCTGTAATGAACTTGAGTCATTACAAGTAGTCAAGGCAAATTTTTTTCGAATGTGAAAGAAATTACAAAGAAAAGATTGAAGAAATGGAAAAGACCATTTCTAGCTTAAAACATGAAGACACTAACAAACAGTGTCAAATTAACAATCTTTTAGAAAGACTAACCACTGCCAAGACTGAACTTGTATTGGCTGAGTCTTATAGAGACAAATTTTTAAGCCAAGGTGAAAAGTATGAAAAGCTTTTCAGAATGAGAAGCACAACTGAACTGGTAAATAAGAAGGGGGCTAGTTTGGGTTATAACAAAGTGGAGCCTCCATCTGCCTACACTCCCATAGTGGAGATTAGGTGTAAACCAGTAGTTGACCTTATGTATGATGAAGAATTGGACATACACAAGGTGGCCCAAACTGATAATCTCTCTGATTTAAACCCAAGTAACTCATCATGATCCGATGAGGATGTTACCCCTAGTAACTTAGAAACTGAAAAACCAGCTTTGAAAAGAAAGAAAATAAATAAGAAAACTAAGAAACAGTCATCAGTTTTTGTAAAAGCTAAGAACATACAAACTGGAAGTACCTCCTCATATGACTATGTTACTTGTCCATCTGACAAGTCCAAAAGGGGTAGGTCAAAGGAGAGAAATGCCAGTTTTTCAGGGAAACAGGTAAATCTTCCAGCCAACAAGTCTGTTGGAGCATCCAAACCATCATCTTCTGTGAATCAAAGCTCAACTTCCTTCAAGAACCATCAGCATCAACAATTCCTAAACAACCAGACTGTATGTTTGATGTGTGGGGATAAAAATCACTTTGCTGCTGACTGCTTCTATAATCCAAGAAGCAGAATGTTTTCTGAGAAACAAGGAAGAGGAAGAAAGGAAAGTTGGAGTAAGTCATCTGTTTCTTCGAAAGAACCAGGAAGAAACTCAAGAAATAAATTATCGGAAGCAAGTACTTCTGATAGTAGGAAGAAACAAGACAAGAAGGGTTTCGAAAAGAAAGTATCGGAAGCAAGCACTTCTAATAATCAGAATACAAAGGCTTCTAAAAAGAATGTTTCTGAAGATCAGGAAAGAAAGGCTTCCGAAGGAAAGAGAACATCAGAAGCACATGAAAAGAAGGCTTCCTACAAACCAAAGAAATCTTTTCCCATCGAAAGAAGAAGAACTTCAGAAGTAAAGCCCAACTGGTCAGCAAAAACCAAGTCATCGGTAGGGAAGACAAAAAGTGCTTCCGATGACTGTCAAAAGAAGCAAACTCTTCCGACAACCTCAAAAGTCAAACAGATATGGAAGAAAAAGGAAATAGCTGAACCATCTGTTAAACCACCAGTCCGACCAACAACAAGCACATCATATGTCCCACCTAAGATGATGTGAAAGAAATTTACTTATAATGATGCTAATGGAAAACCCAAGACCACATGGGCTTGGGTTCCCATCGAAAACTAATTCACTTCTGGTCATGTGTAGGGACATCAGGAATCAAAGAGCAACTTGTGAATAGTTGACAGTGGATGTTCCAGGCACATGACAGGCAATAAGACTCACCTGCACAAATATGAACCATTCTTTGGTGGGTCTGTTGCATTTGGAAGTGATCCAGTAGGAGGATACATCACAGGTAGGGGCACAATTACAAATGGCAAGACTCCTCCCAGTCTACAAGAGAAGAAGACTTTCGTGTCGAACTGCCAATAGCTTCAAGACAAATCTTGGCAGAATCCACTTTAGCACATAATGATGTCTCTCAGTCTGAGACAGTAAACACATCTCAAGCTGTCCCTTTAAGCAACTCTACTTCAGTTCCATTGAGCCAAGAAGAAGATGTGAGTCCCTCAACAGTCCAATCAGTTCCAGACACTCTGGAAACTTCTTCTCCCAGAGAAAGTGATCCCACAACAGTCCAATCTCAAAGACGACAAGATATGCCAGAAATCCAGCTTGAGGTGGTACTTCCTAACCTTGAGTCAAGAGATCTGGATCTAGCCTCTCAGTTGGATGTGATTCCTAGAACACGCATCCATAACACCCATCCAGTTGAAAACATTATTGGTAATGTTGAAGAAGGAGTCAGAACAAGAAGCTCTACACATGAAGCAAACATCTGTTTGTTTTCTTGCTTTCTATCCCAAGTGAAACCAAAGAAAGTTGCTGAGGCATTGAAAGACAACAGTTGGGTAGAAGCAATGCAGGAGGATCTTCTTAAATTTGAAAGGCAAGGTGTTTGGAAGATTTGCCCTTTACCTAAGGGTAAGTATCCCATTGGAACAAAATAGGTGTTTAGGAACAAGAAGGATGACAAGGGAGTGGTCATAAAGAACAAGGCA
This sequence comes from Mikania micrantha, assembly GCA_009363875.1. Taxonomy (NCBI): domain Eukaryota; kingdom Viridiplantae; phylum Streptophyta; class Magnoliopsida; order Asterales; family Asteraceae; genus Mikania; species Mikania micrantha. The sequence goes on from CM018687.1 coordinate 28,775,552, forward strand.
AGGTTGGTTATTCAGGGATATACACAGGAAGAAGGCATTGATTATGATGAATTATTTGCTCCAGTTGCAAAAATTAAAGCAATCAGAATATTTTTAGCCTTTGCAGCTGCCAAGAACTTCAAGGTTTTTCAAATGGATGTGAAAAGTGCATTTTTGTATGGAATGATTGATGAGAACATGTATGTGTGTCAGCCTCCTGGTTTTGAAGATCCAAAGTTTACTGACCATGTCTGTAAGCTTTATAAAGCTCTTTATGGGCTGCATCAAGCTCCTAGAAAGTGGTATGAAACTTTATCATCTTTTCTATTGGCTAACAACTTTAAGAGAGGAACAATTGATAAAACTCTCTTCTTCAAGAAGTCCAATCAACATATTATGCTAGTATAGGTCTATGTTGATGACATTATCTTTGGTTCTACAAATGAATCTTTCTGCAAGGAATTTGAATCATCAATGAAGTCCAAGTTTGAAATGAGTTCAATGGGAGAACTCACTTTCTTTCTTGGATTACAGGTGAAACAAACTCCTACAGGAATTTTTATTAGTCAATCAAAGTATGTCAAGGACATTCTTGAAAGATTCAAGCTGACTGATTGCAAAGCTCTGGGAACTCCAATGTCCAATAAAACATCTCTTAGCCCTGATCTTAAGGGGGAGGATGTTGATCAACACCAATACAGAGCAATAATTGGTTCTTTGATGTATCTCACATCAAGCAGGCCTGATATAATGTTTGCAACTTGCTTATGTGAAAGATTTCAGGCCAATCCCAACGTCTCACACATGCTTACTGTGAAAAGAATCTTTAGATATCTCAAAGGGGCACCTGGTCTAGGATTGTGGTATCCTAGAAATGAAGATTTTCAGTTCATGGCTTATATTGACAGTGATTATGGAGGTTGCAACATTAACAAGAAATCCACATTAAGAGGATGTCAATTTCTTGGATCCAGAATTGTGTCTTGGCAATGCAAGAAACAGTCTTGTGTTTCTACTTCTACTGCAGAGGCATAATACATAGCTTCTTCTAGCTGCTGTGCACAAGTCATTTGGATTCAAAATCAGATGAAGGATTATGGAGTAGAGCTGTTCAACACTCCTATACAAATAGACAATTCAAGTGCAATCTCCATCACTAACAATCCTGTCAAGCACTCCAAGACCAAGCACATTGATATCAGATATCACTTCATCAAAGATTGTGCAGAGAAGAAGTTGATACATAACACAATCTGGCTGATCTCTTCACCAAAGCATTTGATGAAGGAAGATTCAGGTACTTAATAACAGCCATTGGCATGATTAACTTTGAGTAAATGAATAAAGGAATGAATAATTCTTCGGAAGATAAACTTAAATTATCTTCTTATGAGTAATTACTCCTCAGAAGATAGTTTAAGTCTTCGCAAGCATTATTCATTCCTAATGTCGGAAGTAGTCACACTTCAAAAGATAAATTCTCTTCTGAAGTATTATCCTTCCGATACATTATTCCTTCGGAAGCTCAATCTTCTGAACTTACTTTTCAGAAGAAGATAGTTTTTCGAAGAACATTTCTTCTGATGAATATATCTAAACCTTCAGAAGATACACTTCTAATGATGTAATTATATGCTTCTAAAGTAAGTATCTTCCGAAGAACATCTTTGGTCTCATGAACTACTTCCGATGACTAATTCTCTCGGAAGCAAATATGTCCTTAGCCAATTTTGAATAATAAATGAGCTGTCTCCGGAAGTACTTGTTTTGACATCCGAATTTCAAAATTTAATGTGTTTCTATATTAAATACTGACATCCGAAGGTATAAAAGGTCTCCCGCTCATTCACATTCTCTCACCGTTTCATTTCGAATTGCTTTTCTCTCCAAGTTTAACCTTAAAACCGTCGATCGCCATGGAAGTTCTTGCCTTCAGACCCACTCACAATCTCCTTCCTTCGAAGGAGCAGGTACTTTTCGCCCTTAGGTTCAGCCTATGGTGTATGAATGTCATCACCAACAATTTTGGGCATCATGTTCAGTTTCTTCATCTCCCAATGGTCGGATTATTAATGCCACCATTGATTCTCATCCCATTTCTATCACAATGGAGACCATCTGTCAACATCTTCAACTTTTGTGATGTCGGGGGAAGGGTCTCATTCACTAAGGATGAGGTAGCATCGACCTTCAGGTCAATGGGATACGAAGGTCCTCTTCCTTCAACTACTTATTTGAAGGGTAGAGTGTCCTATAATTATAAGTATCTCATACATTTTTTTCTGCACTGTCTTTCTAATAAGATATGTGGTTGGGATCAAGTTCCATCTGACTTAGCTTCGGCTATTCATGGCTTGGTCTCAAACCAACTTTTTAACTTTTCTGCTTTTATTTTCAATAATTTGGTTCACAATATTTCGTCACCAAAGAAATTTTGTATGTATCCCAGGTTTTTGCAGCATATATTTTATGTTGAGTTGGGTTCTGTCCTCTCACTAACTGGGAATACATACAAAATCCCCTTGGTAACCTCAAAGGTTTTTATGCAGTTAAAGAAGAAGAGTAACCAGTTCTCTGGGAACTTTACTCGTCTTCTTCCTTCCATGGAGTTACCAACTCCAGAAGGTGACAACTCTGTTGTGCCCACAGATGCTGAACCCACACCTTCCATTTTTGTTCCTCACCCCATCAAAATTACCTACAAACGCCGCCGAACCCCTGAACAGCTCTCTACAGCTGTTCAGGCCCCTTCTTCTGAACCCATCAAGAAAAAGGTGAAGAGAACTGTCAAGGGCACAGTTCCACCTAAGGTGAAAGCCACACTTGTTGTTATTCCACAGGTTCTTCCTCTGGAACCTGTGGCTGCCCTTAACCAGCCTGAAAGCCCTCAAAGTATGTCACCACACATACCTGAGAATACCCAAAGGGATACCCCCATTATTGAGTCTGCTTCTGATGAAGCAACTCCTTTAGATCAGAGACTGTCTCCCAAGTCTCCAGGATCCTATCACCCAGAAATGCCCCCCCACCCATTCTATTACCCAGGCTCAAGGAACCTCTGCTATGATGTGGAGGAACCACTCTCTCCCACTACCCAAACACTTATGAGAGTGGTGACACAGCTACAAGCCAGGTTTCCTGACTCAGAGCCTACCACTTCAAAGGTTGACCCCAGGAGTTCAGAAGGGGTCAATGCAGATGAGGCTGCCACTACTGCTGAACCTTCTCAGGTTCTTCAGGATAGTGGTACAGGCAATAGGACCTCATCTGTGGCTACCCACAATGGGGAGGACTTCTTTGAAGCCCTTCTCAATGAGGGGAATCCAGGGCGCCAAGAAACCACATCTGGTGGTGGAGGTGCAGAAGCCAGGCTCAGGACTCCATCGCCCAATGACTCCACTCCTGCGGATGAGGGCACCAACACACAGGAATTGACGGCCACAATAACAACTCTCCAAGCCAGGGTAGCTCACCTGGAAGCTGAGGTTGCTACCCTACGGCTGGAGGTCCAAGCCAAAGAAGCCACAATCTTGGACCTCAGGAGCCGCCCCCAGGTGATCCTCCAGCCCTTTCATCCTGATCCTGATACAACTACCTTTGTCTCCCCTGATGCTACCAAAAAAGGGGAGAATGTACCATCTGTAGGGTCAGGACTAGAAGTAAGAGAAGAGGAAGTTACACAGGATGTCAACCCATCCATAGTCACCTTGACTAATGAATGGGATGACTTCTTGGGCACTTACTTACATGATTCCACTACTTCCTCTTCCTCTTCTTCTGAGGCAAAAGAGGCTGCCAAAGGGTCAGAGCAAGAAGCTGCAACCAAAAATGTCTCTATGGAGCCTCAGTCCCCTGTTGGGACTCAACAGTCCCCTTCTGGGACTAAGTCTCCTGCGGAGACTGCAGCCCAGGTTGCCATGGAGGAAGTTATACAAGAAGAACAACCTTTAGTCTCAATGGAATCTGTGTCCCCTTCTGGGACAAAGGCTGCTGAAGACCTCTCCTCCATTCCTGAGCACTCTGTGGATACTGCTAAGGACTCACACAAGATTGTTGGTCAACCGGAGGGGGTAGTGAATGCTAAGGTTAACTCCGAAGCTACAGCTGCTTTCGAAGGCCCAGTCATTATTGATGATTCCTCCACAGAGGAGCTTTTTGCCAATGAACCAGCTGGTAAGGCTACAGAACCAGCTGGTGAGGCTACAGGATCCATCTCCTCTGGGGCAAAAGCAATGGACAAAGAAAAAAGAAAACTAACCCCAGAGGAGGAAGCAGAGTTAGAGGAGAGGAGACCCAAGAAGAAGAAGGGCCGACCAGACACTTCCCTGGATGATGAGCTTATCATACTCTCTGCTCTTCTCAGGAGAAGGGATATGACATAGATGAAGTTTTGCTATGGTTGGTGCCTGAGATGGCTGCCGAGCTGGACAAGGTGCAGCAGCAGGAACAGGCAGCTGCTGCATCCAAAGCCATGGTGAAGCTAACAAAGAAACAGAAGGATAAAGCCTATAGAGACAAGTTGAAGGCTTTCCTCCTTGAGCATGCCTTCCATGCTCGACAGCTAGGCCCTATGAAGAACTCAACCATGGACATGCATGTCAGAGATATCAAGGCTAAGATAGCCAGAGGTGAGTTACTTTCAATTGAGCAAATACATGCTCAAAGGGCAAGCCTAAACTTAGGCTTGGGTTTAAGGGGAGGAGTAAGAATAGAAATACCCCTCTCTAGTGCAGGAATCAGAGGGGGAAGAAGTCATGTGTGGGGAAGTTACTAAAGCCATGTTTCCCAACATGTTCCCCCAAAACCCTAAAGAAGAACAAGCATCTCCTCCATCAAGTCCTTCTATGGATAACATGCCAATCTCTTCAGTGATCAAGATCAACAAGGGTAAAAAGACTGCAAGGAAGCAACAATCAACAAACCCTGATCCTGAGAAACAATCAAAGGCTGATGAGAGGAGAAAAGAGCCCTCAACAACTGAGGATGCTGGTCCACAGCCCACTGCAACAACAGATGCAGCAGTGGGCTCAAATGTAGAAGATCAGCACGCCAGAGATCAGAGGAGTCAAGCTATTGCTCATGATAAACCAAGATTCAGAAGAAGAAAGAGCATAGCTAGAAGGAAAAAGGGAACTACTCCCATCTCCTCTGACTTTGATCCAGAGTCGGATCCCTCAGGACCAAAAGCCACACCAGCTGCTTCAATGCCTAAAGATCATCCAAGAGACCTCTATGGACTGAAGCATCATCATACTTACATACCTATAGTGAAGTGGAGCTTCAATGCACTTCACAAGGTGTTCACCCTTACTCAGTTCAATGGAGGAATAAAGGTCTTGGATTTGACACAACTGATGGTGCTAGCTGAGCCCTTTATCTTTGACCTAGAAAGACTACCTCTTGAAAATCCAGACAATGGATCAGATGGGAGAGTAGCCATCAAATGGGTAAAGTCAAGGGCTCGGGTCCTGAGGGGAGAAAAGATAGTAAGGAGAATCCCATAGGAAGTTTTGGTAGCATCAGCCTAGGGGGAGACTGTAAAGACTAATAAAGGCTGATGCTCACCAAACTTCAATTTTGTCCAAGTATAAGAGACTACACAGACAAACAGCCTTCGGAAGGAAGGAGTTCCTCTTCGGAAGCAACATTGCTTCCGAAGGGTAACTAACTCCTACCAAAGGCTGTACAAGACAAATACTTCAGAAGGCCAACACTTAGAGTTAAAGCTTCAAAGCTTCTGAAGACAAAAAGCTTCTGAAGAACTAAAGGCTTCCGAAGACTAACAGCTTCCGAAGATTCTCTTCTGTACAAAACAAAGACAAAGACTTCCGAGGTTTATACTCTGACAAAGACTGTAGCTGATTACTTTTATAGTACAAAAGGGACTGACACAAGACATGCTGGTCTGAGTAGAAACAAAGAGAACATACCGATAGTCAGACACAGCACCTTACTTCCCTTCCTCAACATTAAATGCAAAAGATCATCTGAAGCCTTGAAGATCAACAACATTAAATGCCTTTTGTATTTAGCTAGTTTTTTGTAAAGTCAATGTCTATAATTGTAATAATTGTAATCAAGTGTCTTAGCCTGTTAAGACATTTTACATACTAGAATAAGCTTTACTTTATGTATCGTCTAGTATACCCAACTTGTATTCCTACGTGTATACGGTTGTAGCCTTAGCTATATAACCTCTCATTGTAAACCTATTTAGGTGTGCTTGTCTGCTTACAAAACTTGTAATACTTTGAGAGAAATATATCTTTGAGCTTGAATTTGTTCTTGTGTTCTTACTGTTATTCAAAGGTTATTAACTTACCATTGAGTGTTTGAGATAACCTTCTAACAGACATTCCGCATCTGTTAGATTGTAAGAGAGAAATACTTGTGAAGTGTTGTTTAGATTAAACAACCCGATCCAACAAATACCTTTAAACGTAAACGAAATTTGCTAAATTTATATGAAAAGAATTAACTTGACTAAGGGTTTAACCACCAATAACTACTATTTCTCTTGCTATGTTTATATGACCAGAAAATGATTTTAACTCAATCCTATAAAAATCCAAGCATTGATTATCGAGAATTATCTAAAAAAGATC